>OY728121.1:112908382-115308382 GCA_963277665.1 Viscum album
GTCCATAGCCACATGACTTAGGCTCACTAAATGACATGTATCTCTAGTACGTGCTTCATCGTCCCAAAAGATCATCTTCCCCGAATTATAAGAACACAAAACCGATCATCCTACACCACACACCATTTGATCAGTAATTATAAACAACCATATAATATGATCCATCCAAACCCATGATTCCTCTATATCCAACCTAGATCAAACCTCACGGGGGTCCCTAATAGTGGTTGAAGGTCTCTAAAACCTTAAAAATTGCATAAATGGGGATCATGATGTAAATTTCATAAATTGGCCAAACACATAGAGAAGATATGAATATATTGGTATAACTTGATTCCCAAAATATTAGGAACCTCCATTTAGTGAAGATCAGCAAGAAGAATGGGGTTTGTTGGCACCTCATCACCTCAGTTCCTCCTTGGTCCATCTGTTCCCAAGGTAGAGAACCTCACATCCCACATCCATATGAAAAATTAAAAATTGGGGTGGAGCTATGTTTACTAATTAAATTTTATTAAATTAACAAATATATATTTAATACACCACTAATGATAGCCTCCAACCAGGCACCCAACAATAACAAAAATTATGCCATGCCTAGGATAAACTCCATGGTCTGAACACAACCATGGTTTCAAATTTCTAATTTGAGACACTAAATATAATTTATTCGACATTAAATAAAAAAAATTCTCATGAATGATAAAATATATGTAATTTTTTAATATCATTGGATTAAGAATCTTTATTTATTAAAATTGTACATTGACTCATCACCGTGCTTAAAATTTTTTTATAGAAATATTCAGAAGTATTATACAAAAAACAATAGTTGCTAAAACCCTAAACAAATTTCATGGAGGAATTTTTTGAGATTAGTGGTGAGAATATATATACTTTTATGGGGCATGATACATGTTATGATTATGCTTTAAGGAAACCCCACATATACATGAGTCCCCTCATTGAGAAATTTATAGGGAATAAAATTTGGGCTAAGTAACTCCCTGGTGGTAGGAGTAGGATAAAAATTACTCAAAAGGTATCTATATTAGGGCTATGGATGGACCAACACATTAAATATGGGGATAAGATTAAAAAACTATTTTTTAGGATAAAATGATTTCTAAATATGTTTTTTTGTTGAAGGATCAGGTATGAATGATTGATTGATCCACTTTAACATTTAATTCTTTTGTTAGTTCATTTTTAACAGAGAGTGATGATAGAATATTTTACAAAATGAAACAAATAGAGGATTCATATGTTTGGGAATCAAATAGTGTAAATTTGGGGTACAATTAATTTACTCATATCCACGAACCTCAAACAAATTGCACAATATGATGTTATTATTTCTACATAAGATGATTTGGAGATGATATTCCTATAAAATCCATATAGGGATCCATTTCCGATGAATAATTTTTTCATATGGAAACTGCCATTCATTCAACCCCTTTATATTTTATTGTGTTTTTATTCATTTTATGAAAATTTAATTCATTGGTATCCTTCATTTTATGGATTATATCCAATGGTACCAAACTTTGAATGGATTGGGTGCTGGTACAGGTGATATAGATAATATGTTGTTATGTATATAGAAAATTTAGTAAAAAATAGTGATTGGGATACCAATGATCATGGAAATTAGTGACAATATTCATGAATATGAAGTCTTATTACATCAAATTTTATGGATGGATTAGTTAATGATGTGCATGAATGAGAGATTCACTTCCCACATATATCGAGGAATGAAAATATGTGTATGAATAAGGGCTCATGAATAACCCTTATATAGAGGATGGTTTATTCATAACCATATATTCTAAATATGATTTTTAGATAATGAAATATGGAAGGAGGAAACCCCTTTTGGCATTTTTGGACATGTTAAAAAAACCTTCCCTTTTATTGGTCCATGGAGGGACCTACTGTGCATTCGAGTGATTTTCCTTTATCTCATACCTAAGAGTTATAGTTTTCACATTACCTATCATAGTATAAAATTTGGATCCTTTTAGTGATATCTGTATTTATTTAATTAAATATGTAGTAATTCATTAGATCATAGTGAAATCATTGTAAAGTGGTAGTTAAAACATCTAGTAGAGGACTCCGTGTTTGGATGGTGGTACATGTTCATGAGCCAGTAGTTTTAGAGAATAATTCTTATATTGATAGATAAATAGAGATACATTTCTCAACTAAGGTCATTGGTAGTGGACCACACAATCCACTCCCTTATGTGAGGGAGGCCATGATGGAAATTCAAGATAGAAGTCTTCAATGTACCTCAGGAATTCCTCCCCATATTCCAGTGGCTACCAACTAATGATGATGGATTATAAAGATATTATGGTAAGAGTATGAACCCATAAAATAGAATAATAAAATCAGAAATCAAAGGAAAGAAGTGAAATATTCATATAAACAATTAAACATGGGAATGTGATAATAAATAAACTAAACATCACATGTAATATCAAATTAATGGGTTATACATTCCAACTGGATCCCCGTTGAAGATCTTACACAAGTAGTATGAAAGAATAAAATAAAACTAATGACAAACACCTATCTGAAATAGAAAATTATTCTTAACTATTCTCATCATAAAAATCTATCTTAGTATTCCTATAATATGAATCAATATTAGGCCTTACCTAAAAACCATTAACGGTGAACAAGAATAATTTTTGGTGGGTACCTAAGTTCCATGGTAGGACAAGGAGGGGGTGGGTAGAACATATTAGGTCAACACTAATGAATTTCCCAAATAAAACTAGTCTATAAAAGTCGATATAGTAAATATAAAGATAACAATTTCAATGAACCCATTTTAAAATTTTAATCTGAAACCATAAAATAAATTTCAAACTCGAGTGTTGATTACACCTTGGGAGTGGTACTTACCGAATTCAGCAAGTTCTAGTGTGTTTTGGATATTGCTATAATAACCATTCCAACCCACCTCCCTATAGGTTTTATATTCTTATCCTCAATAAAACCAACTTCTACGGGTAATATACACATACCTAGTTCCCTAGAATCCACCTAGGGACTATTTTCACCCCAGTTTTAACAATTAGTCCAAGTTATTAGTAGAGGGTTTTGTTGACATCCTGTTTAACCATTGGTCATTGCATCAACCCATATCCATATTCACGAAAAGTTTAATCATCAATACTAAACTCTACCTAGGTGATGTGTTCTCCTCGGGTTTAACCATTAGTCACAATGTTCACCCAAGAGATATTTTCATGCCACGTTTTACCATAAATCATAGTTTCTACCAATTTTCCATGTTCACCCTGAGTTTAAACAATACGTGGCATAACATAAAGTAAAAAATAAAATCAATAGGAACCACATGAATTTTCAATTTTTAAAATATTTAAATGTCCCATTACCTTAACTATCCCCAAAAAAACATTTTTAATTTCTATTCCAAATACTATTTACAAAATCATTTCTAAAAATACCATTCCTAATGACATTCAAAATAATATTTCCATGTACCAAACCATTTATTATTTTCTATTTGGAAAACAAAATCAATTAACTAATTATGAAATAACATTCAATGTACCAATTCAAATTTCCCAGTCGAATTACATTTTTTCAAAAAATTCCATTTCCATTTAAATCACCATTTAATTATCCCACATCTGAGGTAAAAAAATTATAATTGGGTTCCCTAGAAACTACATTCCAATAATGATCGAGGCATATCAAGGGTATTTATTAATACCAAATTGAGTTAGATGAATGTTTTCTGAAGATGATAATTTCTAGTGAGGTCCACATTACCTCCTAATAAATCCACTTGTAAGGAAAAAATACTATGGTTTATTTCTAGAGAACACACACCTTATTTGATGCTTCACTCATTTTCCCAAGGGAAGGCATCAGCTTCCAAGGAACATTGAGTCTCGCATCACCAAATGGGTTACAATATCAGTAATGTAGACCATATCACATTAAAAATCCCTATCAATGGTGATATAACAACTAGGAAGAAATTTAATTTTATAGAAAACCCATATAAATTGATGGTGTAACATACCACCATCAAAATGATGCATGAAAACTCGTAGATGTCATCTTAGGAGGTCCCATATACAGTCCAAGTGGAATACCCTTGATAATTAGTGGATTCCATTAATCTCTAGTATAATATATTACAAAATCCTACACCATATGGAAAAAAATTGGTTTATAGAAGGAGGATACCAATGAAGGTTACAAGAGTGTTGTACTAACCTCAAATTGTTAAATAATTCCCCCTAACCACACCCCATACCAAGGGGTGTTTAATGAAGGTTGGTACATGGTAGGTGGTGGTCGTGCACACCAAACATATATGGGGGAGATGGTCTCCCCTAATAAAAACCTATGTGGAGGGGGGGATTTTCTAATTTACCCATCATTAAAGCTCCCATGTGTGGGACGATGGGTGAAGGTAGTGGATCCTACAACTATTAGAAAACACAAATGCGACGGTGGCCAATATGATATTTTTTATCATCCTGACCAACCCCCACTCTATTTAACACCTATCTAAGGACACCATATCACTTCAAATACTCAAATCATAACTAAAAATCCCCTTTTGAGGTTCTTGAACTCTTAGAATTTCGTCCTGATGTACGATTAAAAATTTGGTTTATGCACTATCTCAAAAGTTCAAATATCCCTTTAAATTAAAATTCATGTCTAGATGTGTGGAATTAAAAACTACATACCATAACAGTCATCACCCCAACAAGTCATAGAGGCAATGAAATAACATACCTCAAATAACTGATAAGGTGAAACAAGCTACTAAAGGTACTCCAACCTCTAAAAACAGAGCTAATGACGATCATAAATACCGAAAAACTAAGATAAAACTTACCTGATTCCATATATCCTAAATCACTGATGGTATTTTAATTCAAACACCCACCTGGCCTATAGTTCACCCAACTATAAGGTTCATATGGAAACCACTAATTTTTATGATCGGTACCTATTCTATTGAGAAAACACATTGGAACTACCATCCTACATCATAATAGTTTACATAACATGGTTTCCATCTCACAACTCTTGAAAATACCATAAGAAATCTAATTTAACATCAAAACTCATCCTCATCACTGAGAAAATGAGGATGAACACATAACTGTATTCCATTCATAAGCTAGGAACATAATATAATTTAATTTGAAGGCCATATTTTATTTTTGAAGCACAAACATTGGATATAAAATGTGATTTTAATGAGGTTTTTATCTCACCCCATCCAACTCTATTCACAAAATAAAATTGTATAATTTTTTGCAGACTCATATCGAAAACCTCTGGATCTGACTGTTGATGAAAAACCAACATACTTGGTTATGATGTCTTCATGTTTTCAGGCATACTACAATCACATAAACAGATTAATTACATTCCATACCCAACTCATAGTGGTTTTCAATGGTTCGAGTAACTAGAAACCAATACAATTTTCAAATCTTACTGCACACACAGATGAAACACCAAAAAAAGAACACTTTGTTCACATTAACACCATCTAGATCCCAAAACCAATGCTAGGTCTCAATTCACCATCACATCTAATTTTTCCTATTTATTATTCTCCATGGAATTCCATGTACAGATTATATGTATTCCTCACATGAATCTTAATGGCTCCACAAAGACTACATTGTCAACTCTACATTCTATTGATCCTCCCCACATAAGGGTCACACTCCCCAACTGAGATATCACTCCCCACCATAGGAGTGGCATCATAATCTCCCCAAAAGATTAACTACAAACTCTCATGGCCCTTGCTTCCTCAATATTCAAACTCAAAATTGGATGAGGCCATCATTCTCTCACATAAGAGACCTAAAAAATATCAACTACCATCCATTCTAAGATTATGATAATGAAACCCAAAACATTCAATGATATCCATCCCTTAATGAGAACTTATCCCTCTATCGTCCGATGATGCACCATAACAATAAAACATCCCTTCTAATGCACCACCAGAATAATTATCATAGATCCAGTATAAAACCATGCATGCAACACTTTCGAACAATGATTAATAAATCCATCAACCCATTATGACTATATTAATTCCAAAACAGAGTGCATGATCCATGACACAATGATCCATCAATGATGTCACCTATCACTACATGGACATCACAAAAACAATTTATATGTTTTAGGCCACCCTTCATTAAAGAATATCATCAAACCTTGGTCACCTATCTCTAAGAGGGACTCATCAACAAAAGATTGATTCCACCTCATGGATCTTTACATAGAAGTTGGGAACAAATTATCATCAAGGAAATATCACCACCACATCACTCAAGCATCTCTAAGACCAAAAATATTTTCCACTAGAATGTAGACAACTCACCTAACCGATCAGAAAACCAAATAGGTCCCACAAATATCGTTACAAATCACCTTGATCCCACTAGTAAGAAAAATAGTTCTTAATCATAAGCCACCAAATTATACACCCCAAATCGAATAAAACCTCTCTTACATGTTACTTCCATCTCAACCACCTCAAAACACACATGCCCATATATCCCTATGAAAAAGTACCAAAATTTGAATCAAGATACCCTGAGTGGGGTATTACCGACTCTAGGCTCACACACCCACTCAAGCCTCTAACCATGCCTCTTACATTGTACATCCCATCAAACATGAGGAATTCTCAATGCTTCCATCGAACAATCCTGACATTTTCCATGATTACTGTTTAAACTCGTGAACAAATGTCACCCTAAGAATCATTTCAGGAATTTTTTTTTTACCCATGATCCATTAGCCATATACCTGTACATCCGAGGTAAAATCTAATTACCATATCAAGAAAGTTTCAGAATAACTGGTATCAGTATAAAAATAATCATTCACATAAAACCATATTTAAATAAAAAACATAATAATTCATGGTTCTTCCATTGAAAAATATCAAAGTACGATCCATGTCTTTACCAGAAACTTGATATCACTTTTTGTGCTTTGATTCCACACCAAAAATATTCTAAACACATTTAACATATAAAAACATATACAAAACCAGGTTTTCCTAAATTTAATTTACAATTGAAAACCTAAAATGATGGAAAAAATATTCCAATCCCATTTTATATTCGAATGATTGCAAGGCTCTCTTACTTATCCCCATCATCATGAGTCAAACAAGACAATTCCTAGGGGAAGAAATCCAACCCCCATTACAAAACATAAGACACCATGAGCCATTAAACCTAACCTATAGTCCAACACCCCCTTCATGGGTCACAAAACACATGGATCACTATAATCCATGATTCATGGAGAAATGTCACAACCTCAAAGTCGCAATCTAGTCAGAGGAATAATTGGAAAAATACCTCTATCTAGTACACCAAAACCCTTCATGGTCTCAAATCCATATCAAATAATCCTAAAAGAAGAAACTTACACAACCCTATTCACACTGGAAAATGTATCCCCAAATTTTTTTAGATGCTTCCATACATGATCAACGATCATAGTCCGTTTCCCATGCTTCGATTTGGTAGGTCGTAGGGACCGAACAGAGTTACATATTATTAGTTATGGACATTTGAAGTTAGGATGGAAAACTGGTTCACGAAGCCAATTCACCAAGCCCCCTCCGCGATCGCAGAGTGATGCCCCAAATCAAGGAGGTGGGATGCTCTGTGAGCCCCTTTGACATTCGCGACCCACCATGAAGCAAGGAGGCAGGATGCTCCGTGACCACATTTAAAGTTCGCAATCCACCACGGAGCAAGCTACGTCTTTGCGCCGAGCGAGCTCTGCTTCGTAGTGCCCCTTGCCTATAAATACACAGCTCACCCCTCCTTCACCAGATGAACACTCCGCCCCTTGGGCTGCTGACCTCCCGTTTTGCAGAGCTCCGCCTTCCCTCGCGACGTGGCTCCACAATGCCCTGCTCCACGAGTAGTGTCCTTTTGAAAAGTGGCTCTGCGAGCCCCTGCTCTACGAGCAGCGTCCTTTGCAATGCTACTCTGCGAGTCCGTGATCCACGAGTAGCATCCTTCGTGAAGATTCTATGTGAGTCCATGATCCGCGAGTACATGCTTCACAAGACACCATGCTCCACATGCCCCTTTGCTCTGCGAAGCTACTTCATGAAGACCTATCCTTTGGGAGTCTTCATCCTTCACGTCCAACGGTCTATAACACGGGGGTTGCGCCCCAACATGGTCCAGTCCCTTTGCTACCATCACTTACCACCATTAAAAATGGAGAGTCACACCACGAACATTTCAGGCGAGGACGTCATCATTTTCCATTGCGCCGTTATGCACAGTCACCTTCTACCTATGCAATAACATGATTTAAGATACTTCTCTGCACACCAAGAAACACCTTGAGTCAACATATTCATCTTGGTTCTTTTTTCATGTCATGATATCAGATTCTCATAATCAATTCCACTGCTACCTTGAGTTGAACCATTCCTTAGGAAACTCCTCCAAACCCTATCACATGGCTCCTATGCTAGTTTCAACCAGAAACTGCCGCCCTTGCATAAGTCCAAACACCATACATTGTTAGGAACCTTATGCCTAATAGTCCTATCTATATGACTTTAAACTATAGTACTCCCTATGTTCCAAACATTGGATGCCTCTTACTAAATATATGATATTCCTTATACTCCAAGCATGAGATGACAATATTAATATCTACATGACTTTAAACTGTAGTAATCCCTATATGAAAAACATAGCATACCTCTTTGTCCAAAAAAGAGATGGCTTATGCTCGAAGCATAAGATTCCAATAATCCAATCTACATGACTATAAACTACAGTACTCCTGGTGTTCCAAAAATAGGATACCTCTTGAACAAAATATGAGATGCCATATGCTCCAAGGTTAAGATGATAACAGTTTTATCTATATGACTATAAATTGTAGTATTCCCTATGTTCCAAAAATAAGATGCCTCTTACTCTAAGTGATAGATGCCTTATGCTCCAAGCACGAGATTCCAATAGTTATATGTAGATGACTATATACTATAGCTTTCCTTATCATTAAATAATAGGATTCCTATTGTTCCAAACAACAGATTCCTAATGCTCCAAGCATAAGATGCCTAATTCCATGATTACAGTTGTATAATTTTCAAAGTGTTGGAATCCATTCAATCATTCCATCAATCCACCTCAAACTTTGTGTGTACTTCATTCAGATCTTCATCCACTTCCATGTCTAAAGGGACCCCCTAATGACCTGGTCCCATGCCGCATTATCTCACCAACCTTCCTATGCCAACACCCCATAAGACTTTGGAAAACGTTTCGATTTAGGTCCAGTGTTTCGAACACGGTTCGAAGTCTACCCTCATTTGTTTTTTCCCATTTCAGGATAACACGATATGGATGCTGTGTTTCGAACACGGTCAACAGTTATCCTCCATCACGACGCCACCCACATTGCGTTTCGAACATCGGGAATGTGATTCACACTTTTCATCTCCCTTTGTTCGAACTGATTCTAATGCCCATTTTCATTATCCCTCTTGTGTACTAGCGCAAAGGAAAAGGCCTCAACCCACCAGTGAGTTTCGATTCCCTCATGGATAGACATGAGGAAGACATTACGAGTAGGTTCCTTGCATAAGCCCCATCCACCATTGACGCTCCATAGTGGCACCTGGGTAGATTCCTTGCGTAAGACCTATCCACCATTGCTTCTCCGTAGCGGCACCCAGGAAGCTTCCTTGCGTAAGCCCCATGAACCATTGTCACTCCATAGTGGCACCCAAGAAGCTTCATTACATAAGCCCCATCCACAATTTTCGCTCCATAGTAGCACATAGGTAGCTTCCTTGCGTAAGCCCCATCCACCATTGCCTCTCCATAGCGGCACTAAGGCAGCTTCCTTGCATAAGCCCCATCCACCATTGCCAATCCATAGAGGCACCTAGGTAGCATTCTTGCATAATACCCATACACCATTGCCGATCCATTGAGGAACCTCGATAGCTTTTTTTCGTAAGCCCAATGATCCATTGCTGCTCCATAGTGGCACCCATGCAGTTTCCTTGCATAAGCCCCAACCATCATTATCGGTCCATAGCGGCACTCGAGCAGATTCCTTGCATAGGCCCCATTTACCATTTCCACTCCATAGCAGCACCCAGGTATCTTCCTTGTGTAAGCCCCATTCCCCACCCTTCATGGATGCCCCTATGCGTTGTGATCACTAGGTCCAAGCTACCACTTGTTTCTCACACCAAGCACAACTCACGTGGGTTTAGAGTAGTATGCATCGACCATGACATCCTCCTTGGGTAGCCTAGAGTGTAAGACCCACACCCACCCCAAAACAATGTGGTCTTTGATCCTTATTAAGGAACGGTATGTAGGAAGCCTCCACAAGGTTCAAGCCCACCACCAATGGGACCCCAGGTCCTCCTTCACGTCGGTCTGTCGACACCCACATGAATCATGTGGTATTTGATCCTTGCTAAGTCAGTGTATGTAGAAAGCCTCAACGAGGTACAAGCCCAAAACCCATGGGACCCCAGGCCCTCCTTCACATCAGTTCGCCATCACACACCTGAACTACGTAGTCTATGATCCTTTCTGAGGCATGGTATGTAGGAAGCATCCACGAGGATCAAGCCCATCACCCATTGGTCACTCTGACCCCCTTCACGTCGATTCACCAACACCATGGGAATCCTAGAGTGTAAGCCCCACACACCCTTCTGAACTGCGTGGTCTTTGATCCTTACCAAGTCAGGGTACATAAGAAACCTCCACGAGGTTCAATCCCACCTCCCATTAGTTTCTCTGACCCCCTTCACATCAGTTCACCAACACCCTTGGCAGCCTAGAGTGTAATCCCACACCTACCTGAACAACATGGTCTTTGATCCTTGACCAGGAATGGTATGTAAGAAGCCTCCCTAAGGTTCAATCCCACCACCCATTGGCTTTGACCTCCTTCACGTCGGTTCCCACTACACCTGAACTACATGTTCTTTGATCCTTGCCACGCCAAGGTACGTAGGAAGCCTCCCGGAGGTTCAAGCCCAAAAACCAGTGGTCCCGACCATCCTTCACGACGGTTCCCACAAAACATGAACTATATGGACTCTGATCCTTGCTAAGGAAAGGTACGTAGGAAGCCTCCTTGACGTTCAATCCCACCACCCATTGGTCATTCCAACCATCTTTACATCAGCTCACCGACCTTCCTGAACTACGTGGTCATTGATTCTTGCTAAGGAAGTGTACGTAGGATGCCTCCACAAGGTTCAATCCCACCACCCATTGGACCCTAGGATCTCCTTCATGATGGTTCACCGACTCCTCCTGAACTATGGAGACATTGATCTTTTTCAAGGCAAGGTACGTAGAAAGCCTTCATGAGGTTCAAGCCCACCATCCACATAGTCCCCAGGTCCTTATCCATGTCGGTTCACCGACTAGTTCCCCATACCCAAACTACGAGGTATTTGAACCTTGCTAAGGCAAGGTACATAGGAAGCCTCCCTGAGGTTCATGCCCACCAGGTATTTGTCGATCTGACACCCTTCACATCGATTCACCACACTTGGGAAGCCTAGAGTATATTCCCAACACACCCCCTAAACTACGTGGTCTTTGATCTTTTCCATGGAAAGGTACGTAGGAAGCCTCCCTAAGATTCAAGTCCACCATCCATTGGTTCCGACCCCCCCTTTTGGTCGATTCCCACTCCTTCAGATGAACTACGTGTACTTTGATTCCCTTCAATAAGGATACATAGGATGCCACCGTGAGGTTCAAGCTGAGCAACCATGTCTCATCCAAATCTATCCCTCGATCCCATGTGTTCTTTGAAGATGATGCCCGAACTGGAGGTTATACTTCCTCCTGGTCCCATCCATGCATCCATTTTCACTGGATGCCTCCTCAGGTGTTCCATAGTCCCACTGAACTTCAAAGACTTTGATTACATACCACTGGAATAAGTAGGAAGCCTCTTCAAGGCTCCAGACCAACATCGACATCGTCCTCACATCGGTTCCATCCCATTATCCCGCCACCTCATTAAACTCTCCATCGTTCATATTGATTCTCACTCGGGCCGCCCCATCTCGATGGGATCACGTCATCCACCCCCTCTCTACTCCTAGCAGTACTTGGGATACTATCCATGTCTAATACCCAACATGAATTTAGGTTGTTGTCCTCTGTGTACATCATGATTCATTACCACTTTGAACTACATGGGTTTTGATCCATGTCATCTACACAGGGTACCTAGGAAACCTATATGAGGTCCAATACCATCCAATGTTAAACCTTGGTGTCCCCCATTCTGGGTTGTACTCTCCCTGATTCTCCCTTACTGGTGTTCAGATCAACCATTACAGTGTGACATATCCCCTCCATGGGGTGCAACACCTCAAATCTTTCCTAATTGGGCATTCTGATCCATCCATCTTCTAGGTGTTCCCTCATTGGGATGTGCCAATCTGATCTGTCTCTATGGGACATTCTGATCACCCTCATTCTGTCTCCTTAAGACATTAAACTCATGACCTACCTCCTGATAAGCATGAGATGCCTGAGGAAAATCTCAGAATACACGCCTTTAGTGTTACTGCCTTTGTTAGACGTTAAACACGTGGCATACCCTATGTGAGACATGGGAGGATGAGGAAAACCTTAGATACATTCCTATGGAATGTGATTACCTTCATTTGACGTGGGATGCATTGGGTTCTTCACCCTTGTGATGCCCTATTATGAGGAAGAATATAGTTTCCCCAGTGTCCATGCATCCAGAGATGCCCTGACATGCCTGATGTTGTCATCTATTCAGACCGAAGGTTCCTACCAAGTCAAGACCCCATGGAATGTCCTGAATGAAGTAGTGTAACTAACCAGTATCCAAAATGGCATGGCACTATGAACCAAATTCACGAAAAATGACTTAATCTTTAAGGGAGACCCGGACTATGAAACTAGTTCAGAGGAGGAATCCACAGAAGGATGAACCGACATCCCATCATCCTGTTTTGATCATAGAGAAAACAACCCTAAACAAGGAATGGATGTCTCCCGTCATTGGAAAGTGGGAATGCATGGAAACAACTGTGTGTCCCCCCACAGAAGGATGTGTGCGCCCCGACTAAAGCATCAGAAAAAGAAATGGTGAACCCGACATGAATCTATTCTCCTTCAAATGAGAGTAAACTAAATATGTTGGGAAAATTGTGGCATCACCCAAGTGAATCCCCTCTCCTTCATATGTGAGAGGATGTGTAACATCGAGTGTGTGAAGACTAAGGTCCATCGGCTTCTTGCCGACCCCGCCGCCTCAAGAGGCCCCACAGGCGGCATCCGCCACCAAACTCTATCGGCATCTAACCGAATATTCCGCCTCAAGAGGCCACACAGGTGGCATCCGCCACCCGACTACATTGGCTCCTCGCCAACTCCACCGCCTCAGGAGTTCGTGGAGGTGACATCCATTACTCGAATCCATCAGCTCCTCGTCGACTCCACCACCTCATGCAGCTGCACAGTTGGCATCTACCACACGACTCCATCGGCTCATCGCCGACTCCGCCGCCTCAAGTGTCCATGCAGGTGGAATCCTCCACACGACTCCATCGGCTCCTTGCCAACTCTGCCACCACAAGAGGCTGCGCAGGTGGAATCCGCCACCCGACTCCATCGGCTCCTCACCCACTCCGCCGCCTCAAGATGCCCCGCAGGTGGCATCTGCCACCTGAATCCATCTGCTTCTCATGACTCTGCCGCCTCAAGAGGTCGTGCTGCTGGCATCAACCACCCGACTCCATCGACTCGTCTCCAACTCCACCGCCTCAAGAGGCCACACAGGTGGCATCCCCCACCTGAACCCATCAGATCCTCACTGACTCCCCCGAATCATGAGGCTACACAGGTGGTATCCTCCACCCGACTCCATCGGCTCCTCACCAACTCTTCCACCTCAAGAGGCATCCCAGGTGGCATTCACCACCCGAATCCATCGGATCCTCATCGACTCTGTCGCCTTAATAGGCCGCACATGTGGCATCCTCCACCCGACTCCAACAACTCCCCGCTGACTCTTCCGCCCTAAGATTCTGTGCATGTGGCATCCGCCACCCAACTCCAGCAGCACCTCACTGACTCTGGCATCTTAAGAGGCAAAAAATGTGGCATCTGACACCCGACTCTATCTGCTCCTCCCCGACATCCCCACCTCAAGAGGCCGCGCATGTGGCATCCACCACCCGAACCCATAAGCTCCTCACCGACTCCACAGCCTCAAGAGGCCGAGCAGGTGGCATCCGCCACCCGACTCCATCGTCTCCTCGCCAACTATGCCGCCTCAAGAGGCCACACTGGTGGCATCCGCCACCCGACTTCATCAGCTCCTCACCGACTCTGCATCCTTAAGAGGACACACAGGTTGCATCCACCACCCGACTTGTTCGGATCCTCTCCAAACCCACCGCCTTAAGAGGCCACACAGGTGGCATCCTCCCCCAACTCCATCTGCTCCTCGCCGAATCCGCATCCACAAGAGGACGAACAGGGGTAATCCACCCACAACACTATCAACTCTGCACCGACCACGCCTCCTTAAGAGGCCACGCAAGGGGAATCCTTATCCAACTATATCCAGAATTTTTCGTCCCCACAACAGTACCAACATCCACTTCAGAGGTTCTCCCCAAACCTGACGTCAACCATCTGGGAGGCAATAACAATGTTGTCCTGCCTTTTGAGATGACACTCTAGGCTTCAACGCCTTCAAGGCTCCGTCACCCCTATTGTACCAACGTCTGGGCTTCAACGCCTTCCAGGATCCATCGCCTCGTCGTACCGACGTCCAGAATTCCACGCCTTCCGGGCTCCAGCACCCCGTCATACCGACGTACAGGCTTCCATTCCTTCTCGGATCCATCACCCCATGGTACCGACATCCAGGCTTCCTTTCATTCCAGGCTCCATCGCCCCGTCATACCGATGTCCAGGCTCCCACGCCATCCAGGCATCCACGCCTTCCAGTCTCCATCACCCCTTCTTACCGACATCTAGGATTCCACACCTTCGGGGCTCTATCGCCATGTCATACCGACATCCAGGCTTCCACACCTTCCAGGCTCCATCGCCCGCATCATACCGACGTCATGGCTTCCACGCCTTTCAGGCTCCTTCACCCCCATCGTACCAACGTCCAGGCTTCCATGCCTTCCGAGCTCCATCGCCTTGTCCTACCGACCTCTATGCTTCCATGCCTTTCGGGATCCATCGCCCCTTTTCATACCGATGTCCATGCTTCCACACCTTCCAGGCTCTATCACCCCCGTCGTACCGACGTCCAGGCTTGCACACCGTCTATGAATCCATGCCTTCTAGGATCCATCGTCCCATCGTACCGACGTACAGGCATCAATGCCTTCTGGGCTCTATCACCCTTGTCATACCGTCATCCAAGATTCCACGCCTTCTAGGATCCATCGCTCACATCGTATCGACATCCAGGCTTCCACACCATCCAGGCTCCATCGCCCCGTCGTACCGACGTCTAGGATTCCACGCGTTCTGGGATCCATTTCCGCATCGTACTGACGTCCATGCTTCCACGCCATCCAGGATCCATCACCCCCATTGTACCGACGTCCAGGCTTCCACGTCATCCGGGATCCATCACCCTGTGGTACTGTCATCTAGGATTCTACACCTTTTGGGCTCCATCGCCCCGTCTTACTGACGCATAGGCTTCCGTACCTTCCGGGATACATCACCCCCATTGTAACAACGACCAGGCTTCCATGCCTTCCGGCCTCCATTGCCCCATCATATCAACGTCCATGGTTCCATGCCTTCTCGGCTCCATCGCCCCTTCATACAGAAATCCAGGCTTCCACACCTTCCGGGCTCCATTTCCCCCATCGTACAGATGTCCAGGCTTCCATGTCTTCCGAGCTCCATCGCCCTGTCATACTGGCATCCAGGATTTCATGCCTTCTGGGCTCCATCACCCCGTTGTAACGACGATTCTGGCTTCATCACCCCTCTAGAATGAGGGAATGTTGTCGTTTCTACCACCTTTACAAAACTCTGTGTCATCCCAACCACCACATTTCATCAACTACAGAGGTTCTCCCAATGGCTTGGACACAAACATGTGGAAGGTTCATTATGAGATATCCCAGATCACGAACGGAGAACATCCATGCGTACGATCAAGGAATTTTAGGTAAATCCCACCATATAGATTCCCCCCTCATCCCAACCACCAGAATGGGGTAGAGATGACCATACCTCTACCGACACAGACTGTGTGGTTTCACATCCTTATTGCATTAATTTAATCTGCATCATCATCATTCATGATGTTAAACTGTTCATCTTCGTCACTCATGACGTTAAACTATATGTCATACGTCATGACGTTAAACTGCTCATTATTATCTTGCACGACATTAAACTACATCATCTTCCTGTATGATGTTAAACTGTTCATCTTCGTCCATCATGAAATTTAAATGCACATTATCATCATGCACAACATTAAACAACATTATCATCCTGCATGATGTTAAACTGTTCATCTTCATCCGTCATGACATTAAACTACACATTATCGTCCTCCATGAATTTAAACTGCATCATCGTCTTGCATGATGTAAAATGGTTCATCTTCATCTGTCATGACATTAAGCATTTCATTATCGTATTGTAGGATATTAAACTAAATCATTATCCTGCATGACGTTAAACTGTTCATCTTCTTCCGTCAAGATTTTAAACTGGTCATTATCATTATGCATGACAATAAACTACATCTTCATCCTGCATGACATTAAACTGTTCATGTTCGTCTATGATGACATTAAACTGCTCATTATCTTCCTGCACGACATTAAACTGCATCTTGGTCCGGCATGACGTTAAACTGTTCATCTTCAACCGTCATGACATTAAACTGCTCATTATCATCCTGTATGACATTAAACTACATCTTCGTCCAGCATGACGTTAAACTAGTCATCTATGTCCGTTATGATGTAAAACTACTCATTATCATCCTACACAACATTAAACTGCATCTTCATCCTGCATGACAATAAACTATTCATCTTCATCCGCCATGATGTTAAACCGATCATTATCATCCTACATGACCTTAAACTGCATCATCGTCCTACATGATGTTAAAATTTTAGTCATTGTCCTTCATGACGTTAAACTGGTCATTATCGTCCTGCATGACTTTGAACTACATCATCATCCTGTATGAAGTTAAATTGGTCGTCATCATCCGCGATGACATTAAACTACACATTATCGTCATGCATGACTTTAAACTACATCATCTTCTTGCATGACATAAAAAATTGAATCTTCATCCGTCATGACGTTAAACTGCTCATTATCGTCTAGCACGACATTAAACTGCATCGTCATCCTACATGATGTTAAACTGTTCATCTTCGTCTTTCATGACGTTAAATTGTTTTTTATCGTCATGTACAACATTAAACTACATCATCATCCTGAATTATGTTAAAAAGTTCATCTTCATCTGTCATGATGTTAAATTATTCATTATCGTCCTACATGACATTAAACTGCATCATCGTCTTGCATGACATTAAACTGTTCATCATTGTCCATCATGACGTTAAACATGTCGTTATCGTCCTACATGACATTAAACTGCATCATCGTCTTGCATGATGTTAAAATGTTCATCTTCGTCTGGCATGAAGTTAAACTGGTCATTATCATCCTTCATGACATTAAACTGCTTCATCGTCCTGCATGACGTTAAATTGTTCATATTTGTCTGTCTTGATGTTAAACTTCTCATTATCATCCTGCATGACTTTAAACTACATCATCATCCTGCATGACGTTAAACTATTCAAATTCATTCGTCATGACATTAAACTATTCATTATCATCCTGCATGACATTGAACTGCCTCATCATCCGGCTTGACGTTAAAATATTCATCTTCGTCTATAATGATGTTAAACTGCTCATTATCATCCTGCATGAATTTAAACTGCATCATCATCCTGCATGAGGTTAAACATCTCATTGTCATCCTGCATGACATTAAACTATAGCATCATCCTGCATGACGTCAAACTGTCCATCATCGTTAGTCATGATGTTATACTTCTCATTATCGTCCTGCATGACTTTAAACTACATCATCGTCCTACATGATGTGAAACTATTCATATTTTTCTGTCCTGATGTTAAACGGCTCATTATCATCCCACATGACATTAAACTGTATCTCATCCTACATGACGTTAAACTACACTATCATCCGTCAGGACGTTAAGATGATCATTATCGTCTCACCTGACAATAAACTGCAAAACGGTCTGAGCTCTGTGACCTTAAACTATGATCACAACCATCCATATCACAAAACGTTAAACTGATTGATCTGTCCCAACTGATGGACATAAAACCACTCAGCACTTGTCCCACATGACAATAAACTGCAAACTGATAGTAACTTCTCATCCTTATTCAAGCCTCAAGTCCCTCGGCCTTTCTTGGCCCTTGGCCCATGTTCTCATTTAGGATTGTGTTGTGCAGAGTGGACTCATGTCCTCATTCACGTCTGGATATTTCGCCATGCCACACATATCCCCTCGAGACATCCCTCCCTTCATTTATAATCCATCCCGCGAGTATAGGCCCTGCCAGGCTTCGGGTGCCCCTTCATTTGGGTTCTCATCACCCTCTATATCCAGAAGGGCCCTGAATGGAATGTATGCTCGGCCCAGGGGCCCTCTTACCATTACAGGCTAACATCCTCAAGGATTGCTGGTGGAAAATTGATATGTGTCCTGTGTTGCAAATATGGTCAACAGTCAATGCTCAATTATTGGCCCCAAACTCTGGTCAGACAAGGGTGGATATTGTGTTGCGATCCTGGTTAACAGTCGTCCTCATTCATCATTGATTCTTTTTGGTCTTCCGTAAACACGATGATTCACCATTTCTTCCCCACTCATATGACATTAAACTAGGCATCTACAGTCTGAGTTCTATGACTGTAAACTAAGACCCACTTCCTCCTCACTATAAGAAGTTAAACTGCATGCTGGCTAGGAAATTCCATCTGAGGCCCATCCTCAGGCTCCTTGGCCTTCTTCGGGCCCAAGGACCAAATCTTCACTCAGGATTGTATTGTGTGGTATGGGATTATGTCCCCATTCACATCAGGTTACTCATCGTGCCATAGTCCTCTTATATGTGGGGCATCTTACCCATTTTCATCCTTACATCATGATGATAAAACTGCACATTACAGTATATAATAACTACATGTGTCTTGATTCCCATCCTCATGGGATACGTAGCACCACCCGAGCATCTTTTCCTCAGGTTCAGCCTCATCTTGGCCTGCATTCTACCAGGAAGAGGATCATATGGTTTGGTATGTAATTATGTTCTCACTCATGTCGGGTGTTGTAACAACCATTCCATTTACCCCCTCTCGAGATTTTTCCATCACCTTGTGCTATACTCATCTTCCCAAGCTGGGTACTCCCAAGATGGGCCCCTCGGTTCTCTTTAGTGGTTCACTAATGTTCACAGGGGAACTCTGGTTCAGCGCCTGGAATGTCAAATTCTACCCACACATGCTTTAACACATTTCTCAGGCATTGTTTTCCCCTTCATTTGGGTTTCCATCACCTTTCACATCCCAAAGGGACACCCAAACAGAATGGATGATAGGCCCATGGGTCCTCCTAACATTAAGGGCCAATTTTTTCTGGGGTTTCTAGAAACAAATTGATACAAGTCCTATGTTGTGAATTTGGTCCGGGGTTGATGCTCATTTTTTGTTCCCATCTCAAGTCACATGATATGGATGCTGTGTTATGAACATGGTCAACATTTATCCTCAATCGTCACACAAACCCCATTATGCCCAAAATGTCGGTTACATGACTCACATTCTTCTCCACCTCATAATGTCCAAGTAGAATTTCTAAAATCATGGTACTATTCCTCAGTGCGCATCCCTTCTTTAGGAGGACAAAATCCATGGAAAAGGCAGCATTCAGGGCTCCGCATCGACTTCCCATTGGCATTCATTCTATGTTTTTCAAAAAACCTCTTCTTCCCTTGTTTCCTACACCGAGTTTGAATCACATTGGCTTAGGGATCCGGTTTAGGTCTGAACGTGGAAGGGTTTCTCTTCTCCATAGTCTGAGATCTACGACCATAAACTAATATCTCTTCTGGAACTATGTATGGATTGATTCCCTTCCTCAT
Organism: Viscum album; assembly: GCA_963277665.1. Taxonomy (NCBI): domain Eukaryota; kingdom Viridiplantae; phylum Streptophyta; class Magnoliopsida; order Santalales; family Viscaceae; genus Viscum; species Viscum album. Next base: position 112,928,728 of record OY728121.1, read on the forward strand.
GGGATACAAATGATCACCCAGAAATTTTTTCTCCAGGTCCAGCCCCAAGAATCCAAAATCTTGTCCCCTCTCTTTCTGCCACTCGACCCGAACACTTTGAGGAACATGTGGTGTGGCGAGTACCTCATGGGTCCTCATTCACATCAGGTTTTGAAAAGACCACAACATGGTCCTTCAGCATCTTCTCCCCACACGGACTGAGATCTATGACCCTAAACTAAGATCTCCCAATGGGAACAACGTTTCATGTTTGGCCACTTCGCCACCCTGCACACATTCCATTAAATCGATATCCCTTAATGGTCCCCCAAGGACCTTAATTTTAAATCGTGTGACCCCAAGACCCTTTTCCATGGGGGTATGGGAATCGAATCCCTATATCAGATACATTTTATAGTCGTATTTAGATGTGTTCTGACAAAGAGCCTGACGTGTGGAAGTTTCATATGGACATTCCCCTCATTCCATGTCCATGCTTCGTGAGCCTATTATTTGGATCATCATCCTCTTCCACATCCGAAGGTACCCCCTTCATGGCCTGTTCTCATGCCGCCTCGGCTCACCTACCGTTTCCGGCCAATGTCCCTAAAGACCCCAGACGACATTTGTGATATGTCGTATGTTTCGAACATGGTAAGCGGTCGACCCTCATCTGCCTATCCCCATACCAGGATAACACAATTTGGATAGTCTGTTTTGAACACAGTAAACATCTATCCCCTATTTCCAGACCACAAACATTGTGGTCCATATCTCGAACATCACGATTCAAAAATTTCCACTTACTTATGTTCAAGTGGAATTCCAACATACTTGGATTTACTTCTTTGCACATCTAGGTGCATTACATGGACTGGTCAACAACATTAGGATGTCATTCACTTAGTGTCCCCTTGCCCCTAAAATGTTCTTTCCTACATTGGGAAAGTCCCACCACTACTTGTTTACCACATTGAGCATGACTCACGTGGTCTTAGTAGTTTTGGTAGGATGTGTACTGGAAGAGCCTTGCCCTTTATCTCACATGACTTTAAACTATGCTCTCAAAACAATGTATGGATTTATTCCCATCATCATGGGGTATGTAGGAACACCCGACCACTTTACCTCGGGCCTAGCCTAACTTTAAATGCCTTCAATGCATGACACTAAACTGCGGTTCTACCCTGAACAAGTTCAGGATTCCCCATGATAGTCATGGGATGTACTAGATCCCTTGCCAGATAGGATTTCACCTATCAGTGTTTGTATCTGAATATACTGTGCTTCAAAAACTATGTTTGTATTGATTCTCATCCTTATGGGATACGGAGCGATGCCTAGACATTCAGCCTCGGGCCCAGCCCCAGGGTCATTATCCCTCTTGGACCCTTGGCCCCGACCATGGTCCAGTCTCTATGACCATAAACTAGGAGCCTACATTTCATGCACCAGGACATTAAACTGTTATCCCTGGTGCTTACAGTATGAACTTTAAACTATCTGCACCATCCTCATTGTAAGACATTTAAAATACATGTCTATCAACCTTATTGTTATGATGTAAAACTACATAGCATTCCAGGTCCTTACCAGAGAGGTCCAGGTGAAAATTATGTTTGGTCCCTGATTAGACAGATGCACCCACACAATGTGCTTCAACCACGATGGTGTGATTTCAATAGCGTTGGAATCCATTGTAACAACCTGGAATTCCACACTCCATGCTTTTCTTGCCCTTTATTTAGACCATTGTCCTCTTTCATATATAAAAGAACCCCCTAATAGTATGGATTCTCGGCCTATGGCTCACCTACTATCCTGGGCCAACATTCTGGAAGACTAATGGGTAGCATTTTGAGTCTGGCCCCATGTTACGAACATGGTCAATGGTCGGCCCACATTTGTTATCCCCGTTTCTGGATAATGAAATAAGGATACTGTGTTTCAAACGCGGTCAATGGTTATCCTTAATTGTCATGCCACTCCCATAATGTTCCAGATTTTTGGTATTGTGATTCACACCATCCACTCCCCTCTATTCGGATTGATTCTAACGCCCCTGGCGCTACCCCACTCATGCACCAGAGCACGGTGGGAGAAGCAGGTCGGCTATCCAGAGAGCCATTCTATCCAACTGTTATCCCTATCTCTTTTCAGATTCTCCCAAATGGTGATCGATGTCCAATTTTGATCCCCTCACACCTTCCGTTGTTTAGAACTCTTGTACATAAGTTCCTATTAACTCTTGGTTCAAGTACCAACCATGGCTCACGCAGGCTTAGAGATTTATTCGACTATCTCCTCAATACTATCAAGATACAATGGACCATGATGAATGCTTTTTCCTCAGCCGTTTCCTCAAAATGCGGTCCGCCTCATCCTCCTCGTCCTCATTGGACCCCGTTCTTAGGGGTGGCATTTGTTGACACCGGAAAACGCTTCCCCAAAATTTTTTAGATGCTTCCATACATAATCCAAGATTGTATCATGTTTTTTAGGCATCAATTTTGTAGGTCATATGACCCGAATAGAGTTATAGATTAAGAGTTATGGACATTTGATGTTTGGAGGGAAAACTGGTTTGCGAAGCCCATTCGCGAAGCCCATTCATGAAGCCCCCTTCGCAATCACGGAGCACCACCATGAATCAAGAAGGAGGGATGCTCCGTGATCCCTTTGGACATTCGTGACCCAATGCGAAGAAAGTAGGAAGGACACTCTATGACCGCATTTGACAATCACAATCCTCTTCATAGAAAGCTCTGTCTTCTTGGAAAGCGATCTATGCTTTGTAGAACCCCTTAACAATAAAAACCCAGCTCACCCCTCCTTCACCAGATGGCCACTCAGCCCCTTGGGCTTCCGATCTCCCAGTTCGCGGAGCTCTATCATCCCTCATGAAGCAGCTCCTCGAGCCCCTGCTCCGTGAGTAGCTTCCTTCGTGAAGCGGCTACGTGAGCCCCTACTACGCGAGCAGTGTCTTTCGTGATGCTACTCCGTGAGCCCCACCTCTGCGAGTCACGTCCTTTGCGATGCTGCTCTACGAGTCCATGCTCTACAAGTAGCTTCCTTCATGTAGCTTCTCCGAGAGTCCATGATCTGTGAGTCCATGCTTCACGAGACCCCATGCTCCACGATCCCCTTTCCTCTGCGAAGCTACTTTGTGAAGAACTAGCTTTTGTGAGAATTCAACCATCGATCCCAATGGTTCATACCCCGGGGGATACGCCCCTACCCTGGACGGTCCCTTCGCTACCGTCACTGACCCCCATTAAAAATGGAGAGTCGCGCCACAAACATTCTGTGTTGGTACGTCATCATTTTCCATTATGCCTTTATGCACACCCACCTTCCACCAATGCAATACCATGATTTATGATACTCTTTCTCACACCACGAAACACCCTGAGTCGACATATTCCTCTTGTTTTTTTCTCATGTCATGAGTTGAGATTCTCATCATCAATTCACTAAGTAACATGAGTCGAACCATTCCTCAGGAAACTCCTCCAAACCCTATCACATGGATCCTATGCCATGTTGAACCATAAAGTTCCGCCCTTGCGTAAGTACCAATACTATCTCTTGTTAGGCGCCTTATTCCCAATTTTACTATCTATCTGACTTGAAATTTTAGTACTCCCTATGTTCCAAACATTGGATGCCTCTTACCCAATATAAGATATTCCTTATTCTCCAAGAATGAGATTCCAATTGTCATATATACTTGACTTTAAACTGAAGTAATCCCTATATGACAAACATTGTATGCCTCTTAGTCCAAACAATATATGCCTTATTCTCCAATCATAATATGCCAATAGTCCCATCTACATGACTATAAACTGTAGTAGTAACTATGTCCCAAAAATAGGATGCCTCTTGATCCAAACAAAATATTCCTTATTCTCTAAGCATAAGATGCCAACAGTCCTGTCAATATGACTATAAACTGTATTATTCCCTATGTTCCCAATATAGGAAGCCTCTTTCTCTAAGTGCAAGATGCCTTATGCTCCAAGCATGAGATTCCAATAGTCCTATCTATATGTCAAAAAACTTTATCTTGTAATATCATTCAATAATAGGATGCATGTTGTTCCAAACATGAAATTCCTTATGCTCCAAGAATAAGATTCCTAATGCCTTGATTACAGTAGAATAATTTCTAGAGCATTGGAATCCATTCAAACATTCCATCACACCACCTCACTCACTGTGTGTCCTTAATTTAGAACTTCATCCACATACATGTATAAAGGGAAACCCTAATGGCCTGGTCTCATGCTGCATCATCTCACCAACCGTCCTGGTCCAATGCCCCATAAGTCTTTGGACAACATTTCGAATCAGGTCCTATGCTTCAACATGGTCAGCAGTCGAACCTCATTTTTTTGTCCCCAATTCAAGATAATGTGATATGGATGTTGTGTTTCGAACACAGTCAACAGTTATCCTTCATCACCACACCAACTTAATTGCATTCCGAATGTCGGGCATGTGATTCACACTTTTCATCTACCATTGTTCAGACTGATTCCAACACCCATTGGAGTTATCCCTCTAGTGTACTAGCACAAAGGCGAAGGCCTCAACCCACCGGTGAGTTGGGATAACCTCATGGCCAGACACATGAAGAAGACATTACGGGAAGTTTCCTTGCGTAAGACCCATCCACCATTGGCGCTCCATAGCGTCACCCGGGAAGCTTCCTTGCGTAAGCCCCATCCACTATTGCTGCTCCATAGCAGCACCCAAGAAGCTTTCTTTTGTAAACCCCATGAACCATTGTCGCTCCATAGCGGCACCCGGTAAGGTTCCTTGTGTAAGCCCCATCCACCATTGTTGCTCTATAGCGGCACATAAGAAGCTTTCTTATGTAAGCCCCATCCACCTAGGACGCTCCAGAGCGGAACCTAGGAAACTTTCTTTCTTAATCCCCATCCACCATTTCCTCTTGTAGCGGCACCCGGGTAGCTTCCTTGCGTATGCCCCATGCACCATTGCCACTCCAAAGAGGCACTTGGGCATCTTACTTGTGTAAGAACCTTGCACCATTGCTGCTCCATAGAGGCACTCGGGAATCTTCCTTGCGTAAGCCCCGTCCACCATTTCCGTTCTATAGTGGCACTCGGTCAACTTCCATGCATAATCCCCATTCACCACTGTCGCTCTATAGCGGCACCCGGGTAGCTTCCTTGCGTAAGCCCCATTCAACACCCTTTATGGATGCACCATTACGTTGTGATTGTGAGGTCCTTACTACCTCTTGTTTCTCACACCGAGAACGACTCACGTCGGCTTAGAGTAGTTTGCATCAACCATGAAATCATCCTTGGACAGCATAGAGTGTATGCCCCACACCCACCCCTAAACTACGTGGTCTTTTATCCTTAATAAGGTAGGGTACGTAGGAAGCCTCCACGAGGTTCAAGCCCACCACCCATGGGACCCTAGGTCCTCCTTCACAAAGGTCCGCCGACGCCCACCTGAACTACGTGGTCTTCGATCCTTGTTAAGGTAGGGTACGTAGGATGCCTCCACGAGGTTCAAGCCTAACTCCCTTGGGACCCCATGTCCTCCTCCACGTCGGTCTGCCGATGCACACCTGATCTATGTGGTCTTTGATCGTTGCTAAGGCAGGGTATGTAGGAAGCCTCCTCGATATTCAGTCCCACCACCCATTGGTCGCTCCAACGCCCTTCACGTCGCTTCACCAACACCTTGGTCAGCCTAGTGTGTAATCCCCATACACCCTTCTGAACTACATGTCCTTTGATCCTTGCCAAGTCAGGTTACGTAAGAAGACTCCACGAGGTTCAAGACCACCATCCATCGGTCACTCCGACCCCCCTTCACGTTGGTTCACCAACACCCTGGGCAGCCTAGACTGTAAGCCCCACTCCTACCTAAACTATGCGGTGTTTGATCCTTTCCAAGGCATGGTATGTTGGAAGCCACCCTATGGTTCAAGGCCACAACCCGTTGGTTCCGACCCCCTTCTCGTCAGTTCCCACTCCACCTGAATAATGTGGTATTTGATCCTTTCCAAGTCACGCTATGTAGGAATCCACCCTGAGGTTCAAGCCCACCACCCAATGGTGTTTCTGACCATCATAACGTTGGTTCACTGACCTTCTTGAACTACATGGTCTTTGATTTTTTCTATGGAAGGGTACATAAAAAGTCTCCACGAGGATAAAGGCCACCACCCATTGGACCCCAGGTCCTCATTCACGTTGGTTCACCGACTCCCCCCTAAACTACGTGGAATATGATCTTTACCATGGTATGGTACGTAGAAAGCATCCGTGAGGTTCAATCCCACCATCCACCGGGACCCCAGTTCCTTATCAATGTCAGTTCACCGACTCATACCCCATACCTGAACTACGAGGACTTTGATCATTGATAAGGAAAGGTATGTACGAAGCCTCTCTGAGGTTCAATCCCACTATCTATTGGTCAATACGACCCCCTTGACATCGATTCACCACACTTGGTCATCCTAAAGTGTAAGCCCTATACACCCCCTAAACAATGTGGTATTTGATCACATCCAAGGCGAGGTACGTTGGAAGAGTCCCTGAGGTTCAATTCCACCATCCATTGGTTCCGACACCCCTTCATGTCTATTCCCAATCCTTCAGATGAACTATGTGGAATTTGAATCCCTTCCACATGGATACGTAAGAATCCTCCATGAGGTTCAAGCCCAGAACCCATGTCTCATCCTGGTCTATCCCTCGATCCCATGTGTTCCAGGAAGATAATTCCATAACCTATAGGTTCTACTTCCTCCTGTTCCCATCCATGTGTCGATTCTCACGGACCGCTTCCTCAAGTGTCCTATCATCCCACCTAACTACAAGGACTTTGATTCCCTACCACAAGGATACGTAGGAAGCCTCTTCAAGGCTCAAGACCAACATCACTACCATCCTCATGTCGGTTCCATCTCATTCTCCCTCCACCTCCTTCAACTCTCCATCATCCATCTTGATTCTCTCCCCAGCCACCATATCCCGGTGGGATCAAGTCATCCACCCCCTCGCTGCTCCTAGCAGTACTTGGGTCGCTATCCATGTGTAAGCCCCAACATGTATTCGGGTTGTTGTCCTTTGTGTACACCCCAATTCCTTACCCCTTCGAACTGTGTGGGTTTTGATACCTGTCATCTACACAGGGTACATAGGAAACCTCTACGAGGTTCAATCCCAGCCAATGGTAGACCTTGGTGCCCCCAATTCTGGGGTGCACTCTCCCGGATCCTCCCTCAATGGTGTTCAAATTAGCCATTATGGTCTAACATCTCCCCTCCATGAGGAAAACCACCTCGGATCTGTCCTCATTAGGTGTTCTGATCCATCCATCTTCCAGGTTTTCCCTCATAGGGATGTACCAATCTGATCCATCTCTATGAGACGTTCTATTCACCCTCATTCTGTCTCTGCAAGACATTAAACTTGTGGCCTACCTTGTGATAAACATGATATGCCAGAGGAAAACATCAGAAGACACGGCTTTGTCGTAATGATCTCTTCTAGACGTTAAACTTGCGGCATACCTTATGTTAAACATGGGAGGCTGAGGAAAACATCAGATACATGCCTATGGAATATGATTCCCTGCATTCAATGTGGGATTGCTTAGGTAATGCACCCTTGAGGTACCTTATTAGGGGGAATAATACATGTTCTCTAGTGTCCACACATCCATTGATGCCCCAACATGCCTAATGTTGTAATCTAATCCAACTGAAGGTTGCTACCAAGTCAAGACCCCATGGAATGTCCTGACGGAAGTAGTGTAATTAACCGGCGACCAAAAAGGTATGGAACCGGGAATGAGATTTACGAACCACGATTTAATCTTTAATGGATACCCGGACTAGGTAACGAGTTCTAAGGAGGAATCAATGGAAGGAAGAACCAACATCCCATCATCCTATTTCGATTAAGAAGAAAACGTCCCTGAATAAGGAATGGATGTCACCCGCCTTTAGAAACCGGGAATGTGGGGCAACAACTACGCATCTTCCATAGACAAATGCATGCAGCCCAGTAAAAGAATTGGAAATAAACCCCAAACACCCATATATAGGTTAATTTAGTAGGCATAATTGGTTCTCATTACAAAAGTCCCCAAAGGTATCATACTTTCCTATTTCACTTTATTTAGAACATGTAATTTTAAAACCTAATGATTCTCATTTTGAAAATTTTCATTATAAATTATCTATAAAATATTAACATTATAAGTCTTCACATTTTATGTTTAGTTATAAAGAATGAAATAGAAAATTTAAAATGGAAAACCCCATATTATTTTTTTGGAGACACTTTATTTAACCAAATTCATCACACATTAACTCACTTATATCATCCCATTGGCTAAAATTCACATATGGAGTTAGTTTGTAAAATTACCCAATACAGATATTAAAAACATTACAAATGGACGAATTCCCTTTAAATACCAAATCCCCTCAATTATTTAAAACGATAAGTAGTTATACATTAGCAAAAAAACTATACCACGAGAAGTGTATAAAACATCATCTCATGTGAATCACATTAATCTATCAATCACAACCACTCTATGGATGAAATAAAAATCCTACATACCAGATTTTATGAATTAATGCACAACCTCTATTGATGAGTTACCCCATAACCCATAATACAAAATCCGATGCCCAAAACACATTACGTACAACACAGGATTTGATACAATTCTGTGATAACAATATATTTCTAAAATTTAGAGTCTGAGGACCATTAATTTAAGATTTTTAGATAGTTAGTACAAATCACCAAATAAAAAATCTCATGTCTTGTCAACAAATGTTTTTTTTTCAAATGTATAAGAAGCTAACTAATCCATAATAAGCCGTTAACATCACTTATAAATTCTCAATAAAATATACAATTCTTGGTTTAGCATACTTAATACTTTCTTTCATAACATGTGAAACCGTAAACATAATAAGGGGTCATATCATAATATTATTATGGGTAAATATAATATTAAATCACAAAATGAGATATCTAAATAATAAAATAGTGTCATAATGAGGATTCTCATAAGCATGAGATCATGTAAAAAAGAATTGACATCATAATAACCTAAATTAAGAAATGGTTATAACATAAGAGCATGTTTCCTAGGAATGTGGTGACAATATAAACATGGAATATAATGAATAATCATGTATCCCTTCCTCATTAACATAATATGATTTTATAGGATAACAACCCTCTTCTTTAGTTGGCTAGACTCACTTCTCACAAATCAGGATATCTCATGAGTTAAAAACATTACCTAATGCATTGGAGCACAATATGGGTTCATGTATCATAATGAAAAATAATAAATATGTGTTACATATGATTTCTATTAACATATCATAAAATATAAAGGGAATAAAATGGGGTTTACATCTATTTTAGCTGGTTCCCTATGAAGGCATTCATAATTTCCATACTAGACATATCATGATAATCCCATGGAAAAAACTTGGTATCCAATGACTTAGTAGATCATTCTAGGTGTATACCACTCAATAAAGATGATTTAGCATATAGTACTAAAACAATAAAATAAATGGATATTTGATTGTGAATGTAATTTCCCAATTAATAAATGTATTCATTATATAGGTGAGAACACGTAAATCATATAATGGAAAATAGAGAATTCATAGAGTAAATTCATTTGAAATATATCATTCCAATAAAAATCAATGATTTTTAATAAAAAATAAGATATAGATAATACAAAAAATGCAAAAGTGTATTTCAGAATCCATTTGAACAAATAATGTAGCTATTATCTTTTTAAGAATACCATTGATAAATCATATGAAATGGATAAAGAACACTACTAGATGTAATCGAAAAATTTGAATGAAAATAATAAATTTACTTTTCCTTGAAATAATTTAAAAATGAAGATTTCATTAAACCATTTTTGTAAGAGATTTATTTTTAAAACTTAAATGTGCAGATAGGACATATCTTAGAAAAATAAAAAGATTACAGAAAGATACGTTCACATGAAAATGTAAAAAAGAGAATCCTTTTGGTTGAAAATTATACATACATAAACATTTAAAATATTAAATTTAATACCTTTTTTTTAAATAAAATGTACTTTAAAGTTACTTTTTAAAATAATATTGAAGGAATGGATTTTGGATCATTTTAAATAATTACCTTAGATGATTTTTGGTAAATCATTTCCTGAGTAAAATTATAAAAGTCCATTAAAACCATTCTGCGAATCCAAAAATCATAAAAGGATTAATATAACCTTTCATTTATTATATTTTAATAGGATTATGAATCTCAATTATAACATTATATGATATAATTTCAATATTTAAAACAAGGATATGGAAGAAAAAGAATTGTGAGCATAAGTCTGAAATTATTTCTTTTAGATACGTATCTTGAAAGTGAAAGTGCACCACTTAAGAGATACATTTTAATAAAATTGAATAACTTACTCAAACTAAAATTAAATAAAAAATATTTTAAATGAAATGTTATTATAAATTAGTTTTCAAAGATCAATGTCAATAAGAAAATTCTTAACTCATAGAAAGAGAACATGAGTCGAAAATAGAGTTAAATTTTCACAAAAAACCCAATAATGATAAGTATATTAAATATTACACTAAAATACCCTGAGAAAAATATATTTCATGAAATTATAACAATTATACAACATATACACCAAATAAAATTAAATTTCTGTATAAATTAAAATGTGTCTACAAAATGGAGTTTGATAGAAAAATTCTTTAATCTATTTATCTTATTGGTTGATCACACTGTATTCCTATAAAAAAATATCTTAATAAATTTTTCATAACCTTATATATATTTATAACACTTTTATTTACTTCCTTTATAATTATTTACTATGAATACATTGCTTTATTAAAAATTATTTTTAACATTGGTTGTTAACACATTTAACTGTGCTTCACATTATTAATAATGTTGATATTGATCCTTGACCATTGATACTATGTTAATCATTACAAGAGTACCAATGGTACTGTAATATATATATCCCATGATTATTTATAATTTACAAATTTAATCTAGAGATATTTTTAATAAATTCTCTTGATGATAAATACAAAGAGGAACTTGTTTTGAAAATTTTATATGAACAATGATGATATTTTATTAACATATTTTAATATTAATATTATTTATCCATAAAATATAATTAATATTTTATACCTTAGTATTAAATTTCATCTATATTATATAGAAATTATTAATTATTCACTGTATAAATATTACAACACCACTTATGTAGGAAGTAAAACAACAATAACAAAAGTGTTTTATAATGATCAAATTTGTAAGAAAGTGCTATTATATAAGGTTAATATAATATTTAAAAAATATTATATAGTAAATATATAACATATATATACAAAAAAATTATTCATATAACTATTAATGAGGGGTGTTTTTGAAGAATGAAAATTTTCATTTTTGGAGGCAGTAGCCCACACCTACGCATGATTAATGAACCAACTTCCCAATGAATGATTAGAGTGATGATATATGAAAATTTATCATTTAATAATTATAATATTATATTAAAAATCGTATTATTTAATAAATTATATTTTTATGTCCATCCATGTTAGGTTATTAATAAAAATAAGACACATTTTTTATGGATGAGGTAATCTAAACATACATAAGATAAACGATATAATTCCTTAAAAAAAGGAGAGAATGATGGAAAATGTAAACTTTTATTATTAAATATTTTTATAATTGAAATAAAAACATAATAATTCATCAAAATAATCATTTATACCATACCTAATAGGATGTGATGAAAAAATAACAAAAGAAAGTTGTGGAGGTGGTAGTCTACACATATGCACAATAATTGAGATTGTTTTTTCATGGAGGATTCTACAGAATGAATTAGTAATTGATATTACAAAAATAAAGTTAAATTTATGTATATATATGATAATTAGTTAATTATATTAATAATGTTAAATAATATTAATAATATGAAAATTAAAAAGAAACACTAAGAGGAGAGTAATACTCTCATTGAGAATATTGGATTTCCTTGTAATTATCCTCATAAATGAAGGGATTAGGATACATAATGGTGAGAAAATACAATGGTTAATTTTAAAGGGTTATAGTATTATAAATTATTCATATTTTTTAAACTAATTCAAATGTATAGTTGTGTAAATAATTTTTGGAAGAGTGTCCTTTTATTATTGAAGAAAAGGGAAACTTCTATGGAAAATAATGTTATTTAAGGGGAAAGAGTATAGTAACATGAATGTTAGGTGACATGGGTAAGAGAAGGTTTGTAAAAAAATTAGTTAAGATTTTACAACATAAAAAAGAACATATATAAATTCTATATCTCCTGTAAATGTTGGAAAATTCATGCCACATTAGATTAAGCTCATAAACACTTATTAGTAATAACTAAATATTAATCATGGTAATTAATTTTTTATTAAAAAAAGAAGAAATTTAACAAAAAAATTTTACATATTAATTAAAAATTTCCCCACAATGTAATATAATTAAATTTCTAATCAATAAAAAATTTACTTTTATATTAAATCATAAAATATTTCAAGAAAGTAAATTAATTATGAAATACCTCTTATGTTCATAAATTTTAATTATGAGTTTTAAACCCTTATATATTGAATAAAAAATATATATAATTTTATAAAAAATTATTCATAAATATTTAATCCATTATTATTTCATACAATGTTTCTAATTTAAATAATTTAATATTTTATTTCATATATAGATATATTAAATATGATCATACTAATCATTTAAATTTTATTAATTTAATATACTACTATATCATGACCTTTATTTTAGTGTGTGTGAAAAAATTTATCAAACTTGGTTTTCTAAAGGAAATTATATATATTGAAATATCAGGATGTTTTCATTCTCTCTTCAATAAATAAATCATATCCTCCCAATTACTGAAAAATATAAAAAATTAGTATGTTAAAAAGATAAACCTAAATTAATATAAAATTTAAAAATGAAATGTCTAAAATAATATCTTATGTAAAACTATAAGAACAATTTTATTTTTCTTTCATTTTAAATGAATGCTTCATTTTCCCCTGGCGGGTTGATGATTTCTGTCCTCCTTTTGAAAACATGAAACATTTTCTAGGCCATTTCTAAAATTTTAAAGGGTATTTTTTCCTATATTTTATACATAATGAAATTTTATCGGTTTAACTTTAAAATTTTAGTTACTTAATATTTCATGAGGCTCCATCCTTCTTTTTGTTGATGTGGTTTGGACATTGATAATGTTCATGTTATTAATCTTGTTTTGTGATAGTATATTTGGGATAATAATATGTTTTTAAATATATATATATATATTTATTTAGTATATTATAGGTTGGAAAAATAACCATATTTACCATTTTATACTTTTTTATCTTTTCTCCTTCTCCCTATATCTATTACATTAGAACAATATAATGAATGAGAATATTTAATTTAGTAAATTTGAAAATGGAAAACTATGGGCTTTGAAAAAATAATTCATAAATGATGTTCATACACTAAATATTGAGTATTTATATTCAATATTGGTAATCCATGGAAATTTTACTATTAGGTTATCTAATCTATTTAACTTTCATTAAATCATATGTTTAAATTCATTATAAGGGTTTATAAAGATTATGGGAATTTACCCAATCATATCCCTCAAGAGTGTTTGTCTATGTGTGTTGTTATGCACCATTCATTTCACAATAAAATTATGACAAAGATATCCCCAACCTACTCTTTTCTGGTTGGTTACCCCTATACACCACTATTCTTAAATATTATATACTTTAATGTATCTCTATAAAGATGTAATTTCTTAGAAAACTATATAATCTCTAATTTACCAAAATTTATGGTGGATCTCCTATACATAGACTTATACCTAAGGTATATAGTAATGTTACATTATAAAAATACCTAGAAAACATAATATATTAAATAATTAAAACCTTATGGTTAAACTATACCATGGACACTAAGAACATTATTAAATCTTCAACTCTTGATTTCAATCCCAAATATTTAATTATCCTCAAACAATATCCTCATACAATCAAAATTTATTTTAAAACTACTATAATACAAATTATAAAACACCAAACCCACTCACCTAAACCATGTTCCAATAAAATAGAAATTACAACACTAGTTTTGATACAAATCTATGATTAATGTATAGTTATCACATTTACTATCCATGTACCTTTATGTTTAAAGTTTTAGATAGTTATGAAAAATATCCAACTAATAATTCTCAATACTTCTCATAAAATGATTATTTTTTGCACTATATATGAAGATAATTTATCCATAATGTGTCTTAAATATCACCCATTAATTCTCCATACAAGATACTCTTCTAGGACTAGAATACATAATAATTTGTTTTTTAACTTCTGAAAAAAAACATAGGAACAAGTGATCTTAGAATCTTGGTAAGGATAAATATAATATTAAATAATAATTAGATAGATGTGTTTAATAAAATTATATCACAAGGATGTTAATAATATGCATGAGAGAATGGAATAAAGAGATGATATCATAAAATCATGGATTAAATAAATCTCATAACATAAGGGCATGAAAACATAGGAATGAAATGACAACATGAACAGGACACCAAAAGAATAAGTAAATTATCCCTACATCATTAATATAATATTGTTTTCTAGGTTAACTTCCCACCCGCATAGTTAGCGTGGCTTACTACCCACACACAATAATATCTCATGAGATAGAGACATTACCCAATTCATTTGAGCGATAACAGGGAACAACCATCATAATGAAAAATCACACATATGGGTACCATATGATTTCAATAAATATATTATAAAACCCATGTTAATAAAATCTATTTTATATTATATTACTGAATTTCTATAAGGACAAATTCATAATTCCATCAATTTACATATCATGATAAAACCATGGAAAATGTGTATTTACTGAATTTTAAGCATCTCTATAGTAAAATACCACTCAATAAATATGATCAATCATATGGTATTATTACCGTATATGAAATCGAAATACATTTTAGAAATTAGTTTTCCTAATTAATAAATCTATTTTGAATAATGGTGAACACCCTTCATTCATGAAATGGAATATATGGAATTTATATAGGAATTTTTTTTGATAAAATCGTGCATACAAAAATGGAAGATTAGGAAAGAAAAAATAAGTGATTGATAATACCGTGGATTTAAATTTTAAATTCATTTTTCATATAGATAAATATGGGTGATCGAATAATTTGAATAATATCCTTGATGAGGAATAAAACATTGATGAAGAACACTCTTAAAATAATTAGTGAAATTTCTTTGGAAATAATAAATTTTATTTTCCTTTAAAAATATATTAAAAGTTATTTTTTATTAAACCATGAGAGTAATAATTTATTTTTTTAACATGAAATCATAGATAAGAGATCTCTAAGATAATAGTAAATGAATAGGTAAGATAAATTAACATAGAAACATGTAATATATATTCATTTTAGTTTAAAATTTACAATAAATTAATTTTTAAAATATTTACATTAATTTGTTTATAAATTTAATGTTGTTGAAAATGCTATTTATAAAAAAATCAGAATGAAGGAATATTAGAACTTTTTAAAACATCTCATTAGAATGATTTTTTTTGAAAAATAATTTTTTATATGATGAATAAATTCCATTAATACAATTTAGGGAAAACTACAACATTGAACATATGACAAAACTATTCGCTGATAAGAGGTGAAGATCGGTATGAAGGTATGATGAAACATTATAGGAAATACCTTCAGTAGGTAAAACATGGATATTGAAGAAAAATATTTGTGTTATCAGGCATGGTATCATTTTTTTATTGACACAATAAAAATACAATCTATTCCCCAAAAGACAGACATTTTAGTTTAAGGGATTTATTTCCTCAAATGGAAATAAAATAAAACATGTATAAGAGGAAATGGTAGGATAAATGAGTCCTATAAGATCAATTTCATGAATAAAATTCATGACACACGGAAAGAGAACATGAGTTTTTGACATATGTATATTTTAAAGAGAAACCTATAAAGGATAAGGATCATGAAAATTAACCTGCAATATCAATATTGAAAATATATTTCCTGATAACGTAACCATTTATTATCATATACAACATATAAAAATGAATTTTTGTGTAACATAAAATATATCTTAATGAAGGGATTTTGATAAAAATTTACTTACATTATTTAAATTAATATTTTATTACTTTATTTATTTTTACAAGAAACCCAAAATTATTATAATCATTATAAGTCTTTAGCCTTTATATTTAAAATGAATATGTTTATTTTTTATTTCTTATTTTTTAAATAGAATGTTAACACTTTAAATTTTCTTGAAAATGCAATGTAATGTAAATGTTGATTCATTATCATTGATATGAATTTCATCATTACTATATTCATTAATTGTATATAATATTTATCCCATTCATATTTAAAATTTTTAACTTCCTTCCCATGAGAGTTTTAAATATGAATCATGAGGATGAAATCATTGACAAACATGTTTAGTTTTTTTAATGATCAGAGATGATATAATATTAACATGACTAGAAATTAAAATGATAAATTCATAAGATTATGTTTTTAAATACCTTATTTTTACATTTAATTATCATTATATAAAATTCCATTTTAATTATATATATAAATATTATTATATCGGTTAATTAGGTAGTAAACCGACCAAAAAAAGTGTGTAGTAATGATCAAATGAATTAGAAAGTGTTATTTAATAACAATAATATAATATTTATTAAATATTTTAAATGTAATTTGTAAAATATATCTATATAAATTAAATTATTAGAACCATTAAATATTAGTGGTGTTGTCCAATTAAATTCATCATTAGAAGAGGTGGTAGTCTACACATACACATCAGTGATGAATCCATTTCTAAATGAATGAAATAAGTGAAAGTAGATGAAAATTTATCATTATAGAATTATAATATTGATATAAAAATAATATGTGTTCATAAATTACACTTTTATGTCTGTCCATTTTTTTGTGGTTAATATAAATAAGACATGTCATATACCAAGGTGGTAATCTTCACAAACACATGATTAACAATCTCATTCATTAATGAATTTAAAAATCAACATAAATGTAAAATTTTATCATTTTATAATATTGTACATTACATAAAAAATGTAATTATTCATCTAAATAATCCTTTATTCTATCTCTAATAGTCGGTGATGGAAAATGGATCACATCTTATTGCCGATACGGTAGTCCGCACATACATATGATATATGCATTTTCTTTTCCTAATAGATGATATGGAGTTAATCATTAATTGATGTTAAATTAATATAATAAAATTTAAGTATATATATTATATTTAATTCCTTATATTATAAATGTTAAAGAAGTCTGGGATGAAGAAAATTAAAAATATACACTAAGGGGAGAGTAAGATTCACATCGTGAAATTTGATTTTTCTTGGAATTATACTTGGAAATGTTGATCATAGGATAAATAATCATATAAAAATGAAATGTTTCATGGGATATGTTTCTAGGATGAAAATAATAATAATGTTTCACCAAGGGATTAGAATTTATTAGTGCATAAATATGGTGTGTAACTAATCTGTTTTATATGTGAGGGAAAGGGAACTTTCCATGGAAAAGAATCTTAAGGGGAAATAATTTAATAACAAGATTGTTAGATGAGTTAGGTGAGGAATGTTTGGTATTTAATACTGGTAATAATTTATGACCTAACAATTTTCTTCGATAAGGTCTATATGTCATGAAAACATAGGAAAATTTATTCCATCTTAAACTACTCCCTTAAACAAAAATTAGTCATAATTAACCATCAATAATGGTAATTATTTTTTCATTAAAAATAAAATAGAACCCTTTTCCCCAAAATTAAACACACTAAATCCATACTTAAACTCAAATTTATATAATTCATATTATAAATAATATAAAATTCACACTTGAATAAAATCAAATAATATATTGAAAAACTACACTTATAATTAAATATTGCTTATTTTCAAAAATGATAATCTTGGGTTTGTAATCATGATATATTAATAATATAAAATAAAGCTAAAAATTTGTTGAGAAAAAATATTTTATAAATATTTAAGTCATTATTTTGTGATGATAATACAATAATTAGGTATATAATTATCCAATATCAGTATTTTTTATTATTCACCAAAAACTAAATTATTTGACAAAATTCCAAAAAAATTAAAATAATTTAATTTATGAAATTAAAATTGAAAATAAATTTATATATTTAAACTATAATAGAAAAAATATAATGATATAATATATTTATTTTACAAAAATACCTTCTCAAACATCAATTATTTGTAATATTATTTCATAAAAATTTTATAATTTAACATATTTTAATATTTTAAATCTTATATTTATATCATATATTTTATCACAATTATATTATAAATATGATTAATTTAATTTACAAATGTTTTATGATCTTGTTCTTATTGTGTGTGAAGAATGATATCCAACTCATTATTATTTAATGGAAAATATATATAATGAAATCTCAAAATGGTACCCTTTCCATATCATCCTAGAATAAAAATACCATAATTCCATAACATCATGCCTATGTGAACTACTCGACATGCAAATCGATCAATTTCAAAAGTTAAAAGTGAGAAAAAAAATTCTCATCCTTGACAACTCGACTTATCCTCTGTATGTGATGATGAGACACCCTATCACGAGATCATTACTGATATATGACAACATCCTTGTCTTATGTATACCATTACCAAATTTTAAGAAAAATTATAATAATTCTCATATAACATTGTAATGTCCCATAGCCCCAGACTATTTACTTGTTCCCAAACTAGCCATCATCACTATTCCACATGTGTGCCTCCTCGTATGCCAGAGGCTACTGACTAGCTGTGAGGGCCTACAAAGACACCATGGGGAGACTATTCTGTCATATAAGAGTCTAATAAAAATAAATGTAAATAGATGAAGTTCATATATAAACAAGATAACTAGGAAGGTGTAGACAAATAAACTAAACATCACAAGCGATATCAAATGAATGTTCCAAAAAAAATTTGATCCCCTATAGGCGGTCATACAAAATAATAATGAAATAATAAAACAAAATATAGGAAAATAGCATATCACCAATTTTCCCCAAGTCCTTCCTCATCACATAATCTTAATCCAGCATAGATATCCAAAAAATAACATTAACTTTATGAATTTCTCAAAACAACTTCACGAAAACAGAAAAGGTTTCTATATGGTAACCCTAGTTCTATGGAAGCCCAAGAATGTTGGGTGCATAACATAGTAGGTCACCACAAATAATGTACCTAAATATAACTAGTATATACAAGTTCATGATGAAGAGATAAATCAAAAAATTAAAATACCACCTTTTTAAAAAAATTATCTGAAAGAATAAAATAAACATTGAACCTGAGGGCCGAATTCCCCTAGCGAATGGTGCCTACCTGCTTAAAACAAATTTGGGGTGTATCTAATAACATCATGATGACCATTCCAACACATTTCCTAGTAGTGGTAATATATTAATCCAAGATAATCATCCAGAATCTATAGGTAATATTCCTATCCCCATAGCCCTATCTTCAACCTGGGGACTGTGTTTACCTTTGGTTTAAACAACAGTCTTAGATTCCACCATAAGGTCAAGTCCACCCCAAGTATAAACATCAGCCTCACCACCCACCTAGGGGCCATGTTCACTGTAGGATAAACCATCAATCATAGTGTCCACCTAAGAGCTATGTTTACTAATCATTTAACAATCAATCTTATCATCCAAGTGGGGTACATGTTAACCTTGGTTTTATGAAACAATCACAACATCCACCCAGGGGTCATTTTCACCCTCATTTTAACCATTACTTGTCATAAAAAAACTAAAAAATATAAAAAAACGTGGCTAATTGAAATTTCCGTTTACAAATCAATTCCATTTCACATCACCCAATCCATTACTCAAAACCGATTTCAAATCGAAGGGAAAATACCATTTACAGATTCATTTTCAAAAATATCATTCCGAATGACATTAAAAATATAATTTCCATTTACCAAACCATTTCATCATTTCCATTTCAAAAAAAAATCTATTCCCCATTTCAAGAATTCAATATCAAGTTCCATTTTCAATTTCCATCTCAAAATCCATTTTTTTAAATTCATTTCCATTTAAAACAAAATTTAAGTATCTAGATTCCATGTTAAAAAAATTACTAAGATGTCCCCCTATGAACAACCTTCCCATGCGTATCAAGGCATCTCAAGGGTGTTATTTAAGTAAAAATACATTTTAATGATTTTTTAAAAATAATTCAATGCTTAATGAGGCCGAAATAACTAAACAAAATATGTACATCCAAACAAAATTATATTCTATAGTTCAAGTCTAGGGATCACCTTTATAATTATATGGTTCAATTACTTTCCCAATGTTTGACAGTAGTTTTTATGGCCCTTTTAGGACTTTATGACCAACCGAGTACCTAACTCAACCCATAAAATCACAAAATATCAATTCTAATTTATTAAAAAATAAAATATGAAAGGGAATAATTGTGAAACAAAGTCCAAGTGCTGTTATAGAATTAGAAATATAACCAAACTCTCACTAAAGAATCAATGTTTACCCTCAACTAAATCCTAGGAAAAATCTGTTAACAATATAGCCCAAGAAAGTAACAAAAAAATTAATTTTTTAGAAGAAACCTCATAAAATTTATGGTTCACTATACCTATAATGAAATGTTGTATAAAAGAATTTAGTACCCAAATTATGATGTCATCTATGTAATATAAGTGGATTCCACTTCATAATCTGGATATTCCACCATTCCCTGATGGAATAAAAAAACATAAACTTGAGAACTCATAAATTAGGGAGAGAAAAGGAGGAGAACAATAGAAGTTGGGATAGGGCGGTACTCTCCAAAAATAACTGAATAATCAACCCAAAACATGACCAAAACCAAGGGGTGATTAATAGAGAAAGGGGGAGGGTGGAAGGAGGTGGTTCATTCAAAATTTGGTGTTAGAAGAGGTCCATACATCTCAAGAACATGAGTGGAAGGTTTTATAATTTTTCCCTCATTTAAATTCCCAGTGGCCCAATAATAGCCACTAGGAGTGTCTCTTTCCACTTCCAGTCTCCACCAGCTGGTGAGTATCCTGGTTACTATTTTTCAATATCTCTACCACCCCATACTCTCTTTGAAACTCTCCCAAGAAACCCAGTTCTCTTTGGCTCCTCATCCCGTAACAAAAAATTTTCTATTAAGGTTATTTAACTATCAGAATCCCATTCTGATGTCCAATTTAAAATCCAACATGTACACTATTTCAAAATATTAAACACTTCTTGAATTTAAAATGACTATATGAATGAGAGGCTTTTCATGATCTTATGTGACCATATATTTCATGTACAATATATCCTATTATAATTTTTGTAATGTTTTCATTAAATGAATATTATTTCCATATAGTAGAGAAAATTTATTCTTATAAGGTTTTGGATATTTTTTTCTCAATCAAGTATTATCTTGGGGTCTAAATCCCACAGATTAGTCTCATTTGAATGGTCAAGATCATCTTATTTAGATTGTAGTGAAATGAGAAACCTAATGTGAAGGTATATGGTTTTGAGAAGTTTGATTTTCTTACTGTATATTTTGGTGTCCTCATTGTAATATTTCAAAAAAGTGTGATGAAAAGAAAACCATGTATTATTTTATAATGAGAAAAAACATGATGGAGATCAGAATGCATAGGAAGAATTTCCATTGATAGTTTCATGAAGATTCATTTAAGAAAAAATATATTATTGTTAATCCATGAAAAAGTAGTATTTTTGTTAATGACTTCCAAGAATAATATTATAGAGAAAATAAACATATTCATAGGGATAATGATTTTATACAAATTTTCTAGTACCATTGTGATGTATAAGTGGTGTTGTGCTGTTTAGATAAGTATATTTGATATGAAACCATCAATAAAACTCTTAAGAGTTGGGTATTGAGGTTATAATTCCAACAATAAATTTATTGACGGACCATCTTGTGGATGATATCAATTATTGATGAAATTATTAGGTCACTATGATAAGACAACCTTAGGATAAGAGAAGGGTTTGGGTGAATATTCATGGTAATATTCACTTATATTGGAAAAAAAATCCCATTAATCTCTTGATTAATTATGATATAGAGTTATTTACTTTGGTGATAAAGGTAATAATTTTTTTCACAGATATATGTTCACCTATTCCATTTAGTTCTCAGTCCTCTTTGAAAAAGTGAGTGCATGTAGTGGTTATTTTTGTACTGGGTTTCATAATGAGTTTCCTTACTGAGGAGTCCTAGTTATTTATCTTTTTGAGGGTCGCAAGCATTAAATGTGGAGATGATGTTGTAACCCATATATTTTCATGAATAATACTTAATTAAATGTTTAGTTTCAGAGTCCAAAGGCCTTTTCCAAGGGCGAGATAATTAATTTTCCTTAGAAAAAAGTCACATGAAAACTATTTGATTATTCTGTTGAAGCCATGGTTAAAATATTTCCCACAACTAGAGAACACATGATGTTGTAGGAATTACAGATCCTTGAAAATAATATATTAAATAAAAAATATATTAATGTTTTTGGACTATTGTTAATACGAATTAATAATTTAATCCCAAATGAGGCCTTGGATGAGAAATATTAAACTACCACTATGTTGAGAATAGTGGTTTTACCGGAGGAACACTATAGTTAAAGTTAAAATATATTTTTCATTACAAGGTGTTGTGGATGGATAATTGAATAGAAATAATTTGGATTATTTATTTGTTATTTATTTATTAATTTTTACCCTAATTCCTATTATTTATTTTCCTTGATCTCTCTTCATTACGGTGAGCCACAAAGGAACTCTAAAGGAGAGGTATATGAATATGTTCCATTGAATGGAAGTAAGGAATGGAAACCTCACAAGGAAATATATTTAAGTGATAAAAACCCACCCAATCACCCCTTTTATATGGGTGCAGTCCTAAACATATTTTTAGTGTTTTGATGTGGGATTTAGACACAACTTTTCCACTATTTAATGACTAATGTATTATTTATAATAAAAAAAGAATGATAATAATTTTTTAATCATTACATATTCATAATCAACATTTATTATTTAATACTGTAATAAATAGTAACTTATAATGTTATATAAATCATAAAGGTTCAGGACATGGAGTCACTGAAACCAAAAAAATTGATAAAAAAAATATAATGTGTAAAAGATATGGGGGGATTATAGAGACTTGTTTTGGGTTCACCCCAATCATTATAATCCAACAACCATGATCAATATCTTGGCATAAAAATAGTCCACCTCATGCCATCATTCACAATATCTTTCTTGGATAGTCAATTTTGAACATAATTAACCTCCATATATGCATGTTTCACAAGAAGGTGAATTCCATACACATCTGGTAGAACCTAGATCCACCCATAATGTAGTCTACATGAGACATTTTTGGACCTAGTCAATATAGAATCCACATCAAGTGTTGAGTCAGATTCCACCCAAATCAAGTTCCATCTAGATCAAGTGGCATATTTAATGGAATAATTAATCACCAATAATTCCACATTTTAAATGAGCTAACTAACAATATAGTGAAAACCCAAAAATTTAAAAAACATCAGTCATTATGGGACACACCTCTAATACTTTATGGGCTTGGAGAACCAGATGCAACACTTTCCACATTCAACATAATTCAATTTGAAAGTTGTGGTTTCCAGCAGATATATTTCATGATGAAGGGTTTCTCTAACCAAGTAGGAACACGAATAAATGACAAGGTTTTAAGATAGAAAATATCATTTTTTGTTGAACCCATTTTAATTTTTATGTTTCCTGTATTTCATTGTGATTTGGATAGTTCTCATATGCCAGGTTTTCATATTGTGGTAAAAAAGAATCACATTCATCACCCTCCATGAAAAAGAAATGAGGGCCACCAAATTTTTATGAAATTATATGAGGTTATAATCATTGGGTATTTCTTTAATAATGGACATAATTAGTTTCATGAATCCACTATCCAAGTCAAAATTTGTGAAAAAAATTCATTATAGATAATCCCATAGCGCAGTAGTGAATCGATATCCAATAGAAATAAGTTGTGCATATTGAGGTTCCTAAAAGCACATAGAACATGACAAAATGTTTGTATTCTAGATTTTTGTAAATTTTTAGCTCATATAATGTTTTTTCATATATTTCATATAATTATTTTTCTAGTTGGAGTGATAAAATGGATTTAAAATGGATGGTCCTCCGGAGTATGTTTATCTTCATGTTTCTTTTTGAAATGTAGTAAGCATGCAGCCTAAAGAACCCAGTTCAATTCAAGGTCCATAATAGTTTGTCTTAGTCCATGTAAATATATCCATGGATGAACAACACCAACTTAGTAGTAAGGGAAGTAAATAATCATTCAGGACCACATCGATGATGGTCATATGTTAGCATCATTGCAGAATCCTCGTAGAGTCAATGTCTAGCTAGGTGGTTGTCCGACATTTCATTTCTGAGTACCTCCATAGCATATTTATTTTAATGATCGTATAAATTAGGGAAGTAGTACTTGATATATTACCTATATGTTGAATGGGGATTGTAATTATATCCATTATTATGTTTTACAATGAATCTACCCTTGAGGAATTACAATGCTTGATCATCAGAAGTGAGGAGATTCCAAGTGTTTTTTTTAGAAAAGCCTCATTGAATTTTCAAAGGTCCGTGATTATAAGACCAACCTTTTTTATGATTTTATTAAAAATATTTTTTATCAAGGGTGACTAATTTATCCTCATGAATGATTCTAGTAAATTCAAATATTATGACCATTCTTTATATCCTCTAAATCAATGTAGATTGCTATTTGTACACTGAGAATGAATATACAAACATTGATGTTATAACAATATTAACAATACACATTTTCTATACTTGTGACATACTCTTCCCTTTCTATCTTTCCATCTATGTAATAATTCAATAACATATATTCTCCAAGAGATAGCTTTCGATTTTCCCCCAAAAAAGGGGAAACAAATTTAATAATGATGATGATGATAATGATAATAATATTATTAGTCTTCTAGTGTCATGGGATGGGATATACAAACCCATGGTTCAAACCCTCTTTGTTTATTAATAATAATAATTATTATTATTAAATATCAATCTATTTTTCTATCTAAAATATTTTTTGATTATTATATTTACAACTAGTAATACAATTAATAATAATTCTGACGATCATGTAAATAATACTGTTAATAATACATATTTTTATTATTAAAATCTATATTACTTACTATGACTACATTAAAATAATATATTAATTAACATTAATTTATTATTTATGAATCTATGAATATGGACTTTGTAAGTATCATTAATTATGGAAATAGAAATTAGTAAAAATGATGTAAATAGGTCTATTATTATTAAATATTATTAATTATTTTACAATATTAATATTATATGACTAATAATAATATTTAATTTTATTAGTAAGTAGAGAATTTTAATTATTATTTTAATTAATTAATCAAATAATTATTATTTAGTCACATATTATTATAAATACTTAATATTTTATATTTATTATATTTAGTAAATTATTTCTATTTTCAATAATTATATATATATTTATGTGCGATTATTAAATTTAATTTAGAATTTAATTATAATTTATATTTTATAAGATTTTAGAATTACCAACATTTTATAAATTCTAAATTCAATGTTTAGAATTTTTTTGATTATTTATATTGTTGATGCTATATTTTTTTGATGAAAAAATTTTCATTTTTAATTATTTTTCTGTGTTTAGTATTTTTTAAAATGATTTTTTATTTTATTTATTATTTATCATTTAATATATTTTAGTGTCAACTACATGAAACACAAAAAAACTTATTTTAATTTACATAGGAAACATTGGAAGTCTAGGAGATATAAACTATAGGTATAATCAAAATTGAAAATAAAGAAATGGATAAAAATATAATAAATTTTCTAAAATTATAAAATTTCCTAAATATAATTAAAATAATAATTAACATGATAGAAACATTATTGATTAAAACAAAACATTTAAACTTAAATTTTTTGCACATACTTATTATAAAATGAAACCTTATTAATTACATTATTATGGTAATTATTATACAAGTTTTATGAATTAATTAATATCTATTCATATTTTGAGTAATAATATTAAATAAAGCTAACATAATCATTCCAAAAAAACCATAATTGAGCATGCCTAGTTGAATTAAAATAACAAAAAGAAAGTTACAATGAAGATGTTATAAATAGTACAGGTAAAGATGGGTGTATATTTCATAAATAATAAAATTAATAAATATTAATAAGAAAAATAATTATTAAATATAAATATAATTGAAAATAGTTTATAAAGTATGGAATAATAGTGAATAATAATTAAAAAAATAAAACTATTAAATGGTAATGATTGAATCTAAAAGAAAAATTTAAGATATTAATTAATTAGTTAATTAATTATATTATTTTCATTATGTCATATAGTTTTATCAATACATACTAATTTCTAGTTATTATTTTTTATAAATTTTTTTCAGTTATTTTATATTAATTATAGGAATGTTCTGAATTTTTTTAGGAAAATAATTATAATTTATATTTTATAAGATTTTAATATTACCTACTTATTTTTAAGTCTAAATGTTATGTTTTGAAACAACATTTTTTGAATCATCTATATTACTATCTGTCTATTATTTAAAAGATTTTTTTGAATTTTGAAAAAAAAATTATATGATTTCCTATGTTTTAAATTTTACTCAGATTGTACATATACTTTTTATATTACAAGTATTAAAAGCCTCCAATTTCAAACAAAGGTAAACATCATTATTTTCGTGTAAGTGACAATGAAAGAGGATTAATAGTAAGGGTATGAGAGATATTTGTGGGGATACTATACTCTCAATATCATAACCCTATACTAATAATGATAGTAATAAAATAAAAAAATTAAATGTAAATTAGAAGGAATAAAATAATATCTTATTACACACATGTAATTCAATAAATAAATGTGCTCATATTGTCTATATATAACAAGAGTAATAGTTAAATTAGATAAATAAAAAATAAAAAACTGTGGGAATCCTCCTGATTCAGTCCCTATCCTACCACCAAGACCATGATTCCCAACTAAAAAAACTACAGTGGGTCCCTTTCCCTTGATTCAATCCATATACCTAGAGGTTTGACACCGATCGAGTTTCCCATGAAGTTTGTGAGTAATAATACACAATAGGACATTAGAAATTCATCACTAAAAAGATTACACACATATAATAGGTGTATTATATGATAATAATTAATGCATAAGAAAACATAAAAAAACATATAATGAGATCTTGTGTGCTAATTAAGCTACAATTATCCCTGACTGTATATTCTTCAATTCCATTTAAGAAGGATGATATAAGATGTGTAAAGTGATCAATAATTAGTTTCATGGATGGTGACATGTCAGTCATTATCCTCAAGGCATTAAATGAACATGTTACTCGGTATTCGCATGGCATTGAGTTCTGATACATTTCACTATACCCACAATTCAACTAGTTTCATTCTAGAATATAATAATATCATTGACCTATACATATATGGGTCCACCATCATCATCGACAGATGTCGCGCACACTCCCCCTAAAAGGGGAAAACATTCTATTACATCCCACCTATTATGAATATTTTGACAAAAAAAATCCAATAATATGATAACACACATAACATGTTATATCATAATAAAAAAACCCTAACACATCCTCATGATCATATAATAGAAATATATAACCACATTTGGTCAACTTAAACTATTTCAACAATCTACTCTAGAAATAATCAATGAATCATGAATCATATATGGGTATCATAGGTTATATATACACCCACATGTAAACACCATAAAACATGGGAAAATCCATAAAAACATAAAATTAATCAATGACAGAGGTGTATACAAAGGCCATAAATGTTAAATAACTTTTTAACTCAACGTTGATGAATAAGTACTCAAATTTCAATCAAAGGAGCGAAGACCTTACAACATTTTATTCCCAGGGAGAACTTACTTTCCTGTCAAGGATGCATATATATGTTTTTATATCATTGATGAAAGATGTTTAAAAAATAAATGCAAGAATTTTCCTTGTCGAAAAATTAAATCTAGAATTTCATAGCCCACAAATTTCTTCAACATAACTAGTTTCAAGAAATTTCAGAGAAGAGGATGTGTATTTACTAGATACATTTTGATTTAACAACGGATCAGGAATTTTTCATTAATTCAATAATTTAACCTTAGGTCTACCCAATGAACATCAATCCATCAACAATCCATCTGCAGAAATGAAATCCAAGAAGATATTCAAGAAGAATAAAGTATCAATATGATCGATATAAGGAATCTTACTCATAGATTTCCACCATTCATATGGGATCATGATCTAGTCAATGGGATTTAGAATCAACCACCAATCTACCAAAGTTTCATCAATATATTATAGTTTCTTCATCAATATTCCATCATGAAGATGTATATGAAGATAATTCATAAACACATTCTATTAAAACATCTAAAATGGTTGGAAGATCTCTATTCTATCAAGTGGAATCATCAAAATTATAGTTATTCCACTGATATATTATAGAATGAATAATTTATCATAATATTACTATTGAAACCATAGAACTGTTGTAGATATATTCACATATCTCCTGAAGTTCGAAGAATTTGGAATAAATCTAGGGGAATGAAATAGTTAATGCGTCATTGGATTTGTCTATACTTCAAGAATGAAGGGGAGATAAAAGAGAGATCATTAGAGACAAGGGTATAGGTATCAAATTTGAAATAGGGGCTTTAGGTTTAGAATCTGGTGTTAAAGAGTGTCAAAACCAAGTGCAATTAAAATCTCAGGGGGTTAATTAAATAAACTATCTTACTAGGACCAGAGGCCGGCTGTTGACAAGACTCCAGTATGCTGATGGCCATGGTATAACAACATGGTTTCTTCAAACACTGCTGATAGACGTTTGGGGTCTGTTGAAAATTGAAAACAACCTAGATATCCTTTGGTTAACTAGTGGTTTGTTTACATCCATCACACAACCTAACTATTCCTCAAAACTCCACCATTTGATTCAAAAACCACATTCACTAATATCTAACAACATAACAACTCATAATGGAGAATATTCATAATAGAATGGAGAAATTTATAAACTCTAAATACACTATATATAAAAATAAATTAGGATGTTACAATAATACCCTCTAACAAATTCTCATTCTTGAGAAGTAATTTCAAAATATTCACACCAAAAACATCGTCCATTTATCCCAAATATCATCCACCCACTCCAAAGATTTCTCTTAAATCAATCCATAATGCCATAGCATTTAGAAACGTGGTACAATCACCCTTTATAATACATTCTCTCCCTAGTCTACAATCTGCATCGGCTGCTCTATGTAAGATGTCATAGCCCAGACTGAGAGGGACCAAGACAGAACTACCCCATGATCACCTTCAATAGGCTAGGGGTTAGAGTCTAGTACTAATATGGCATATCACACTCATGTGAGGAATTAACCTAAAGTACATATACACATGCACACATATCCATGACCATAAAATGTTAAAATGTAAAAAAATTGATAACAATTCATGCATATATCTATAATCCCACAATAATAGTATAATATAAAGTATTGGAGAGAATAAAATGATCTTAATACACGCCCAAAAAATAAAATAAAATAAAGTCCAACCTTCTCAGATGATGAGACTACTGTAAAATGAAACACCAAAACAAACCTCTCTCTATCTGGCCCAACTTAGATCCACCTTTTATTGGTTCTCTAATGACTCTGTACCAAGGATCTTCTTCTAAATAATAAATTATGTTTGTGGGAAGATCCATATAGGGGTGATTATAAGAATACCCATTATGATACCCTAAAATAACTGAAAATAAAAAATCATGAGTATAAATATCATAATAGTATAAGTCAATAATAATATAAGACATATAATAAAATATCCATATATAATCATAATAGAGTATGAGTCCCAAACGTGTCAACCACTTCCAGACATAGTTTCACTATGACGACTATTGGAAATGCTCATAAAGGGGATTTAACTGCTCAATATATACTTCCACTGGAAACACTCGTCCCAAAGGTCACACATCCTAGTTCTATCCAAGAAGAAGAAAATAATAAATTGAGATTGTTCATCCAAGATAAACACTAAATCGAAATAATACCCCATTAAAAATATTAGATCTCGATACACAGATAGGGGTCAACTTCATGGGATCACTGGGGGGGACACATAACCCTATTGGAAACATCCACCTAGATAGGTGGTTGACGCCTGTGTAAATATTCATCACACGAATTAATAAAAATCCATATAATGAAAAATGATGTAAATAGCGATCACTCTAGGACTCTTAGAGGAATACATGATCCAATCCACTAATGTATCTATTCAAGAAAACAGAGGAAAAAAATTCTAGAATACAAGATCTTTCCCACGCTGCACTGATCATTAAGAAGATGCAGAGGGTTCACCCTCTATGATGAGAATTTGATTCTGCATAGAATGCTCATCAGAGTGAACCAAGTGAACACACTAAAGAAATACTAGTCCATGGAAGCTCTAACAAGATCACAAAAATGCTGAGTTAAGAAGAAATATGAATCTAAAAAGTCCACAAATAAGTACACGGTGCTTACCTTGGGGTATATGGAATGTCTCACATAGCCTGTAATTTATTATGTCACATAAAAAAATGAAAGGAAATTTGCTATAAAACATAGTATTCCTTGAGTTACAAGAGTGGTAAATTTTTTGGAATGATATTAAGCTTCTATACTTCTCATGATCATGTACTTTCTTAAGTAAAGGACATGTATCCCCCCACACATAGCTTGTAGGGCCACATGTTCTCCTAAGAATTTACTCCTTGTAAATGTCAAGCTGTCTAGACGGGAGTACATGACACATGGCATGGAGCGCATCATGTGTAACACCACTCATACTCCTAAGCAAGTTATCCCTATACACGCTGTGTTGGTCCGCTAAGGGTTACATGATCTATGACGCGAGTCACATAGCCCGTGAAAATTATCTCTATGTTAAAGCCATAATGACACATAAAAAGGGACTACACTATGTGTGATCAAAGGACTGCTCACTATGTAATATGGAATTTGATTTAAATTTTAGAATGTTCACACCTATTAACTTGTGCTCTCTGTATCCATCATTTCCATCAATTATCATGTTGCATGTCTTGTATTCATGGTTGATTAAACCTTCAGAATGTCATCATCTAGATTTATGTTGTTTTGTCCCTATTCTATACTCAGGAAACACCTATCTTCATTCCTCATCACTACCTCACACAAAAAACACTAAGAAAAACTCTAGATTTGTCTGTGGATTCCCTTCCATCATCGCACACCATAATTCTGACATCAGATCTCCATCGCAAACATGTGGTAGTGATATATTATATAAAATATCGAATGTACAATGATAGTTTACCAGGTAATCATCAATTCATATATTAAATTAAATTCCACTGATAAATACATGTAGATTTTGTAGAGAAAACAAAAAAACATAATATGAGTAATGAACCTCAGCCATTGTTTGGGTTGGCCTCAATCCGGTTCCATTAGAATGATGAATGAATATCCAACAAAAAACACCAAAAAATAATTATCCCCCAAATCCTATATAAACAAACCCATACCCAAAAAATGATCAATCCACAAATCAATATGTTAGTGGATTGATTCTTCTTAATCATCGGATAATAAAAACAAGGATAAATCCATAAAAAAATTCCTACCTCTATTTGGATCACTCAATGAGGGAGAATGATCTCACATTGTTGTCAATGTGAAATCCACAAGCTACGATGGCACATAACCATGATCTGATATAGATATGATGTTGCCTTTTAATGATCCTCTAATTAATCCTTCCCAACTAATACTCTCAATATATAGCTTAGGAAACTAACCCTATGGATTTGGTATAGCTGTGTTTAAATATTGGATTCTTATTCTCTAGGTCAAAATGAATATATATATATATATAATAAATTAATTTATTTTATAATTTACTCTAGATATAGAACTTTATTGAGACATCTGATATTGATAATGAATATGTAACACATAGGGTAATACCCACATTTTTATCTTTACAGAACTCTTATAATTTATATTGGAGACTCCATTTGGGAGTTATTCAACATTTTCAAGAAACCACATGCATGTGATATATAATATATTTAATATATTTTAAAATTTTATTACGGGATCATCCACCTTAGAATCTTTCACAGTCTTAGTGAATTTATCTAGATAATTTCCTAGAAATATTCCTATATATTATGTGGAAAAAATAGGTCATTCCCATATTTACTCCTTCATGTATTTTTTCCATGAAATGAAAAATATAAAAAAAGGTGGGGATAATGAGCACTCAATTAGTTCTTCCACTCCCATGATTTCTCATGATATTTTTCTATGTGGACTACAAACATGCACCCAAGGAAAACAATTTTCCATTAAGGGTCTTTCTCTGCTAGTTTTCAACACATCTAGATTTTTTAAAAAATAGTATCCACCTTCCAGACCCATATTACCTAGGTCTAAATCATTCATTGAGTTGTGAACAAACCTCCTAAGATGTGATATGTGGAGAAAAACATGATACTAAAACTACTATGGTTAAGGGGTTAAGTGGTACAACACCTTGCAAAATCGAAATAATAGCATGAAAAGAAAGTGCATAAGAACCTTTGAGATATCCTATCATCGTGGATAAAACTATGTGAATCTCAAACAATAAATTACTAAATCATTGGTCTCTAATTAACTGATGACATTTCTAGGAATTCCTCATTCACACAAACATTAACTACACCTTTACAACCATCACTTACACCAAAACTAATACCGAAGCACATTTACCCATTTTC
Organism: Viscum album; assembly: GCA_963277665.1. NCBI lineage: Eukaryota > Viridiplantae > Streptophyta > Magnoliopsida > Santalales > Viscaceae > Viscum > Viscum album. The sequence continues at coordinate 112,962,071 of OY728121.1, forward strand.
TCTGACCAGTATAACAATGTCCTCTAAGGTCTCATATACATGGCCTTGAAATTTTTTACACTGATGGTGGATTATTAATCATCATGATATGTAAAATATATCAATTTTAGATGATTCTCCAGCTATGGATCAAAACCAACATGAAAACCTGAATAATGTTCAATAGAAACTGAACATTCCAATTTACCTAGAAAGATGACTGGGTAGAACACTATTCTTAACTATAATCGAGTCCCCTAATTATTCCCACATCCACTACCTTATCATGAAGTGCATTATGTATCAAAACATTCCATAATCATGAAGGGAATCTCATGAAGCTGAACTACCCTAGGCACATACAAGTGTCTCTAACTATTAATATAGATTTGCTGAGCATCAACCCCAAATTGGTGAGACAACATAATGTTTAACTTGAAAACTCGCTGAAACTACCTTGGCTACCCAACCGATGAAAAGATATCCTGGTACATCCTTTCCTCTATAAAATGTAATTCTAATGTAAAAAATCATCCTTGACACCTCCTTCAACAATTTCACTAGTGTCACCATCCATCCTTGAACAAAGATGAAGAGATTACCTCCTTTAGATAATTCTTCTGGAATATATATAGTGGATATCTAGTTACATAACATCTCACAATTGATATCATCGTGCAATGGATCACTAGATCATTGAAAATGTAGAGTGATAAAAACTAGGATGTACAGGTAAACCACCCCATCCTCTTGAGTCTCTTGTCCTCTAACGTGGATGCCAACCACACATGGACGTGAATTAATAATTCAACAATTAACAGATCTAAGAATGGTTAAGGATCTAGTACTTAAGTTTCATGATTCTTTTTTGGTATAAAACTCTCTAAAGTGTATCACCAAGAACAAAAAACATCCATATTATATTTAAAAATACATATTCTTGATATCATGCTCTTAAACTATAGATTGTTATAACCTTTCTCAAGGTCCACACTGAGAACCACTTTAACCCAAAAAACTTGTCGATGAACTCAATGATGGAATTTGGTACTTTTCCATTCATCAATTGGTTTATGTGAAACCAATTCACACCGAACCTCAAGAACCCATATTTCTCCTCAGAGATTCAATAAAGGGATTCCCAAGAAAACACACTATTTCTTAAGAATCCCCTACTCATCAGACTCCTCCAATAGCCCCTCCATCTCACACAGTTGTATGGGGTCATCTGATAAGCTAGAGTATATATCAGGTCATTCATGGTGAAAGTCCATGCATAAAAAAATATTGATGGAAAGATAAACCCAACACATCATTAAGTTGGACTCCCTCATACTCCACCTTCATCGTAGGAAACTAAAAGCTCATTAAATTCACTACCCTAATGGAAATATTAGAAAACAAATAAGGATGAAGTTATAGCCTCCTTCCAATGATATCATCCTACTATGTTTGGTATTACGCCTTATCAATGGAGTAAAACTCCATCCCACAAGCCAAAAACACTTCCACAATCACTTGTGGAAAAAAACTGAGTACTGATTGTAGGGAAAAAATCCACCCTATGGAAAAATATTATAGGGTTCACTGTCACTTTTAAGATATTCCATAAAAGGTTCGATCTCTCTTTCCAGTGTCTATTCACATTATCAGTAGAATTGTGTAATCCCTCATCCTCTTTATAGGTTCCTCAACACAAGGGATGATCAAATAGGCTACATTAATATCTCTAGGTCTCAACAAGTGACATTCTCAAGGATAACTGGCTCATTAATACATGTGAAAACTAAAACTAGTGTAGTGAGGACACCCTCCATTCCTCAAGCCATACTCAAAACCTCTATAAGCTCCTACTACTCATAACTGATCATTCCCCTTTCCCAATTGTTTATTAAAACCAGGTATTTCTATAACACCTTATCACAACAGACAAACTTGTACACAAATGTTAGAGGAACCCATCTACAACCCCTCAATACTATCATCTTCGAGTGGTACTGACATGCCTACACCATTTTGGATTGAGTCTTAAGAACATATATTTTGGGGGAATTATCCATCTTCATTACTTATCCAATGCCATGAAAAACATCACCAATAAAGGGCTATCACAATTCCATGTATCTCCATTGAAAATTAAAAAAAATGAGAAAAAAGAGTGGCTCAAACCAATGTCTAGCAGTACTACAACAAGAGTACAAGGAACACATATCATACCTCAAAACACTCCTAAATCCTCTGGGTAACAAACTTCAAGTGCTTACAGGTGTCCCAGATTTTGACCACTAGCTTTCTGATCCTGGAGTGGTCTACCTTTGGGTGGTGGTTTTAGCAATAAACCAAGAACCTTCCACGTATTAATTCTCCCTCAATCCCTCAACCACATTCTCTTCCACATGAACCTCCTTTAACTAGATGATGCCTCTTACTAGGTAGTTTTTATATTGTATCTCCAATTAAAAAACAATGGGTGGGAAACTATCATGTGATATTTCCTCTCTTACCACAATAATATATGTATCACAGCCTCATTAAAATGATATATCCAAGAGATATTTGAAAAATCACCCGTTTCATGACTTTCATCACACACCTACCACTAATAAGCCCTACACATCCAATATCATAGGTGGTCTATTCCTTGGAATCCCATGATACATGATCGGACCCTCTATATCATCATCTAGCACTAAAAGGGATATCCATGACATTGTATAGCATGTTTTATCCTCGTGAACAACTGAATGCAGGTCTATGGTCTGATCAACTTGAGAAGGCACCACCTACTAACCATCTGGAAAAAACACCACTTCATGACTGACCCCTTCATAATTCCCTCTTCACTCATCAAGTTGAATTCTTGACTCTACTTGGAATCCTTTTTGGATTTCATCACAATTATTTCTTGAATAAAGACAAGATGTACCATGGTCAATGTTTATATCTGGAGAGTTGAATCAATATGGAAATGGAAACAATAATCAATTCCTATGTGATTCATGTACCAATGTTTTCTCTACAACCAGTGTCTATATGTACTAATTCATCGAGAATTTTATCTGGGTCTTGGTGAATTGATATGTTGGCCACCTGACCAATACTTGACACCCTATCCTATGATCCAATCACAAAACTTTATAACACTCATTCCATAGTTCCCAAACCAAACCTCACATCTAAACAAAAGAAACTCCAAACTTTCATCCTAACCCTTGATAGTTCCATAACACTTCCTGTTGGGTATACCACCTCTGACACAATTCTATCAAAACCCAACATCATGGATCCAGAGCTATAACTACCCCAATCCTACCTTTAATAGGCCAGGGGCTAGTGACTAGTTCCAAGAATCCATATCTCACACAAGGGAGGAATTAGCCTAAAGTACTTATATTCAAAAACACATCAAATCTCATGAAATGATTAAATTTAAAACAACTGAGAACAATGGAACCATATATTTATAATACCATAATAAGAGTACAAAATAGTTAACTGGAAATAATAATAGGGTCCAAGAACAAGCCCACCCAAAAGTGGGATATAAAGTCCAACCTACTAAAAGGAGGGGGATGCATTCTAAGGAAACATCAGTATACACCTCAGTATTTCAATTCCAACTAAACTACACCTACTCATGGTCCTCCTAGGACTACATAAAGAGGGTATTTTTCTATATGAGACATTAAATGTGTGGGAAGATCCCATGAAGGGGTGATTATAATAATATCCAGCAGGACACCCTGAAATTACAAAACATAAATCTTGATGATTAGTCAGCTCATCCTAAGATAGGTCAATCATAACATGAGACATAAAATAAAATATCCATATATAATCATATTAGACTTAGAGTCCCAATAGCCTCAACTACTACCCACCATAGTTCCTCTATGAGGATTCATGGTAACACTCTTTTATGAGATCTCACTCCACAGGCTATACTGCAACTGATGACACTCATCACAGAGGTCACACATGTCTGTTCTACTCAAGAAGAAGAAAAAAAAGGAAATTGAGAGGGTTCATCCAAGATACACACATTATCATACTAATAACCCATTATAAAGATCATATCTCCATACACAGACATGCATTATTACCCATTACAAATTGTGTCTTTAAGGTACATGGCGTGTAAATGTATGGGATGGTACTTGACGGGTAGCCTGCCTATGCCCCTATACTTTTTTAAGGAAACGAAATGTAGCCTTCCACATGTAGTATGTGGGGACACACATTCTCTTGTCAGTTTACTCTATGTACACACTGAGCTATCTTCTATAGAGTATAAGACATGTGGCATGGCCGATATGGCATGTAAGACCACCTGATCTCTTGAGTGTGGACTCCTTTTACAAGCCGAGCTGGTCATCTAATGGTCACATTGAATGTAACTTGAGTCACAGAGCATGTGACATGTATCTCCATGTGAAAACCCTAGCACTTTATAAAAAGGGGATACAATCCATTTTTTCATAAAACTTTATGCCTTATAGTATGGAATTTCAGAAAAAATCCATAAATTTAATGTGTTTTCATCTGAGCAGTCTGCAGTCCCTGATTTTGTTTGGAATTATTCCCCACATCATGTATTTGGGTTTGAAGAAAAACCTCTCACCACTCTAGTATGATTTTGGACATTCCATTCATATCTTCTGATAATGAAACACCCGCCAACGTGCATAATTGTTACCACATGCTAAAAATGTGAACAAAAGTTCCTGATCTATCCTTGGATCTACTTCTATAGTCATATACCACAACTGTGAAGTCATATTTCCATCCAAAACCTATGATAGAAATCCATTGCACCAAATATCAAATAAACAATGATTTTTCACCCGATAATCATCAAATCATTGGAAAAAGTAAATTCTTACTATGAGAAAACATTGTGTGGGGAGAAAAAACCACCAAACACAAGATGGGGAATGAAACTCATCTAATTTTCATGTTGGTCATGATACATTATCATTATAATGATGAAATTATATCCAAAAAAACAAATAATAATAATTATCCCCAAAATCCTAGAAATTCAAACTCATTCCAAAAAAATGATCCATCCACAAATAAATCCATTAGTCTATTGTTTTTTTTTCATCATGGGATAATAAAAATGGGGATAATTAAATAAAACAATCATGCTACCTCAATTTGGATATCTTTTCGATGAATAATGATCACATGTCATTGTTGTGGATGAGATCCACAAGCTGCATTGATGCACAATCATCAATCTGATCTCAATCAAATGTCATATTCCAAGGATCCTCAAATGAATACTCTCCAATAACTACTCTCAATCCATAAGTTATATAGATAACCCTAGGTTCTATGCATATCTATGTTTAAATAATTTATTCCTGGTTTATACATTGAAATTAGGAAATACATTAAATTAATCGATTTTTTTATTACTTGTCTACATAATAGCACATTACTAAAATGACTTTTGGTGACAAAGATTATGTCACACATAGTGTAAAAACATTTTATTGAACCGAAATATGCTCTTATATTTCCAATCAGATAATTCTTTTGGGAGTTATTCAACCTTTTTAGAAAATTTGATGGTGTGTGATATTTAATATATTTAAAAAAATTATTCCTGTCTCACCAAACCTCTAAATCTCAAGTTGTCTCAACAAATGGATCTGGAAATATTCCATGTAATATTCAAATGTCTTACATAAAAAAATTTGGAATATTAAATATGATGTGTTAGGATTCAATTAAATATCCTCATAGTTGATGACATGTATATGATTCAATATGTACCTCTTATGTTGAGACACCCAAAACATGTCATGAACACCTCATTAGTGAGAATGAAGATAAAGATGATACACAACTATCCCAAAATACTTAGTGATCTTGAAGGGCCCAACATAATGATAAACAAGCTTCCCCTTTCTCTATAAAATTTCACTGTCCTAACAAGGGAGTTAGTCTTAGGAAACCTAGGTTACCTATAAAAATATCTGATGGAATTATCTTATGGTTGGTATAAGACTTCCACCTACATTGAGATATGATCAAACTCTTTTGAATCTAATTCACTCTTTTAGAGTATTCATATAGAATATTGGGCCCCAATACTAGTGCCTCACCATCCACATGCCAATAAAGTAGTTAATGAAAAATCCTACCACATTGAGCCTATTAAGGTCCCATTAAATTAAAATCATTTTAAATATTATTATATATGAAATCAAATATGCCTCGATGATTATCCAAAGATCCATTAAAGTTTGTGGAGATTTCGAAAAAATTTCTTCTTGAATATGAATCCTCTGTTCTGATTATCTGTTTGGGGGGAGGGGATAATACATTTTTCTCAATCATAGCTTAATTTATAAGTATTTCTACAAGACCATACAAAACTGTGACATAAAATGTACATATCTGTCAGAAAAAATTCACATGTTAACTCCATGTTAACATGCTATCTCATAAAAATACATATTTTCCAAGATCACTTATTTAGTGAGACTCAAATATCAATAAGAAATGAGTTACCATTTTTAACCAATTGAAAATCACCAAAATAATTTCACTAAACCTCATCTTGCTATGTACCCCTATCAGAATGTCCATAGTGACATCCCACAAAATCCACATGTTCATAAGATTTGGTTGAAGTAATCCATCAGGAATCCAGTTCTCTGACATTATCTTCTGGGGGGTAAGGAATAGGGAATGAAATCCAACAATTTCCCTCTTCATCCATGAACACATGAACTTCTCCCTAAAGTCATGGTACTATTTAGTCACACAAGGATATACCACTCACTTATATATATATAAGTCCCTAATCATCTCTTCCATAATGGAAGTAGGGACTACTAATCTCCCATACCCTTGGATCACAATTTCACCATCTAATGACCACCCTGATATTAGGACACCACCTAATGGTTATTCCAAAATCACAACACACTCTGGGTAGGTCTCATATATAGCCTTTACCAAGTATACTAAATAATATTTCTCCACTTGTGGGGAACATATCATTTATTATTGGTCCTTAGAAGCCTCCATCCTATAATCATTCAATAATATCATCTGGTGGAAATGTTCCTTCGAAGGATACACAACAAGCTCCCAAGAAACCTATCTCTTATAAATAAGAGAATCTATATGGAAATCAACTATACCTAATGTATAGCCAATTGAAATACTATATAACTATTGATACTCTATATAGTGAATTTACCTCAATTTTAGGTCCTATTGGGTGAAGATAGAATGAATTTTCTTTTGGTCCATATAGATAATGAAACTCCCTCAAAAGAGATGGGGTTAACAACACTTCAACTATCCAACTATGACTTCTGTTACTTCAACTCATTGAGCTATAGTTTATGTGACCCAAAATATACTACTCACTACCTTTGTACATATATTACTCCCATAAAATGCTTGATTCATCACATTATATGATATATCCAATACCAGGCTCAAGAATAATCCCCACTACTGTTGTTGTAAAACTCCCATTTATCTTAATAAAAGAAATATTACACTACTACAATCACTAGAACATTACTTAATTTTTTTTGTATTAATGGTTGTTGATAAATGATAGAAGTACTAGATAAAAATATGTAGTATCCTAATAAAACAAGAAATATTTTTATGTCAAACACATTATGAGGACGTGTCCAACATATCACTACCTCTAATTACTCTAGTTCAATGATATAACAATATTAGAAACCACATTGCCCATAAAAATCACCTATTAGATCCAAAATATACACTTTTACAGCTTTACAATAAGCTTATGTGTTCAAATTGTACTCTGGAATCTCTCAGGATGTTTAGGATGCTGCTGCAGGGTTAGTGAGTAGATAAGGATGTTAACAATAAACATAATGATTAAAGAGTAATGATATTGGTGAAATATCATATTCATGAGAATCCATGAACAATTATTTTTAATTTTTCAGTCCAAAATACATCATCAATTACTCATACAACCCATACTTACTCTATATCATAGTCTTCGGTATATCCTCCTCTATAACCCGCAACATTTGATTTCTAAATTGAATATCAATCTTGGAGAACAAATGTGCTACACATAGTTCATCCAAGGGATCATTTATTCTGGGTAAAGGATATATATTCTTTACCATGATTTAATTTATCTTTCAATAATCTATGTAAATTCAATGACTACCATCTAATTTATTGCTGAACAAAATAGTTTAACCACATGGTGTTGTATTCGATCTCATACGTCCTTTAAATACCTAGTTATTGAGTTGTAACGTTAGAAACATCAACTCAAATGGTTCCATATAACATGGGGGTATCCAAATGTGTTTCACACATGGAATGAGTTTTATATTGAATTCAACTACTCTATTAGGGGGATGTCCACTAAAGAAATATAGAATGATTTCGTAATAGTGATCCATAAATGGTGGAAAAAATGAGGGGGATGACACAAATCCTATTAAAAGATCCATGCTAGCATTTTGTGTTGTGATCATACAAAGGTGAGTCATTAATATACCCACTCTACATTCATTCATTTCCTACTCTCTATTCATCCTGTAATTATCTCTCTTGGATGATGTAAATGATACCTATCTCCAATATAAATTCATGTAGGATAAGAATCTGGTTAGCCATTCAATTCTAAGAATCACCTATAAGTTTGTAATTTATAAAATACTGATGTCACGTAGAGGTATGTTAATAAAAATAATTTTATGAAACTCTAGGTATCGTGGAATACAATTCACCATCAAATCTAATGTAGTGTAGAGGGAAATAAACTAAGAATAAAAAATTACCAATAATTCAAGATCACCAATAAATTAAGAAGATCTAAAGGATTTGGAAGCATTGGTATCCAACAATGAAGTAATGAATATAGGAGTGATCAAAACCAATCCTTGAATAGTAGACAGTCCCCCACCACCATATGTTGGAGTCTAATGCACTTAATATAGTTATCATGCCTGAGCTCTATGAACCTATCCCAAAGATACATGACTCGCCTGAGTCATTGTCTTATGAGTTGGTTTTGATAAGCCTTGATTGAAACATTTTTTCCTATAACGCATCTATACCACACCCATGTAGAACATCAACCTAAAATATTTGGGTAGAACTACTAAAAATACCCCATTTTCCACATTACATACACTTGGTTTAAGGTGTTATACAACATATGAGATAGTTTTCGCACTCCCCATATCTGAAACATTATGGAAATACCCCTGAGGGGGATAAAGAGGCTCTAATTTAGTCCTCTTGTACACTATTCCCTTTTCCAAATCCTTGACTTTCCTATTCCAGATACAATAATTTTCACTCACCATAGTAGTATAAGGTCCATGAGCTATGTAAAAATGGTGGAGGAAGACCAAAATATTTATCCCACTCCATGATATTCTCAATAGTAGAGACCTTTCATAGTTTATAATCCCACTTTTTTATCACATAAACGTTCATTACATTATACAAAACCGAGGATCTTTACTGTTTAGTGTCTTGGAAACCAGGAACTTAATACAAGACATCATAAAAAATTCATCATAAACACTTGAAGGGCTTCTTCATTTGTTCATCCTAAGTTCATTACTCTATATCATAACTTTGGAAAATACATCAAAGAAAAGGGTGATTAGAAGGCCTAGTAAGTGAAACAGGAGAAACATTTTACATGTGAACTTGAGATATATCAATAAATTCATGATAAATAACTTTAAGGCATGAGAAAGAGATCGTGAGTCTTATCATAATTCAAATAATGTGTTTCATAACATGAATATTTAGCTACAAAATTTAACGTAGAAAATCATTTTCGTATCACCAAGGTCCATGCCTAAGGTGTCGTTAAAAAATTACCAAGGTTATTTACCAATGTATCGTTAAAAATGGTCATCTGTAAAGATTAAGTCTTTACCCAATAAATTGGAGTGCTATCAGGGCGCACCCTTAATTTGTATTTACTATAATGTGAGCCACATATATCATCATAAAAAATTTCATTAATATCCCATATATCATAAAAGAAATTGGTTTCATTTCATAATCATAACATTTTAAAAACTCTTTTTAAGACATGATCTTTACGTCCCATTAAACCCATGGAAAAGGAAAGTGGGTTTCATGTATGTAAATCCCAGAATTAAAATAGAAAATTTTGATATATATGTGAATACATCTATAGAATAATTATCATTGAGTGTTCACTAAATAAAATAAAATAATTTGAGACAAAGATAGAGACATTTTGAGACGAAAATTCAGCAGCATAACAGCTATGTTACAGGGTTTTAGAAAACATTCAAAAAAGAGGGGACATGGGTCACCCACTCATAAATGATCCATAAAACAGTAGAGGGACAGAATAAAATGGATATAAGAACATGGTAATTAAATTTAAAATACATACCATATGAAATGAAAAAACATGAAAGGAATACAAAAATAAGATTTTTCTTATGAAAATTCGGTAGCTTAACGACATCACTTTAAACTTCAAAAAATGAATTGATGAGTTCAAATAGGGTCTCTAATAATATGAACATAAAGAGGGAAGTATGACGGATATGGAGGATCATACCCCATAATAAGAAAAATAACTTTAAAGTCTTGACATGAAAATATAACTTGGAAATTAGAAGGGTGAAGGAATCCATAATAAAAATTCGGCAGCCTAACGACACCACATAAACATTAATTAAATGAATTTATGAGGGAAATATGGGGTGTATCATCATATGAAAATAAAAATTAAAGTAAGGGGAATATAAAATAACATCCTCCAACATATTTACATGGAGCATAAAAAAAATGACATAAAAGATCGTACTCGAAAAGAATGAGAGGGGTTGGATCCCATACCTTAAAACGTAACTCCTAAAACTAGAAGGTTCGGACCTTGGGGGCTTGAGTGAACCTTGGGAGGACTCCTTGGGAGGTAAAGAGACCCTAAATTCTTTGGGAAGGATTTGGAAATTAAATTAACGAGGGAAAGGATTGGTATTTGTAAGAGAAGTGAGGGGACAAAGCATTAATTGCCAAGGGATACCTCATCGGTGGTATTGGAAAACCCATGGGATTTTCCATGGTATTTGCCCATGGAATTGGCCACATGGTAAAACTTATACCTTATATTACTATTCATATGTCTACCAGAATGATTACATAATTATTAAATCCTTAATGATGTCATTAAACACTCAAAACTCAAAAATTGTTTTTTCACTATTCACTGAAAAATCAACTTTCTTAGAAAAATCCAAAAAATTCACGTTAGCCAAATATCGATGCTCTAATTCAAAAAATGAACTCCATTTTATGAAAATTATTTTCGAAATATTTTTAATTTAATTTTTAAATAAATACCAAATTCACTAAAAATGCAATCGTTTCAAAAAAATCCCAAAAATTTAACATAACCAAATATCGATGCTCTGATTTCAAAAACGAACTCAATTATATGAAAATAATTTTCTAAATATTTTTAATTTTATTTTAAAATAAAAAAAACTATTCACCAGAAAAAACTAATACCTAACCAATACTTTCTGGAACAGTTATATACCTATTTTATTGAATCACATTACTTAATCAACATGCCTAGATTATATTAATACTTTCTTAAGTGAGGTTACTTAATCCATTTGATCACATTACTAATCATAAGAGTAAAATAACTATTCATACATTAGTATTCATCAAAAATTGATTTGATCTTATTAGACTTTAAATTTCATACTGAATACAACTATAGAAGACATTTTTTTGAAAATCATTACACATTTTTAATTATTTAAAATTTACATAAATATTTTATAATATCCTTTTTCCAAAATTCATCAATAATATACATCCTATATTTATCCGGAAACACATGATACAAAAACTTCACCTTAAGAAGAATTAACAATTTTTATTCAAATCAAAAGAATTACACAAGGCAGTTACAGTCTCGTTACATAGCCCCTTATAACATTAGCATAGGACCTAACAGTAAGGTGTGCTAGGATGATATAATCTTGGGGAGGCTTGGACAAAATTGCCCAAGTAGTGATTTATATCAGCTTGAAATTTGCACGAAGGTGATTCTGTTCTAGCTTCAAATGATGATGTTCGGCTTGGGTTTTGTCCCGAGAAAAGCCCAAAGGTGCTACCTCCTTCCCGAGTTCCGTCAGATGGGATTCGATCGTCCTGAGACTACTGGATGAGTCCATCGAATCTTCTTTCTATATTAATTAATCAAGATCACTTTTATTTATAAAAATTAATTGTAACATTTAGTTTCTAATGGTCATATTTACCAACGGTCATATAACAGTTGAAACCCAATGGTCTCATTTTAATTATACTCAGTTTATTAAATGAAAAAAATAAAATAACCCACAAAAATATGGAACAAAATTTTCTCAAAAAATTTGGGTCGTTACAATCTTCCCCCCTTTAGAAATTGCATCCTTGAAATTTCTAAATTTGGCTTGTAAATTTCGTTTAAAGTCCCACATCGGAAAAAGATTCAGTAAAACTATTACTTTAAAAGAATTAAAGGAAAGAACAAAGGTCACCTGAGTTAACCCATACTAGGCTTCCATGTAAGAAAACATGGATATGGAAGAGAAATAAAAGGGTCGTGTTCAGATAAAGATTGATTGAAAACAATATTAGGAGAAAAATAACCACAAGAAGATCACAAACATAAGATGTGTTAAATGGTATTTGATTACCCAGTAGGAAATGTAAACCCACTGTGTTTTTGTTTTACGTTACTTTTCATAATTTTGAGGAATTCGTTTACTACCGAGAATAAAAACATAAGGAAATATACATACCTTCATGTAGAGTTTCATCCTTTAATAAGTTTCTACCAAGACTAATCTTTTCTCCAAACAACGAGCATTCAAAAACACTTAGTCTCATCAAAAGCAAAAGAATCATCTTCTAGAGAATCACCTAATCCACAAAAGAAGAACTATATATTCCCCCTGTCTTTAGTCATATACAAAAACTAAAATGATTAATATGAGATCATATAATCCCCAAAAAGGATAATCCTTTATAAAAAGAAAAAAATACTATTAATCTTCAAAATTCAACAAAAAGTACCCAATGTTCCATAAATACTATTCGATACACAATCATCCTTAAAATTATTCAGAAATAACCAAACTAAGATTGGAACCCGAAACTCAGTAGGATTTTTCCACATAGTCTTCCATAATAAACATAACATTTATCTCCAAATAAAATCGACTACTATTAAAGTCTCATACTAAAGTGTAATTAACCTATTCACATATTCTCTATTCTAGATTCATCAATTTCCTAAAATAACCCAAATCACCATACGTCCATAATAAAAACATAAATTATTAAAAAAATTCAACCATTCCTCCTCAATTTGAATCCTATAGTATTTTATTTCCCTTAGGAATATAGTACTCCAAAAGAGAAAACATCATCCAAAATAACCTTTATCATTTAATCACCAAACCATTTTCTTATACAAAGGATATCCATTTGATAAACATAAGTTTCCAAAATCAACTTATTTGTGATCCATAAAAATAGCACGTGCATTAGACTATCTGAAGGGCATAACAACAAACTCATAATGCCCATATCTTGATTGGAAGGTATTTTTTCTGGAATATCATCATTCTTCTCCCACAATTGATGATAACCAGAACAAATATCACTCTTGGAGAAGAATTGAGTCACCTGAAGTTGGTAAAATAAGTCATATATTCTTGGAAGAGAGTATTTGTTCTTCACAGTGATCCCATTCAGTTATCTATAATCAATGCATAGCTACATCGATCCATCCTTCTTCTTCACAAAGCGGACTGGTGCTCCCCAAGGAGACACACTTGGTCGGATAAACCCAATCTCCAAATTTCTTGGAGTCATTTCTTAAATTCATCTAGCTACACATTTTATATCCTATAGGGGGTATTTGACATCGGATGATATCTAGGTATGAGTTAAATGGATAACTCTACCTCTCTTTCTGGGGGAGGTCTGAGTAAATACACAATAATTACGTCAACGTATTCCTAGAAGATGATGAAATTTTGTAAAAGAATAAATCCTTCATGATAATCTTATTTCTTTTAAGATTCTTTTACCTAAAAAGGATTTTATATCTTAAAACGTCATGCTTAGACAATTAACTTTTCTATAATTCCTTCATAATGATTCATAAAAATATTGTGATTAACCAAACATATCCCCCAGGAGTGTCGTAAATAAGAGTGCAGCAAGGCCTATTGTCGTGTACCAGTTCCCATTAGAGTCTATCTCAAATCGTTGTTTTTGGGTTTTACCCCGATGTACATCTGTTCCAGAGCCACCTCTACTTGTTCTTATCCAGACAATGATTTATTTTTTTGGAAACCACTTACTCAATACTCCACAAAAATACCAGGATGTTTTCCTATATTTAATATTTTCATTAAGAAACCTTGTATAGTTTTCGAATCCTAATTTACAAAAATCACTAAACTATCCTTTGATACCAACTATAGCATACTGCCTTTTTATCAAATATAATTTCATTAAATTATACAAAACTGAGGATCCTTAAGGTTTAGTGTCTTGGAAGATAAGAACTTAATACATGGAAACATAAAAAAAATTCTTCTTAAACACTTGAAAATGAATCTTTATTTGTTCATCCTATGTTCATTACTGCATCTCATAACCTAGGAACATACAGAAAAGGAAAGGGTGAGCATGAGGCCCAGTAAGGGAAACAAGAGAAACATTTTACATGTGAACTTGAGATACATCAATAAAATCATGATAAATAAATTTAAGGTAGGGAAAGAGATCATGAGGCATATCCTAATAAAAATAACGTGTTTCATAACTTGAAGATTTGGCTACAATATTTAACTTAGAAAATCATTTCTGTATCACCAAGGTCTATCCCGAAGGTGTCATTAAAAAATTATCAAGGTTATTCACCACGGTATCGTTAAAAATGGTCATCCCTAGAGATTAAGTCTTTACCCAATGAATTTGAGTGCTATCAGGGATCACCCTTAATTTGTATTTAATATCATGTGAGAAACATATATCATTTTATAAAAATTCATAAATAACACATATATCATAAAATAAATGGGTTTCATTTCATAATCATAACGTTTTAAAAACTGCTTTTAAGACATGATCTTTACGTCCATTTAAACCCACAGAAATGGAAAGCAGGTCTAATGTATGTAAATCCATGATTTTAAATAGACCATTTTGATATATATTTGAATAACCATGTAGAATAACGATCAATGGGTATTCATTTAATAAAATATAAGAATTCGAGACAAAGAGGGAGACATTTTGAAACGAAAATTCTTCAGCATAACGGCTATGTTATAGTGTTTTATAAAACGTTTAAAAGAGATGGGACATGGGTAAACCACACATTAATGATCCGAAAAATAGTATAGGGAAAGAATATAAAATATATAAAAACATGGTAATGATATTTGAAAGACATACCATATGAAATGAAAAACTTTAAAGGAAGACAAAAATAATATTTCTCCTATGAAAATTTGGCAGCCTAACGACGTCACTTAAAAATTCAAAAAAATGAATTGATGGGATCAAATAGGGTCTCTAATAACATGAACATAAAGATGGAGGTATGATGGATATAGAATATCATACCCCAAAATATGAAAAGAACTTGAAATATTTGACATTAAAATATAACTTTTAAATGAGAAGGGTGAATGAATCCCTTACAAAACTTCAGCAGCCTAACGACGCCACTTAAAAATTCCTAAAATGAATTGATGAGGTAAAGAGGGGGTGTATCATCATATGAAAAATAAATTACAGTATGTTGAATATAAAATAACACCCTCCAACATATGAACATGGAGCATAAAATAAATGACATAAAAGAGAGTACTTGAAAAGAATGAGAGAGGTAGGATCCCTTACCTTAAAACGCAACTCCTAAAACTCGATGGTTGGGACCTTGGGGGCATGAGGGCACCTTGGGAGGACTCATTGGGAGGTAAAGGGACCATTACTTATTTGGTAAGGATTTGGAAATGAAATTAATGATGGAAAAGCTTTGTATTTATTGGAGAAGTGAGGGGACAAATCATTAATTGCCAAGAGACACCTCATAAGTGGTATTGGAAAAACCATGGGCTTGTCCATGGTATTTGCCCATGGTATTGGCCAATTGGGACACCTCATAACTTATATTACTATTAATAAGTCTATGAAAAATATTACATAATTATTAAATCCTTAATGATGTCATTAAACACTAGAAACTTAAAAAATGTATTTTTACTATTCACCGAAAATTCAACTTTCTCAGAAAAATCCCAAAAATTCACCTTAACCGAATATCAATGCTCAAATTTCAAAAATGAACTCCATTTTATGAAAATACGTTTCTAAATATTTTTAATTTCCTTTTTAAATAAAAACACTATTCACTAAAAATTCAACCGTTTCAGAAAAATCCCAATAATTTAACTTAACCAAATATAGATGCTCTGATTTCGAAAATGAACTCCATTTTATGAAAATAGTTTTATAAATATTTTAAATATTATTTTCAAATAAAAAACATTATTCACCCGAAAAAAATAATACTTAACCAATACATTATGGAACAGTTATTTACCAATTTTATTGAATCACTATATTTAATCAAGGTGCCTAGATTATGTTAATAATTTCTTAATTGAGGTTACTAAAACCATTTAATCACATTAATAATCATAAGCGTAAAATCAATATTCCAAAATTACAATTCATCAAAAATTATGTTGACTTATTAAACTCTTAATTTCATATTGAACACAATTATATGAGACCATTTTTTTGAAATTCAATACACAATTTTAATTATTTAAGTTTTACATAAATATTTTAAAATATCCTTTTTCCAAAATTCATCAATAATATACATCCTATATTTATCCGAACACTTGAGATTCACAAACTTCACCATAAGAAGAAATCACAATTTTTATTTAAATCAAAGGATTACACAAGGCAGTTACAGTCTAGTTACATAGCCCCTTATAACAGCAGCATAGGACCTAAGAGTAAGGTGTGCTAAGGTGATAGAATCTTGGGGTGGCTCGGACTACATTACCCGAGTAGTGATACCTATCATCTTGAACTTCCTGCAAAGGCGATTCCGTTCCAGCTTCAAACGATGAAGTTCAGCTTGGGTTTGGTCCAGAGCAAAGCCCAAAGGTGCTACCTCCTTCCCGAGTTCTTCCAGATAGGCTTCGATTATCCCGAGACTACTATATGGGTCCATCAAATCTTATTTCTATATTAATTAATAAAGATCACTTCTATTTATATAAAATAATGGTATCATTTAGTTTCTAATGGTTATATTGACCAATGGTCATATAACAGTTGAAACCCAATGGTCTAATTTAAATTATACACATTTTATAAAAAAAAGAAATAACCCACAAAATAATGTCACAACCCATCCTTGGGGCCCAAGCCGTGACTACCCCAAGCCTGCCTTCCATAGGCCAGGTGCTAGCGACTAGCACCAAAGGCGTAAATCCCAATAATGGGAAGGCATTTCATTTATAAAAGTAAAAATACACAAAAGAGTATGCAACTGAAGTAAGAAATACGTAAAAATGTTTACAAAATTAAGTGCTAAAAATAAAGGGGTTGGAAATACCAGCCTAACAGTAAGTATAGTACAACTAAAAATCTAGTACAACTGTAGTAAAGTAAAACAGAAACCACTGAGTCATCCTCCGGGAATCCCACCAGAAGGGTGGGTACAGATGGTCTCCTCAGTACCTTGGGTCTGTCCGTCTGCTCCAGGTACGTCTCGCCAAGTGGTCCACCTCCAGTTACCATCCAGCTGCACAAGTCTCCACCTCGATCAGTATTGTTTGTCGTCTGCTTCCAACACAATGTAGTGCGAGCATAGCCTGTGCAGGGGTGAGTATATGATACTCAGTAGGGACCCAGAGACCCCAGAAGGTCTCTCTGAATCCGCGATGGATAAACCACATAAGTAAGATACAATCACGAAGTATCAAAAAACTTTACTTAGGTATATTCCATACATATACTTATGTTGTAAATCACAGTTTGGCTTCAACTCTCAAGCCCAAGCACAACCCAATCCACACAGGAAAACAAGTCAATCACATCGGTGATAAGATTGAAAGTCAAGAATCAACTCACACAGGTATGCATCTTTTGTATAGTGATATATATGATCAGTTGTAGTCCCTGATTCATCTAAGCTGTCAGACCCACGTAGGATAGTAGTCCAGCTATGTTGGCAGACCCACATAGGATACTAGACCATCTACTCTGTCGGACCTACTCAAGATACTAGTACATAAGTGAAAATGTCAGACCCACATTGGATACGTGTACATTAGTCCTCGCATTCAAACAAACTGATTATTTTGGTACAGTTGTCATCATTTTTGAACCCACAGAGGATTCCAGTATGGTAGTCTTTGCAGTCGCAGCCAGCTCTAAGGTTCCCGCACACAGCACGCTCGATTCCGGGAGGGTCCGCTCCTCAAGCCAAAGGGGTGATACATAAACTGTCATTAATTATAGATTTTATGTATCCCTAAGATCTGTCTCGTCAAAAGGAACCCAACGTGACAGACGACGTGTCAATCGAATTCCCAGTGTGAGAGTTGTTAGAATTTCCGTTCTAGGGGCTCGGTTGGAAATACACTCATTCCAAACCCGGATGTTGTCCAAAGTCATCCAAAACTCACTTAGAGTATCGCAAAATTATTGTATCTTCATTAGAATCCCAGTTCCGCATACAACGCGTCGATCAGATGTGTGGTCATAAATTCATTCATGTTTATGTGAAACAGGCCCGGACCGTCAAGCCTAGTGGGCAGGCGGGTCGGCCCGACTTGGTTCGTCGGTTCCGACCCGGTAGGGGGTCGGCCCGGACTTGTAAAGCACACGGCCCGACCCGATGAGGCATGTCCTGGCCAGAGTGGGCGCGGCCCGGCCCGGCGCAGCATGGCCCGACCTGGCTGGCTAAGCACTGCTGGGGGGCACGGCCCCACGGTCTCCCGAACCGGCGGTGCCGAGCGGCGGCGCCCCCCCTGTCCAGCCTGCCGAAGATGACCGGTCTTCTCAGTGTGAGTGTCTCACATGGGTGGGCCGCAGTCCTCCTACAAGGCACCTGCGGGTGACGTGGCCTTCATCAACCTGGCCGGCTGACGAGCCAGCTGGTTCGCCCACCGAAGCGGCCCGCGGAGCATTGGCCACGGTTCTCCGCAGCGCGGTGCCTTAGAGGCGCCGCAGTCCACCAGCCCGGCCGGCTACGGTCAGCCGGTTTTCTTTTGGCCGAGCGGCCCGAGGATGTGGGCCTTAGTTCCTCTCCACATGGATGGAATATGGTCACCACTTCTTCTTGTCACCTCTACCTCTTCCGTTACCACTTCCATAGAAATAAAACAAGGATCATCGGAGGGTCTTCGGGTCGTGTTCGTTTGGCCCACTCCCTCCACATTAGAAGGTATCATATGGCCGAAGATAGAACATGGTTTCAACGAAGAACAAAGAACAACTTTATTCAATTACAATTGAAACAACCCCTCAACCGTGAAATTGAGGTTCGTTCGTCGATGAGCAGCAGAAGACGAGGGTCGCGGTAGTTGGGCGTCACGGAAGACGGCATTGTGGAGAATGGTTTCATCCCGTCAATGTTGGAAGAAGAATCATTGATGTAGGCGACGCTTCTCGCAAGCAGTGTCTTCTCCCTTGACGTGGAGTAAGAAGAATGTAAGAGAAGTCGTGGAGCATTCTTCGTCGAGAGAGGATGACGTTATTCATTGAAGAATCAAGCTCCTCAAATTATCCAAAGCCTCCCCAACAAAATATTTCCGAAGGAAAATATTATCGTAGACTTCTCCAATTTTAAATAATTTTCATGCAATTAAAAATAATTCAAAAGAGGGGTGCCAATTAATTAATAGGGTTATTAATTAAATAGGTTAGCATCATCAATGTTTGGGAGTTGGAGAGGCTCCACCATAATGAGGGGATGAGTTAATTAATTAGGGGGTTGTTAAGGGGGACTTTAAGGGAGATGAATGGTTTAGGGATCCTGTGGGTCCCACTATACTAAATCCTCTCATGGGAGGTTAAGTGGGGTGTGGACCCCACTCCTAGCCTCCTCTTGGAGATTACAACCACCCACCAAATAAAACCGTGTACCACCATAATTTTTGATTAATTTAAGATAAATCCCCAAATATTAACTTCTTCTCCCCAGAAAACACAACTGCGGTAAAGGTCCCCATAGGAGAATAACGGTTCTGTGAGTCCATAGGTGCCCTCATATTTCAATTCCATGCACCGGTTCAAATGATTGAAAAACCTGCACATACGTTTACTAAACGTACCTGAACTAAACTTCAGAAACTGATTCAGGGCACACCGGGCCTCGGAATTAGGTGCCGTCAGAAACCACAGACTCGTAAAATTCCAATGTATTTAAGAAATAAGATTCCTTACAAATATTTGGTCTTTAAATTACTCCCACTCTCGGGATTTACGCCCCCATAAAGCTACAACACACACTAGAGAAACAAATGGGGGTACTGAGCTCACATTTGAGCCTCCAGCTCCCAAGTGCTCTCCTAGAGGTTCCCATGATTCCAGCGAATATTCTCTTGAGGAATCAACCGTCCACATAGGACCCACTCTTTTAGATCCTCAATCTCCACTAGGACCTCCATGAATGTCTCCCCTTCATCGATGTCCTTCTCCCTATGGTCGATGATGTGGTTCGGGTCGTGAACATATCTCCTTAGCTGTGATACGTGGAAGACATCATGCACACGGTGAAACTGAGGTGGAAGGGCCCAGAGGTAAGCCACCTCGCATACTCTGATGAGGACCTAGAAAGGATTGATGAGGTGCAATGATAACTTACCGCCTAGGAAAAATCTCCGTAGACCTCGTCGAAGTGAGACCCGTAGGAAAATGTGGTCACCAACCTCGAACTCCAATGGCCTCTGTCTCCTATTAGCATAGGACTTCTGTCTGCTTTGTGCAGTCTTAATCTGCTCCTGGATGATCTGGACCTACTCTATCATATCATGAAGCATATCTAGTCCTACAAGAGCTAACTCCCTAGGGTCAGTCCAGCACAGAGGAGATATGTAAGGTCTTCTGTACAGTGCCTCGTATGGGGCCATCCCGATGGTCGATTCGTAACTATTGTTGTATACAAACTCCCCCAAGGGTAACTGATCCCCCCAACTATGACCAAAGTCGAGGAAACATGCAAGAAGCATGTCCTCGATAGTATGAATGGTCCTCTCAGTCTGGTCGTCCGTCTGAGGATGGAAGGCGGTGCTCAGACATAGCTACATTCCAAAAGCCTTATGTAACCCCTTCCATAGCTAGGAAGTGAATCGAGCATATCGATCAGAAACAATATCTGATGGAACACACTGAAGCCTTATGATCTCCAGAATGTAGAGGCGTCCCAACCTCTATACTGTGCCCTGCTCTCTGATCGGTAGGAAGTGGGCCGACATGGTGAGTCTGTCTACGATTCCCCAGATGGAGTCGTGTCCTATGAAATTATGTGGAAGCCCCATCATGAAATACATGTATATCCAATAACACATCCACTATGGGACCTCTAATATCTATACCAATCCTACTGGTACCTAGTTCTCTACCTGGACTTGCGGACATGTGAGGAATCGTGATACAAACTCTGCTACAACCTTCTTTATACCTGGGCACCAGTGCTATCGTCTGAGGTCCTTATACATTTTCTCCACTCTTGGAAGTACCAGTAGAGGGGATGTTTGAAACTTCCTCTACACTTCCTCTTGTAGTGAAACTGGTACCATAGTACGTCCCCTATAGAGGATAATGTTCTCCCCTCCTTCAGAAAATCCATCAGGTGCCAACCCTAAGGATATCTGAGCACGTTGCATCTCACAGTCCACATCACCACAATGTGCCTCTCAGACTCTCTGTTGGAGTGTAGGAGTGACTATGAGAGACTGTATAAATGCTAATCCATCTCAATCCAAAAGGATATCTGCAACGCGGCTAGCTGCTATGTCACCTCTATTAGCAGTTGAATTCTCGATCTCCTACTGAGAGCATCTGCTACAACGTTCCCCTTCCTAAGAGTATAGACTATATCGAAGTCATAGTCCTGCGGGAACACGATCTATAGATGCTATCTCAGGTTCAGGTCCTTTTGCAAGAAGTTGTACCTGAGACTCTGGTGGTCAGAGTAGACTGTAAAACACTCTCCCATTAGATAATGTCACTACATCTTCATGGTGAACGCCACTACTGATAACTCCAGGTCATGGGTAGCGTAGTTCTGCTCATGCTGTCTCAACTACAATGAACCATATGCGATCACTTCTCACTCCTATATCAGGACACACCCAAGTCTGGTGCCTGATGCATCACAGTAAACTACGTACCCAACGCCCTCCTTCGGTAGCATCAAGATGGGCACACTGGTCAATCTCTGTCTCAGCTCTTAAAAGCTCTGCTGATATCTATCTGACCACACGGAGGGTTTCCCATTCTTTGTCAATGCATAAAGCGGTGCTGTAACTCTTGAGAAGTCTAACAGAAATCTATGATTGTACCCAGCCATACCCAGTAAACTTTGTACCTCCGTCACACTCCTAGGTGGCTCCCAAGAAAGTGATGCCTCAATCTTCGCTAGATCAACTACAACTCCAGCCTCTGAGATTACATGTCCCAAGAAGTAAACCACTCGAATAAAAAACTAGAACATCGAGATCTTACCATAAAGCTAGTTCTTTCAGAGTGTATCCATTACAACCTACATTTGGTAGGTGTGCTCCTCCACAGTAGTCGAGTAAAACAGTATTTCGTCGATGAATACTACAACAAACTGATCGAGGTAAGTATGAAATATCATATTCATGAGACTCTTGAACACTGCTAGAGAATTGGTTACGCTGAATGGAATGGCCAAGAACTCTTAGTGGCCATACCGACCCCTGAAGGTTGTCTTCTACACATCCTCATCTCGAACTCTGATCTGGTGATAGCCTGACATGAGGTCTATCTTCGAGAACCATCGTGATCCCTTGAGATGGTCAAAGAGGTCGTTAATCCCCAAGAGTGGGTACTTGTTCTTCATGGTCACATGATTCAGGTGAATGTAGTCGACACACAATCGCATGCTCCAATCTACCTTATTGGAAAACAGAATTGGAGAAGCCCAGGGTGAAACACTGGTTCAGATGAAACCCTTCTCTTGTAAGTCCGACAGCTATACCCACAGCTCATGAAGCTCAACGGGAGCCATCCGATATGCTGGAGTAGATATCCATGTTGTCTCGGGGTATAGGTCAACGTAGAAGTCTACCGCTCTGTGAGGAGGTAGTCTAGGAATTTCGCCAGGAAAATTGTCCACATACTAATCCACCACAACAGGAAAACTCGGACTCCGCACATCAACTGATCCATGGATGAGACTATCCAACTGATGTGTTATCGACTACCCTCTCCTCTGCATAATTCCATCCTGCACTGCAAAGGCTCCCTTCTTGCCAATGAAGGTGAACCTGGTACCATCCGTGCGGACACACCACAGTTTTCACCTAATTCAGTCGATCTGAGCATAGAATGTAGACAATAAGTCCATACCCAAGCTAATGTCGTAAGGCCTCGATGACGCTATAAGAAGATCCCAGAAGAAGATCTCACCTCCTAGAGTAAGCTCACGTAGCTAGAACCAATGCGTAATCATCAAGTATGCTTTTGTAGGAGTCTTTGTCCGTAAGGATCGAGCCAAAGACTCCGTCGGAATATCTGAGCTCCGAAAAAGGGCAACGGAAATAAAAATATGACTCGCTCCCGTGTCTAGAAGTACAAAATCAAAGGTGAAGTAGACACAGATCTTACCTCAAATCACCTCAGGTGCACCGTGGTTGTAGGCCTCAACTACCTGGAGCTGAGCTTGCCCCTGTCTGCCAGTTCCCTGTAGTCGGGGTGGTCCTCCTGGTGGCGGTGGTGAAAGAGCCCCAAAACGTCGTCCACCACCCGCTGCTCGGCCAACTCCTCTGCCTCGTCCGCCCGTTCGTGGTGGACCACCACGTTTGAACCTTTGCATCTGTCAGGGAGGTCCCTCTACTTTCTGTTGATCATATGCATGGCGGGATCGATAGACTCGAGTTATGTGTCCCTTCCAAACGCATTCATAGAACTGCCTTCTCCTCATATAGCTGTCTCTGTTCCCTGTTCCCCCACAACCGAACCTATATCCTGAGGTGGACCACCTACTAGCCTGGTCCGCTTGGACCTCTACGTCAACAATCTACTACCGACCGCAGAAGACTCTGCTACGTGTCACCCTACGTTGGGTCTCACAGATGGTGTCAGCTCAGTAAGAACGCTCTCTACAAGAAGGGCTCACTCAAGTACTCCTGCCTGTATCGGAATACTGAGGGAGACCATCGAAGCCCCGATCTCTTGTCTGATTCCCTGATCAAAGGTTCGGGCCCTGAATAATGGGTCTCGTACCATGTCCATGGAGTACTGTGAGAGGTCGGCGAACCTCTCTATATACTGAGCTACTGTCATGCTGCCCTGCTATAGATGAAGTAACTCTTGTATCTGCACTGAATGAAGGGTGGAAGGATCAAACTCATAGTGGAAGAGACTCTCAATGTATGTCCATAGTAAAGATTCCCCATCATGTACATGGAGCATCAAGCACCACCATCTACCTGCTTATTCATGCATGAGACTTGTGTCAAGGATCACCATAAGATCGGCTGGTGTCCCTACTAGTCTGAAAACTCTAACGACAGCCTCCAGCTAGTCCTCAGCTTCCTGTGGGTCTGTCTCTCCGTGGGACCTGGTCAACCTCTATCACTAGAACTCGTGCAACGCACTTAGGCAACGTGCACTTTCTTCTGATGGGGATGGTGGTATCGGTGGCTCAACAGGAAGTGGAATCGCTGGTGCCTCCACTGTGATGGGGCCCAACACCGAGGCCTTGTTGCTCGGTGGGATACCATCCCGTATGTCACTCGGAACCCTAGAGAGATACCTTCATGGGGCCATCCTAAAAATAAACAAGTGTTCCACAGTAAAATAGTATACCTTTTGAGCTGACACAAAGTAATGACAAAGAAAACTTTTAAAAGGAAACACCCACACCATCATTGTTTTCATGCACTAAGTCGGAAATTAGAGGTCAGGGTCCTGGTGTATGGATATGTCGTCCTCCGCAACAACACTAGACTCGCTGGACTGAAAAACACACTCAATACTCTTAACACAATTTCATCATAGTAAAATAGATCAGAGACCAAAGTTCTGCGATAGAACTGAGTCCTCTGATACCAATTTTTCATTACCCATCCTTGGGGCTCATTTCATGACTACCCCAATCCCGCCTTCCATAGGCCAGGGGCTGGCGACTAGAACCAAAGGTATAAATCCAAATACGGGGAAGGAATTGCCTTTATAAAAGTAAAAAACATAACAGAGTATGCAAATGATGTAAGCACTAAGTAATAGTGTATACAAAAGTAAGTGCTCAAACAAAAGGGGCCAAAAATAAAAGCCCAACTGTGAGTATAGGACAACTGAAAAGCTAGTACAACTGCAGTAATGTAAAACAGAAACCACTGAGTCATCCTCTAGGAATCCCAGCTGAAGGATGGAGACTTGTGGAGCTGGACAGTACACAGAGGTGGACCACTTGGCGAGACATACCCGGAGCAGATGGACGGACCCGAGGTGCTGAGGAGACCATCTGTACCCACCCTTCAGGTGGGATTCTCGGGGGACAACTGCAGAAAAGTAAAACAGCAACCACTGAGTCGTCCTCCAGGAATCCCACCTGAAGGGTGTGTATAGATGGTCTCCTCGACACCTCAGATCCTTCTGTCTTCTACGGGTACGTCTTTCCAAGTGGTCCACCTCTAGGAACCGCCCAGCTCCACAAGTCTCCACCTCGATTAGTTTTGTCTATCATCTATATCCAACACAACATTGTGTGGGCATAGCCCATGAAAGGGTGAGTATACGATACTCAGTAGGGACCCCAAGACCCTCGAACGTCTCTCAGAAACCATGAAGGACAAAACATAGAAGTAATATACAATCACGAAGTATCAACCAACTCTACTTAGATATATTACATACATATACCTATGTTATCAATCATGGCATGGATCCAACTCTCGATCCAAAGCACAACCGAGTTCACAGAGTAATACAAGTCAATCACATCGGTGATAATGATTGAAAGTCAAGAGTAATATCACACTGGTATACATATTTTGAATAGTGATAGAGATGATCAGATGTAGTCACTGATTCATCTAAGCTGTCAGACCCACGTAGGATAGTAGTCCAGCTAAGCTGTCAGACCCACGTAGGATACTAGACCAACTACTCTGTCAGACCCACTTAGGATACTAGTATATAAGTCAAACTATCCGACCCACGTAGGATACGAGTACAGTTTTCATCGTTGTCGAACCCATGGAGTATTCCAACACATTTTTCATTACTGTCGAATCCACGAAGGATTCTAGTATGGTAGTCATTACAGTCGCAACCAGCTCTAGGGTTCCCGCATATAGCACGCTCGATTCTGGGATTGTCCACTCCTCAAGCCAAGGGGGAGATACATCAACTATAATGAAGTCCAAGTTTTATGTATCCCAATGCTTTGCCTCATCAAAAGGAACCCAACTCGATAGATGGCGCGTCAATCGGACGCCCGGTCTGAGAGTTATTAGCATTTTCGTTCGAGGGGCCTATTTGGAAATAAGCTCGTTCCAAACCTGGCCATTTTCGAAAGTCATCCCAAACTCACTTAGAGAATTGAAAAAGGACCCTCTCATCACGAGAATCCCTGTGCCGTAGACGGCACGTCGATCAGACGCATGATCTTAAAGTTATTCATGTTTAAGTGAAATGGGCCCGGCCTGTCAAGCCTAGTGGGCTGGCGGGTCGGCCCGACATGGTTCGGCAGGTCCGACCCGACAGGGGGGTCGGCTCGGACTGGTAAAGTGCACGGCCGGCTGGCCGAGCATTGCGGGGGGGGGGGGGTGTCTCCGGAACCGGCGGCGCCGCCCTCCTGTCCGGCCCGCCGAAGCCGGCGGGTCTTCCCGGTGCGAGAAGCCATCATAGGAAAGCCATGGTCCTCATGCACAGCACCTACGGGTGTTGTAGCCTTCATCATCCCGACGGGCTAGCAAGCCGGCCGGTTCGCCCACCGATGTGGCCCACGGAGCACGGGCTGCAGTTCACCGCAATGCAGCGCCTTAGAGGCGCCGCTGTCCTCCAGCCCGACTGGCTACGACTGGTTGGTTCTCCTTCGGCTGAGCGGCCTGCGGTTGCAGGCGGCGGTTCCTCTCAGCACGGCTGGCATACTGCTGCCACTTCCTCCAGTTTCCGCCACCTATTCTGTCACTGCCTCCATCGAAATAAAACAAGGATCATCAGAGGTTCTTCGGGCCGTGTTCATTCGGCATGCGCCCTCCGCATTAGGGGGTATCATATGGCCGGAGATAGAACATGGTTTCAACGAAGAACAAAGAACAATTTCAGTCAATTAAATTTGAATCAAACATCATACCTTGCAATTATGGTTCGTTCATCGACGAGCAATTGAAGACGAGTGTCGTGGTAGTCAGGTGTCGTGGAAGACAGCGTTGTAGAGAACTATTTCATCCTATCAATGTTTGAAGAAGAGTCGTTGACGCAGGCAATGCTTCTTGCGAGCGGTGTCTTATCCCTTGATGTGGAGGTAGAAGAAGGTAGGAGAAGTCGTGGAGCATTCTTCGTCGAGAGAGGATGACGTTCTTCCTGAAAGATTGAATCTCCCATAATTCTCCAAATGTTCCCCACCAAAATATTTTATAAGGAAAATATTATAATAGACTTCTCATATTTTAATGAATTGTCATGCAATTTAAACTAATTCAAAATAGAGGTTCCAATTAATTAATATGTTTATTAATTAAATGGGTTAGCATCATCAATATTTGGGGGGTGGAGAGGCTCCACCATAATGAGGGGAGGACTTAATTAATTTAGGGGGTGTTAAAGGGGAGTTTAAGGGAGATGAAAGGTTTAGGGATCGTGTGGGTCCCACCACACAAAATCCTCTCATGTGAGGTTATGCGGGGTGTGAACCCCTCTCCTAACCTCCTCTTGGAGATTATAACCACCCACCAAATAAAATTGTGTAACACCACCATTTTTATTTAATGTAAGATAAATCCCCAAATAATAACTTCTTCTACCGAGCAAACCAAACTGTGGTAAAGGTCCCCTTAAGTGAATATTGAGCTGTGAGTTCATCGGTGCCCTCATATTTCAATTCCGAGCACCGGTTCAAAAGATTGAAAAACCCGCACATACGTTTACTGAACTTACAAGAACTAATCTTCAGAAACTGATTTTGGGCACACCGGTTCTCGGAATCAGGTTCCTTCAGAAACCGCAGACTCGTAAAATTCCAAAGTATTTATGAGAAAATTTCCCTTGAAAATTACAGGTCTTTACAAATTAGGGAACAAAATTTACTCAAAAATGTTGGTTCCATACACATAGAACATTTATGTATGTCATTATATTTAAGCACCACACATGTATTAAATTTTTAGGATGAAGACCAATATCAAACTACATATCCTTATATTCCTAGTTTCCAACCAATATATAGGGAAAATATTGTAGCTTGGTGAAATAAGTAGATTATGAAGATACTATCTT
Organism: Viscum album; assembly: GCA_963277665.1. Classification (NCBI taxonomy): domain Eukaryota; kingdom Viridiplantae; phylum Streptophyta; class Magnoliopsida; order Santalales; family Viscaceae; genus Viscum; species Viscum album. The sequence goes on from OY728121.1 coordinate 112,990,838, forward strand.
GGACCAAAATTATGGATGCATGAACAACAATGATCAGTTAAGATTCATGAAATCAAGAAATAATTAATCAAAAAATGACCTTGAAATCCTCTTATGTGAGACCATAATGTATTCCAGGGAGTCCTAGCACATTCCACCACCATCGTGAGGGTACCTATAGCAGGAATTCTACCTTCTTAACCATTATGTCCTCATATGTCACAGTGAGGTAAAAAACCACATTAGGGATATCAATCTAGTATATTACATCATGAATCCCACTAATTCCCTAAATTCGTATTCGATTTTGGACCCATTAGTATCTGGCATAGTCGACCATGGAACTCAGTGTCTCTACACCATGGTATGAGACAAGAATGAAGTCCCCTTTTTGAGGTTTTCCCACATCCTACACCACTTGATCATGTGAAAGAGTGTTCTCTACTACACACTTTTACACATAAGAGGTTGAATAGGGTAATCCTTCTTAGAATTTCTATCCCAACATATGTCAGATGGTGGTCCCATTAGACTCCTTTGGTGAAGGATATTATGAAAAATAAATGAATCATTTTTAAAAACCACATTCATTAGAAATGATCCTAATCGGTCTATGGGAACTCACAAAGGTTCTCCAAGGGGTCAAACCATTACCCAAGGTATATATATTCTATCACTATCTAAGATCTCTATACCTACATGTTATTCACATTAAAATATGTTTAAAAAACATAAAATAATTCTCATGTTAAACTAACTAACTCTAATTGATATATCACAAAAATATTGTAATATAGACCTATCACTTAATTAAGATATATAGGTCTATCCAAAATAGATAACATAATAAAGGTATTAAATTAAATAACAAGTATGCATCACACAATAAATGTATATATTTCATGTGATACTACATGCCTAGTCATGACGCATGGAGTACCCCAAATCCTAAAAAATTGTAATAACAACCCCATAAATGGTAATTCATAGGCACGTTACACATAATCCATCAAGACATATGGAAAAACCCCTTCATAAGGTCCACATAACATTTCACAATTATACCATTTCCCAGGTGAGTCCAAAAGATAATAATAAAACTGTCCCATGATACCATTTGGTACCAACCTGAAATGAACCACTATGTCCTAGCTAGAGAGCCACATGACCTCATGCATGCCTCCCATTACCCAAGAGGCTGATGACTTGAAGAGAAGGTCTTTACACGATCATTGGGGATATAATACACCCAAAATCATTTCTTAGCACAAGTAATACAAATAAAATATAACAAATCTGAGTAAATAAGGTGGAGGAAAATAATATCAGATGAAACACATGTTATACAACAAATAAATGAGATCCCAATATGAAAAATCAACCTATATAATTGGGAAGGTATATAAATAAATAAATAAAACATTAAGAAATTAAAATTAATTCTATCATAGTCCCACCACCAGAACCATGCACTATGACTCAACTATCTTCCATGGGTCCCTCTCACTTTGTTAAACCCCTATACATGAAGCCTTCACATGCATTGAGATTCTAGTGTAGGGTGTGAGGAATATAACTAAGTTTGACACCAACAATTCATCCTTAATAAGTGTGAACATGTACAAAATGTTTTTTCCAATATAAGAATAAATATACATGAAATCATAAACTATGATATACCAAGAACATGACATCATGAGCCCTGACTATACCCACTTCATCTCCATGTCAGAAGAATGATATAAGATTTCCTAGGGGATCATGAAAAATCCCCAAGGATGATGACTTATCAAACGGTATACTTAAGGCATAGAGAAAACATGATACTCCATATCCACAAGGAATAGTGTTTTTGCATGTTACATGATTTCTTCATTTCATTGAGTTTACGGATGGGACCCAAGGCTATCATGATTATACCCCTGGTATGAGTCCTCCATTATAATCACAACACATTTCATGTAGTCCCCCTCTAATGGGTAATCATACCAAAATGGATCACATTTTATGAATACCAAGAAAAAATTCTCCAATGACATGGTAACACACATGGGAGTATAATGAATAATAAGACAATAATAATATGCCATCTTGTGTATATAACAGAAACATATAACAACGTGTGGTCAATATAAAACATTGTAACAAGATCTTATAAAAAATCATGTAAAAAAGAATCATATATGAGTGTCATATGATATATACCCACCCACAAGAAAACACCATCAAACTGATAAAACAAGAAGTTCCAACACAATCTGAATCTAGGTGAAATGATTACAAAAAGGCCTCAAATTATAAGGAACATCATACCTCATGATTGTAAATTAAGTACTCCAATTTTTTTCAAATGTTCAAATATTAAACAAAATTTCATACAAATTATTAAATTTATCACACATCCAAGATATCCATCTTTGTTATTGTTCATTTAGTAAAGAGTTTTAGAAAAGAGATTCAAGAATATGCCACATCAAAAGGTAATTCGAGAATTTCATACCTCACAAAATCTATCAATAGATCTAGTTATGTTATATGTCAAATAATAGAACATTGTATCAAAAGATTAGTTATTGATTCAAAAATGGATCATGAATTTCTTGTTAATTGTAAAATAGAACCATTATTCTAGATAAATGAAATTCATCCCAGAATAATTTGTTAACGAAAATGATATTTGGGATCAGAATCGAGAATAAGAGAGTCTCAAGTTGATCGATCTAAGGAAACATACCTAAAAATGTCTACCAATGATGAGGAATCATGCTCCAGTCAAATATATTTCATTGAAATGTTGAATCAACCACCAATGTACACAAGGATCATTAATGGACTATAGTTGTATCATTAATACAGCATAAAGAAGAGGTCTAGGAAGATGATTCATAAAATCATACCTATAAAACTACTGTAATTGATGGTATATCTCAATTCGATCTAAAGGCATAATAAACCTAATAGATCAATCACCAATATAAATTGTATGGAAGAATTTATTATCGTTTAATCATACAAACCATAGAAACATCATAAATCCACAATAATCTCTCAATAATGAAGAGCATTTTAGAATAGATCATGAGAATGCTCACCATTCTAGCATTAGTAGATCATTCCAATATTGAATAAAAAATGAACGATGCATGGGATAACTCTAATGACAAGGGGATTCTTCTCAACTTTTAAAAACTGTATTTTGGGTTATAATCTAGTAATAAATTGGGTCAATGGAAGGTGGGATTAGAATAATGTTGGGATACAGTTATTCACCCTTGGATTGGGTGTACTAATAGGTCAGTGGGACTAGAACAACCACTTTGGTTTTTCCAAAAATCATTTATATGTCATTGGCATCCCATTTACTAGACCATATGGTTTTCATAAAAATGCAGACTTACTACTACCCACCTGGATGGATTGTGGGTTCCATTGGTGATTCGGTGGTAGCTTTCCGTACACAAAAATACCCATCATTTAATTTTTAATCCAACATTCAATTCCTAGACCCATTTAACTAAAATATCCTTATAATAACCCATAATATAGAAGGTTCCAACGAGAATGGAGAAATATAGAAAATTGTAATATCTAATTCATAAAAACAAACAAGGGTGATATTAAGTTGAATATGGTGTGGTATCACCATTGAAAGATATTTATTTTTCTATGTGGAGTTACAGCTCATATGAGGGTTATAATAGCTCTGTGGAAGAAAGGTTCAGTAAGATAGATTATTCAGAACATGTGATTCCTCATACTTCCAATGGTTTCCTTCACGATGTGAAATACTATTTAGATAAAAACATCAATATATATGGGAATTATTGGGTATGTAATGTGGTCCTCCCTATTCATGAGCTACGTGCTCTAATGTATTAGAGTTGAGATGATTGAGATGAATCTTCCTAGAATGGAAATTCTATAATCAAGACTCATTTGTGTCCTTTTTTCCATGTGATTTTAGAACATATTTATCTTAAATTTGACTTCCTCTATTCACATTATTATAGTGGCGTAAAAGATAGTTTTTCTTATCATACATCCTTTTATGATATGTATAAAGATCATTAGGATGACTTGATGTTTTTTTATTATTTCATTTATCTTCCTTTGGGTCACTATTCATATAAAAATGTTGAGGTGATTTATTACTTCATGTTTGATTTTTAGTTTTTTGGTTGAATTAGTAGGTATGTTTATACTCACCCCTACATAGGATATGTGTATCAACATGTTGTGTCTTTTAATTTAGTGAATTTTTTAGATATTGTCCTAGTGGAAATTGAGTTGGGACGCCTTTTTCGGGATATCACATAGTAGAAACCTTGGAAGACATAATGTTTTCGGAGATCAATGATATTAAGAGGTGGTGGTGGTGGATGAAAAACATATTTAGAGAAATAAAAAATAGATTAAATCCTTATTTCATTTATTTCAGTTGATTTTCATTTTGGTTATGAGGTATGTATCTTAACCCAATTATTTGGGGATTATTACATGTATTACCTTGGCGGTTCCTATAATTTTCCACATACTTTAGTTACATGATAGATAGTTTTTATCATTCCTATATTATTATATCATGAGTGGATATTATTTTATTATACAGGTGAATTATCCTAACGCCTACAATCATGTGAGAAATACCTACTCAGTGCTGGCCACTGGCCATTGGAGTATTGGAGGTGTGCATGGGTTGAAACACTAGGCCAATATGTAGCTCATGTGGGGCCTTGAAGGGTCAGTTCATTTTAGGATTACCATATACTAATGGATTTTTTTAGAAATATACACTGAATTTAAACCATAAAATCATTATATAAAATATGTCTTAGTTTGATCCGGTGTTAACCATGTCATTGTGAAGTTCACTATGCAATTATTTTATGTATGAGAATCAATATATAAGTGAAAATGTGTGAATTGGACACCATATACTATTATAATACATAAATTGATATTGGATCATAAATTTTTGTTGATTTGGGTAATTTAACATTCAAAACAAATTTTAAATGTTAAATAATAGATTACAATAATGATCAAATATATATAATTTGTCTTCTATTATGAAACATTAATGAAACTGTTTCATTCACAAGTCAGTCATTTTTAAAAAAAATTAAATAAGGAGTTACTTTTTATGGCTATATAAATAGGATATTGGTTTTTTAATTCATATGTTCATATGTTCATGATTAGATCATTGTGAAATTCCCAAGCATTGAGAAATTCATATAACACATGTATACTTTATTAAGAAAAATATTTTTGGTTAATTTATAGTGATATTCATCAAAATGACGTGTTAGATCATGGATTGACTAAATCAATACAGAAAAGGCACACATTTTTTGTTCATTTGAAAATATCTTAAAATAAAATGATTGATATTGAGTAAAATGGGTTTTTAGGGATTTATTGCACGACATTTGATCAATGGTTGTCTCTTATAAAATCTTTTAGTTTTATTATATATGATTACATATCATTTAGATTAATTTATTATATAGATAGAAAATAATTAAAAATTATTTTTTCAATAACCATGATATTATTTATGAAAATAATACTAGTTAATAATTTTTTAAAACCACAATAAAGTCAAAAAAAATGGGTGTAGTTTATGAATGTACATTATGGTTTACTATAAAATAGACTATGGTTTAAAAAAATTATAAAACCACATCATTGTTATATGATAATGAGTTTTTTAAAATGATTCCACAATAGAGTATCAAAAAATAATTTTACCAAATGGTTTATGTTTGAAATGATAACAGTTAGTATTGAAATGATATTTATTTATGAAAACTATAATTGAACTGAGTAAAATCAACCTTGGTTGCAAATTATATAATTTTCAATATTTTTACTAAATGTCATTGAGATATTAAAATGAATGTTGTTTTCCCTTTAAAATATTAAATACATGTGATAAATTATTTCATGGTTTTAGTAAAAATGATTGTGGATTTTATATTTTAAAATTATTTTTTATTAAAAAACTCAAAAACCTTCACATACATGGGTCTAAATCATGGTTTTATTAAAAAAATATTATGGTTTTAAATTTTTTTCAAAAATATTTTTATTAATATTTTCAAAAACCATTACAAGTGAAAGCACGCATATGCAATGAATTATTTAAAAATTTTATTTAAACCATGAAAAAGAGTTTTTAGGTATTTTTAAAAGTTAAAAGTAAATAAAAACAGGTGTTATTTTGTTTAGGTAATGTTTCTTAAAAAATTATGAAAATTTTAAATGATTAGAAAATATTTTATAAATATCATATATTTTGAGTAAAAAGTGGTGCATATTAAATACCATGTCAATTTATAATAGGAAAGTGTATATATTAAAGTAATTATTAAATTTAAATGCTTAAATTTTTATAGAATATCCACAAATCATGTTAAATTATAATGTGTTTATAATAATTTATTTATGAAATAATCATACATGTTTATCAAAATTCATAATTGTTTATTTTTATTTAAATTTTTTATTCATTACTATATTTTTTCATGAATATAGACTTTTATTATTATTTCATGATATATTCTTTAGTTTATAGTGTTTAACCACTTAATATAAAATTCACACCACACATAATTGGAGTTACATGTTAGGAAACAAATAACATTTAGTTACATTTATCATTGAAAATCATTTATATATGGGTTTAATCTTTATAATAGGGGTTATTTAGGATTTATGAACATCAAGTGATAATATTATATTTGAATTGAAATCTCTATTTAGTAGTTATCCTTTGATAGTGAGACATTGGGATGGAATTATGACTACCCTTGGGGATTAATTGTTTTCTAGAAATTTTGGTTTGGCTATATGTCATACCATGCTTTCTCTTTTGAGTATTTCTATTTTCTTTATCATTCTATTCCTTCACAAGAATGCGTTTTATATACCTTATATATTGAGTAATTTATATGTGTGTGGATATAATAAGATTTTCGTACTCGTTATCTAACCCAAATCATGATTTGTATAAAGAGTTATATATTAATATGTGTTGAACATATTAATTTGGTTGAAAGCTATATGATAAAAAACTAAACATCCTTAAGTATGTATACCTAACAATAATACATGAGATAAGATGGTTTGATTTTAAAACCACTTAAAAATATTAATTATTATATCTCTACGAATGTGAAAATATTTGAAGACCATAATTTTCCAAATGATTAGGTTTATTTTAAATCATAGTGACCATATATTACTTTGGGTATGACGTGGTGTAAATTGATAAATCAAAAAGTCATGTAACCAAATACTATTGTGATACTGGGATTAAAATATTCTATGAAACCTTATATGTTTGGATATTAGAGGAACTATGTTGGGATAATTCATGTGATGGATTAAGGATATTTCCATTAAATTATTTAAAAATAATATATGACGTGATTTAAAATATCTTGTACCTAAATAGAGTAATAAAAAAGTGGAATCATATATTAGTGAAATATTTATCTTTAAAAATTAATAGATATGATGTATTTTAAAAGGGGAACAATATTTTAGTGGGATAATCCTTAATAACATATTTTAATAAGTGAATGTAAAACATGATAATCATCTAATAAAAAAATTTGTTTTTGATAAAATGGAATAATTAAAATTAAATATGGTTTTGAGATTAATTCTAAAAAAAGATAATCATAATTTAAGAATGTTGTGGAATTATTATAGAAACATAATAATCATTCTTATATAAGAATGAAAATTTTATGTTCTAGAGAAATATTTTTTTGAGAAACAATCTATTGAAGCTGTTCAAAAATGGATCCAAATTCTTAGAAGAAGTATAATAGGGATTTAGTTGATCTATCCACTGTCATCCTTTTATCCATTGATCATAATTTAAAAATTAAACATGAAAACAATTATTCATTCAAAATTATAAATAACCTAAAAAGGCTATATAAATATGGTAGGGTACATAAATGTCATAGAGAGTGTCAGATATCCTTTAAGGATTGATTTCCCTAAGAACATCATTGTATAATCATAGCATAAAAGGTCCCAAAATGTGATTTTGAACTAAAATATGAATGAGTAAAATAAAATTCTACCATATGTAATTATATACAGAGGTTTGAGGACCCTAATATATGAGATCTAGGATTTGTTTCTGTGATGAAAATACCAAATTGTATATGTGTATTATAGAAAGAGACTTTTGAAAGGGATACCAGTTATAATGTGTCATTTAAACCTATAATATTATTCCAAAATGATGGGAAGTTCTTACATTGGAGGTGAAGTCATAAAAAACATAAAGGGTATTAAAAACATTATGGAGAATCCATGTTAGTAATTATAATTATAGATATGAATCATAAATTTTAAATGGTATATGATACTAAGTGTATATAATATAATTTTTATAAATATAAAATTGTTAAAAATCAAGTAAAGGAATGATTAGTATTTTGTATTCAATTCGAAAAATTGGAAAAAGATCAAACTATTTAGATTTAGAATGAAATGTGTTAATAAATAGTGTATATTAATCCTGAATAAATTATTAGTATTTCCATATTATTTATAAAATGTGATAAGAAATTTTATTTGAAAATAAATATTTTTTATGAATAATATGAGATGATTATTTTGATAAAAATGGTTTATGATTCATTAAATTCAATAAAATGGTTTCAAAATAAGGGATAAATGTGTTTAATGAATTTATTTACGAAAATATAAGGGATACGATCCCAATCCTTTTGTTTAATATTTTAAATAAATAAATATAAATTTAAAAACATTGATCCATCACTTTGAATACCTTGTATAATAGAGTTTTAATATTTTTTTGATGAATATTTATATAAATATTTTTTCCCTTTATAGATCAATGGTTTTTGTGTCATAGATATGAATTTTTAAGAAAATGTAGTTTCTATACGCTTAGTGGGAGAGAAAATTAACATGGAAAATTAATTATTATAAATAATATATTATTATTCCAGTGAAATTCATATTTACATTTACTTTATATACTAAAATTGTTTTAGGGTATGTTGTTAAAGAAGGATATGAATTTAAAGAGTTAAATTTTATTTTTTTTCAAATGAATCTCAAAAAGAAGTTCTAATATAAAGATTTTAAATGTTTGATGATGATTAAATTATAAAAATTCCCAAGCATTTAAGATAATTGAAGTTAGTAACATAATTAAATTACATATTTTTAAGTAAATTAGTTTGTGTGTTTTGTTTGAAGATATGGACATGAATATTATGATTCCTAATATAATATTTTTTTTAAAACATTTATTCATAGATTTCTCCCTTCATAGTATTTTAATAGTAAAATTTATTAAATGGTCACATAGAGATGTGAATTGATTCACAAAGATATATAATGAGTATAAAGAATCATTAATAATGAATCAAATATTTTTCCCCTTTATAGGCATATCATAAAGGATATAATTAGACTATTTCTTATATATTCTATTACTATTATTTCTATAGGTGTTCAAGATAATATAATTTTTCATGTAATAAAAATGTTAATATCTACTTTATCATAATATCATATTGATTATATTTATTATGTGGTGTTTAATGATAATCTTACTCTGAAAGTAGTTATTTGTTTATCACCCTCAAAATTCAGTTTATATGAATTATAAAATCAATATATTTCTCAATATAAAATAATGATCATGAAGAGAACATCAGTAAACTATAAAAATATTATTATATATACTTTGGCATTATAAACAAGCTGTAAATTAGTAGGTGTGAATGAGAATATCCAAATTATGAAATAAATTTAAAAATATTTATATAATGGAAATGTAACTATTACTGAATAATAAATATGTATTAAAATTTTTGAAAAGTCATTTTTTTTCAAAAATATGATTTCATAAAAAATTATATTTATTTAAATTTGTTCACAATAATTAAAATTAATTTATACCATTTTTAGAGATTATATTAGAGATAAATAATATAATTTTTCAATGTTTCATTTCAATATTATCTTAGGGTGATTTTTTTATTTTTCTAAATAGAATTATTTTGTTGTTTATAGTGAAAATACAAATTTCCGTAAGACTATAACTTCTTTTATATAAATAAACTAATTTAAGTGTAATTTTTTTATCGATTGGGATTTAAAGTAAAAGAAAATCTATTTTGTTAAATATAATTTAAATAATTCAATAAAAATCAATATGGTATTTGATTTTGGTATAAGTTTATTTTTATACTTCAAAACATAATTTTCAAAAATATGATTCTTATTTTGTTTTATGAATTTATATTAAATTTACTTACTCCACTTATAATATTTTATGGAATAAAAAATTATTTATTATTTTCAATTATTAGATTATAAATTTCTGAATTTCTCCAATTTATTTTTTTCATTATAAATAGTATTAATGGTAAATATTTGTCACCCTAAAATGGGTAAAATAAATAAAACGTGGATAAAACTATGAAATAAGGCCTTAAAATCTTCATAAAATTTTCCTTTAATCCTATTGGAAGAGTTTTGTTTGACAAAATCTATCATATATATAAAAATATTTCAATTTACCCCTTTATTTTTATTATAACATTCACATTATATTTACAAAATGATAAAGACAAAATGTCACTTTCCTGGTTTTATTTTCTTTTATATGTTGTCATAGGGATAAAAATAAGATATGAAATGAAATAAAATGTTATTTTGAAAATATATAATTTTGAAATGATATAAATTAATTTTTAATTTTAAATCATGATATAATTATATGAAATCCTTATGCAACAACGATACAATTTATTTATAAGATATATAAAAATTATGGTTAATGTTTTTTAAAAATAATAAATTTTTTATGTTTTTGATAAATTAAGGTATTACAAGAATTATATATATTATAATTTATAAATTATGGTAAATATGAAAGTTAGTTTAATTAAAAACTAATATTAAGGTTAATATTTTTTTCAGGTTCGAGTGGTGATAGAGGTGATCTATGGGTTTTTTCTAAAGGGCTTAGGTTGATCATTGGATACAAGGAGCCAAAAAATACCTAGTGAATTTGGATATCACCATATATGGGTTATATTTAAACTTTCTGGATGATGAGATTTCACAATCCAATGGGTTTCCTAGATCGTGGTCAATGCAAGATAGAAATTACCACCAAATAGTTGGTGACTCTAGGTTGAGTAGGATAATTAATTTTATACATATATTTTTCATCCCCTATAAACTGTAATTGACCCTAGAAAAACTCTTTAAAAGGTATTATATGAACATGTATCCTAGAGATATTAATTTTTGTCGATCCAGGATCCTTTTAAATTCTTGATTTTTTTTGGATCATGTATTATTTAGCTGTAAAGGATTTTCTATGTTTTATCGATATCTTCTCATTTCAGCATTTTAATCATGGAATTAGTAGTGGTTATAGGATGAGTTTCTGGGTTATATTTATCATTATGTGATCCTTATTTATTATCTTATATATCATTCATGTGTTTGTATTTTGAAGGTTGGTTCTCTCATGAGTTGTGGTGAAACATATGACTTTTGAGGTATGTCTTGATCAAACTTCACTGCCAATGCTAATGCATTTAAAAACATGATTACCTGTGGTTAGAAGCTTTTTATAGATCCTCATCGCACTTTCTATTGGATTCCGTTTTCATCTCGTATGTGGATCCAATAATTGGTATTTTGAGTCCAAAACACGAGGAAGGTTGTTCCGTATCTAGCCTACATATTATGAATTGTGAATTCTCTTAGTTTTATAAATGTAATTCTAAATTAATTAGCATTATCCTCGAATTGGATGAGATGAATGTTTAAAAATGGGGTTTTGAGAAAATATGATTTCATTTCATTTTGTTAAAATAGAGATGTTTTCAAATCATTGTGAAATTGATTATGAAATGGAATTTCAAATCATATTTTTGATGAACAGGGTTTTCATGGAATTTTTTGGGAAATGTGATAATCCATATTAAATTGATTTGACATATGCCACACATGGGAGCCTTGGGTATCAATATGGAAGAATTAATATTGGTCCTTGTCTATTGAAATTGTGTGAGGGTTAATTTATTGGGTTTCAGTTTATTCCTATATCATAGATACATTGTCACTAGTAACATGATATTAACATTACTGGTTGATCACTTTCATGGGTCTTAATCCATCAATGGTTCATAGATGCATTGGATCTAGGAAATTGAGTGTGCACTATTCATTGTTTGTGGTTTTGGTTCAAATGATCTATCTTGAAGGGCCTTTTTTATCCTAGGTGTGATTACCATTGTTATTTGGTTTTAGAACTATTTTAGATATGATATGATTTCTTATTATTCATTCATTGTTAAATGAAATAGGTTTATTGAAATTATGATTTGAAATTTTAGTTCTTATATTTGTTTTTGAACTGTGGAAAAGAAGAAATGTTTTCAATTATTTTGATATAAAACTATAAAACTATTATAATTATAATACGTCATTTAAATTTAGAATATTCTATTAGTTTATAGAGACATTTTATGGAACATCTTGGTGGGATCTGACAGATCCTGTTTAGCGTACACCTTGAACACTCCCTCTGGGGTGTGCTGAAATTGTTTTACCTGATGTGGTAATGGAAAAGATACCATTTGGAGGTGTTAATGTTTTTGGTCAGTAGGTCATGGGTATCTGGTGTAGAGACATAGTGATGTTTCCTACAAATCACATTGAGTAATAATAGATATTTGTTGTTATCATTTCCTTTTGTTGTTTTTTGGGCATGTACCTCAGTTTTATCATTCTTTATTTTTTTGTATCACTAAAATTGTAACTATTTTTATTATAGAACTTTTATTTTATGGTTTTAGTATTAAATATTCTACGTATGTTATCTCAGGTTAGAAAATCATTCCCCCAAGTTGATGTTGGATTCTCGAGTGCTTGTCCCTATCCTATGGGGATCGGGAATTCCCTTTCAGGTATTGTCATGGTCTAGTTAATATCCTTGTTGGATATGATTTCTATGCTGGTTCTTGTGATTTTTATGCCTCCTATAATTGTTATTAATCTTTATTTGAACTTATACACATTTTCTTCTACAATAAATTTAGATTGATTCATTCTATAATCATTAATTTATTCTTTTGGTATGTACAAATGTGACTGTGGTAATGCTTCCATGGGTTCCCTAAGAGTGTGAAATGAGAGATACATCTCAAGGGAATCCTATTTTGGATAGAATCTATTAGTTTCTATCATATAGGAATTTCATTCCTTGGAAGAAACAATATCATATGTTTAAAAAATGATGTTGAGGTGAAACTAGGAGGAGTAGACATGGACTGCACATGAGAGTTTTGACATGAAAATCCCGTATCCATTAAGGGTATTAATGAACCTAAACTGATGGATTAATGGATTGAATTGATCGATACGTTATTATACTACCAAAATAAACATGATTTTTTTAAGATGGAATGTTCAATTTTTTAGATCGATAGGCCTAGAAAGTGATGGTGGGACTCAATGGTATAGGGAAATCGGTTTGTGTGATTGGAGTGGAAGGAATTTAAGAATATCTTTTCACTTTAGTTAATTCTAGAATATTTAATGATAAAAATGTTATTGGAGTTCCTCTCATGGATTTAGAGGGATAGTTAGGAGTATGTATACACTGGCCAATTTTTGGGGTGGGATTTTATTTCTAAAGGTTGTTATGAATAATCAATATGTGGATCAAAAATACCTGTAGTGTTTATATATATATATATATGATCATAGTTATAAATGTTGAATCTCACAACCTATGCTGAGATTATCAACAGAGACATGATAGAATAAATAGAAATGGTACAAATAATAGGATTCTATGGATCTTCTCTTAAACCGAAGGATAATTTTTGTAGAGAATAATGAAATAAGTGGAAGTGAATTGATAATCATATTGGTGGTGGAGGTGGTTCTTAGAAGCGATCATCATCTATACCGTCAGACACAACCAATAGTGTTCCCTTAACTCCCTATTAGTATGGAATGGTAGGAAACACCTTATGATCTTATCATGAACATTTGATGAATTATTATGGTTGTGGACATTGATGAAATCTATAGAGGTTCTCCCCCGGTTTTTCTATACTCTTTCATGGTAATATATCTTCAAATCTAAAGGCCACTACAACGTAGTCATAAGTTTCAAAGTATATAGGAAAAAAACACATGACTTATGAGTAAATAATCTTCATTAATAGAATGAGTTTTAGTTTGAGGTTGAGGCAAGAACAACTACATTGATAGGTACAATCCTTGTTGAGTTTTCTATAAAAAAATTTCAATTTTATAAAAGTGCCTCATACTTTTTAATATATTATATTTTTAACGATATTCTATAACTTTTGATGAATATAATGTCTTTTGTTTTAAAGAAGGTGATTCTTCTTGGAATAGGGAAAGAGTAGGGGTTTATTTTTCTAAGTAGTACTTTTTTGATATCTAATGCAATTTTGTTTTAGTATTTCTTGGTTCTCAATTAGGATTTGTTTTATGTCATCATAGGGATTGATTTTATGGTGACTCCGAAATATGATATTGATTAGTATCATCGATATTATTTATTATTTTATGTTAATGAAAACACCATGGAGTTATAGGGAGAGTGGGACTTGAGGTATTTTTTTGAAATACCTTTTCACTTAGGGAAATTGAATTTGTTATATTCCAATTTTGTTAATCCTAATGTTTTTTTGATTTCTTATTAGACTTCCCTTGGATATTAATATATTTCCCTAAGGTTTTCTTTGATGACTTCTTTGGTATTTCTCTAGATATGGAGGTGGAGTTATCTATCAATCTAGTTTTGGGTAGACAACTGATTTCTATACTCTATTATCACATGGAAGTCTCTAAACTGAAAGATAAAAAGTTTCAGTTAGATGATTTTATTGTGAGGGGATTTATTCATCATAGTGTTTCATATCGGATGACCTCCATTATCATTGATATAATGGTGATTTTTCTTTAAATCTATTATATACTATCCAAATATTAATTGGGTAATAATTAAGAATAATTACCCTTTGACTCATTTGGGTGACCTATTTGAATAGTTAAAGGGATTGAGCTGGTTTTTTAAAATCAATCATCTGATGAGGTTTCATTATCATAGGGTTTAAAAGTTATATATCCCAAATATTTCTTCTTATAGTTGGTATGGACATTATAAATATCATGTAATGCCTTTTGGACTAACTAATTCTCTTATGATGTTTGGGGGTTTGATGAATTGGATATTCCATTAGTATCTTGACACCATTATCATGGTATTTTTAGATGATATCCTAGTTTATTCTAGATCTAATTATGAGAATGAGAACCATATGAATATGGTTTTGGAAATAATTATGATTCTCCATATTTATGAGAAGATATCAAAATAAAATTTTTTGATCAATGATGTGATGTTCTTGGGGAACATGATTTCAAAACATTGAATTTTAGCCAATCCATAGAAGTTTAAGGCTATATTATCATGGGAGGAATGACTTAACGTCTTTGAGATATAGAGATTCACAGGTCTATGTAGATATTATCGGAGGATCATCAATTATTTCTCAAAGATAACTTCTCTTTTTAATGATCTTACCAAAAATGGTGTTATGTTCTTGTGGGATGTAAAGTGTTAGATCTCTTTTGAGGTTCTAAAATGGATTCATATATTGGATCATATTCTAGTCTTACTAGAACCTAGTAAGGGCTATTTAGTATGTTTTTATAATTATGGTGATGGTTTGGGTTATATTCTTATACATGATGATAATATTTTGAAATATAACAGTTTCATCTTTGACCACATGAAGGAAATTATAGGACTGATGTTTCAGAGCATGCCACTATTATGAATATGCTAAATTGAAAGATAATTTACCTTTTTGGGGAGAGGATCAGTATCTTTTCTAATCAGAAGTGTATGAGTTGTATATTTTCATAGAAGTTACTAGACCTCAGGAATATTATATGGTTTTAGTACCTCTAGAGGTTTTAATTCAATATATCCTGTATCTAAAAAATGGGGAATGTTGTTATAGATTCTCTGAATAAAACATATCCCCCTCAATTTATCTCAAAATTTAAATATGTGTGGATACTTATTTGGATTTTCAATCAATTAGATCTAGAAGCACAATTGGATGATTCATGCATGGTTCTAACCAGGGTCCTTATTTCATCATCTCTTCATCAGTATATTTTATAGCACTTGAAGTTAGATGATGAGTTTCACAGAATTAGGGAAACCTTATAACATTGGGAGACCATTCCTAGTTAGTCTGTCACATATGATTTATTTCATTGCCTTCAAAATATTTTTTTCATACCTTATTTTATCATGATTTATTTTTTCTATGATTCATTGTGTTTTTTTATAGTTGAATAATTATTTATCTATAGATATTTATTATGAATTGATATGAATTTTTTGGTGGTCGAGTATAAAGTGAAACATCCATGGTTATGTGTCCTAATGTCACACCTACAAATAGATTAAGGTAGAACACCTAAATACATCTTATCTTCTTGAACCTCTTTTGGAGTTGGTATTGATATGGGATGAGGTGTCTATCAACTTCATTATTGGACTACAATATATTACTTATGAAAATAATTCTATCTTGGTGGTCAATGAACAATTGAAGAAAATGTCTCATTTATTTATGATTAGGTATGCCACCATGGTTAAAGATATACCTATATTTTATGTGTAAGAGATTATTAGGTTAAATGGGGTCCCCTATACAATTGTCTCAAATAGGGATCCCAAATTTACATTAATGTACTAGAAAAGATTCCAAGAGGTGATGTTGAATTATATTAGATTGAGAACCTCATTCCATTCAAAATTAGATGGATGGAAGAAGAATGTTATTCCAATTCACGATGATATATTCCATGCCTACATCTGGGATTTTTGTGGGTTATGGGATAAACATATGGCACTAGTTGAGTTAACTTGTAATAAAAGTTACAAGTCATGGTAAAAATGGATCCATTTAAGGATTTTTATGGTCTCCCATGGAAGTTACACTTTATTTGTGAGAGATAGGGGCACCCTCTATGATTGGGTCATGTCTTATTATTGAAAACATACTAATAGTCTAGGATATACATCAATGTTTTTTTTTAATTTTTTAAAGACCTGGAAATTTGATTGAAAATTTTTTCATAATTGATTTTGAATTTTACGAGTCTATGGCTTTTGACGACATTTGATTCTCAGGCCCGGTGTGCCCGGAATCAATTTCCGATGTTTAGCTCAGGTATGTTCAGTGAACGAACAAGCATGTTTTTCTATCTTTTCAACTGGTACATGGAATTGAAATCTGAGGGCACTAATGAACTCGCAGCACCGGTATTTTATTAAGGGGACCTTTACCGCGGTTGTGTTACCATGGGAGGAGATGTTAAAATTTATGGATTAAATGAGAAGTGAATAAAAATGTCGAACAATTTTTTTATATCATAAGTGGTTATATCCTACACGGAGGAGTTGGGGTGGCACCCACATGCTTCTAACTAACCATGTAAGGATATTATTGATGTGGGGCCCACAAGATCGCCAACCTTTCACATTCCCATAACTCTCTTTTAACTCTCATAAACACCCCCTTTAAACTTCACAACTCCTCTAAATTGTTGAGGACTCTTCCATTCCCTCTCTCACTTCATTAAAACTTTCCAACCAATTACATAATTAATTAAAAAACTCTTCATTTAATTAATTAAGTGAAATGTATTTTGAATTTTAAAATGCATGGAAAGTTAAATTAAAAAAAGGTGTTTTTTTATTTTAATCGTTTTTGGCTTGTTGTGTGGGGGAGTTTTTGGGGGAGAACACTTGTGAAGAAAAGGAGGATTTCCCCTTTGATGAAGAATATGACCACAGTTCTTCATCCTCTTCTTCCTCTGTGACAAGCGAGGAGACACTGCCATGAGATCTCTCTAGAGACTATGCGTCTTCTATTATTCTCTCTGTCACAAAAGAGGAGACGTCTCTTCCTCGGGTGCACACCGACGACGACAGAAAGAACATCGTCATCCTCGACGCTTGTCAACCGCAAACCTTAATCAAGGTAGGGGTTTAATTTGAGAATTTTAATATTCCCAGGAGTGTTCCCTTTTAACAAAGAATGTGTATCAAATCATTATCAAGTTGATCGGCGAATGTTTTTATTTACGGGTTGGAAATAATTATTTTCAGGGGAATTGTAAGGGAATTTTTTTTGTTTCACATTTGAGTGGTTTTACCTCACGATAATGAGCGTTCATTTATATGATGTTAGTATAAATTATTATTGAATAAATTAAACCCATGTCAATGTTCAAAGCATGTGTTATATTATTGCCAATCGATAACGCCTAACGCGAATGGCGCGGGGCGAACAAACATGGTAAGACGACCCTCCACTGGTTGTTCTTTTGTATGCAGATTAATGGGAAACGATGAAACGGGACCTCAACGGCATATGGAAGACTTTGTAGTAAAGGGAAGGTCCCGGGGGAGCCACAAGCGTAGACGAAGGCGGGAAAATCGAACCACCGGAGCGCATTCGGTGGTCCGCAGAAGGCACTGCTGGTTCCAGGGACCTGAGGCGGCGGCCAGAGCCGGCCAACCGCCTAGAGGCGGCGACGTCCCAGCGCGCCGCCGGAAGAAATCTGATGTGGCACAGCTGCGGTGGCGAACTGCCAAACCTCGTGACCACGCGGGATCCGGGAGGTGGGTTGGCATGAGCTGGCACCGCCGGTTACAAACGGGGGGCCGCGTTCCACCCCCCCCCCCCCCCCTGCGCGACACGCTCGACCAACAGTCCGAGTCAGCTCCCCCAACTAGGCCGAGAAGGGCCATGTGGGCCGGGCCGCGCCGGTCGGGCTGAACAGCACCAGCCATGCCGGGCCGCACCCTACTAGGCCCGACCCAGACCCAGGTTGGGTTAACCCAGTTCTGGCCGACCCAGGGGTCATTGGGCCGGGTTAGACAGGGCCCAAACCCCCTATTTTCGGACTGTTTTCGGGTAAACGAACATAACATGAGCTACATACCACATATAGATGCACCGTCAGTTGCGTAGGATTACTCGAATCAAGACGGTCGTTTAGATATA
Source organism: Viscum album (assembly GCA_963277665.1). Lineage (NCBI taxonomy): Eukaryota > Viridiplantae > Streptophyta > Magnoliopsida > Santalales > Viscaceae > Viscum > Viscum album. Next base: position 113,009,986 of record OY728121.1, read on the forward strand.
TTACACTCAAGGTATTGGCGAATTTTGAGTATGGACGGGTTGGTTCGAACCCAAAACCAACCGGGCCCTCGTAGAGGAAATGCTTGTAACTTAATCTCCGGACGTCTGATTGACGTGACGCTAACTATGTTGGATTCTCTTGGTGAGATGATTCTTTTTGTATACTTTACCTAAGGTTTGTACACAGTTGGATTATGGCCGGGTTGGATTGCACCAGAAATCCAACCGGGTCCCTAGAACGGAAAAGCTAATAACTCTCACACCAGACGTCCGTTTGAAAAACTGTCAGCGGCGTTGGTAATCAAATTGAGAAACGGTTACTTTGATTATACCCCATGAGAGATTTGGATTCATTTGATAAATGGTCGGGTAGGTTCATACATGAAACCAACTAGGCCCCCAGGACTAAAAGGCTAATAACTCATAGACTGGGTGTCCGATTGACACGTCGTCTATTGCGTTGAGACCCCTTTGATGAGGAGGTCCTTTGAGATACTTCATAATGGGAAATTATGATACTTGGAGTATCAACCAATATCTCATGTAGCGGACCTTCCCGGAGATGAGCATACGGAGTACGGAGACCTTGTAGCTGGCTGAGACCTGATGAATGCTTGTCCAATTTGAGACGGAGTGACCAGTATAGCCCAGTGGGTAGCACTACTATGTTTGGGTGGAAGACCCACGGTGGGGAGCACTACTGTGTTTGGGTGGCAGACCTGTGGTAATCGACATAAGGAGTACCTCTGTAGGATATTAGGGGGAGCACTACTATGTTGGGGTGGCAGACCCATGGTGGGGTGCACTTCTGTTTTTGGGTGGTAGACCCGTAGTACTTGACAGTAGGAGTACCATAGCAGTCTAAGGTTAGTGAGAAGTGCCTCAGATTCTTGACAGGATCACAGTAATCGACAGAGGAGGATCTCTTCAGCATTTTTGGTTTCGATATCTTTAATGAAAATCCTAGATTGAGCTGAGTCAATGACCTTTGTGTTTACCTCATGATTGAGATGAGTCACTTGATAACTTAGTTATGTGTATTGGCATATACTTATGTATTGGTTATCCATTTATTTCATGACCTTTGTGTTTCCTCGTGATTGAGATGGGTTACATGATAGTTTTTTGTATAAGTATGTTCTTATACCTATGTAAGGGTTATCTGTTGGGAGGGTACTTTGTTGTTATCATTGTTTGATTTAGTGAGACCTTGACGGTATTGGGGTCCCAAATGATTATCATTATACACACCCCTGCACGGGCTATGCCCGCACTTCATTGTGTTTGATGCAGAAAACGTACATCACTGATCGTGGTTGAGACTTGTACAGTTGGATAGTTCCCAGAGGTGGACTTCAAGACGAGACGGTACCCGGAGCTGGACTTCACGACGAGACGATACCCGAAGGTGATAGTCATACGTGGGGAGATGAGGTGGCCATCTATACCTACCCTTCATAGTGGAATTATGGAGGACGATCCAGGAGCAGTTTGACACATTCCTGATATTTGTCTTTTCTGTTGTACTTTCATTCAGTTGTTGCTATTCTTTTCAGTTGGGTTTGTATTATTGACCATTTACTTTTCAGCACTATATTTTGTACATAGTGTATTACTTCCTCCTGTACTCTGGTTGTATGTGTTTATGTTTTATAAAGACAATTCCTTCCTAGTTATCAGGATTTACACCTTTGCTGCTAGTCTCCAGCCCCTGGCCTATGGAAGGCCGGCTTGGGGTAGTCACAGCACGGGCCTTGAGGATAGGTCTTGAAAAATTTAGAATCAAAAGAAATCATGTGTAGATTGTAAAATCTATTCTTTTTTGTTTTCTTCTTGTTATCGGGTCTTCTTGAATGTTTCTACTTAGTTGGTTCAACATCTACCTAGAAAATAGGGGAAGATAGTAGCAGATATTTTTTATTGTTTTTGTTCACTATGTGGGTTGGATTGGTTTCTTATCCTTTGGAATTGCTATCTTAGTTGATAGGTATTCATGATGGTTTTACATATCCCATATTAAGAAGTTCCATACCAATCATACCTATGTTCTATATTGGTAGGAGATTGAGTTAGATCCAGATGTTTTTATTGTGGATGAACCCCTGGAGATTTTTGATTCATAGATGAAATTATTTTATGGGAAGTATATTCTAATTTTCAATGTTATATGGTGGAATATAATAGATTCTCATGAGGCATGGGAGTGAGAATCCATTGTGAAGGAGCAGTGACCACACATGTTTCTGGACCACCCGTCTTCTACCTGAATTAATCAACATTGAAATTTCTATAGTGAGGATAATTATTTCATCTTGGTTCGTCTTCTTATTCCTTTTACGTTTAAGAGGTTGTTTCTCATTTAGGTGGGGTGTTAGAGTTAATTAAAAGGGTTTTTAATGGGATTGGGATTAATAGTGGCTAGAGGGAGCCACCTGCCAGATGGTTGGTATCCACTAACTAGTTAATATATTTGGATAGAGTTGTATGTAGGTTATAATGATACCATTTAGATGTTATGCTAGTACATGGCCATTGTATGTCAGTAGTGACAATTGCTTTCCCTATGGACACCATGGTATAGTTCGTGGAATTGGGTTGGGATGAGAAATTAAGGGTCTAAATGATATATTTAGCCCCCCAAAACCTTAATTAACCATATGAACTAAGATTTATCAAAAAACAAGACCAATTCTCCTAAATAAACTCTTATTTGGTGATTTTGTCTACTTTTATCTTCCACTATTTATGTTTGAATCATCATTTGATTGGTTTTCAATGCGTTGGTATGTTTGATTGTTATTTATTATTTTATTCTTTTTTATCTTATAATTGGTAGTGGTTATTGTATGATTTTATGGTTTATATTGATCTTGTAGTGATCCTTCTTCAATATATTCTAGATACTTCCTGAATTTTTCTACTATATGATTATTCTATCATTGGATATGGCGTGACATGTGATTCTAGATGTATGTTCTTGTAAAAATTATCCAACCACCATATTTCTTTGGGAAACATTATCCTAAATTTTTGGAATCAATTTCTAGGGACACCTTTTACTTTATTTTTAAGTTTGTTTCCTTTTGTTGTGTGGATCCTATTTTTTGGTGGTGTGAAACCTGAAGTTGATATAGGTTGTTCCATATATAACCTTTGTTATATGATTCATGACTGGTATTATATTTATAAAAGATCTTCTAAATTAATTGGGGCGATCCTTAAATTAGATAACATTCTTGTGTAAAAAGGTTCTTTGAGAAAGAATGGTTTTCTAATAGTCATGGTAATAGAATTTTTCTTTCAACTCATTAGGAAATGGATTGTGAAACATGTTTTCAATTCAATTTTTAATCAAAAATATTGTTTATATATTTTCTGAAAATTAGACAACATCTTTGAAATTGATTTGACATATTCCGCACATAGGATCCTTGAGTACCTAGGTAGAGGGTTTAGTATTTTTTAAAGGTTGGGACCGAAGCCTCATTTTTATTAATAATGAAATGCAAAGACCTCTTTTAACTGGGTAGAGGGAGACCCATTACATTGCCCGAAGGCCCCGTGGTCTAGTAGCCCATTACAAAGCCCGTAGGCCCAAATTTTTGCACAAATTCATATTCTGTGAATAGTAACTCGGCTGCTACAGTACCCGCCTAGTACCTCCGCCGCTACAGTGCCTTGTCGCTGCTACAGTACCCACCGATGAATAGTACAAACGCTGCTACAGTACCCGCTACAGTACTGCTATAGTACCTGCTAGGTAGAGGGTTTAGTATTAAGGCTTTCCATTCAAATTTTATGGGGGTTCACTTTTTGTGGTGTTTATCAATTCTATGATTTTAGAAAAATTGGCTATAAGAACATGATCATGAAATTGTAGGGGATCACTTTCTAGGGTTTTCTTCTACCTGTAGTTCATTGATGCATCAACTCTAGGGACTTTAGCGTGCACTATTATCTATTTGTGATTAGTGTATGAGTGACCAAACTAGCCCGACGATTTTTATCCTAGGGCTGAAAAGAATTGTGATTTGAATTTTTTACTATATTATCTTTGATATGATATGATTCATAATATGATAAATTAAAATGTTCTATAGAAATTATTCATTGAAATTATAATACCAAACTTTTGTTTTTGAAACATTTTGAAGGGAAATTTTTTACCATGTTTTATATATGAATATATGTAACTACTTATCATTCCATTTTTTGTTTTACATTGACAATTTTGGGGTTATTTGATCGATAATTGTTAAGGATCACCTAGGTGGGATCCTACTAATTCTGTTTAGCTCACACATGCACACTCTCTCAAGGGTGTGTTGTCATTAGTTTATATGTCTTAAGAAATAAAAAGGTGTTTTAGTTAGGTGGTGATGTTTTTGGTCATCTTTAAATTGGTAGTTTGTAGTGATATAGTTGGATATTTCCCATGCATCACATGGAGTAGAAGTTAATAGTTTTTCATACATTATTTGGTTTTTTTGGGATATGGACTTTGTTTTTGCTATGATACCTTTAGTTATATTTTTACCATTGTATCTCCTATTATTTTATAATAATTAATTTATAGTTTTTTATTTATGAATTCTATATATATTGTCCCAGGATGGGAAAATCACTCCCTCATGTTGTTGTTGGATACCCAGGTACATGTCACCATCATGTGGGGCTTGGGAATTCCCTTCAGGTGTTTCTGTGGTATATTTTAGAGCCTTATTAGATATATTTTCATTGATTATTCAAGATAGTAAATGTATTTTCATTCATATAATATTATTTTATTATTTTATCAAATGTAAAATTAAATGAATATCCGTAAAAAGACATTAATGATATTTTAGAATAAATAATATTTTTTTAAAAGATATAAAAATATAAAAATATTTAAATTGGACAAGTAGTATGTTAAATGGTCACAAATTTAATTTAAGTACCATTTTTCAGCCACAGGTCACTTGAGATGTAAATTTGTGGCCCCCAAACACAAAAAAAAAATGTTTTACCATTGTTATTATTAAAAATAGGAAATGAGGGGGTTAAACCAAAAGATAAGGTTCCTAAGGTATCTTAAACCTGAATAAATTTTATTTATTAATGTATTTTTGAACTTATCATATCTCAAATATTAAATTATGTCCATTTTTTCCACATTACATGATTATTATATATATGATATTTACATATTTTATGTAATTCCATGTGTTTCTTTTCCCTCAATTATAAACAAAACCTCCTCTTTTACATTTTTCAAAATGTTGGAGAACTCTAGTGTAACATATATACATGGGATACAAATAATTAGTGCCTCTATCTGGTGGGTCACATGGCCTCAAGTGCACCTCCCCATACTCTATAGGTCATCGACTGGTAGTAATGATTTAAGGTGTTACCCTCATATCAGAGTGACATAATAGAAATAATAACTAAAAAGAAGTAGAAAAAGCATAAAAAATATATGACACCTTGTTAAACCATATAATAAGTAAAAATAGAACCATAAAAACCAATAGACGTTAATAATAATAAAAATCCCATAGGTTATTTCATATACAATGATTTCATGGTATGCTGAAAATACAAAAAGATGAAATAGTGTACAAGAATATACTATATGCTATAAAAAAGTCAAAAATATTGCCCTATTAGAATCAAAAGCATATTCTTGGTCCTCTTCTCCAATTCTGCATGCTTAAATGGAAATATATCAGGCATCCATTGTAGGTTTCATTCCATTATCAACATATGCAGACATTATTACTACTCTAGTACAAAAGGAAACCTGAGTGGGGTGTGAGATAAACTCAGTATGCCACTACCAAAAGAGTATAGAATAATCCATCAAGTGTACATAACACTATATAGTGTAAAAAAATGAATAATGAACAATACTGAATAAAAAAAATATTGGCACAGGTTTGTATAAGACACCTGGCTGGCTCTACAAATGTCAGCGTGGGTCGATGTATGTCTAATCAATAACTATATATATATAACAACAACACACACACACACACTATATATATATATATAATATATATGTATAAGAACAAGATATGTTTATATTTTTAGAGACATATACTTGGATACTAGGTACTAGATGGACTTGAAATGTAATTCATGCATCCATAAATAGTCAAATGATCTAATGTGTCAAGTAAAACTATATTAGCCTTGAATCTCATGTTTATTGGAGGCATATTTCACATCACTCTATATAGTGGGGTGAGTAATCATGCTCAACACCGTAGGAAAAGGGACATGGTGCGTTATTACCATCATCTGAATAAAATTATAACTGTGTGTGACATCCTTCCCTACACCCAACCTAAGGAATTTTGAAACACCACGATCAACCAAACCCTAAAACATTGTTCACCATCCAATAGTAATATAATACTCATAATATTAATAATAAACATGAGGTATTACCTCTAATGAATTTATAACCATTTATAATAGATATACAATGTTACACAGTTCATATTATTCAGGTCTATAATTATGATACATGTGGTGTGGCCAATCCACCCATATCCATTCATTTAAATTCAGCCAGTCAATTTATAAGTAAAGGAAGATACCATTAACAGGAAAATCCGAACAGTTTAAAGGTTTTTGGTAATTTAGACATTTATATTAGAGAGTTCCTTTCAATTGTCACACCCAAAGGGGTGTAAAAATGAGTCCAGAATCATCAAATCATTTAATATAGTCAAAGAAATTAATTAGACAAGATTTAAATATTTAAATAAGGTACAACACATTTTATGAAATGTACAGAAAAGCATTCCGCGTGGAACAAACAAAAAATAGCTTGAAAACGATTAATATTTTGTAAATTATTACTGGTCTTCATACCTCAAATCTGAATGTGACCACTTGTTAACTATCTGCCTCGTATTCGAAGAAGAATGGAAGAAAAACCAATGAATATACCAATTCAATGAAAATAGTGTATATGATCCCACACCAAAATATCACTAGACGTGGAGGGATATACTATTATATGAAGTAGGTGGATTAAATATCTTACACTTATCTATCCAATGCATCTAATAGTGGTGAAAATAGAGGTTTTATTATAGAGTTACCTTGATCCCTAGGTCAGTATAACAAAGATCTCATGAGACAAGAGAAATGAAGTTCATCCAATAGATAATAATGGAGGAAAATATGGGTGATGGATTTCATATCATTATGGAAAAATGGTAAAGTCACCCCTAAAAACTGGGTCACATGTTTTGGACACATTGTTGAAAAAACTAGCCACCAATTGTGCACAAGACACTGCACTTGAAGGCCTCTCTTATAGTCTAGATGCACAATTTTCATAACCATGTACAAGACATATGAAATTTCTATGTCCCAAATATCTATAATTATGTAAATACATGCATGCTAACTAGCACTATTGTAGAATAACCATGATGTCCCTCTAGTGCACTGGGTACCTCCCATGGTGGAGTTGCACGATTATCACTAAAAGTGTGATAACCATGAGCACAACTATGTAATTCCATTTTCTAAAACTCTAGTCTCTGAATAAGCCACTAGCGCTCCGAAAACATTTCATAGGACAAAAGGGAATGTTCTACAAGATAAAAAAATATGTTGAATTAAAAAACATGTTATTCATATATTCATGAGATTTTGTGTTGTTACAATATCCCCTATTTAATGAAACATTTACCTGGGATATTCTTTTGAGATTTAAGAGGGGTCATCTTAAAAGATTTATGACCATTGGGCTCAAAAATCATCTTCCCACTCCCTGGTATCGTCTAATACTATATCTTATTTTCAAAGAAACCATACTATACAAATTGGCATTCCTAATAGTGTCTTGATGCTCTGATCCACACTACAAATCAGATGTTACTCAAAAGAAGCATCCACATATAACTCAACCACATTAGGTTCTAAAAATTTAGATGGCTCTAGAAAATATCGGCGGAGTTGAGACATGTGAAAAATTTTGTACATATACTGGTATCTCTGAGGAAGTGACATCTATTTAGCTATTGGACTCATTCATTCAAAACCTCAATGATTCCCAATAATCATTTCAAAAGATTACCCTACCCTTGAATTCATCAATAGACCCAAATAATGGAAAATCCCAATAAAAATCAGTCCTTGTACTCAAGGATAAGATCCCAATGACGAAAACTAGCATATGACTACTTCCGAGACCGAGTTATCAACCCATGATTTTAGATATAGTAGAATTTCACTAAAGTCTCCTATATGAGACGTGTCCAAAATAATGATACCTCCCCTACCACTAACTAGAATATAGGTGATCAGAATGACCTACCATATAAGGCCTCATAAGGATCCATATGAATGTTATCCTAAAAACTATAGTTCTAAGAGAACTCAACCTGGGGTATGTGTTTCTCCCAAGAACCCTAAAGTCATGGACATATACATAGAGCATGTCCTCTAACAACTGAATCATGAACATGGTCTTTCCATCGATCTGAGAGTGATGATCCATTATTAGAATCACCTATGTACCCATGGACTTTTTCAACCCCTACAAGATCAAGGATGTGAATCTAGAATTCCAGTTAGATATGATAGATCAAGGATGTTTATGAAGTTATTAAACCCCCATGATGTACAACCTTCCCATATCATCTACAAAAAAATTATCTCAACAATTTAAGAAGTGTAAAAACTTCTTCAAACGATCAATGACAACCCAAACTATATTTTTTCCTTGAGGTGATCTAGGTAAAACAATTTTGATTTACATAGAGACATTTTCTGATTCCCACCCTTTAATGTACAATGGATGCAAAATTCCCGTTGATCACTCACATTCTTCCTTCACATGTTTGCAAGTACAATGTCGTGTAATTAATATTACTATCTCCCATTTGATAATAGGACACCAATACTGGTGATGTAATTTTTGAATCATCTTGGTGATATAGTGATATACCACCCAAACTGTGGTGTGATATTCCCCCATTAGCTAGGAGAAACTCACCAGAGTCTCTGAGCTGCATCAGTATCTTCTACCTCTATCTGTAATGTTATCCTTGATGGAATGTTGGGGAGGTTATGGGGTTTTTTCAGTGCCTTCCCCCCACCTACTCATTTATTCCCTCTATCTCATAGAATCCTTTTCCTCTTCTTTTCACACTACTTGAATCTGTGATCTCTCACTTCTGTTTTTATAAATAGTCTCCATGTATTGGTTCACTTTATTATTTTAGGTCATTTTTTTCTTGTTGATTACTCTATATGGATGTTTTAGTGGTCCCTATTATACTTATTTTATGTTGAAACCCTAGACTCTCTAGCCCCACTCTGATCATGAGTTCTTTCTCGCCTCTCTATGTTGGATCTGGAGCAGGGGTAAAAAAGTGGTTTTGGGTTTTGTGTTTAGATGGTTGATTGTTTTATAGGTTATCCCTATTCGATTTGATCCTTTTTGTATTTTGATTTTAGTTTCAATATCATTTTCCCAATCTATTGTCCACTCAATTCTGTACTCTGAACCCAATTTACTCTTCTCCTCTCCCATTCAGATCAGGAGCGATGGTAGCTAATGGGTTTTTGGATTTGGGATTTGGTGGCTGATGTTGTTTCTTTCTCTACTTGAGTTAAATTACAACTATGAAGATTTTTCGGTCCTCCTCTTCGATTATATTCAATTCGGAATCAGAAATTTCAGTGGTTATGTTTTGGGTTATATGGATTTTTTGGTGTTTCTTCCTTCATCGGTGTAGGGTTGTTTTTTTCTCTCATGGAGATTATCATTTTTGTGCTTGTTTAGTAAATGTTACAATTGGGAACAACTAATATTTCTCTTCAATGAGGTTATTTAATTTGTTGGGTACTTATATGATGCTGTTAATGTGGGAATGGTAGAGTTTAATGATGGAGACATAATTACAACAATGGTGAATGTTGACGGTGACAGGTTGTCAGCTTCTTATGTGTTTTCATTTCTCTAGTCATCGACATTAGTAGTGATGGGCAATGATGAGGATGGTAGTATACGAACAATAATGATGGAATATGGCACATGATGTGACCCCAACTAACATGAGTGACTCATGGTCCAAGTACTCTGGTTTGTTCTTCGAGTTTTTGAATTAAAAAATTTCATTACGAGATTTTCAATATTTGGAATCACATTATGGTTATTGCTCATCCTTGAAACAGACTGTTATGAAAATCAAAAAAATAGAATTCTTAATTAGTTAGATTCCAATATTATATTTTTTTAGAATGTTCTTTGGGACCCAATCATGTCCTAGAATGTATAAAGTCTCATCCACATCGACAATCCAAGTAGAAGATAAATTGTGATCTGATATATTTTCCCACGGGACATAGCCCTCGAAATCTAGCAGTTACCTCATCCTCAACATTTGCATAATGGAATAGGTAACTACTAAATATGAGAGGATATTATGACCATGATCCTCTGGAACCTCAACATGCATCTCTAAAAACAAGGAAATAAGCTTCCACTCACCATTGTCCTCTTGAACCGACTGTGTCTCAGTCTTCCATATCAGAGCCTCAGCTATTACATTGCATTTCCCAGACATGTAGGAAATCTCAAAATAGATGTATTGTAGGTAATAAAAATATACTCACTTACAGAGATTCATAACACATTTTGTGAAAATATAATTGAATATTTTGGGGTCAGTGAAAAACAAAAAAAATATATCCATGAAAAAAATGTATTCAATAGTGTAGATCATGAACGACAACTTCTAAATAGTGGTCATGAATTGGGTAATTACTCTTATGAGACCACAACTAATGAGACCCATATTCTATTACTCCTCATATGACATCAGCACTTCCCCAACCAAATAACTAATGCATTAATCTAAACAGTGGAGATCCTACTTGGCTTCAATGGAATCAGGATCAATGATGAAGTAAATCTGCACTTTTTCTCTTCAATGGTTACTTCACATGATTTTGAGAATAATAATTTCAAACCCTTCTTATTCAATCCCATATGAGGAACTTCTAGGCATGATAAATCATAGGTGAAATGTCTATAATACCCAGATTTCCCCAGAAAGAATCTATATATCAAAGACGATCTTTGGTTTCTCCAAGGAAACTATAACTGTAGTCATATCAGGGTCTAATGATACTCTTAATACTATGATTATATATCCATGGAAGGGGACTTTATCGATCCAAAAGTGTAATTTTTTTAGCATATTGTAATGCTAGTTTTCTCTTAGAGTATTCAACATGATCACAATATGGTTGTCATGGTCATGCTTGGAGTGTGAATACACTATGATTTCATCAACAAATACTGCAATAAGTGAAAATATATATGGGTGGAAAACTCGATTCATCAAATCCATGAAAAAAACTAGTTAGTTCTTGACACAGAACAACATAACCAGGTATTCAAAAATACCATACCAACTTTAGAATGTTTTACGAGGTATTCATGAATATTTATCATGCACTTGGTAATAGGCAGACCTCAAATCAATTTATGAAAACACCCTTGCTTCTCAAATATGAACAAGGATACCATATATTCAAGACAGTGGATACCGATTCTTAATCATGAGATGGCTGGTCCATTTGTTATCCACCCAAAACCTAAGTGCACTATCTTACTTCTTAAAAAAAGGATCATTGAACACCATAGTGATTTACTAGGTTGTATAAAACATTATCCTACAATTATTCCAAATATTTCTTAAGGGATAGAAGTTCTATAGGGTCCATTTTGTATGGAGGAATATAAATTGATTCTCCTCTAGTTAGAATTTCAATGCTGAATTCTACCCCTCCCAATAGAGGTAGACCATAAAATTCCCTAGGTAAGAAATAACTAAAATGATCCACTACAAGAGGGAAAAATTAGGTCGTATTCGCTGACTGTCTAAAAAAATACTATTGATTTGAGTTGTCACTCTTCCTAGCCCTTGGAACTCATTTCCTACTCAAGATTAATTGACACCTCATTCCCCATTATAGATATTTCTACCTCCCTATAGTAATTTAAACATCACCTTCTAGAGATAATAGTCAATATGAGGTGGATAAAAAACTAACTATTCCATTCCAATAATGACATTAAACCTTTTCATGTTAAGGATATAATGATTCCATACAAAGAGATATCCACCTATCTCAAGGGTAAAATCCTTATAATGGTGAATTATCATTGATCAGATACCCAACAAGGTATTTAAGATCATAACACCACAATATTACACTCTCTCAAGGCCCAAAATCTCAAAAATTGTCTCAGATATAAAACAATGTGACATGCCTATGTCAAATAAAGTAGAAACTAAGGTCGAGTTCACTAGAATAGTATCTCAAATAGTGGAAGGTCCACTACTCTGCTCGTCCTGCATAGGCTGCACCACATATATCTAACCACAACATAGACCTGAGTCGCAACCGGAATTCCTTGACCACTCCCACTCAAATGGTGCAAACAATCCAAATTCTAACTACCTCATTCTCTACCACCACCTTGGCCTGAGTGGACGATGGTATTCTATATTACTTCGGAGTGAGATACTAATAGTCCCTCATTGTTAAATGGGGTAGGTGTAGACCCCCTTTCAGTAGGAATTGATGTAAATGTTACAAATAAGTGTTGGATGTGTTCTATCTTACTGAATCCGCTAAATTAAAAGAGATCCCACATACACTGGGGTTTTGTTTTTCCCAGTCCCCCACAATGGTGGAATATGATAAAATATCAGTACAATATTTATGAATGCTATTGAACCCATGAGAAACCTCAAATTGTTTCTTTAAAATCCTTAAAGAACCACTACCTACTCTGTGTGCAAAACCTCCTTGGTTCCCATTGTCAGCTTCCCTCGGATTTTTCTCAGTAATAATGGCATGGTTGACTATATCACAAATATTAGTCTCTGCAAATACATTTTCCTTGGATCAGATGGCATATACCAACCCAACATAAAATCACAAGGCCGTTATAATATCTTCACCCACAAGATTTGGTGTGAATCAATAAAACTTAGTAAATTGAGCAGAATAATACATGATAGACATGGTTCCCAAATACATGTTAATAAAATCTCTATCCCACACATCCCTCAATATATGTGGGAAGAAGTAATCATTAAATATTTTATGGAAATACCTCCAGTTTATATCTCAATGTCTATCTTCTAGGGTAATGACTCCCACCATCGCTTGGAAAACATCATAGGATATAGGGAGTGATAATGACCCTCATCTCTAGAAGAATATTGTTATGGTTGAGAATGGAAATAATAGCCTCTATCTATGACACTATAGTACGAGGTCCTCTATCCCTTATTAATATGGGAGGATGCTACGATTGAAACTGCTCATTGAACACTGATATTTCTAGGGTAGTCTAAGAAATGCGTTTCATATTCTGAATTATATGAAGAAATATCTCTCAAAACAGGGAATCATTACCAATATTAGGAATGTCCGGTGGTTCTATATAAGGAATTACATGATGCATCGTTGGCTGCTCAGGGGCCACCACCTCTACTACATGGTCATCACCACCATTTTGGCATAGGACTTGAGGCTATCATGGTAGAATGATTCTATAATTCCAATCGAACACCATATAAAATAATTTATCAGTTATAATGATTATAGATACACAACAGTATTCATATATATATCCCTCCTATGAAAACGATTAAACCTCTATTATTGATCTAAAATATAGGCCTAGGTGATAAAAGAAATCTATAAAAAGTTGTAATAATGTAAGAGACACCCCCAACTACCCACTACTAATGTTGGGTTTGTGTATTGGTTTCATATAAAATGATAGAGTAATATGACATATAGAGTATTGATTGTATGTTATAGAGGAAAAGACCCATTACATTTTCATTGATGTCCCATTTAATTATTGATATTTTAATTTAAATCTTTATTTTATTTAAACTTCATTGTGTTTTATATAAATATTTAGATATATATATCATATCCATGTTAGATGAATCACTATTTAAAATTTATAAAATTCATAATCTTTATAAATTATAGTTTGCATGCCATTTAACTACAACCATACCTTTTCGTCCAGTATCAGGATCTAACAGTTCATCATGTATTTTCTTATTACAAGAATCACCTTTAGGATTTATAGAAGTACTTTCTCCATTAACAACCATTGGAATTCAAGTATCCCAATCATTTTACATTGTTACGGTCCCTAGAGGCAGTAGTTCAAGAACCTATAACATGCTATAATCAGATAATTAATGTGTCATCACCAATCCATATTGGGAAACACCAATTAGATTGATGTAGGAACATTAATTAGTCCAATTATAGTATCCATCTAGGAACCATTAAAACATTTATAATATAAGAATAAAGGAACTAAAAAATGTGTAGTATAAAATTCATGAAGAAAGTATATGTGGCATGAATAAATTCATTACATGTGAGTTATAATGTGCCTATAATGATGCATGATATGCTAATTCCATTCCATACTAGGTCATGGAACATAAACTCCATATCAAATACATCAAAAATAATAATATAAAAAATTAATTCAAACCACCCAATGGTGAAATCATATCAACTATAACATGCAGGACAATAACACATCCATAATAATTTTGGTTTCCCCTATTTGTGGGTTTGCTACTCCACAAAACACGATCATTACCAAATTCCCTTACCTCATAGTCTCTAGTCTAATACCCAAACAACATGAAATAAGAAAAGATTCTTTGATACCAATTTGAAATGTCGCGACCCGGGATCCCCTTAACTGGTTCCCTGATCCAGTGGGTCATATGCCCTCATGTGCATGTCCTTGTATACCAAAGGCTACCAACCAGTAGTGAGGGGGTAAGGTGGTATAATGGGGAGACTATACCATCATATTAGAGTGTCATAATCGAATAAATAAATAAAAAGAAGTACAAAAAAACATTAAATAACAGATTGAAGAAATAAAATAGATATAATAAATAACTGTAGAAGCATAAAAAACTAGGTAACTATAATAATAATCAAAATCCCATATGCTGAGTCACATACAAGGATTTCATGGAATACTAATATACAAAATGGAGAAATATGGGAAATTCAAATAAACATTCTATCAAAAAATAAAAAAAATACCAAAAGACTACTCCACTAGAATCATGGGAAAACACTTCATCCTCTTATCCCATTAATCTTTCTAAATTAGGAACTAATCAAGCATTCGTAGCAGGGTGCTTGCCCTTGTCCACAACTATAAACAAAAGGTCTACTCGGATACCACTGCTGGCCCGAGTAGGGTATGATAAAAAATTAGTAGGTCACCACCAATATAGTGTAAAATAATCTAGTCAATGTATACATCATAACAGTGTATAGGTAAAATGAATAATAAAAAATTCCAAATAATAAACAATAGCCAAATCATGTTCATATAGGACACATGGCTCGATCTATCTGCTTCAGCCTAGGATGGTGAATGTTTTATCAATAACCACATATATATATACATAATCATATTTATATATATAGTATTTATAAATTCATATTAACACTATACATAAGGACTTTTAGAGCCATATAAAAGGATACTAGGTGCTAGCTGGACCTAGGGCATAACTCATCTGTCTATAACATGTATAATGAGTCAATGGCTCCTAAAAAAGTGTTCAATCCTAGAATCTCTTGTGAATGTGAGACATATTTCCCATCACTCGAGATGTTTGGGTGAATCATTAGTACTAACACCCTATGAAAAGGGACGTTGTGGTTCATGTACATCATCTAGATAAAATAGTGTGAGACATCCTACCAGCACCAGACATAAAAGAGTGTGAACCTCTATTATCCAAAAAACCCTTAATCGTTGTCGAGTAGTTAATAGTAATGGAATACTCATAAATTAATAATAAATATGAGGGATAAACTATAATTAATTTATAAAAAAAAGTATATTTATCCAAGGGTTCATATTTCATATAATTCATGTTCAATATTGTGATGTATCTGGAGTGTCCTTTCCCCTCATTTCTAGTAATTTAAATTTATCTAGTCAATTTACAAGGCATGAAAGATACCATTTCAGGGACCATACAAACACTTAGAAGGTTTTCGGTCATTTAAACATTTACATTATGGAGGGAATTTAATTTGGCACAATAAAAACACTTAGAACGTGTTTAGTCATTTAAACGGTTCCTTTGAGTATACCCCATGAGAGTTTGGGACACATTTGAGATATGGTCGGGTAGGTTCGTACACGAAACCAACTAGGCCCCCAGGACTAAAAGGATAATAACTCATAGACTGGGCGTCTGATAGACGTTTTGTCTTTTGCGTTGATACCCCTTTGACGAGGTAGTCCTTTGAGATACATCTTCATGGGACATTATGATACTTGGAGTATCAACCAGTAGCTCATGGAGAAGACCCTTCCGGAGACGAGCATACGGAGTACAGAGTCCTTGTCGCTGGATGAGAGCTGATGACTACTTTTCCGATTCGAGTCGGATTGAATTGTATAGCGTAGTGGGTAGCATTATAGTGTTTGGGTGGCAGACACACGGTGGGGATCACTACTGTGCTTGGGTGGCAGACTTGCGGTACTCAACAGAAGGAGTACCTCTGTAGGCTATTAGGGGGAGCACTACTATGTTGGGGTGGCAGACCCATGGTGGGGAGCACTACTGTGTTTGGGTGGAAAACCCATGGTACTCGACAGGAGGAGTACCTTAACAGTCTATGGTTAGTGAGCAGCGCCTAAAATTCGTGACAGGATCACAGTACTCGATAGAGGAGGATCTCTTCAGCATTTGTGGTTTCAATATCTTTAATGAAAATTCTAGTTTGAGCTGAGTCAATGACCTTTGTTTTTACCTCATGATTGAGATGAGTCACTTGATAACATAGTTATATGTATGTTCATATACCTAAGTATTGGTTATCCATTGATTTGATGACCTTTGTGTTTCCTCATGATTGAGATGGGTTATATGATAATTTTAGGTATAATTATGGGCTTATACCTAAGTAAGGGTTATCTGTTGAGATCCTTCGTTGTGGTTATCACTGTTGGATTTAGTGCGACCTTGAGGGTATTGGGGTCCCTACTGACTATCGTTATACTCAACCCTGCACGGGCTATGCCTGCACTTCATTTTGTTTGATGTAGAGGACGGACATCACTGATCGTGGTTGAGGCTTGTAGAGCTGGACGGTACTCAGAGGTGGACTTCAAGATGACACGGTACCCGGAGGTGGAATTCATGACGAGACAGTACCCAAAGGTTATAGACAGACATGGAGAGCTGAGGTGGCCATCTATACCTACCCTTCAGGTGGGAAATCTGGAGGACGATCCAGGAGTAGTTTGACACCTTCCTGCTGTTTGTCTTTTCTATTGTACTTTCGTTCAGTTGTAGCTGTACTTTTCAGTTTGGTTTATATTCTATCCCATTTACATTTCAGCACTTTCTTTTGTACTTAGTGTACTACTTCCTCCTGTACTCTTTTTGTATGTGTTTAGGTTTTATTAAGGCAATTCCTTCCCAGTTATCGGGATTTACACCTTTGCTGCTAGTCTCCAGCCCCTGTCTTATGGAAGGCGGGCATGCGGTAGTCACATCACAGGTTTTGAGGAAAGGTCATGACAAATTTAGAGTCAAAAGAAATCATGTGCAGATTGTAAAATCTATTCTTTTGAGTTTTTTTCTAGTTATCTGGTCTTCTTGAATGTTTCTACTTAGTTGGGTCAACATCAACTTAGAAAATAGTGGAAGATAGTAGTAGATATTTTTTACTATTTTTTTTCACTAAGTGGGTTTGATTGGTCTCTTATCATTTGGAATTTATATATTAGTTGATAGGTATTCATGATGTTTTTACATATCCCATATTAAGAAGTTCCATACCAATCATACCTATGTTCTATATTGGTAGGATATTGAGTTAGATCCAGATGTTTTTATTGTGGATGAACCCCTAGAGATTTTTTATTCGTAGATGAAATTATTTTATGGGATGTATATTCTAATTTTCCATGTTAAATGGTGGAATATAGTAGATTCTCATGAGACATGGGAGTGAGAATCCATTTTGAAGGAGCAGCGACCACACATGTTTCTGGACCATCCGTCTTCCACATAAATTTATCAACATAGAAATTTCTATAGTGAGGAAATTTTTTTCATCTTGGTTCATCTTCTTATTCCATTTACGTTTAAGAGGTTGTTTATCATTTAGGTGGGATTGTTAGAGATTATTAAATGGGGTTTTAAAGGGATTGGGATTAATAGTGGCTACAAGGAGCCACCTGCCAGATGGTTGGGATCCACTAACTACTTAGTATATTTGGATAGAGTCGTATATAGGTTATAGTGATACCAGTTACATGTTATGCTAGTACATGGCCACTGTATGTCAGTAGTCACAATTGGTTTCCCTATGGACACTATGGTATAGTTCGTGGAATTGGGTTGGGATGAGAAATTAGGGGTCTATATGAAATATTTATCCCCCCAAAACCTTAATTAACCATATGAACTAAACTTTATCGAAAAACAAGACCAATTCTCATAAATATACTCTTATTTGGTGATTTTGTCTGCTTTAATCTTCCACTCTTTATGTTTGAATCATCATTTGATTAGTTTTCAAGGCTTTGGTATGTTTGATTGTTGTATTTTATTTTCTTTCTTTTTTATCTTATAATTGGTAGTGGTTATTGTATGATTTTATGGTTTATATTGATCATGTAGTGATCCTTCTTCAATATATTCTACATCCTTCCAGAATTTGTCTACTATATTATTATTCTATCATTTGTTATGGCGTGACATGTGATTCTTTATGTATGTTCTTGTAAAAATTATCCAACCACCATATTTATTTTGGAAACATTATCCTAAATTTTGGGAATCAATTTTTAGGGACACCTTTTACATTATTTTTAAGTTTGTTTCCTTTTGTTGTGTGGATCCTATTTTTGGTGGTTTGGAACCTGAAGTTGATATAGGTTGTTTGATATATAACCTTTGTTATATGAACCATGACTGGTATTAGATTTATAAAAGGTCTTCTAAATTAATTGAGACGATCCTTAAATTAGATAACATTCATGTGTAAAATGGTTCTTTGAGAAAGGATGGTTTTCCAATAGTCATGGTAATAGAATTTTTCATTCAAATCATTAGGAAATGGATTGTGAAACAGGTTTTCAAATCAAGTTTTAATAAAAAATGTTGTTTATATATTTTCTGAAAATTATACAACATTTTTGAAATTGATTTGACATATTCCGCACATAGGATCCTTATGTACCTAGGTAGAGGGTTTAGTATTAAGACATTCCATTCAAATTTTATGGGGGTTCACTTTATGAGGTGGTTATACATTCTAATATTTTAGAAAAATTGTCTATAAGAACATGATCATGAAATTGTAGGGGATCACTTTCTAGGGTTTTCTTCTACCCGTAGTTCAATAATGCATCAGCTCTAAGGACTTTAGCGTGCACTATTCTCTATTTGTGATTTGTGTATGAGTTACCAAACTAGCCCGACCATTTTTATCCTAGGGCTGAATAGAATTTTGATTTGAATTTTTTACTGTATTATCTTTGATATGATATGATTCATAATTTGATAAATGAAAATGTTCTATAGAAATTATTCATTGAAATTATAATACCAAACTTTTGTTTTTGAAACATTCTGAAGGGAAATTTCTTACCATGTTTTTTATATGAATATATGTAACTACTTATCATTACATGTTTTATTTTAGATTGAGAATTTTGGGGTTATTTGATATATACTTGTTATGGATCACCTAGGTGGGATCCTACTAATTCTGTTTATCTCACACATGCACACTCTCTCAAGGGTGTGTTGTCATTAGTTTATATGTCACAAGAAATAGAAAGGTGTTGTAGTTAGGTAGTGAAGTTTTTGGTGATATTTTAATGGGTAGTTTGTAGTGATATAGTTGGATATTTCCCATGCATCACATGGAGTAGAAGTTAATAGTTTTTTCATACATTATTTGGTTTTTTGGGATATGGACCTCATTTTTAATATGATACCTTTAGTTATATTTTTACCATTGAATCTCCTATTATTTTATAATAATTAATATATAGTTTTCTATCTATGAATTCTATGTATATTGTCCAAGGATGTGAAAATCACCCCCTCTTGTTGTTGTTGGATAACCAGGTACTTGTCGCCATCATGTGGGGCTTGGGAATTCCCTTCAGGTTTTTCTGTGGTATAGTTTAGAGCCTTATTAGATATATTTTATTTGATTATTCAAGATAGTAAATGTATTGGCATTCAAATAATATTATTATATTATTTTATCAATTGTAAAATTAAATGAATATTCGTAAAAATACATTGATGATATTTTAGAATAAATAATATTTTATTAAAAGATATAAAAATATAAAAATATTTAAATTTGACAAGTAGTATGTTAAATGGTCGCAAATTTAATTTAAGTACGATTTTTCAGCCACAGGTCACTTGAGATGTAAATTTGTGTCCCCCAAGCAAAAATAAAAAGGTTTCCCATTGTTATGATTAAAAATAGCTAATGAGGGGGTTAACCCAAAAGATAAGGTTCCAATGTTATGTTAAACCTGAATAAATTTTATTTATTAAATTATTTTTGAACTTATCATGTCTCAAATATTATATTAAGTCCATTTTTACACTTTACATGATTATTATATATATGATATTTACATATTTTATGTAATTCCAAGTGTTTCTTTTCCCTCAATTATAAACAAAACCTCCTCTTTTCCATTATTCAAAATGTTGGAGAACTCTAGTGTAACATATATACATAGGATACACATAATTAGTTCCTATATCTTGTTGGTCACATAGCCTCAAGTGCACCTCCCCATACTCTATAGGTCGTTTACTAGTAGTAAAGGTTTAAGGTGTTACCCTCATATCAGACTGACATAATAGAAATAATAACTAAACAGAAGTTGGAAAAGAATAAAAAATATATGACACCTTGTTAAACCAAATAATAAATATATATAGAAGCATAAAAACTAATATACTTTAATAATAATAAATATCCCATAGGTTAATTCTTATACAATGATTTCATGGTATGATGAAAATAAAAAAAGATGAAATAGTGTACAAGAATATAAAATATACTATAAAAAAGTCAAAAATACTGCCCTATTAGCATCACAAGCATATTCTTGGCCCACTTATCCAATTCTACATGCTAAAATGGAAATATATCAAGCATCCATAGTAGGTTTCATTCCATTATCTACATATGCAGAAATTATTCCAACTCTAGTACAAAAGGAAACCTAAGTGGGGTGTGAGATAAAGTCAGTATGCCACCACCAAAAGAGTGTAGAATAATCCATCCAGTGTACATAACACTATATAGTGTAAGAAATATGAATAATGAACAATAAAGAATAATAAACAACTATTGGCACAGGTTTCTATAAGACACCTGGCCGACTCTACAAATGTAAGCGTGGGACAATGTATGTATAATCAATAACAATATATATATAACACACACACACAAACACTATATATATATAATATATATACATGAATAAGAACAATATATGTTTATATTTTTAGAGACATATACTTGGATACTAGGTTCTAGATGGAGTTGAAATGTAATTCAGGCATCCATAAATAGTCAAACGATCTAATGTGTCAAATAAAACTGTATGAGCCTTGAATATAATGTGTATTGGAGGCATATTTCACATCACTCTATACGGTGGGGTGAGTAATCATGCTCAACACCGTAGGAAAAGGGACAAGGTGCGTTATTACCATCATCTGAATAAAATTATAACTGTGTGTGACGTCCTACCCTACACCCAACCTAAAGAATTTTGAAACACCATGATCAACCAAACCCTTAACCATTGTTCACCAACCAATAGTAATGGAATACTCCTAATATTAATAATAAACATGAGGGATCACCTATAATGAATTTATAACCATTTATAATAGATATACAATGATTCACAGTTCATATTATTCAGGTCCATAATTATGATACATGTGGTGTGGCCAATCCACCCATATCCATTCATTTAAATTCAGCCAGTCAATTTATAAATAAAGGAAGATACCATTAATGGGAAAATCCAAACACATTAAAGGTGTTTGGTCATTTAGACATTTATATGAAAGAGTTCATTTCGTTTTTCACACCCAAAGGGGTGTAAACAAATGGGTCCAGAATCTTCAAATCATTTAATATAGTCTAAGAAAGTAATTAGACAAGATTAAATATTTAAATAAGGTAAAACACATTTTATTTAATGTATAGAAAAGCATTATGTGTGGAACAAACAAAAAATATATTGAAAACGATTAATTTTTTGTAAATTATTACTAGTCTTCATACCTCAAATCCGTATGTTACCACTTGTTAGCTATCTACCTCATATTCGAAGAAGAATGGAAAAAAACCAAAGAATATACCAATTCCTTGAAAATAGGGTATATGATCTCAAACCAAAATATCACTAGACGTGGAGGGATATACTATTATAGGAAGAAGGTGGATTAAATAACTTACCCTTATCTATCTAATGCATCTAATAGTGGTGAAAACAGAGGTCTTATTATAGAGTTACCTTGATCCCTAGGTCAGGATAACAAAGATCTCATGAGATAAGAGAAATGAAGTTCATCCAATAGAGAATAATGGAGTAAAATATGGGTGATGGATTTCGTATCATTATGGAAAAATGGTAAAGTCACCCCTAAAAACTGGGTCACACGTTTTGGCCACATTGTTGAAAAAACTAGCCACCAATTGTGCACAAGCCACTGCACTTGAATCCCTCTCCTATAGGATAGATGCACAATTTTCATAACCATGTACAAGACATATGAAATTTCTATGTCCCAAATATTTATAATTATGTAAATACATGCATGCTAACTAGCACTGTTGAAGAATAACCATGAGGTCCCTATAGTGCACTAGGTACCTCACATGGTGGAGTTGCACTATTATCACAAAATTTGTGATAACCATGAGGAAAACTATGTATTTCCATTTTCTAAACTCTAGGCTCCGAATAAGCCACTAGCGCTCCAACGACATTTCATAGGACATAAGGGAATTTTTAATAAGATAAAAAATATGTTGAATTAAAAAACAAGTTATTCATACATTCATGAGATTTTGGGTTGTTACAATATCCCCTAATTAAAGAAACTTCTACTTGGGTTATTCTTAGGAGAGTGAAGAGGGATTATCTAAGAAAATTTATGACCATTGGGCTCATTAATAATCTTCCCACTCACTGGTATCGTCTGATACTCTGTCTTCTTCTCAAAGAAACCATACTAAAAAAATCGGCATGCCTAAGAGTTTCTTGATGCTCTGATCCACACTACAAATTAGATGTTACTCAAAAGAAGCATCCACCTATTACTCAACCACATTAGGTTCTAAAAATATAGATGGCTCTAGAAAATATCGGTGGAGTTGAGACATGTGAAAAATTTTGTACATGTACTGGTATCTCTAAGGAAGTGACATCTATTTTGCTATTGGTATCATTCATTTCAAAACCTCAATGATTCCTAATAATAATTTTAACAGATTAACCTACCCTTGAATTCATCAATGGACCAAAATAAGGGAAAATCCCAATAAAAATCTGTCCCTGTACTCAAGGATAAGATACCAATGACGAAAACTGGCATATGACTACTTCTGAGACTGAGTTATCTACCCATGCATTCAGATCCAGTAGAATTTATCTAAAGTCTCCAATATGAGACATGTCCAAAAGAAAGCTACCTCCCCTACCACTAACTAGAATATAGGTGATCAGAATGACCTACCATATAAGGCCTCATAAGGGTCCATATGAATGTTATCCTAAAAACTATAGTTCCAAGAGAAATCAACGTGGGGTATGTGTTTCTCCCAGGAACCCTAAAGTCATAGACATATTCATAGAGCATGTCCTGTAACAAATGAATCATGAACATGGTCTTTCCATTGGTCTGAGTGTGATGATCCATTCTAAGAATCACCTATGTACCCATGGAATTTTTCAACCCCTACAATATCAGTAATGTGAATCTAGAATTCTAGTTAATATGATAGATCATGGATCTTTATGAAGTTATTAAACCTCAATGATGTAAAACCTTCCCAGATCATCTACAAAAAAAATATCTCAACAATTTAAGAAGTGTAAAAACATCTTCAAACGATCAATGATAACCCAAACTATATTTTTCCTTGAGGTGATCTAGGTAAAACTATTTTGATTTCCATAGAGACATTTTCTGATTCCCACCCTTTAATGTACAATGAATGAAAAATTCCCGTTGATCACTCACATTCTGCCTTCACATGTTTGAAATTAGAATGTCATGTAATAAATCATATTATCTCCCATTTCATAATAGGACACCAATACTGGTGATGTAATTCTTGAAGCATCCTGGTGATATAGTGATATACCACCAAACTGTGGTGTGATATTCCCCCATTAGCGAGGAGAAACTCACCAGAGTCTCTGAGGTGCATCAGTCTCATCTCCCTCTATCTATAAGGTTATACTTTATGGAATTTCGGGGAGGTTATGGAGGTTTTTAGTGCCTTCCCCCACCTATTCATTTATTCTCTCTATCTCCGAGAATCCTTTGCCTCTTCTTTTGACTAAACTTGGATCTGTGATCTCTCGCTTCTGTTTTTATCAATAGTATCCATGGATTGGTTCACATTCTTATTTTAGGTCAATTTTTTCTTCTTGTTGATTACTCTATATGGATGTTTTAGTGGTCCCTATTATGATTATTTTATGTTGAAACCCTAGACTCTCTAGCCCCACTCTGATCATGAGTTATTTCCCACCTCTCTATGTTGGATCAGGAGTGGGGGTAAAAAAGTGGTTTTGGTTTTGTGTTTGGATGGTTGACTATTTTATAGGTTATCCCTATTCGGTTTGATCCATTTTTTGTATTTTAGTTTTATTTTCTATATCATTGACCAAATCCATTGGGCACTCAATTACGTACTCTGAACCAAATTTACTCTTCTCCTCTCACATTCGGATCAGGAGCGGTGGTATCTAATTGGTTTTTGGATTTGGGATTTGGTGGATGATGGTGTTCCTTTCTCTACTTTAGTTACAATACAACTATGAAGATTTTTTGGTCCTCCTCTTCGATGATATTCAATTTAGAATCAGAAATGTCAGTGGTTATGTTTTGGGTTATATGGGTTTTTTTGTGTTTCTTCCCTCATCGGTGTAGGTTTGTTTTTTTTCTCCTGGATATTATCATTTTTGTGCTTGTATAGTAAATTTTACAATTGGAAATGACTAATTTTTCTCTTAAATGAGGTTATTTAATTTGTTAGGTTCTAATATGATGCATTTATGGTGGGAATGGTAGAGCATAATGATGGAGACATAATTACAACAATGGTGAATGTTGACGGTGACAGGTTATCGGGTTCTTATGTGTTTTTATTTCTCTAGTCATCGACTTTAGTAGTGATGGATGATGATGATGGTAGTATACCCAAAATAATGATGGAATATGGCAGAAGAAGTGACCCCGACTAACATGGGTGACTCATTGTCCATGTACTCGGGTTTGGTCTTCGTGGTATTGAATTCAAAAATTTCATTACTAGATTTTGAATATTTGGAATCCCATTATGGTTATTGCTCATCCTTGAAACAGACTGTTATGAAAATACAAAAAATAGAATTCTAACTTAGTTAGATTCCAACATTATATTTTTTAAGAATGTTCGCTGGGACCCAATCATGTCCTTGAAAGTATAAAGTCTCATCCACATCGACAATCCAAGCAGAAGATAAATTGTGATCTGATATATTTTCCCACGGGACTTGGCCCTCAGAATCTAACAGTTACCTCATCCTCAAAATTTCCATAATGGAATAGGTAACTACTAAATATGATAGAATATTCTGACCATGATCCTCTAGAAACTCAACATGCATCTCTAAAAACAAGGACGTAAGCATCCACTCACCATTGTCCTCTTGAACCGACTGTGTCTCAGTCTTCCAGCTCAGAGCATCAGCTATTACATTGCATTTCCCATACATGTAGGAATGCTCAAAATAGATGTATTGTAGGTAATAAAAATATACTCACTTATAGTGATTCAGAACACATTGTGTGAACATAAAATTGAATATTTTGTGTTCAGTGAAAAAGAAAAATATATCTCCACGAAAAAAATGTATTCAATAGTGTAGATCATGAACGAAAACTTCTAAATCGTGGTCACGAATTGGGTAATTACTCTTATGAGACCAAAACTAATGAGACCCATAATCTATTACTCCTCATATGACATCAGCACTTCCCCAACCCAATACCTAATGCATTAATGTAAACAGTGTAGATCCTACTTGGCTTTAATGGAATCAGGATTTTTGATGAAGTAAATCTTCACTTTATCTCTTGAATGGTTACTTCACAAGCTTTTGAGAATAATAACTTCAAACCCTTCGTAGTCAATCCCATATGAGGCACTTCCAGGCATGATAAATACAAGGTGAAATTTCTATAATACCCAGATTTCCCCAAAAAGAATCTATATATCAAAGACGATCTTTGGATTCTCCAAGGAAACTATAACTGTAGTCTTATCAGGGTCTAATGATACTCTTAATATTATGATTATATGACCATGTAAGGGGAGTTTATCGATCCAAAAGTGTAATTTTTTTAGCATATTGTAATGATAGTTTTATCTCATTGTATTCTACATGATCACAAGATAGTTGTCATGGTCATGTCGGGAGCGTGAATACACTATGATTTCTTCAACAAATAATGTTATCAGTGAAAATATATATGGGTGGTAAACTCGATTCATCAAATCCATGAAAAAAACTAGTGAGTTAGTGACATATAACAACATAACCAGGTATTCAAAAATACCATACCAACTTCAGAATGATTTACGAGGTATGCATTAATATCTATCATGCACTTGGTGATAGGTGTACCTCAAATCAATTTATGAAAACACCCTTCCTTCTCAAAGATGAACAAGGAGACCATATATTCAAGACAGTGGATACTGATTCTTAATAGTGAGATGGCTGGGCCATTTTTAATCCACTCAAAGCCTAAGTGCACTATCTTACTTCTTAAAAAAGTATCATTGAACACCATAGTGATTTACTAGGTTGTATAAAACATTATCCTACAATTATTCCAACTTTTTATTAATGGCTAGAAGTTCTATAGGGTTCATTTTGTACGGAGGAATATAAATTGCTACTCCTCTAGTTACAATTTCAATGGTGAATTCTACCCCTCTCAATAGAGGTAGACCATAAAATTCCCTAGGTAAGAAATAACTTAAATGATCCACTACAAGAGGGAAAAGTAGGTCGTATTCCCTGACTGTCTAAAAAAATACTAGTGATTTGAGTTGTCAGTCTTCTTATCCCTTGGAACTCATTTCCTATTCAAGATTCATTGACACCCAATTCTCCATTATAGATATTTCTACCTCCCTCTAGTAATTTAAACATCACCTTCTGGAGTTAATAGTCAATATGAGGTGGATAGAGAACTAACTAGTCCATCCCAATAATTACATTAAAACTTTTCATGTCAAGGATAAAATGATTCCATACGAAAAGATATCCACCTATCTCAAGGGTAAAATACTTATAATGGTGAATTATCTTTGATCAGATATCCAACTGGGTATTGAGCATCATAACACCACAATATTACACTATCTCAAGGCCCAAAATCTCAAAAATTATCTCAGATATAAAAGAGTGTGACATGCCTATGTCAAATAAAGTAGAAACTAAGGTAGAGTTCACTAGAATAGTATCTCAAACAGTGGAAGGTCCACTACTCTGCTCGTCCGGTATAGGCTGCACCACATATATCTTACCACAACATAGACCTGAGTCACAACATGAATTCCTTTACCAGTCCCACTCATATGGTGTAAGAAATCCAAAGTCTAACTACCTCATTCTCTACCACCACCTTGGCCTGAGTGGACGATGGTATTCCAGTTTACTTCCGAGTGAGATACTAATAGTACCTCTTTGTTAAATGGGGTAGGTGTAGACCCCATTTCACTAGGAATTGATGTAAATGTTATGAATAAGTGTTTTATGTGTTCTATCTTACCTTATCCACTACATTAAAATAGATCCCACATACATTGGGGTTTTGATTTTCCCAGTCCCCCACAATGGTGGCATATGAGAAAATATTGGTATAATCTTTATGAATTCTACTGACCCTATGAGAAACCTAAAATTGTTTCTTTAAAATGCTTAATGAATCACTACCTAATCTGGGTGCTAAACCTCCTTGGTTCCCATTGTCTGCTTCCCTCAGATTCTTCACAGTAATGATGGCATGGTTGACTATATCAGAAATATTAGTCTCTAGAAATAAATTGTCCTTGGATCAGATAGCATATACCAACCCATCATAAAATCACAAGGTAATTATAATATCTTCACCCACATGATTTGGTGTGAATCACTAAAACGTAGTAAATTGAGCAGAATACTACATGATAGACATGGTTCCCAAATACATGTTCATAAAATCTCTAACCCACACATCACTCAATGTTTGTGGGAAGAAGTAATCATTAAATATTTTACGGAAATACCTCCAGTTTATATCTCAATTCCTATCTTCTGGGGTAATGACTCCCACCATCGCTTAGAAAAACATCATAGGATATAGGGAGTGAGCATGACCTTCATCTCTAGAGGAATATTTATATGGTTTAACATGGAAATAATAGCCTCTATCTGTGACACTATAGTACGAGGTCCTCTATCCCTTAATAATATGGGAGGATGCTACGATTGAAACTCCTCATTCAACACTGCTATTTCTAGGGTAGGCTAAGCAATGCCTTGCATATTCTGAATAATATAAAGAAATCTCTCTGAAAACTGAGAATCATTACCAATATTTGGAATGTCCAGTGGTTCTATATAAGGAACTACATGATGCATCGTTGGGGTCTCAAGGGACACCACCTCTACTACATGGTCATCACCACCGTTTTTGGCATAGGAATTGAGGATATCATGGTAGAATGATTCTATAAATCCAATCGAACACCATATAAAATAATTTATCAGTTTTAATTATTATAGATACACAATAGTATTGATATATATATCCCTCCTATGAATAGGATTAAACCTCTATTCTTGATCTAAAATATAGGCCTAGGTGATCAAATAAATCTATAAAAAGTTGTAATAATGTTAGAGACACCCCCAACTACCCACTACTAATGTTGGGTTTGTGTATTGGTTTCATATAAAATAATAGGGAAATCTGACATATAGAGTATTGACTGTATGTTATAGAGGAAAAGACCCCTTACATTGTCATTTAAGTCCCATTTAATTGTTGGTATTTTAATTTAAATGTTTATTTTCTCTAAACTTCATTGTGTTTTATATAAATATTTAGATATATATATATCATATCCCTGTTAGTTGAATCTCTATTTAAAATTAATAAAATTCAAAATATTTATAAATTATAGTTTTCATGCCATTGAACTACAACCAGACCTTTTCGTCCAGTATCATGATCTTAATAGTTCATAATCTATTTTTTGATTACAAGAATCACCTTTAGTATTTGTATAAGTACTTTCTTCATAAACCACCATTGTAATTCATGTATCCCAATCATTTTATATTGTTTCGGTCCCTAGAAGCAGTAGTTCAAGAACCTATAACATGCTATAATCGGATAATTAATATTTCATCACCAATACATGTTGGGAAACACAATTTAGATTGATGTAGGACTTTAATTAGTCCAATTATAGTATCCATTTAGGAACCATTAAAACATTTAGTATATAATAATAAAGGAACTAAAATATGTGTTGTATTAAATGCATGAAGAAAGTATATGTGGCATGAAAAAATTCATTGCATGTGAGTTATAATGTGCCCATACTGATGCATGATATGCTAATTCCTTTCCATACTAGGTCAAGGAACATAAAGTCCATATCAATTACATCAAAAATAATAATATAAAAAAATAATTCGAACCACCCAATTGTGAATTCATATCAACTATAACATGCATTACAATAAACCATCCCTGGTAATTTTGGTTTCCCCTATTTGTGGGTTTGCTACTCCCCGAAACAGGATCATTACCAAATTCCATTACCTCCTAGTCTCTAGTCTAATACCCAAACAACATGACATAAGAAAAGATTCTTTGATACCAATTTGAAATATCCCGACCAGGGATCCCCTTAACTGGTTCCCTAATCCGATGGTTCATATGGCATCATTGCATGTCCTCGTATACCAAAGGCTACCAACCAGTAGTGAGGGGGTAAGGTGGTATAATGGGGAGACTATACCATCATATCAGAGTGTCATAATAGAATTAATAAATAAAAATAAGTATCAAAAACATTAAATAACAGATGGAACAAATGAAATAGATATAATAAATAACTGTAGAATCATAAAAAACTAGGTAACTATAATAATAATCAAAATCCCATATGTTGAGTCACATACAATGATTTCATGGAATACTAATATACAAAATGGAGAAATAGGGGAAATTCATATAAAACATGCTATCAAAAAATAAAAAATACCAAAAAACTGCTCCACTGGAATCATGAGAATACACTTGATCCTCATATCCCATTAATCTTTCTAAATTGGGAAAAAATCAAGCATTCGTAGGAGGGTGCTTGCCCTTATCCACACCTATAAACAAAAGGTCTACTCGGATACCACTACTGGTCCGAGTACGGTATGATATAAAATTAGTAGGTCACCACCAATAGAGTGTAAAATAATCTAGTCAATGTACATATCATAGCAGTGTGTAGGTAAAATGAATAATAAAACATTCGAAATAATAAACAATAGATGAATCAAGATCATATAGGACACATGGCTGGATCTATCGGCTTCATCCTAGGATGGTGTATGTTTTATCAATAACCATATATATATATATATAATCATATTTATATATATAGTATTTATACATTCATATTAACACTATACATAATGACTTTTAGAGCCATATACAAGGATACTAGGTGCTAGCTGGACCTTGGGCGTAACTCATCTATCTATAACATGTATAATTAGACAATGGATCCTAGAAAAGTGTTCAATCCAATAATCTCATGGGAATGTGAGACATATATCCCATCACTTGAGATGTTTGGGTGAATCATCAGGACTAACACCCTATGAAAAGGGACATTGTGGTTCATGTCCATCATCTAGATAAAATAGTGTGAGACATCCTACCAGCACCAAACCTAAAGGAGTGTGAAACTCTATGCTCCAAAAAACCGTTAATCGTTGTCCAGTAGTTAATAGTAATGGAATACTCATAAATTAATTATAAATATGCGGGATAAACTCTAATTAAATTATAAACAAAATGTATATTTATCCAAGGGTTCATATTTCATATAATTCATTTTAAAAATTGTGATTTATCTTGAGTGGCATTTCCCCTCATTTCTAGTAAATTAAATTAATCTAGTCAATTTACAAGGCATGGAAGATACCATTCAAGGGACAATACAAACACTTAGAAGGTGTTCGGTCATTTAAACATTTACATTATGGAGGGAAATTAATTTGGCACACACAAAGGTGTGTAAATCAATGAGTTTGACATCGTTTAATCATTTAATAAGAGCCAAGGTAATAATTAGACATGGAAAAAATATTTAAAATATGTTGAACACATTTTAAAAAATTCATCGAAAATATAGGTGTGATATTACATGAAATAATACCATGAAAACACTTAAACTTTTGGAGAAGCATTCTATACCCCTAACATTGGTTGTAGAGGACCACTCATCCGATATTTTCCTTATCTTCAAATAATAATGGATGAATATAAATTAATGAACCAACACCCAAAAATAGGGCTTACGATCTCATACCAAAAATAGTACCAATATAGAAAGATAAAATATTATTGGAATCAGGATGATTAGAGAGCTTACTCTCATCAATCTAATGATTCTGATGGTAGTGAAAATGGACTTCATAACTAGGAGTTATCTTGATTCCTAGGTTAGGAGAATGGATATTTCGCGATAGAGGAGAAATTAATTATATTGGATAATAAAAGAGGAATATAGGGTTGAGAGATTTAATATCATTAATGGAATGATGGTAAAATCTCCCCTCAAAACCATGTCACATAGTTTGGATTCACGATTGGCCAAACCATGATCCTTCCATGAGAAAACAACATCCCTTAGAACCCACTCACACATGCTAGGAACATGGTTTTCCTAACCGTTCATAAGATATGAAAAATTAATATATACCAAATGTCTGTAATTCTAAATGGGCATGTGGCTTGGCTCACCTGGTTGCTGAAAAACCTTGTGGCATTTCTTATGTATAGGTTACCTGACACTTTTGATTCACACTATTATCACTAACTGTGTGGCCCTTTTTTTTATCCATTTTTAGAAACTACAAGATCCAAATAAGCCTCAGTCACTCCTGAATCCTTCTTTAGGACATAGGTCATATTAACTAATAGAAAAATAGAATGTTAAATGAGAAAAAAATGATATGTACCTACATGAGAATTCATGTCCTCACATGTAGATCAGCGAAGCCCTAACAAAATATAATCTTATATTCCTTCTCTTCATCTTAATGAATCTGGTCTTCTCCTAAGACCATCTTTAAAGGATTATTGGGTAAGACAAAGTAGGTATCCCAAAGAAGATTTAATCATCTTACCTAGCTCATTAAATATCAATTTATTCTTTCACTTTGTATCAATATATTTTATCCATACTAACATGATGAACCAAATGTCACCAATATAATTAGATTTTATTATGAATATGAGACAATAAGGAACCATACTTAATCAATCCATAAATTTAAATATTATAAAATAATTCATTATCTTTAATTTTGAGGATCTTTTTAGGTTTAGAGTTCTATAGAATTAGGTAATCACTCTTAAATTATAAACTCATACATAACATGTTCAAAACATACTATAGGAATGATTTTATCCACAATACCATACATTTTAAATAAAAAAATCATTAAAATAAAAATATTCATGATTATTAACTGGGATTATTCGTTATTCCAACATGTACTTAAACCCAATATTTTTAAGAAAAATGTTGGATGGGAGAAAATATAAAATGGCATATATAAAAATTAAGTATAAACACATTAGTACATGAATACTCATAAAAAATTTCATTTTAAAAAATAATATATTGACTCAAAACAAATCTTTTCATTAACAACAAATCATCCTTTCTACTCAAAGATTTTCATAAAACATTTTATAAAAAATATTAAATTAAAAATAAAACTCATTATTGTTTCTCTTAACTCATAGAAATTTTTTCATAGAGCTTATAAAGTTCACCCCCATTAAATATTATATACTTTCATTTAAATATAAGACCATTTCCTTACATTTTATATTCATACGATTTCCATAAAATCCCTTACCAAGCAAAGATGAATCATATAGGTAAATTAAGGCATCATTTTCATATCAATTATACATTCACTCATAACAATAGAATAAAATCCATGACTAAAAATATAATAAACTTCATGGTAACAAAATGAACTACCTTCATGGTAAATTCCAACAATATCTTTGGAGAAACTTAATTGATTTAATCCATCCATTTTCACAATATAATAGAGAGATGTAACCTACTCAGCCTTCCTTAGTTTATTACATAACTACATGTCATCATTAATAATTTCCATGAACAATAACATAAACAAAATAAATGAAATATTACAACATAAGAACATTTTTTTCACCTTGAAGAAATGATTTTATGTTATCGATATATCAATTTCTTTAAAAACCCAATTTTCAAAACTAAAATTCACTGAATAAAGGGAGGTATGGTATTTAATTAAAAAACATGGATTAATAAAATGGGAGAAAAATAATAATTTTTGTGGTGGTGAGAAATAACTTTTGATGTTTTATATGTCAAAATGGATCATTAGACATATCTTTTTGTAAAAACATTTCATATAAGTCACTAAAAAGGTTGATTTTGAATGAATTTGAAGGAATATAAAAAGATAAACCAAATTCTTTTTAAGTCTAATACATACAAAAAATACATTTTTAAACTAATTTTATGAATATGCACATGGAATAGAAATATTTAAAAATTTAATCTTCGAAACATTTAAAACATTTTTTTAATGAAACATTTCCTTTAACTCAAGTTTGACTCATCATTGACATTACTTATCATCATGAATAATAAATATATGTCTATTATTAACATTATTATGATAAATTTTCATGTTTTTTATTCCTTTTACCTTCTTATAATCTATTAACTAATAAATTAATATCACGTCAAATGTTTTGATGATATCTGGCACATATGTCCGAAATGAAATCGGTAGAATGACTATGGCCAAAGAGATAATTATTACAACACCTCAAGAATAATAATCATGATATATTTTTAATTTTTATAAATAAATAATACATTAAAAAAAACTATGAAATATGGTTATGAAAAATGAACTACATTACAATCATGGAGACAGTAAGGTATATGTACGTATGAATAACGCTTCAATTTTCAACGATCATAAAGTATTGAAATTATGTGTTGTTTAATCATTGAAAAAAAATTATTTATATATTAAATATCATATTCTCTCTTTATATAAACTTTTATATATAATCCATTTGTCTTTTATGATGAAAATAGAATCATGTTCCTTCATTGAGGTGGAAGTCAACATATAATCATGAACAACATTATCTTTTTTAAAATATTGGAATTGTATGAAGGTAGGTAATATCATATATTTATATAATTATAAATATTTAATGAATATCATATATGTAAATTATATCAATTAAAATATCCATTCATGATAAGGGTTGATGGAAAATGAGTTACATCAGTTCGATAGGCGGTAGTCCATCGTACATGTGAACAATCATTTTATTTTCCATTTTATGGAAGAATAAGATCGATATAAGTTATTAAATTATAATAATATCATAAAAATATATGGTAGACACTTATATTGTAATTTTTAATGTCTTATGTTTATTTTATGTAGTTGGATGTATAAATATAACTAAATCATTCTGTTAAAAGCTGTACATCTTTTTAATGAAATTTTATTTTCCTTCAACCTTATGCTCTGTAAGGGCTAAATTATACCTAAATCAGGAACCATATAATTAATTAATGGATTAAAGGAGGTTTTTTGGGTAGTTATTTTACAAACAAAAAGGCTATTAAGGTGTTTAAAAAGGAGGATAGTTGGGTTTCCATTATAAGTGAGGGGAGGGATATTCCTGTAATTTGTTAAAGTAATAAATTAATAAAAAATCAATTTTTTTGTAAAATTTAGAAATTTTTTTATTCAAATATAATACGATTATGAGTAAACATAATCTAATAAAATATATTTTTGACAAGTTTTATTGATTTTTTCATTCTAATCATTCAGTTTTAACCCTCGTTAACTCTTCTGACACTTATCACAGTATAAAAGTGTTCAACACAAAAGGAGTCAAGAAATATATTTTAAGAGGGAAAATGGATAAAAATGTAAAATGGTATATATTATGTAAAATATATCTTTCATTGGTATACATATAAGTCTTTTGTTATTTTAAATCATTTAATCAGTGATTATTTTATATTTAATATAAGTAGTGTCAATTCTGGAACATTTCTTTAGATTTTACATTAAAACAACATGAGAAAATAGTAATTAGAGTATAATAAATTAAAACAACCCTAAGTGTTTTTTCTAATCTTTTTAATGCATCAATTCGTTTAGATAATATTACATTTAATGTTTTTAAAATCAATTATTTTTTTTCCATTAATTCAATAAATACTATGTCTGAATTGCATAAGCATTTAAGGTAATTATTTCATCACTTAAAATTAAAAATAAGCTATAATGAAAAAAAATTAATTTTTATTTAAAATGAACATTTTTAACAAAATATACTTTTTTATCCTTGTAACAAAATTTCATAGATATTAAAAGTAGGAGAGTGTAACCTTATACTTTATATTTAAATAAAATAATGTAATTGTTATAATAAAAGGATTGTGGCAAGAAATTACTCCATTTTAAAATTTTGAATGCATATGGATGAAATATACTAATAATTTTATATAAAGAAAAGTTTTTGGGTCATTTTTTAGTCACTATCATCTTATTTTTATCCTTAAAAACCTGATTTACCCTTACTAGGGTGGCATATATTAAATACAGTTACTATTTATATTGGAAAAAATAAAATTGAACTATTTAATTATCTTGACCTTTTAATTCTAAATATGGAATCCATTTTTAAATATTAAATTTATATAAGTGGTGGAAATTAATTTATGATTAAAACGCAAAATATAATGATTTTTTTTTGAAAAATGCCTTTTAAGACAAAAGATGATCTTATACCAAAATAACATATGTTGATAAAAAATTTTAATTAATTATATAATTCCAAACTAATGAATAAATCTTTTTCTTTAAAATAAAATTCAATGAAAAATTTTAATTATAAATTAAATTATTTTAAAAAAGTAATTAATGTTTTATGAAAATTGGTATTTTACAAAATTTATTGAAAAAATCAATATTTTCATTAAAATAAACAAATTTCACCCTAAGATAATTTTTATATGTGATTTAAAGAAATATCAATTTTTTCAAATAAAAATTTTATAAATTTAAAATTATTTTTTAAATTCAAACATTATAAGAACAAGAGATTAAAAATCCATTTCCTTTTAAATTTAAAAATTACATAATAATTTTATAATGAATATACCTATATAAAATCAAATTCATGAATGAAATTGATTTATTATAATATTACCATGGTTGTTACATTATTCCACCATTTTTAAAAATTATTCCTCACAATTTTAATAATTATTTAAATAGGTTGGGATATCATTCTCTCATAACATTTTCAATTTCATTGGTTTAATGTTCAACCAAATTTGTTAAAAACACATTAAATAATTAATTAAATCATTCTATAATACAATATATTTATGTTTTATAATCTTAATATATATTTACTCATATGAAAGTTAATATTCCAATTGAACAACCTCTAGGTTCAAAACCTAAGACGAATCTTGAAAATATTATCTTATCATCGAATCATAAAATATGATGTGTACCTAGGAGAAAAATGATGGAAAGGTCACATAGTAGTCATATGATCCAATATTACTAATTTTTTTTATATTATAATTAATTTTATACTTATATTCTCATTTTAATAAGTTATATAACACTTTCCCATGGAGATAATTTTAGAAAAACAATGATCACCTACCTTAGAATAAAGATATTTTCTCTAGTAATCTACATAAATTTTCTTCCTTCTCCAAGTCATCTTCAAATGTGATTGAATAATACTTATATCTTAAACTATTTATATAACCGAATTGAGTCCCAAAAAAATTATTTTACTTAATACTCAAAAAGATATGGATTCCAATACCAATTTCATATAAAGCATCAAAAGGTACCATCTGTACACCCGAATGAAAAATATTGTTGTAAGAAAAATCAACCAATGTATGATTCTAAAACCAAATTCCATAGTAATCCATTTAATAAGAATGATTCTAATTTTACAAGATCAGAATCCATTACTCTGAATTTCTATCATATTGAGGATGAAATGATGTACATAAACTTAATTCAATACAAAATTTATTCTAAATACCTTTCCAAAAAATAGAATTGGACCAAGGAACCTAGTCAGATATATGATAGAGTGAGGAACTCCATGTATCCTCAATAGATCCTTGAGATACATGAAATAAATATGACCTAAATACATAGTTACATGAATAGGAATTAAAATTCTATATTTTCATAATTGATCATTAATTACACAAATTACATTATTACCATGAGATTCCATTGGAAACCCCATCATGATATCAAAAGATATAATTTACCAATTACACTATGGATGTAGAAAAAGGATGAAGTATCCCTTTAAGTAATTTTACCTCTACAATAACCATTTGATAATTCAAAAATATCTTGCTAAAGTTATAAATATATCATTTCATTCCATCCCTCAAGAAATAACTAGGAAGGTCTTTGTACATTCTAGTGCTTCTAGGATAATTGAAAAAAGGTGAACTATGAGTTTCACTAAATAATTCTATCTTAAACTGGGAGTCATAAGGCACACATAATTGTTTTAAAAATATAATTAAACCTAATTAATCAATATTAAACTCTATTAATTTACCTTTATTAATTGATTCTACCATTTCATGTAAAACAATATCCTCCTTTTGGAATTTCTTAATTCTTTTTGACAATGAAAATTGTTATGAATCATAAAAAAAATTGAGGATATTCATATATGAACAATTTCTAGGAAAAAATCCAATAAATTATTAACTAAAACTCCATGTTATATATATAACAAGGCTAATTTAAGATTAATTATTCCACTCAAGGGATCATATAAATTCCTTTCTTTACCTGGATTGTAATGAATCATGTAGTCATAATACATTATGAGTTTAATCTATATCCTCTATCTCATGTTCAACTCCTTCTATGTGAATATATACTATAAAATTTAATGATCAATATATATTTCACTATTAACTCTATATAAATTATGTCACCAAATTTTTAATGTAGACACTAGAGATTCTAGTTCAAATTTATGTGTATGATAATTTATCTCAAGATGTTTTAATTAATTTGATGAAAAAATAAATTACCCAATCAATCCATAATAAAATGAAACCCATAAACCACAAAGAGGTATAACTATAAATATCAATGTCACCATTTCTGGATGGTAGGGAAAAATCTTGAGGAGTCACTAATATTTTAAAAATTCAATGAAGCATTCATCATATTAATTTTTCAAGATAATCCTAACTCCTTTACATGTAATCAAGGTTAGTGGGATTGATAAACATGTAATGTTTTCAACAAACTACCTATAATATCCTTCTAATATAAGAAAACTATAAATCATAGAATCATTTTTTAACACATGGACATTCATTAACAATTTTATTTGTAGCATGATCAACTGTTTTACCATCATTATTAATGATGTGTCCTTGTAATGAAATATACCAAAACAAAAAATAAAATTTGAGAAATTTTTAGTATAACATCAATTTATTCATGGTTTTCAAAATAATCCTTAGAGTTTTTTTCACAATTTTCATAAATTTTTAATAAATAAATATATCATCAATAATAAACCATAAATATATCCAAATATTTCAAGAAAATGGCATTTATAAGGTCTATAAATACAATTGGTAAATTTATTAACCCAGAGTCTATAAACAAAAACTTATAAGAACTATAGAATGTATGAAATGATGTATCTAAAATTAAATACTCTATTAACTTTAGCTAATGGTACCCAGAACTAAGGCATCCTTCAAAAAATATTGAGTTCCCTGAAGCTGATCAAACAAGTCATAGATATCATGAAACATATATCAAATTTTAACTAAAATATTTTACAAATCACAATAATCAATAAAAATAATCATGCCACAATAATTCATTAAAAAAATAAGATCCACCATTGGTGAAGTTCTAATATGAATGATACCTTTATCAAAAAAAATTACAACTACTTTTTCAGTTCCAGAAGTTCTACTCGAGCCATTTGATAATGTTTTTTTGATATTAGCATAGAATCAAACAATAAGTTTATATTAAATTCAAATTTTTTATCAGGTTTAACAACAAGAAACACATTATAAAAAACAAGCAGGTATATTACTACTATTGGCACATCACTAATATGAATAGTTCCCTTGTTTTCAAAAAAATGTGAAGGACAACATTCATTTCCATATTATAATAGTATATCAACATCTTGATATTAGATCATTGGAATAAATATATTCTTTTTCAAAAACTAAAAAAATTTCTATAAAAAATATTCTTTAGCTCTAAAATATAGCTTATAATGGTAAGTAGAGAAATAATCTACCCCTTGGATAACATCAAACACTACAAGGGATAGAAAAAAAGGTTTTTAGAAAAAATATTTCACCATAAAAAACATGAAGGTGAATATAATTTCATGTTTCCTTTATACTTCACAAGTTTTATTTTAGAAACCGGACAACCTTCAAGCTAGGAGACAACCAATTAAATTCAGAAAGGTTCTAGTGCTTAAACACATAACTAATGGTAGACAAGAGTTCAACGCCTACCATTTTTATATGTCACATCACATTTAAAATAAAAAAAATATATATACTAGAAAAATAATTATTAATGTGATGTTTGAAATATATTTTTTATTATATAAATAACCATGGTACTGAAAAATGATTTTGTGATTATGTGATTAATGTTATCTCAAAAAGATTTCAATATTTGGGGGAAATAATATTTTTAAAGAAAATAGAATATTATGGGATTTTATTTGATGAATAATGGATGATTTAAATTTTGGAATATTATATGAATTAAATGTGTCTTTATAGTGATGTAGAATATTTTTTGATATGATTATCATATTTTGGAGATTATATAGTCATGGAAAATGCATATTTGGGTATATGACATTATGAGTGAAAAATATTGATCGGTGTTAAATGTCAAGTATATTTTAGAAGAACGCATAATAAAATCATTCTGTTTTAATTTTTCAAACTTGTTGATAAATATTTTGAATAATTATTTTGTTAGTTACTTATCAAGTTAACTTTGGGTGTTATTATTGAGGCTTTAGTGATTAATTTTTTATTTCCTTATATGAATATATATTATTTTAGTGAATTATCTTTCCTTGTGCTAATCATTTATTATTTTTATTTCTGTCAAAATTGGGGAGGAATATGGTGTTATATATTTTTTGGAATATGTGATACCCTAGAAGTGGATTTATGTTATTTATTAATGAAAAATTCATCTTTAATACTCATCGTTTGAAAAAAAAATATGAGATTAATTTTGTAATTGAATAAACGCTGAGATTTTATTTTCGAGAAAGTATATTTATTTATATTCTTAATCTAGTCGGTAAATGAATTACATAACTCTATGATAAAGACCTTAAAACAAAAAATATATCTTTTTACCTTCATTTTTGATGAATCTATTGTCTTTTACACACCAATTTTGTTTAGGGTTTTGTGATCCATAACTTTCTCATGATCATTGACATTATTATGATAAATGTTATCTACAAGTCTCTACAATTATTGGGGATATAAATTCTTTATTATTTTATATGGCACCACAAAACGTATTTCTCATGAAATAATAATATTATGATTTTATTATGTTTTAATTTCTAGCTATCCAAAAAAACATACAAAATAAACACAAGGCATTTTATTTAATTAAGCACTGAAATGTCTTCATTACTTCAAGTGAAATAGAAAACCATAGTACAAAAAAATACCTATTAAAAGGCCTATTAAAATTACAAAGAGACAATCCAGTACAAGAAAAACCCCATAATGATAGTAAGGGTCTTTCAAATACATCACAATAAACATCAGTATGGCCAGAGCTAATGCAGCTGCACTAAGCATCAATGGAATGATGTGACCCAACTTCAATGAAACGTTGTGAATAGGGAACACCCTAATACATGTTTATACAAGGTCTTAACTCGACCATTTCCCCTTAGTTGACCATTTTTTTCTTTTATGATTTTGAGTGTTTAAAATAAGATTTCCATTAGGATTTTATCAAACATATATATTTATAATTAGTTTTTTAAGGATTGTTTCATGCAGTATATTGATTGAAAATTTATATTATTTATTTTAAAAGTATATTTTAAAATAATTATTTTTATTAAACTGAATTATTTCTTAGTGAATTATTATTTATAATAATATTTTAAATAATAATTATTGCCAAATAGGAAGATAACTAATTTTTTGTTTGATTTCCAAAATGTGAAATATATATATATATTTGTCTGTGTGTGTGTGTCTGTGTTGGGATTTAATTATATGAAAATACTATTATAAAATTATAATTTTATATTGTGGTTTTACATCACATTGAAAATTGTTATTCTAAAATATTTTAATGACCTTATTATTTTTACTATTCTAGTTTTGCAGATAGTTATTTAAACTTTTATTTAAATAATTATATGGGTTTTATAAATTTTCAAAAATATGAAAATTATTAGATTATAAATTGGAATAATGTTTCAAAACATTATTGACTTATTGTGTTTTGTTTCATAAAATTATAAATATATAATTTAACTATTTTAATATAGCGATTTAAATTGTACATATATGAATGAACATTTAAAAATAATTATTGTTAATTTGAAACACACACACACACACACACACACACACATATATATATATATATCATATTTTCATTTTTTAAAAAGATTCAATATTACAAATAATTTTACAAATTATAATAATTATTATTTTGATAATATATTTCACATTATCAATTATTAATTTAATTTAAAACATTATAAGTATATAAAATGAAATATGTAAATATATGTTATATAAAATAATTTAATAATAATAACCTTTTCTTTTTAAAAATATTAATAAAATAAGTTTAATAGGTTATTTGTTTTTTATTCCTTTGAATTATTCTTAGTTATTGATAACATAATATATGAAAATAATAGATATATAATAATAATAGAGTAAGGATATAACAAAATAAAATAATAATGTTATAGTAACAATATTATAATAGTAATAAAAAATAAATTTCATATAGAAAAAAGAATAATCTTGTAATGGGATTTAGGGGAGTCCGTTATTGAGGGTTTCGTGCCACGATGGGAAGGAGAGGGAGAGTTGGGCGGATGCTGATAGTTTCGACAGTTTGAGACATGGGGTCACACTACCGAGATGCACTATTTTGGATAGGAGGATCCAACATTGGGGTCACGCGTTGTTCGGTGTCATGTTTGAGGGTCTGTCGCAGTCGCAGAATTAGTCGAGATCTAGATCCTAATCTGAAGACTTTGATCAAGTCTATTACTCCTCGGACTTCAGTCTACATGGGGTAGGTTTTTCGTTGTTTTTTTCCTCTTACTCCCATTTGTTAAGATCTATATATAGGTATTGATTTAAGGAAATATGTTTTCCTTTTGATAAACTCTGTTTTTTTCATCGTATACCCATTCGCTGTCATGTTTTCTATTCACCTGTAGACTATGGATCAATTATTTCTACTGAAACATTTTGAATGGATTTTTTCGGCATATGTCATTTTCCACTTCATTTTATATTCATATCTCGTTGTTCTGTTGATGAAGGACTTTGCCCCGATATATATTTCTTGTTGCAGTTTGTTTTTCGTTGCCTTTATTTTATGCTTTTTGCATGGTGAGTGTGTAGTTGAGGGGAAATGGCTTTATAAGCCCTTATTGTGCATTTTCAATGCGTTGAAAACCATTTTTAATAGTACGGTGATGGTGAGGGTGTGTGCTTTGATACTAGAAGAACTATGTGTGTTTTCATTTCAGGTAAGGGATTATTTTCTTCTAATAAATTTATATGTAAGGTTATTGTCTTATAAGGGTTGAATACACTTCTCCTTCCTTTTACAAACACGAATAAAAACTTTATATTTTCTAGTATATATTTTAGATATACATTCATATATTTTTAATTCACTCGGTTTTAAATATTCTAAGTGTTTCCTTGGAATGATGATTAGAATTTAAGGGTGAGAATTATTTTCAATTACAAGATATGATTTTTAAATTTGTAATGTGGTGGGAATTATCTAATTTTTATTCATCTATAAGGATATATTTTTAATTTTTACAAGTCATGTTTCATTTATGGTTTCATAAGAGATGTTTTGATTTCATCTTCTTTGAAGTTTAGTTTCAAAGATTAATTATAAGGGTCTAATTTTCTTAAGATTCTATTCACAGTTTCATTGATGCAATAGATATTGAAAGAGTGTAATATTAAATTGTCTGAGCTTTTAATACCACAATTTGTAAGGAATAAATTTATTTATAATTATGATTTATGTTTTGAGAATCTTCTGTAAAGGAAGACTATTAAATTTCAAATATTTAGTTATTGGAATTTTTTATGTTGTTGAAATGGTTCTATTTATTTTGTCCCACTAAAAATCAATTAAGTAGATTATATGTTTTATTAAACATATTTTTATAATGTATGGGTTCAAAAAAATTATTTAGATTTTATATTCTTTTAAAATTATGCAACCGAATTTTATTTATTTATTCTAATTATATTCTATATTTTCTTTTTCTACATATGAGGATAATAATTTATTTTTCAAACATATATTTGTTTGAGATATTAATTACATTATAATTAATCAATTTATGTTTGTTGAATTTAAATCCATGAGAATGATATATATGTACAAGAATATAAGTATGTGGTCATCGGATTTTCCCATACCATACAAATATATTAATATAAATTTTTTATTGTAAACTCGATGACTATTTAATTCAAAATGATGTAAGTGGGTGCAACATATACATATTTTTCATATTAGTTATATATATATATATATTATATATGTTTTCACCTATGTGTTTTAACCATATCCCAAATTATATTGTCCTAAAACAAACTTCGGTGGTTAATGTATGTTTTTGATATATTTAATTAATTTCTCATGAATGTCTGCATTACGTTAAACAACTGTGGCACAACAGTTCAACTAGACTCTATAAATGATTTTAGCAGTTTATTTTACATTGTTGTTTCTCATTTCATGCTTTGTGTACAAATGACATCATTTTTATTCAAAATTGTGAATTTTAAACT
The DNA here is from genome assembly GCA_963277665.1 of Viscum album. NCBI lineage: Eukaryota > Viridiplantae > Streptophyta > Magnoliopsida > Santalales > Viscaceae > Viscum > Viscum album. Next base: position 113,054,890 of record OY728121.1, read on the forward strand.
ATAAATGTTCATTTTCATGATTCAAGTGTTTTTAAAATTGATAAATTATCATTTAAGGTGATGACCCCATCCATTCATCACTTGTGTGTTTTAAATCAGTTTCACATGTGAAAATAATTTTAGCCAGTTTATGCATGTCATTGAAAAAATTGTTATCTAAATAATAATTGAAAGATTATGATTTAGACCATTGTCATTCCCATTTATCACTGCATTAATTTAGCATGAATAATAAATATTCTGAATTCATAAACATGTATTTTTTATGCATTGAATGTTTATTACCATAGAAGAAGGGTTTTGTAAATTTGCTATTTTTTTATGTGATAAATCAATACAATGTAATATTTATTTATCACTTATGAAAATTTATGAAATAAGAATTTAATTATTCAAAGTGGTATTGGACACTTTGAATGAGAGAGAGAATTTAACAAACCAAAGTTGTATGTGACACTATGATTTATAGAAATGAGGAATGCATTGGACTTAGTACATGACGGGTGGGGCCCGCTATAGACACTCGATGCATTGGGAGGTTTTATGAGATAAATAGATGTGGAATTGGATGAGGCCTTTCCCAATTATAATTTATGGATTTTGGCTGAGGCCTTAATAATTTTAGACTTTTTGGATGGCGACTTGACATTGTCCTGTATTCTGAACTCCCATCATTATAACTGTGTAATTTAATTATCCAAATGAATATTCGACTAGTAGAATATTCTCGGGTAAAGAGTATATGTTTTTGAGAATCAGAACAAGTACAAGATTAATGCTAATTAATTATTTCATCACTCAGATATTTATCAGTCAGTGTATGTTTCACAGTATTAAAGATTGAAATTGAATTTATTCATATCATGCTCATCTTTGATCATGTAATACTCACAGTTTTAAATAATGTACATTAATTTTCACATTTCATTCCTCTTTATGTTTGAATGTATCTACATATTAATTCAGTATGATCATGATTATAATTGGAACATGTTTCTTTGTAATTTTGTTAGTGTTCTATGAAAAGTGCTCTTTTAATTCTTAGAAAAAATGTTATGTTAAGATACATGTGTTAAAAAATTCCTAATGAAAATATTTTATGAATAATTTTTTAAATGAACATTGCTCAAAAGGATTTATTTTATATTTTATAATATTTTAAAACCCCTTAATAGGCAATTGTTTTCTCAACCTTTGTTTTTAAATACAAATTTTCAGGTATCAATTTTTAGTGGAGGAAGCATGTCAGAAGTGGCTGGTTTCCCAGAACCTGATCTATAACGTTCTTTTGTATGGTACATGATGTGTAAAATAACAATTAATTTTTTTTGCAAATAAAATTCAAATCATGTTTTAAGGCACTTGCTATGGGTATTCTGGAGTTGGGTTCTGATAGTTGGTATCAAAGGCTCGGTTTAGATAACACTAGAAAACTAGAAAGGAACAACAAAATATTTTCTTAAGCATTACTAAGAATGATGTTTTATTAATTTTCAGATGGTTGAAGAATTATGCCTTCTGTCCCTTCTGACCAAAATATTATAAACCATAGTGGCCAGGGCATGTTTAAAAGGATATGTACCTTTTGGGAACCTTCATTTATCATTTCAACATCTCAATCGTGTGTCCGATTCACCATGCGTACTCCAACTTCACTGAGGATCTGGCTTTGATTAAATTCTAATGATGAATTCCCTACTTTCATTTTATGCACATATGGGAAGGTATTATGAAGGTCTATTCTGATACATCACCTTGGCCGACAACTTGTTTTCACTAATGAAATTATTGGAATCAACAAAAGAGGCTGACCTCCGGGTAGCATACCTATGTAAAATCATGACATATGGTCTTTAAGGAATGGTCATAGAATTCTAAATTATCAAGGACAAATCTACCCATTTTCATTATAGTCAACAAGTTCAAGCATATGTCGCCAAACTCCATTCCCATATTTCTTTCCTTTGTTGGAACTTTAGATGCCCACATCCAATTATTCCAGACTACCCATGCTGCATTTGGAACTAGGATATTGAGGAGTTTGAAACTACTTTTGGAATCAATTTTATTGAGAAATGGGGAAATCACCAACTCTAGTGAATCTGGTGATGTGCCATCTTGGAGGATGTTAGGAAATCCATACTCATATTGTTAGAGTGAGAGAGTAGTTATGTAATTCCTTGGGTTTATGAACATTGTATAACAGAATAATGTGATGTGTTTTATTACATTGACACGATTTTACAAATAAAGTATCTTTTTTTGTTATGGTTATGTCTCAGCAGAATAAAACATACCTCTTGAAATTTCAGATATAAGACATGAGTTCACCAACCAATATTCTATCACTTCCTACCGAACTGTTAGAAATAATAATTGTCAAGACATGCTTCAATGAACACCATCCCTATGTGAATTTATGTTTGACTTGTAAACAACTTCATTGGGTGTCGAACCGTCAACACATTATCCATCATTACCGAGGATGAAATCTTTTTTATTACCGTATAGAAATTTCGAAATTGGAAGAATATAGGAAAAGAGGAGAGTATCATGATACTCTTTGTCTATGTTTCACTTTGGCTGATAACTATCGAGCTGTTGGGAAGTTTCTAGAAGCTTATTTGGATGGTGAAAATAGAGAGACCTTCATATTCTAGGTCCTGAGTTTTAGTATGTATAGGAAACTCTATAACATCAATATTTTCAATCACGCCGTAGTGCGAGGGAATTATAGGGATTTAGTGCACTCTGAAATCTCTAACCTCGACACTTCTAGTGCCTCTCTATGGAAGGTCATGTGATTTAGGCACAGGTTCAACCCTAGTAGTTCACAGTGTGTCTGGGCCATGGAAATCGAGCAGCTGAATACTACCCTAGGAATCCACCTAATGTCTTCATCACCCTTCCATTGGTAGTGTTCCCGGTAAACAGGCCCCGGGTGTGACATGTGTCTGGTGTTGTTGTGGTTGTGTATGAGAATTTAGAATTTAGAGGATGAAATTATTTTTAGCGAGAATAATGTGGGTCCCCAAAACTTATTTCTCTTGTAAAAATAATATTATGATTTTATTACTTTTTAATTTAATTCTATCATAACAAAACATACAAATAAACACAAAGAATTTTATTTAATTAAACACCAAAGAGTTTGCATTACAACAAGAGAAAATGAAAACCATACTACCTAAAATACCTATTAAAAGACCTATTAAAATTAAATAGAGACCACCCACTACAAAAAAACCCAAGGAAGATAGTAAGGGTCTTTTAGATCGATCACAATAAACATCAGTATAGCCAGAGCTATTGCAGCCGAACTAAGCATTAGTGGAATGATGCGCCGCATCTTCACCGAGATGTTGTGAATATAGAACACCCTAATAAACATTTATATATGGTCTTAATTAGATTGTTTCCCATAAGGTGAGCGTTTTTCTCTTTTAGTATTTTGGGAGTTTAAAATCAGGTTACAGTTTTCATTTTATCAAATAGTTAATTTTATAATTTAATTTCTTTAAAGGAAAGTTTTTTATGTAGTATAATGATTGGAGACTTATATTGTTTATTTTATAAGTACAATGTAAAATAACTTTTTTTTATTAAATAGAATTATTTCGTATATAATTATTATTTAATAGAATATTCTAAATAATAATTATACTAAAATATGAAGATTATTAATTTTTTGTTTATTTTCGAAAGGGTGGTATATATATATATATATGTTGGATTTTAATTATATGAAAATGCTGTTATAAAGTTATAATTTTATATTGAGGTTATACATGACATTGAAAAATATTATTTTAAAATATTTTAATGACTTTATTTTCTGCACTATTTTAATTATGTAGATTTTTATTTAATCTATTATATGAATCATTATATAGGTTTTATATATTATTGAAAATATGACAATTATTAGATTATAAATTGGATTAATTTTTCATAACATTATTAACATTTTGAATTTTTTTTAATAAAATTATTAATATATAAATTAACAATTTTAAACGAATGATTTAAATTGAACATATATGATTGATATTTTAACAAAAAATATATTTAATTTGAATCGTATATATATATATCATATTAAAATTTGTTTTAAAAGATTCAAAACTACAAATATTTTGTAAAAATTATAATAATAATTATTTTTAAAATAGATTTTAAATTATCAATTATTAATTTAATTTTTAACATTATAAGTATATAAAATGAAATATGTTAATACATGTTTTATATAAGAATTTAATAATAATAAATTTTACTTTTTAAAATTATTGATAAAATAAGTCTAAAAGATTATTATTTTTGATTAACCTATAACTTTTTTTATGTTATTTATAATATAATATATGATAATAATATATATATGATAATAATAGAGTATATATATAATGAAATAAGAATAATAGTATAATAGTAAAAATATTATAATAGTAATAAAAGAGTTAATCGGAAAAAAACTAAATAATTCTGGAATGGGATTTGGGAGAGTATGTGATTGAGGTTGTCGTTCCACGATGAGGATGAGATGGAGGGTTATGCAGACACTGATAGTTTTGAAAGTCCAAGTGTTAGTGTCGCACTACCGGGATGCACCATTTCCAACCGAAGGATCTGGGGTTGAGGTGGCACATCAGTTAGTGTCAAGCATGGGGGTCCGTTGTTGTCACAATTGTAGACGAGATCTATATCCAGATAAAAAGGCTTTGAGAAAGTCTATTGTTCTTCGACTGTCAGTCTACGCGATGTAGGTGATTCATTGTTGTATTCCTCTTACACTCTTTTTTCAAAGATCTAAAGATAGGTTTTGATTTGTGGAAATATATTTACTTTTTGATAAACTCTGGTTTTGTCGTCGTATACCCATTCACTGTCAAATTTTATGGTCACCTGTAGACTGTGGATCAATTACTTCTACTGAAACAATTTTAATGGATTGTTCAGAATATTTCATTTTCCAATTAATTTTATATTCATATGTCATTATTCACTAGATGAAAGACTTTTTCCCATGATAGATTTCATGTTTCTATTTTTTTCATTGCCTCTATTTTATGTTTTTCCCTCCTGAGTGTGCCATTGGGGGGAAATGGATTTATAAGACCTTATTCTGTATTTGAAATGGTTCAGAAACCATTTTTGATAGTCCGTTGAGGGTGAGGGTGTGTGCTTCGATGCTCCAAGAACAATGTGTGTATTCATTTCAGGTAAGGGATTATTTTCTTCTAATTAATTCATATTTATGGTCGTTGTATTGTAAGGGTTCAATACACTTTTTTTTGGATTTTTAAAACCTGAATAAACACACTGTATTTTCTACTATATATTATATATATATATTCATGTAGTTTAAATCCAACCTATTTTAAATCTGATAAGTGTTTATTTGCGATGATGTTTAGAATGTAAGGGTGAAAATTATTTTCAATTACACAATTTGATTTGCAAATTGGTAATGGGATGAGAATTATCATATTGGTCTTCAGACGTAAGGATTTATTTTAATTTTTACAAGTCATGTTTCATTTAAAGATGTGTAAGGGATGGTTTGATTTTATACTCTTTGAAGTTTTGTTTCAAAGTGAAATTTTAAGGGTCTAATTTTCTTAGGTTTCTATTCACAGTTTTATTGATGATATAAATATTGAATGTGTGTAATATATAATTGTTTGATATTGGAATTACCAAAATTTGTACGAAATAAATTTACCTATAATTATAATTTATTTTTTCAGAATCTTCTTAAATGGAAGACTTTTATATTTTAAATATGTAATTAACATATTTTTTTACATAATTGAAATGGTTCTCACCATTTTTTACTAATAAAAATAAATTAAGAGGATTATATATTTTATTAAACAGATTTTTATTGTGTAATGGTGCATACAAATTATTTAGATTTTTTTCTTAATAAATTATGCAAGAGAAGTTTATTTATTTATTTTAATTATATTCTCTATTTTTTGGTTTTGCATATGAGGAGAATAATTTATTTTTAAAACATACATTTTTTGAGAAGTTATTTAAGTAATAATTAATCAATTTAATTTTTTTATATTTAAATCCCTAAAAAAGATATATATGAACATGAATATAAGTATGTGGTCAGAAGATTATATCCACTGTACAAATATATTTATATATGTATTTGATTGTAAACTCAACTACTATTTACTTCAAGGACATGTAATTTGGTGCGACATATAATTATTTTTCATATAGTTATATATATATGTATGGTTATATGTTTGCACCTATGATTTTTAACCATAACTCGAATTAAATTGGCATAAAACAAACTTCAGTGGTAAAAGTATGTTTCTGATAGGTTTAATTAAATTCTCATGAATGTCTACATTATATTAAACAACTGTTTCACTTAAATTATCTGGACACTATAAATGATTTCTTTAATTTATTTGACAGGGTCATTTATTAGTGAATGATTTGTGTATAAACGAAATATGTCTTAATTTAAAATTGGGCATTTGAAACTATAAATCTTCATTTCCCTGAATCAAGGGTTTTGAAAATTAAGAAATTGTCATTTTAGGTGATGACCCCATCCATTCATCACTTGTGTATTTTAAATCAATATCACATGTGAAAATAATGTTTACTAGTTTATGAATGTCATTTAGAAAATTTATATCTAAATATTAGCTCAAAAATTATTACATAGACCATTGTCATTTCCATTTATCAGTGAATGAATTGAGCATGAATAATATTTATTCAAAATTCATAAACATGTAATTTTTATGCTTTGAATGTTTATTAACATGAAAGAAGGGTTTGTAATGTAATTATTATTTTATGTGTTAAATAAATACAATTTATCATTTATTTATCACTTATGATAATTTACGAATTAATAATTTAGTTATTCAATGTGGTATAGGACACATTGAATAAGGGACAGAATATAATAAATCCAAATGGTATGGGAATCATTGATTTAGAGAAATAAGGAATGCGGCTTTGAATGTGATGGGTGGGGAACGCTATAGTCCCTTCATGCATTGGTAGGTCTCACGAGACAAATAGACGTGTAATTGGCTGAGGCCTTTCCAAATTATGGATTATGGATTTTGTCCAAGGCCTTAATCATTTTTGAGGTCTTGAATGAGGCCTTGACATAATATTCCTTTTTGCAGTCTCGTCATTTTGACTGTTTAATTTAGTTATCCAAAAGAATATTCAACTATTTGAATATCCAATATTAAAGAGATTATGTTTATGAGAATCAAAACAAGTAAAAGATTATGTCTTATTAAATATTTCCACACTCAGACATTTATCAGTCAGTGTCTGTTTCACCGTAGTAATGAATGAAAGTTAAGTTATCAATTTCATGATCACCTATGGTCAAGTAATACTCTTAATTTTAAATTCTATACTTGCATTTTCACATGTCATTCTTGTTAATGTTATAATTTCTCATCATATTAATTCCATATGAGCATGATTATAATAGGAACATGTTTCTTTGCAATTTTTTAGTGATATATTAAATGTTCTCTTTTAATTCATAGTAAAAATTTTATGTTATGATACATGTGTTACAACATTCTTAATGAAAATGATTTATGAATAATGATTTAAAGTAACATTTTTCAAAACGTTTTATTTGTTTTTATACTATTTTCGAACCCCTTACTGGGAATTCGTATGCTCACAATACATTTTTAAATAAAATTTTTGAGGTATCGGTTTTTTGCTGAGGAAGCATCTTAGAAGTGGCAGGTTTCCAAGAACCTGAACCATAACGATCCTCTGCATGGGACATGATGTGTAAAATATCAATGCATGTTTTTTTTAAAAACATTTCACATAAATATTTAAGGAACTGGCTCCAGGTATTCAGGAGTCAAGCGGTGACATTTTCTATATTTTCAATTTTGAATATTGTTACCTTATTTTGAAATATAGTATATATTATTCAATATGACCACGATACTTTTGTTTCTCTCTTTTCTAAAGGATGTTTTACTAACACTTTTTACATTGTGAGATTTCAACTAATATAATTTATAATGTTAGGCCCTTGATTACAAAACACAATTTCCATTTTAGATGATGAGATTTATTAAGGCATGGGGAATAATTTAATAACACATGATTTAAAAAAACACTATATTCAATAGCGTACATGATACGCAACTTCGAACTCAAATGTACTGCAAAATATTATTATAAAATATAACATTAATAAGAATTCCATTGAATTTTAATAAATAAATATTATTAACAAAAATATGAAGAATATATAAAGGATTTAATAAATAAAAATGTAAGGATTATTTTTTAGTAAATAAGTACTCAATTTTAAAAAAAAATCAATTTATGCTTCAAAATATGTTTTCTTCAAGAATGATTTTTTTATTATAAAATATTGTAATAAATTTCTTAATATTTTATAAATTTAATTTGATACGAAGAATATTATTTTTTATTTCATTGTTTCATGTTTATCTAAGGATGAATTTTTTAGAATTTTCTGAAAATTTGATTTTTCAAGGAATAATGTTTTTAATGAAATGTGTCATTTTTTTAAAGTATTTCAGAATATCTTTTTGATTACTTGATAAATTTAATTAGTTATATTTTATTAATAAAAATATAATTAAGGATATTGTAATGAATTGTATTCGTTAATTTGGAATGAAAATATATTTTTACTTAAAATCAATTTTTATGAAAAATGGTTTTTTCATTGAAATTTGTGACTTTAATTTTAAATTAAATTTTTTAATTATATGAAATTAATATTGGAAAATAAATTACATATTTTGAAAAATTACGTCCAAATTTGGCATGTTTTCCCCTTTTTGTTATCATCATGATTAGTAAATATCATAAATATTTTTTAGCTTGATAATGGTTTTTATGGTTATTAAAGTTGAAAATAATATGGGAAGGAATACAAAATGTCCCTAAAAATTGCATTTACACTATTTTATCGTTTTATATCACCTATTTCAAAAAAACTTTCGATAATATGGAATCTTGATTCAATATTTCTTTCATTTTGACCTGTATACTATTTAAGTGAAAGGGAATGTAAATAATGTTTCTTTATTAATTTTAATATTTATAATATTTTATGTCAGAGATAAAAATAATATTTTTTATTAAAATTTTTTATTTTAATGATAAATAGTTATTTTATAACGGTAATTTATTTCTAATTTTTATTAATGAAATAATTAGCTAAAATGCTAATGCAACACCGACACAATATTTATTCAATTAATAGGAATATAAAATACATGATTCTAGAAATATTAAAAGTATTATAATATTAAATATTTAATATGTTCAATGAATTTTATATATAAATATAAAATTTTATATATGTGGTAAAGGATATATTAAAATTTATATTCTTTCATGTTGTTTTAAAAGCCAAATTAAATTAGTAGTATCAAAAATGAAATTAATGTTATTTTTTAATAATTAATATTTTATAAAATGATTTAAAACTCATTAAAATACTATATTAATCAAATTTAATGGAATATGATTGAAAAAAAAATCCATCCTTATATATTTCTGGATCAATTTTCCTTTTATAGGAAATATATTGACCCTAAGGAGTAAATAACTTTGTTTCCATGGTAATCGTTAAAAGGGTTAACTGAGGATTAAAACAAAATGATTAGGGTGAAACATAAATTTTTTTTTTGTATGAGAGTATTATAACTCATAATAATGTTATATTATAATTATATCAATTTTTATCAATTTGAATAATCAAATTAATTTATAATAATTTAAAACTTTAAGTAATTTAATTAATGTTCCTTCCCTCACTTGTAAAAGGGATGATAATATCCTCATTTATTTAAATGATAAAATAATTTTTATCATGAAATACCTACCCAAATAAATTCCTAAAATTCCTCACCTCATTCTATAGGGCTGGATTTAAGTATAATGCCAACCATAGAGGGATTTTGGTTTAATGTAAAGGATAATGTCCAACGAAATGTTATATCCTTTAACCAACATTTTTAGTTTAATTTCTTTGTCCACATCCTCTAAATGTTCTTCAATGATGATGATATAATAATATAAATTTATCCCATTTATAGGTATGTTATTATGTAAATTTAGTAGCCAAAATTTAAATTCTTTTCCCATTAAATAGAAAATGAAACCATCATTTGTGTGTTTGATGGATTACTACCTCATGAACAGATGCAATTCATTTCCCATCACCGCCACTAATGGATATCTATAAGGATGTATTTAATGTAAATATATGATATTAATGGCCTATTTATAATGATGTAAAAATAGTATATCATATATTTTATATACTTTCCATCTATTGAAAAATAATAACGTTGTTCATGCAAACGTGTGGACCACCAACTCCATGATGCAATGTGATTATTATTTCATCACCGCATCATATAAATGATATATATATTTATATATATATGTTCTTATATATTTTAAATATTATAATTACGATACAATGATCAATACATGTGGATAAAATAATATTTTTCTTCTTTTCAAAATGATTATTGAAAATAGAAATGTTACTCATGCGTACGTATGACCTACCATCTCAACTATTATTACATATTTCATTTTTCATAACCATATTTAATGGTTGGTATTAAACGTATAATTTATGCTTAAAATAAAAATTATGTAATGATTTTATTATGGATATAATGTAATGATAACCTCTTTGACTATAATCAGCATACTAATGCCATTTTGGACATATGATCCAAACATCATCAAAATGTTCGACATGAAATTAATTATTTATGTAATGGGTTAGAACATTGGTGAATTAATAATAAAATTTAAAAAGACCCTAATAAATGAGATAATTAAAATAATATTATTATTTAGGAAGATAAATAATGTATATTATGAGTTGGACTCAATGTAATGGAAACATTAAAATCATTATTTTAATTTTGTAATGATTCTTTTTCAAAAATATATTATTCCATGACCATATTCCTAAAAAAGCATTTAGATTTATTTATGAGGAATCAAAGAAATTAGAAAGTACATTTTTTGTAACATTTTACTTTTATTTGTTTTCAAAATTAATCATTTTATGGAACTTTTTTACTTCCTTTTCCAGAGGAAAAAATGAATATTTCATTTTAACATATACGAAGACAACATATTTTCTTACCCAAAAAAAATTATTTTATTTTTTTATTCATTATAAATATACATTTATATTCAAGGAGAAAACATCTTTCCCATATTTCAATAATTTTAGGTTAAAAATGGGTTTTAAAGGAAAAGGATATAATAACATCTGAATTTTTTTCACATGAGTGAAAAGAATTATTTTATGATGTATGATTCCATGTATTATTTTATAGTTCTTGGAAATGTTTTATGATGATGGGTGCTTCCATTATTATCCTAGGATGGGTGGTTCCTTGATATCTCTCTAATATGTCGGGTAAAGGGATGGAGTTAACCGGTTAAGATTCTCCTATGAGTTTATTGGAATTTACCATGAATAATATCCATTTATAATCATGGAGTTTATTACATTTTTAACCATGAAGGTTATATTATTTTTAACCATGATGTTTATTCAACTTGTAACTATAGATTACATTCAAGTTGTAACAGTGATTGAAGGAGTGATATGAAAATAATTACTTAAGTTACCTCTATGAATTATCTATGATTTCTATCGGTTTTTATGAAATTCTGAAAAAGAGTCAAAAATAAAATAATGGTTGTGGCAGTGAAAAAAGATGTTGAGTATGTATATGTTAAAATAGAACATTCCTTTTGTCTTGTTCTTAAAATGATCTAAATAAAATACATAAAAAAGATTACTTTTGAAAATAATTGACGGATTAGTAAATATATTCTTAAATTTTCCATTATAATTGTTTTATATAAAAGTAAATAAGTTTTAAAATATATTTAAGAATATATACATGGAATAAGTATATTTAGAAAATAAATCTTTAAAATATTAAAAATATTGTTTCTATAGTAAAGTGTACCTTACCATGATTCTAAATCATTTCATACATTCCTTATCTTCCTAAATAATAATACTATTTAAAATATTTACATTCATAAGATATTTTATCAATTTGATTATTAATTTTACCTTGTAATAATCAATTACTTAATAAATTAATTTCATATTAGAAAATTTGATGATATTTGGTTCATATGTCCAAAAAGACATTGGTTAGTTGACTATGGTCAAATAGCTTATTATCCCATCATCTATTGAATACTAATAATAAAATAATTATAATTTTTATATATCAATTATAAATTTAATAACAACTATGAATGATGGTTGTTAAAATTGTACTACATTACAATCATAGAGATGGTCTGATGAACATACACATGAGTATCGCTTCATCCTTTCAATGATCATGAAGGAATGAGGGAAAGTATTATATTATTTTTCTAAAATGATAATTATAACATAACAATAATATTATATTTTTAAATAAACTTATATATATATACATTATATGATGTGGTGATGAAAAAATCACATCACTTCATGGAGGTGGTAGTCCAAACATACACATGAATGCTATTATCATTTTTCAATTAATGGAAAGATAATAAATTATATGATATATAATGTTTAAAAATGATAAAAATTTAATTAGTATCATATATATATGTTAAATATATCCTAATATCCATTCATTAGATGCGGTGATGGAAAATTTATTACATCGGTTCGCGAGGAAGTAGTCCTCCATACATAAGAACCATAGTTTCATTTACAATATTATGGAAGAAGGAAATGGATACATATTGTTAGAATAATATAATACAATATCTATATATGGAATATACTAATGTTATTATATCATCATGTATGAATAAAAATTTAATGAGGTGGATGAATAAATAAAACAAAAATATTTGGTTATAACCTTTAACACTCCTTCAAAGAATTTCCATTTCTTTAAACCTTAAGCCTTATAAGGTTGGTTTTATTTCTAAATAAATTTCAAAATAATGAGGGGATGGATTATATAAAAGGATTTGGTAGGTATTGGCTAAAATAAAATGATTTTATTTTTTAAAAAAAGAGTATTGGTGGTTTCATTTTAGAATTGAGGGGTGTGAAAGTTTTGGAATTTCCTAACACATTAAATATATATAAATAATTTTTATTGAAAAAATGGACTAAAATTGATATTATTTGATTATAGGATGGGTATGAGTCTAAATAAAATCATACAATAAAATTTGGGTTGGTTTAGATGATTTTTTCATCCTTGCCTTTTGGTTTTATCCCATAATTAACTCATTTGACACATACCATGGTATCATTTTTTAATAGAAAAGGATAGCATAAAGTAACTATAAATGGAAAAAGACCAATTAATTTATCGTGTTTGATAATATAGACTATATCCCATTATATTCATTGAATATATTTTTTTAGGTATTATAAATCATTTAATAAAAAATTATTTATTATTTAATACCATTAAAGCCAATTTTTATACTTTTTTATTAATTTTACTTTGAAAGGAACATGGGAGAAAAGTAATTTCAATATAATCCATTAAAAGTACCCTTAAATGTAAAATATTTCTAAAAAATTCATAGATTACAATAATTCTATAAGGATCTGACCTTAAACCTTACTTAATCTTGAGTTACTTCAAGAATACACATTGAGGATCTTTTCAGGTTTAGAGTTTTAGAGAATTAGATCATAAATCATGCATTACATTCTATATTTAATCAAAGTGGTTATATAAAAGATAGTATTCATTTTTCTCCATCAACTGAAACATATTTAAAATAAAACATGGATTTTTTCTTGACACTTCCTTGACACTATCATCATATCATGTATCTTTCCCTTGACATGTGAAAAACATTTCAAAAACATGGGATGAGCATAAAAATCTCATTAAGGGATATAAAAATTTGGAAAGGAAACAGTAGCACATGTATACATATGAATCAATGAAATCATACTTTACTCATAAAACATAAGCACGTTAATATACCTCATGAAATCAAAAGATTTATGAATAACTCATAGAAATCATAAGGCATAGAGGTAACTTGAGGCATTCATAACATTCTTACGTAGGGAGTAACCTTCATGGTTACGTTTGGAATACACATCACTGTATATTCCTTAAATCTCTTTGGGGAAACCATAATGTTTAACCCCTTCACATTACCCAATGCAATGGAGAGATATATCGGGCTCACCCGCCCTTAGTTTATCAGAGAACCACCCATCTTCATAAACAATTCCCAAGAACAATAACATAATACTAGCACATAACTTAAGCATAAAGGAAAGATAACATTCCCACATTGTAATAACAATATAACTGTTTAACATATTGAAATAATAAATCTGTTCTAAAAACCATTTTCAAAACCATTTAAAACATTTAATAAAGAGATTTTTGAACTGAAGTGTCCCATACCACATTGAAGATTTTATCATTTTTAACAATTAATATTCATATAAATAAATCCTTATAAACATTTTGAAAACATGGATATTAATGATAAATATTTATAAGAATAAATCATTAAAACGTTTAAAACGATATTTTAATTAAAGGGTTTTTAACAAAATGAGAGACACTTGAATATAATAATTAAGGAATAACATTTAATCATAACTTTATAATATCATGAGAATAGAGGGATTCATGATATAATATTCCAAAGGACAGTATATACACCATATAAGAGTGAACTGGTGCATAAAAACAATGAAGTCTCAATTGAAATGTAAAATGAGATGAAATCCATTATAAAGAAGGTATCCTTAAATTAAGGATAAATAAATCTCATAATTATGTGTGAAAAATATAAATACACCCAATATAAGTGGATATTAAGTGAAAATAATAAATGGTCATTCACACATATTCAAAGGATGACATATTCAATAACAACATGTTGAACCCAAAGAAATCGAAATTGGGTTAAGAAGTTCCCTTCGTAAAATTCAACAGCATAACGGCGTCACTATAAAATTCATAAAATTATTTGATGTGAGAAAAAATTGTATCTCCTCACTTGGAAATAAAATTTACATCAATAAGGATATAGAAGAACATATCCCAACATAAAAATATATAATTAAAATACATAACAAAATAAGTCTTTTAAAAAGATGAGTGTGAATGGTTCCCTTACAGATAAGGAAAACTTTTGAAATGTACACCCCATGAAAGAAGGGTCATACAATGAGGATTTAAATACCCATAAATTAGAGTATATTATACAAATAGTAAAATAATGGGTAGAACATACACCACAAAAAAAACAGAAATATTGGAAAATGTAACCTGAATCTCATAGGAATGACAAGTCAGATGAAAGTCCCCTTATTAAAATTTGTTAGCCTAACGACACCACATAAAACATCCAAAAATGGATTTATGTGATCAAACAGGGTCTCTCATCATATTAACATAAAATTTACAGCCATAGTAATATAAAACAACATCCCCCAACATAAGAAAGAGGAGCTTAATGTAAGTTACAAGACAAATATTACTTAAAAACAAAGAGAGAGGTAGGATCACTTATGTCACACCCGTCTCTTTTCCATTATTTATTTTATTAGTTTTTCTGGGCATCGGGTAGTTCAAATTCAAGCCTGACATAATTTTTTTTGAGTTCTTGTTTAAAAACACACATCTGGCCTTGACAGGGTTTAGAACACCATGGTTGAAGTTGCACGGCTTTGCTTGAGTCATCACGCAGCTTCGTCCGCTTCCCCGCACGACCTTCCCAAATGTCTAAAACAAACTAATGAAGTAAAATGACTTATATGAGTTTGAATTGATATAAATAAATAATTAAATAAACCACATTTAATGATTAATTTTAATAATAATATAAATGGAAAATTATTATTATTATTATAATTTTTATTATTGTTATTCTTCTTAATAATATAATTAATATGTATATTGTTATTGTTGTTATTATTTTTAATAATATTATAATTAAGTTGTTAATATAAGGTTATTTTCACAACTAAGAAATAATAAATGAAAAATAATATTAATAATAAAATTATGGGGCTTAACTAGAGGCGGCCGCCGGAGGGAATAAGAGGACGGTGGTTGGTGCGCCGGGGTTGGCCGAGGAGAAGGGGCGCAGTTAGTCCGGCGATCAAGGCGCGTGACGGCGGTGCTGGCTGGGAGAGGAAGGAGGGCGTGATGCAAAGTGGGTTCAGCTACTGAAAAGTACAGCAAGAATTTCAGATCAGGGTGGGGAGAAGCCTCGGCGCGATTTCTTTCAAGGGGGGTGCTGGTCACGCGATGGGAAGGGCCAGACAAAGTAGGAGGGGCGCTGGGGTTTGTCGGACAGAGGATGGAGAGCCGTCACCAGGAGGTGGTGCGGCTAATGCGGGGCGCGTGCTGAACTGAGGAGAGGGGGACCTGCAGCGCGGCATAAGGGGTAGGGGGGAAGGATTCCACACACAAGAAACCCTAAAAAAAAGAATAAGTTAAAAATAAAATTAAAAAAACTAAATACAAACTAACACAAACTATGAAAAACAATCATATTAATAGTCATATTCATAATAATCCATTTTTATTTTTATTTCATAGTTGTGACAATAACCTTATATTAAAAACTTAATTAAAATATTAAAAAATAAAATAAAAAGAACAATAATTAACATATTAATTATATTATTAAGATGAATAACATTAATAAGAATAATAATAATAATAATAATTTACCATTTCTATTATTATTAAAATGATTCATTAAATGTGGTTTATTTATTTTTTTATTTATATCACTTCAAACTCATATAAGTCATTTTACTTAATTTTTTTGTTTTAATAATTTGGGAAGGTCGTGCGGGGAAGCAGACGAGGCTGCGCGGTGACTCAAGAAAATCCGTGCAACTTCAACTAGGGTGCACGAAACCCTGTCAAGGCCAAATGTGTGTTTTTAAACAAGAACTAAAAAAAATTTATGTTGGCCATGAATCTGAACTACCCGATGCCCAGAAAAATTAATAAAATAAATAATGGAAAAGATAAGACTGTGAGAATACTCCCCACCATAAAGGTTTCCATCCCTGGAAAGCCACAGCTTAGGATGAGACCCAATGAATAAATAGATACCTCACTAAGGTTCAAAGAGGATCCCCCACAATCAACAAGAGAAACGTGGAAAAAGCATCGTTCTCAGAGAAAGTGACTAAAATGAAAACCACAAGAAAAATGAAAAAGGAATTTCTTATATGTGTTTCCCGCCCTAATGATCTATAACGCCTCTAGTTGACTGATCAAGGAAAACGACTCTCGCACCTACGAAAACCAACTTGACAAGATAAGACATCTCAATCACTATCAAACCGAAACCACACGATTTTGATAGAATGAACACAAAATGTCAAATCACATCCACAGAACACTCATATCACTTATCACCAAGACATATTTAAAAATAGAAGGAATAGATCAAAATGGGGAGGCCCGAGGGGCTCCCCACCATTACGAACTCACTGACGCTCGAAACGAGACTGGAAACCCGGCAGAGGGAGGTTTGAGTGGACTCCCCACCATTAAAGAAATGTCTAGCACTGATTCATTATAGAGACATTCATCCGAGACCCAACATGGGTCTCCCCACCATTAAAACTAACTAGACATATAGAACTTTGAAAAATTTCATGATGGTGACCAAACACCCCACCACAAGGGGTGGGTAGGGAGGGACCTGACCACCGAGAGTCAAAACCATTACCTAAGACTAACCAGCATCGCCACATCCCTGGATGAGAATCATTCAAATTTGAGACTAATTTACCCGAAAACCTCATAAGGACCACTAAAGTGATTACATCCAGTGGGATGAAACCCCCGAGACATAATGGAAATGAGGAGAACACACCTCCACATAGTCACGAAAACCTTATGCAACCAGATGACTCATTAGGAGTGGAATAACCACAGAAAATATTTAAACTACTTCTACTTTCAACATCGATGATAGAAATAATGTCGGGTCCCATACACTCTCGGGGTTCCTGACCACGTGCCAGCTTCAGTCTGAGGCCTATGGCTGGAGCCCTGATATTTGAAGCATCTTCTGCCTCACAGTCAAGTATGGAAGACTCCCGAATAGAGCTTCTCCTTTTGGTGTAACGCGCAACCACCTAGCAACCGAGACAACACCAGAAAACACAACACATTAAGACATCCAACTAATCATACACAGAATATTCACCAACACAACAGCAGAAATGGTGCATTTACATTACACTTTGTCGCACTGAATGAGAACACGACACCACAAAACGTCACCGAGCACGATCATTGTTGTCGAGAGAAACACTACAGTGATAAAGACTTTAAACCGCATCTTGAACAACACTTGATTCCTGCAAACGACCATAGTATCCCCATGTGACTGGGTCTTCCACACTAGTGGCCTAACTTAGACCCTTAAATGAAACCAACGAAGGACCAAAGGTCATTTCGAATAGTGTCCTACACTGACCACTCTAGGATGATTTCACCTTTCCCCTCTAGAGTCTCCTTCACAATTTCCAGGGGAACCTTCAATCACGATAGTGTCAAACTTCATTCTCGACGAGTCAAGACACTCAAAAAACCAAAACTCTCTTCAACTCCCTTAGAATCTGTCATCCCGCTGTGAGAGGATCTGCTTAGTTGTAAAAGGGACAGGAGAGTTCAATTCTAGAATTCAAGAATAGATTCCTCTGATCAACTGGAGGGTCGGCCAATGGAGAATTGCCCATGGCCACAGTTTAATCACTTGTCAACGCTTTATGGAGGGCATACAGTAGTTAATAAATAAATCCAGGGACCCAGTTAAACTAGTCCCATGGCCAAGACAAACCATAAGTGAACACTACACATGCAGTGGGTACCACTGCAAGGAATTCCAGAAGAAGTTCTCAAAAGGGACCATTAACCCCACGCTTTCGCACCAACTGACCAATATACAGATAAGAATTCAGAATCAAGACTCAAATCAGTTAAAAAGGATCCTCAGCTCGAAATGCCTAACACAAAACATTTCCAAAACACAAGGACACACCACACAATCACTGGTTATTTTAAAAACACCAAAATTTCCTTTAAAAAACATTTTGAAAACATGCAAAGCCAGTGTGTTTCACAAACACCAATGGTGTCCCATGGGCCTCACACATGAATGTTCTCGTGCAGTACCGACACCCACCTCATGTCCATCCAGGCAGTCATCCACTTATGTCGTTAACCATTTCTCTTTTCGTATACACTCATGCATGTGTTTTCCCATGAGAGAACCAAGGATGAAAACCAAACCTTTTAATTTTTCAAAACCAAAACATCCAACCCACAATTTTCAATCCTCACAGATCCTTTCATTTTAAAGTGCTTCATTTGAAAACATTTTCCAAGTCCAAAACATTTTTAATTAAAAACCAAATTTCCACGAATCCAAAATAAAGAGGCGAGAATTGACGTAAGAGAAAACTTGTGTCAGCGGGTGACTGGAACATATGGGTGGCAGCCATAGGCCAGTCACGCCACCGCCATGGAGGGTATTCTAGGACAACGTCCCCAGATCCACATGGCTTGCCAGGCCCTATTAGCTCACTGGAACCGATGACCCTACTCCCTTTTCATTTCACCAAGACAATATTAACCGCAAGAACCAAAGACTCAGACAAACCTCAACTTACGTTGGTAACTCGATTCCCGCCACGTGGTGTGCTGGCCCAGAACATTGCTCGTCACCAAGACGTTGAGTCCCAACAGCCTTCACTCAAGTCTATCGTGACTCTAACCTGAAAGAACAGGACCCAAGAGAGAAAACCTTTCCCTCTGATACAATTTTGTCACGAACTAGGCCCAGTCGCCATCCGACCCTGCACCCGACCCGGTCCGCGGCAATTCCCAAAGGGCATTCCTGATCCCCACAGGCTCGCACAAGTGCCCGAGTATCAAAACTAACACATGGGAATGATTTTACCCAAATTAGTAAATGCAAAACCACTGATAAGTTAAAGAAACTAAAACTGAAAATATACAACCAAACATGGCCTTAAACTGAAAACAAAATCAAGGGTTTACAACTTTAACCCAAAACCATAATAAGCGACAACAAAAGAAACTAAAACTCAGACTTTTAAGAAACCAGAGAGATGCAACATCCACACGCCACACCACCAACCTACACGGGAAGACCATCAACGACCAGAACCACCATTCCTGAACACGATGTCACAACCTGGAATACACAAGAAACAAAAACTACATACACCCAAAGGTTTATGTAGGGTGTGAGCCAAAAGCCCAGTAGGACGTCACTCAATAAAAAGGATCCATGCCACAACATCAAAGAGATAATATAATGTGCTTATTAAAAATTATACATTCAAAAAAATGTTTTTAATGAAAACTTTTACAAGATAAATACAAAAGGAAAACACTAAGATAACTCATTTCACAAACATGAATTGAAAGAGGAAAAGAGAAATTAATTTAAGGTCATACTTACACATACTCACACACACACACATATACTCACACACACACATATAGAATTGGTCCTCCATATGTCGATGGATGGCACCATGACATTGATGTTAGATCACTATGGGTAAATCCCCTAAGGTTCATCTAGCTCGAGTGGGACCCTAGAACCTCATGTCTCGGTCAAACGTGGCTTAGAAACCACGACCCTCAGAAATGTGGCTTAGAAGACCACGACCCTTAGAAATTGTGGCTTAAAAGGCCACGACCCTCAGTCATCATATGTTTAGTTAGTTTTGCAATTGTCAATATAGCAAAGTGAAACAGGGAAGATACCCATCCGCCTCACTAGCGCACTAGTTCTAGTCCACCCACCTAGATACCCAGGGTTTTCCGTTGTGCTCAAACATGTTCCATATTCACATAACACATCACTTTCACATTTCACAAACCAAACATGGCATTACACAAAAAAAATTCACCACTTCCATACCAAAGCACAATTTGAAAGACACACACACACCAAGAAAATAACTCATTTTATAAAAATACACCACTTTAAAAAAATAATGCGTAATCAAGTCCTTCAAAATAACATTTTTGTGTTATATAAATGCACCAAAGAATCATTTGAGCAATTAATGAAATCATTTCAAGAAAAACCAAGAAGACTTTACACCAAAAACCAATTGATTCTATATAGAGGTGTCACTTTAGAACTTGATACATGAGGTAACCATATCAAAACTTATTTTCCATTGTTCAATCAATTTTTCATTTCAATTTCAAAAGTACACAACAAGGAAAACACACCAAAAGTGATTCCTTTTACTTTGAAAATTTCTATTTAAATACAGAAACACCTAATGTGACCTGAAAACACCTTTTCCCCTACCAAACAACCCTATAAAACTTTCTACCATGCTTCGCCCTCAAAACACCACTTAAATAAACAATTCCTCAATTTATAAAACATATCTCATGAAAAAGTAACCATTACATCCAATCGTCATCCTCTTATTCCCTCCAGTGGCCGCCTCTAGTTAAGCCCCCTAATTTTATTATTATTATTATTATTCATTTATTATTTCTTTTCATTCTTTCTTTGAATTTTGTTCATTTGGTTTTTTTTCATCCAACAGGTATGAGGTGCATTTTGGGTTGTTTTTGAATCCTTATTTTGTTCGAATTCTATTTTTAGGGTACCAATTGAGTTGGTTGTGATGTGACTTGGTTGCGATTGGAGTTTCGCACCCAAGTTTGGGAGTCTCGGCGTCAAAGGTAGGTGGTTCCATGCCCTTGCATCGTTTAGATAATTTAATTTGTTTGTTTAGTATAATTTAATATGTTCTATGAATTAGTTTCATGGTGCGATCTATGTTTATAATGTTTTGGAATGTTCGTTTCATTAAAATTGGGTTTCTGAAATAGTATGCTTTTGATTTTTACATGTGTGTTGTTGTCTAAATTATTGGTTGTGTTTAATAAGTTGTCTGAAAGGCATTTTAAAATTATTTTGACATGTGTGTGTGATGAAAATTGCACTCTCTTTAGAAATGGTTATGTTCTTCTTCATTTCTATCCTATTGTGGTAAATTTTATGAAGTGTTTAATAATTGTTTATAGAGTGCCAATGTGGTTTTATAAGGGTCAAATTGTGAAATTGATTTTGAAATGGTTACTTTTGCATGCGATATGTTTTATAAATTGAGGAATTGTTTATTTAAGTGGTGTTTTGAGTGTGAAGCATGGTTGGATGTTTTATTAGGGTTGTTTGGTAGGGGAGAAAGGTGTGTTCAGGTCACTTTAGGTGTTTGTGTATTTAAATAGACATTTTCAAAGTAAAAGGAATCACTTTTGGTGTGTTTTCCTGGTTGTGTACTTTTGAAATTGAAATTCAAAATTGTTTTAACAATGGAAAACAAGTTTTGATATGGTTACCTCATGTATCAAGTTCTCAAGTGACACCTCTATATAGAATCAAGTGGTTTTTGGTGTAAAGTCTTCTTGGTTTTTCTTGAAACGATTTCATTAATCGTACAAATGATTCTTTGGTGCATTTATATAACGTGAAAATAGTATTTTTAAGGACTTGATTACACGTTCTTTTTTTAAAGTGGAGTATTTTTATAAAACGAGGCATGTTCTTAGTGTGCGTGTGTCTTTCAAATAGTTCTTTGGTATGCAAGTGGTGAATTTTTTTGTGTAATGCCATGTTTGGTTTCTGAAATGTAAATGTGATGAGTTATGTGAATGTGGATCATGTTTGAGCACAATGGAAAACCCTGGGTATCTGGTGGGCGGACTAGAACTAGTGCGCTAGTGAGCCGGATAGGTATCATCCCTGTTTCACTTAGCTGGATTGACGATTGAAACACTGACTAAACATATGATGACTGAGGGTCGTGGCCTTCTAAGAAACGTTTTATGAGGTTCATGGTCTTCTAAGCCACGTTTCTCAGGGTCGTGATCTCTATGCCACGTTTCACTAAGACATGAGGTTCTAGGGTCCCACTCGAGCTATATGAACCATAGGGGATTTTCCCATAGTTCTCTACCATCAATGTCATGTTGCCTTCCATCTTCATATGGAGGACCACTTGTGTGTGTGTGTGTTATTATGTGTGTGTGTGAGTATGTGTACTTATTCTCTTAAATGAATTTCTCTTTTCCTCTTTCAGTTCGTGTTTGTGAAATGAGTTCTCTTAGTGTTTTATTTTAGTATTTAGCTTGTAAATGTTTTCTTTAAAAATAGTTTTTTTCAAAGTATAATTTTTAATAAGCACATTAGATTATCTCTTTGATGTTGTGGCATGGAACCTTTTATTGGGTGACATCCTACTGGGATATCGGCTCACACCCTACATACACCTTTGGGTGTATGTTGTTTTTGTTCCTTGTGTATTTCATGTTGTGAAATCAGGTTCAGCGATGGTGGTTCTGGTCATTGATTGTCTTCTCGTGCAGGTTGGTGGTGTGGTGTGTGGATGATACATCTCTCTGGTTTCATAGAGGTTTGAGTTTGGGTTTCTTTTGTTGTTGCTTATTTTGTTTGTGGGATCAAGTTGTAAACCCCTAATTTTTTTTTCAGTTTATGGCCCTGTTTGGTTATATATTTTTAGTTTCAGTTTCATTATCTTAACAGTGGATTTGCATTTACTATTTCGGGTAAAATCGTTCCCATGTTTTAGTTTTGATACTCGACCACATGTGCCAGCCCGTGGGGATTGGGAACGCACTTCGGGCCTACCGCGGACCGGGTCGGGCGCCGGGTCAGATGGCGACCCGGCCTGGTTCGTGACACCTTTCCTGAAGTCCGACTTCTCTTATTCATTTCTTTATATTCCTGAATGATAAACTTTTTTCAATTTATAATTACTTATGGTCCTCATTTAAATATTATTAGTCAGTTCATATCACATAGTATAATGTTATAATAATGGGTTAATAATGTGAGTTCATATCAGACGTTTTTCTTGATGTTTGGTACATGAGTCAAAAATAAACTTGTTTGAAAATGATTGTCCATGTAGTTATAAGTAAATAATCTCCAGAATAGTATTAATGATTTAAATATCTTACATATCTAGTACATATTCATTTTAAACTATTCCATAACATTTGGAGATAAAAAGAAATGAAATTCACCGTTCATGGAGATGGTAGGCCGTACGTACGCATTAACGATACTTTCATTTCTTTGTCATATTAATGGAATTAAAAATAATTGAGAGAAATATATATTATAATTCCAGTATAATATATATGTTATATAGGTCACATAAGTTCATTAATTTCCTTATTTAAACATTCCATGTATTGCATGAACGAGTCACATTACTTGAGGGGCGGTAGTCCACACTTCCTCGTATGAAATTATCGCAATTTCTCAACATGAAAAGCATAAATAAATGTTTTAAATATAAAATCCAATAGCATATGGGAAACATAAATTCTATATATATCATATATAAAATACAGTGACATCATAATGGCCACCATGAAAGGTATTAAGAGAAGATTGAATAATCATCGTTTTGTGAGGTAGTAATTCGCCATCCACAGAAACAGTATGTTCTTTTACCATTAGACGGAGGTGTGTGTTAGTGTAGCTCAAGTCCTTTACATAGAATCATCATAGTATATTTAATATACTGGTGTTGTTACAAAACAAAGGAATAAAAGGATTTTAGGGGTTTAGAGAAGCAAAATTAAACAGAAGAACACAAGTGAAGACATTACCTTTAAATCGGGTAACTCCACTTGGTTTGAACCAAAAGGGTTTCTTGAAGAGAATTATGCCAAAGGTGAGGCTTAAATTATTAAGAGAGGGATGTGGAGAGATGAAATGGGCAGGGGAAGGACGATCCAAAGGCTTGAGAGGTGTGTGCAAGGTGGTAGAGGTGGGGGCCTTTTATAAGAGAAGAGGAGGGGAACTCTTGGAAAGTTATAAACTATTACTTTATGATAAAATGATTTTCGGATTTCAAAGGTCCTAAAAGGATATATTTCTAGGATATGGTGATAGGGTTTTTAAATCCACCCATCCAATAGGTTTTTGACATGTGTAAGACTTAGATTTCACCCTATCTTATCATTTTATATAAATCGTTCATTTATGAGGTAATCACTACACCATCACGGTGTTATAAATAAATTTATTTATTTAATGTCTAAAAATTATGAAAAAAATATCATGATGTAGGAAATCTTATTATATTTCTAATGAATATTTATAGTAAAAACTATGACTTTTATAACCCCATTTAATAATTTTTTTAGTAAAACATTACATGTTTTTGACATTTTAATTTAAACTTTAAATAAAAAGTTATTAATGTCATTTTCCAACCAATTTGGCTCCATGGGGTCCCCAAGTTGACCCATGGATTGTCTTGGTCGGCCATTACTCATCCAATAAGGGTAGGACATGTGTCAAGGTCATTTCATATTATTATAACATTATCTTTACCTTAAATTACATTAATTACCTTTAATCGCGATTAATAAAATTTAAAAGTTATTATTTACCAAAAAAAATATTTTAATCTCATTGAACCAAATTTTGTTTCCTAATGAAAACCATGTATGTAGGAATTTAGAAAATAAAATCACATAAGTGGTAAAGTTTCATTTAAATGAAAAATCAGTTTCTTTAACTACCACATAGAGCTTTCACTATTCATCAAAAATTTATGTTTTTCAGAAATATACCAAAAAATCACCCTAAGCTATATTTGATATTCCGAATTCAAAAAAGTTGTCTATTTTTCAAAATTCATAATATATAATTTTCATTAATTATTTTAATAATTCATTCCCGCTGTCAAAACAAATAGCGTGTTTTTAAGAAACAATATCTATTAAAAGATTGACACTAGTTTAAGTCCAATTTCAAAGTTAAATTAATTCTAATGACCACCATTGGATTAAATGGTAAAAATATATTACAATTAAACTTTAAAACCAATTTAAAATATTATCTAACCATATATTTAAATTTGATGAAAAATCAGTTTTGATGTAAAATGTAGTATTTTTCACTATTCATTAAAAAAATTTACAATGTCAAAAACATACCAAAAATTTAACCAATGTAAATTTCAATGTCCCAATCATAAAAATATGTTTATATTGAAAAATAGAGCTTATAAAATTTTCAAAAGTTATATTTAAAAAATTTTCCCCAACAAAAGGTGGTAAACCAATCTTTTAAAAATATTAGAGTATTTATTTTTAAAATTGGATTCATTTGGAATTTAAGCCTCTATCATTTATTGGATAAATGTAAAAATATTTAACAGACATATGTAATCGTTTTTTAATTATTTCTGTTCATTCCCGCCATTATAACAGCTAGGCGTGAACTATTATACTATTATTATATTATTAGTGTGCAATGTAAGATTTCAAAGAAACTCGTTGATGCGTATTGGGCATGCCATCGAGCATAGCATTACCTTTAAAGTAATATTAACATTTTATTCCAAAATATTGATAACCATTAGAATGTAATATTATTTATTTACCTGGGATGTTACATCCTTCCCTCCTTTTGGGAATTGCGTCGTCACAATTTCAAAATTGGGCTTGGAAACTTCATTGAAAGTCCCACATCGGAACAAGAGTCAGTAAAACTATCACTTTAAAAGATAAGGAGGGAAGTACAATGGTCACCCAAGTTAACACATACTAGGATTGCGAGTATGAAAATATTGATATGGAGGAGAAAACAAAGGGTCATATTCTGATGGAGAGTGATAGTAAACATTTCTAGGGGAAAGTTAACCATAAGAAAGTCACAAACTTGTGGTGGGTTAAACGGTATTCGATTCCCCAGTAGGAAAAGGTAACAGACAAAATTTTTATTTTAAGTTACACTTCATTGAGGAATTTATTTTTGAGCTTAACTAAATCATATTGAAACATACTTACTTGTCACGTAGACTTTCAACTTTTACTAGATTCCTTAATCAAACTCATATTTTCTCCAAAATACGAGTATTTAGGAAGACTTGTTCACATTAAAATTACTATAATATACTTCTTGAGAATCACCTAATCCAAAAAATATAACTATATATTTCCCATGTCTTTAGATATCAACCAAAACCAAACCAAAAATTTTAGTACGAGAACAAATATTACCCAAAAAGGATACTTTTTTTTACAAAAAGAAAAACTACTCCTAATCTCCAAAATTTGTGAAACAAAACTCAAAGATCAATGAAGACCATTCAGTAAAAAATTTTCCATAAAATTATTCAAGGTAAACCCAACTAAGATTGAAACCCAAATATTTGAAGGATTTAATCACATAGTCTCCCAAGGTACAAATTAACATTTATCTCCAAATAACATTAGTCGCTCTTAAAGTATCATATTGAAAAGTAATTAACCCAATCACATATCCTCCATGATAGGTTAATAATTTACATAGATAACCCAAAATAAACTTACTCTTGATTCATAAAATCATCTAACTAAAAAAATAATTAGTCAAACTAACCAAGGACTTCATGTAGTCCAGTGGTAGGCGATAAATACTAGTTGCACTTTGGTTGTGGGTTCGATTCCCGCAGGTTGGCCCAACGCGACGGGTTGTCACACGGTCTGCGTGTTGTCCTTTTTCCAAAACTATATAATACTTAAAACATTCCCCAAAACGAGATAAAATCTTCAAAAATAATCATAACATATTTAAACCTCATGTTTATCTCACGCCTCTCATTTTCCGTCATAACATATAGTAACCCATAATTACCTCAAAAGTAAGGATCATATAAACCCTAATGGTTACCTTTATAAGTATTACATGAACTTCCGCATCGAGTTGGTTCTCTTGTACATGATGCAATAGAGAACTCACCAAGGTTCAAGTGGTTAACCATTACTCCTTGATAGTTGGTTTAGAATAACGACGATATTTCTCATTGAATCCCCCGTTTCATCCAGTCTCTTAATCATAGAACCACCCCAGTTTCCTTCAAACCCATTGTCACTTTGGTTCATGTTAGATCCATCAATTTACTAAAAAAAAGGTCAGTGTGAGTATATCAACAAAATCATCATGTACTAAAGGGGAAGATAAACAATAAGATATACTTAACCAAGTTATATCAAACTCATTCCAACATTCATAAATAAAAATGACTCTATCTAATATAATAACCATTGTGGTTATACACAACTTTTCACATATGATTTAACAACACTCTAACCTCTATAGTTATCTAAACCGACCATTGATACCAACTATAAGGACCCGACATTAAACCTTACATAATCTTGAGTTATTTCAAGAATACACATTGTGTATCTTTTAATGATTATAGTTTTAGAGAATTAGATCATAAATCATGCATTGTATTCCATATTTAAACAAAGTGGTTACATGAAAGATAGTATTCATTTTTTCCATCAACGGAAACATATTTAAAATAAAACATGGATTCTTTCTTGACGATTCCTTGACACTATCATCATATCAGGTACCTTTCCCTTGACCTGTGAAAAACATTTCAAAAACTTAGGATGAGGATAAAAAGCTCAGTTAGGGATATAAAAATTCGGAAAGGAAACAGTAGTACATGTATACATAAGAATCAATGAAATCATACCTTACTCATAAAACATAAGCACGTTAACATACCTCAAGAAATCATAAGATTTATGAATAACTCATAGAAATAATAAGGCATAAAGATAACTTGAGGAATTCATAACATTCTTACATAGTGGGTAACCCTCACGGTTACATTTGGAATACCCATCACAGAATATTCCCTAAATATATTCAGAGAAACCATAACATTTAACCCCTTCGCGTTACCCAATGCATTGGAGAACTATATCGGGATCACCCGCCCTTAGTTTATCATGGAACCACACGTATTCATAAACAATTCCCAAGAACCATAACATAATCATAGAACATAACTTAATCATAAAGGAAAGAAAAAATTCCCAAATTGTAATAACGATATAACATTTTAAGATATTGAAATAATGAATCCATTCTAAAAACCATTTAAAACATTTAATAAAGAGATTTTTTAACCAAAGTGGTCCATACCACTTTGAAGCTTTTACCATTTTCAACCATTAATATCCATATAAATAAATCCTTAAAACCATTTTGAAATCATGGATATTAATGGGAAATATTTATAAGAATAAATCATTAAAAAATTTAAAATGATATTTTAATTAAAGTGTTTTAACAAAATGAGAGACACTTAAATACAATAATTGAGGAATAACATTTAATCATAACTTTATAATATCATGACAATAATTGGATTCAATATATAATATTCCAAATGACAGTATATACACCATATAAGTGTTAACTGGTTTATAATAACAATGAAGTCTCAATTGAAATGTAAAATGAGATGAAATCCATTATAAAGAAGGTATCCTTAAATTAAGGATAAATCAATCTCATAATTATGTGTGACAAATATAAATACACCCAATATAAGTAAATATTAAGTGTAAAACAATATAATTTCATTCAAAAATATAAAAAGGATGACATATTCAATAACTACATGTTGATCCCAAAGAAATTGATATTGGGTTATGAAGTTCCCTTGGTAAAATTCGACAGCCTAACGACGTCACTATAAAATTCATAAAATTAGTGGATTAGAGATAAAATGGTATCTCATGACTTGGAAATAAAATTTACATCAATAAGGATATATAAGAACATATCCCAATAGAAAAAGATGTAAATTAAAAGACATAACAAAATAAGTCTTTCAAAAAGAGGACTGTGAAAGGTTCCCTTGCCGATTTAGGCAACTTTTGAAATATTCACCACATGAAAGAAGGGTCATACAATGAAGATTTAAATATCCATAAATGAGAGTATATTATACAAATAGTGAAATAATGGTCAGTAAATAAAACAAAAAAAAATAAATAGTGGAAAATGTAACATCAATCGCACGGGAATAACAAGTTAGATGAAAATCCCCTTATTAAAATTGGGTAGCCTAACGACGCCACATGAAACTTCTAAAAACGGATTGATGAGATAAAATAGTGTCTCTCATAATATTAACAAAAACTATATAGCCAGAGTAATATTAAATAACATCCCCCAACATAGGAAATAGGAGCTTAAAGTAAGTTACATTAATAAGAGTACTTAAAAAGAAAGAGTGAGGTAGGATCCCTTACCTCAAGTCTGACTTCTCTTATTCGTTTCTTTATATTCCTGAATAATAAAGTTTTTTTAATTTATAATTGCTTAAGGTCCTCATTTAAATATTATTATTCAGTTCATATCACAAATTATAATGTTACAATAATTGGTTAATAATGTGAGTTCATATCAGATGTTTTTTTCGATGTTTGGTACATGAGTCAAAAATAAACTTGTTTGAAAATGATTGTCCATGTAGTTATAAGTAAATAATCTCCAGAATAGTATTAATGATTTACATATCTTATATATCCAGAACATATTCATTTTATACTATTCAATAACATTTGGAGACAAAAAGAAATGAAATTCACCGTTCATGGAGACTATAGGCCGTACGTACGCATTAACGCTACTTTCATTTCTTTGTCATATTAATGGAATAAAAAATAATTGAGAGAGATATATATTATAATTACATTATAATAAATATGTTTTATAGGTCACATAAGTTAATTAATTTCATTCTTTATACATTCCATGTATTGCATGAATGAGTCACATCACTTGAGGGGGAGGTAGTCCACACTTCCTCGTATGAAATTATCGCAATTTCACAACATGAAAAGAATAAAGGTATATTTTAAATATAAAATACAGAATCATATGGGAAACATAAATACCATATATATCATATATAAAATACAGTGACATCATAATGGCCACCATGAAAGGTGTTAAGCGAAGATTGAACAATCATCATTTTGTGAGGCAGTAATTCACCATCCACAGAAACAATATGTTCTTTAAACATTACACGGAGGTGTGTTTAAGTGTAGCTATAATACTTAACATGAAAACATACTAGTATATTTACGATACTGGTGTTGTTACAATATAAAGGAATAAAAAGAGTTTATGGGTTTGGAGAAGCAAAATAAAACAAAAGAACAGAACTGATGACATTACCTTTAAATCGGGTAACTCCTCTTGGTTTGAACCAAAAGGGTTTTGTGAAGAGCATTCTGCCAAAGGTGAGGCTTCAATGATGAATAGAGGAACGTGGAGAGATTAAATGGGAATGGTTTGGCTGATACAATGCCTTGAGATGTGTGGGTAAGGTGGTAGAGGTGGGGGCCTTTTATAAGAGAAGAGGAGGGGCACTCTTGGAATGTTATAAACTATTACTTTAGTATAAAATGATTTTCGGATTTCAAAGGTCCTAAACGGATATATTGAGAGGCTAAGGTGATAAGGTTTCTAAATCCACCCATAAAATAGATTTTTTACATGTTTAAGACTTATATTTCACCCTATATTCTCATTTTATATAAATCGTTCATTTATGAGGTAATCACTGCATCATCACGATGTCATTAATAAATTAATTTATTTAATGTATAAAAATTATAAAACAAATATTATGATGTATAAAATATTTTTATCTTTCTAATACATATTTATAGTCAAAAATATGACTTGTATAACCCCATTTAAAATTTTTTTTAGTAAAATAATACATGTTTGTGACATTTTAATTTTAACTTTAAATAAAAAGTTATTAATGTCATTTTACAACCAAAGTGGCTCCATGGGGTCCCCAAGTTGACCCATGAATTTTATTGGTCATCCATGACTCATCCAATAAGGTTATTACATTTTCATGGTCATTTCATATTATTATAACATTATCATTACTTTAAATTACACTAATTACCTTTAATCGTGATTAATAAAACTTAAAAGTTTCTATTCACCAAAATATTATTTTAATCTCATTGAACTAAATTTTAAATACTAATGATAACCATTTATGTCGGATTTTTTATAATTAAATCACAGAAGTGGTAAATTTTCATTTAAACAGAAAATCAGTTTCTTTAACTACCACTTAGTTGTTTCACTATTCATCAAAAATTGAAATTTTTTCATAAAAATACCAAAATTTTACATAATCTATATTTTATATTCCAAATTCAAAAATGATGTCTATTTTTCAAAATTAAAAATATATAAGTTTCATTAATTAATTTAATAATTCATTCACGCTGGAAAAACAAATAGCGTGTTTTTAAGAAATAATATCTATTAAAAGATTGACACTAGTTTAAATCCAATTTCAAAGTGAAATTAAATCCAATGACCACCATTGGATTAAATTTTAAAACTATATTCCAATTAAACTTTAAAACCAATTAAAAATATAATATAACCATATATTTAAATTAGATGAAAAAGCAGTTTTGATGTAAAATGCAGAATTTTTTCACTATTCATTAAAAAAATGAACAATTTCAGAAACATACAAAAAATTTAACCAAAGTAAATTTCAATGTCCCAATCATAAATAATAAGTTCATTTTGAAAAATAGAGATTATCAAATTGTCAAAAGTTATATTTAAAAAAGGTTCGCCATCAAAAGGCGTTAAAACAATATTTTTAAAATATTGGAGTATTTATTCATAAAATTGGATTCATTTGGATTTTAAGCCTCTAACATTTGTTGGATAAATGTAAAAATATTTAACAAAAATATGTAATAATTTTTTATTTATTTCTGTTCATTCCCGCCATTACAACATCTAGGCGTTAACTATTATAATATTATTATATTATTAGTGTGCAATATAAGATTTCAAAGAAACTCGTTGTTTCGTATTGGGCACGACATCGAGCATATCATTACCTTTAAATTAATATTAACAATTTATTCACAAATATTTAAAAACATCAGAATGTAATATTATTTATTTACCTGGGATGTTACAAATTCATTCATTTTATATTACGTTTAATATATGTAAAATCATGTTTGTAACATTCTGACTTGGGTTCCACTAAAGGGTTCCCAGAGCTAGTGGGTTAGAAGGCCCCAAGTGAACCTCCCCAAA
This sequence comes from Viscum album, assembly GCA_963277665.1. Classification (NCBI taxonomy): domain Eukaryota; kingdom Viridiplantae; phylum Streptophyta; class Magnoliopsida; order Santalales; family Viscaceae; genus Viscum; species Viscum album. The sequence continues at coordinate 113,087,962 of OY728121.1, forward strand.
CACAATAGGCTACTAAATACATGTGTAAATAGCCTATCTAGAATAACCTCTCAATTTGGTACCCTACCTGGATTGACAAATACCTGGATGTTGTTTCTGATCTCCATGGGCTCACATCTAGCACTCGAGAATCAACAATAAACAGAGGGATTGATTTAACCCAACCTAAAGAAAACAAAATGACATATATATACACATGTATAGAAAGAAATATCCAAATAAAACATTAATATATATATATATATATCATTACAGAATGATAACAAATGATTTGATACAGCGAGACAGTAACAAAATAATCTGAATGATACAATTACAGAAGACATGATAATAAAGCTAAATAGGTACACAAACATTCTCTATATGATAGCGTTGGAAGAATACCACCATCTCACCATCGATCTAACAAAATCCAGATGAAAAAATACCTCACCCACTAACTGTGGTGCATTTCTTTCTCAGCATCAAAAGAGAAAGATATGTCTACACACCACAAAAGGGTTATGTACAGTGTGAGATAATAGGCTTAGTAGGGTGTCACTCAGGTATTCGATTTCACTTATCTAAATAATAATTAAATAATGACCATCTTCTAAGAAAACCATGAATGATATATATTTTAGTATTTTTTGTATGAAGACCATGAAAAAATGATTTAATTTCCTCCTTTTTCACATTTTCAAATAAATAAAGTAAATCTGTTTTAATTAATTTCATATAAATATATCAAAATGATATATAAATTCAAAATAATTAATGAAAAGCATATTATATCAAATATATGATAGAATAATTAAAACATTACAAGCCAAAATTGCAAAAAATTGGCCAAAAGGACATGTAACATCATGCCAACGATCACACTAGTTCATGATAGCCTGAAGATTTGTACTTAGCATAGAAAACCATGTGAAAATCATGACTCTAAGAAAATTCATCAATTCATGATAGTATAAGAACACCCTAGATTGTAAACCCTATAATAGGTCTAATAAGTTCATAGAACAAATAGTGTAGAGGAAAGCCAAATGAGAAAAACCCCTAGGAGTGGATACGGTCTATTACTACACCTTCCACCTATGTACCCAAGGCTTCCCATGTTCTTTATTTTCCAAACCATTTCATCAAACCATTTAATTACTTTTTCAATTGAAAACCAATTCATAAAACTACATAATATTAATTTAAAAAACCTTTTTCCTTTACCTTAAATTGGGAAAAACCATCTTTTTAAAAATTCCATTTCCACACACACTAATAAAATTTCTCAATCATTACATTTCATTTCATAAAATAATTTATCAAAAAATGATGTAATTTAGTTCACTTACATATTCTAGAGAAGAAACCATCTACATTAAAACCCGAGTTGGAGATGTTCATAATGGAATCCATCACATGAAAGAACCCCAAAATGATAATGGAGGACACATAATTCAACCAAAATATATTTTAATTTATTTAATTTTATATAAGTGTCGATGAAGAAGATGAATTAATACATATCTTAAGAAGACACACCCATTGCATCATAACCAACAAAGGATTAGCCTCCATAACAAGATCACACAAGGAATCCTGAAAATAATCAAAGAAAACATCATGTTATATTAATAAAACCTATAATAGAACATAATGTTTCTACCACAATCACATGAAACGAAGAAGCGTAAATTCAATTTTCCAAAGAGAGAAACAATGAAACTTCCCTGGTGATCCTATGTCGAATGAGTTGATCCATAATGAATAAAGGTCTCCAAAATCATCAGAGAGGATCTATAGGTCAAGATAAAGGATGGATATGTCCAAATAATAAAAGAAATCAGCCATGAAGCACTCAAAAATCCAACCCCACATGACCTATAAAAATTTTAATCCCTTTGAAGATCGTGTAGTCCATGGGTCTCAATACACCAAAAAACCGTTTCCATTTTTAAAAAAAGAACTTTTAAAATTACACTTCATGTAACCCTTACATGACATGTAATATTTTATGTTGTGTACTAAGATCTTGATTTGACTCTAGCGAACATTACATGTCATGTAATCTCATAACACAGTGTTTAAATCCCATGGAGGCAGTGAGAACCCTAGATTTATATGAAAACAAAAACCATGGAAGTTATTCTATGAACTTGGAGAGAACCCCGTTAAGAAAAGACATGATTATAAATGTAATCCATTAATTAAAACCAACAGAAATCCCCTAAATTTTGTTCATTTTTCTTATAAAATGTTTTCCATCATCAGGAGACCAAATATATACTCAATTAAAGAATTAAATATGTAAAGAAAAGGGAATTACTTTAAATAGGGTAACAGGATGTTACAAACTCCCCACCATAAGTATTTTCATCTGCATGAAGTTATATGTTATAATGAAGTCTAGTAAAGAGGTGAGGCCACTACACCATCATCAATTAATTTTGATTCAAAGTCTTATAAAAATATTATTTGTTCCTCTATATAACTCAAACCACTGAAATAATTTCCCCCCCAATACTTTCACTTGAGAGTCAATGCTCTCTATAAGATAATCAATAATAGAAACATCTAGAGTTAACTAAATCTCTTCCCAACTCAAAATGTGAGAGGGATACAGATGGTATTTATAATGTTATTATATGTGGAAACCTTCATGAGTTCCTATCAACTAAAATTTCAATGTAACTGATAAGAAACCTACTGAAGATTCTTGTTGTCTTAAAATGGTCCAAACTATCTCGGAGGCAACTTTCTATATATTCCATGATGATGGTGACCCAACTTAGGAGAAATAACATAAAAGCCCTACCACATATATAAAACTCTAATGGATGATGTAGTTTATCAATATATTATTTTTATTTACCCATTGGTGTAACTATATGCCGACAAATATCGTTAATCCTCACAAACTCTTCCTCAAACAAACTCAGTCACAAAAATGAAGCATCACCCAACTGCATCAATCTAAGAGGAGACCTACATAAGTGACCATATAGAGCCTCTTAATGATCCATTCTGATTTACAACTAATAATTGTTGTCATAATAAAACATAACCAGTCCTATTTGGCATCCCATGACCCACTAAAATTCATGACACATGCATGGAGAATATCCTCTAGGACTTGATATCATGCTCTACTTGACCATATATATGTCGATGATGAGAAGAACTCAACCTTAACTAAGTACCCATAACCTCCTAGACGCTCCTCTAGAAAATCAACGTTATCCTAGGATCCTTTTATGAGATAGTGGTAGAAGTAACCCCATCTAACCTCACAATTTCTTATAAATACAACTTTCCTAGATCTTCTACTTTAGTGGGGTCCCTGATCAAAATGAAATGATGTGACTTTGTCAATAAAAAACCACCACCAAGATAGAATTCATTCCTCTAGGAGTTCATAGTAATATATCAAAAAATTCCATTGATACCTTTTCCTATTTCCAAATCATCACTAAAAGAGGATTCATAAAACAATGTTGTTTAAATGAACTATCTTTATCTATTGGATGGTGTAACAGTGGAAAGATAATCACAAATGTCACACTTAACATTTTGTAACCTGAATTTTCTTCTCATTTCATAATATATATTTGTAGTTCCTATATGAGTGGCCCATTATGAGCTGTGATAATAAAACAAAACTGATCTCCTCACTAATTCTTGAATGATAAACCGACACCAAAGCCGAGAATACCATATGAAGAGAGAGACCAACTAGAAACGGTATCCCCATCACATAAGGCTTCTTGAATTCCTCCAAACTCGTCATCCTATTATTGAATTTTTAGAATATAATGAAGGATAGTTTTTAATGTCTCTTATTTCATGTTTATTATTTTTGGATATTTTATGGATTATTTTTTAGACCAGGTGTTGAGACAACATGTGATTATGATGCCTGGTCTTCCCAAAATAAATGTTTGAAATTAATTAAATATATTAAATAAACCAAATGCATTTTTTTCTTAAAAATTAAGAATAAAAATTCAAAAGGGGTATAAATCAAGAATCGGAGGGCACAATTGGGTTTAGAATGTGGGTTTTACCCTAGGCATGGGACTATATTTTTAGGTCCCAACATTTGTGAAAAAAATATCATTGGAACAGAATTAATAATTTATATAAATTTAAGGATTTATTTTATTTTATTTTATGCATGGACTTGATTATTTTATAAATATATGGATATGATGTTTTTTCAGGGTAGGGCACTAAACCGTGGAGACTTATAGGCAATTATAAGGGCACTTGTGAAAAACAATATTTAAAGTTGTTTTTTTATTTTTGAAGTCAATTTTCAATTGACATCTATAAAGGATACAAAACTAATAATCTCTTCATAATCATTTTTTTAAAAACAAACATCATATATGATGCTGCAATTAGTTTTTGGTGTTGGTTTAATAAATAAAGCGACTTAGAAATCCAATTTTCGACGTTTGTTTTCAAAAAAAATCGATGTCGAAAATCAACGGCTGTCATTTTTCAGTGTCATTTTGTTACAAACCGATGCTTAAAATCACATATGTATTGGTTATCACCATATTTTTATTAAAGAAACTAATACCCAAAAAGTATTATTATTTTTAAAATGATTCGACGTCGGTTTTTATGAAAACCGACTTCGAAAGTTTATTTTTTTATAAAATTTAGAATATTTCAATTCCAGAATAATCAAAATACCGGTAATAAATACACAATATAAATGAATCAAAAATAATTTATAATTGAACAAAAATATATAAAAATTTAAAAAAAATTATCTAGTTAATCAAAACATTATCTATGCATTTGAATTATAAAGTAAAATAAAAAACATACCTGAAATTTATGACTTGATAACTGTTGGTTATTATTGAAGCATTAATTTGATATAATTGTGTTCAAAAAACTATTATAAAAAAAGTATTAGTTTTTTTAAGATGTTTGTTTAGGAAAATGATATATTATTCATAAACAATACAATATACATACCTGAAATCGTAATCAGACTTAACTAACAGTTCATAAACAATGATTAAAGAAGGGTATGATTAGTTTTGGAATAAGACTTGTCATCATTAAATTTATAAAATTACATTTTATGATATGGTATTATGAAATATAATACTATGATTGAAAATAAAAAATAATTAGTATAACTAAACTTATCAAATTCAGTAGTTACCCCGGTTGTGATTATCTTATACATGAATCATAGAACATAATAACCACATTAAACATGTCCTTATTGATGATATACTATTATTATAAGACATTAAGGTGATAATAAAATCCATTATATATATATATATATCTTAAAAACAAAATAACACCTAACTTATAAAATATTTATCTTTACTTACATATATTAGATTGTGTTTGGTTTCATTATCAACATGTATTTTTTGTTATTTTTTTTTCATGAACTTTATTTTCATATATATGAAATAATAACACATGTATAAATAAGGATAATTAATCATAACGAGCTTATAAAAAACAACAAAAAACATTCATGTTTAATAGGGTGGAAAATGTATGATGAACAATCCATGATAAATATAAAATCCAATATAAGGTGCATTCACTTGGAAAAAAATATGCCTAACATCCAATGCCCCCTACAATAAAAAATTTTATAATTAATTAAATTATATTGATAATTCATTCATAATTATGTTTCTATTAATACTAATCAAGAAATGGAAAATACCAACCCTCACTCTACAACTGTGATAATCTGTCACATATATATGAAACTCTATTAGCATTATTCAAATATTCAACATCTAGGGAAATGTATTCTGGATCTATAAAACCAAAAATGACTGTGCATTAATTTTTTATAAGAAGAGTGTGTAGATACATAATTTAAAAATAAAATATAGTTATTCAATTGAATCCATCTTTTGTTAAATTAATAAAAATTGGAATGTCGATTTACATACATGGTAACCAACTGCAACACATTCTGGACGAGCTCTTCCAAATCAGCTACATGCATGATATCTTCATAGAGTATTATCAATGGATAATCTATTCAACAAATATTTTATATCATCTAAAACACATCCATATTATACAAGGAAGAAAAATCCAAGGATAATCATTGTATACCATTAGAAATATCAGAAGTATCTATAGCCGATTGTTCCTGATCCTTTTGTTTCATTTGTTAAAATTATTTGTTTTTAAGATAATTCTATATAATTTAAATTTGAGAAAACATTATAATTAATTTTCAATCATATTTAATTAAAATTTAAAAAAAATTTACCTTATATGAAATATAACGAAGACGACCAACTGAAAAAGCATAAAATATCTCAGACAATCCCCAAATCTAGTAATCTCCTAAGTAGGAAATGGTGGTGGAGCATGAGGATCAATAATATCTAGTAATGATACTCTAACCTAACCCATCTACGTAGTTTGTTGATTTTCATATTCCCCGTAAATATGAATGAGTACTAACACAACAATATGTATATGAGGATATCCAGCAATCAACTCAAAATATACGGTTTGCTCTGAGCGAGGTGGTGTAGGATCAAATTAGGCAGGCTAGGCATGGTAGTCCGGTTGGGATGGTTGTAGAGGCTTCACAACCCGCTGATCAGGTTGGGAAGGCTGGGAAGGATGCACAACCGGTTGAGTTGGTTGGGAAGGTTGGGCATAGTGTGAATTTCTAGTTAAGTATTCTACAAAAGCCTGTTGAATGGGTACATGAATTTGATCACCCATATACTGTTTCATATGTTTTTATTTATCTTTTAAGGCTTCTATTTTTTGGTCTCTTGATTTCTTACACTAATGAAAAAAAAATTTAAATACAAACACCCACCTCACATCATCTAACATGGCTAGGGTGTTCTACCATTCCTAAATTTGTGGCTAGGATGTCCATCCTACCCTTTGGTATATAAGATCCCTATGTCTCTTTCCCCTAATGTTCATCCTAAAATGAAAAATGAAAAAGATATAGTAGTGTTTATAATTTATAATATAGAAAAATTCATGACATATAAATCAAATTTAATTACAATTTTATCAGTTTCTTCCATCACTTTATCTATATGATATTTATCATTTTTTCTTCTTCCAAAATCAGAATTTTTTGTCAACTTCTTTTTGAAATCTCTCTATCTTTCCACTACTAAAGTAAGACATACTTTCTTAATTTCTTTTATTTCAAAAAAAAATGTCATATATAATTGAATAAAAAATTAGTTATTTAAACTATATTATATTCAAGAAATACAAAAAAAATAAATCAATTGAGATATTACACTATTACGGCCTCCCAAAACTGATTTTTTCCATCTTGTCGATCGCCTTTGAGTCAGGATATAATATGATAATTCTACAACAGCTCTTCATAGAGATATAGAAAATAAATTTTGTTTCATTTGGTCGAGTTTCATTATTATTATTATCAAATGTAATATGAAATCAATCATACCAATGAGCAAGTGAATGTTTTCGTAAACATGTAATGCCACGTTTACCAACTCGAGAACTTGATTTCGTACAAGTAAAAGCAGAGGACTCCATCGTTGAGGACTCATTTGTAGTCCTAAAATTATTTTTTGTAAATTGATTGTTTTTTAATTAAATAATTATATTAATGGATATTTAATTATATGATAAAATAAAAATACATTGGTATTTTCTCCTCTGTATCTGTAATTGTACATGTCATTGAAACACAAAAATGTAATGAATTTTTTGAGGACCTGAATATTATTATCCAATTAAATAATTAGAAAACAGAAAATTGAAATACGTAAATAAAAAAAGGACATAGATTTGTTAGTTATAGTGAAAATAATTATGTTATTATTCTTAACCAAAAAATAGAAGGTCAAATATTTAATATATACATTACATCAATAATTATAGAAACATTTAAAAATTTAAATATTTAATATTAATTAAATAATAATGTTTTTACACATGTAAATTTCAAAAAAGAAAAATAATGTAAATAATTACCATATTAATTAGTATAGTTATTTAGTGTTCTCCCATATCCATTTAGCATGATCATTTCATACTATATGAACTATGTCTACGTTATAATCATTGTTATATGAAAATCATGTAATAGATGAAGAACCATCGTATAAATAAATTACATCATCGTCATCATCATCATCATCATCCTCATCATCCAAATTGATTATTTTAAATTAACAAATGATGTACCACTAATCATTCAATGGATCACTGATTTTTTTTTCATGTGTGGCCATGATAAATGGTTCTTCATTGCAATAAATCTTTTTTTCAAATCAACCAGTTTAAACCATTAATCATCATGTTTTACACCACTATTACTTATAGCCCTATTAAACATAAACACGGTGACTTGAAATTTAATATAATCAATTTTCCATATGTGTACCTGAACTCCAAAAAATGGCATTAAGGCATACATTCCATTTTGAACTTTGGAACTTGAAAAATCAGTGCTTCAGCGAAGACCATTACACCACTATTCTAAGTGGAACTCTTTTCTTTTAGAATTTTTGTGTTAAATGTGTAGTCATTAATATCAAACCCAAAACATGTGATCACATTAAGTAGTGGTCCCCCTACCAACCACTTCAATGTTTCTAAAGAAAATATATCTGTGGTGAATTTATCTTTAATACATGAAACAAGTGTCTTTTTCTGCACAATCATCAACCAATTTTCATTTCTCATTTGATACTGTAACTTTAATTCATAAAATATCTAATGATATATATTATTAAACCACAAATTTGTTGTTAAAAATGTATAAAGGTTCTTGAAACACTTCATCATGTGGAATGAACATTACCTTTAAGCCTTGAATCCATCTAACTTCTCTATCAACTGTTATATGTCAAGATATAGGGAGACCAATATAATCCCCTTTATAAAAATAATCCATATATAACTCAAGAATCTATTCCAATACATATTTTTGAACGATTTATTCCTTTGGTCAATAAGTATTTTTGACATATCCCTTCAAAATGTTTATATATATTTCAAAAGGATACATCTATCGTAAATAAGATGTCCCATATATTCTTATCTCTCGCACCTAATGAATCATCAAATGTCCCATTATATCAAAAAACGTAGGTGGTAAATTCATTTCTAGTTGAAAAAGAATAAGAGTTGTTTTATTCTCCAACACATCTAAAAAAATTGGATAAATGAATTTTCTACAAATGGATTTGAAAAATTTTCATAACCAGATGATAGTCTTTCAGATAGCTATCAGAAATTATACACACAGTTCAACTGGTAGAAATTATTGAATCAATACATGTAAATCATGAGATTTCATACCTATTTATTTATAGTCCTTTAATGACACCAAATTAATCACATTTTATATATAACTACTAGGTACTTTAATACCATGATGACAGTTAAAAAAATTCATCTTTTCACTTTTTCTTAATGTGTGACAAGACGAAGGTAAATATATTCTCTTTCCATTCATAGTTGGAGATACCTCCAAACATGTTACCCTTGATATTAATTCTAATATATAATGAAATACACTTATTTTCATTCTATTTAAGTCTAACAAAATTCAAATTAAACTGCCTCATATGTTTTTCTCAACATGTATAACGTCGATGTTATGTTTTGTATCTAATAATATCAAATTTTGTAGTATGAAAAAGATATAATATATCTTACAAATGTTTATTTGAACATGAAAACTTATTTTTATTCCAAATTTTGAATCAATATTTTTCACCCTCTAATAATATTCTTCTTCTAAAAATGGTCAAAGGGGCTGGTTGTATTCTTATAAACCATTGAATTCTTCTTTCAATCTACAATAAGGATGATCAATTCAAAAAAATATTCAATGTTCCATATACACTATCTTTCTTCTATTAGGAAATTTCTAATATGAGGACCCTACTTCAAAAATTGGACTTGATTTATGTTCCTTAATGTTATATCCATATAAGTATCCATATGTATGAAATTCGTTTATAGTTAACATTATCCTAGAATGTAAAATAATGTACTCTTTCTTGTATGCATTGAAAAATTTAACACATGCCTCAAATGGAAGTTTGAAATCATCAATAAATGGCTACAGATACAAATCAATATCATTTACTGGCTGTTTTTTCCCAAAAATCAGCAAGCTCATCATATCATATTTTTTATTCATACAGATATTTGGGGACTAGTTGTATTATATCATCCAAATTAGTCATGAACTGTGTTGTCTACCGAGGCTTCGATATAGATTCATTCCATCTTTACACAATACAATTCTAGGATTTCTATCTTCACTTACAAAAAAAATTCTTTATCAAATCTCTTCCACTGCAGTGAATCAATTGGGTGATGTAAGTGACCATCAGAGATGCACTAATCTGAATGAAAACTTATCCTTTTTATGTCAATTGAATTTTCTAATAGGAACTTCAAACGAGGAACTATTGTAAGGTACCAAAATATCAGTAGCATGAGGCTTGATTATGGTACCTAAGAATAAATCATAGTTTAATTAATATAATTATATGAAAAAATATTGGATATTATCATTAGAAAGTAGATAATTTATTTTTCATGTGATTAGATGGAAATGCCTAATAATGAATCTGAGTTGACGTTTTCTTCTATCTTATAGCATGATGTCCCAAATGTAGGAAAACTTGATAAATATTCATATTCCATCCTATACAACACACAATTATTGGGGAAACAATATATCTTTTTATACCCCAATCCCATTAGGCATAATATTTTATTCTCCTAATAATTGAAATTTTGCAGCTCGTTGCCTTCTAGAAGTAGATATTTTAAAATATCAATTAATTTGGAGAAACATTTACTATCACTCTACCCATTTCTTGATTTCATGTTAAATAATCTCAATACTGATGATAACACTGTATATTTATTGCAACCTAGGAATACTTGTTTCTAAAAATCTACATAATATCATTCAAAAATTTCTATTTTTTCAATGGTTTCAACGAATTAATCATGAATTAATTCTTTAATAAGATCCCCCATCTGATTATAAATATTTTTATCGAAATTAGATGTTTAATAATGAATATTTTGTTTAGAAAATTCCAAGAATTCATCAACACCTTTTTCATATTCACTAGTTGTTCTTATAAAATTTGTCCTATTATGATCCATTCAATACATTATATCTCAATATGATCAATGAATATATAAAAACATAGAAACATGTAAATATATATATTTATATAAATTGTTAAATTTTTAAAAAATACACATTCAATAAAATTGATTGGTAATCAAATTATAATGCCTTGGTACTCACAATATTATCTATATGGAATACATAATCTCATGAGGAATATGGAATTCTTTAATACCACAAAAACATAAAAATATAACATCAATGAGATATACAACAATAATTACATCAATAATATATAATGTAGTGATATTTTTCTTACCACATTATCAAATTATATCCAAATCACAATATCATATCAATGATTCAATAACCTTATCAAAAAAATAATTTACCATAAAATTATATAAAACCACAAAGACTAACAATAAAAAATTATCATAATATGTTTTATTAAGCCACATTATAATTTTAAAATTTGATTACAACTATTCATAAAGTCATTATTAAGAAAATACCCAACAGAAAAAAATCTACTTCAAATCACAAGATTTAAGATAATTTAATCAAGTGAAAATAATTTCCCCCTTTTTCCTATTATAAATTTATATACATTCATCTTTATAATTTCTTGAATAATATCCACTTAACCTTGGTTATATAATATAAATAAATAATACATTTATCCATATCTATTCTATTATCACATCATAATAGATCCTCATTATCCTCTTTATAGAAAAAGTTTCATAAAACCGTTAATCATTATTTAACACACATAAAAATGTCCAAAAAAAGAAAAAAATATAATTTATATATCATTTTTGTACAAACACATTAATCAATATATATCATCACCACCATTTTATGATTTCATCAATAATATTTTTTTTCACAATGGGAAAGCCATAAGAAAAAAAATTATAAATAAGAATAAACTACATTAAAATAATTGAAACAATAACTCAACAAAAAAACTAAATGATAAATAATTTTACATAAAAATAAAAAAAACATACAAAATATGGATTTCACCAAGGAAAATGGAGAATTTTTTTTAACTTTCTCCCTCAAAATTGTTCGAAGAATAAACACTACAATGACTAAAAAATTGTTTTTAAAAATGAAAAATAAACAAGATTAAAGAAAGAAAATCAAACCACAGATGGTGATCACCTAGAAAATGGTTTTAGAAGAGAAATATGTCCATAGATGTTGAAATAATTATAGAAAATGAAAATTTGAACAAAAAATTATGAAATAATGATAACTAATGAAGAAAATAATCAACAGTAGTCGTCGGAATCATGGGTCGCTGCTGTCGGGTTTGTCACGAGGTAGAGATATTGTTTCAAAGTTCGAAAAATATGAAAGTTTCATGATCCCATATATTTTTTAAAACTTTTCAGCATCAGTTATTAGGAAAACTGACACCAAATTATTTTTTAAATTTTTAGCAATGATTTTACCGACATTATAAATGAAACAAAAAAAAGTTATTTGGAATCTGTTTTTTAAAAACTAATAGAAAAAACAAAAAAATTAATTGGAACCTGTTGTTGTTAAAACTGACTCCAAAGAATTCACAAACATTAATTTTCCATGATTTTATTGAAAATCATCGCCATATCTTCCAGGATAATTCAACGTTTTTCTATTGGTGGATAGATTTATTAGAAAAGATGATAGATTTAGAATAAATCATTGATCTTTGAACCAACATTGATTGTTGATATTATCAAAAAAGGAAAGATAAAACCATTATTTATCAATGATCAACTCAAACGCCAAGTTTGGATATTTTATTTTGAGTTTTTCATCTTGTTCATTTATCCTGGTAAAACATGAGTCAATTCCATGAATTGAATTAATATGTGCATCATTGTTAGTTTTAAATGGATTGAATTTTATATGTTCATGGTTATTTGTTCATCTTCATTCATCTTCTTCTATGACAATGAATCAATGATGAATGAATAAATTATCGAGTTTCATTCCCCAAGTGTTGTGACTTGGGGTTATCTCTCCCCCTCATTCTTCACATGTTTGTCCCATATATTTATTTTGAAAAGTGGTTTTAGGAATACTTAATATTCGATCATTGAGGGACCGTTCTTCAGTTTAATAGATCAATGTTGTGGGTAAGATTCATGTGCGATGATGGGGTTGAGGTGCGAAGATGGAAGTGTATGATTATAAATGGATGAAAAGGAATTGTGGTTCACATTCCTTCTAATATTTATGTGTGATGCTGGATTGGCTTGACAAATAATTTTCTAAGATGTTTTGAGATCAGATTATTATGGGTGATAATAGAAATACTCGACCTACCCCCAATCTATAGGTTATGGAAAAGGATGGGGGTATTTAAACACATTTTATGACATATAGGAATATCCTATGGGATCTAGAAAATCCTATGTTACAAGGAATATAATCCAGTGTTACACACTGTGTGGGACCTCTAGCTATGGTGATAGGTCTTTTTGTTGGAGTTATGTATCACACGATGTGTGACATGGTTACATAATCTGTGAATCACCCTTGGAGTCTTACAGTTTACCTTGGAGTGTCCACATAATTGGGAAAAATTAAATGACCATTTTCATACCGTGTACTCAGACATAGACATGACCAGGTGTAGATGAGATGGTACATGGGCATGGCCAGTGGTAGATAGACACAGACAGATGGTACATGTAGGGTTTTGAGTGACCACTACATGATGTTTGTTTCACCCACACACTATGTATGTCGAGATTTATAAGCCATGGGAGGCATAACCACACAATAATATCATGTTTGAGAAAGACATTATGTGTACTCAACATTCACTCCATTTACTCAAATAGATTTAGTTTGGAGCTCTTCGTATCATGAATTAAAACCATTTTTGGTTGATTGGGTTTCCCTTTGGTCCATTTCCTTAAGGTTATAGTTCCGTATTAAATCCACATCTCAATATTTTGATCCCCTCAAGAGGATGAATTGTAAATAGAGTTCGTAATGTCCCTCCATCAGACTCGAGTGAGATCCTCAATCATCTCTATACCTTAAGAGATGTTTGTTGAATCAATTTTCCCTCCTTGGGTAGGGAATTAATCCCCCATCTATTATTCCATATTGACAGTTTTCATTGAATCTTTGGAAAAAGATCCCCCTACATATTTGGTTAATCTAGATTGGGTTTGTGGTGTCCCCCAATGATTCTATGTGTAACAACTTATCCAATTATTAGGGTCTTCAATGATCAGTGAGATTTCTTGGGTAGGGACCAATGATCATTACTGCTTGATTGCATATCTATGGCAAAAGAAAGGTTTGTGAAGTGGATTCTCCTTGGACGAGCATTTCATCGAGCAAGAATCCTATGGTTCGTAGTTGGTTATGACCGACTGGTGGTGTGGTGTCCTTAAGAAGTATAACTTGTTGTTTTTTATTATAAATTGATTGTTATATATTGTATTGAGATGACTATACTTTATGCTTCATGTTTGGTGTTTTTGAGGAGTACCCAACTGGGTATTGTTATATACACCCATGCATGATCCTTGCGCACACTTGGTGTGTCATATGTAGATGGAGACCAATGTAATGGTTTCCTATGAGGATGTGGAGTAGGTGAACCATATATTTAGAAAAATATTCCTAGGTGTTTACTGAGATCTTTCATTTGAACTATTTCCTTTCCCTTGGAGTTTTTTTGACACATTATTGTTTGTGGATGAGATTATATTTTTCCGCATTTTCACTTTTAGTACATTAATCTCATACAAAGATTGTGTAGATATAGATTTATTCATTCATTTATTAGTTGTTTTACATTTCAGAATTGTATTGGCATGGATATGTGTGTGGTTTTACATGTAAATTAGGTTAATTCCTCCCATTTGTTTGTCATTCCTACTCGGAATTGATTGCTTGCTCCTAGGCTATTGGAGATAGTCTTGGGATAGTCAGAGGTCAGATCCTCATGGTTTATATCATGACTGAGAGTTATCAGAGAACTTAGTTCTTCCTTAGGAACAATGTCGGTGATATTGTGTTGTGGAAATAGTGTTTAGTGTTTCGAGTTAGAATTTCAGTCCAGGTACTCCAATGTTAGTGCAGCGTCTGACATATCTATACACCAGGACTCGAATAACTTACCTTTTGATTCAGTACATGTATACATTGGTTGTAGATAAAACATTGGAACATGAATCATATTAGAATGGTTTGTGTTTCTATTTCATTCTTGAGTCATCTCCCCAAATATTAACTTTTGATTATGGTACTTCTTATTAATTTAAGTATTCCCCTTGGAAGAAAGCTAGTTAGGATTCTACTGCATGATCCTCAGGGCGATCTTCCAATGGGAGAGGCATTTTCAAAGGGGAATATACCAGAGAGTGGACCTCTTGGTGGTTTATCATCTATACCACCACCCTTTGAGTAGAATCTAGCAATGGAATTCCCAATAAATGTTCCATGTAGTTTGAGTGCACTAAAAGAGTTTTAGAGGTAGTGACCTCTATGTTTTTGGGGTGATACAGACCCCCAGGCGGTAGAGGAATGGCCAGTGGATGTCACTAGTGTTTTCCACCATGTAAGTATTCATGAAGATTAGATGGGATTCCTTGTGGTGTTTTTTCTTTATGTTTTAGTTGGGTGTGGAGTTTAGTGACTTAGTCACATGAAAAGAAAAATCTATCCAGGTCACACATTGAGAATCTCTTTAAGAGTTCATTCCATGCACATTATGATCAACGCATATAACAATGATTATTAATTTGAAGTGGGGAATTTTGATCATGGTGGAGTAATTAGTGAGGTTTAAAAATATCTCATGATACTCCATTGATATGGTTTAGGATCTATTCATTAGAGTAAGAACTTTCTAGTAAGTCTTACACCAGGACATCAGGAATTAAGTAGAATCCATTTACATTCCCCCCTATGTATGGGTGCTTGAGCGGGCCTTGGTTGTTTAGGGATTTCTGGTAGATATGACAACAATTTTGAGTGCTGGTAGTGGGAAACATGGAGTTGAGGCCTAAACAATAGGTAGATAATGGAATTTACTGTGTCAGTGGTGCAGGTTTCTAATGATAGTTCGAATCATTTGTGGGAGTTGCGGGGATTCATCTATGATTTTTAGGTTCATCTAGATCAGGATTGTCCAACCCATTGTAAAACTAATCAAGAGACAGTCGAGGGACCATCAAGAGAGAGGAATTGGTAGGATAAGCGGGTCTGGATGGAAGAGTATGTGGAAGAGTGGATTGTAGGGAAGAAAGTAGTGGGTATAGGTTTGAACAATTTCCACCACCCCACCCAGGTGGTCAACACTAGGATTAGGGATTTGGTTTTCAATGATGAGACAAGTTGTTGGATATGAAGGCGTATGAACCTAGGATTCAGGGATGATATGTGGTATGATCCATTTATTTTTTATTTTAGATAAATTATTGATAAAAAATAGGTGTTATTCATTCATTCTTTTTAAAATATCTGGTTCGATACATATAGTTCTTGGTTGATCCATTGGATCAACCCTTGTGGTTGGAGACTTTGACAGGCGGTGGATCATTGATTGGCCACTTGTTCTGATTTTGCAATATGATTTTTGGAGGCAAGAGTTTTTCATGGGATATCTATGTAGCAGAAATGATTCTTAATGAAATCATATTAGGTATGGACTCACTATCCATAGTTCAAGCCCAAATTGAATTTTTTAGGCAGTGGATGCGGTGTGTCCATAGAGAAAGAAAGAGGTTTTCTAATGTGGGTGAATAGTAAATCTTTGCAAAGCATAATGGGCTCAGTCATAAAAGAGTGCGACCAACTTCTAACTAGTTATCTAGAAGGACTCTTGGATTACTAGAAGCTATAGTGTACTGGTTTACAACATTGGTTGAATAGTATAAGGATGTATTTTCTGAGGACATTCTGGGATTCACTCCCTATTGAGAGAAATACTTGTAAATTTAGTTACACCCTGAGATGGACATGGAACCTTCACCAGTATATCAGATGGACCTCACAGAGCATCAGGAGATGAGGGTATAGATGAAGGAATTATAAAGGATGGGTTTGTGAGACCTAGTATTTCCCCCTATGCAACCCCTATATTGTTTTCCATGAAGGAGGATAGAATCTTGAGGTTACGTATGAATTACTGGTGCTCGAACCAAGTGACTGTGAAGAATAAGTATCCTCTATAGAGGATAAAAATCCAATTTGATCATTTTAAATGGACATAGTGGTTCTAAAATCTTTACCTCAGATCAGGCTTTCCCCAACTATGATTAAGGTATGAGGATACATAAAATAAGGAATTTAGTTGTCTCTATAGTCACTATGAGTTATTGGTTATGTGGTAAAACATGATGACATCCCATGAAGTGTTCATGGGACTCATTAACTAGATATTTCAAACATTAAAACATCAGTTCAAGGTAGTGTTCATCAATGATATACTATTTTACTTGACATTTGAGGGGGTACACACTAGAAACATGATAATGGTCCTAGACACACTCTAAGAGAACCATGTTTATAGGAATATATTGAAGATTCAGGTTTTGATTTGAGAGGTCCAATTCATGGGATAAGTAATCATAGAATAAAGATTAGTAGTAGACACAGTGAAGGATGAGGCAGTGAGTTCTTGGGATCCATAAAATTGTGTTACCGAGGTGCGATGTTTCTTTAGGTTGGCCATGTAATATTAGATGTTTTTACTAGATATTTATGGAGAGAAATATCTAATGAATTCATTGAACTTAAAGGGGTATCCTTTTGTGTAGACAAAAAGGTTCCATCTATTCATCTATGAGTTGAGACAGAGGTCCACGAGCACTACCATATTTATATTTTCTAAGGAGGGTGTTAACAAGATACTATTCAACGATGCATCAGTGAGAATAGTTGGTTTTGTTATGATACATAGGCAATAAATGATTTAATATGGTTCATGTTAGTTAAGCCTTCATGAGAAGAACTATGTTACCCATGATTTTGAGTAAACAACAGTGGTCTTCACAATGAAGATGTGGTGACACTACCTGATGCGAGAGCGGTTTATCAGCCATTATAAGCACAATAGTATCAAAAATATCTTTTATTAGAAGTATATTAAAATGAGACAGAAGAAATGGCTTTAGTTACTCTAGGACTATGACATTGAGAAGGTATATACTTTTAGGAAGGAGAATGTGGTGGAAGATTCTCTCAGCAGAAGATCTTATTCTCAGTTATTATTCAAGGCGTTAGAGAAGTTAACCTCATTGTAGTTGTCCTTTTTGGGAAAGGATGATGCATCATGAATTATGATGATGGTTTTTACCCACATTGTTTACATAATGTTATATATTATCAGAATAGAGATACTAACTATGAGTTTTTATAAACATTGATATCCAGTAAATGTGCCCCTGATTGATATTCTAATGTTGGAGAGCGCACTATTCTTTTAGAGGATAGATAAGGGTACCTTTAGAATTATGGGAGGAGGTGATGATAGAGTTTTATAGATCCCATTTAGTAGTATATCCAGCTGTGTTCAAGATGTAACAAGTCCTAAGACATCAATTTTGGAAACCAAACATGATGATTTGTGTTGTACAGTTTGTCTCTCGATGTCTCACTTGTCTTCAAGTGGAGGCGATTCACCAAGTTCCAGTGGGTTTTTCTCTACCCATCATGGTTCTAGAGTGGATGTTGGAATGGATATACATATAATATATTATGTGGTTACCAATTATGTACAAGGAACATAATTCCATTCGGGTGATCATAGACCAACTCTCCATGTCATATGACCTCCAATCTATTCAATAGTAGATTTTAGTAGATATAATTGGATTCTTATAAAAGTTAGAGATAGTCTGAATACAGGGAGTTCCCTATAAAGAGAATTTCATGCCATGTTTCTCACTTCACATACCAAATGTGGATAGGACTGTAGGAGGCCTTTAGTATTCAGTTACATTTGCGACACTACTACAAATTATTCCTTTAATGGTTCTAGAATATGCCTTTATCAATGCTAAAAAAGAAGTGACTCTCACAACATAGTTTAAAGACCCATGATTTTATCAGTTCATTTAGAAGCACTGATAAAATAAACCATTTATAAAAAAAAATTGATGAGAAAGGGACCCTTTATTAATAATTGTACAAGCATTGGAAAAGAGAACCTTTATCAACACTACTAACTGCGCTGCTAAAGCCATCATTTATCAATGCTTCTAAAACCATTGTTAGAGGTTGCCATTATCAACACATTTTTTAGCGCTAATAAAGTTGAATACTATAGTGTGATGATACATACCACTATACCACTTGAAATCAAGGATAATATACTGTGTTATAACAACACATTATAGCACAAGAAACAACACCGGAAAATTTCAAAATCACACACACATACACGATTTAAATGAATTAAAATTTACCAAACATATTCAATAAAAAACACTATTATCAAGAAAAGGATTGAATGAGTATAATAGATGAAACCACCCATAGTTATGAAATGTAATCCACCAATATAATAAAAAAATTATTATTGTTGTAATAATATATAGAAATAAATTAAATAGATAGTCTTAATTGTAATCTAAAATTTGAGTCATACGAGGAAACCAGTGTATCAGATTGAGTTGCGGTTGATTCTTACATGCCACCCCATTTATTTGTCATCTTTAAATATTATATTTTTGAAAATCAAATAAATAAGTATAAAAATAAAAATGATAAGCAATTTAATTAATTAACAGCAGATAAAATGATGAGAACAAAACCAAGGCTCATTTAATCAATTTTTGTGATGTGATGAGTGTTTTAAACTAAAATGAAACTTATATAATGAAAATACACATTTAGATTTATACCAGTCACAACGTTCACTGAATTGAGGTTTGGATGATTCCAACACATCCAAAATTACTTATGGATCATTTTAATAATGTTTCAATACAATTTTTATGTGTTTATTTGGTTTTGAGTAAATAACTTATGTTTTCTTACTAAAAACATTTTTAAATTTGGAACACACACTTTGAGTCATATTGGTCACATAATGTGTTGAATTGATATGATATTGATTCCTACACATCAGAAATGAATTATGAATCATTTTCATAAATTATCAAGACAATTATTGAGTGTTTTATTTTTGTTTTTTAGTGAGTGAAAAATTATGAACTAAAATTTCAATTTTAAATTGATAACGGACACTTTGAATCATATTGGTATCATCATGTATCATATTGATGTGAAGTTGATTCCTACATGTCTAAAATGACTTATAAATAGATTTTTAAAATTATTAAAATAATTCAAATGTATTTTCTCAGATTTGACCATGTTAGTTTTCTTTTCTAAATAAAAACATGATCATGGAGTCATACAGGTTACACTTTCATCATATTGAGTTGAAGATGATTCATATATATCTCAAATGACTTGTGGATCTTTTTACTAAAATATCAAAATAACCTGATTGTTTTTCTTTGTTTTAAGTACACAGCTAGTGTTTTTTAACAAAAATATCACTTTAAAATAGAAATATACTCTTTAATTCATACCAGTCACATCATGTGTGTCTTTGACATGTGACTAATTTCTACTCATATATAAATTATTATTATTTTACAAAATTACCAAGATAAACCTATATCATTTTCTTGATTTTCAGTGAGTGACACTTTTTGAAATAAAATATCAATTATAAATTGATAACATTCACTTTTATTCATATTGGCTACATTGTGTATCAAATTTAGGTTTGGATGATTCTTAAACATGAAAAGTAAATTTTTGATCATTTTCTAGAAGCATTAAAAAATACAAATTTATTTTCTGGTTTTTGAGAATGTCAGTTGACTTTTTTATTTAATTTAACATAAAATTTTAATAAAATGACGCACTTGGAGTCATACTAGACACAAAGAGAATCTTATTCATGTGCGGATGACTCTTACATGTACCAAATTAATTATTAATAATATTTATAATGTATAAAAAAATATGAATCATTTTCTCACTTTTGAGTTTTCCACTTTTATTTTTTTACTAAAATGTCATTTTAAACTAGAAACACACACTTTGAGTTATACCAGTCACATAATGTGTGATTTTTAACTGATACTGATTCTTATACATCACAAAAAAATTATAAATCATTTAAATTAATTATAAAAACAATATGAACATGTTTTCTCTATTTTCAGTGAGAGAATATTTTAGAAAATAAATGTCAATTAAAAATTGAAAACAAACACTTTGAGTCATACTGGGAAAATAATGTATCTAATTACAGTGAAAATTATTCTTATATGATGGAGATAAAATATGGATCATTTTACTAAATTATAAATCCAATATGAACTTTTTTTCTCATTTTTGATTATGGAAGTTGTCTTTTTAAATAAAATTGATGTCAATTTTAAATAAGAAGGTATACATGGAGTCATACCGATCACATTATGAATCATTTTTAGGTTTGTATGATTCACACAAATCCCAAATTCCATATGGATCATTTTCATAAAGTATGAAAACAATATGAATTTTTTTCTTAGTTTTGAGTATGCCACTTGTGTTTTTTACGGAACTGTCATTTTCAACTAGAAGCATACACTTTGAGTCATACCAGTCACATAGAGTGTGGGTTTGATGTGAGACTAATTTCTATATGTCAAAAATTGATTATGATTCATTATACTAAATTATAAATATAATATATTAATTTTTTCTTTTTTAGTGAGTCATACTTTTTGAATTGAAATGTCAATTTAAAATTCATAACATTCACTTTGAGTCATATTGGGAACATCATGTATCAGATTGAGTTTTAGATGATTCTTACTCATACAAAATTACATATGGATCATTTTAGAAAAGTATCAAAATAATATGACTTGTTTCTTGGTTTTGAGTATGTTAGTTTTCTTTTTTTAACTAAAACTAATGTTGATTTCAATAAAAAAGATGCATTTTGGGTTCATCCAGTCACACCATGTTTCAATTTGACTTGAGGATATTTTATACATGTCCCAAATGACTTATGGATTACTTTAATAAAGTATAAAAAATATAAATTTATTTTCTCAGTTTTTAGTATGCCACTTGTGTTTTTTACAAAAATTCCATTTTAAAATGGAAACATGCACATTGAGTCATACAAGTCACATAATTTGTGGTTTTGATATAAGACTAATTATAACATGTTATAAATGAATTATGTATCATTTTATAAATTTATCAAGGAAATCCATGCTTGTTTTCTTAGTTTTCAATGAGTGACAGATTTTTTAATAAAATTTTTATTTTAAACTAATAACAGACACATTGAATCATATTGGACACATATTGTATTATATTATGGTGAGGCTAATTCCTACATATCAAAAATAACTTATGGATAATTTTCCTTATGTATCAAAACAATATAAATGTTTTTCTTTATTTGGGGTAAATTAGTTGCATTGTTTAATAAAAATAATGTCAAATTTTAATAAAAAGACATACTTGGGTTCATACTAGTGACACCATGTTCCATATTAAGGGTTGGATAATTCAGATATATCCCAAATTGCTTATGGATCATTTTCCTAAAGTATCCAAACAATCTGAATTTATTTTTATCATTTTTGAGTAAGTCACTTTTGTTGTTTTACTAAAATTTCATTTTAAACTTGAAACATTCACTTTGTGTCATACCGGTCACATCCTATGATGGTTTGAAGTAAGGATGATTCCTACACATAAGAAAATGATTTTGAATCATTTTCCTATTTATCCAGACAATATGATCACTTTGGTTTTGTTTTCAATGAGTGATTTTTATGAACATAAATTTAAATTTTAAAATGAAAATGGACACTTTGAGTCATTCCATGCAAAGTGTATCGGATTGACATGTGGTTGATTCAAACACATCATAAATAATTTATAGTGGTTTTTCCTATAGTATTAATATAATATTAATGTGTTTCCCAATTTTTATATTGTGATGTCTATTTGAAACTAAAATGTAAATTATAAACTACAAACATACTATTTGAATCATACTAATAATACCATGCATCAGATTGAGGTTTGGATGATTGAGTATGTGATGTGTGTTTTTATTTCAAATATCTGCACCAAGCCAGAAAATAACAAAATATTATATTTTTATAGAACATGAAACACCATGCTACCTGAAACACTTCATCAAAAGGAACCATGTTCTCCCTTTTCTATCTTATTGCAGATAATTAAAGGAAAAAATATCACTTCCCAATAGATCTGTGAAACAATATTAGATAAAAATAATAAAGAAATTAACATTATAATATTAGATAAAATGGTAACACAACTAATTAAATAATGATTATAAATTCACTTTTTCATGATGGTTATATACTTTGTTGACCCATTTCATTATTGTTGTTATCCTAGTTGCATCCTTGAAGTCCAATCTCTCACAAGCTTGAGAAGATTCAATCAAACCGCCCCAAATAGAGAAAAATAACCCACCTATATGATAAATCAATTCTTATGTTATTAATACTATAATGAAAGAAATTAAAAATAATAAGAAACAATAAATTAATGAAATGTCAACTTTTAATTAGAAACAAACAATTGGAGTCATACAAGGTACACCATGTATTTATTTGTGTTATGTTTGATTCCACCATGTATTTTTATCCTATAGTTCATTTAAGACTCTGTGTTATCTAAAAATAGTTTTGTTTGATAACCCTGAAAGGTTAATGCATTGGATAATAAAAATAAAATTACATCATCATGAGTTAATCATCCTTGTTGACTGCATGATCATTGTTCTTGAGTGAATTATCCTTATTAATGAATTCATTTTTACCTATAAAACATTAACAATTAGAGTAAACATATCAGTATTCATTGATTGAACTAAAATAAATATTTACCAATTAGTTTTTATGGAACATAATAAAATACCTCTCACTCTTTCACCATCATAGAGAGTACACACTCTATGATAAGACATTTACCTTCTCTATTAGTAAAAACATTAATGTGACACATTTTATATGTTTAGAATATAGTAAACTTAATTATAAATTATTTACCCCCTTTTTAACGTATTAAACATCATTATAGAATTTTATAGCATCCAAATGACACTGAAAACTAGTGAATCCATTATGTATTCTCGAATTATACTATGGATTAGTATATCCCTTTCAATGTTCTGGGTTATGATAGATTTTAATATAATATCATAATTATTTTTTCATCAAAATGGGAATATCCATATTCTCATGTATTTTATATAGAGACTGATGATTATATTTTTATTAATGATATTGTGAACATGGATCATTGTAAATAATGAATGTGAACAAGAATAATGAATGTTACTTGTATGGATTTCACTGGAATTTGTGATATTATATCATGAGTCTGATTGATGATCCAATATACAATATATCTCCACCACCCACCAAAGTGAAACCATTTAATTGTTCTTTTCAAGAAATTCATGACTCGATTAATGAAATATTGTATTTATTTATTTATTTTGGAAATTTTTCATCCAGATACTAGATTATTTTTCAAGCGGGTATTTGTTTGGATTTTTGGTGCTTCAGGATTTTATTTGATGTTTGTTTTTTATTTCTGGGATTTTTTCATAATGTGATTTCTTTTCATTTTATGTCATTTTCTTTTAACACATGCCCTCCTCGATGACCACGATCTCTAAATTCTATTTTTACTCCAATTATTCTCTCATACACCAGTTGGATTTGGTTGTTTATTACACATAGATTTATTCAATTATTTGATTTGGATATTCTCACCAATTTTATTATTTTATTGGTGTTTTATAATTCTCAAGTGACTATTGGATCCACTAAAAATACCATTTCATTGTAGTGTATAAAAGTTAGGTGAAAGCAACTACATCGGTTTTTGTTATTGTTGTTTACTTTTTTCTTCGTGAGGGGTTGATTTCACGCATTATAAATATTTGATATCACCTAGAATGTGATAATAAAAATTTTAACCTAGGATATATAGTTTGAAAAAAAATTGGTGTATTTTTTCAAAAAAAAATTCCAGCACATAAATTCCTTTATAAAATCACAGAAACAAGTGGTTATTTTTTTCCATTAATCCCCCTAAAAACTGCACAATGAGTCTTATCTTATGTGAAATTTGTTGTACTATCATTTAAAAATGTTCTAAAAACAACCATGGTTTCATACTCATTATACCCAGGGTCTCTGCCTGGGTCTTCTCCTATACCTCATCCACAACCTCAATCCCCATCTCTAAATCCTCCTCTATATCTGCCTCCACCTCCACTGTTTCAAAATAATTTTTTTACAACTCAGTGCTTCAAAAAAACTGATTTTCCCCATTACAATCCTCCTTGAGATGCAGTTCAAAAATAATATATAAGCATTATGACACTAATTTTTCACACCCAAATTATATATATGATGCCATAGATTATAATAAATCACAAAAATATAAGTTATTTACCTAAATGGTTTGTTTGAAAATATTCTGACAACATGTACATTACCCACTCATCTCTAAAAAAATTCACTTCATCTTTTAAATATGAAGGTTGATTGAAATTATGGTAGTATTGGAAAATATATAAAAACAATTGATTAATAAATATATTTATAGAATTTGTAATTACCCTGAGAAATCACCTATTCGGTGATTTTCCTGATTTGTGATATCCCCCATAAATATTCAATCATAATATCTACAATCATTTCCATTATGATGATTCAGTCAATACAGAAACATTGACCAAAATAAGTAAATTATTTTTAAATAGGTTTTGATAGTTAAATCTATCTACATATACCATAATATTTTTCCATTTTTAGTAATCTGTAAGCTTTATCTTTCCAGACACCAACTATATTACATGATTTAGCCTATATTTAGAAACCTCCCTATCTTAAAAAATTTCCTGTTAAAAACATATAGAAACATATAATTTGAAGTTTATCTATAAAATGTAGATTAATGGGTATTTAAAATTCACAATAAATATCCATTGTGATCATTTTGTTGTATATCTATGCATTTGATCCATAAAATAAATATATGAGGTATCTAGATTGACTTGGATCAGAATAAAGATGTGCTTAAAAAAACAAATGAAATATGTAATGAAAAAATAAAAAATATATTTTATTTGATTATATTTTATAATTTTACTTCTACATTGTAAACATAAAAAATATTCTATCTTCTGATATTTTTTTTCAAATGCTTCAATTATCTCTTCTCTTTTCTTCTCAATTTATTCTATAACCAATGTAAATTTTTCTATAGATATGATACTAGGATTACTTATTCCATATCCTTCTTCACATGGTTTTCCCTTTAAATAATTTTAATAAAAACACCTATATAAAATTTAAACAATCATTAAATTTAATAAACATATTATCTCACTATGTGGATAAACATATTATGAAAATTTACCTTATATATGTTTTGATAACTGAGACTCCTAACCATTCATGCTTGAGATTCTCATTTCAAGTCTTGAGAGAAATTATTATTATCATGAAATTTACATTTTTTTATTTTTTTTATTTGGAATGTAAGATGTATTTTAATCTTTAAATGTTTTCTATACATGAAGTTGTAATGATTATTAATGTTGATTTGGAACTGGCAGGGAGAAGGAACTCTTGGATGCTAATTTTGATTTCTTTGTCAATTTACTTGATTTTCTTGATCCAACCTTCCATTTCTTCATCACATTATCCATATGTAATATCATACCTCACTTTAGAACTTTTCTTATCAATTCTTACATGTTTTTAATGTTAATTTTTTTAAAATACATACCACATATATATTTATAATATTATACACCAGTTATATAAAAGTTCTAATAACATCACTTATAGTTATAATATTTGAATAATCAAGTGGAAAATTAATCACAATTTTTGGATCATGAGATATCTTAATCCACAGTTTCATTTGATATTTTCTGGTGAATTTATTGTGAAACCTGTCTTTTAGGATGTTAAACACTATAACCCACACAACAAGGTGGTGTATCGGTATTGATAGATAAAAATTTCTTAACATTGTACCCAGCATAATTTTATTCATGTAAACTTATTGAATTATTTTTTATTCACATTTTGGATAAAGTGTAATTAAAAGATTAATTAACTTGGTTAAGGTATGTGGTTAGGTGGAATGACTAGCCTCAAATCTAGTGGAGTCATTTTTTGTGTGTGACGCCATGTTCAATCGCTGGTTAGATTTGATCCTTTCTCCTATATTAGTTTTCCTTTCCAAACTAGACAATAATATCATTCAGTGAGTCTATTTTTTTCTAAAATAATTTCACCATATTATTGGTATATTCATTTTGTTTTATCTTCTCAAAATATTTTTGAGGAGAAACTCTAAAACCCAATCATCTGTTGTGACCATGTTGTCCCAAACTCTTCAAAGTTACTAAAAGTAGTTTTCTACTAATACAGTTATTGTAGATTCTTGTGACAAAACCATATAAAAAATATAAACATAAATAGATATTTTTATGTAATACTATGAAAAATAAAAATTATTTAGACTTATGTAATACTTACACATGTTTACCATAAAGGGGTTGTGTTTTCGTCAACTTGTTTAGCTTCCTAATATATAAGAGCCTCTATCCCTTGAACATGACATGGTATGGAAGTGCATTAATATTTTGATTCATCAATAAGCATATAAACAACGGAACATATGTTGTTTCATATCACATTAAACTTTTATTTTTGTTTTAAAATACATGAAAATTTCTTCTATAGTGAATCTTACCAAAACTTTTCCATGTTATAGGGGTGTATTGGTTTTGATGGATATTAATTTTTATCATAACACTTTATCTATTTCATAAATTAAAAATTTTGAATCAAATTGGATAAAATAAATACTGTGAAATAATATATTATCGATTCAAATGCACCTAAAATGATTTACCAGTAAGTAAATTAATGAAATCAGTCCATGTTTCCTTCTTTATATTGTGTGTATAATTAACTATTGGGTGGGTCTTTACTTTCCCATCAGTATCCCTAATATGTAACTTTGTATGAATATCCCAAAAGACTCTATTGGATTTTCTTGCAGAAAAGAAGACAAATTTATTATGGAAATAGTCTAAAATAAATTAATACATCATAGATTAATGAAAAATAAATCAATGTTTCATTATATAATATTTTAGTAAAATATATAATGTATATTTTAACATCAATGTTATATTTTTTCAAAGGGTTTCCTTTATTACAGGTTGGATTTGGCACCAAGAGTCAATATAAATCGACAAATTCATATTTGTTGTGACCCCAACACAACTAACGAACATTGAATTTTTGGGGTCAATAGGTTGGATGCATTGATTCCAACCAGCTGTAAATTTTATACAATGACATCTTTCCTTGATATTTTATTCAACACTATGATTCTGTGTAGTATTTTTTTTAATCAACAAAACATTGAAACCTCATAATTCTATAGTTTCATTATCAAAAAACATTTTTCCCTCTAGATTGGTAACATAATCATGTGTAGTAGTCATTACCTATATGAGTAATCAAGCATTTAATTTGTCATAAATATAATAACATAAACATGGAAAAATGATTTGGTAAGGCTCTTATTCGTTCTCTATTCGAAATGGGATGAACTCTTTAACTCTATCTTTATACTCTTTCAATGGATTACTATTCATCTATTTTGAATAAAATTTGTAATTTAATTTAATAAAAGAATTAATCTACTATGGTATGTGTTGTCCTCTAAATTCATCCCAATGTAAAAGTTATAAATAACTATCTGCCACATCAGTATCATATCTTGAACAGTTTTTTTCATTTTGTTTCTTGAAACTCATCCACCATCGTTTCTAGAAATGAAACTATGTTACATGAACTACTATGAGTAGTAGTAATCCTATATTGAGTACTGGTGATCATTTTGGATTACTACTTCTCATATTAGTTCAATCTATATAGAAGTTTTGGGGGATAATTCTCAAGAAACAAAATGAAATAACAACTATTGGAGAGATGAATATGGAGGGCATAAAATTTATCTCCTTAAATCTTTTTAAATTAGAAATTATTAATTTAAAATTAAAAATATCATCTCAAAATTATAATTGGTCCCCAAATATACCATGAGAACATAAAATCATCCC
The DNA here is from genome assembly GCA_963277665.1 of Viscum album. NCBI lineage: Eukaryota > Viridiplantae > Streptophyta > Magnoliopsida > Santalales > Viscaceae > Viscum > Viscum album. The sequence goes on from OY728121.1 coordinate 113,117,283, forward strand.
CACTGAGCTGCACTGACTTAAATTTATGTTACTAGTCTTTTCTGTCACCTTTATCTTAAATATAATATCTATATATAGACTATTGTTCATGTGAAGGGTGTGAGTATAAAAATAAATAAGTAAATACTATCATTACCTCTAACATATTCAAAAATTAATATATTTGAGTATATTTTCAATTTTTTATCATTGAAAATACTCATGTAAGACAAGTCTTTGTGTACTAACCAGGACACCATGATAATCAAATGTACCAACTTTATTTCATTCTAGTGAATTACACTAATTATACTATAATTTGAATCCATGTTTATGACACGAAATTTATATTATTTCACTAATTAAAGGTTAACATTTGAAATATAGGTGGATAAAAAATTATTTATCTCCCTCTAGAAATAACAACATCACAAGTACTGTGAGATTCGACCTCAAACTTCTTGCATCCGACAATACCCCTCAGGGATTACCATAAGATTTACTTATTGCATCGAAATTATTAAATGGGTATAAAATATCCATTTTTCATTGGAAGGGAATTTGAGATATGGGGAATTCTTTACATAATTTCTTCCCTTAGTAAAGGACCACAAAACAGATGCCACAGTACATTAAATAAACCTGACTTCCGGAAAACAATAAATTTGAACAAATAACAATGCTAATGTCACATGTCCCTCATACTATCCTTAAATGAAACACTAACATGTATATACTAACTAATATTAAAACATACCATACCTACACATCACGTAATACATATCATATTCTAATATATGATAAAAATTATTTTTATCACATCCACAAATGTATTTCTTTCCAAAAATTATTATAATCATACATTGTGAGGTATATTAAAAACAATTTCAAATAATATCATGTGATTATTAATAAAAAATATTATAAGGTATATTTATCAATTTTTTTACAAATTAGTTACATATTTTATTGAATACATTTATATTCAAAAAATAACTCTTGAGAACAAATTACTAGACAAGAAAAAAAACATAGTTAATCAAGCAGTAAAAATGAATTCCAAGTAAAAAATAAAGACTTACTAATTAAAATTCACATGTTTTTTAAAAGTTCCTAAAATTCTAATGTCAAGAAAATGTTATTTATAAATGTGTATTAGGTCATTTAACAACATAAATATTATTAAAACCATATTTTTTTATGTTTACATTAAAATAATTTTAAAAATATATTTATCCTATCAAAATATATATATTATGAACCATTTCATCTGAAAAATAAGATATCAAATACATATATAAAAACTATAACTAATCTGGTATTGAAAATAAAAAATTCCTTATCCATTAATAAATCATGATAATCACGTAATTATTTCTATTATAGAATGTGTAATACATAATAATTAATCCAGATTCTATATACACATGTTTTCTCAAATATCAAATTATTAAAACCATTCACTATCAATGATTATGTTCAAAACCAATATAAACCCTTATCAATGGTGTTATTTAATAAGTATTGAATTATATAAATCGTGAATAATATTTTTAAATGGTTAATGAACAATAAATTATCTATTTTAAAAAAATACTCTAAAATACATATTTTATAAACACTTACATATCATGCATGATATAAATATTGTGAAATTAATATAGATAAAATTATCCTTAAAGGAAATCATGAAATAATTTATATATGTAAAGAGAAACTATTTTTTACATCTGATTAGAATAAAATAATGAAAAATTTGTTCCAAAAACAAAGTAAAACCTAACACTTATTATTTTAAAATAATATATTTATCTCATGTATACTCTAAGCCCGCTCATATTCCAAAAGAATATAAATGAATTTTTAATTACGGATTCTAAAATATTGCATTTAAAAAATATAATTCTCTAAACATAAGTGTTCATTTTTTACAATTTAATAGAAAATCAAACATATTTTAAAAAATATCATATAATAAAATAATATAAGGTGAGAATCATTAATATTTGAAATGAATTTTCATTAAAAACATTACATTAAATTGAAATTCATATAATTTTAACATATTTATATAAATAAATATACTTCTCAATGTATCATTATTTTGAAAAATATAATTAACATGTGAAATAAAAATCAGGTTCGCCTATAATATGTGAAGTACACAACCCATTTCCATTTTCCATCGTTAGTGTTAAAATATATCAAAAATATATCTTATATATCATTTATAAATAATTATAAATGGATTTTATTTTATTATACATTTTTTCATTAGTACAATAGAATTAGGTGTTGATGGAGTCCAGAAAGAGAGGGATTCAAACCATCAGTAAACAAACTCGTACAAAATAGATCCAATGCTATGCAAAACAGAGAGAAATTAGTTCATTTTTAACACCAATTGAATCATGAATTGTAACTTGAATCAAAGAATACAAATCATAAATGATAAAAAAATTCCTAGGCTGTCATCATAGCCCTCATAGGAGCACAACAACTTGATGCTATTGACCATCAGTGATCAGAAGATAGATATTAGACGACATCCATGGTTATGCATGGGAGATGAGATGTACGTTATTCATGACTGAGAACAGCAAAAAACACAAAGGGTGGAACCCAAAAATGTAATCAGTGAGAGAGGAAATGAAGAAAATAACATACATTGTATTCTAGCCTTGATTCATCCGAGATATCGTAGAGGAGGAGCACTGATAGCAGGGTAGTTCTGCAACAGCTTGAGAATCACGACTGAATCAACCATGATTAGGGTTCTTTTAAATATATTAGGGACATAATTATCATCGGTTGAAAAAAACACCGATAAAGAACTCTTTTATTGGCGATAAATTGATAATCACTAATAAAAGGCTTCTTTATTAGCAAATTTTAGTGCTGATAAAATGATCCATTATCAGTGCTAGAACATTTTTGTAGATAAAGGATTTGAAAATATAATTATAAAAAAATTATAAATATATTTATATAGTTAAATATTTATTTATTATAATTTTATATTTATTTAAATATATAATTATTTATTTATAATTACATGAATACTTTTTTAAAAAAGTTATATATTTTTTATTTATAATCATAATTATATAATTTCAAAAATATTTTAAATATATATTTATGAATAAATATATTTGTAAATATATTCATAATTAGTTATTTATAAATATAATGATATAGGAAGGATTATATATATATATAATTATATATATATATATATTTAATTAATATATATAAATATAAATATATTAAATATAATCATTATTTTACAATATTTATTATATTTTTATTATTATAAATATATTTATATCAATATATATATATTTAAAAAATTATATATATATTCAATAAATAAATAAAAATAAAAATAAAAATAATATAAATATATTCCTTAATTAAATAGTATTATTATAAATTTTTAGTTTTTTAAATATATAATTATTTATTTTTAAATTTACAAATACTTTAAATAAATAATATTTATATATTTACATCATTATTTATATTTATATAAATATATAAATATATATATTATAAATATTAATATATATACAAATATATAAATTTTATATTCATTGGTTAAATAAATTAATTATAAATTTGTAATTATATACATATATATATAATTTTTAATTTATAAATTTAAAAAGAATTTAAAATATAATTTTTATTTATTTATAAAAATTATAAATTTATAAATTTATAAATATATTAAATATTCATTTATAAATATGTTTATTTATAAATATTATTTTAAAACTATATTTTTAAGAATATTAATGATTACATAATCTTAAATACATTCATTTTGAAAATGAGTGAAATTGAATAATTAAAAATGAGTAAAAATTTTAAATATAAGGAAAATGGATTGGTTTTATTTGAATAAATGTAAATTATTAAAAATAATGGATATATATTAAAGTAAAGGAGAATACATATTTGAAATACAAAAATATAGTAAATTAATATATATCAATAAAGAGTAGAAAATGTTTAAATTACAAAAAAATAAAAAATACAAAATAAAAAATATCAGAAATGAATAAATAATATCTAAATGTTATGATATTAAAAACAAATAAATAATATTTTTTTATTAAAAACATAATATGTTAATTGTATCCTATTATAATGAAATTTTAAAATATACTAAAATTTGAATAAGATATATAATTATTATGGGTAAGTGTTTCAATATAAGATTTCATTAATTTCATAAATACTTGTGTGTGTGTGTTATATATAAAAAAAGTATTACATATATATATATATATATATATATATGTGTGTGAAATCAATGTAACACATGTATGATATTTGTTAAATTGAAAAGTCAAACAAAATTAAAAACAAATAATACATTAATATGTTTTTAATTATTACATTTTTTTAATTTTCAAAATATATATTTTTAATAAATATTATTTTTTATTGTTCAAAATTAATATATATATATATATAAACTAAACTTAGTCATATTTATTAACAATTGTTTCATTAATAATTTTTTAATAATTATTTAATTTATGCATTAATTTTTGTTTAATAATTATAATTAATTCAAATTTTATTTTATTTTTTTTAATTAATATAATTTATTCATTATATATATCAATATTTAATATTTACTATTTATTAATATTTATAATCTATATATATGTATATTCAATTTATTCAATTTTATAAATAATTATTTAATTAATAAAGTATTTAATATTTTTATTAATATACTCATTTTAATTTTATTTGTTTAATTATTTAATTTTATTGATTTTACATATTTATATATTTAATATATTCTATTAATTAATATTTATAATTATATATATATATATATATATTCATTTTATTCATTTTTATCTATAATTATATAACTAATGGAATATTTAATATTTTTAATATTTTTATTTTTTTAATTATTTCATATTATTTTGGACCTTTATTAGCCCTAAAAATAAAATTAATGATAAAGCGTACTCTTTATTAGCCCTAAAAAAATTGATAATAAAGGGTATCGTTTATCAGCAATAATAAAGGCTACCTTTTATCAGCGTTAATAAAGGTTACCCTTAATATCGCTCAAAAAACAATTGATAAAGGGTGCCCTTTATCAGTGTTTTTTAAGTGCTAATAAAAGCCACCCTTTATTAGATCAATTATTATCACTGGTAAAGGACACCTTTATAGGTGCATTTTTCTACCACTGATAAAGACCCATGCTTTTAAATGTATGTTTTATAGTAGTGAGAACAATATGTCACCCATACAGAGACAACCAAATACAGGAGGCCATTTAGGGCTTGGATGGAATGGTGTGAATTTTAATATTAGACTTTTCCTGTATTTTATAGGATATTCTACCCATGGTGGTGTTTTCTTATAACAAAAGCTATCGTTCCACCATTGGTTTGACACCTTTTGAGGCATTATGGGCTACTCTATGGGTCACCACTTTGTTGGACTAATCCATGAGAGTCAACACTCATGGATGAAGATTTAGTGAATGCTACTATAGAGAAGGTTCATATTATCCAAGATTGGATATGGACTACAAAAGGTTGTTAGAAGTGTTATGCGGACCGCTGATGATGACCTATGGAGTTTGTGGGGGGAGACCATTTGTTCTGGAGGGTCTCACCTCGACATGGATTACAGAGATTTTCCTAGGGTGGAATGTTATCTCTAAGGTTAATTGGGATTTTCTAGATACAATATAGATTTGGTGATGTGGTATACACCTTAGCCCTATCGTCATAGTTGGACAAGGTACACGACGACGTCCACATGACACAACTGTAGAGGTACATGCACGAACCATCGTATGTTATTATCTGGGATGAGATGAACATTGATGATGAAGCTGACTTTGTTGAGTACTTGGTGGAGATCGAGGATCAGTTAGAAATGATCCTTTATGTGTGATTGATTCCCCATGTGCATGTTAGGTCGTACAACGAGTGTATTCAAAAGAGCGCATAAGAGCAGAAAACACAGATGTGAGCCCAATGCCCTTATTTTTTGAGTAGGTTTTTCCCTTTTCAGGATGGCAATACTTATGTTAGGGAGAATTTAATAACATGAATTTTCTAGGTATTATTTTAGGATAGTATATGGATTATTTTTTATATGAGGTTGTAAGACGGTGTGTGGTTATGAGACCTAGATAGCCCAAAATAAATTATTTAAATATATTAAATATATTAAATAACACGTGTATGTAGTTTTTATAAACGAGTAATAACTCCCAAACAGGGGATCAAATGAGGAATTAGAGGGTATAATTTGGTTTAAAATGCCGTTTTTACCCTAGGTATGACAATATCTTTATCGACACATGGATTGTAACATCCCAAGTAAGTAATGAATAATAGATATTTTTATATATGTCTATTAATGAATTAGATAGTGTTTTATAGGCTTAAAATGAAAATAAATCCCATCTTAAGCATGGAATACACTAATATTTTTAAAAGATTGTTTTACTTTCTTTTGATGGAAAACCATTTTTAAAGATATCTTTTGACAATTTTATAAGCTATGTTTGTCAAAATAAACTTATTCTTTATGATTGGGACATCAAAATTTACTTTGTGTGAACTTTTGGTATTTTTCAGACATTGTTCTTTTTTTTAATGAATAGTGAAAAATACTACATTTTCCATCAAAACTGCTTTTTCATTTAATTTAATTATATGGTTAGATTATATTTTTAATTGGTCTTAAAGTGTAATCTGAATATAATTTTACCATTTAATCCAATGGTGGTCGTTGTAATCAATTTCACTATTAAATTGGACTTAAACTAGTGTCAATCTTTTGATACTTATTGTTTCATAAAAAACACGCTATTTGTCATGACAACGGGAATTTATTATTAAATTAATTAATATGACTTATATGTTTTGAATTTTTTAAAATAGAATTCATTTTTGAATTCGTAATATCAAATATAGGTTAGGGTGAATTTTGGGTAATTTTCTGAAGAACTTCAATTCTTGATGAATAGTGAAACACTAAGTGGTATTTATAAAAACTGATTTTTCCGTTTAAATGAAATTTTTCCATCATTGTGTTTCTAATTTCAAAAATCTGACATACATGGTTGTCATTAAGAAGTATAATGTGGTTCAATGGGATTAAAATAATTTTTTGGTGAATAGTAACTGATTAAGTTCTTAATCGCGATTAGTGGTAATTAGTGTAGTTTAAGGTAAAAATAATGTTTTAATAGTATGAGATGATCTTGAAACATGTCCTTCACTTATTGGATGTGTCATGGCCGAACAATAAAATCCATGGGTAAACTTGGGGAACCCATGGAGCCACTTTGGTTGGTTAATCTCATAAACAACTTTTTATTTAATGTTAAAGTAAAAATGACACAAACATGAGTTATGTTACTAAAGAAATTTTTATATGGGGTTATACAAGTCAGATTTTTTATTATAAATATTCATTAGAAATATAAAAATATTTACAACATCATAGTATTTTTTTATAATTTTTAGACCTTAAATAAATTAAATTATTTATGACATCATGATGATGCAGCGATTACCCCATTATTTAACGATTTAAATAAAATGGAAATATAATGTAATATATAAGACCTAAACTTGTCCAAAACCTATTGGATGAGTTGATTTCGAACCCTTATCACCTTATCCTCGAATTATATCAATGTGGGACCTCTTAAATCTGAATTACATTTTAAAATAAAGTGACTTTTCTTTACATTCCAAGAGTGCCCCTCCTATCCTCTTATAAAAGGCCCCCTACTCTACCTCCTTACCCACACTCCCAAAGCCTTTGGCTCAGCCAAACCCTTCCCATTTTTTCTCTCCACTTCCCTCTGTTACTCCTTAATGCCTCACTTTGGGAGGATGTTATCCCAAGGAAGCCTTTGAGCTCAAACCAAAGGGAGTTACCCGATTCTAAGGTAATGTCTTCTTTTGAGTCCTTTTGTTTTATTTTGCTTCTACAACCCCCTAAAATCTTTTTATTATTTTCATTTGTAACAACTACATTATCCTCAATATACTAGGATTTTTTTATAATATGGATTCGAGCTACACTTACACACACCTACATATAATGGTTAACGAACATAATGTTTCCGTGGATAGTGAATTTATGCCTCCCGAAACGATGATTGTTCAACATTATTTTAACACCTTCAAAGTTGGACATTAAGATGTAAATATATTTATATATGATATATAATATGATTATGTTTTCCTCAAGCTTCTGTTATTTTCATCTTGGGTATACCTTTATGGTTTCCATTATGGGTAAACGTGATATCTTCATTTAAGGAAGTGCGGACTACCGCCCCCTCATAGTGATTTGATTCGTTAAATACCATATGTGGGACTTATAAAGGATGGAACTATGATATTATATATGATATTATACTGGAATTATAATATACGTTTATATCATTATGATTCCATTCTATAAAATACGAAATAGAAATGAAAGTAGCGTTCATGCGTATGTACGACTTACCATCTCCATGAACGGTGCATTTCATTTCTTACCTCTAAATGATTATGTAATATTATAAATGAATGTATGTACTGGATATATATGACATATATGATATATACTTCATTAATACCATTCTGGATATAATGGATACATGAACAACTTGTAATTATAAAGGGTTTATTTTTGACTCAAGTACCAATGATCGTTAAAATGACCATTATTAACTTAAATAATTACATAGTGTTCATGACATGGTAATAAGTGATATAAAAGGAATAATGAACTTTAAAAGGGTTCTTAAAGAAGTATAAATTAACTCAAGTTTATTATTCAGGACATTACAGAACGATCGAGTCAAGTCAGACCCGAGGTATGGGACTTCGTCTCAATCTCATTTCCTTGAGGCATATTTTGTTTTATACACAACCTTCTTTTATATGGTGTATAAAACCCTTTGAATTTTAAGTTTATCCAAAAGAAATATTTTTATACGTAGCGTTTTACTAAACGACAAAAGGTAATGGTTTGTCGTACGTATGCGGTGACGACGACTTCTCCGCTGCCGTGACCGTTATTTGAGTTTCAGCTTCCTCTACAAGACATACCTTCTTTTTAAAAGAAAAATATATACCATGTTTTAATTTTATTTTATTTTGGTATTGAAAATGGTTTTCATAATGTTTTTATATCAATGTGTTGTATTTATATCTTGTGATTGAAAGGTGGAAATGTTATGTTTCCTTTATGCATGTTTTATGTGATATGATTATGTTGAGGCTCTTCGGCATTATTATGAAGACGGGTGGTTCCGTGATAAACTAAAGGCGGGTGAGCCCGATATATCTCTCCAATTCATTGGGTAACACGAAGGAGTGAAACGTTAAGGTTTCTTCGACGAGATTTAGGGAATATACTGTGATGGGTATTCCAAACGTAACCAAGAGGGTTACTCCCTACGTAAGGATGTTATGAATGCCTCAAGTTACATTTATGTCTTATGATTTCTATGATTTATTCATGATTTGATGAGGTATGTTAAAATGCTTATGTTTTATGGGTATAGTATGATCTCATTCTTATGTATATATGTACACATGTTTCCTTTCTATATTTTTATATCCTTTACTGAGCTTTTTATGCTCATCCCAAATTTTTTTTGACATGTTTTTCACAGGTCAAGGGAAAGGTAAATGATATGATGATACTATCAAGGAAGTGTCAAGAAATAATGCATGTTTTATATTAAATATGTTTCCATTTATGGGAATGAAGAATACTATCTTTATGTAACCAATTTGTTTATATGTGGAATGTAATGCACGTTTTATGATATAATTCTCTAAAACTCTAAACCTGAAAAGATCCTCAATGTGTAATCTTGTAATAACTCAAGATTAAGTAAGGTTTAAGGATGGGGCCTTATAGTTGGTATCAAAGGTCAGTTTAGATAACTTTAGGAGTTATAATTCTATTAAATGATTATCCAAAAATATTTTTTTGAAATGATATAGCATTTGTAGATTACCATGTTTCATCATCTATGAAATGTTTGTTCATATTGGTTTTCCGCAGAGGAAACAGGGAAGCAGTGCTAGGAAGGCATACAGAATGAAATATCTTTCCGAATCAGCATCCTGAGATGGTCAGAATTGGAACTGAACAGTTTGTTGCAGTAATGGTGCAGTTGACTCAAGCGATAAATGGCGGTGGTATCCATACACGAGATCATCTAGATCAACCGCAGAGGAACATGTCAGTGGTGGAACATTTCATGAGGCAACATCCCCATCATTCAGAGGATTATCTGACCCTGTGCTAGCTGAAGGGTGGATTAAATCACTGGAGAAGATTTTTGATGTCATGGGGTGTTCAGAAAATCAAAAGGTAAGTCTTGCTATTTACCGTTTGAAGGGTGAGGCAGATCAGTGGTGGCCTATGGTTAAAAATATCAGGGACGCCGATGAGATTGATGCTCTTGACTGGGATGAATTCAAAGGTATGTTTCATTAGAAGTATTTTCTTATGGTTGTTCGACTTAGGATGGAAAATCAATTCTGGGAATTGACGCAAGAGGAAGACTTAGTGGATACCTATGAAGAAAGGTTCACTCGATTGGCAAGGTATGCTCCAAATTTTATCCGAGACCTTGATAGTAAAATCAATCGTTTTTACTCAAGATTAAATCCAAAATATCGAAGGGAATTAGATTCTCGTGAGTTTAAAAGTTATGAAAATCTTGTTCGATGTGCTGAGAAGGTGGAAATGGAGTTTTCCGATGATCAAGTGTTCTATAACAACCAACAGAAGAAGAGACCGAGGTGGCAGGAGAAAGGTAAGAATTATTCAAAAAAGTCTGATGGTAAGAAAACTAAGTTTCCAGTTTGTGATAAATGTGGCAAAAGGAATGCTGGGGAATTTCTTCTGAATTCTGGAAAGTGCTACCGATGTGGTAAGATGGGACATAAGGCTCGTGATTTCACTGAAAAGTATCAAGGTGAAGGTAAGACCAAATTTGATTTATAGTTAGTGAAATGTTTTAAGGACAATGAGATGGGTCACTATGAAAATGAGTGTCCGAAAAAGAGCTTGAGTGATGGGAAGCAGTTAGTCTACAAGAAGAAAGGGGTGGTGAAATAGTTTGCAACTACTTCAGTAGATGTCGGGCCATCAAATGAAGTTGTATCAGCTCTAGGGAGCTTAGTATTTTTCAAATATTGACTTGAGATCTGGGTACCTTCAGCTGAATGTAAAGGAACAAGACGTTCCAAAGACCGTGTTCCATACAATATATGGCCATTATGAATTTGTAGTAATGCCTTTTGGGCTATCCAATGCACCTGCTGTATTCATGGACTTAATAAATAGAATTTTCCATGAGTTCTTGGATAAGTTTGTGGTGGTTTTCATTGATGATATTTTGGTGTTTTCTAAAATTAAATAGGAGCATGAAAGACATTTAAGGGTTATCTTGCAAACCTTAAATGAAAAGAAATTGTATTGGAAATTCAGCAAGTGTGAGTTTTGGTTGCAGCAAATTTAATTCCTTGGTCACATTGTTTCTAAAGATGGGATAACTGTTGATCCTGCAAAAACAAATGTTGTGGAAGACTGCCCAAGACCCACAAATGTAACTGAGATTCGTATCTTCCTTGATTTGGCAGGATATTACCGAAGGATTGTTAGAAATTTTTCACGGTTATCTAGTCCAATGACTAAGCTAACTCGGAAGGGTGTTAAGTTTATCTGGATAAAATAATGTGATGATTGTTTTCAGGAATTGAAAAGAAGATTGGTGAATGCTCTAGTTTTGGCACTACCTTCCAGGAATGGTGAGTTTGTTATCTACAGTGATACTTTATTGAAAGGACTTGGTTGCGTACTAATAAAGAATGATCAGGTAATTGCTTATGCTTCACGGCAGTTGAAAACTCATGAGGTAAATTACCCTACACATGATTTGGAATTAGCTGATGTTGTTTTCGCTTTAAAAATTTGGAGGCATCATTTGTATGGTGTAAAGTGTGAAATATATACTGATCACAAAAGTTTAAAGTATATATTCACTCAGAAATAGTTGAACATGAGACAAAGGAGATGACTAGAATTAATCAAGGATTACGATTGTACAATTCATTACCATCCGGGAAAAGAAAATAAAGTGGCTGATGCTTTGAGTCGAAAAAGTAATGCTTCATTAGCAATGTTGCGTTTGGAACGTGATCCTTTGGTTATGGATTTGATGATCTTAGGAATAGAAGTTGTGGGTGCAGGAAGTTATTCTGTTTTTTTAGGTATTAGTGAGATCATCCTTATCAGGTAGAATCAAGCAAGCACAGAAGCAAGACAGTGAGTTGCAGAAAAAGGTAGAACTAGTTCAAAAAGGTAAGTTTCCTGAATTCAACATTGATAATGATTGTGTTTTGAGATTTGGGAAGAGATTGTGTGTGATTTTGATTCACAGTTGAAGAGAGAGTTGTTATGTGAAGCTCATAGTTCTCCATTTTCAGTTCATCCTTGCAGTACTAAGATGTATAGAGATCTGTGGGAGTAATACAGGTGGGATGGAATGAAAAGAGATGTTGCTGATTTTACTGTGAAGTGTTTGACTTGTCAGTAGGTTAAAGCAGAGCGTCCGTTACCGAAAGGGATGCTTCAGCCTTTACCAGTGCCATAGTGGAAATGGGAGAATACATCCATGGACTTTGTTGTGGGATTACTGAAGACATCTCGAGGTTATATTGCAATCTGGGTTATTGTTGATCGCTTGACTAAATATGCTCATTTCCTTGCTATACGAGATAATTTTTCCCTAGATCAACTTTCCCGTTTGTATCTTAAAGAGATAGTCAGGTTACATGGAGTTCCTCTCTACATTGTATTTGATCGTTATTCCAGGTTCACTTCTAACTTCTTGAAAGGCATTCAGAAGTCATTGAGTACTGAATTAAATTTTAGTACAGCTTTTAATCCTCAATCAGATGGGCAGTCAGAACGAACAATTTAGACCTTGGAGGATATTCTATGAGCTTGTTCTATGGATTATCAGGGAAGTTAGGACCAACATCTTTCTTTGGTTTAATTTTCATATAATAACATTTTTCATTCCAGTATACAGATGACACCATTTCAGGAATTATATGGGAAGCGGTGTCGAACTCCAGCTTTCTAGGATGAAGTGGGTGAAAGGAAGTTGATGGGACTAGAATTGGTAGAAGAGATGGAAGAAAAAGTTCAGCTGATTAAGAAGTACATGAGAACAGCTCAGAGCAGGCAGAAGAGTTATGCGGATAACTGGAGGAAGGATCTATCTTTCGAGGTAGGTGATCATGTTTTTCTCAAGGTTTCTCCTTATAAAAGTGTGATGAGATTTGGTATGAAAGGAATGTTGAGTCCAATGTTCATTGGATCATAGGAAATTCTAAAGAGAGTTGGATCAGTTGCATACCGAGTGGCTTTACCTCCGAGTTTATCTCAGGTACACAATTTTTTTCACGTTTTGATGTTGAGAAAGTATATGCCAGATCCATCTCATGTTTTGAGTCCAGAGGTAGTTTAGCTGGAAGAGAACCTATCTTACGAGGAACAACCGGTCCAGATTCTTGACCACAGGGAGCAAGTGTTACGGAATAAGGTGATTAAGCAGGTAAAGGTTTTGTAGAAAAACCACATGATGGAAGAGGCAACATGGGAATATGAAAATTCAATGAGGGATAATTACCCCCATTTATTCGATAAGTAAATAAATTGCGGGGAAACAATTTTCTAAAGGGGGGAAGGATGTAACATCCCAAGTAAGTAATTAATAATAGATATTTTTATATATGTCTATTAATGAATTAGATAGTGTTTTAGAGGCTTAAAATGAAAATAAATCCAATCTTAAGCATGGAATACAATAATATTTTTAAAAGATTATTTTACTGCCTTTTGATGGAAAACCATTTTAAAGCTATCTTTTGAAAATTTTATAAGCTAAGTTTTTCAAAATAAACTTATTCTTTATGATTGGGACATCAAAATTTACATTGTGTGAATTTTTGTTATTTTTCAGATAATGTTCATTTTTTAATGAATAGTGAAAAATACTGCATTTTACATCATAACTGCTTTTTAATTTAATTTCATTATATGGTTAGATTATATTTTAAATTGGTATTAAAATTTAATCTGAATATAATTTTACCATTTAATTCAATGGTGGTCGTTGGAATCAATTTCACTTTGAAATTGGACTTAAACTAGTGTCAATCTTTTGATAATTATTGTTTCATAAAAACACGCTATTTGTCATGACAGTGGGAATTGATTATTAAATTAATTAATGTGAATTATATGTTTTGAATTTTGTAAAATAAAATTCATTTTTGAATTCGGAATATCAAATATAACTTGGGTGATTTTTGGGTAATTTTTTGAAAAACATCAATTTTTGATGAATAGTGAAACCACTAAGTGGTACTTATAAAAACTGATTATTCCGTTTAAATGAAATTTTTCCATCATTGTATTTTGAATTTCAAAAATCCGACATACATGGTTGTCATTAAGAAGTAAAATGTGGTTCAATGGGATTAAAATAATTTTCTGGTGAATAGTAACTTATTAAGTTCTTAATCGTGATTAATGGTAATTATTGTAGTTTAAGGTAAAAATAATGTTTTAATAGTATGAGATGATCTTGACACATGTCCTACCCTTATTGGATGTGTAATGGCCGACGAAGAAAAGCCATGGGTCAACTTGGGGGCCCCATTAAGCCACATTGGTTGGGAAATGACATAAATAACTTTTTATTTAATTTTAAAGTAAAAATGACACAAACATGAGTTATGTTACTAAAACAATTTTTATATGGGGTTATACAAGTAATATTTTTGACAATAAATATTCATTAGAAAGCTAAAAACATTTCCTACATCGTAGTATTTGTTATATAATTTTTAGACTTTAGATAAATTAAATTATTTATGACATCATGATGATGCAACGATTACCTCGTTATTTAACGATTTAAATAAAATGGAAAGATATTGTAATATCTAATACCTAAACATGTCCAAAACCTATTGTATGAGTGGATTTAGAACCCTTATCACCTTATCCTCGAATTATATCAATGTGGGACCTCTTAAATACGAATACCATTTTAAAATAAAGTGACTTTTCTTTACATTCCAAGAGTGCCCCTCCTCTCCTCTTATAAAAGGCCCCCAACTCAACCTCCTTACCCACACTCCCAAAGCCTTTGTCTCGGCCAAACCCTGTCCATTTTGTCTCTCCACTTCCCTATATTACTCCTTAAAGCCTCACTTTGGGCAGAAGTCTTCCCAAGGAAGCCTTTGACCTCAAACCAAAGGGAGTTACACGATTTGAAGGTAATGTCTTCTTTTGAGTCCTTTTGTTTTATTTTGCTTCTCCAACCCCCTAAACTCTTTTTATTATTTTCTTTTGTAATAACTAAAGTATCCTCAATATACTAGGATTTTGTTATAATATGGATTCTAGCTAAACT
The DNA here is from genome assembly GCA_963277665.1 of Viscum album. Lineage (NCBI taxonomy): Eukaryota > Viridiplantae > Streptophyta > Magnoliopsida > Santalales > Viscaceae > Viscum > Viscum album. The sequence continues at coordinate 113,132,785 of OY728121.1, forward strand.
TACACACACCTACATCTAATGGTTAACGAACATACTGTTTCCGTGGATGATGAATTTATGCCTCCCGAAACGATGATTGTTCAACATTATTTTAACACCTTCAAAGGTTTCCATTAAGATGTAACTATATTTATATATGATATATAATATGTTTATGTTTTCCTTAAGCTTCTATTTTTATCTTTTTGGGTATACCTTTATGGTTTCCATTATGGGTAAACGCGATATCTTCATTTAAGGAAGTGCGGACTACCGCCCCCCTCAAAGTGATTTGATTCGTTAAATACCATATGTGGGATATATAAAGGATGTAACTATGATATTATATATGATATTATACTGGAATTATAATATACCTTTATATCATTATGATTCCATTCTATAAAATATGAAATAGAAATGGAAGTAGTGTTCATGCGTACATACGACTTACCGTCTCCATGAACGGTGTATTTCATTTCTTACCTCTAAATGATTATGTAATATTATAAATGCATGTATGTACTGGATATATATGATTTATATGATATATACATCATGAATACCATTCTTGATATAATGGATACATGAAAAACTTGTAATTATAAAGGGTTTATTTTTTACTCAAGTACCAATGATCGTTAAAATGACCATTATTAACTTAAATAATTACATAGTGTTCATGACATGATAATAAGTAATATAAAAGGAATAATGAACTTGAAAAATGTTCTTAAAGAAGTATAAATTAACTCAAGTTTATTATTCAGGACATTAAAGAACGATCGAGTCAAGTCGGACCCGAGGTATGGGACTTCGTCTCAATCTCCTTTCACTGAGGCATATTTTGTTTTATACACAACCTTCTTTTATACGGTGTATAAACCCCTTTTACTTTTACGTTTATCCAAAAGAAATATTCTTATATGAAGCGTTTTACTAAACGAAAAAAGGGAATGTTTTTGTCATACGTATGCGGCGACAACGACTTCTCCGCCGCCGTGACCGTTATTTGAGTTTCGGCTTCCTCTACAAGCCATACCTTGTTTTTAAAAGAAAAATAAATATCATGTTTTAATTTTCTTTTATTTTGGTATTGAAAATGGTTTTCATAATGTTTTTATATCAATGTGTTGTATTGATATCTTGTGATTGAAAGGTGGAAATGTTATGTTTTGTTTTATGCATGTTTTATGTGATACGATTATGTTGAGGTTCTTGGGCATTATTATGAAGACGGGTGGTTCCGTGATAAACTAAGGGCGGGTGAGCCCGATATAGCTCTACAATGCATTGAGTAACGCGAAGGAGTGAAACGTTAAGGTTTCTCCGAAGAGATTTAGGGAATATACTGTGATGGGTATACCAAACGTAACCAAGAGGGTTACTACCTACGTAAGGATGTTATGAATGCCTCAATTTACCTTTATGTATTATGATTTCTATGATTTATTCATGATTTGATGAGGTATGTTAAAATGATTATGTTTTATGGGTAAATTATGATCTCATTATGATGTATATATGTACCCATGTTTCCTTTCCATATTTTTATATCCCTTACTGAGCTTTTTATGCTCATCCCAAGTTTTTTTTGAAATGTTTTTCACAGGTCAAGGGAAAGGTACATGATATGATGATAGTGTCAAGGAAGTGTCATGAAATAATCCATGTTTTATTTTAAATATTTTTCCATTGATGGGAATGAAGAATACTATCTTTATGTAACCACTTTGTTTATATGTGGAATGTAATGCATGTTTTATGATCTAATTCTCTAAAACTCTAAACCCGAAAAGATCCTCAATGTGTAATATTGTAATAACTCAAGATTAAGTAAGGTTTAAGGCTGGGGCCTTATATGGATTTTATGAAAAAGTTTTCGTGAGCGTGAAATTAATAAAATAAATAAATAATATGAATTGTTTTATTATATTCATTGAATCAGCCTACTTCATCCTTAAATATATGGATATCGATTTTGTATCAGGGTTGGATACTAAACCATAGATATCTAGTGGAAATTTTAGGAGAGTGTTCTTGGAAACAATGACAGATCAAGACCTGATCATGGATCATTTTGAAAAAAAAAATTCATGGATCTCATTAAAAATAGAAACATAAAACCATTATTCATGAATGATCAATCAAAAATCTTGGCTGGATGTTTGATATTTGAGTTTTACAACCAATTGTTTTACCAAAGTCAAACATAGATAAATTGCATGAACATAATTGATATGTGCATCATTGGTATATTTAAATATATTGAATTTTATATGTTAATTGTTATTTATTACTCTTCATTTGTCTTATTAGATGACAAAAAATCAAGATATAATGAAAGATGTATGTGTTTCATTCCTCAATTTTTAAGGATTTTTGTTTTCTAACTCAGTTATTTACGTGTTCATCACATTCATTTCTTTTGGATCGTGGTATGATGAATACTCAATATTCATTCGACATAAGACTGTTCATCAGCCAAAAGGATCAATAACGTGGGTGTTGTTCATGGTCGATGATTTTGTCAAGGTGAGACGATGGAAGTGAAAGATTGGATGCAAATCAGAGTGATTTGAGGTTCCCCTTCATCCTGGTTTTGATGTCTGACAATGGATTGGATCTTAAGATTGTTTTCCTTGTATATTCGAGCACAGATTTCAATCAATGATGATAGAAAATCTCGAATGCCCCTCAATATACATGTTCTAGTTAGGGTAGTTGATCTGGTTATGAAAATGATGATATAGAGGAAGATCCCATGGTATCTAGAAAATCTTGTATTATATGACGGGTAATCCAGCATTACACACCGTGTGGGACCCTCTTGTTATAATTATAGTGTTTTTTGGAGTTATGTATCACATTCCACGTGACTTGGTCACACTCCCTGTGAACCTCCCATGGAGGCTCACCATTTACCATGGAGGGTACACAGACTCAATGGGAAGTACATAACCACAAACACTTTATTCACACAAACTTGTCTATATGGACATGAGCTGGTACATGGACACGACCAACGGTACATGGAAATGACCAACATTACATGGACATGAACATGAAACACGGGTCGAGTTTCCAATGATCTCTACATGCTATGTGTTTCACTTTAATAATGAGTATGTTGCGGTTTACATGCCATTTCAGGCCGCACCATATGTGTAGATCTAGGTAGATCAAGGCACACCATATAGTCCCTTGTAGAACGCTTGGAGATATTAATCTATTAAACTAAAAAAATAAGTTGAGTGGATTTCACCTTGGTATGTTCCCTTGAGGGTATAGTGCAATAATAAATCTACATCTCATGATTTTAATCCCATCTAGATGATGAATCCCAGATAGAGTTCTTGGAGTCCCTCCACGAGACTAGAGTGGGATCCTATATCATATTTATACCCAAGATAGGTTTTGTGGGATTTTCATGGGATCCCTGAGTATTTTGTTGATACTCCATCTAGAAGACCATATCAGCAGGGAATGTGGTATCATTTTCATATGATCCCCAGTGTAACGGGTTGATCAAGATTGGGTTTATGGTATCCCCCAGTGGTTATAGGCATGACCCCTTATCTATGTATCATGGTATTTTGAGATAAGTGAGAATACTTATATATGGCCTAACGATCTTGTACTTTTGATGGATTTTATTTTCTGATATCATATCTTATAGAGTGGATTCTACTGGGATGATAATTTCATTATGTAGAATCTTATGGTTGGCAGTCGGTTGTGAATGCCTAGTCTCTCAGTGTGCTTCCTCAATATATCTAGGTGGTTTCTTGTTATAAATTGATTATTATATCTTATATTAAGATGAATACACATGATTCTTCATGTTTAGTGTGTTTGGGGTGTCCAACTAGGCATTATTATATTCATCCACACATGGGATATGCTCGTAGATGTTGTGTATTATAGAGATGATGGCCTTTTTTATGGTGTCTTGGAAGGATGTCGAGCAGGTGGAGTATAGCTTGTGCTAGACAGACTGATGTGTTTATCGAGAGCTTTCATTTGATCATAGTAATCACCCTTATAAAAGGTTAGACTATTTATAGTTTTGGTCGGGCTTGTATTTGGCCACCATTTCACTTTCATAATTTTTTATCATACTTTCTATGTGGGATTATGGATTTATGAATTCCTTGGTTTTAGTTACATTAATATAAAACATTTTATAGGATTGGATATGTGTGAGTATGAACAGGTACATTGGGAAAATGCTTCCCATTTGGGGGATATTCCAACTTAGCACTGGTCGCTAGCCCCTAGCCTATTAGTGGAAGGCTTGGGGTGGTCACGGGTCATACCCCAGTGGGTCAGTTCATGATATAGATGAAGATAACTGAGCACTGGTCATAAACATCCCTAAAATATCCCCATGTGAATCTAGATTCAATAGAGAAAAGATCCCCATATGTTTCCAGTGTTCCTTCGATTCCAAAACAACCTACAATGGAAGTTTCCTTTTGAGAGCATCTGCAATGACAATAACCTTACCTCAGGTGTTGGTAATTTCATAGTTAATTGGATAGAGGTATTCCACACATAATATCTACCCAAGAGTCATGTTCTTCTGATAACTCAAACTATTATGATCTGAAAGGAAAGTAAACATCTATCCAAAAATATTACACCATTCAAACTTGAGTGCCCTCATAACCATGGAAAGTTCTAAATCATGTGTGGGGAAATTCTTCACATGAATTAATAGATGAGGAGAGTTGAAATATACAACATGATAGTCTTGTATTAACATAAAACCCAAAAAAACATAAGAATCATAAAAAACCAAATACCCCTTACCACGAATAGGTAGGATTGTAAAAGGATTTGATGTCAAAAGTCATTTTAGCACATCAAAAGAGGATTAATACATTGAATCCAATATGAATTTAAATCCATTCATGGAAAATCAGTCAATAGTGGCAATGTATTTAAGAAATACTTGAATAGCCATCGATAATATACAACTAGAACATTGAATCTTTGAATCTCATTGTCATTATATGGCTCTTCCCATGAAAAGATATCATTTAACATCTTAGGATCAACAAATACGACATGACATTAAATTAAATGAGATAAGAACTTTACATCCTAGATATAGAAATTGTATTTTGAAATATTTCCATACATATATTGACTCCTCAAGTTATCTAGAAACAGACCAAAATGGTTCTTGTTCTTATGTTCATATCCCAAATAAACCAAAATATCATCCCCAAACACTACAAAAAAAATGTTGATATACTAATGGAATAAAATTTTCACCAAATACATAAAAACTATATGTGTTTTAGTAATACCAAATAGCATCACAAGATATTGTTAATGTCCATACCTGCTTCTAAAAGGCGTATTTGGTATATCACACTCTCAATCTCTATGATGATGATAACGCAACCAAATATCTTTCTTCAGAAACCACTTTTCCACATTTAACTAATAAAATATATCATCCACATGAGGTGAAAGTTACATGTTTTTAACAGTTACCTTGTACAACTTCTGATAGTCCACACACAATCTGAGTGAACCAAATACCTTTTTAGAAAAGAGAATTGGGGCTTCCAAAGGTGAAACACTAGTGAAAACCCATTCACTATTAGATGATATGACTAAATCTGGATATCTATCTGCTCCACTGGTTCCATATGATAATTAGGTCTTTTAATTGGATGTTTATGTGACACCCCAAGCCTCCACAGTATTCTTCTCTTTGAATAATTCAAGAGTGTGTGATGTACGCAACATTAAGTTCTACCACACCACAACCAACCAAACTAGTCGTTATGATTTTTAATACCCACTTTTTTAAATTTTCTAAATTTTTTCTTTCAAAATGGACTTCATTTTTGGATTTGGAATATCGAAATTATCCTAGGGTGAAATTTTCGTATTATTTTTGAAAAGATTCAATTTTCGATGAATAGTGAAAAACACTTAGTTTTAGTTTAAACCCAATTTATTATTTAAATAATTATTTATTTTAATTAAATTTATTTTAGGTAAAAATAGATACCTAATTCCTATATAAGTTTAATTTAATTAATTTGAGTAATTTTATAATAATTTTAGATATATAAAAATTTTATTGAATTTTTACCGTCTTTTACCCACTTCCTAGGACCATTTTCAAATTCATATAAAACATAATTTTACCACTTCTTTGAGTGGAATTTTAAAAATCTGAGAGACACAGTTGATATCAGTAAGGAAAATTTGTTTCAATAAGATTAATATAATTTTTGGTGAATAGTTACTTTTTACTTATATTTACCATGGTTAAAAGTAAATAGGGCAATTAAGGATAAAAATGATATAATTATTACGCTAACAAATGTCATAATTCTATTTAATATGTATAATTCGACCAAATACAACCCTAGGAATAAAATATGATCCTTTAGGTCCACTTGGAATAGATTATGACAATTATTATTATTTAATTCAATGAAGAGTTAAAAGAGTTTAAACCAATGTTTAATAACTAAAATATTCTTAATATAGGGTTACACATAATATAAATTCATCTATAAATTTTAACTATAAATATAAAAATATTTCTTCATAATGGTATTTTATTTATATTTTGTAGACTTTAAATAATTTAATTTATTTTTGACAAAATGATGATGCAGTAATTACCTAATTAATGAAATATTAAAATAATTGACATTATAACTATCCAAATAAATTTAATTTTAGACTTTTTATGAATTACACTAATTTTCATGGTTAATATTACATATAATGGTCGGTTAGATGAATTTTGGTCGAAGTAATAATTCTTTATATGAATTTAGAAAAAAATACCAAATAGTGTCAAAATTGACATAAAAGAGTTTTTAAAACAAATATTATATTATTAATTGATATTATATTCTTAAAAATCTGAAGATAATACAAAGGTCTTAAAGGATATTATATATTTCATTAATGAATCACTTGAGGTTCTCTTGGAAGTTTATAGTAATTTTATTAACCATATAATATAAAAATACAAAAAGACATTGTAAATGTCAAACTATTTCACTAAGAGTTAAATCAAAAATATAAAGTTGATATAGTAAACCAAACCTATCTAAAACCTATTGGATGAGTTTTTTTTAGACCCATACCCACCTTATCCTTTAAATAATATTTTTTGGATTCATTAGAAACCGAAAATTATTTTATTATAAAATAATATTTTTTTACTTTTCCTAAGGTGCCTATCACCCCTCATAAAAAAGGGAACTCCCCCTTCTCTCTAATTGAAACTTTCAAAGACATTTGTCTCGGCCAAACACTGCAAAAATACCCTCTCAATTGTCCTACCTTAATCCTAGAGGCCTTTTGTTAGTCATAAATCCATCTTAAATATCCCTTTTAATCAAATCAAAAGGAAGAACCCAAAGAAGAGGTAAATATTTTATCACCTCTTTCAAGTTCCTTTCTTCATCCACTTCCTATTTCATTTTTGTTTCCATTATAAAAAAACCCATATATTCTATATAAATTGATGTTATTATTAATATGGTACAACCAAATTCATTATTCTATCCATCCTTTGAATGACATGTCACCATACTTGCGTACGTACGGCTTACCATCTCCACGTCGTGGTATAAATGTTATTCAGTACATTATTATTTGGATGGGTATGATAATGATGTGTAATTTCTTTAAATAATGATTATAACATTATTATTATTCTTTATGTATGATTTAGCATCAAATAATATACGATTTTAATATTAAAATGATGATATTATCACTTGTGCGTACGTACGGATTATCGTCTCCACGAACGTGATGAGATTCATTCCCCATTAGAATCATTCAAGAATAATTTTCATTTTTTGATTAAAAATAATAATTATTAAGATAATATCATTCTATATATGAATAAAATACATCCTATCCCTAACAAACATGGCTTACGTAACAATGAATATAAAGGAAATCAAATCAGTTATCACCCGAAAGGATGATACTACTAAAATATCATTAACAAATAAATATTAAGATCATATATGAAATCTTATTAATCTATATGGTTATATTATAGTTTAATAAAAATTATTTCACCATTATACAGGAGGTTAACCTACCCTCAACCAAGAAAAAGTACAAGGTAAGGGTTAATTTCACAATCTCTTTATTATCAGAGGTTGTTTATACGTAATTGTCAACTGGGACCTCATTATCATCTACATAAATGTTTCATAAAAATGTATTTATACACATTTTTAATATTTAATAGACAGTGTGGTTAAGTCATTTATACCATTTTTTAACCTTATATGTTTTTAAAGGAATCTTTTGGTTGTTTTCAGAATGTCCGGCATTATACATTCCATCATTGTGAAAATAATATTGATGGTTACTGTGGTCATTATACTAGTATAATACCCATGATTATGTTTTATTATTTCATTATTTACTCAGCTCATATTCCTGCCAGACAAGTATTCATGTTTATTATTGGTAAATTCAAGTGGTTTCAATTATTCACCATGCTTAATATTTATGTTATCTTCCACTATATTTCATACCCTTACTGAGTGTTTGAGCTCATCCCTTTCTTATGTTTCATTTTACAAGGATATGAAGAAGTTAGTTATGAGTGACTTGCAAACATAATCATGGAGGCTTGGATGTTTCTAATAGAATAAATACGTGTTTTATTTCTTTTCAAGTTGTAATGTTGAACTTATGTATGAATCTTGTTTCCAATAATACTAAACTAATCGGTCTTTCGAGTAATTATATCCCTATGATCATGGAAATTCTATGTAATAATGCACCCACTACGGGTAACTAGGGAAGGGGCGTTATAGTTGGTAATAGAGAACGTTTAATACAGACCATGGAAACTAGATTTAGATAAACTTTCATTAGAGCACATTACCCTATGATAGACATTGTGGATTAGTATAAAATAACTTCCTATAATTTTGGTAATGTAGAGATTTTATGAGTTTTCCATGAAATACATCCCTGTCTAGATACGAGAAACTAGAGGCGGCTCTGGCATCGATGTACCTAGGGGTAAAACCCGAAAACACCACTTTGAGCTAGACTCGAATGGGAACTGGTTCGCGACAACGAGCCTTGCTGCACTCTTGGTTACGACCCTCCCGGGGGATATGATTAGGATAATTATCATTTTCATTACAAACCATTATAATGGTTTTATGAGTATATACTTCCTCAAAGAATTTTTTTTTTGATTATGGATTATGTCCACAAACTGTTCAATTTACGTTAAGTGTTTTACAAGTTTGGATTTATGTATTGAGATTCATAAACTAATTTAGTGTTTTCCATTGTTTAAAAATGGAACCTATTAGATGGAATGGAAACTGTATCAATGTACGCACTCCATTTAGGTATTTCCCTCCTGCTCAAGATAATTATAATGGAGTTGGTGATACAACTGGAGTTGATCAGCTTATCACTATCCTAGGACAACTCACATAGGTTATGAATAATAACCTTACCCATTTGGAGCACCCAGATTCACAACATAGAGGATCAATGTTAGACCGCTTCATGAGCAAACAAACACCAACATTCAATGGGGGTATGAATCTATTAGTATCTGGGAAATGGATAAATTCCATAGAGAAAATATTTCATGTCCTTGGGAGTAGAGAAAGGGAAAATGTTATCATGGTAGTTTATCGCCTCACTAGAGAGGCTGATCAATGGTGCTCATTGATTCAAAACACAAAGTAAGATGATGAAGTATCAAATATGTAAAAGAGGGAGTTTAAATTAATTATCGTAAAAAAATACATTTTTCATGACCATCTAGAGGATATGGAAAGACAATTTTTGAGTCTGAGGCAAACAAAGGACGATAATGTAAAAAAGTATGAAGCTAACTTTACAAGGTTAACAAGGCATGCTGAAGATTATATACATAACCCAATAAGTAATATTGACCATTTCTTTTATGGGTTAAGTCCATTAATCCATCGAGAATTAGTATCACAATACTTCTCATCATATAGAGATATTGTCTCGTGTGCTATCATGACAGAAAAATAATTCTCTAAGTGTTATGACATTATAGAAAAGATATGAATAGATCTGCTGATCACTTTGAGAAAGGAAATAATGAAACAGGGAATAAGGGAAGAATTGAATTTCCACCATGTGATAATTATGGAAGAAGGCACTCATGTGCCTGTCTAAAAGGATAAGGATTAAGCTACAAATGTGGATATATAGACCATATTTCTGTTGATTTTTTGGGAAATAAAGACACTACCAATATTCAATACTACAATTAGAGGGAGATGAGACATTATGAAAATAAATTTCTTAAGCGTCAGGGAAAATTACCTCAAAAAGTCCAAGGGATCAAAGCCAAGCTTATGCGATCACTACTGCTGAGGTTGAATCCCCGAAAGATTTGGTGGTAGGTAATTTAATGGTTTCCTCGGGTTTAGCCAATACTTTATTTGATTCTGGATCATTGCATTATTTCATATCTCCCTAGTTTTCTAAGAAAATTAGATATTTCCAATTTGATTTAATAAGGGATTTTTCAGGAAAAACTCTTATGGGAAGTATCATTGCTACAATGTTTTGTGATTCAGTTCCCATTAGGGAATATAAATGTTCTTTATCTACTGATCTCATCCTCATAACCATGATTTAATTTGATATAATCCTCATAATGGATTGGATTTCAGACCATGATGGAAAAATTTATTTTAAGAAGAAGGAGGTAACTATTTTCGATGATGATGATAAATAACACCTTCTCTTTAGAGAATAATCTTCACCACTTAATTTATATTTAGATCCACCCCCAGTAGTTCAACTAAAATCAATTATTAGGGAGGAAGAGAATGAAATAATTGTGGGTGAGGAAAATAATTTTCAAATAGAAGATGTAGCTATTGTTCAATAGTATGTTGATCTATTTCCAGAGGATTTATCTGGACATCCTCTAGAATGAGAAATTGAGTTTCCCATTGATATAATTCCTTGTTCAAGGCCCATATAGAAGACCCCTTATATAACGACCACTGTGTAATTAGTCAAACTAAAGAAACATCTAAAGGAATTGAGTAATAAGGAATTTATTCTCCCTAGTGTTTCTCCATGGGGAGCCCCTGTAGGTTTTGTTAAGAATAAATATGGATCTACGAGGTTATGCATTGAATATAGGGAGATCAATGCTATAACAATAAAGAACAAGTATCTCTGACCTCACATTGATGATTTCTTTGACCAACTTCTGGGAGCACAATACTTTTCAAAGATTGACCTTCTATTTGGATATCATCAATTGTGTGTGAAGAAATAAGACATTTCAAAAACAACATTTCGAACCCGGTATGATCATTAAGAGTTTACATTAATGCCTTTTGAATTGACTAATGCACCACCTGTCTTCATGGATCTAATGAATAGAGTTTTCAAGGAATATCTTGGTGACTTTGTAGTGGTATTTATTGATTATATCTTGGTATACTCCAAAAGCTATAAAGATCATGAAATTCACATGCGCATTATCCTGAATACTCATAGAAGAAATGAATTATATGGGAAGATTAGTATGTGTGAATTTTTGCATCAGGAGATTTATTTTTTTGGCCATATTATCTCTAAGGATGTAATCTCTATTGATCCTTCTAAGACAAGACAAAATCCAGGAATGGCCAACAATGTCGAGTATAACTAAGGTACACATTTTTATTGGTTTAGCAGGTTTTATTGATGTTTCGTCCAAAGTTTTTCCCAGTTGGATAACCCATTAACAAAGCTCACACAGAAAGGGGTTAAATTTGATTGGACAAAAGAGTGTGAATTTTTTTTGATGAACTGAAGAGAATATTTGTCATTTCTTCTATATTGACTAAACTATCAAGGAATGATGGGTTTGTTATTTATATTGATGCTCCAAATAAAGGACTTGGTTGTGTACTTATGCTAACTGATATGGTTATTTCCTATGCATCATGACAACTTAAAATTCATGAGAAAAACTATCATACCCATGATATTGAGTTAGAAGCTGTAATATTTGCTTTGATGATATGGAGACAATATCTCTATGGTGAAAATTTGAGATATATACTGACCACAAGGGTTTGAAATATATTTTCTCAAAAAAAGAACTCTACATGAGGAAAATTATATGGCTTGAACTACTCAAGGATTATGATTGCATGATACACTACCAGAATTGGAAGGAAAATAAGGTAGCAGATGCTTCAAGAAGTTAATATCATGGAGTTTTGAACAAGATGGGAGTTGAAAGGGATCCTATTTTCATGGATCTAGTAAATATGGATATGTGAATTACAATGGACGGTTAAACATCAATACTTTTTCAAATGGATTCCAAACCATATTTACTAGAAAAGTTAAATAGTTCTCAGACCAATGATGGAGAGTTTCAAAAGAATATTAGAGGTGTGAGTGATGGGAGATTGAGTGATTTTGTTTGTGAAGATGGAATATTGAAATTTGGGAAAATACTTTGTGTTCCAAATATACCTGATCTAAAAAGGGAATTGTTGGATGATGCTCGTAGCATCAATTTCTCTATACACCATGGGATCACCAAAATGTATATAAATATGAAGGAATATTTTTGGTGGGACAACATGAAGAGGGAGATTGCTGATTTTTTGTCAAGATGTACGGTTTGTCAACAAGTGAATGTTGGAAGGCAATAACATAGTGGATTATTGCAACCTTTTCCCATACCTGAGTGGAAATGGGATAATCTTATGATGGACTTTGTCATGGGACTACCAAAGACTCATATAAAGAATGATGCAATATGGGTCATTGTTGATAGTCTTACCATGTAAGCACATTTTCTTTCTATAATAAAAGATTTACCACTTGAATGATTATAAAGCCTATATATTAATGAAGTTTTAAGACTTCTGGGAGTACCACTATCGATTATTTCTGATCATGATCCATATTTTACATCAAGATTTTGGAAAAGTCATCAGAATTCCCTTGATACTGAACTTCGTTTGAGCACTGCCTACCACCCCCAAACTGATGGAAAATCAGAACGGACAATTCAAAACTTAAAAGAAATGGTTATATCATGATCACTTGACTTTGAAGGTATGTGGGATCAATATTTACCTCTGGCATAATTTTCCTATAACAATAGATTTCATTCAAGTATTCAGATGACACAGTATAAAGCGTTATACCGAAAGAGATGTCACACACCAACCTGTTGGGATGATATCAGTGAATGAAAGTGTATATGACTAGAACATGTGGAGGAAACAATGGAAACAGTGAAAATAATCCATACCCACATTAAAGCAGCTCAAAGTAGGCCGAAGAGCTATGCAGATAACAGAAGGAAGTATATGGAATTTCAGGTAGGAGACCAGGTTTTTATGAGGGTATCTTCATGGAAGGGTGTTATAGGTTTCTGTAAAAAGGGAAAAATTATGTCCTGGGTACATTGGACCTTTCAAAATTCTAGAATAAATTGAGGCTGTAGCTTACCGGTTGGAAATGTCACCAAGTCTCTCCAAAGTTCACGATGTGTTCCACGTATCACTATTGAGAAAATACAAGGCTGACCCAACACATGTACTCATCTATGAGGAATTAGATCTGGAACTCAATCTTTCTTTTTGTGAAGAGTTTGTGAGGGTTCTTGATATAAGAGAACAAGTACTGAGATACCGGACAACTCGTCTGGTAAATGTTCTATAGAGAAACCATAAGATGGAAAAAGTAATGTGGGAACATAAGGAACATATGATGAAGAACCACCCATGTCTTTTTATGAAGTAATACTCTAGAAATATAGAGGATGAAATTATTTGAAGGAGGAGAGAATGTAACACCCCAAGCTTTCACTGTAAACTTCTCTATGAATAATATAATAGCGTGTGTTGTACGAAACTTCGAGTTCTAACACACCACAACCAATCAAACTAGTCGTTATGAATAGTAATAACCAAATTTTGAAATTTTATAAATTTTATCATTCTAAATGGAATTCATTTTTGGATTCTGAATATCAAAATTATCCTGGGGTGAATTTTTCGTATTTTTCTGAAAAATTTCAATTTTTTGATGAATAGTGAAAAACACTCTGTTATAATTTTAAACAAAATTTTTATTTAAATAATTATTTCTTTTATTTAAGATCATTTTAAGTGAAAATATATACATAATTCCTATATAAGTTCAATGTAACTCATTGGAGTCAGTTTATAATAATTTTAGATATATAAATATTTTTTAAACTTTTTACTGTCTTTTACCCTCCTCCTATGAGCATTTGAAAATTCACATAAAACAAAATTTTTCTGCTTCTATGAGTGGAATTTCTAAAAACCTAGAGACACAGTTGATATCAGTAAGAAAAATTTGGTTCAATAAGATGGAAATAATTTTTTTGAATAGTAACGTTTTACTTTTATTTACCATGGTTAAAAGTAAATAGGGTAATTAAAGGTAAAAATGATATTATTATTACCCTAACACATATCCTAATTCTATTGGATAAGTATAATTTGACCAAAAACAACCTTAGTAATAATATATGATCCTTTAGGTCCACTTGAATTATATTAGTACATTTATTATTATTTAATTCAAAGAAGAGTTAAATGAGTTAAAATCAATGTTTAATAACTAAAACATTTTTAATATAGGGTTACAAATCAGATAAATTATACTAAAAATATTCATTAGAAAGATAATAATATTTCCTACATAAATGTATTTTATTTATATGTTTTAGACATTAAATAAATTAATTTATTTATGATACAATGATGATGTAGTAATTACCAAATTGATGAATGATTAAAATAATTGACATTATAAATATCAAAATAAATGTAATTTGAGACTTTTTTTGAATTAAACTAATTTTCTATGTTAATGTGACATATTAGGGTTGGTTACATGAATTTTTTTCTATGTAATTATGCTTTTATGAATTTACCAAAAACAAAATACAAAATAGTGCCAAAATTGACATAAAAGAGTTTTTAAAACAAATACTATATTATTAATTTATATTCTATTCCTAAAAATATATGGTTCAGAAAAAGGTCCTAAATAATATTATATATGTCACTAATAAACATCTTGAAGTCTCTTGGAAGTTTGTAGTATTTTTATTAACCATATAATATCAAAATACAAAGAGAAATGTTAAATGTCAAACTATTTAACTAAGAGTTAAATATAAAAGATAATGTTATTATATTGACCCAATCCTATATAAATCCTATTAGTTGAGTGGTTTTGGACCCATACCTACTTTATACTTTAAATAATACATTTTGGATCCATTAGAAACCAAAAATTATTTTATTATAAAATAATAATTATAGCTTTTCTTAAGGTCCCCCTCACCCATCAAATAAAAGGGAACTCCCCCTTCTCTCTAATTCACACATTCAAAGCCATTTGGCTAGGACAATCTCTAAAAAAGTACCCTAAAAAATATCCTAAATTTATCCTAGAGGCCTTCATTAGTCAGAAATCCAACTTAAGGAGACCTTTTGATCAAATCAAAAGGAAGACCCCGAACAAGAGGTAAATATTTCATCACATCTTTCAAGTACCTTTCATCTTACACTTCCTCTTTATTTGTTATTTCCATTATAAAATAATAACTCCCATATCTTATATGTACTATGATGTTATTATAAATATGGTACAACCAAATTTATTATTCTATCCATTTTTTGAATGACATGTCACCATATGTGCGTACGTATGACTTACGGTCTCTGCGTCATGGTGTAATTGTTATTCAATACATTATTATTTGGATGGTTATAATAATGATGTATAATTGATGTAAATAATGAATATAACATGATTATGATTCTGTATATATGATATAACATCTAATTATATACGATTTAAATATTTAAATAATGATATTATCGCTCTTGCATACGTACGGATTACTGTCTCCATGGATGCGATGAGATTCATTCCCCATCAGAATAATTAAAGAATAATTTTCATTTTATGATTAAAAACATTATTATGAACATAATATTATTCTGTATATGAATCAAATACATGATATCCATAACAAAAAAGGCTTACATTACAGTGCATATAAAGGAAAACGAATCAGTTAACACCTGAAATGATGATACTACTAAAATTTCATTAACAATGATATATTAAGATCATATATGATATCATATTAATGTATATGGTTTTTGTATAATTTAATAACAATTATTTCACCATTTTATAAGAGTTTAACCTACCCTCATCCAAGGAAATGTACAAGGTAAGGGTTAATTTCACAATCTCTTTATTATCGAAGATTGATTATACGTAATTATCTACTGGGACCTCTTTATCATCCACATCCATGTTTCTTAAAAATGTATTTCAAATAATTTTTACTATTTATTATATAATGGGGTTAAGTATTTTATACCCTTATTTGACCTTATATGTCTTGAATGGAATCTTTCTGTCCTTTTCTAAACAAGGTACTTTATGACCTTTTTGAAAAAATTAAGGTAATAATGTTTTTTAACTTATACAACGGGTGCGGCTATTTTCAGCCATTATAACATCATCGATGCTTCCCTTACAAGATTATAATAATATTTTTAAATAAATTTTTTATTTATAATTATGTGACTCTAAAATTATTTTCAAATAGAAAGAGTTATTTCCTTAAAAAGGGTTTTGATTTGACCTATTTCAACATACTTTGATGGATTTTAAGATTATTTGAAGTTGATTTAATATGATACCAACCTTCCATAATTTATTAAAGGTATTGTGATATGTTTGACTATGAATGTTCTATTTTTATTCCATTCCTGGTTTATGGTTAAAGTATTGAAATTTCTTATGCTAGATTTAATACGAATGTTTATGTTATATTTCAACCTTTTCATATGAGGAATGTATTAGACATAGTAAGTGATGGGTCGATCCTACTATAGCTCCTCGATGCATCGGTAGGTCTCATGGGACAACTTGAAGATTAATTGGCTAATTCCATTCCCAATTTGATATATGGTTTTGGATAGGGCCTTAATAATTTTTTAGACATCTTGGTCGAGGCCTTGACAAAATGTTTCAGAATGTCCGACATTATACATTACCTCATTCTGAAAATAATATTGATGGTTCTTGTGGTCATTCTAATATTATAATACCCATTATTATATTTTATTATGGAATTATTTACTCAGCTCATATTCACGAAATAAAAGTATTCATGTTTAATATTGGTAATGGAATGTGGTTTCAATTATTAACCATGATTAATATTTATGTTATCTTCTGGTGTATTGCATACCCTTACCGAGCATTTGATATCACCCCTTTTTTATGTTTCATTTTCCTAGGATATGAAGAAGTTTGTTGTGAGTGACTTTCAGGCATAATCTAAGAGGCATGGATGTTTCTAATGGAATAAATTTGTGTTTTATTTCTTTTGAAGTAGTACATTTGAAATTATGTATAAATCTTATTTCCAATAATAGTAAACTGATCAGTCTTTCAAGTTATGATTTCCTTGTGATCATGTCAATTTTATGTAATAATGCACTAACTCTGGGTAACTAGGTTTTTAGGGTTATAGTGTACCTAGAACCAAATCAATAATTAACTCTAGCTCCCTCTTTAGAGGAATCCTGAAGAAATTGTCAAGGATAACATCAGGAAAATCCAAAAAATAGAAGGAAGATCTATAATTGAAGAAACATCAACACGATCAACTTCTATTGGGGAAAATAACCCCACGAGATCTAGTTGGGATGGACCTGTACAACTAGAACTTAGATACACTCTCCTTAAAATACCCACAATCATCCATCGGTCACAAGAATATAAACTTTCGGATGATAAATATACACTTCCACAAGATGAGAAACAATAAAATCCATTCTAATGATGATGTTATACAAATCTAGATCAGGAATGAGAAAATCCCTCATTAACCGCATATCATCTATCTATAGTTCACAAGAATAAAATCAAAACCCATATTCATGGTGTCACTAAATCCATAATAATGCAAAGGAGATCTGTTAAATGTTTAATCATAAAAAAAGGCCATATATTAGTGAATGGGAGGAACCAGTATCAAATAAGGAAATCACTATAGAAGATGTAATAAAGATAGTACCTCTCACTATCATTGGACCCATATCTACCTCAACGAGAAAACCATCTACTCTATAAAAGTAAATCACTCATGAGGCATGTATCCAGAGCCCTGTAGTCTATGAAGATCCTACTACACAATAGTATCTTCTAGAGATGACGATCCATAACCATATCAAGGTGTAGACATAGCCTAATAGAAATGATGCAGATGACCATAACATCCACACCCATTGAAAAAATTTGTAGGTTACGGATAAGAACATCATGTGTGCATGACCTTTCCACGTTGATATAAATTAAGAGGCACACAACTTGATAAAAATGGAGTTTATGAAGAGGCCTTCTTTCGAAAACCACCTATACCACTCTTTCAATGATCCTGCCACTTCCTCTTTTTTAACTAGAACACAACTAAAGCTACCACTAGGTGGAAGAGAAGGGGAGTAATATAAAACACTTACTACCATATTCATTTATACATTAATTTTCCTATCCACTTTCTCCACATAGGTAGAAATATTCCACATAGATAGCTATGATATTAAATCCAGTTGCAAACTCTCTAGGTAATTCTGAGCTTTCAGTCGATCATTCCTTATGACTCTTGGTGCATTTCTAACCAGCTTCAAAAACTAAATTGTGTGCAACGATGTCGAATTCTATGTCTGTTACAAAAAGAAGAAATCTAGAGGATTTTAAATCATTAGTGACTCAAGAAAAAAATGACCGAAGAAGTGTGTCTATACACCCTTCCAGTTCAATCCTGAATGCCTATCATTCTTTACCAAGGAATCCCACCAACAGTTGTTGGGACCATGAATCCAAAACACTACGAAATTCACCTTGATTCTATCTGATGTATCCAAAACAAAAAATATATGATTGAAATTTTCAATAAACCCTCTACCTCTTGAGTTTCATCCATACCATTAAAGGATGACGGCTTCTCACTAAATAACTCCCATGATCGATCTTTATCTCCCACAACTCCCAGATTTATCACAATTACTATGTTTTGAGATTTCAGTACATTCTTATCTAGGGAATGAACTTCTTGGATGATGGAATTGATATGGTTCAGATCCATAGGATTATTACATTGAGGAGAATTAGCTGGAATATCTATAAGAACTCATAGAACTCATCTCATAGGCATTATTATGCAAACGAAAACAAAAGAAACATCCAAAACATAAAATAATCTCAGTTCCAAATAAAAAAACCACAAAAAAACGTGAGATTAATTTCTTGTACTCATTGAAGTAAACACACATACAAACATCTCATGGTATCTAGAGTCTTTTTATTGAATGATCTCTCTAGTCATTCACCAAAACCATCCTCTCTAGTCTCGGAAATATTATATAATATATACCACACTCCCCAAGAAAAGGAAAATTGAGAAAAAACCTCCTTTAATAGAAAAATATGAATAACCCAACCCATTGACCCTCTCAAAATAGTACACTACCTAAATATCCAACTACATGAAGGTCGTTCCCATTATCCATGGGCTGGTGTCTAGTGCCTGGGCATCAACATCAAATGTATCGAATGATTTCTCACAACTTGGAGAAGATAAAAAAACATATATACAAATGAACATTTTCGAAAAGTGGAATAAAACAAGAATATATATGTTTTATAATAGAAATATATCAACTGAAGTGATTCAATGAAATAATTTAATAATAATATTTAATAGACATGTCCAATGCACATGACGACAAAGATAAAAAACTTAAGTAGAAATCTCTATGTGATAAAATTAGAAAACTCCCACCATATCACCTTCTTGTTACCCAAATCCAACTGAAAGAAAAACCTCACTTCCCCACTGATGCACCTTTCCATTCTCTATATGTAAATACATTACCATGTCTATGCACCACTAAAGGGGTGAAAAGGTTGTGATCTAATAGTAATGATAGGATCCCATCTATGTGTTCAATATCAAGTCACTGAATAATAATAAAAAATTCTTGACACTGAGGAAAAAAAGGCATTTAATATAGTTTACATTTTTTATTTCAAAAGAAAGACAAAAAACATAATTCCACCCTTTTCCACATTTACAAATTAATACGGTAAATATGTTTCAAATAATTTCATATACATATATAAATATATATTATTCAAATCAAACCAAATCCGGAATCACATATCATATCAAATAAATGGAAGAATAAAAAAAAGTAAAATCCAAAATAGCCCAAATCAGCCAAAATCACTACAAAAGTACTGAAAAGGATCACAGTAAGTCAAGATAGTTATAACACTTGTACCTAACATATAAAATCTTGCATTCATCAAAACTCTATACATATGCATTGAGTCTAGAGACCAAAGTAACACCCCAAAAAGTGAACCCCCAAAAGGACTAACAAGTTTCTAGAATAAAAACACTATAGAGTAGAGGAACACACATTGATAATACACCTTGATAGGGGATGAGTCCTATTACAAAACCTTCCACCTATGTAACCAATAATTTCCATGCACACTATTTTCAAAAACATTTCATCACATAATTCTATGAAATCCATTTAATAAAACCTTTTCAAAATTCTATGAAAAAACTTTTTCATTTATAGAAACAATTAGAAAAACATATGTTATCAATAAACCATTTCCACACACAAAAATAAAATTATTAAATAATTTATTTTCATTTAATAAAATAAGTTGTCCTAAATTAAAGCAATGAAATTCACCAACCCACGAAAAAAGATGGAATCACCTACCTCAAAACTCAAGCTGCACAATCCCGCAATAAAATAAATTAAAATAAAGAACCCAAAAAGTAGTTCAGAGGCCATATAATAAAATCCACTAATCTTATAATTGATTCAATTTAACATAAGGGTTGATAGATAGGGGAAACAACACAGACCTCATGAATGTACACCCACTGTAGTACAACCAATAAAGGATGATCCCATGGAACATAAACACACAATAGATCTATAAAATAATAAAATGAAACAACATAAATGATCTAAAAATGGATAAATAAATGAAATATAGCTATCATGATCAAAGGAAATAGAGAAACAAAAAGTATTTCATACCTGGAGAGATGCAATGCAACTGACCTGATAATTCAACGTTGAATGAGTTTATATAGAATGAATAGATGTCTCCCAAATGAATTAATATTAGATCTAGGTGGATATCATGGTGAGATGAGAATGAATAATCAAACAAATCATCCAATATATTCCCTAAAACACAACCTCTCACAACTTACACATCGTGTAATCCATTTACACATGGTGTAATAAAAAAGGTCCCAATATCATTAAAAACTCTTAAATGTTTTATTTAAAATTGATTTTTAACATTAAGAGGTGTTTAAACCTTACACGATATGAAATCATCCACACCATGTACTCAACACATGAATTGATAATGGAAAACATTACATATTGTGTACTCCTATTGGACATCGTGTAAATCCTTAATAGATAGTGAAAGCCACAAATTATTACAGAAAAACCCAAACCACTTTGTTTGTTCTTTGAACTTGAGGATAACCCTATAAAACTAATAAACAATTATACATGGACTCCATTAATTGAAATGAATATAGATCCCTTAAATTTATTTCATTTTTTCTCATCAAATTTTATCTATCCTCGGAGCCCAAAGATGCCCCGAATTATATAGGAAAACAAGTAAAGAGAAGGGAATTACCATAAACATGTTAATGGGATGTTACAATATGTGGGGTTCTAAGTTGGTATTGTGGGGATACTATACCATGATAATCATAGTAACATAGTAGTATCATAAATGAATACAAGGTGGAAGCATAATATCCAACAAAAATAGAAGATAAATCATGCATACAATAATAATAATTATTAAAGACAGGGGTTGTTTCATATAACCAATGATGTGAATTTCATGGAGATATAAAAAAGATATAAAATAAATTGAAACTATCATTCACTATAATACATGTATCAAAAGTAAAAACAACCCTAATAAAACTATCTCCAAATAGGATCACAATCCATATCCAAATATAATTCTCCCTGAATCTTATGAAACAATCAATAAAGCATCACCATGTGGGGTATTTACCCTATCCCTTTCTGCATCCATGAAGTAAGCTTGGGTATAAAAAATTATCCCATATAGGGTACAAAATAACACTTAGTAGGCCACCACCAATTGTTTCTATAACATGTTCATATAGTGCATATATGAAGAATTTATTTTCATTCACATTAGGAATAAATGTTATAAACATAAAATTGATATTCTGGTTAATCAAGGCTCAATGAGAACACGAAACTATAATAGTAGGGATAACAATAAACCATTATAAGAATCATCAATGTCCTATGCTGATTAATCGATTTTTAGACCTACATTGGCTTGGATCCAAGGAGTATAAATGTCCTAGGCGTCCAAATAAGTTGTATCCATGGAGTATAAAATTACTAGGAATCCAATAATATATTTAGATCGAATGAGTAGAAATTTACAGGCCATCTTATTTAGTCATCAAATCAAAGGATTTGAAATTTCTAAGACATCCTAGTATTTCATCAGATCGAAGGAGTAGAAATTCCATGCCCTCCTAATAGGTCGTCGATGGCATACTGTGAACCCTCCATTATCATCCAAACCAATCCATTCATAATATCCTTAATAACTTTTTTAATCCCTTCATAATCATATACAATCCATGGGATCATCCATTTCAAACCTTTCATATACCAACAAAAAGGCGTTTTATGGTACTTATAACCATAAAAAATCCACTTTATTACCACATTCAATTAAACGTAAACAATAAAAATCTCTAGTCACCCTAAGGGTGACATTTACATGGACCTATAGAAGATACCACCTTTTGGGTGTTTTGAATTGAGGTTTGAATCCTGAAACCTTTTATAATGGTGGCATGTAATGTCTTAAAAAATCATCTAACATTTTTTGGGGGTTTAGTAATTTAGGAAGTAATTCATGGAAGGTCTGGCATGTGGAAAAATGGAAACAAGGTATAAAAAACCAAATTTAAGGAAAAAGGTATAGAAATACTACATTTTTGATAGTATAAGAATAATAATTTAGTATTAGCCTTATATTCAGTCCAGATCCAAAGATACTAGGTAAATATATGAATTGTCAGGACCTATCCAATGAGATAAACGACAATCGAATCAGATGATGGATGAAAGAACTTGAGAAAATACAAGGATAGACATGAAGAAGGATTAAATAATAGGGATAGGGAATTTTCATTGTATTAAATAATAATAATAAGATGTTTTTTTAATATAAATAAGGTAAAATTAGCATTTTAACCTTTAAAAGCTGGCTCGCATGATTTGGACAGTCTATTAAACAAACCTTGAGAAAACCATGGTCCAAACATTGACTTAAGAACCCATTCACATGGTCATGCCTCAAAGTTAGAAAAAATGTGCACCAAACATGAATTTTATATATATTAAAAATTCTATAGAAAATTCACAAGAATAAATCCTTGATCGCATGGTTAGAGAAAACTGTGAAACCCTCTACTGTGTAATAAAACACCCAAATAGTTTAATCCAACCATTTATCCTAGACATCATAGTTTCAAAAACAATTTATCCCAATTGTTTTCTCTAAAATTTGGGGCTCTAGGATCCAAACAAGCTCCGAACACCATCAATTCTTCCATAGCCTTACTTGGATTTCATTTAAGGAAAAAAGGAATTGAAATGAAATTAAACGTTCCATTACTTTGAATAATAACTTGGTTATTTCAATATTCCCTATAAAAGTAAATCTTCCATTAGTTGCCATTATATGGGTGGTATAACATCGTTCGAGAATAAATAATACCAGCGAACACAAAAGTTATCCTCCAAATCCCATATCTCATCCTGTACATGACCATACTACTGTATAACCAATACTAAAGGGACATACCTACCTCAGAGAGCAATAGTTAATCGATAACTGATGTGAATGAGATACTCCTCAAAAGAATCATTGGAAAGAAATTTGAATTCCTTTATATGAAAAGAATCTGATGGGTTGACCTAGTAAATGTGAAGCTATAAAGAATGGAAGACATCGTGTATTGAATGGTACCACTAAGGTAACAAAACCCAATAGGCTAATGGGAAAAGTCTATTTAATATCATTAAGGTCCCAACATAATAGGGTGAAATATTACCCTACCTCAAAATTTGTCTATTCCCCATTCTGAGTGGGATATATAAAAATATTCAATTTATCACCCTAAACTCTAGATGTTGTCTTTGGGGATTGGTGTAAGATTTATATATGGACTGAGTAGTAACCATCTTTTTTCTGATAAAATTCACCTTCATTGAAGTATGTTAAATAGGAAATGGTCCAAGTAGTGTTTCCTCACCTTCCTTTAACTATCATATAGGTGATCGACCTGGACAATCACACAAGGCCTCCCACTGTTTCATATGCATAGTTTCATGAAAAATTTTATTATAGGTGAATTCATCTTGGGGAATATTAATCTCTCAAGAGACCCCAAAAGCGAGGACACATGCTTGGAGAATTTCATCTATAACCTATATTTCACAATCCAACTTTTCATTGGTCTGCAGGTGGTATGTTGCGCTAAAAAACACAAGTGATCCCAAATAAATTTGTAGACCTTTCTAAAAATGATATGTGAGCCAGGAATCGTTATCTAATACAATGGTATAAGGAACCCCATTAAGGTTCACAATATAACATATGTAAATCCTCCCAATATCATTTAGTGGGAATGTCTCACCAATTAGTAGAAAAAGGGTGACCATTGTTGTCCTATCTATGATCACCCATATGACGTCACTACAATAGGATGAACATGGTAACCCATTCATGAAATCCATGGAATCATAATCTCATTTCCGCTTATGAATGAAAAATTCAGTTATATGCCCTTCTGATCACTGGTGTTCGACATTCACCTATTGATAAATAGAACACTGAGTAAAAACACTAGAAATCTCTCACTTCATACTAGGCCACCATTACTGATGGAATAAATCCTATTACATCTTTCTAAAAATGAGATATAGTTCCCGAGTGGAGGTATGAACATCTCACATCATCTCTTATCGTATGTCAGATTGAACATAAACACGGTTGTGAATATGTTAAATTTCATCCTCTCCAATGATCCATCAATGTGGTGGGTAATCACCCTCCACACTCTCCCTTAGGATTAATTATTCAAGATCTGATAACTATCTCATCCTCAAAATATCCATAAAAGTGGAATTCACTTCCAAGGATGAAAAAAAGTCTACACATTTCCTTCCTCCATCATTTTTTGATTCTCAGATAATAAGGCCATCAATTACCATTCACTACTCGCCTCTGATACTTCTTGTGTTTGAGCATTCCAACCCATAGAATTATATACTAAATTTCATTAAACGTGAATGTTTAAAACTCAAAAATTAAAGACTTATGATACTCTACCCACATCCCTTATCTAAAGTTAATTTCACACTGTGTAAATATGTATTTCAGGCTCTTTGTAGTCCATGTATATCAAAACATTCTCTCCCAATAAGTAGTTCCCCAAATAAAGCATGGAATTAACAAATGTATCTAACTCAAGGTCGTGCGTTGGATTATTATACACATGTTTTCTCAAATGGAGAGACTCGTATTCCATGACTCATTCTCCCTGCATCATTATAGCTCCCATCCTAATGCCTGATGCATTACCTTAAACCGTATAGCTCCTTCTAGGCTCTAGATGATCCAGGATTGGTGCTGAAGTAAACCTATACTTAATATCCTAAAAGTCCTACTCACATGTTTAAGAATATATAAATTTCACACCATCGTTGGTCATGCCCATGAGAGGCATAGCTAGATGTGAAAATTTTTAAATTCAATGCCTTTAATAACCAGCAATACCGAAGAAACTATTGATGTCAAAGACATTCATGGGATTTTGCCATGAAACCTCAAAACTCACCTTCTCTGCATCCAGAAATTCTCATTTATCACATATGTTGCAGCCTAGGAAGTAAACTTTATCTATCCATAACTTACACTTTTGGTGAATTTAATATAATCTATAATAACAAGTTGTATTCAAAATGATTTCAAGGTGATTAGCATGATCGATTTGATCCTATGAATACACCATGACATCTTCTAAAAAACCACCATGAATGAATCGAAATACAAGTAAAAAAAATAATTCATCATGTTCATTAAAATAGATGGTGTGTTTACGATACTGAATGACATACCCAGATTCTCATAAATACCATACAAGCTATATAGATATTAATGATCTATGTCTATAGGTTGAACATGTACTTAGTTATTGAAGGCCTCAGGCTTGTTAAAAAATACACAAAATGGGATTTTAGCAATTTTACACTAATGATCGATATGAACACATCATCATTGGTGGAGTGTAGCCCAATTTCATTCCAAGGATCATGCATGGGGAGTTTTATTCAAATAATTTAATCCTTAAAATACCTGGTTAGATCCTAAGATGTGATCAATGATTTCTTGTCTTCAGTGATTTCTATTCAATGAATCTAAAGTATAATTTCTATAGATAATTTAAATGTGCTTCCAGAAACTAGGTAGCACCGATCATCGAAATCTGGGTTCTAGCGTGGAGTTTTGACGACACCTTCTACATTTTGATGACCACTTCATCACATTGCCTGTGATGCACGAGAGGGATCGTGATCTAAAACTCCTAGGTCTAGAGACTATATCTCTAGAATTTTAGAGATATAGGAGAATATGGGGATAGGCATAGAATAGTGATTTGTTTTATCCTATCTTCTTCAATTTATTGGGTGTCAGGAAATTATCAATTATTGCCTCCCTGACCCCAAAATAATTTACACTCTATTAATGATATATTATGACTACTATACCAAGAAAAAAATATTATGATCACTTTATTGTAATATAATAAATATATTTCATTATAATAATTGAGTCAATAACTCGACTCGTCAGTCCAAAAAATATTAAATGAACATTGAATATTTTAAAGTAATATTCATTAAAATAATATTGTTCATGTATTTACATTGAAACATGAAAGTAAATTTAATAAATAAATTCAATGCGAATTATTATTAACATGAATAATATGAATTTATTTTATACTTCGTTGGTCATATATCTTTCTAAAAAACACATACCCCAGTGGTGGGGCACACTATTTTTATATACATATTTTATTGAATACGGATGATTCATGAATAAGCCATTGTATGTGACCCTCTCGGACCATTTCTTGATAATAGCGAATACTATCCATAGACCATGAGTAGGATCTAGGAACCCACCATGACCCCATAAGAGATAAGGATAGTCATAGAAATAAAACAGGCCTATGAACACACACTGGGTAATATAATCTCTTGGTCTTCAATATCTCATAATGCTTGAAACACACTCGTGTCATCATCATTTTCTTGTTTATTATTTGTCTATCTAAATAAAAGTATTTACCCTTTACTATCATGATTATGGTCTTGTTAAGGTACTACCATCCTGATCAACATGGTCTGATATATATTACTTCATTTAACTAGAAGAAAAAAAATCATTTCTTTCCCATTAAACTAATGTCATAACACGAATGATAAACCCCAAAAAGTATACCTCCCCATGATTACATTATCATGGTTTTTTAATTTCATCAAAGTACAAAATCAAATTGAAATAATTGGTAACGATCTCAATTTAGGAGACCATTACAAATGTCCATAGATATGAACATCCATTGACACCCAAAATATTTTTTTTCTTATTGGCAGGCCTATCCTTCTGATCTCACTACTGAATATAACCAAGTGTGAACATAATGAGAAAATGTCTCAATTCTTATGAGCTGCAACACTTGGTATTACAACATTTATTGTGTCCATTAATTAATATGTACTTAGTCCATAATACCTTTATTTATGATTAATTTTATTATATCTCAAGGATCTCATTATAGCATGAGATCCTCTATAATATTTTTATACGAAAATTAATCTATGTAAATTACTATTAAAATAGTGGACACCGAAATGTATAAGGTATAATGGTTAGATTATGTCATGTATATATAATTGAATACATGATATGGTAATAAAATGTATTGCGTAGTTGGGTCTAGGAAATACACTATTACGACAATCTATCATACAATAGATCCATATTTCTAAGCAACCTTGTTAACTCTAAAATGATCAGAATCATGTTTCAATAGGGTCATGGATTTAGTAGCTTGATCCTCCACAATTCGGATGGGTGTCTTTTCAACTAAAGACAACCTCATCTCCTTAGGTAAAACATCTCCAAAAATGGTATACCTAAGTATATCCCTTTTGTACACTATGATAACATGACATATTGGATAGTAATAATATCATAATTTACTTTATGATAGTTCACTACTTACTAGATGTGATTCCATGAACTTTAAAAAATCATTAAATTTAACTACTTCTTTGCTTCATCAGAACCAACAACATACTCAGTCTTTGTAGGTGTTGTAACCTATGGCTTGTATGATCTTGTTTTTATCCACAACTCATCAAAAATATGATACTATATCACATGAATCTAAAGGAATGATAGTTTTTATCCCCTAAAAAATAGGTATCCTTTCTTGTCTACATCCCAGGTACATATCTTTTTTACATTCTAAAGTATAATCAGATAATTTTGACTGCTTCACTTGTAGTTCTCTTAGATATAACTGATATTTTCTTACTATAATGTATATCCTGGAAATATAAATTATTGTACATATCATGTAATACATGTTTTAATGACCAATAAAACATATGGAATTCAACTCAACATGTTAGTATCATCCGACGTTCTGGACATGTCAACCTAGAGAGATATATACCATTTGAAACTACAGTCAATTCTAACTCAAATTTCTCCATGAAATATTTTATAATACTATGTCACTATATTAATGATTTACTAGGTCCATGAAACCATTATATATCCATTGGTAGATCATGTTCCCTATAACATAGGATTCTACTTTAATTCAATCACTAGAGAATAAGTTCTTTAATTCTAATATTAACTATATATAAGACCAATAATTGTTTTTCCATATGTTGTAGATCATATTTTACTTGTAAAACAATGTAATTCCCACTAACCTTAGGTAGACACATGGAAAAGATTAATTCCAAATGAATATTCTATGTTCGAGATGTTTAATTTAATCCTAAAATGGATTTACATAACTTGAAACATTTATTAGCATTATGTGATGTCACCATCCCTTTCTGGTTGTGTCATATAGACACCTTCCATGATTGGTGGTGGTGATATTCAATTCTCAATTAAATGATCATAGAAATTAGCTACGAGAAGTAAAATCCTAATGTATTTAGATATAATGACTTGGTATAACCAATTAGACCATATTGGAACTACGCTTGTACCATACATGAATAATCATATTTGAATACCCAATGAAATATTCAATATAACAAAACCCATTTTCACTTTGATACATGGAATCCAATATTGAATTTATATTGATCTTCCAATCTCAACTAATTTCCATATTATTCTAATTAATATGAAATTTTATTCACAATGAATGATTTATCACCAACCATAGTGAATGAAAAACCATTACCATGGTATTATCCTTCATACACAGTATGCTTATCTTGAACATTCCAATTCCATATGGGATTTTGGAACTAGTCCTATGAAAAATACATGTTCCTATCGGAAATTTTCAAAACCCATGTCAATATGGCTCCCACTATCTCAAATGAGATGTACGCCCTTTTATAGAAATGTAGTTTATAACTTGACTGCAACTTTTCTTTGGTATTTATGTAATATTTTAATCAACCTCTAAGATAATTACTATAGATGCAAAATCTTTTTGTTCCTCATGCATGTTTGTTTATATCCTAATAGACTCTTTGCATCCAATCAATTAACTTTATGACATAATGGATTTCAATGAGACAATGACTTATATGATATCCATTTTTCATTATAGTTGTCATATGGTTATAGGGTATCGCTATTATTGGTGAAGGATTTTAGGAAATATAAATGAAGTTTCTACAAGATGCATCATTGATACTAATTACATCATAACTCTGATGTATAAAATCTATGTTTAAGAATGGATCCATTCTAAATTTTATTGATCAAGGATAAAATATAAGACATCATCATTGATCCTCATCATTAACATTAATGTCATGATGTGGAAATGTTAATGCACATTTAAGAATTACTCCATGCTACATTATATTGATCGATGATTTCTTGGTCAAAATATCCTTTGGCATGTTGGATCGAAGAAACTCTTTTCTTCTAACCATGAATATATCACACAATAAATTACCATACATTAATGAGTTAAAATAATCTAAAGAATTATGTTTACCACTACATTTCCATAGGAATAGTTATTTCTCACTTACTGTACTAATTACCAAATTCTTTTGGATGACCTTTATTTTTAAAGGTTCATATGTGCAAAACTATGTTTAAATATCGATAAGACCTAAGGTGTTTATCTAGGATGAGTATAAATAACATATTGGGTATACCATGGATGTCTATATTTTTTTAAAAAATATTGTTTTTCCACTACTAGGTAAATGAGTCTAACATCCCATATTCATCACTTATTACTGATGCATAAAGTATCACTTGATCTGTTACTTGAGTATTGAACAATACAAAAAAATATTCATTCCTAAACCTGGAATAACGTCTCCTTATGTCTAAAAGACAATTGATACAAATTTTTATGGTTATAATCAATAGCATTTCTACACGAATCAATATATTAGTCATATCTTATTACTACTGATATATGAATCACCATTTCTAAGCTGTTTTGAGAATACACCTTACTTCCAGTAGCATTTCTATACATACTTGGTTACTTTATTTAAAAAAACATATGTGAAAGTCATTCTGTATTTAATACGAAAGAAGTATTATCAAAAAATTACCTTATATAATGAATATTCACTAAATATTAAGAAAGTACTTTCTTCTTGAATTTATTTTTTCTCAATTATACATAAATAGTTTAATTTCAAGATATGAAATGAAAATAAACTCTTGTTTTATTAAACAACCTCATTTCATTAATGGTCAATTCAAATGTTCCTTTGGCATTACTATGTACGGGAATTTTTTGGTTTCCATTCAATTTTTTCACCATAAGAATAAAATATTAATAAGTCTTTTACATTCTTATTTACTATTTGGACATTACCTAAATTGGTAATAAAGTGTTTCCTCAGTACAGTCGTTTTTGTATCTTAAAATGAAAGTAGAGTAATAAGTGAAAAAGTGAATGGGATCCATTGAAAGATAGTGATCTGCCTTTCAATTTACACATAACTAGTATATTTATCACTGATCCATATGTTTCTTCACATTCTCCTCATAGAATTCTTATAGATGAGAATACACGTTATATCAACCATGTCCCTATGTAGTGATCGCAACAAGCATCAGATGTTCTTGAAAGAATTATTAAAGAAAAATTATATGCTTAACATATGAGTCTCATTTAAGCATATTTATCACCCTCACATCTAGATGTATCATAACAGGTATTGGGAAAACATGAACCATGACTTTATCATATCATATTATTGTGCACATGCGGCTGTACTAAACTTGAAATCTCATGCCAGTGAGGACATTTTTATTTTCCATTATTTATCAAAGTGCTTCATATTTTTCCACATTAAATTTTCTAAAAAAATAAAATTCTATCCGATTTTTACCTTTTTATCTTGATATTCAATTTAGACATAATGATTAATTAATTAAATAATTATAAGTCTCCCACATCTTTGTTGAATTCTTGGAACCCACAGTGCTAGAATCAGGATACTCTATTGATTGAGTTTTCTAATGGAAAGGATACCTGAAGCTACCATCATAGTGTACATGATTTGTATATTCTACTACTAGGAGGGTTCAAGGTAGGCATTTAACTGGACAACTACATTAACTCATAGTTCCTTGACCTATTGAGTGAAGCCCCAACATCTAAAATAGAAACAAGATTTACTCACTAATTTCCTCAAAAATGATAGCATGTTATCTTCGGTTAATATTTACTGCATCCTTAGTTACTCAACCCACTATTCTAATAAAAACTCCCCATTAGTAACTGGTACCCTCAGTTATAGCGTGTTGTGCCCCCCTTACATCTAGTTTTTCTCAAAAGTTGAATGATGGAAGGCAGTTATGGCATAATATTTATCTAAGAGTTTCATTATTTTAAATAGATGAAAGATATCATTATCTATCTTAATAGTATGTTTTATGTGATCTCACACACAACTATCTATGAAATAAATATAATATATACATCATTTCACATGTTCATTTTATCTTTGCATTCTAGTTTATTATTCTATGTGCTCACGTGTAAACTACACGTACAAAAAATAATAAATATTGAAAAAATAAATAAAATCACGATGTGGACATGATATAATACTAATGGTTGATCCATTGATTGAATAATGGATCAAACTAGACCATATGAGTAATACCTTAAGCTGCTTCACTTGCAACTCGAGATGTACTGGATGTCCATCTAATGCATTAAAATCATGTCTTGTGACTCATCATAACTCAGCACGAAATGCATTTTTTCACATCTCATCATTACACAACAACACTCACACATATGTGAGGGGATATTGGGAGTAAAAAAAAATAAAAAAATGGACATGTAGTTCCTTATTAATATAATGGCATAAATGATTCACAATGTCCCATAAGATAAAATAATTATTAAAAACCATTGCGATAATTAAATAAATCAAATAATAAAAACCATAGATGCATTGGTCGGTTTTAGGTTCATCATCAGCCGAATATGATTTAAAATTACATATTAAATTAAATGAAGATTGAAAATTTAAACATGCAATAAAATTATTTTTAATTGTATTCTATTGAATTAAATTTCACTCTTATTTTAATTTAATATTTCTCATCATTCAGTCGCATTAATTAATTTAATTTTACAACCCAAAATTTAATTAATAATTTTATTAATTTATTTATTATAAAACCTTCAATTAAATTAATTTAACACATAATTAATAAAAAATATTTTTATACCCCAAAAAAATTATTCACTTTAATTTACAATCGAAACTAAATTAATTAATTATTATTATATAAAAATTAACTTGACCTTGGAAACCTCAGGTCGGGCCTGTGTGGGTCATGCTAAACCCATGTAGGCATATCCCATGTTTGTGATAACCCTATGTAGGGGTGTTTTGGGATAGACCGGCCCACACAGACCCATTCAAATCGAGGCCAACACACTAATACCCATTTTTTGGGAAGATCTGTCAAGTAGAGGTACCTCGGTGGTGCTGCTAGGGGTACTTCTTGGTCCAAGGGTGCCATATTTTCTAAAGGGGTTGGCCACACCAGATATATCTAGTGATGGGATGCTATCCGAAGAATCTGGATCTTTCCAGATCAGTAACGCAAGGGATCTACAATGGTTGTGAGATAGGGCCGATGCATATCTGGTTAGAACCGGCGACACAACATAAGTATGTTAATGTGGTAAAGTCAGCTAGTGACATCACAACCCCCTGGTGGAGAGGGTCTCACTAGTTAGGCCAGACTGCCTGGGTGGTGCCAGATATGCTACGGCAGATCCAAGATAACCTCTTAGTAGAGTTCAAAGCTATGGATGCTGGAAAGTGAGGGCAACAACCGCTTGGTCGACTGAGGAGGATGTTGTGGTGATGAAGCCCACTATAGAGGCCACAGATGATGCCGACGACGTGAACCAGGAGAGGGGATGTTCCAGGGGTAGACAGCTTGGCTGGCATAGGTTTCTGAGAAGGGATATAGTGTCGACCTTTTTGGACTAGGCGGTGGCCCTCGCCGTGGTCGTGTCAGGGCAACGATGAGATCCAGTGACAAAGAACGGGTGACACCAGTTCTTCCTGGGGGATGTGGGTTTGACGCAGCTATTTGGGGTGGAGCAGTGAGTGAAGGTCTGGAGGAGTGGCTTTCCTATAGGGAGGCTATTTCAGAGAAGGGACGTGTGCCTTCGATTGATGTGGGGTGCATCCAAGGTACCTAACTTCTTTTGCAGGAGGAGCTAACCTAGGGAGGAACACGGTGGGTGAGGGGGTGTTGAAAAAGGGTGTCCCACCCTTACAAAATTCCTTTTTATTTTTTCTTTCTCCCAGTTCAAATCTACTAATTTTTTTTATCCACCCACCCAAATTCTATAACCAATTCTTCCATGTACTCCACCCAACCCATTATTAGTATTATTATTAATTTCATTATCTTATCATTGAGGATTATAAATAATAATATCACTATTATAAAAAAACTAATTTTTTTAATGCATATCAATATAAAATACTCTTCTGATGATATGCACTATGTCCAGTCCTTAATTTCATAGGTAAATAATTTTTCCCACTGATTTTTGTTATATTGATCATATATATATATATATATATGTTCATGAAAAATAAAACTCGTAACAAATTATTAAATCTATAATGAGACATAGGATGATTGTAACTTTTCTATCTGATATCGGATTTGGACAGCATCTGTAGAGTTGGGACAGGAAGGATGCACTTTTTATATTTAATGAAAATTTATTTTTTTTACAAGTCTTAGTATCATCATGCATTGATATGATACCAACTAATGGTACTCGACATGTAGTAGAATCCCCAAAATGGGATTTTAATATTTTTCTCATTGATGATCTACAAGAATACATTGTTGTTGGAAGAGAACTACCTCAATTTCCCTCCCGTGTACCCTCTTATTTTGATATTGAGATGACCTCCCATGTACCCTCTTGTTTTCATCTTGAGATTCCCTCTTTTGTACAGTTTTTTTAGCTTGGGATTCCCTCCCGTGTAAACATTGATCTCATAAAACATTTATCCTTACCCAATTCACTAGAGGTAGATATTGGACCCACCCATCACATAATAAAGTCATGCATTCATGTTCCGCACAATATGGAAACCTATATCATATCATAGACCATAAAAATAGATGGGTTAAATAAACATCATATCATAACCCATGAAATGAAATGGTTTCCATAAATATTTAATCATATCATAAACTATAGAAAATATTTTGGTTCCATAATCAATTCATCCTAAAATAGCCCATGAAATTATGTGGGTTTCATATGAAATTTTCATGGTATAAACCATTGAGGAGAAACAGGTTTCAAAATAATATGACCCCATGGAGAGGAATGATTTTTTGAAATATAGAACCCATTAAAGAAACACGTTTTCATAAAAATAATTCCATCAAATCATAAACCATTCAATGAAATGATTTTAATGGAACCTTCAGATTTTTTAAAAAAAAGGTATGAGTAACATCAATGGATGTCATCTTATATCTGAAATAAGTTTGAAATATATATTAAGAATATTTTATGTGAAACATATCCTCCCTTATTTGATAATTTCTTTTTAATGCTTGAAAATATTTGGAAACCCATTTTCCTTGAAAACTTATAAAATAGTACTCAAAAATTTTTGATAGATTTTTTTCTTTGAAAATAATTTTAAAACATATAAAGAAAGATTTAAAAATTTTAAATTTTTTTTTAAACATAACGCATTTTTGAAAAAAAATCTTTAAAAAAATGTTTGAAAACATTTAATGGAAGCATTGATAACCATAAAATATTTTTGAAAAACCTTTTCATTTAAAACCACATTAAAAATAATGAGTATCCAAAATATTTTGAAAAAATTTTCATTTCAAAAGAATAAATTTTTAATCTTGTAACTTATACTTCAAGAGAATGTCGATCATGATGGCGGGTAAATCCCTACACACTGAATATTCCTTTTGCATTGTAATAAGGTTATAAAGGTTTGTCAACACAAAAATGGAAAGAAGATCCTGTTATTCAAAAAAAATCATGAAAGAAAAAACATGGGTATAAATTTACTTTAATGATCATAGAAGAATATTATAATATTTTTGGAAACCTTTCTTTATAGAAAACATGATTTTAAGGAACTCATATTTCAACAGAGGCAAGGGTAATGTAAGGATTTATTAAAAACACTTTCTTGACTTTATTAAATACCATGGATTGGAAAAATGGAACCAATATGTTAATATATCATGAATAAACATATGACAATACATTTCATGTGTTTTATTGAGAGACAGGTCATAAGATTTTATCAAAAGAAGCATAATCATTAATAATCTCTAAAAGCGATGAGATTGTTTCAATAAACTATTTCAACTTTGTTAACATTATCTATACTCCCCTTTTATAAAAATGAAACTACATGAAGAATAAAATATCATGGAAAATTATACACAGCATATAAAATTTCAAAAGAATTATATACACATCATGGAAAAATATAGTTGCATAACATGGCATGTTTCTCAAAGAAGAAAAATTGAGAAAAATTACATTACCGATTTGGTAACTTTTAAAACATAAAATTTATGAAATAAATATCATAAAATAGATATGTAAATACACATGAATGTATGTATAATAATCATATAATTAATACATGTTAATTATTCACACCACACCAAATGAATGAGTGGTTAATAAAGCATGTATCTCACATAAATAAAAAGTGTGATGAAATTACCTAACCGTGTGTCTTGACTCTTGTTGCACCCGTACATAATTCCTTTATAATAATTTCATTATACATATATCAAAAAACAATATTATTATATATAATACCATATATTATTTGATTATGGATTTATATCACCCTCCTATTAACAATTATATATTAAGGTTTCACTTTGGGTAATATCCGCTTTGTTCGTTGCATGTGACTAAATTTTTCATAACCTTGGTCCTTATACTTATATCATTATTTAATAAATGTAAAACAATACATAAATTGAATTTATGTAAATTAAATGTGTCTTAAAATAATATATAAGATATATAAGTGTGAAATAAAATACAAAGTTTATGGAGACGGTAGTCCATAAGTACGTATAAACACTATTTACATTTTTTCTCATATTAAATAAAAGATAGTAAATTTAGTATAATTATATATATATATATATATATATATATATATATATTTAGTATCATTATTATATCATAAATATCATATAATTTTACTAAACCAATCCTTAATAAATTCCATGTAGTTTGTGAATGAATCACTTTGCTTTGAGGGGTCGGTAGTGCACATTTCCTTAAACAAATTTATCATATTTACACAAAATGGAATGTATAAAGATATGTATTGTTAAAGAAATTTAAAATCTCAACGTAATTAAAAATATCATATATGTAATATGTAAATAGATTTTCCATCATAAACTACACGAGGATGGGATGTAAATGAAGAACAAACAGTCGTCGTTTCATGAGGCGGTAGTAAGTCGTACACATAAACGGTAAGTTCATTACCCGTTAGATGGAAGTGTGTGTAAGTGTAGTTCAGAAACATAATATAACAACATATAAGTATATTAATTAAACTTGTGTTACTATATAATCATTTAAAAAATAGTGTTTAGGTGGTGGAGAAATAAAATAAAAGAAAGGATCTTGAGGAAGGATGTTACCTCTTCTTTGGGTAACTCCTTTTGGTTTTCACCAAAGGGATTCCATGGATTTATTTCTACCAAAAGAAAAGAATCAAGGAGTAATTTAGGGATGTTATAAATTTTATTGGGTATATCTTAAATGAACCTAAGTGGATTTATAGGTGTGAGGAAGTGGTAGGATAGAATGCCTTTTAATTTTTTAGGAGGAGTGACCGTTTTGTAAATTTTGGTAAAAGGACATCCGCCCACGTTTTTTCCAAATCAGGTGGATAAAATAATGAAACAAATTCTATAAAAGGGATTATATTGTCTAAATATTTCTTAAAAATGGATCTTTTAAATATTTATTGGTCATTTGGTCCCTTATGGTTAAATTGTAGTCTCTTATTAAGCTTAATTTTACCTAAATTGTTGTAATTAATTTTAATTATTATTACTAATATTCTTGATCAAAAAATAAGTTTAACGTATTAGAAATTTTAAATTATTCCTATTACAAATATGTAATGAATATTTCAATATTCAAATTATAGAAGTGGTTGAAATAAATTTAAATTTAATCCCACAGATGGGACGACAATGCTATGTTTTAAAGTAAAAACATTCAAAAGTATTATAAGTTTTTTTACCCAATTTAAAAATCGAAATTGATTCCAAAGATATAAATTGTATTAATTAATAAAAATTTAATCTTATTAAACTTTAAAAACAATTAAAAAAATAATTTAACCTTAAAAATAAATTACATGAAAAAACAGTTTTAAATTTAAATTCAGCATTTTTAACTATTCATCAAATAATGAAACTTCACCTAAAAATAAAAACATTCCCCCAAATATAATTTATATGTTTCTATTTAAAATATTATTTTTAGTTTTACATATAATCATTATAAAAAATCCAAAAATTGGATTTAAAATAAGTTCTCTATTAAAAAGTGGTAAAAGTTTCATAATCAAAATATATGTTTTTATGTATAAAATTGGGTTTGTTTCTATATTATATTTATAAATTATATTGGATGATTCTAAAAAATATTTTATTTGATATATAATATATATTAAATTAATATCACTGACAAATTATATTAAATTTAATTTATTATGAAAAAATATTTTCGGGAGTATGAAAATATTTTTCTATAAAAACATTCACTTTATATTCAATTGGTTCTTATATTCACTTCTAATTCATTTTAAACTAATGAATTAAACCATGCATTTTTTATAATTTAGTTAATTCAATTCATAACCATAAACATAATGGTTGTTGTAAGAACCCGGTTTTTTAGAACGGGTAAAATCCCGACCATGTTTGAACTTTTTGATTGGTTTCTCAGATGTCTGGAAAGTCTGGGCAGGTTCTGGAAATTTCCAGAATACACGCCGTGAACTTTAAGTACACGCTGTGTATGTTTTAACCGAGTGACTGGCCGTGTGGTCACCAAGTACATGTCATGTGATGACCGTGTAGAAGCTTCTCACTACACGACATGTAGTTATAGACACGCTGTGTATCCATTACCGTGCAAGGCCAAGTGCATGTCATGTGGTGCCAGATGTAAATTTCCATCTACACGGTGTGTAGTCTTCCTTGAAAAGTTGTGTAACGTTGTTCCATATAGATTCCATGTCCCTGGCCATGTGTTGACCGTGTACACGGTCCAAGCCATGTGATGGACTCCGCCTAAGTCGGAGTACAGAAACACATCTACACGGCGTGTACTTTGGAAATACACGTCATGTAATTTGAAAATACATGTCGTGTAATTTTATTTTTATTTGATCATCTGAGATGCCATCACGTCTTATTTCGGGAAAAAACTTCTTCTTCCCTATTGGACGAACGGTTCGTCTAAGAACCTACGAAAAACTAAAGC
Source organism: Viscum album (assembly GCA_963277665.1). NCBI lineage: Eukaryota > Viridiplantae > Streptophyta > Magnoliopsida > Santalales > Viscaceae > Viscum > Viscum album. Next base: position 113,172,377 of record OY728121.1, read on the forward strand.
CCTCCTAGATTCTTCTTACGTTGTCCGTTCTTCGATCCATTGGTGGTTGCGAGACTGCATCATAAAGGCTAACCCCGCATAGCCTTCTTCGTCCTAGATCTCTGACCTATTCCTCCACAGATTCCATTGGAACAGAGTTTCTAGATTTAACAGAAATTCAGATCTACCGCGATTCAGACCGATTCAGAGGCTGATATCAATGAAGTGTCATCGTATGAGTACGAGATGGGTGGTGCATACCTTCTTTCTTGTTTTCGTAGACTTTTAGGGGTTCCGACCATCAGGTGCCACGTGGGGTATTGAGAGAAACCATTGTTTAATTATCTTTAATAGTTCATCTGCATTGTGGGATGCCTCTGGGTATTCCTTGAACATTATTGTGCTTGAGCAAGGCCATGTTAGAGTTCATAGATCGTTTGGGGCAATTTGGCCAGGGGTGCCGAAATGCAGATGAATTGGACCATTATTTAAACTGCCATGTTTAGAATGCTTATTGAATATTTGACTTAAGATGCTGAGTTTAATTGTTAAATTAAGAATGAGTGAGGTGTTAGTATGAGACAACACAAGTTAGTACAATTTAATTGTTTAGCAATTTCCTGTTTCAAGTGATGCTTTGAGTATAGTTATGCAATGTGTGATTTTGCCTATGTTGTACTATTGTTGTGTTAGGAAAGGACCAGATGTATTGTTGAGTGATGGGGATCATAGGATGGGGCTTTTTCTGGGTTTACTTTGGGTGGTTGCTACCACGGGATTTGGAGTAATGGACGTTAGTTGATACAGTTGGACAGTCGGGTTGGGCTTTGGCCCAGGTTACATGGATGACAAGGCCATCAGACTTGAGCGACAAGATCGAAGGGGCACAAGGTGTCTGAAGAGTCTTTTCTTGGGAATTATTAAGTTGATTACCGCTCAATGGGTACTTTTGATTAGTGTGCACACAGATAGACTCTGAGATGAGGTGGTACGACCACTCGCTGAGTAGAGGCCCCTGGTAGATACAGTTAGATATATTTGGTTTGGGGGTGATTTCCATAAGAAGCCACCTGAAAGTTTAGGAGCCTTTGGGAGATAGTGTTGTGGCGGTCAGGTTGGGGGCATAGGCTCACCGTGATTTGAGGGCAGACATCATTGTCCCTCCGGTTATCTTTTGGGGACAGGTATCATTGTTCCTCTGGTTTTTGTGCCATTGGCAGGTTGAGCTTCTGAGCTGGGTTATGATTGTTGTGTGTGCCTTTGGGACGTCAGTACTTGGGACACATGGTGTCAGGTTGCACGTGGTGCCTGGTTACATCCAGAAATTCTGGTGCTGGATGAACCAGGTGACACTTCCAGGTGGCTTGTGAGCACCAGTGATGTTTGTGTTTACTTTTGGGCATTTTACTTTTTGATGTTTTTCTTATATAATCATGTCTGCCTAAACACTTATATTAAGTATTCACCCTTGGGTGGTATCCTATTGAGACTTTTCTCATACCCTACATGGGCCCTTTGGGACGTGTGTAGACTTTATGAAATTGCGTACAGGTAGGGGGTCATCCTAAAGAGCTGGGCCATATTTCTATTTCATGGAGATGTTATGGACCTTGAGGTCATGCCTTGCTGGAGTTACCTTGTTTAGTTTTCCCTTTTTTATTAGCATGCTTACTTTGTTATGTAGTGACTGTTGGTTAACCATTGGTGCCATTATATATTGATCTGTATGAATTGTTTTCTATGCATAACTTGGTTGTTTACATTAGTTATTGTTGTTGATTGTTGGCATTTTTTTATTCTTACTTTATACTGTTGTTGTTCTCTATATTGATTCTGCTGGTTTATTGATTTTTAATATGCTTCTACTATGTGGGTCTGGTTCGAGTATGCTGAGTCATTTATTTCCGCTGCATTCTCTACTGTTATAATCAGACCAGTACAATTATTATGATCCTCCAAGAGGGTATAACCTCCCCACTATACTTAATAGACACTCATTGTTAGTCGGCAACCTTTTGCGTTCAGGGAGGTGCGCCTAAGGTAGTGACAGTCGACCCGTTTGGCACTGTTTGGGTGGCTGGCCAGGTCCGGGTCGTTACAGCTGTGGTATAGATTATTATATTAAATGATAACATTTCTAAAAATATATTATTTTTTGTTAACACATGGTCTTGCGTGATACACAAGCCATCCAGGAACGTCAATATTTTATGTAATGTATGCTAACCTTGTTGATCAATGTAGATAATGTTAAACAATTTTTTGTGTAGTTCATTATAACTTGGTGTTTTTTATAACTCAATTTAAACATAGTATAATAATAAAATACTATTGTTAGTGTTTTGTGAAATGAAAAATATCAATAATATTAAATTACATTGAATTATTTTTCAAAAAATATCTGGATATTACACTATACTACTCTTAAAAAATACTTTTCCATGAAAATTATTATAGTTTATCAAGGGGTTAATACATTTCAGTTCTTTTAATAGAATCCCACATTGTAAAAATGAATACTAAAACTGCCTTTAAAATAGAAAGTTGGAACCATAACGGTTACCCAGAGTAACACATAGTTGGGATTCCATGTAGGAGAATATATGTGGCATGTGAAAACATGGAAATGGAAGAGAAATCTATCTATCATTTTCTAGAGGAGATTTATTGATAACTTGGTCAAGATAAAGTTAATAATAAAAAATCCATTAAATATTTGATTATGAGAGGGGAAATTTGATTCATAAGAAAAGATGGTACTAGGATAACCATTTCGGGTTCAAGATCCTTTACTAAAGTTTGAATAATTTTTATGATAATTTATACTTACTTTATTTTATTCCCGTTCTTATTTAAAATGTCTCCCATTAGTCACGTCTTTAAATATTTCCACTTCATTAGTTACCCTAGCAAATTATTTTGAGTTTTTCATTCCAGAAGTACTAATAGATCATGAGATCTGTGATATATCATCCCATATATCTTTAGTCACCACCAATATAAAGTTGTTAGAAAAGGTTGTATAATATGCATAAATCTTCATGTGGCGTGATAGTTCTTTAATGTCAAAAACATTGTCAGAATTTTTTATTAAAAATTCCATAAATGGTTGACCATATAACCCTTCTAAATGATGAAAATAAAAAAATTATAAATAATGATACTAAATCATCATAACATTTATCCGCATATATCACATAGTAGATCTCAGATTCCACATTCCTAACATGTGAATACCCTCATTGTATATTTTCATGAAACATGATAATAACATGAAATACCGTAAATTATTTTGGAAAACATGATTTATTCCTTATTCTAAAGGGTACAAGATATATTCCTTAAATCCAAGAAGTTGTAAAAATCATCCATGATGACTTAAACCACTTTTTCCAAAATCCGGAAGCAGATCAAGGGTAATCATTTCTATATAGATTACATTATCTAAAACAATCATCTATTTATCCAATCTGAACACAATTTTCAGAACATCATGATTACATTAAGGGTTAAATTACCTTAATAAAAATATAACCATTAAACACATCCCTTTCAAACATTAATGAATATTTATACTGAAAATACATATATATTTCATGATTCATATAACATAATCTTTTAATTCCAAAACATAAATATGTTATTAATCTAACTTTATTCTTAAACTATTTCTCTAAATTCATCAACATATTACTTAATAACACTTTCATAAAATTCCAAATATGAATCATGTATTATCGTACCTCAACCAAAATACAATAATTCTTCTTATGTTTAATATAAACAATACAAGAATAACATCACATATATTTCACATGTTGTTTGTGGTCTCTTTATCATCAGATGTATGAACCGTAATCATACCAACTTCTGGATAAGATTTCCACTTTGGAAATATATTTTCATAATTCCTATAATTTCCACATCTGAAATATTCAATGTTAACCATGTTCCTTCATGATCTATTCATTGACTAAAACCATAAAGCACATGGAGAGAGGTACATATCAAAGAAGGAAACTATTTAATCATGAACAATTACTTATAGGAAGTATAATTATTGATACCTACTATTTAATAGATGAAATATTAAGTTTATCCTAGATAATTTTATGACATGTTATATTGAAATACTTCATGGTCATTCATAATGTGTTTGTGAATTTCCAAACAATATCCCCTATGGGTGTCAAACCAGGTGGGCAGCAAGACTCGTTGTCTTTTACCTGGTTATGCCAATTGAGGCTCGACACACCAGGTGAGAGTTGTTTCCCCTAGGAATATCTATTATAGATCCACATCCACTTGTAGTATCTAGATATGGTTTCTTTTCTATTAAAATAGCCACTCTATCCTTTACCAAAATTATTGGAAATTTTTTTAAACGTTAACTTATATTAATAATTATCCTTAGATATATCCCTAGAGAAATCCATATAAGTATAACTAGGGTTCTCCCCAAAATTTTCTCATCCTACTTTAAAAAGGATGAAGAAAACTTCAATCTGATGCCAACTATAACAACCCATCCTTAACATACATAAACATTACATCACTTTTGCGGAATCCTTAATACATTACAAAAACAAATGCTTAAAGACCATATTAATTTAGTTCATTTTTTAATATGGAATGGTAACCGCTCTTTTATATGAAATCTAAATTATATCCAACTAGGTTCTTCAAGACTAGAACCCTTTGTATAAAAATATTAAATAATACACATCTTTATTACATGAGGATGGAATCCTAAATTGGTTGAGATCATATTCCCAAAAAGGGTAAAAAAGGAGACATGTAAGCATAATAATGAGAATATTTGGATGAGAATATGATCATAACATTATAAGACCATACCCTGCATATCAAAGATCATAAACATGAATCATTTCATAAATGTTGGTTGTTTATAAGGCAAGAATCATATGGAAATGAAAAACATAAGCCATGAAATCATAAAAAAGGAATAAGACTGGAATTATGGCATACACACAAGCATTTAAAACCCCTCTCTCAAGGATTTATACCAAGATCATCGTAACATGATTGGAATAATCTAATAACTAGTGTACATACATTAATATTGGGTTTCCATCCCACATACACTCTTTTTTGGGGCTTTAGATTCTCTCTCATATACCCTCTAGTTTTGGGCTTGGGATTCCCTCATGTGTACCCTTTGATCTCATTAAAAATTTATCATTACTCAATACACTAGAATGAGTTATATGTCACACCCATCACATAAAAAAATCATACCTACATTTTTGTAATGATAAAAAACATTCATCATATCATGGAAAAAAATATTAGTTTCATAAACATCATATCGTAACCAATCAAATGAAATGGGTACCATATATATTTAATCAAATCAATAAAATATTGAATATATACATGTTCTATAATCATTTCATCCTAGAATACCCAATGAAAGGATGTGTGTTTCATATGAAATTATTATTTTATAACCGGTTGAGAAGAAATGGGTTTGATAAATAGATAACTCGTGGAATAGGCATGACTACCCTAAACATATAACCCATGAAAGAGAATCATGTTATCATAAAGATCATGAAATCAAAACATGAAAAATTAGAAGAAAAAATTAGAAAAACCATTATATCATTTCCCATTAACGTATTAGTAACATAAATTGATATTATCATCAATAGGAAATAATTTTAAAATATCTTTTTAAAACATTTCATGAGGAAAATATCATTTCTTCATTGAAAATTTCTTTTTAAATATTTAAGATATTTTGAAATATATTTTCTTTGATAAATTATAAAAGAATCAGTAAATAATTTTGAAAAACATTATCTTTAAAAATAATTTGAAAAGTTATAAATAAATCATTACAACATTTAAAATACTTTTTAACCATAAAAAGTTTCTAAATACCTTTTTGTTTAAATATATCAATTAAAACTTTTGATAAACCACTGATAACAATAAAAATTATTTGAAGAACTTTTCATTGATAGATAATAAATATAAAAAAATATTAAGAAAAATTTTTCTTTTAAATATAATAAATTTTTAATATTTTAATGGAAGATTCAATGGAATGTTTGTCATGATGGTAAGTAAATATTTACATTTTGAACATTTCTTTTCCACTATACAAAGACTTGAAGATATAGTTGACCGAAAATAGAAAAAAAATACATAATTTAAATTTTTTTAAAAGTTAAAAAATGGGTGTAAAAATATTTTGACGATCATTTTAGAATATTAGATTTTTTTGTAAACAATTATTTTTAGAAGACATTCTTTTAAGGAACATATATTTTATACTGATTAGAGGTTAATGTTGGGCATTCTTAAAAACACTTTCTTAACTATATTAAGTATCGAATAGTGAAAAAATGCAACCAATAAATTAATATATCATGAATAACCATAGGATAATAAAATTCATTGGTTTTCTTGATATATTAGTCATACTATTTTATTAAAATAACTGTAATCATAAACAATCTCGAAAAGCAATGAGATTGTTTCAATAAACTGTTACCACATAGTATCACTGAACCATACACCCCATTTAAGAAAATGAAATTAAATAAAGATTAAAATATCATGAAAGAAGTTGATTCATTATATAAAATTTCAAAGGTATTATATACTACTCATTGAAAAATAAAGGTGCATAACATGGAATGTGTCCTAAAGAAGGAAAATTGAGACAAAATTATGTTACCGATTTGGTAACTTTGGAAACATAACCCAAATAGAATAAATATAATAAAATGGATTTTTAAATAAACATTTATTTATGTATAATAATCATATAATTTATCCAAGTGAAGTATACACACTACAAAAACGTAATGGGAGGTAAATAAATCATTTATCTCACAGAATGAAAATGTGAGGTGAAATTCCCATACTTGGTGTCCTGACTCTCATTATACTCATACAATCTTCATGTATAATAAGATTATTATAAATCTATAAAAAGAATATTATTATATTAAATAATATATATTTGTTTATTATGAATTTATATTACCTTCTTGTTAATAATTCTATGTTATGGTTTCTCTTCGAATAATATCCTCTTGGTTTTTTCACATGTGTCTTAATTTGTTATATGTTTCGTTCTTATAATGGTAAAATATTTTCTATAAAGTAAAAGATTATTTAAAAATCATTAATATTAATTATATTTTTATTATAATAATTTATATCATATATAATTATGAAATGGAATACACTGTTCATGGAGATGGTAGGCTATATATACACAAGAACGCTATTTTCATTTTCATTTTGTATTAAAAGAAAGAGAGAAAATGAAATATAATTATATATTTATTCTTATATATCTAATAATTCTAATATATATAATACATCATATATATTATATAATTTTTGTAAAACCATCCTTAATACATTTGATGTAGTGTGGGAAAAAATCACATTGCATTGAGTGGGCGATATTCCACGCTTCCTCAAATAAAATTATCATATTAAAAAAATGGAATGTATAAAGATATGTGTTTTAAAAGTATTATTGAAGCATAAAGACCTTATAAATATAATGTATATTATATATTGACAATTATTCCATCATATTTCCCACCATGAGATGCGGTAAAAGAATAACAAACATTCATCGTTTCGTGAGGCGGTAATTTGTTGTACACATAAATGGTATGTTCTTACACTTTAAATGGAAGTGTGATTAAGTTTAGGTGTAAAACGTAATAAAAAAACGTCTCAGTATATTTAATATAATATTGTTGTTATATAATCAATTAATAAGTATATTTTAGGTGGTGGATAAATAAAATAAAAGAAAGGGGCTTGAGGAATGATGTTACCTCTTCGTTGGGTAACTCCTTATGATTTTCACCAAAGGTCTCCCTTGAATTGATTTATTCCAAAAATGGAGGATTCAAGTAGTAATGAGTGAATGTTAAAAATTTTATTTTGATGATATTTTCCTAACCTATTTTTCTTTAAAGCTGTGAAAAATTGGGGGAAGAGGAGGTCATTTTATAGCGGTGGAGGAGTGACACTTTTGTAGATTTTGGGAAAAAGAATTCAACCCACATTTTTACCTTGCCATGCGGATCCAATAATGGAAAATAGTAGATTAATGGTAGTATAGGGTTTAAATATGGCTATAAAATGTCTCTTGTACACATTTCTAGTTCATTTGGTCCCTTAAGATTAAGGTTTAGTACCTTTTAAGATTAATTTTACCTTAATCGATTTAATAAATTTTGATTACATTAAGTAATATTTTTGGTCAAAAACTAAATATAACTTATTATAAATTATAAATTATGTTCATTAAAATTATTTAATTCATTTTTTAAATACTAATAACCTAATTTATAGATATTAATTTAAATTTATTCCCACAGACGGGATGACAACACGAGTTTTTAATGTAAAAACATCCAAAAGTTCGCTAAGTTTTTTATACCCAATTACAAAGTGAAAATGATTCCAATTAAATAAATTTTATTAATTGATAAAAATTATTCTATTTATACTTTAAAACAAATTAATAATATAATTTAATCATATAAAATAATCTCATGAAAAAGATGTTTTGAATTATAATTTAGTATTCATCAAAATAGGAAACTTCAAAAAAATACAAAAAATTCACCCTATCCTAATTTTTATTTTCCAATTTCAATGATTCAGTTTATTTTTAAATATATATTTTATTAAATATCAGAAATTGGATTTAAAATATGAACTCCATTAAAAGCCTGTAAAAGCAGCTTAATAAAAATACAGGGTTTTACGTGTGAATTGGGTTTCTTCATATTATATGTTTATAAAATTTTAAGGATGAATATAAAAAATATTTTATGGGATATATAATATATATATTACATTAATATCACTCATTAATTTTAATTAATTTAATTTACTATGATATAACATCATTGTGAGTATAAAAATAGTTTTCTATAAAAATATTCACTTTATATTCTGTTGGTTATTATATTCATTTCTAATTCCTTTATAAATAATTCATTCCACCATATATTTTCCTATGTTATTTAATCCTATTTATAACCATAATCATAATATATGGTTTATATCTTATTATATAAAATAATAATATTTTTTATAATATATTATTGTTTGGTAACACTTGGTACTGTGTTTTACACAAGTCATCGAAGACAGTCAATATTATGGGTAATGTTTGCTAACCTTATTGTAACATGTAGATCCTATTAAAAACTATGTTTCATGCAATTCATGATAAATTGATTCTGTGTATAAAAAAATGCATTTACAGTGCTTTAATAAAAAACAATTTTTGGCATTGCGTTAAATGGAAAATATCAAAAAGATTAAAATAAATAAAAAAATCTCCGGGAGTTACAATATGAAATCTTTGATCTAGAGACTCCCTATCTAGAATCTGGGAGAGATAATAATACATAGAGAGAGAGGTAGTTAACTGTTATTGGTGTGAGCCTCTATTATTATATTTTTATGGTGTTCAATTTTTTTTGGTATTTCCTCCTTGACCACTGAATAATTAACACTCTATAAACCACATATTAGGACTACTGCACCAAGTCATAAATTTTATAATCACAATATTGTGTTATAATTAATATATTACCTGATAATAATTGATTCATTAACATGAATCATCATTCTCTCAAATACTAAATAAACCTTAAATATTGTAAACTCATATTTTTTTCAAATAATATTTTTTATGTATTTACTTTAAAACCAGTAAATATAGTTAATTAATAAATTAAATGATAATTATTATTATCTTGAATAAATGAATTTATTTATTACGTCGGTGACCTTATATCCTTGGAAAAAACATGTACCCAATTGGTCGGGTCCACCATTTCTTATATACTGATTCACCTAAATAGAGAATATTCTTGAATATGCTATTATGTATGAACCTCTAGGATGTTATCGTGACAGTAGTGAATACTATACACAGAATAAGAGCAGGATCTAGCAACCCATCATGTCCCCTAGAGAGATAATGATAGTCATAGAAATGACAATCAGACTATGAACACCCACTGAGTAATATAATCTCTTTGTCTTTAATATCACATGATGTAGGATTCACAATAGTGTCTATGCCCTTTTTTGCTTTATTAGTTTTTGATCTAACTTGATACATTTACCCATGCCATCTATGGACATGGTCTTATTATGGTACTACCCTACTGATCAACATGGAATGTAATATATAACAATAGTATAATAAGAAATGTATACACTATAATTGTAAGAATACAAGTACATAGGCCATAAGACCTTTTTTAAGATTAATGTCATAGTATCTTGAGGTTCAGATTATATAACAGGATCTACAATAAAAATTTGATATGATAATTAATATATAGAAATTACTATTAAAATAGTGGAAGAAGAAAATTATACACCATAATGGTAAGAATACATCATGTATATCTAATTGTATACACAATATGGTAATCAAAAGTACTGTATTGTTGGGTCTAGGGAACAAACTATTACAATAGTGATAACTTGACCTCCAAAAAAAATTATAGAAAACTCAATATCTTTAGAGATAGTCAATGTTTCCATCCATAATGGGAAGAGGATATCGATTCTTAACCATCAACTGATTTAGCTTCCATTTATCCACACATAAATGAAGGGTTATATACAACTTCATAGGGAAAAGGACTAGAGAACCCCACAAAGATATACTAAGTCATATGAAACCCTTTACTACCCAATCCACTAGAAACCTTTTGAGATCCTTAAACTCAGTCGTATCCATCACCTAATGAGGAATTGATACGGATGAAGCTCTAGGAACTAGCTCGATGGAATACCATACCTATCCCTAAAGAGGATTTTGAAAAACCATATAGGATAACGTCCATAATAAATATACAATATTATGTGAATTAGTCTAACGTGATCCCTAATCATCCAAATATAATATAGAAATTTGGTTTTTCATCCCTCCCATCCCACGATGATCAAGTTCACCTTAGATTTCTTGGACATCCCATTAACCCTTGTGAATAAACACACCACCCTCGGGTGATGTGAAGTCCACTATTCAGTGATAAAAATAAATGTATGAATGGTAAGGAACTATCCATTCCATTCTGAGTATGACATAAAATCCCATCATCATGAGAATAATGAGAATCCATACCAAGATAAACCCACCTATCTCAAGGAGGAACTCCCTTAATTGGTGTGCATTGTCCAATTGCATCCCTAATAGAGTATCAAGTATCATCACACCATGGAAAATATATACATAGTTCTCAAGTCTCTCCACAATATCCATATATATGAAAGAATGAGAATAAATTCTATCAAAAAGAGTAGATACTAAATTATGGGCTTCCAAAATAGTATATCTTATTATAAATTTTTTGATAATCATCTATTTATGTATTAGTTTCACTGTACAAAATTGGCCTAATCCATTACATTGAGATATATCTTGGATGCACTGAGATGGTCATCTACAATGGAACTATAAGTCCAGTTTGTTGCTAACTTGACCAAAAATACAACCTCAGCATGATCTAATGGTCTAACCCCATCTCCCTACCTGACAAGAGACTACTAACCACACTCATGAATATTGAGTTGGTGCTGATACTCTCTCACTGGATACTAAAGGGATGGTCTATGAAAATAGCTTTACATGGCCCTTCATACCATTTGATCAACACTCATTAGAGTTTCTATCACACTTCCTCCTCATGTGTCTTTGAATTCCATAATTGTGACAGAAAACAAAACTAAAACACACATGACATGGAGGGTGCTTCCATCACGAGTGGTATCATGGAATTCCTTACTACCACCTGACACTACACCACTAGATCAAGAATATGAACTGCCCTACTATATGCCCACATCTTCCCTCAGGTTATGTTTAGTAATAATAACCTCCTTTACTATACCATTTATAGTAGTTAATTAGAAATCATTCACTAGAAATCAAAAAACATGCCTAAGACCTTCCTCAATGCATATCAGCCATGAATTCTCATCAGCATGACAGATAGGTGAAAATCCATAATGATCCATAAATCTGGATGAATACTCCATAATAGAGACAACAACATTCTCGATACTGGCACATTTATTCCTTAATGAATTTGGTAATAAGTGTTCATGAAATATGAATTGGAAATCCATCCAAACCATATCCCATTATCTATCTACGCAATTTATAATATCCCACCATTACATGGAGGATCCAAAAAGCATATTTGTATTGAGAATGACCCACATTTATGGAGGCATCTCTATAGGCTCAATGATAGAAAGGAAAATCTCAAGACATAACTCAACAGCTTGATGGACACCATTCCATGAGAAATTGGGTGGATGCTATTAATGGAACTCATGAATATGATATTCAATAGTCAATATAGGATGAGGGGATCCCTAAAAATTATTAATTAAACAATATAAATCCTCTCTAAACTAGGAATGATCACCCATATAAAGTACGATTATAGGTTCCACAAATGTGACTACTGGAGGTTATATTGGTGGACCAAGGTCTACCACCTCTAGAGCATGGTCATCACCACCCTCCTGGGGCATAACCAAATTCCATCATGGTGTAATAGTTATAAAATATCCAATAAAATTCCTCATATAGAATTTTATAATGGAAAAATCACATATATACACATAGTATAGTTACAAACCTTCTTATATATGAGTTATAATCCTATGAATGCTCCTAAATCCAAGTTTATGTGATATATAGATCATATGAATATAATATATACATCATATTTACCACTACTATGGTTGGTCTAGGGTCATGTGATCTACTTTATGTCAGGGGTTCTAGTATACAGAGTGTGAACAAAACATTATAGTGGAAATCCTCTCTTATGCTGCAATTGAATCCTCTATTTAAAAACATTCTATTTATTTCAAAATCTAAATTCAATTAAATTCATAATTTTTTACATTACATGGTTTCTCAAATGTTTGAATTTAATATATTACAATTTAAAATTTATAAATACTCGTACACATTATAAATTGAACTATATAATCCATTTAATCAGAACCATAACAAGTTCCATCCCAGGTGACCAATGATCCAAGACTGAACTGGCCATAATTGACTACTTAAAGTCGTTGCATCATTCTATGCCAGAAACAATTATTAGGTTGAATCAATAACTTCAAGAAAACAACTATGTTTTTCTAGTCCCTATAAAAATGTTTCTCAAATAACAATTATATCGCATTAGGAACCTATAAAAATGTCATTCTTTCAAGAAATGCATCCTAGGTAACATGAACTCTATATGGTATTAGAAAATTACTACATTCCTAGAATGAAATATTAGTCTAATATCTCTTTTACATATTTGGCCTAATTAAAATTCGAAATCCCAATCAACCCTATATAGTATGTGTGTCACCCAACAGTGATATTTCATCACTATTAATAAACACAAACTAGAACCTCAAGTCTCATTCATAGATAATTTGGATTTTCCGGGTATGTGGGTTAGCTACTCCCAAGCACAAATTTTTACTAATTCCAAACTCTTTCCTAAAATCTTTTATTCAAATCCCAAATAGCATGACAAAAAAAAAAGAAAAGATATGTACGCATATCGGTTTGAAATGTCCCGAACTGGGTGCCACTAAATGGGGCTCTAATACAGTGGTTCAAAAGGCCTCATGTATCACTCCTTATATGTTAGAGATGAATGCCTAACTGTGAGGGTCAATGATGGTATTTCTCAGTGAATATACCATCATAATCATAGTAACACAATGGTATCATAAATGAATATATGAAAGAAGCAAAATGATAATGAGAAATAGAAGACAATTCATTAAGAAAATAATCCTAATAATCAATGATAAGAGAAAAATAATATATAAAATGATTTATATTTCATGGATGTGTACAAAATCTTGGAAATATATGGATATAAGTATCTATTACAATACATGTATCATAAGTACAAGAAGACACAAAATTAAGATATCTCAAGATAGAATAATGGTCTATAGTATGGTCCCGTGATCCTCTACCCCTAGGAAACAATAGATCTAGAATCCCCATGGAGGCACTTTCCCTTTTCTCTATAATCATCCATGAATTGTTTATGGTTACCAAATTTCTAGACGAATAGGGTGTGAGATAACATTGAATTGGCCACAACCAATGTTGTCTATAAGATGTCCAGATAGATCAAATAAGATAAAGAAATGTGTATGTACCATAAGAATAAATGTGAAAAATGTAAAAGTTATACTATCCAGTCTATTGAGGATCACTATGATCATGTAACCATAAAAATAGGTCTAACTATAAATAATGGTAAGCATCATCAATGGCATAAGCAGAGTAATCATGAAATCAGACCTATGTGTTCCTGGATCCATGGAGTATAAATTTACTACGCTTCTAAATAAATTGGATCCAATGTATAATATTGTATAAAGAATCTTAGAAGGTCCTTGGATATATGGAGAATAAATGTTCAATATATCCTAGTAGATCATGGGATTCAAAGGGTATAATTTTCCGTGGAATCAAAATAGATCATTTTATCTAAGGAGATCAATTTTCTAAGAAATCCTAATAAGTCGTTAGTTTCGTACCATGAACCCTCCATTTGCATGATAAACAATTAATTCATCATTTCATTAATAAATTCATTAATCTATTCATAATGATATACAATAAAAGGGATTATCCATTTCATACCATTAATATAAACATGAAAAGGTGTTTTATAGTTCTTAGATCCATTACCAATCCACATTATTACCACATTCATTTCCCCATAATGAATATCATGATCAACTCACCAAAATAGAGACATTTTCATGATTCGAGGGAAGAACTCACCACATGGGTGGGTTTAGTAGAGTTCAAAAACCTCTAACATAGTAAAACCATGTGATGGAATGACTTAAAAAGAATTTAATTTTTTTAGATATTTACTAAATTAGGATGTAATGCACCGATGGTCTAGCACATGGCACAACAGAAACATGGTACAAAACTATACTTCGATTGAAAAGGTATGTACCACATACTTTATTCCTGGAGAGGAACAGTCATATAGTATATTCATATGATTCATTATGGATTTGAAAAAAAATAATATTTTAATGCATGGTTGTTATCCAACAAAATGAACAACACTTGTATAAGAAATCAAATTGAAGAATGGGAGAAAAACCTAGGCCAGGCACGATAAAGACTTCAACATGAGGGAGAGGGGATGGGAATTGAAGGAAATAATAAAAATAATTCTTACAATTTTTAATGGAAAAATAGAAAATTTGTATTTTAACCATTTTAGTAATGAGTATCATGGTTTGGCCACTCAGTTGTCCAAAGCATGTGCCATCCTTGCACCCAACTATACCTCAAGACCCCTGTACATGATCATGGAACATAGTTAGAGAAAAATGAACCAAAAATTTATTTTCAATCTATTAAAAAGTATAATGAAAACACAAGGGTGTGTGGCCTAAGTCACACAGTTAGAAAAAATGTGCAACTATCTACATTATACTAAATCACCCACATGATTAAATCAAACTGCACAAACTGTGTTTCACGATTTCTATAGACTATGTTGCCCAAGTGTTTTCTCCAAAATGAGGGGATCAGGGCTTTGAAAATGACCCACACACCCACGTTTCCCCCATATAATTATTTTTCATTCAATTAGGGGGGGAAACAAAATAATTCAACTGAAATTAAAAGGGTCCACACCATGATGAAAAACTGGGTTCTTACAATGTATTTTATTTTTATAATAATTGTATAAATAAAATGGCAGTGTTTCAATATAATATAATTTAATTATTTCATCATTAAAAATTATAAATAAATTAAAATGATAAAAATAATAATTTATCATTCAAATAAACATCTATAACAAAACATAAGGTTTTTCCTCCCAATCACAAAATATCATTGATATTAAAAGCATGAGTATGATATTTTTGAATTTAAATTTAAAAAATGTATAAATCATAGAATAAAGGAAAGTGGAAAAAAACTAACCAATTTTTGAAATCAAGATGATTAATTAAATGAATATACTCTTACAATAAAAGAAATGTATATTTTAGGCTCATTTTTTGTCTTTATCATGTTATTTTTATCATTAAATACCAGATTTAGCCTTATCGAAGTGAAAAATATTTACAATGGTTGTTATTCATAATGAAAAAAATATGGAAAATTATACTGAATATAGACCTCATGATTCCAAATATATAATCCATTTTTCATTATACAATTTTTATAAGTGTCAAAAATTAATTTAAGAATAAAACAAAAAATGTAATGGAAATTAGTTTATTAGAAAAGTGTGTTCTAAATCCCTTATATAAACTTATACTAAAATAAGGTAGAGTGATGATTAAAATGTAATTAATTAATTTATGTAACTAAATAATACTTATGTAACTTTGAAATAAAATTAACTCATATTGGTATTTTTAAATTACTTTATTTAATTAAATGAAATGAAAGTTTTATGAAAATCGTTATTTCTCACTATTTACTAAAAAATTAATATTTTCATAAAAATAACAATATTTCACCCTATGAAAATTTGGATTTTATTATTTAAACAATTTATTTACATTTTTTAAATTATGATCTTAATCTTTATAAATAAATCATTTTAATAAAACTATATTAGAAAAAGAGTTTAATAAAAAAATTTCTTTTTAAATGTAAAAATTACATAATATATTTCAATGAATATGAATATATAAATTATAATTCAATAATTAAAATTATTTATTATAATATTAACTAGGTTTTTTTAAAGGCAACCATTTTCGACAACATTCCATCAAATGATCATTGATCGTATTTCTCGTGTATTTGTGTGGACTATCGCCTCCTTGTAGTGATATTTTTCATTTTCCATTATCATATTTCAAGGTAGGTTATTATGATGTACTTATTTTTTATATATGATATTTATGATATAATTATTATGATATAATAATTATTTTATAATTATAATATCTTATCCTCTTATTTACATTCAATCTATTAAAAAATGATAACATCGCTCATGCTTACGTGCGGATTACCACAACCATTAAGCAATAGGATTAGTTTTTCTTTATAATTTATATACAATATAATAAGGAAATATTTCATGAATATATATAATATCTATAATATAATAATTATTCTAGAAATGTGAATTATTTTTTATCCTCATTCAGTTGCATCCATTGAAAAATTGTAATATGACTCACGTGTACGTACAAATTACCATCTCCACAAAGTGATGTAATTCAATTTGCACCACCACCTTATTTGAATAGTAATAAAATTTTACATAATGGTTAAATATTAGAATAAAATATTATTAATATTATTGAGGTGATTGAACTATGTTCAAATTACAAGCATCAGTACTATTGAAAACAAAAATGCTAGAAAAATGAAATATTTATGACCTAAAACAATTATTTTAATAATGAGTTTTTTAATAAATGAGTAATAATATAGTATATATAAATAATATATGGTATGAAATGTTATTATAAATATTTTTAATAGATATATAATAAATAAATATTCATTTTATAGGATTTTTTGAAACTATACGAAGAAAGACGAGACTGGAGGTACGGGTTTTGTATCGTGCATTTATTTATATAAGTCATATAACATATTCACAACTTGTTTTTTTATAGATTTATAATTATTATGTTTTAGAAGTTGTTTGAAAAAAATTATGGGGATTCAAAAATACTTCTTAAATTTATCACGTTGAATTGGTTTTGATTCAGAAATTTTTGAAGTTGATAACGATTTATATTACAATCACATTTCATTTATGTATTTTATATGTTAAATTTATATTTAAAAAATTAAATAGATATTATCTTTTAAGACCAATATATTTTAATCTGCTATGGTTATTCCTAAAATTTTCATGTAATAGTAACATTTTTCTCTCTTTAGTGCAGAAAATAGTCAGAAAATGTTTTTTTAGAAAAACCAACCTTATTTCATCTATGGTCGAATAAATTTTTTTTTGTTTAAAATTATTTCAAGAATATTAATTTTTATGAAAAAATTATTTTTTACAGTAATTTTAAAAAATATTATATTTCTTTCTTAGTTTAAATAATGAATATTTGAATTTTTTTCCAAATTGGTTATTTATGAATTTTTAACAAAAAAGAATAAAGGGAGTCTTTATTTTTAAATTTACTACATGAAAGTATTTTACCACTATAAAGACTATTATTTACTTTTAATATTCATTTAAAAGTTTCTACGGATTGCTTCAAAGAAAAACTTTTATTAATATCATGTAATTTTTTAGTTTAAATGTTATCCAAATAATATGATATTTTTCTCTTGTATTCAAAGTAAGGTTCAAATGATCCTTTAATGGATTTTTTCATCTACGCCAATATAATTTATGGATTTTTATTTTTTATGTGGGTAATAATATTTTTATAACATAAAATTTATTTCTCAAGATAGATGATGATGACGATGCTTTATGGGTGATTTTATGCAACCTATTTCTTTGTAATAGGTAAATTAAGTAACGATGATATCATTTTGAATGTTTTTTCTTGTCCAAGTTTTTTTCTATGAAGACTTAGTGAGTGTTTTTATGATATTATGGTACAGAAATGTATGTTTTTCATTATCCCTAAAATTCATTGTGTAATGTTCTATGAATATCTCATAAGTCGATGATGATAAGAAAGGAAATTATTATGAATAGTTATGTACACATTTTAACATGTGATTATGATTTATTTTGGGTATTTTCACTTTATTATGCATGGAAAAGATTGAAAATATCTATGTTAAAAATTTTATGTGTCAGAATTATTTAATCTTCCATTGATAACAAAATTATGTGTTGACATGTCTGTGATTAGATATGTTCACAAGATTGTGATTTTTATTATTATGATGTAACATTATTTTTTTGTGATATATTCTAATGGATCATAATAGATTATTTATGTTTCCATAGAAATATTTATTATGTATTTTCTTATAAAACCATATATAATGATGCATTATTAATGATATTTGATTGGTTTCACATGAATTTCTGATTTTGTGATCATGTTCTCATACCCTTATCTTTATACTCACTTATGATCATTGAATGATATCTATTATGTATTCCATTACTATGAATATGATAACATTTTTTTTTAATTTCATTTTCTCTAGAATACCACAATGGTATCTATGAATGTTTCCTTAGAAATACAATAATAAGTAATAATGTTCCCACACAAATTTTATGTTGTATTTCATGTTTTGAAATGTAATTCTTGAATAAAATTTTTATCTACTATCATAATACTATTAAAATATTCCACCATTTATAATAAAATATGTTGTATTTTTTCCAAATTAGTAATATATCTATTGAAACTAGTTTACTAGATTCATGATGTTATAGTTTGTATAAGAGGATGATTATTGGGACCCTTGGGAACAAAATTTAGACAATCCCAGATTAGAAAACATAACCCTATGGAAGAATCTGAGGATAATTATAAGTATTTATTAATATCATAATGTTATAGTAATGTTGAGATTATGTGGTAATCATAGAAAATGTGTCCTTGTGTAGAAACTAGAATGTGAATACAGTAGTGGAATAGATATAACTAGGGGAAAAATTACGAAAAGGGAATATTAAGAATCAATGTAGTCATCATTGGTGCATAATGTATGTTCCTAAGATTGTACATATATCTAGACACTCATAGTGGATATTCATGTGTGAATTCACATTTTACTTATGTACCAATATGATAATTTATTGGATAAAATCTATGAAAACCAATGATATTCTATATTGATTTGGGATAAACTAAAAATATCACTAGTTGATAAGTATAAGGATAATAATAAGATTAAAAAATTTTCATACCCCTTTTATGGATTTATGTTATTAGAGTTTAATATGATTGATGATATTTTGGGTGACATTTAAGGGAATAAAACCCTTTAGTTTTTATGTATTTAAGTGAAAAATGTTATTTTTAGGAGAGTGATTTTTTATTTTGAGTAAATAAGTTAAAGTTTATTAATAACCATGCTGTATAATATAATTTTTTACATTAATATTGTTAATTAGGATAAAAGGATTGTAAATTTTTGGTAACATTATATTACTAAGGTAATTATAAATTAAGAAATGAATATTGAGTTATCTTATTGAAGCATTATTTATTTTACTGTGGTTTTATGGAAATTTAGGTTATTTTGGGAAATAATTTCCATTTTTAAAAAAACTATATGATAATGGTATGAAATTTATTGGTATGAAACATTATGAGAAAATTAATTTTATTTAGGAAAAAATGATCAATTTTATTTTGGAAAAAAATATTTGATCATGACTTTTATGTTTATTGGTTTTGAATTTGTTTAGTATTTTTTAAGAGGTGTCTAATGGTTAACTATTTATTGAATTTTTTAAGTTCAACCATTGGCTTCATTATTACTTTATTATTGATTAATATATTCTTCAATAATATTATTATTTATCCATATTAGAATAGTTTGTTCTAGCCATTAATTTGTTTAATATATCATGGTATTCAGAATTACTTTCCAATAATTTATGGATCCTATGATTTAATAAAAGTTAATTTGTGTGCTTCAAACATGAAAAATTCACTGTGAATATTCATTTAATAGAGAATTAGATGATATTAAAGCGAAAATTGATGATATAAAATGAAAATTATAAAATTTTTATTATGAAATGAAATGAAACTAATTTACCTTTTTGCTTCCCACTTCCACTTTTCAATGGACGTTTTATTATCTTCTTGTATGATGTGGGTTTTCAAAAAAAATTATTATTAAATATTGAGCCATTTGTTACAAAGATAATTTTTCCGAGAAAAAAATTTACTTATGGATGGAGAATATAGAAGGCCCAAAATTTATTTTAATTGAATACTAATCTTTATAAAAACTATTATGTACTCTAAAACATTATAATTAAAATGTGACTGTTATAACATACCTGTTAAATTAGCTGTATGAATTAGTATATCATAATTATGAAAAATATATATAATTGTTTAATATATTTCAAATATATTTAATAATGAAATATAAACATGTACTCAAATATCATTGATGTCAATTTAAATGTAAAAAACAAACCTTCTTCAAAAATAATCATTGTTATTTAAGCATGGAAATTATTATTAATTTCTAAAAATTTCATAAATTTTGTTATATTAATTGAATATAAATTTTAAAATGAGAATTTATATATTATATTTGGAAAATTTTTTTCTAAGTAAAATTATTTTTTAGTGAATAGTAAAAAATACTGATTTTAATAAAAATATAATTTATTTTCATTAAATCAACAAAATTTAAAATTATCAACATATTTTGGATTAGTTATTAAAGTAATATAATATACATTTTCAAAAT
The DNA here is from genome assembly GCA_963277665.1 of Viscum album. Taxonomy (NCBI): domain Eukaryota; kingdom Viridiplantae; phylum Streptophyta; class Magnoliopsida; order Santalales; family Viscaceae; genus Viscum; species Viscum album. The sequence continues at coordinate 113,193,825 of OY728121.1, forward strand.
TTTATTTTAAAAAATTCCATAGTAATAAATATTATAATTTATTTTGGTATATATTCATTTTATTATTAAAAAACAATTTTTTATATATTTTTTAATTCTATTTTATGAATTTATATTACAATTGATTTCATTTACATCAATAAATTGAATATTAAAAAAATAGTATCCACATTTTGAATAATTAGGTTACTTTTTTTTAATAGTTTCCTTTTATATTTAGTAACTATGAATGGTATATTCGTCAACATGGTATGGATAAAACATGTTAAATGAGGTTAAAACTATTCGATAAGGTATAAAAATACACCTAAAATTATAATTTATCTTATTCTATGAGTTTTTTTAACCAAATTCATCATATAAATGAATATTTTTGAATTTATTTCCACTTTCCATTGATTATAACATTTATGTTATTTTAGTAAAATTATAACAAAAAAATGTCACTTTCTTGAATAAAAATTCTATTATATGTTGTCATAGGGGTAAAAAAAGTTATTAATGAATCTAAAAAAATAATTTTAATTTCAATAATTTTTTATGATAGTAACTTATCAATATATTTTTGTGATGATGGAATAACCTTTAATTCTTATACAACATCTATAGATTATATATGAATGTATTTGAAAAATAAAGTTAAATTATTTTTAACCTCTATAATTTTTTTTAATGTGAATGAATTCTGGTATTTTAAGAATTTAATAGGTAATTATATAGTATAAATTATTTTAAATGTGTTTATATTTGATTTGCATTAATTTATGGAGTACATTGAAGTTAAATTAAAAAACTAATTCCAAAAATGACTTTAATGATATTTTATGATAAACAATATCTCATTAAATGATTTAAAAGTAATAAAATTTTTAAATATCAAAATTGGTATGAGAAATGGTATAAAATATAACCTATGTAATGTTTTTGTGAAACTTATCTCCATTTATGTATATTTTTGACCGTTAAATTCTAAAAAATTTGTTACCATAGTTGACGAAAAAAGGGTTAAAAGAGGGTCATTCCAAAAGTTAAAGTTTTAAATATATCATAAAAAAGTGTAAAATTTATTTGTTGAATTTATTGAGTGATTATCATGTAATTTATTCTATTTTATGTCTGTTTTGTACCACTTAACTTGTTTATGACATATATTATATTTAAATCATTAAATTAATTCCATGTGTGCCCATTCCCTCACTTATAAAAGGAAACATATTATTCTCCTTTATTTAGAATTTTTAATGAAAAAATTATAAAATCCATACATTAATAACTTAATAAATTTCTATAATTCTACCTAGAGCTTCCAGTCTTACTCGTATACTATCCTAAGAAGGCATAGGTGAAATCCAAAAAAAATCTCTCAAAGAAGAGGTTATTGCCTTACGAAACTCTTTCAATGTTTATTTATAATTATACATTCTATAAATCTATTTTAATAATAATAAAATGATTAATCTAGTTACATGTTTTTACATAATATTTTTAGGAAAATGTAGAAATTTATTTCACCTCATTTTCATCAAATGATAAAAGAATGTATCACTCATGTGTACGTGTGGATTACAATCACAAAAAAGTGATAATATTTATTTTCCATAAAAATATTTCATGTTTGTTTACTATGATGTATTTAATGTTTATATATGATATTTAGGAAACCATTATACTTATGAAATTATAATATATTTTCAACATTCTTACCTTCACATACATTGGAAAATGATAACATCGCTCATAAGAATGTGTGGACTACCACCTCCACGAAGAAATTTTATTTATTTTTCATTTTTGATTTACATAGATGGATCTAAGGATGCATTTAAGGAATATATATATTTTTAATTAAATAAATGTTATTTTAAATGGTGAATTATCATTTACCATTCTTTCATTAAATACATCTAAAAGAGGAACCATCACTCGTGTGTAAGTGGGAATTACTATCTCTATATGGTGATATAATAAATTTTTCATTAAAAAATAATTTAAATATTTTTAAAATTTTATATAATATTCAAATATGATACATATTAAATTAATTGTATTATAGATTTAATGTATCTAGGATCAAACTATAAGGACCAAAACTTCTAAATTGAAACATGAATGAAAAACGAGAAGTTATCATTCAGAAAAATGATTTTATTAAATAATTGTTAGTTAATGAGTGAGAAGATATTATAAGTAAATAATAAAATGTATTATATGTTTAAATATTTTTTATATTAGATGTATTAAAAATAGGTATTATTTTATAAATTTTGTTTGAATTTATACAAAGTAATATTAAACTTTATGTAAAAGGTTCTTATCACACTTTTAATTCTTTGAGACATATACCATATTCAAAAAATATTTAAATTATGTGTTGTATAAGAATACTAGGAATTAATTTTATGATTATTATCCTAAAATTTATATGGATGTAAAAATATGCCTAATTTACCTCTTTCCCAATGTTTTGATTCAAATATTACCAAAGCAGTAAGGGAATTATGTTACTATCCCATTCCTTTTTAGGGATGCTTATGCTAAATTTACATTAATAGAAAATATATTGAAAATATATTTTAAAATAAAAATATATTTTTTTCCTCTAGTTATTAAAATCATTTTCAAGTAATAGTACCATTTTATTTTCGTTCGTATAGAAAATGATAGATTTTATATGCGATGCTGAACTTATTTCTTTTTTAGTCAATGAACATTTCATTCCATGTACATGTTCATTGAGATGATTTTAGTAATATTATTTTATGTGATCCAATTATTTTTTCAATGGAATATCCAATAAGATTCGGATTTGTTTTCATTGTATTTAAATAAATTTCTTTAATTTTTTCATAACTGGTTAGTTATTATTATTTTTTCAAAAAGTGAGAATGGAATATTAGTTTTAACATTTTACACCTAAATAATTTTTTCATCAATCATGACTATTATTTAATTTGAATATTCATTAAAAATTTTACATGGTCATTTTTTATAAAAATCGTTTTCTCAAAATTCATGGAAATTTTTGTCAAAATGTTATCAAAATATAAATGAATTTTTCTCATATTTTAAAATAAAGGTGAAAATGACATTTCAAAGTAATATTTCATCTATGTAAATATATATTAAGGAATTATGTGCATCACTAAGGAAATTATCTTATGATATGATCCCATTTAATTATCTTGATGTCTTATGATGATGAATATTGATGGTTGATTTTTTGAATCCTATTTCTTTCACACGGGGTTTTTATGTTAAGATGAAATATTTAAGAAAACTGTTTCTCTACTATTGGTTATGATATAAGGGATTGATGAGTGTTTTTATGTGCTTGTGGAACACACATGTACAATTTTCATTATATAATTGGTGGGTCAATGAAAAGTCTCCAATTCATTGGTTAATATGATATGGATATCTCAAGAGATGATAATTATAAATGTGGACATGATTATGAATCACTATGTTCACTTTTAGATATGTGAGTATGATCTCTTCTATATATTCACAAATTATTATCTATGGATAATATTTTTAATTTATATATTAACATTTTAATTTTTGAATATGTCTACTTATATATTTTATAACAATATTAGGCTTGAACATGATTATAATTATCGATATTCATATTATTATGATTTTCTATGCTTATAATGCGACATTCCTATGATTATACTATGTTTCCATGGATCAATATTGAATATTATTTATTGTATCTTCTTATTTTTGATTATTTTTATTATAAAACCTTATTCCTCAATTCATGATTTATGATCATTGGATAATTGTGAAATAATTTAACATATAAGTATAATTTTCTCATACAATTTTGATTATAATCAGTTATAATCATTTTTTAATATTTCTAATGTTTACCCTTAATAAGAATATAATATCACCATTATTATGTTTTATTTCTACTAAGACACTATGAAGAAATATATGAATTATTCCTTGGACATACTAGAAGAAATAATAATGTTATCACTAGATCATTAAGTTGAATTTATTTTTTCCCAATATAATATTAGAATAATGTTTTTATCTAGTACCCCATGAATAATAAATAATTAAATCCATTATGTTTTTATCTATTGTATTTCTATCCAATGTTGTAATATAACAAAAAAATTTAGTTAATTGGAGTTTTGGTGTTATTGTTAGTATTAGTGGAAGATTAGTAGGACCCTTATGATCTAGATTTACGAAAATATAGAATGGGTACTGTTACCCTATGAAATATTCTAGGGATATGTCCATGTATAAGGTAATAACCTGAATTTAGGTTAATGAAAATACTATATGACTTTCCTATAAAATATATATTGGAAATTTGATGTGGCATTCACATAGTTGCACAAAAGGGTAACGAATATTAAAAGAGAGGATAAATTATTTACATGATCTTCAATGGGGCATCATGTGTGGGAATAAGATTTTACACCAGGATATAAAATCTGGAGAGATATTCAGGGGATATTTGAAATCTCCTTTATTAATTATTATGATGAATGGGATGATAGAACCTACGAAATCCTTTTATAATCTATAATGTTAGGGAATAAACCGAATGTGTCATGGCTCGATACGTCTATGATTTATCATATGTTTAAAATAATAAATACCCTTTTGATGTTTTATATAATGGTACATTACAATTTATAAAAGTATGATTAGAGAAATTCAATAGAATACAACCTATTAGTTTTGTATGTGTTTCTTAAGATTGTTATTTTAGGAATAATGATTAAATATTTTCTGGAAATAACATGAACTGTATTCATAACATCAAGGTTTAATATTATTTTTTATGATAATATGGTTAACTAGGATAAATTAGATATCATATTCTAAGAACATTATATGATTATAGTAAAGAAATTTTTTTGAATGCAGATTCTATTACTTTAAAGAAGAATATATTATATTATTTTGGGTTTTTTGTGATTCTTGTTAATTTGGGAAAGTATTAACATGTTTTAAAAGAATATATAATCATTATATTAATATGATTGGTATGTTACATTATTATACACATTATTTTGTTTGGGGATAAATGTTAACGATGATAATGGAAAATAAATATGATACAATCTTTCATATATGTGGGTTTTCTATTCATCCAGACATATTTTGGGAGAATATTATAGTTAATTATCAATTGAATTGTTTATATTGATGTTTTCCTGTTATTGTTATGGTTCTAGATATTAATTTATTATTTAACAATATTATGATTTATCTATATTGGATAACTTTCGAAAAACATTCTTACTTTTGTAAATATTTAGATACATAGGGAATGACATTTCATTCTTTAATGGAATTTACGATCCATTAAATTTTATTTTTTGTGATTTTGGGATGAAAAAATATTTTTTAATATTTCTCATAGTATGAGAAATCATAGGAGTGGAAATTTATTATAGAAAAATAAAATGATGAAATTGTTCTAATGAAATAGAAATAAATTATAGAAACTTTTATGTTTCCAACTTTCCTTTTTCAAAGAAAATTTTATTATCCTTCAATATATTGTATGTTTTAAAAAAAATTATTTTCAAATATTGAACCATTGATTACTAAATAAAAAATTTCAAGGACTCAATTTTTTTAATTGGGGAGAATTTATCACCCAAAAACATTAGTTTAAAATATTACTATCCTAGATAGTATGCATAACATTTATCAATGTCCTTTAATAGATTTGTGAACTACTCTAAAATTATTATTATATAAATGTGAAAATTATATCCCAATAATTAAATTGGAATTTTGAATTTGAATAACTATATTATAAAAAATATTTATTTGGATTATAAAATGTAAATTTTTTTATTAATTCATATAACATATTCCCCAAATTTTCAATAGTTGTTTAAAGCTTTAAAAAAATTCCAAGAAAATGGATTTAATGGGAATTTTTGTACCAAAATTATGATTAATTTATAATAACTTTTAAAAAAATATTTTGAAAATAATATAATTTTTAAATCATATTGTAAATATTATCTGGTTTTCAATTTTTTTTAATTTTTGTTTAAAAATTTAGTATCCAATATATAACGAAAGTAATTATTTTTTGAGTGTCATTTATAACCATTAAATAAATTAATTTAAAAGTATCATTATGATTAATTTTTTATGTTACATAATTTACATTTTATTATATATTATCTAAAAAATTTCATAGGAATCAATATTTTATATTTTTTTAGTATTATTTCATTTTTATGATTAATTTTCTTTCTAAAAACTATTTTTTATTATGTTATACACATTTATATTAAAAATTAATTCTTCCATATATCAAAATTAAATCCTAAAAAATTATTCAATGATTGGAATATGGAGGATCGAATTTGGTAAATATATTCCTTTTATTTTTATTTATTATAATCAGTATGTTGTGCTAAATATTTGTCTCCATAGTAATGGTAAAACATGTTTAAAATTATAATATAAGGCTAAAAATCATCCTAATACACGAATTTATCATGTTGGATGTTTTTTAAACAAAATCCTTACAAGATATGACAATATGTAATTTTATTTCTTCACTCCATTTATTATAATATTTATATTATTTTATGAAAAGAATAAATATAAAATGTATATTTCATTATTTTATTTTATTTTATATATATTTTCAAAGGGAAAAAATGTTATTAATAAAAATATATGGTTATAATGTAAAAAATAAATTTTTTATGTGATATAAATTATTTATAAATTTTAGGGATGATATAATTACCATAAAAACATACACAATGCCAAAATAGTGCATGTAAAAAAGTAAGAAAATTAAGGTAAATGATTTTTAAATAAGTTTTTTTGGATGATTGTGATTAATTGTGGAATAAAAAAAATTCAAAAGGAAATTACAAGGTATTAATGATGGTAAATTTATTTATATTTTAGTTCCATTACTTTAATGGTGTCTTTGAATTTAAATTAAAGGAATATTCCCAAAAACGACGACGATGATATTTTATGATAAAAAATATTTAAATCTATAATTAATAAATTTATAAAATATTTAAAGTAGAGAATTTTGATGATAAATGCTATCAAATTTAAAAAATGTACTATTTTTTATCAACTAATGATTTTATAAGTAAAATTAAGTCTATTAATAGATAAACAATGTGTTACCATGGTTAATGTTAAAAATGATTAATGTGGGGGTTAAAAAATATAAGGATTAAATTTTATCTTAAACATGTATAAATTATACTGTATGAATAAATTTAGACCATTAAATGGCTTAAAATTTAAATTATGTATATTTCATTCCACGTGAATAAATTATGATATATATTATACAGAAATATTTTCAAAAACTCCTTGAGTGTCCTTTCCGTCCCTTATAAAAGGGAACCTAGTATTCTAATTTATTCCAAATGTTTGAGAAATATAGAATGGAAAATACCTATCCTAATACATTTATATATTACGTAAAATCATATTAAAGAATATTTTATACTATTAAGACAATCCTAAGAAATCTCAATGTGTAATCCAATAGAGGTATCTCAAAGAAGGGGTAATCATTTTACCCAAATATTTCAAATTTTATTTACACATATACATGTTATAATTATTTTTTATACATAATAAAATGATAAATATAGTATAATAAATTTAATTATATATTATTATTATTATGGTACATCAATTATTCACCTCCTTTCCATCAAATGTGAAATGAAAGTATCACTTGTGCCTACGTTTGGAGTATCACCTCTACGTAGAGATATGATTAACCTTACATTTCCATAATTCATGGTTGGATAGTATGATGGATTCAATATTTATATATATGATATTCATGAAATAATTATACATTTTAATTATAATATATCAAGTAACATCTTACCTTTTCATCTATTGGTAAATGTTAATGTAACTCGTGCATACTTGTGGACTACCACCTCAACGGAGGGATGTGGTTCATTTTTCATTTATGATTTTCATGGATGGTATTAAGGATAAATTTTATTAATCTATATTATAATTATTATATAATTATAATTATTTAATGTTTATTTATTATTTACCTTTCAATCTTTCTATCTATTAAAAGGTTGAATATTACTCATGCGTATGTACAAATTACCATCTCTATGAAACGATATAATTCAGTCTTCCTCACTAAATTTTTTAACTAGTTATAAAATAGTATATAATTTTTAAATATAATACATATAACATTATTAAAATACTAGATACGATGTATCCATGATAAAATTATGTGGACCAAAACTAATAAATCTAAACGTGCATGAAAAACAATACCTTTACAACCTGTGACAATGATTTTAAGACAATTGTTATCAAATGGGGGATATGATTTTCTATGTAAGCCACATAAGGTTTTATATACATTAATATAGTGTTATAATTGATTTATAATAAATAAATAATTATTATGGAAGATTATTGAACTTATACTAGGTTACCTAGGACTTGAGGTAAGGGTTTCTCATTTGACTTTTATTTCTTTGAGATATATACCACATTCAATAATTATTTATTTTTTTTGAGAATATAATTAATATGAATGTATTTTATGGTTATTCTAAAGAAAATAATTTTTATATATAAATTAAAATATTTTTATATCTTTTATGAGGTTATTATTTGGCGATTACCAAAGTTGTAAGGGATTTATGTTATAATCTAATTTATTTTGTGGATTATTTATGACAAATTTTCATTAGATTAAATTATATAAATCATATCCTTTAAAACCCATTTATTTTATTACACTATTTTTATTCATATAAATTTAAATTAATTGTACTGTAATCTTCTCTTTGGTATTGATAATGATTACGAAATTTTTATTAAAAAAACCCATCTTTATTTCACCTTTTGTTGATGGAAATTTTCTCCGAAGTTAAAACTATATAAAATGATTTTATGAATTTTATATTCTATGATACAATTTTTCTTTTATATTAATTTATTATAATATTATAAATTATTTTCAATGTTATTAAAATGAATTTTTAATTTTATTCTCAACTGGTTATTTATGATTTTTACAATTTTTTATGGAATTATTATTTTAATGTTTACCACACAAAAAAAATTAATTTTTTGTATTGAATATTATTATATTTAATTATTTATTTATAATATTATGTGGGTATTTTAAAATAAAATATTTATTTCAATATTCTAGGAATTTTCAATTAAAAAATAAAAAATTAATATTAGAATTTTTCTCATGTTTTCAAAGAAAGATTCAAATGATAGTTTAATAGTGTTTTCATATATTTAAAAATACTTTATAGATTATTATCCATAACTAGGGAAATAATAATTTTATCCCACCCAATTTATTTCTCCTGATGTATTATGATAATTATGATTTATTTATGATTCTTTTAAACCAGTTTCTTCCCTATGGGTTAATTATTTTATGATGAAATCATTATAAAACATGTTTCCTGAAAACAAATTATAATATGATGAATTAGCCAATGTTTTTATGATCTTATGGTACACATATTTTGGTATTTAATTATGAGATGGGTTGGACTATTAATGAAATACAATTAATTAGGTAATGAGACATGGATATATCATGAGAAGATGATGATAAACATTGAAATGATTTTGACTAACTATATTCTCATTTTTATGGATCAATATGATTGCTTAAAGATATGTTCACAATATTATGTATGGAAATGATTGAAAATATATATGTTTTTATTTTTATACATTAGTATGATTTCATTGTTCATTTATCATTATATTATATATGCACATGATTTCAATTAGTTATGTTCTCAATATTATTATTTTCTATGCTTATGATACCACATTCCATTACTAATGATATATTATCATGGATCATTATTGATTATTGATTATTTAGAAAACTTATGACTTACTTATTTTAAGAAAAATCTTATGAAATGATTCCTGAATAAATATATCTAACCGATTTGGTTTGAAATTAAAAGTTTTGGTCACATTCCCATACCCTTATGCTTATTCTCACTTATAATAATTGATTGGTATATATTATTTTCACTCATACTAAGTAGTTAAACTAACCCTTTGTTATGTTCCCTCTTCCCTAAGATACCAAGAATGGATATATGAATTATTTAATGGATATATTAAAATAAATATCAATGCTCTCACTAAATATTTATTTTTCAATTCATGTACTCAAATGTAATGTGTGAATAATGTTTTATCAATTATCCCAAATCTTTGATACAATTCGATCCTTTAAGATGTGTTCTCATGTATCCTACAAAAAATAAGTAATAAAACCAATGAATCCAAGTTAATGGAGTCTAGGTGATAAATTTTTGTTATACATATTTGATATTTTTTAGAGTGGTAATAGCACAAGATTTTAGAAATGAAAACAATGTTCGATTGCATGTTCCATGTGGAACACCTATCATAAATGAAAGAAGAAATATATAACGATTATAAAAAATATATTATATTCGAGGGTATGAATAGTATAAAATAAATTATATATATATATATATATATATATATAAATTTATTAATTAATATATTTTATTGATATATTCCTAGTAAATAATCCAGCAATTTTTAGTAATATGAATTTATTCTTAAAAAAAATTTCTTCAGTAATGATTTATAATGTTTTTGTGAGCAAATATAATAATTAATTTTTACATATTTTTGAATATTTTTTTAATAAAATTAATTTCATTTTTTAAATCATAATATCAAAATTTACTTAGGGTGTAATTTTGGGAAATTTTTTTAAAGTATTCATTTTTGAATGAATAGTTAAAATACTGATTTTTGTAAAAAGTTTGTATCTTTTCAATAAATTAATTAATATAAAATTTCCATTATTTTTATAATATTATATAAAGAAAAATGATTATTATTATTATTTATTTAATCCACTTAATTAATTATTAATCAAATTTATATTGTATTTTAGCATATGTTAGTTTTGGGGTTGAAAATGTGATTTTAACAGTTTAAAGTCTATAATGTTTCTCCATTTTAATTAATTGAAATAATCCATTTTGAGGAATGTTATAAATTATTGATATAAATTATATATAAATATATATTAATTTATATTAATAAAATGATTATTATTATTCATATAGATAATATAAAATCATATTTTTCTCAAAAAATACACCTCTTTGAGACCTAATTTTTCATCACATATACTGTTTTTATATTAGACAAATTTTTCATTTCTGTGAATTTAAATTATAAAAATGTATTAAATAATTATAATAAGTATATTTTATAATATCAAATATGTTCAAATTAAGTTTTTACAAGAATTAGATGTCAAAAAATTAATAATTAATTACCGCAATTAAGGTAAAAATGGATTTAACAGGGGCTAAACTCAAAAGATAAGGGTTAAAATGAATTAAAAACCCTCATAAAATCTATTTTATGTCCTGAAAATCATTTTTTTACATTTTCCAAAGCCTGTTTTAAGGGATTCCGGTACCCAATACATAACTACACTAATTCACCATTCAAGGCATCCATATCAAAATCAAAATTCAAATATCCAAACTGAGATCATGAGACAGCTGCCTCGAGCCGCGCACCCACCATCATACCGCACACACTGCGCCTCGATCCGGAAACCATAAAATCTAATTATATTAGATAATAAACACAAAAATATATTTCTTAATTCCATCCCCATGACTTAGTTACCTCATTAATATCATATGGTAATCCTCAAAAGGATTTTGGTCCTTACCTAAAAAGGATTCCCGACAAAGTGGTATCCTGCTTAATCGAGCATCTTTATTTTATTAGATCCTACCCCATGATAAAATATTCATAACTTTTTATTATATTATAATAAAAAATTTCTCCCATATAATTTGATTTAATATGTTGATTTCGTAACCTAAATCATTCTTCTCTTCCATCATCTGGGATAGGAAATCATTATTTATGTGTATGGAGGACTACCACCTCATGAACTAATATCATTTTTCCACAATCCCCTATCAATACTTGTTTTAATGAGTAATATAATGTATATATTTTATATTTGTAACAAATCTATAATTATGGAGTAATTATATCACATATAGCTTCTTAATATCCATTCCATTGGGTATATAATTATGTTTCTCAGGTGTGCGACCGATTGGCACCTCCCGAAGGGATGTGATTCTTTTTTCACTAATACATTAATTGCAACTTAATAAGGATAAATAAAATGAATATATGAGAATTAAATGAAATAATAATTATATTAATTTCATATTTATCATTATGAAAATAAAATATACCATTTTATTTCTTACACTCAGAAATTATAACGTCATTTAGGTATGTGTGCATTATTACCTCCAAGAAGAATTATGATTCTTATTTTCATGAACACATCATAAGAATTCTATATATATAAGTATATTTAGTGAAATAATATGTTATATATGATGATATTATAATTATTTAACTACCAAATATTAATTATATATCTTCTATAATGATCATTAAAAAATCGAAATATTATTCATGCATACGTACGACCGATAATCTCCATGATTAAAATATTGTACATTTTTCAAAACCATACTTCATGAATTGTTTTAAAAGATTAATTTTTTTATAAGAATGATAATAGTATCCTGATTTTTATTTTTATGTGTTTAATAATGGCCTCATTTACCAATAGTCAACCTATCAAAGTAATTGTTGAAAGATAAGAAAAATATCATCGAAAAACCCAACACAAAATTAATTAATTGAGTAATAGTAAATAGCATGGTAATAACTGAAATGTATATTTTAATAATAAAGAAAAAGAATCTAATTCAAAAAATAATTAACATATTTTTATTATATATTAAGGCTAGTAATTTATGAGACAACTCCAACTCAAGGTATTGGACTTCATCTCAATTTCCATTCATTGAGGAAAATTATATGTTAACCACCTATATTATTTTATAAGGTGTATATACAGCCCCATTGAAATTTTATATCATGAATTTATCTATAATAATGATATTTAATTTCAGTTTTTATGTTATTATTTCATGGGAATTACGTTTCAAGTGTTTCCCATGTGAAAAGAGACATTTTATTTAAAAAAATCATCTTTTAATGTTTTATTTGAAACTATTTATCTTCAATGTACATGTTTTAAAGATATTTTATGAATTTTTTTATGTAATGAAAATATTTATATTTTATATTTTATTTCCTATATTACATTATTTCAATTTTAATTTCCCTCAAGATTTTTTATATATAAATTTTATTTCCATACATTGTTATCATAAACTATTATTATGACATATCTTCAATTTGAGAAATATGGTATTGATACAATCCATATTAATTATTTGTGTGTATTATGATATTGACATGGAACATATTTTTTTCCACGGGTGAATGATGTAATTATAGAACAATGATTATTTTTATGATGAAATGATAAAAATTCCAATGGTTTTCTTTATGAATTGTATTTTGCAATTTTTGGTGTTCCTGTAATAGCGTATATGAAGGGTTGACCCCATTATATCTCCTAAGTGATCCCAATATAGTTTATATTTTGGGTGTTCCATGATAGTTCTTGGTGATCCAAACATAGCTTATAGAATGGGTGCACCTTGATAACGCTCCAATGCATTAGGTAATGGTCGTTCTCTTAACAGTACAAATGGAGGGAGTAACCGAAGGGTTTCTCATATGGATTTTACTGGGATCCCATTATTTCTGAAAGAGGTTTAAAACAGGTTTTTATTAAAATTATATTGGATTTCAAATGGTGATTTTAATTAATTTCAATGTATTTTAATGATTTATTTTTGTGGAAATGGTTTGTGTTTTTCAAGTAGAAATAATTTATTTATTTAATTTGATGAACATTGAGATAAAGACAAACAATTTATTAGGTTTTCATGTTTTTCATTAGACTAATGATTTTATTTCTTTTTTATGTCCCTTAAAGATCTTTTTGGTCTCATCCCATGTTTTAATTTTTATTCAATGGGTTTAAGGAAGGCTTAGGGAAAGGAATAATTCAAGTATAATATCATCAAAATTTATATAGAATTAAATCGTCCTTTATTTTAAATGTTTTATATTATGTGTAAAATAGATACTAATCATAATTTACCACAATGTATAATATGTTTTTTATATATGAGTTATGACCTAATTCTATAAAACACTAAACCTCAAAATATCCTATTTGTGATGGAAGATAATTATTAACTAAAACATTATATTATTTTACTTTAAAGCGTAGTTCATTACAATGGTTTTTTATAATTTTTGATGGATTTTATTTATTAAAAAGAGTTATGTTTCAAAGAAGGAGAAAACATTCATTGATGAGGTATAAATATAGTTTAGCTACTAGATAAACTAACATATATTCCACTTGTAGTATTATATACTATTTATTTTAAAGTCTAAGGCTATATATTTCATATTTAATTTATTTTACCTAAGGTCGATATGTAAATGAGCATGTCATCCTTCATACATTGATACCATTTTTTATACTATCCTTGAGGATGAGCTAATTAGAAGAATATTAGGTATAATTTTTGTCATTTAATGATTTATGTGCTTGAAAATTTATAATATATCCTTTCGTATGAATAATATTCTATTTTGACCCTTTATTGAGATAAATTATTGAAATTTGTGGCCATAACTCGATTATAAACATGTGATGAAATATTTTATTTTAATGAGGGAAATTTTATGTAATAACCTACAAGAGAAACTCACTTTAACTGTGTTAATTCAATAGGGTAGTTTATATTTATAGAATTGATAATATTTGTGAAAAATATAAGAGATTGATTGAAACTGTCCCTAGACACTCTATTACTTATAAAACAGGATTGAATGGTTATTCTTACTTTTGTAACATATATATTATGGAAAGAAGTATGAATATAATTGTCTTTGATAGAAATAATATCATATCCCATTGTCTCATGAGTAGCACTGGTTCAATACTAGAAGTTGTTCATTTAATATAATTATGTATTAGAAATTTCTTAATTATTTTCAACTCTACAAAGTCGCATTGGGTATCACTTTTGGGTTGTGTGAATGAGGATTTTGAATTGTTTTAATGAATATGTAAAAAAAAATATTTAAAGATTCCATAAATGTTTTTTAGAGGCCTCATATTATATTTTCTGAATATATTTTCGTAGGCCCATTCATAAGATATAACATGTTGAGAAAATAAGTGATATATTTTCTAATAATGTGTTCTCAATATATTCAAAAGTTTTTTTTGATATGTTTCCATAAATTATTTCCTATGATATAACATAATATAAAAATTATGTAAGTTATGAGGGATTAGTGAATATGAGTAAATTGATGAAATATATACTAAATCCGAATAAGTCTTTATGGTATTGACCATATCATGATTTCGGAGAGTGTAAACCAAAATAGAGTGATTGTCACTAGTCCGTGGTTTTAAGGAATTAATTCCATGTTTTATGAGATAATGCATGATTCAAATTCCTATAAATACTATTATATATCATGTTCAGTTTCATTTAATTATCTTCATATGTATTATTTATTTAAATAATGAACTATATTGAATACCTTGTTTCACATGAAACACCAAACTAAAATGAACTGTGTTATAATTTATTTATATAAAAAATTACAATAAAAGATACAATTTAATTTTTAATGAGGACGATTAAATGTCCCAAGGGCCTTCATTATTTTTATTTTTGATAATCCACCTTTCATGCGGTGAGGTGGAATCCTTATAAGGCCAAAAGTCTTAAGAGATAATTACATGACCCGTAGGTCTTAAAAGAAATCACCTAGACAAAACAACAAGGAACTATTATCCCTAGATAATGTTATGATATCAGCACTCCTCCACTTCAAGGCTAGTTGGATAGCCATCCAGTGTAGAGTTGTGTAGGATTGGTAATAATGGAATATACATACCCTCTCAATCTTCCAATTCTAGTTAACTCTACTCTGGTATATCTTCCTGCTCTAAATCCTAATGTGGAACCTTGTCCCTTGTAATCTGACTGGGAGATCTGTGTACTTCATATGGCTCGAAGGTCTTGTGGTGGCCAAAAGGCATTGAGTTGGCCCAAAGGCCTTGAGAGACAACTGGCCCATAGGCCTTATGGTGGACCAAATATAAGTCACTAGCCTTAAACATTACTTAATATTGAATTAAATGAATAATTCACATTGAGGATCTTTTCAGGTTTAAATTTTTAGAGAATTAGATCCTAACTATTACATCTCAAAAGATTACACAGTTGACACTTCTATAGAGTTTCCTTTATTTCAAAACATGCACTATTAAAAAAGAGAGAGTCATGTCTAGTTGCATGTTTAAGACAACATGACTTTTCCTTGATCCCATCCTTGACCCTATTCCACATTATTTCCTATGGAATACATTTCAAAAAAAAACATCGGATGAGCATAAAAATATCAGTAAGGGATAAAAATAGAATGAAAACTTTTAGTTTTTAAAAACAACAAATTAACCATGAATACTTTATCAAAGTTATAATTTTCACCTTTATGAAGTAGTAAATACTCTTCGCTGCCTAAAAGATCATTACTTCCCTTTTGTAAAAAAAATTACAATAAAGCCCATGTAAAAACACATAACATATAAAGGTATCTTGGGACATAAACATACTTAAATGGAATAACCATCGGTCGACTTCCACACATATCACTTAATAAAATAGCCATATGGCCGACTTCCATACCCAATGCATTGGAGGTTATAACGTAACCACCCGTCCTGGTATTCACGAAACCACCCGTCATATGTTTTATCATGTAACCACCTATCAAATGTCCAAGTACCATTATAAAATCATAAGACATAAAACAAATATAATGGAAAGAAAAAATTTCCAAATTTTGATCACAATAAATCACTTAAATATATTGACATAAAAATTCCATTATAAAAACCATTCTCAATACTAAATTACATAAAAGAGTATATGGTATTTATTTCATTTTAAAAACATTATGGCTTGTTGAGGAAGCCAAAGACCAAATAATACACGCGGTGGAGGAAAAGGTTGTTGTCACCATGTACATTAAAATAAAAATTTATTTTTTTCTTTTAGTAAAATAATTTGTATAAAAATATTCCTTTGTATAAAAATTAAATTTCATAGGGGTTTATACGCCGTACAAAATAAACTATGGTATTCGAAAAAGATATGCCTCAATGAAAGGAGATTGAGACAATGTCCATTACCTCGTGTCCGACTTGACCTGATCGCTCTTTAATCTCTGGAATAATAAACTACTGTTAATTTATAATTTCTTAAGAAACATTTTCAAGATTATTATTAATTTTATATAACTTATTTCCATGTTATAAAAATTATGTAATCATTTAAGTTAATAATGTTCATTTTGTAGATATTAGGTTCTTATGTCAAAAATGGACTTCATACAATTACATGTTGTTCATGTGGTAAAAGGTTCATTATATCCATATTTATAATAATTATTTGGATAACATATATATCATATATATCCATAATATACATGTATTTATAATAGTATATAACATTTAGGGGTATGAAATGAAATGCACCGTTCATGGAGACGGTAAGCCGTACGTACGCATGAACGCTACTTTCATTTCTATTTCATATTTAATGGAGTGAAATCATAATGATATAAAGGTATATTATAAATAAAGTATAATATAATATATAATATTATTAAATCCATCCTTTATACATCCCACATATGGCATTAACGAATGAAATCACTTTGAGGTGGCGGTAGTTCGCATTTCCCAAAATGAAATTATCGCGTTTACCCATAATGGAAACCATAAAGGTATGCCATAAATGAAAAATACAAAAGAATAAGGAAAACATAAAAATAATATATATCATATATAAATATAGTTACATCTTAATTTCCAGCATGGATGGTGTTAAAAGAAGATTGAACTATCATCATTTTGTGAGAGAGAAATTCGCCAACCACAGAAACAGTATGTTTTTTTAACAATTAGACGAAGGTGTGTGTAAGTGTAAATAAAATGATTGTCATAACAACACCCTGTTATATTAAATATTATATTTTAATTACAAATGAAAGGAATAAAATAGTTAGGGGGTTGGAGAAAAAAAATAAACAAAATAACACAAGTGCAGACAATACATTTAAATCGGGTAACTCCTCTTGGTTTGAAACAAAAGTGTTTTTTGAAGAGAATTATGCCTAAGGTAAGTCTTCTAGGATGAGTAGAAGGATGTTTAAAGATAAAATGAGCAGATCATGGACAAGACAATGGCTTGAGGGGTGTGGGTAAGGTGGGAGAGGTGGGGGCCTTTTATAAAAGGAGAGGAGGAGCACTCTTGGAATGTTTTAAAATGTTACTTTATTATATAATGATTTTTGGATTTTAAAGGTCCCAAAATTATATATTTCGATGATAAGGTGATAATAGTTATAAGACCAAACATAAAATAGGTATTTGACAAGTGTAGGTCTTATATTTTACATTATCTTTTCATTTTATTTAAATCGTTAAATAATGAGGTAATCGCTGCATCATCATGGTGTCATAAATAATTTAATATATTTAAGGTCTAAAAAATATAAAAATATATATCGTGATATAGGAAATCTTTTTATATTTCTAATGAATATTTATATTTAAAAAATGACTTGTATTGACCCATGTAAAATTTTTTTAGTAAAACAATACATGTTTGTGACATTTTTATTTTAACTTTAAATAAAAATTTATTAATGTAATTTTCTTACCCAAGTGGATCCATGGGGTCCCCAAGTTGAAATATGGATTTTATTGGTGAGCCATGATACATCCAATAATGGTAGGACATGTTTCAAGGTCATTTCATATTATTAAAAAATTATTTTTACCTTAAATTACACTAATTTCCTATAATCGCGATTAATAAAACATAAAAGTTACTATTCCCCAAAAAATTATTTTAATCCCATTGAAACAAATTTTACATCCTAATGAAAAACATGTATGTCGGATTTTTGAAATTCAATTCACAAAAGTGGTATTGTTTCATTTAAATGAAAAATGAGTTTTTAACTACCACTTAGTGGTTTCACTATTCATCAAAAAGAGAAGTTTTTCAGAAAAATTCCAAAAATTCACCCTAAGCTATATTTGATATTCCAAATTAAAAAATGATTTCTATTTTACAAAATTAAAAAAATATAAGTTTCATTAATTAATTTAATAATTAATTTCCATTGTCAAAACAAATAGCTTGTTTTTCTGAAACAATATATATCAAAAGATTGACACTAGTTTAAGTCCAATTTCAAAGTGAAATTAATCCCAATGACCACCATTGGATTAAATGGTTAAAATATATTATTATTTAACTTTAAAACAAAACCAAAAAATATTCTAATCATATAAATAAATTAGATTAAAAATAGTTTTTGAATTAAAATACAACATTTTAACTATTCATTAAAAAATGAACTTTATCGGAAAAATACAAAAAATTTACACAAAGTAAAGTTTGATGTCCCAATTCTAAATAAGAATATTAATTGATACAATAGAATCTATAAGAGTGACCAAAACTATATTTAAAGAGGGTTCTCCTTTAAAAGGCGATAAGTCATCCTTTTAGTGAATATTAGAGTGTCTATGCCTAAAATTTAATTCTTTTCTTATTTTAATCCTTTAGCATTTATTGGATAAATGTAAAAACATCTAACAAACATATATAATCATATTTTAGTTATTTATATTCATTCACATCAACAAAATGGCTATGCGTTAACTTCCATTTAAAATAATATTATTATATTACTAGTGTGCAACGTAAGATTTCAAAGAAACTCGTTGTTGCGTATCGGGTACACTATCAAACATAGAAAAAACTTTAAAGTTAAATTAATATTTAATTCTAAAATATTAATAAATATGAAAATGTATTATTCCTTATTTACCTAGGAAGTTACATCCTTCCCCACTTTTGGGAATTGCGTCCTCGCAATTTTATTCACTTATCAAAATATGTGGGGGTATTTATACCTTATAGAATTTTCAGATTCCCACGTTTCAACTTCAACCATTTGGTTTTTCCACAAAACCTTTACCTGGTGAAATACCTAATTCTACAACACTTGCTGTCTACGTTCAAGAATCTAGACTGGTTGTTCTTCATAAGAGAGATTCTCTTCCAACTGAACTACCTCTGGGATCAAAATATGAGATGGATCTGACATATACTTTCTCAACATAGAAACATGGTAAACATTGAGTACCTGAGATAAACGTAGAGGTAAAGCCACTCGGTAAACAACTGATCAAACATTCTCCAGAATTTCATATGGTCCAATGAACCTTGGACTCAGCCTTCCTTTCTTACCAAATCACATCACACTTTTCCATAGTGAAACTTTGAGAAAAACATGATCACCGACTTCGAAAGAAATATCCTTCCTCTGGTAATCTGCATAACGTTTCTGCATGCTCTGAGCTGTTCTCATGTGTTTCTTAATCAACTAAACTTTTTCTACCATCTCGTCTACCAATTCTGGTCCCATCAGCTTCCATTCACCGACTTCATCCAAAAAAGCTGGAGTTCGACACCATTTACCATATAATGCTTCAAACGAAGCCATCTATATACTGGAATAAAAACTGTTATTATATGAAAATTCAACCAAAGAAATTTGTTGGTCCCAAATTCTCTGATAATCCATCGAGCAAGCACAAAGCATGTCTTCCAAGGTATGAATTGTTTTTTCTGACATCCCATCTAATTGCGGATGAACATCTGTACTAAAATTTAATTCAGTACCCAATGACTTTTGAAGGCCTTTCCAAAAGTTAGAAGTAAACATGGGATCACGATCAGATACAATGGAGAGGGGAACTCCATGAAACCTGACTATCTCTTTAACATACAACTGAGCAATTTGATCTAGATACAAAGTATCTCTAATATGAAGGAAATTAGTAGATTTAGTCAATCGATAAACTATAACTCATATTGCATTATTACCTCGAGTTGTCTTGGGTAATCCCACAACGAAGTCCATGGATAAATTTTTCCATTTCCACTATGGCACCGGTAAATGCTAAAGCATACCTTTCAGTAACTTCCACTCTTCTTTAACCTGTTGACAAGTCAAACACATCATAGTAAAATCAGAAATATCTCTTTTCATTCCATCCCACCAGTAATACTCCTGCATATCTCTGTACATCATAGTACTTCCAGGATGAACTGAAAACTGGGAACTATGAGCGTCACATAACAACTCATTCTTCAACTATGAATCACAAGTTACACATAATCTTATCCCAAACCTTAAAACACAATCATTATAAATGTTAAATTAAGGCAACATACCCTTCTGAACCAGGTCTACCCTTTTCTACAACCAGCTGTCTTTCTTCTGTGCTTACTTAATTCTGTGTGATAGAGATGATCTCACTGACACCTGAAACAATACAGAAGAACTTCCTACACCAACAACATCTATGCCGAAGATCATCAAATAAAAAACCAAAGGATCTCATTCCAAATGTAGCATGGTTAATGAAGCATTACTTTTTTGACTCAAAGCATCAACCACTTCAATTGCTTTTCCCAGATGGTAATGAATTGTACAATCATAATCCTTGATTAATTCCAGGCATCTCCTCTGTCTCATGTTCAATTATTTCTGAGTGAATATATACTTTATACTTTTGTGATTAGTATATATTTTACACTTTACATCATACATATGATGCCTCCAAATTTTTAGAGCAAAAATAACAACAACTAATTCCAAATCATGTGTAGGGTAAAGTAACTCATGAATTTTCAACTGACGTGAGGCATAGGAAATTACCTGATCATTCTGCATAAGGACACAACCAATTCCCTTCAACAAAGCATCACTGTGGATAAAAAATTCACCATTCCTAGAAGGAAGTGCCAAAATTGTAGCGTTCTCCAATATTCTTTTCAACTCCAGAAAATAATCATCACATTCTTATTTCTAGATAAACTTAACATCCTATCGAGTTATCCTAGTCATTGTACTAGATAACTGTGAAAAACATTCAACAAACCTTTGATATTAACCTTCCAACCCAAGAAAACTATGGATCTATATTATATTTGTGGGTCATGGCTATTCTTCATCAACTTTTGTTTTACCTGGATCAACGGTTATGCCATTTTTTTGAAACAATGTAACCAAGGAATGAAATTTGTTGTAACCAAAACTCACACTTGCTAAATTTTCCATACAGTTTCTTTTCTTTTAAGGTTAGCGAGATAACCCTTAAATGACTTTCATGCTCATCTTTACTTTTAGAAAACACAAAAATATCATAAATGAAAACAACCACAAACTTATCCAATAACTATTGGAAAATTATATTTATAAGGTCCATGAATACAGCAGGTGCATTGGTTTACCAAAAAGGCGTAACTACATATTCATAATGGCCATATCTAGTACGAAACACAGTCTTCAGAACGCCTACTTCTTTTAATTTCAAGTGATGGTACCCTGACCTCAGGTTAATCATTAAAAAATACTGAGCTCCCTGGAGCTGATCAAACAAATCATCGATATGAGGCAAAGGATACTTATTCTTAATAGTGATGTTATTCAAGGCTCTATAATCAATTCAAAGTCTCATTTAACCATCTTTATTTTTAACAAACAAGATAGGAGCACCCCAAGGTGATGTTCTTGGTCGAATGAAACCTTTATCTAATAACTCCTGCAATTGCTTCTTTAACACAAAAATTTCAACTTGAGCCATTCGATAAGGGGTTTTGAAATTATCTTAGAATCAAGAACTAAGTCAACAGTAAATTCAACTTCCCGATCATGAATAATACCAGGTAACTCATCAGGATAAACATCAAGATACTCATTTACCACTAGCCCATCATTAATCTGAATAGTTCCTTTATTTTCAACAATATGTGCAAGGTTACATTCATTTCCATCTTTTACTAGCTTTTCAACATCCTAGTATGTTATCAAAATAAAGGGTTCATTCTTTTATACAAACTGAAAATATTTCGAAAAAGAATCCATTTTATCTATGCATTCAATCTTAGCATGATAAACAGAAAGCCAATCCATGCCCAAAATAACATCAAACTCTACTAGAGGCAAAACAAAAAGGTTTCCAGGTAGATTATTTCCGCACACAAGGATAGGATGGTTCTTATAATTTTTTTCTGTCTCAATGTTTCCTCTGGGTGTTTTTACCATAAGTTTAGGATTCATATCTTCAGATCGAATTCCCAATTTACTAGAAAACTACTCTGAAATGAAAGATTGTGTGGACCTTGAATCAAATAACACATTGACATAATCTAAACAAACAAACAGTGTACCTGATACTACTTCATTTGATGGCCCAACATTTGCTGAAGTAGTTTCAAAGGATTTCAACACCCCTTTCTTCTTGTAGTCTGGATTCTTTCCCTCAGTTGAGTTCTTCGTTAGACACTCATTTGTAGAATTACCCATTTCATTACACTTCAAACATCTTACCGCTGGCTTTTCGTTACCTACTTGATCATCTTCCTCACAGTTACGAGCAATGTGACCTGACATACCACACTGAATACACTTTACAGACACGGATAGAAATTATCTTGGATTCATTTTACCACACTTCTCAAAGGTTGGATATTTGGTTTTCTTACCTCCTTGCTTCTTTGAGGAATTCTTCCCCTTTTTCTACCAACTGGACCTCTTATCCTGTTGTTTTTAAAAGAACACCTGATCATCGAAAACTCCATTTCCACCTTCTATACACATCGAACAAGTTTTTCATAACTTTTAAACTCACGAGAAGATAAGGACCTTCGATACTTTGGCTTTAACCATGAGTAAAAATCGTTGATTTTACTATCAAGATCTCGTATGAAATTTGGAGCATACCTTTCCAACTGAGTGAACTTTTCTTCATAGGTACAAACTGAGTCATCCTCCTGCCTCAATTATAAGAATGGTTTTTCCATCCTAAGACGAACCACCTTAGGAAAATATTTCTCAACAAACATACCATTAAATTCATCCTAGTGAATATCATCAATCTCATCACTATCCATGATATTTTTCATCATCGACCACCACTGATCAGCTTCACCTTCAAAACTATAAATAACAAAACTAACGTTTTGATGTTCTAAACATCCCATGACATAAATAATCTTCTCTAGTGATTTAATCCACCCTTCGGCTAGCACAGGGTCAGATGATCCTCAGAATGATGGGGGATGTTGCCTCATGAAATGTTCCACCACTGACATGTTCCTCTACGGTGGATCTGGTTGATCTCATGCATGGATACCACCACCATTTATAGCCTGAGTCAACTATGCCATCACTGCAAAAAACTGTTCAGTTCCAATTCTGACCATCTCATGTTTCTAATTTGGAAGGTTGTATTCCTCCTAATGTCGTCCCAACATAGCTGCCTTGTTTGCTCTACAGAAAAAAATTCTGATAAAAATGTCTTAGATGAAGCAACATGGTAATCTTCAAATGCTATATCATTTCAATCATACCATAAATTAATTTATAATAATCAATTTTCTAACTCCTCATGTTTTCTAAACCGACCTATGATAACAACTATAAGGCCCCGACCTTAAACATTTTTAATATTGAATTAAATGAAAAATTCACATTGATGATCTTTTCAGGTTTAGAGTTTTATAGAATTAGATCATAACTATTACATCTCAAAATATTACATAGTAGACACTTCTAAAGAGTTTCCTTTTATTTCAAAACATGAACTCTTAAAAAAGAGAGAGTCATATCTAGTTCTATATTTAAGACAACATGAATTTTCCTTGATCCTATCCTTGGCCCTATTCCACCTTATTTCCTGTGAAAAACATTTTAAAAAAACATGGGATGAGAATAGAAAGCTCAGTAAGGGATATTCCTAGAAAGAAATTTGTTAGCCTTTCAAAAAAACAAGTAAACCATGAATACTTTATCAAAGTAACAATTTTCATTCTTATGAAGTAGTAAATAATCTTCACTAAATAAAATATCATTAATTACCCATTTTTAACCAAAGGATTATCATAAAACCCATATAAAGAACACATAACATATAAAGGTATCCTAGGACATAAACATACTTAAATGGAATAACCATACTATTGGCTTCCACACAGATCACTTTATGGAATATCCATACGACCGACATCGATACCCAATGCATTGGAGCTTATAATGTAACCACCTGTCCGGTTATTCACAACACCACCCGTCATATGGTTTATCATGTAACCACCCGTCAAATGTCCAAGTACAGTTATAAAATCATAAGACATAAAACAAATATAATGGAAAGAAAAAATTCCCACATTTCAATCACAATATACCCAGCAAGTTAGTCAGTGGTAAGAGCCTCTAACCATATATAAAAGAAAAGAAAGAGAGTACAGTCATACAGTCACACAGTCATCAAAATCCAAGACTAGAGCCAACAAGACAAAAGAAACTACATATCATAGTAACCATAGTCCTCACTATATCCATAGACATCCTCCATGGTCGCGGATTCCCAATCCGAGTTTGTTTCATATTGTTGCAACACCTTGGCATACTTTTTTCTAAGCTCCATTTTCTCCATCGAGATTTGCGCCTTACATGGTTATTTGTTGACTCGACCCTTCTTAGCAGCATGGATATTCCCTCATTCCTTCCTAGACGATGACCTGGTTGATACTGGCTTTGGCAGGTACAAGTAGTCCTTCCTTGGCCTCCTCTTTGGTGGCACAGTCATGACACCTTCAATTTTAGACATCTTCATTCGACCACCTTGAACAATATCACTATATGATGGTCTGGAGGCTCTTCCACCATTCTCATTCTCACTATCAGATATATTCCCCCATTTATCAGTGATATTCATAGAAACCAAACTCTTGCTGCCAACATCTTTCTTTAACAAGACATCATCTGAGGTTTTAAGAGACTCTCCTCTAGTCTGAGATAGCCTCTTATGATCAAGCGCAACAAGGAAATGAGGGTTCATTTCACCAACAACACCACGTTCCAGATTATTAAGAACCTCAAAATCCTGCCGATCAGCCATCACAGTGGGTGGCTCCTCCTTCTCCAGCCCTACAAATCTATTACCGAAAGAGGCCTAAACAGCTAGGGTAAAATTTTCCTTATCAAAACCACCTCCTTCATCCCTCATATTATTAGAAATCGGCTGCACTTGGCATGAATTAATAGCAGCCCCCATCAAAGGTGGACCTCCTGCACCAAGATCACTTTTGAGAAGGTCAAAAACATGCTTCACTATTGGATGTAAGGGCTCTCGAACCTCCTTCACGGCACAAACACACGTATTCACCTCGATGCCTATATCATGCCATTCCCACTGCTCCATGTTTGCAACATTCAGTGCAGTATCAATGCAAGGACTCCCCATGTGATTACCCCGATCAGCAATATTGCCAGCACCAACACATTCCACATCCCTGTCCTCGGCCACACCCCCTCGCGCACTCAAATGGTCTGCCGAAACACCCGTAGTAGGAGTGGGAGTCGATCCAGAAGGATCTCCACTAAGAACTCCTCGCTCCTTCTTCACTTGGGAGAACCCATCCTTTCCTCCATTGCGGCAAACCAAATCAGAATGACCAAATCTACAGCATTGCACACAGTACTGCATCCAAGACTCAAAGAGGACTTCTTGATGCCAACGGAATTCCTTGCTGTCTGTGATCCAGAAACGGTTCGCCAGTGATCTTGCGACATCAACTTCCACGCAGATCCGCGGACAGATTGGGTGACACACAGACTCGGTTCGGCGGTCAAAACATAAATATTGTCCAATCATGTTCCCAATTGCACATAGAATAGATGGATTTTGGATGGACAGAGGTAATCCAGGGAGACTTACCCACGTCGCGATTTTCGATGGATCTCGCCGCATATGGAAGTCGAAGCTCCAATGAAATAGGTAGAAGGAGAAACCCTTGCATCTTTGAGGGGCCCTGGACCATGCACAAATCAAATCCTCCTCTGACCCAAATCGTATCATGATATGTCGCCGATCAAGCAGACCGACAACTGTTTGTTCCTGAAGCTCCCAAGAATCAGAGACAAACCGCTCGAACTCATCAACCAATGGGCACTGAGGACGAAAACGGGCGACAAGGGTAAGCTTGCATAGGTCCGCGGCCCCATTAATCTCCACAGAGAGAAGGGAGAGCTGCGGTGCCTCTTGGAAAATGTCTGGATCCTTCAGGGCGAGCTGGATCCTTGGGAAAGGGAGATGCGCAACAGAACGAGAACATGGAGAGAGGGGCCTACCCTGCTCGTGCGGAAACGATTGTGCAACTCCCCCCTCTGATTGAGAGGGGGGAGCAGAACGATGCTGCATCAGATCTAGGTCTTCATCGTGGAGGAAGCCAAAGACTCGGCAGAGCTCTCTGAACGTGTTGTATGGGTAACAAGGTATAGGGATGGACTGCCCACCTGCGGACCGCACGCCACCAGCTAGGCCCAAGGTGGCCAACCCTTGGGCTTGGGCCAGTTCCGACAGAGATGAGGGGATGATAGGTTCGCTGACAAATGTTTCACATTGCCTTTGTGAGGAATTTATTTCATTTTAAAAACATTACTGCTTGTTGAGGAAGCCAAAGACCAAATAATGCTCACGGCGGCAGAAAAGGTCGTTGTCACCACGTACGTTAAAATAAACATTCCTTTTTGTCGTTTAGTAAAATGATTCATAGAAAAAGATTAATTTTTTTAAAAATTAAATGTCAACGGGGTTTATATGCCATATAAAAGGAAGTATGGTTTTCGAACAGGACATGCCTCAATGAAAGGGGATGGAGACGAAGTCCCTTACCTCGTGTCCGACATGACTCGATCGTTCTTTAATCTCCTGAATAATAAACTAGTGTTAATTTATACATGCTTAAGAACCTTTTTGAAGCTCATTATTCCTTTTATATCACTTATTTCCATGTTATAAACATTATGTAATCATTTAAGTTAATAATGTTTGTTTTGTCAATATTTGGTTCAAAAGTCAAAAATGGACTTCTTACAATTACATGTTTTTCATGTGGTCAATGGTTTATAATATACATAATGATATTCATGATTTGGATGCCATATATATCATATATATCCAGAATATACATGTATTTATAATAGAATATAACATTTAGAGGTAAGAAAAGAAATGCACCGTTCATGAGGACGGTAAGCCATACGTACGCATGAATGCTATTTTAAGTTTTATTTCATATTTAAAGGTGTGAACTCATAATGATATAAAGGTATATTATAATTACAATATAATATAATATATAATATGATTAGCTCCATCCTTTATACGTCCCACATTTTGCATTAACGAATCAAATCACTTTGAGAGGGAGGTAGTCCGCACTTCCTAAAATGAAATTATCACGTTTACCCATAATAGAAACAATAATGGTATGCCGTAAATTAAAAATACAGAAAAATAAGGAAAGCATAAAAATAATATATATCATATATAAATATAGTTATATCTTTATGTCCACTATGAATGGTGTTAAAAGAATATTGAACAATCATCATTTCGTGAGGTAGAAATTCGGCAACCACATGAACAGTATGTTCTTTAACCATTAGACGAAGGTGTGTGTAAGTGTAAATCAAATAATTATCATAACAAAATACTAGTATATTTAAGATACTGGTGTTGTTACAAAATAAAGGAATAAAATAGTAAATGGGGTTAGAGAAGCAAAATAAAACAAAAGAACACAAGTGAAGACATTACATTTAAATCGGGTAACTCCTCTTGGTTTGAACCAAAAGGGTTTCTTGAGGACCATTCTGCCTATGTTAAGGATTCTAGGATGTTGAGAGGGATGTGAAGAGATAAAAGGATCAGATCTTGGCCGAGCCAATGGCTTGAGAGGTGTTGGTAAGGTGTTAGAGGTGGGGGCCTTTTATAAGAGGAGAGGAGGGGCACTCTTGGAAATTTATAAAATGTTACATTATTATATAATGAGTTTCGGATTATAAAGGTCCCACAATAAATTATTTAATGGATAAGGTGATAAGAGTTTTAAATACACACATAAAATACATGTTTGTGACAATTTTATTTTAACTTTAACTAAAAAGATATTAATGTCATTTGTTTTACCCAAGTGAATCCATGGGGTCCCAAAGTTGACCCATGGATTTTCTTGGTCGGCCATGACACATCCAATAAGTGTAGGACATGTTTCAATGTAATTTAATATTATTAAAAAAAATTACCTTAAATTACACTAATTACCTCTAATCGTGATTAATAAAACTTAAAACTTACAATTCACCAAAAAATTATTTTAATCCCATTGAACCAAATATTACATACTAATGAAAACCATGTATGTCGGATATTTGAAATTCAATTCACAAAAGTGGTAAAGTTTCATTTAAACGAAAAATCAGTTTTTAACTACCACTTAGTGGTTCCACTATTCATCAAGAATTGAAGTTTTTCTGAAAAATTCCAAAAATTCACCCTAAGATATATTTGATATTACGAATTCAAAAATGAAGTATATTTTAAAAAATTTGAAACATATAAGTTTCATTAATTAATTTAATAATTAATTCCCGTTATCCAAACAAATAGCGTGTTTTTATGAAACAATATATATCAAAAGATTGGCACTAGTTTAAGTCCAATTTGATAGTGAAATTAATTTCAATGACCACCATTGGATTAAATGGTAAAAATATATTCTTATTTCACTTTAAAACCAATTCATAAGATAATCTAATCATATAAAAAAATTATATTAAAAGGTGGTTTGGAATTAAAATACAACATTTTTCACTATTCATTAAAAAAATGAACTTTAACAGAAAAATACCAAAACTGTACACAAAGTAAATTTTGACGTCCCGATTCTAAAGAAGAATTTTATATGGTCCAATAGAATGTATATGAGCGAACAAAACTATATTTAAAGTGGGTTCTCCATCAAAACGAGATAAGTCAACCTTTTAGTGAATATTATAGTGTCTATGCCTAAAATTGAATTTTTTTTCTTATTTTAAGCCTTTATCTTTTATTGGATAAATATAAAAACATTTAACAAACATATATAATCATATTTTAGTTGTTTCTATTACTTACCTCCAATAAAACAACAACGTGTTAACTACCATTTAAAATAATATTATTATATTACTAGTGTGCAACGTAAGATTTCAAAGAAACTCGTTGTTTCGTATCGGGTACACTATCGAACATAGAACCCCCTTTAAAGTTAAATAAATATTTAATTCGAAAATATTAATAAATATTAAAATGTATTATTCATTATTTACCTTGGATGTTACAGCAAAGGCCTTCAAAAATAACTATTATATATATGGTCATTGGAAATATTTTCATTAAATATTTGGCCACTAGAAATATGTTAATTGGAAATGTGGTAATTAGATATTTTGTATATGGTTTGGCTTGTATCCCATAGTTTTATTAAATTTGTGTAATTATAACTAACAAATTGAAAGTAATATAATTATATAATGAAGTCATAATGATAAAATCAAATTGAAAATATTATTTTAAAAAATATAATTTTATATGTTATATAATAATATTAATAATAAAAAATTATTTTATTTTAAAATATGTAACATAAAGGTCATAACACTAAATTGATGATAATATTAAAAATTTAGAAGATAAATAAATAATTATAATAGTATATGGTTAAAAGTATTTTCTATTAAAAATTATACTTTTCATTGTATTTATTAAGTATTATATGTTATTACAATATTAAATTAAATTGAAACCTTTAAATAAGGAATCTAATGTAGAGATTATACTAAAAATATATATTATTATTCATTCAATTATAAACCGTTATGAAATTGAATTAAGAACAAATAGTGTTTAATATGTTAGTTTTCAATAAATATAGTTTTTTACATATTTAATGTTTTCATTAAAAAGTTATTTGATCTATATTTATAAATTGGATTATATTAAATAGAATTTAAAATTTTAATCAACACATAAAAGTTTTTGGAAGGATTTTATTTTTATTTTTTGGCATACAAATAATTGAATGAGCTAAAAATTTAGATAGCACATTAATGGTAAAATGTTGTAATAAAGGGTTGATCTATGTGATACAAACATTAAATATCATAAAACATTATCTATAAATGTAATTTTGATGGAATTATTTTAAAAAAATATTAAACCTATATCAACGATTTTAATCTTTTCTTCCATATTCCTTTTCAAATGATAACCTTACAACCAAGAGAGATACTACTTATGGAAATTCGACAAAAAAATCAAATATAAAAGGACCCCTACTTCACACCTTATAAACCAATAAAAAAATTTAGTAATATATTTTCTCTATGTCCATTTCACCAATCAAAAATCGTTATTAAAATTTTTAAAGCTTTTGGTTCCAAGATGGAATCCTAAATTACATATTTTGAGTAACTCGTGTTGAGAAGGGGTGAATTTATTAGGAGTCTAAGTTCCACCGTTTCATTTTCAACTACCTTATCATATCCAATTTTCCTAAATACTATTATACACTATAATTATGTCACAATATCATTATTATTATTCTAATAATATTTTAATTCTATTATACAACTCTATACTCGCACTCATTCATTAGTATTGTGTGTTCTTGTTGGAGTGAGGTCAAACACCATCATGGACATTGTTGTACCAAAGTAATGATATTATAAAAGAATAAATATAAGGTAATTAATAATAGAAAACAATATATGAATGATTAATATCTATCAAAAAAAATTCTAAAAGGATCAAAGAATAATAAACAACCATTATAATTTTATTTATGGTTATCGGTAAATTACATGAAAAATATTCATTATAGATTCCATTCCCGCAAACATACAAATAATTTCCATTAAATGAACATTGGGTGAAAAAATCATTGAAGAAAATTATTTAAACACCATTAATATCCTATTATTCATAGTCAAGGTAATTTATAATTAGTATTGACTTCTCTATTATGAAACATGTATGTAATAGAATAATTTCTATCATACGATGTTAAAAATAATCATTAATTAATATACATGTCGTGACTGATTATAATTAAACAATCTAAAATATAATATTTTCTAATAATAAGATGAAATAATTAAATGGGGTGTTTATTTTTTATGCATGATGAAATTTGTTTTTAATGGAACACCAGAGTAAAAGTAAGTGTTTTATTTATAATCTTATTTTAAATTTTCGATTATTATGAATAAGTTTTCATCTAAAGATATTATTTGATATTTATCCCTAAAAAACACATCTATTTTAGTGTCTTATTATTTTTCATTGGTTTTATATTCCCTCCTACAATTTCACTTCGAGTTTAATTAATAATTCTCTCAAAGGGATTCATATAAAATAAAATAAGCTAACCATTTATTTTCTGTTGGGGATCATTGAATTCCATTCAAAAATTTAATAATATATTTAACTATTTCCTTACACATAATTCTATCATTTATTATGATTTTTTATATAATTTTATTTAATAAAATTATAAAACATTAATTTTAGTGTTTTTCATATGAGTCCTTTTTTAATGACTCTGTCCTTTTATTAATGATTTAAAGTAATCACTTTTTAAAATTCTGTGAATGAATAAATTATCACACATATTTCATTTTTTTCATAAACAACCTCTATGATTTTTTATGGGTTTTGAAAGTAAATTATTATTCTCTTTTTTTGAATAAATATTTTTTCTAAGGGTATAAAAAATATAACAATTTTTTTTCTTATTTATCCAAATAAATAATAATTATTTTTTAAATGTTTTATTCATCTGTGTTATCATCCTTAAACGAATCTTATAATTCACTGGGAATATTATATACTAAAAATATCCACTTCTATATATGGATTTCTTATTGTAATTTTATTTTGATGTTTTTTAGGAGAAACATTTTTTTTCATGGGTTAATTGAGCTATGATGAAATATGCATGTCTTGAAGTTCTTGTGGATGACATATATGTGATTTATATTTATGTGGTGTTTTGATCCATTGTAGATCTCAAATATAATGGTTATTTTTTTATTTCATTTGAGATCACAATGTGATTAGGGTGAAAAAACCATGAATTCCACATTAGGTTTTATGGGTGGTTATCCAATGTCCACTATGTTTTTTAAGGATGGTTATCCTAGAACATTATGTGTGGATGTATTTTTGGGAAACATTAACAATTTTTTTATTTATATGATTATATTTATTCAAAATAATTAATTTTTTGAAATACTTATGTTATATTTTCCTGGATCATGATTATTGACTCATGTT
Organism: Viscum album; assembly: GCA_963277665.1. Classification (NCBI taxonomy): domain Eukaryota; kingdom Viridiplantae; phylum Streptophyta; class Magnoliopsida; order Santalales; family Viscaceae; genus Viscum; species Viscum album. The sequence goes on from OY728121.1 coordinate 113,227,222, forward strand.
TCCACTCTCTCGTGACTCATGACTTATGTTATACTAAAATACTTATGCCATAACTGAATATTTTTGGGGTGTAGTGAATATTTCTATAAAATGATGTTAAATTAATGAATAATGTTCCTAGGTAACCTTCGGTGGTATAAAAGAAAGATATAAATATTTTTACTAAATGTTTTCTAAAGAATAAGAGTTTAGAAGGAAAAAACCCTTTGATAAACCCAATTTGAGTTAAGATGAACCTAAAATGTCATTGACTAAAATGACTGTGTAATAATATCGGACATGTAGTGAATTATTTTCAAAATGATATTATTTATTACTCTAATTTTTATTTCGTAATACACATAGTAATCGTTTGGGTTTTAATCAATGGTTAGAAGAGTAATCGAGTTAATAATAAGCGCAATGTACAATGAAATAATTATCCCAATGAGAAACCCAATGTTTTATGGTATGAAATTAGTAATATCATGGACATGATCACCAAAATATCTCAAACTATGAAAAATAACATGAATCTTGTTTAACTCCCTAATTCACCACGAAATAAATAAATCACTATTGTATGCCTCATGCACCAATGACCACCCTCTATGTGTGGTTCCTCCAACCTAGTTATTGGCAAGCAATCGATCAATAGAATACAAAATATATTCTCTGATCTCTATCTCACATATCACATAATTATTGTTTTATATTTTCAACATTTTGTTAGTGAAGCTATCCAATAATGAACTCTCATTATGAATATAACATCAATGTAGGAATTTTAATCTATAATAAAATAATTTTATGAAAATATTATTTTCTAATATTTTCATATAATTATATAGATGAAAAATTGAAATAATTTTAATGATTTCTGAAAGTGAGGATTAATTATTTGGAACTTATAATCCAAGAATCAAAATACATGCAAGTTAGAACTCATATTTTATCATTAACCTAGAACCAAATATTGATTATTTATTCAGTCGCTTAAAAAAATTATTAAAAAGAAATTGGATATATTGTACTTTAATAGCTATCAAGAAATTGTTATTTGTGAACTCAAGACATATATGGTTGTTGGGGACAATGAATATTCACATATTTTTGGTGGAAATAAGAGATAAATTGTCACGAACCAGCCTGAGTTGACCCTGAACCGGTCACCCAGGCCAGCCCGCGACAAGTCCCAAGAGGCGTTCCCGATCCTCCAGGGGTGACAAAAAGCACCAAGTTCATAAATAGAGTACACAATGGAACTATTTATCCCATATATAAACAATCAAACAAACAACCGAAATAAATGGATGGCCCAAAATGCATTTATATAAAAATTTAACTAAACATTATTTTTATAAGAAACTAAAAGTAGAACAAATCCAAAAACTCAACTGAACAATCCTGATGACCAACTAACTCCATGTGAAACCACTATTCACTCTCCAACACAATGGTCAAACATCTCCCAATGCGATCAAACTCAAGCATAAACCTACACAAGGGCTAAAAAAAGAAGAAGACAATAGGTGTGAGTATTAAAACTCAGTAGGTTAGCCCGATATTCTATTCCCAACGCACTTCCTTTAAAATAAAATAAACATCGATTTCATGTTTTAAATAATAGATATATATGAATTATTTTCAAAATAGGTTCCATGCTATAATAGTTATCAAACAAAAACTTTCATGTTTTGTAAACAATAAAAGCAAGTAACAATTTTTCAAAGAGGAGAAACATCAAAATGAAAATTGTTTTAATGATGGATGGTTTAAAGACTGTACAATTTTAAATAAATAACACACACTACTGAATTTACCAACCGAACACACCGTATGCCAATGGTGAGTACAAAATATCCAATGATCACAACTCACGGGAACACCCCTATGCACTAGTTAGTTGTGAGCCCCTGGTACCTCATATCTCGGTGAAAGTAACCATAATAAATATAATTTATCGTGCACACGAGCCACTAGTAGAGAACATACCCATAAACTAGTGGTCCCCCAACATCATCATCATCATAGTTTAGTTAGTGTTGTCATCGTCATACTTGCTACGTGAAACAGGGGCCAAACCCCACAGGATCACTAGCTTACAAGTACACGTCAGCCCACCTAGATACCCGTGATTCCCTTTAGTGATCAATAAACATACACATATTATCAAATAAAAATTTCACATAAAAAGTCTTTTCCCAAACCATAAACACAAAAACACCCCACAAACATTCTTCACATTTCTTTCACGAATCAACAAAACCACAAAATATTTTCGTAAAACAATTTCAAGGAGTGTGTGGATTCTTTGCACATAAAACTCATTAAAAACCCTCATTAAATTATAAAAACACAACAAAACCATACCAAACCATATTTGGCAGCCCCAAAAACAATTAATAAATCATTTTTATGGACCATAAAATTTCCCAAAAAGATAGAACATGAAATACACATGGAAACCATTTTTAAAAAACTAAAAAAATGCCAAAAGTGCCTTTAAGCCTTTCTCAATACTAAAATTTGGCCATGGTATACATTAAATTTTATTAAGGAGGTGTATAGACAACATTTACCACTGCAACCCAAATTCATAAATCCCACAAAACACTCTGGTTACATATTTAAAACACAACCGTTTTCATAAGGATGTGAAACATGCCATTTTCCATCAACTCAGGCCAAAACATGTTGTAAAACAAAATACATTTATTTTTAAAACCATGTACCAATTGGAAAGCCATAAAAATATCCCAAAATAAATTTTTACATGATGACAATGTATTTATAACTCCCAAAAAATCATTTTAAATTTCACTAGACACATAAAAACCAACCAGTCAATTTACAGAATACGTGGCATGCACTCTTTAAAAAAACCTTTTGTTAAGCACTTAAAAAGGGATAAAATACCATTTTCATTCCATAATGTTATTAAAGTTACTGAAACATATTCAAAATACCATAAACCAAGTGCATAATCTCATAGAATAACTTATCAAAGAATAGGAGTGCACATTTATAGAAAAAAATTATATTTTTAACAAAATAAGTCATAGAACAAAATTTGAACACAAAACCTTCAAAACAAATGTTTCAAAGCATCAAATATCATAAAAATAATGTTATAACAGTATTATAATGATTAAAATTAAATGATAAAGGCTTTTTCAAGGGACATCCTACCTCAAATCCTTGGTGTAATGGAACCGCACACCCAAAATCACCCGTCGCGGAATAATAAACCCTAAAACTATGAAGACCACACCTAAATGAAAACTAAATCCATCAAAAACCATGGTATAACATAACCATAGGTATATAATGACTAGGGGAGATTATAAAACCAATACAAATTGAAATGAGGATGAAGAGGGAGGATAAAGGAGATGGAATCTCACCCTATCCACTAGAAAACTCTTCGTATTCCATTAGATATGTACCCATAGAGAAAACGTAATGGGATGAAACATCTTGGAGAGTCGCCTAACCTCTGGAAAAATCAGGAAAGAATAATTTAGTGAAAAAGAGAATGAATTGAATGAGTTATATATAAAACTATTTACCTTATCAATTCTGGGCGATTTGAGGTAACCTGAGAACTTTCGCCCAAATCCGCGACCCATGTGAGCTCCAAAAAGGGTAAATCGACAATGGGGGTGAAGAGAGGGTATTGGATTTGAGGGGGAGGTCAAATACTCTAAAAATATTAAATATTTAATTAGATATAAAAGAAACAAATATTTTTTTAAAATAGGAAATGGGCCAAAGGGCTGGCCCAATACCTAAATATGTAACCCCAATTCACCATTCTTATGAATTTCTATGGGGTAAAAAAAGATATTGAAATTTTAATATGTCAGTATAGTACAAGTGGAAAGTTTAAAGGGTGAAAATGGATGAAAAAAAGTGTTATAAAAGAAACAAATTTGATTTTTAAAACTCGAAATGGGCTCACGGTTGGCCCAAATCATGAAGTAACCACCCTTTCTTTAAAAACTCCTAAACAAAAAATTTGGATCCCAAATTAGGGTGGTTATACATATATTAAACTTAATAACTCAATATTAATCTCACCAAATACCCATGATATGGATAGGGATTTCCAATCTACCAAATCAATACAAAGGCAATAAAAAACCGTGTGTGAAAATTCTCCCCACCATTAAAGATTTCCGCCCCCGGAAAGTCATAACACTTTCCGGATGAAAAAAAATCAACACCTATGGATTACATAACTACATCTTCCAGACTCTAAAGATAAGGAAATATGAATCACCAACAATTCAACTTAATACTCTTTCCCAAACAAAACACAACTCACAACCATTCCCGGAGAATCGACGGAAAGATGAATCCACCACCTCCACAACCAAGCCAAGAACCCGATTGTTGGGTCTTCTCCCAATAAACCCAACCATCACCAAAACCAAATAGAACTCAAAAAAACAAAATATTAAGGTGAGTCCAGAATGGACTCCCCACCATTAAGAAACAACTATCACTAGAAATGTTATTAGGATGAAAATCCTTGTTACCCATGGTGGGTCTCTCCACCATTAGAAACCAACTAGAAACAAACAAACAAGAATTATACATGAGATTGAATTGTTCCACACTCACAAAATCCCAAATAAACTCAAAAAAACCTAAAATAAAAAGTTAATAGGGTTACAACATTTACATATAAACCACCCAATCCCAAAAGGAGGGGACAAGAACTTGGCCAACACTTTCAGCTCTGATCTGGACCCCCACCACTCTAGGATGGGAAGGAAGGGGACCCAATAATTTGGCCACTGAAACCAAAAAAGAAACAACAAAACTTCCCAAAACTCTCCACCTATGAATAGGTAACACCAAGACTGCACCTAATTTTCACACGCGGTCCATGCAGGGACATTGATTGAAAACCCACATCCATGAAGGCATAAGCATAGACACTGTGTGAGGGGTAAGTCCAACATGCTTCTTGCGACAAAGGGAAATTAAATGAAATGTGGAACCAAAACATTGAAATAGAAAATAACAGACCAAAATAGAGGAGGAATTATCATAATCAATAAATCCACAATTCTGGTGATTTCCGGACGGCGTGAAAAGCTTCACTCCGAGGCCTATGGCTGGAGCCCTGATTCTTGAAGCATTTTCTGCCCCACAGTCAGGGATCTAAGGATTACACCGCTCAAAAAAACTAACATGCTAAACAGAAAACCATAATCTAAATAGGAACTCATAGATTCATATAAAAATTATGTCTCACTCTGAACGAGGGGCATAATGGACAAGGAATATGGCGAAAAACATCAACATCACCGAACACAATTTCTCTGTCCAAAAGAATTATCAAGACCTAGAATCACTTTTAATAGATCCCAAACACCTCTCTATTCCAACAAACGAGTTTAGGAATCATCAAAAGAGGTGGATTTAACATTTTAAATGAATCCTTAGGTTTATCAGTAGGAATGACTTCCAATGGAGAACTATCCATGGCCACATCACAACATCCAACACATCTTTAGAAACCCACTGAACATTACTCCAAAATTGATCCACCAACAAGATCCCATCTCAATATGAAACAAGAGTATGAATTATAGATCATAAGGAATCATAATGAATAGAAAACACTTCTATGGCATAGGACAATCCATTTACATAACCGTCGGTTCAAAACAAACACCACAATTTTTTCGCTAAAAACTATTTTGAAAAAAAACTAACTTGGTGGATTTTCAAATTCACCAATGGTGTTTCATCAAGTCTCACCCACATGCACATTTCCATGACACCCCAGACACCCAACCACCATTCTATATAGTCCATCCTTCCAGATACCAATAAAACAATGCATGTGAGCACCCATGAAAGCTCCAAAGGCTAAAAAAACAACATCATTCCAAAAATCATTTACATTCAAAATGAACACCAACCACCAAGTCAAAAACCCTATTCATATTTCACAAAAAAAAATCACTATTCATTAAGTACCATTTTTGTAAAAACCTAACCCTTTTGATTTTTAAAAACTTTTAAAATAACCAAGCCACACCAAAGAACCCCTTCAAATTTTTTTAAAATTCAGTAAGGTATATTTTCATAATGAGAGGTCCATTGAGACCAATACCCTATCTAGGAAAACACCAACTGATCAAAACCAATTTCCAAAAATAATTTATCCAATTCCAATACTTTTTAACATCCCAAAAGACACCATTTAAAAAAAAGATTCAGAATCACCTAAAAATGATTCACAATTTCAAAACATTTTATACCAACAAACCACAAGTTTAGATAATGGATAATCCAATCCCGTTAAATCAATTCCATTTCCCTCCAAAATTTTTTTTTTTAAAAAAACACAACCTTCTAAAACCATTCTTATATTTAATTTTTGAAAATCCCCATTTTCAATTTTCAAAATCTAATACTTCTTTTAAAACCCATTTCCATAATTCTCACACAAGGATTTTAAAAACAAAAATTCAGAATTCAACAAAGGTTCAAGAGACCCAAAAAAGGAACTAGTGTCGGTGGGTGACATGACCATATGGTTGGCAGCCATATGTCAAACAGAAAACCAATACAGAGAAACTTATTAGGACCATTCCCCAGCTCCACCTAGCTTACCTGGAACTACGAGCTCACGAAGTCCATTATTCAGACTCCCCTTGTTATATCTCAACCCCAAACAATCAACAAGAACAAAGGACAGTAATAAAAACGGTATTCCCATTGAAACCTGAGGATTAGAACAAGAAAGAGTTTGCGACGCTCTTCTTGGACTTAACCCTCAAGTCCCAAAAATCCTAATCCATCTACCTGGAAATCCCCAAAATATCATGGGTTCTCTAAAAAGAATGGTTTGCTAAGAGACGACCTCCTTTGATACCATTTTTTCATGAACTAGCCCGAGTCGATCCTGACCCGGTCACCTAGGCCAGCCCGTGACATGTCCCGAGAGGCATTCCCAATCCTCCCGTGACGGAGACAAGCACCAATGGCATCAATAGAGTACACAAGGGAACAATTTCACCCATATATAAACAATCAATCAAACATAAGAAATAAATGGGCAGCCCAAAATGCATTTATATAAAAATTGAACTAAACATTATTTGTACAAGAAACTAAAAATAGAACAAATCCAAAAACTCAACTGAACAAACCTGATGACCAACTAACTCCATGAGACACCATTGTTCACTCTCCGACACAATGATCAAATGTTTCCCAAGGTGATCAAACTCAAGCTGAAACCTCCACAATGGCTAAAAGAATAAGAAGACTATAGGTGTGAATATTAAAACTCAGTAGGATAGCCCAATATTCTATTCCCAATGCACTTCATTTCATATAAGAGAAACATCAATATCATGTTTAAAATGCACAATATAAATGGATGTTTTTAAAATGATGTCCCATGCTATAATAGTTATTAGACAAAAAATTTCATGTTTTATAAACAAAAAATGCATGTAAAATTTTTTCAAAGAGGTGCAACTTCAAAATGAAATTTTTTTTAATGAAGGATTCTTTAAATATTGTAAACTTTTAAATAAATAACAAGAAAAACTGAATTTACCAACCAAACAAACTGTATGCAGACAGTGTGTACAAAATAGCCAATGAGCACAACTCATGAGAACACCCCTAGGCACTAGTATGTTTTGAGCCTGAGGTACCTCTTATCTCGGTGAAAGTAACAATAATAAATATCCATTCTCGCGCACACGAGCCACTAGTAGGGAGCATACCCATAACCTAGTGGTCCCCCCAAATCATCATCACCATAGTTTAGTTAGTGTTGTCATCATCATACTTGCTACGTGAAACATGGGCTAAACCCCACATGATCACTAGCATACTAGTACACATCTGCCCACATAGATACCCAGGATTCCTTTTAGTGCTCAATAAACATACACATATTATCAAATAAACATACACATATTATCAAATAAACATTTCACATCAAAATTATATTCCCAAACCATAAACACACTAACACCCAATAAAATTTCTTCACATTTCATCCATGAATCAATAAAACCACTAAATATATCGTAAAACAATTTCAAGGAGTGTATTGAGGCATTGCACATAAAACTCATTAAAAACACTCTTTAAATTATAAAAACACAACAAAAACATACCAAAACATATTTTTCAGCCCCAAAAACAATTAATAAATCATTTTCATGGACAATAAAATTATGCAAAAGGATAGAACAAGAAATACACATGGAAACCATTTTTACAAAACTAAACAAATGCCAAAAGGGCCCTTATGCCATTCTTAAAAATAACATTAGACAAAGGTATACATTAAATTTTATTAAGAAGGTGTATAAAAAATATTTTCAGCTGAAACCCAAAATTTATAAATCCCTTAAAACACTTAGGTTACATAATCAAAACACAACCGTTTTCATAAGGATGTGAAACATGCCATTTTCAGGCAACTCGGGCCAAAACTTATTGTAAACCAAAATCCATTTATTTTTAAAACCAAGTACCAATTGGAAATCCATAAAAGGATCCCAAAATAATTTTTTACATGCTTCCACTATATTTATAAATCAAAAAAAACCATTTTAAATTGCACTAGATAGATAAAGACCAACAGGGAAATTTACAGAATACGTGGCATGAACTCTTTAAAAAAAACATATTTTAAGCACTTAAAAAGGGATAAAATGCCATTTTCTTTCCATAAGGCTATTCAAGCTACTGAAACATATTAATAATACTATAAAACAAGTGCAGAAGCTCATGGAAAATTTTATCAAACAAGAGGAGGGCACATTTATAGCAAAACTACTATATTTTTAACAAAATAAGTCATAAAACATAATTTGCACAGAAAACCATTAAAAAATGTTTCACAGAAGAAAATATCATATAAATAAGGTTATAATAGTATTATAATGATGAAAATTAAATGATAATGGCTTGTGAAAGGGACATCCTACCTCAAATACTTGGCGTAATAGAAACACACACCCGAAATCACCCGTCGCGAGATTATAAACCCTAAAACTATGAAGACCAGACCTAAATGAATATTAAATCCATAAAAACCATGGTATAACATAACCCTAGGTCTATCATGACTATGGAATATTATAAAACCAAGAAAAAGTGAACGGAGGAAGAAGAGGGATGATAAAGGAGATGGAATCTCACCTTATCCACCAGAAATCTCTTAGTATTCCATTAGATCTGCACCCATAGAGAAAAGGGAATGGGTTGATAAATCTTGGAGAGTATCCTAAGGTCTGGATGAAGCAGGTAAAGAATATTTTGGTGAAAAAGTGGACGAATTGAATTATTTATTTATAAAACGATTTACCTTATCAATTCTGGGAGATTTGAGGTAACCTGGGAACATTTGCCCTAATCCATGATGCATATGAGCTCCAAGGAGGGTTAATCGACAATGGTAGTGAGGATATGGTATTTTCTTTAAGGGGGAGGTGTAATAACCGAACCATATTAAATAATGAAATAGATATAAAATAAACAAATATTGTTTTTAAAACAGGAAATAGGACAATGGGATGGACTAATACCTAAATAAGTAACCCCAATTCAATATTCTTATGAATTTATATGGGGTAACAAAAGATATGTAAGTTTAAATATGTCATTATAGTACAATTGGAATGTTTAATTGGTGAAAAAGGATGAAGAACAAAAGAGTTATAAAAGAAAAAGATTCGGTTTATAAAACTGGAAATGGGCTCACGGTTGGCCCAAATCATGAAGTAACCACCCTTTCTTCAAAAACTCCTAAACAATAAATGTGGATTCCAAATTAGGGTGGTTAGAAATATATTAAACTTCATAAATCAATATTCATCTCACCAAATACCCATGAAAAGGATTGATATTTCCAATGGACCGGATCAATACAAAGACAAAAACACGAGTGTGATATTAATAGACTTTTAGGAAACTAAAAAGACAAAATTCACGTTGGAAAAAATTATTGATCCTCTAATATACCAAAAATTTGGACTAAATAAGAGAAGGAGTTGTCTAAAAGTAATATATAAATGCATTATTTGTGATAGGGGAGGATATCAAGTACATGATTATTGAAGAGAAAGACGAGGCCAACTAATGAAATAGATGGTGGGGGAGCATAACTGAATGTACCACCTACACTCCAATGCATCAATTTTAATGTGTACATGAATGTACCTAATAATATCTCCAGAATGATGTTTAATTATGACAACTGTTTAAAAAAAATCCAAAATATAAGGTATAATGTGAAATCCTAATAAATCAGTACTATTAAAGTGGGTCATAATAATAATGTGATAGATGATACATTTAATATCCACCATATAACTAAAAATATCTTATTTTATTCTTGATCTACTGACTCAATAGTTTCTATAATATTTTTTTTATGGATATAAAATCATTACCCCAATAGCACTATAATCAATTATAAGTGAAAATCCTATATTTGGATTGATTTTGTCAAATGTTTACAATTATATTATAGAAGTTTGTGGTATTGTATTTTTGATAATTCATATTATTATTCATTTGGTTGAATTTTATTTTATTTTGGGATTGGATAAGATATCTATACATAAATCCAAAAATAATTATTAGGATATGGAAATCACATTTCACATCCCAAATCAAATCCTGACCATGTATCTTTAAATGATGACCATGAAAATACTATGAAAATTGCATCATTTTATGGGTCATAAAACCCAATCATGAGGGGTATTTACCTAGAATGGTTTGTGGAAATATTAAAACAAATGATAATAATTTATTATGGGAATATGTCAGTGTGTTTCAGGTTGAGTTTCCCTAAATTTCCATAGATCATGAGGTTGAGTTTTCAATAGAACTCATACATGGTGCTATTACTATCTCATGGAATCCTTATAAAATATACCTGATTGAATTTTGTGAATTGAATATGAAAGTCCAATATAATCTTGATAAGTATTTTATACACCTATATGCTTCACCATTGGGGTATACTAGTCCTCATTTTCAAAAATCATGATGGATCAATGCATTATTATATTTACTATTATGGAAATAACAAAAACAAGAACATGAGAAAGTATCATCTATTACATGTTAATGACATGTTCAGTCAAATTAAAGGGGATCAATACATATCCATGATTTACCTTTGATATTAATATCACTACATCAGTGTGAAAATATAGGATAAAACCATGGAAACTATTCACACAAGATATAGACTCATTGAATTTCAAAGGATTCTATTCTGAATCAGAAATTCCCATAATATCTTCTTTGAAAAGATGAATAATTCCTTCACATATTAACTCAATCAATTAGTTGTTGTATTTATAGATGATATTTAAATATATTACAAGATAATGTAAGAGTATGAAGATAATTTGAGGTTTGTTTTGAAGTCACCAAGAAAAGAAAAATTGTATGTAAAAATTTTCACTTCTGAATTCTATCTATATAAACTGTAATTCATGGGTCATATAATCACGATCGAGGGTATATCTATAGACAAATAGAGGAGAGATGTGATTTAAAATTTTCATATAACAACTAATGTAACAGATATACACATTTTTATTGGATTTTATGAATACTATAGATTATTTATGAGAAATGTTTCACAACTTAAAATACCACATAACATGTTTACTTTAAAGGGAGTCCAGTTTCTCTATACAACTAAATGTGAAGTATATTTGAAGGAGAACAAAATAATACTAGTCACTGAATTTGTTCTAAAAAAACCCTAATGTGGGGAGGGACTATAAAATATTGTCATGAATAAATTATGGGATTACCATGTCACCTCATATATATTGACATTGAAGTAGATTATGCCTCTTGTTAATTATCGATTAATGAGAAAAGGTACACGACACATGATTTAGAGTAAGTATTTGTAATATTTTCATTTAATATATAGATGCATTATTTATATAGAATAAAATGTAAAATATACATTGATCACATGAACATAAAGTATATATACACATAGAATGAGTCATACATTCACTGAATGATAAGATTGGAGTTTCTAAATGACTCTGAATAGTGTAATTCCAACCCAGGAATGAGAACAAGGTAACATATTCTCTTAGTTGGATGAACCATGATACCTTATAAATGATGAATATTGAAAGATATTTTATAATCAATTATTTTAAACAAATGAACCTTTAAATCGTGATGTAAGGGGGGAAATCCTATATTACCTAAATAAAAAATCAACTTTCCATCCATGAAATGATTAAAGGGGAACAAAAGGATGATATCGAGATACAATATATGGTAGGGGATATTCTATAGTGAATCTTTTATAATGATCGAATTTTAAGGTTTGATAAATGAATATGCGTTCCATCAATAGAAGAATTGAAGAAGGAGTTGTTTGAAAATTAATATAGCTCATTATTCTCAATCCATCATGGAATCAAAAAGATGAATAATTATATTAAGAAATTTTTTTTGTTGGATAATTTAAATTAATAGAGTATAGGATTTGAATATTGATATTTTTTATTTCATCATGTAATGGTTGAATGTCTATTGTTGAAGGGTTGTTGAAACCATCAGGGGTACCTATATGGAAATGGGAGAATATTATCTTCGATTTCATCATGGAAATACCATGTGACTTAGAGGTTTTTAATCCATTTGGGTTGTGGTTAATCAAAATATGTTGTTAGTGAGGTGGCATTAATTTGATAAATGTTTACCACATCTTATTTATTTTAAAAAAATTAAATTTTATATTAAAAAGAGATATAGTTAATAAATATGATGAATCTAATTTTTGTTGGGTTGAAAACATTATTCTTTTATTTTAGTTACAAATGTTCAATTTTTAAGTGTGATTTGGATTACTTTTTTTTATCATCATTCTATATTTAGAAAAAATAATATTTTGACTACGGTTGGTGGAAAGTTAATTGAAATATACATTATTTAAGTATTATAATTTGTTTTAGTTTCAGATATAATATTTTCAAACATTATGTTTCTTATTTTGCAAATTCAATATTGGAATATTTTTTTATCTTTATTACTAGAGTAGGAAAATGAATGAGATATCTATTTATTTTTATAAATTTTTAGATTTAGTTAATTATTTTTATATCAATAATAAAAAATCACAATTAATTATTGTTTACATAAGTTTGAGGAAATTTGTTGAAGTACATTCGGTATATGTGTGGTTACATGCCTATATAAGAGTGTAAGCAAGTGTAGGTGTAAAGGTTTAGGTATAGTTGTGTCATTGTGGTTACTTGTATATTCATTGAATTGACAATTAATCAAACTTCATATTACACTTTATTAATTTTTCTTCTTGAATTTAATATAATAATGTCATAGGGTATCCATCACATTAAGAAATGACATGCCATTAAGAATTCTTCATTTTTTTGTAATCATATATTCTTATCTACAAGCGAGTGTAATGTTCCATAGATATTAATATTATCATCGGTTCATGTGATGACACATAGATTTAGTGACCAAAACTGTATGGAAATTTATTTTAGGGAAGTATGGTATGTTTAATGCATCATAAATGACATATTATTAATGGATAAGTCGAGGAAGTATTTTTTTCCTCTCCATTTTTATGGATGATTATATGTTTTCCATTTGTTTGTAATAGAAATGTCACATTAGATTTCATTTTCATGGGGGGAATATGTGTTTAATTTATATAGTAAAATATAAATTTTGAGCTAATGGGTAGATGACACTGATGTTCAACTAGCTTGAAGAGATTTTTAGACAAAAGTATTATTTTACAAAATGAGTTTTTAAATGTGGTTGTCGATGTTGTGTCACTATATTCTTTCTCTTGGGTTCCTTGAAGCATTTCTAGATAGTATTATTGGACTTTAGGAAATCCCTCTGATTGCTAATGTGGATGAATCCTAGTGGGTCACAAACTAAATGTTTCTATTGATCTAAATTCAATTCTATTTGAATTTGATTACTAGAATAAATATTATTGTCAAAAGAAATGAACAATTTGATTTTAACTTTATCAATAAAAAATATTTATTTATGAAATAATTATTTAATTAATTTTTTTTGTTTTAAATAAATATTGAGTATCGAAAATTAACCAAAACGAAATCAAGTGATAAATATTAATTTACATGGTAATAAAATAATTTTAGTTATTGTGATGGTTATAATGTGGAAAAAAAATAATATTTTTATTTTTATTTTGTGGTGTGGGTTTAATAAAGATAATAACATTATTTATGGGCTAATAAACAATTAAATAATATTTTAACCAAAACCCAAGTAAAATAAATAAACAGAAATTTCTATTGTAAAGGGTTAACCAAAAATTAAGAACAACTAATCATTATTCACAAAAAACGTTTCTCATACTCTCTATCTCAAATTAATCCACTATTCCTCTTAAGAATAGGAAGTAATCCATTAAGTATGAATGAAATTGGACTAATCAATATGATCAAAACCAGATTATTGATTCTCAATGAAAGCGTTAAGAATTAAAATTATCATTGCTCAGCGACTTAAGGATCATGTGCATTTCACTACTAGAGGAATTATACTAGTGAATACTTAGAGGGTAATTATGGTAATATAAAAGGGGTTTTTAAAAGATCAACAACGTCATAAAATAATGTATCCTAAGAAGAAGTAATAATTTATTATGATAAAAAAATTTAATTATAAATTTAATATAGAAGATCCTCTATTAGGGTTTTGGGAAAAATTTTGTTAAAAGAATTTTAAATTTATTTCCCACTAAAGTATCTTTTATTGTGCTCAGAACATATATGTACTGTTGAAATAAATATTGAGTATGTGTAAACTAGAGAAGCATATGTTTGAACCAGAATAGTGTTCATGTCTAAATGATCATGAGAAAAACACTTTGTTTAGTAATAGTGCCTTAGCATAATTATTGAATAGGGGGACTAGACGTGACACTAAAAATACCCATACGAAGTCATACTGGGTTAAATCGATGTTGTGGAGAGAATATGAACTAATTTATTGGATGAATACTAAAGATAAGTTATCTGTTAATGTTTTTATAAGGATGTGTATATTAAAATGAAGCATTATTCTACCCAATTTTTTATCTCTTATATATATATATATATATTGGATAAAATTTTTATGAATAGTATTGTACTAAAAAAAACAAATATTCTTAAGGTCTATTGATGAAGAACTAGTATAGTTCTTGTAAAACTGTTATGATGAATAAAAATACGAGGGTATGAATTCATTATATTATGATGAGATGAACCTGATGAATGGAGATGAAATATATGTTTGGCCTATTCTAATCATGTAAGAGTAGATGGAAACTCTGTATAACGAAATGTTAAAGATCATGATACCACCTAGAATATCCATATGTGTTAATTAGTTTAAGGAGTTCATTTTTTAAGCGAATTAAATTCATAATTGATGAAATATGATGAGTTATCAATAATTTTTTTCTTTGAAGTATTAATGATGAATACCATATAAAATTATATCTTCTTAATGCTATGGAAATGAGAAAGGACTAAAACACACAAAATGTTCTTGGAAAACATTCTCTAATAAAAAAAATAACAACGATGTTGAGTTAAATGGTGAATTTGATGATTTCATCCATCTTTATTGAAAGAGTCTTGTTAGACCTTAATCCAATTTTTGGTAACTGTTCAATACAACAACTTATGAATATTCATTTTGGGTGTCGATATTGTTTTGTCGGATGAATCCAAAAATGTGTACCTTATAGAATGATTACACATTACAGAAACTAGGAGCCCAGTTGAAATACATATTACCAACATGAATCAAAAGATAATTATTGATCAGATATGCTTATTTTAGGATGAAATGAAGGCCAATAGTCAGTAGTGCCATTAGACATTTTTTTAAAATATTCAATGAAATTGACATAATAAGAAATAATGGAGGTATATGTGATTATGTAGTGTGATAAAGACGATAAAAATAAGAATGTGACCACTAAGGATTGATAAGGATGATTCTAAAGGTAGTTTAAAAATTCACATGGTGCTAAATGTATTTTGGGGAGGATTAGATTGATTCCTAAATAGAAGAAAATCAATAGGGACTATCACCGCAAGGAGACATGAGATTTGTTAGTGAGTTCTAAATGGAAAGATGTGATTATTGAAGTTGTAGGTGAAACCATTCAAAAGGTGAAGGTACTCTTCATTCGTGGGTACCAATCATTTATCTGACCATCAATTGGGTTGGATAAATCAGAAGGAACCAATAAACATTTGGACATCTTTATTTGGAGAAACCTGATAATGAGGAATATTCTTCCACTATTCATTATTTACCATTTCTATTATGAATATGTTATATCATATTGAAAAATTATGATTTTAGGAGAAATATTTTCAAGGTAAATATTGTTTTTGTATCTTCATTTTTATACTTTATACATTCTTGTTAAAAAATGGGTTTTATTCCTTTAGTTTAACTAGAAGTAAATATTTTACAAACGTAAATGACTCATAACCCTTTTATATATATTATTTTTATAGAAAATTAAAATTTATTTATCAAAATAATATAATAAAATATATTTCTATCGGTTTAATAGAACACCATGATCAATGATAATTTGATATTGGTGGGACAATCTTATCCATTTCACATGCAGTTCATATTCAGTGGTAGAAACGTTAGTGAATTTATCAATTGAGAAACTCCACTATTGAAAATTCAGTTTGGTATAATTTCATGAAGTGTTTCTCAATGTTATATATTTAATTATAATAAATAAAGTAATTTTTAAAGGTAGATATTTGAAAATTCCCCATCATCATTAATTTAATTGGTTATTATCTTTGTTCTTTGAGTTTATAAATTTCATTCATAGTTTAACTCTCATTTATTCAATTCATAATTTCTATCATCTCATCACCCCATAAATTTTTTTAAAATTTTTCTTGAGTATCTTTTTGATTATTAAATATTTTAGAAAATTGTTTGTTTTGGTTGACCACTACAGTTTTCCTACTATATTAAGTAAATATAACAAAAAAATAATTTTAATTTATTCATTGACGTTCGTCAATTTTGTTCCTTTTTTCCAAGATAATTTATTAATTTAACTGTATTAGGGTTCTAAAAAATAAATAATAATTGGATAAATATCAAATATAAATCCAAAAAAAAATCATTGGAGGCTATCTTCTGTTTGGAACCTAAATTAAAAGACTATTATTTTTTTGTGTGTTTCAATTTAGAAATTTAACTAATACATTACATTATTAATTAATTAAATATCTTCAAATCATTATATGTTTCTACTACTTTTATATTTTGTTGTTGAAATGATTTTTTTGTTTGAAATGTTGTTAAAAACGATCAAATCTAGGGTTAGGAACAAATAGATGAATAATAATTTGTTTTTTTCTCTAATAACATGAATAATAATAGGCAGTGTTCAAAAAACACATCCGTAAGACCATGAAAATTTAATGAAATCCAATGATATTGTGATCCAAAATATAAATTCCCATGAACATAATAACCAATTATATGAATGTTAATTAATAAATTTTAATAATAAAAAGTATCCCATGAAGTCAAAATTCAATACCTAAAATCATAATCATGGGAATATCAGGAGAAAATAAAGAAAAAATTCAAATAGAATTGAGAGACAATAAAAATTATTTGAGGATTTTTAGGTAGGGTATATATAGGAAAAATATGATGAAATTAAAGACATATTCACTATTTTGAATGAATATAAATAGGATGAAGAATAGTATTTCAGGATAGTCAATTCAATAAATGAAAAAACAAATTCCCATGTTTTTTAGAGGCCCTAATAGAGGTAGTTGATGTGGATTAAGTGAATAAACAATTAATTTTAGAGGAAAATCCCATTATTTATTTGATATATACAATTGAGAATAAATTATTTTATAAAAGTTTTTAGGGTAAGATAACTGAGGTTTTGGAAAAACATTGTATTAATTATTTGAATTTTTAATCCCTTTTATATATTTTTCTAAAATGATGAACAAAAGAATAGAGTTGTAAGTTGAGTGTTAGGGGGAAGAAAAATATTAGATCAAATGATATAAAATCAGAAATATTTGAAAATTATTTAAAAAATATATTCCATAGTGTTAAATTTTAAACCTAACAAATTTTCTCTTGGATTTTTATGAATAGTTTCTGGGTGTGATAATTGAAAAGTGTTTTATTTTTTGGATATGTTCTACCGAGTCCAACCACATTTAGTTTTTAAAACCACTACTCAAAGATAAGGAAAATAGTTTTAATCATTTAATTGTTGATGATATTAGTATAGAAATTCTTTAAATTTTTTAAATAATAAATGTATTTTTGACCTTTAAATATGAAATTGAACACTCAACTGATAACTCTATTTATTTGGATGATGAAATTTTAGAATTAGAATTTGTACTGATGATCGAGAAACCACTTTTTAGTTTTGGAAAAATAAATTTTAATAGCCAATAGGTTTTGCTAATGTCTTAACATCTTCTACTGTTAAGGGAAAAAATGTTAATTTTTAAAACTCAGTTAAAGTGTGTTTTATTCTAAAATTATCTATATTTTTCAGTAACCTTATTTTAAATTCTATTTTTATCACATTATTTTAATAGATCAACATGTATTCCAAGAGTTATTTTCAAATGGTGGAAATTCATTTTCATTATAAAATTTAATGAAGGATTTAATGGTATGAATTAGAAACTATGGAAAATAATTAATGAGAATTTGTATTGTATTCAAATGAAATATATCCTTTTCAAACTAAAATTGAAAAACCTATTCCATGATATAGATTTCAAAACTCATTATATTTCCCTTTGTTTTCAAAAAGTATTAATGATTTAAATATTCATGTAATCCTAGGGGGAATTCAAACAACCATGATAGTACCTAACTACATGATGCCACTAAAAAATAAATTGAAATGGTTTTAATTATCACTTGAAATTTAATTTAAAA
This sequence comes from Viscum album, assembly GCA_963277665.1. Classification (NCBI taxonomy): domain Eukaryota; kingdom Viridiplantae; phylum Streptophyta; class Magnoliopsida; order Santalales; family Viscaceae; genus Viscum; species Viscum album. Next base: position 113,246,242 of record OY728121.1, read on the forward strand.
AATGTTTTGTTTAAAGACTAGTGAGTCCAATTTTAAAATTTTTTAAGGAGATATTATATGGATGTGTTGTACCTTCTATGTAAAATGATTTTCATTCAAATAATAACTATAAACCATTTTTCTAATTTTCAAAGAAAAATAAACTATTATTACTCATGTGGTGGTTTAAAATTATGAAACAAAATCCTCATAGTTTGTAAGATCAGTTTTCTTGAAAAATATGGTGAAAAGTCTATAAATTTAGTGCTACATGGGAGAAAACTAATTGTATAATAAATTTATATATTTTATTTTTTTTTTTGAAATAAAATTATTTCTTCACTATTATCTTTGTGTAATTAAATAATCACGTTGTTTTTCCTACCCACTCCTTTCATCATCCAGAATTGTTGAATTGATAACCTAAAGATTAATTTCTACATGAACTCAATTTTATATAGTTTCATATTTTTTTCTTCAACATGTGAATCTAATAGAATATCAATATTTTTTCTGTATTTTATTTAATGGATAGTCTAAGAGGACCTTAATGTAAAAAAGTTTTCAAATTTTGGGCTATAGAAAAAAAGGTACCAAATCATGGGGGAGGTACATTATAGCGTTTTTTTATTCTACCTTATCTCTGATTGTTGAAACTATTGCATGATTTACGACTGGTTTATTTAGGAAGATTCATTTATATTGATACTATATAAAATGAATTAGCTTTTTAAAAATTTAGTTCTTGGGGGATTATGGTGTTGTTAATTTTATCGTGTTTTTTGCAGATATTTTATTTTGTATTTTCCAAATGAATATTGAATCTATTTTAAACTAGATATGTGTTTTCTTGATTCATTATAGCATATTAAAAATAATTTTAAACTACTTTTAAGCCTTTATTAACACTCTATAATTTTTTTTATTCCTTACTAATTTTTGAATGTTTTTTTGAATTTATGTCAAACATATTGTCAAAAACGTCATTGTAACCATAAAGATGATTTCAGAACTACTGATTTTAATAACAATTTAGGAAGAACTATTTTAGATTTTCTTCTACTTTGAGATTCAAATTGGGGGATAATGATTAGTTTTTGTGGGGGAGGGTTATATTTATAATATAAACTATTTTTTCTTCAATATACATAAAAACCAAATATAATTATTTAAAATTGAATAATTTTAAGCAAAAATTTTTAATTTAAAATTTTGAAATTTCTTCAACATTTAAGAAATTTTTATTAATATTTATGATTAAAAATTTCTATGTACCCATGGACATGATCTTATAATATATTTTATATTGGTCATTAAAATTATTAAAATATTTTTTCAATATTTGTTAATATTCCTACATAGATAATTATGATTAAAATTATTATTTAGATTTAAAAATAATAAGACGTTCATTTCCAATAAGATATGAAACTAACTTTTAATCAGTATTAATGTTTTCTTTATAAGACTAAACTGGTGGATGATTTATATATTATTAATTTTATTTATTAAACCCACTAATCCAATTTTTTTATTTATTATTTCATAATAATACGAGTTTACCCATATTAGGGAAAAATAATGGTTTGAAATTACATTTTAATGAAGAGTGAAGTTTGATTAATCATTTAAAATTTTCATGATGACTAATTTTTAATGATACAAGTTACTTTTAGCCAAACCATTTTCTTTTGGAGAGAGTTATCATCCTTTTTGCTTTAGTAATTTAATGCTACAATCATATTTTAGAATCATATCTTTGTTTCCATTTAAACTCTTTCACTTTTATGATAAATTTACTTCCACATAATTTATTATATTGATTAATTGTGGATCATAAATTTGTTAAGTATCGGGAATTTTCCATGACCTTATTTTGATATTTTTTTCAAAATATTTATTTTGAAATATATTTTTATTTATAAATAAGATTTAGTTGATATATAATTGTGTTATTATTATAGTAGGTTGAACAAGTTCTTCTATAAATTTTTTGTGATAAAAATGTTTTCTAGTTGTGATGTTAATTAATTGTTTTTATTAATATTTTAATAATTTATAAAAAATATTTTTGTTAATGTTGGTTGAAAGTTCATTGAAATGTAATTTCTTAATTTTTTTTTCTTATTTGAAGGTATGAAGATTATATTTTAAAACATTTGATGTTTTATTTTAAAAATATTATGTTGGATAATTGTTTTACCTTAATTGTTAGATTTGAAAAATGGATGAGTTTTTTTTGATAATTGTTTACATCTAATTCATCATATTTTTATTTAATAATAATAAATTACTATTATTACATTTTTTTTAATTTTATGGTTGCTAATATTTGGTGAATTCAAGACTATGTATGTGTGATTAACATCATACATAGGTGTGAAAGAGGTAGTGTGGGGGTAAATGTTCATGTGTGTATGTGTTATTAAGGTAGAACCATATGAGTGAAATGAAGAATGTTTTTGTGTGAAAGAGATAATTTTATGTGTGAAACTGAACACAATCATAATACCTTTTTTCAGTAATAGTGCTTGATATGAATACTTAAAGAGTGAGGTTGCGACCTAATACAAACTAAGTCGATGCCAACTCAAACTGGGGCTGATAAATACTGTAGAATGTTTCCATTAATTCTAATTATTGATGATGAATAATTAAATTTTGAAGATTGTGTGAAGAAGTTTCTATCATAGGGAAGATTGATTCTTCCATTTTTTTCACATACATATTAAATATTGTAGATGATTCTCAAATATAAAGTGAAATTATAGTATAAATAAATCCACCAAAGATCAATCAATTAATCACCACTAGATAGATTATATTATCATGGACATGAAAAAAAATATTAAGTCTACCAGATCATAGGGTTATAGTGATTCCAACATAATGATAGAAGATGAAAAAAATTTAAACCTTTGAAAATTATAGAATAAAAGATGAACCCAATACAGAATGTGTTGTTTATGATATTGATATATACTACCCAAGAAATCATGATTATAGAATCAAATAAATGAGGTCATTTGAGTTGATGGAATATAGGCCATAACTAAGGAACCGGGATCATTGGTAACTTATTTTTTTCATACAAGATCGACTGATGAAGGGTATAAATGTTCATCGTTTTTGAATGTTTTGAATATAAGAACGAAATATAATGCAGACATGGTGTATGAAAAAATCATCGTCTGAAGAAAAATGATAAAATAATCGAGGAAAATCATGAATTTGTTGATTCTTACATTATAGATTGAATGGGTTTTATATGAACATCTTCCTCTATATAGGATTGACTTGATTTATCCATCAAAGAAGATTTCTAATGTGATGATTATGTTATAATGGATGAATAAAACTGAATAAACCTTATCAAATGAATTTTTGTAGTAGAAATAAAATATAATAAAACCAACAAAAATCATACGAGAATGATTTATAAAAAGGATTATGTTAGGATAAAAAATTGTTAGATCACAATATCTGTTACCATACCTATAATGAAAAAAATATGGGAAGAAAATTATTTAAAAATACAAAGTAGATCTACAATTATTGAAATGTAGTTTCAGGAATCATATAGAGCTACAATTATTGTGGGGGAGATCAGAAGATATTCAATAGAGAATACACCTATTCCATTTTTATTTACTATTTTTTATAAAAATCTTTTATCACTACAAAAAAATTATTGTTTTAAGATAATTCTTTTTAGGGTAAATAAATACGGTTTACCTTGATTCTTTTACTTCATTCATTCATATTCAATATTGTTTTTTATTTTTTTATTTCAATTATTATAAATAATTATAAAAAATTATAAGAATCAGTACCCATTGGCCTTGATTATAGTTTTAAACTATTACAAATGTTATTCTCAAACAATTATAAATTTTCATGTTGGAATAAATTGAATATAAATCAAAGATGAAAAAATTGATTTTCTTGGGACTAACATTATAATTTCACTTACTCTGTGTATTTTTTGGTAAAAAAATCCACTAATAAAACAATTTTTAAAATAACTTCCTGATAATTGGGTTTAGGTTTATTTTCTAAAGTGTTTCCCTATAATATACTTCTCTATTTATTGAAGTAGGTAAGATCTAGTATTTTTTGAGGCATATACTTCTTTGATATTTTCGTTATGTAACTTTTACTTGAGTTTTTTTCATTTAAAACATGGTGGTTGATTTTGTTTAGGGTTGGGGAGGCTTTGTTGGGAAATGGTTAATATTTCAAGATATATGTTTTTTTAATTAATGGAGTCTGAGTAAAAAAATTTCCAAATATTATTAGGGTTTTTTTTGCATTTTGGATGCATAATATGTTATTTGGGTTTTTTCTTCAAAATATGAGCTATGATCAGTCTTCTGGACACTTTCAAATCATGAATGGGTTACATGATATGAACATATTTACAGACATATCTCGTGAACTGGTACAGAGAATGAAATAATTACACACCATGAAACTATATCCCAAAATGAAAATCATTTAGGATAATTTTAATTTGTGGTGACATCTTTTTTCATTTTATACTCCATACGTGACATTCACATCATGAATCTAGGATTCACATAGTGAATTTATTTGGTTCAGTTGGGTTTTGTATTGTGATGCCTGAATTTTTTTCACTGAGAAACCCACTCTCTCAAACCCTAGGGTGAATCTATTCAAAATTTATGTGATTCCTTCCCTTCCAAATATATCATTCTTGTTTTTAATCTCTAGTGAGTTCCTTCATTTTGGTTTTTTCTTTTCCTAAACTATCAGCCATTATAGAGGTGTGATATCCAGACAACTATTGAATTGAGATTTGATCAAGATTTTTCTGTCATCTATATTTTCCTTGTGGATATCCTTCACTATCATTATTCATTTCTATTCCATTTTGATGGAATTTATTTTATTATAGAATAAAGGAAGGTTCTATAAGACAAATCTGTATAGTCTATTTCTATTTTTTAGAGTGTGTCCTATATGATGCAATTTCATTGACACAATTCATGCATTAACTAAAAAAATAATTGATCTTAATCATGTTATCAGACCACTCATGAGATCTATTTGGGTTCAACAGTGTTAATACCTATCTTATTTCCAACCATAGGGTGATCCTACCCTTAAAAAATAATGAACTTGATATTATATTGAAACCTAAATAATAATTTCATGAAACCTCTGGTCATTTCTTATAATAGGATCCCATGGAAAAATGGATTTATTTTTAATTTAAATAACCAGTGATACATTGATATGATATGGTTTTGTATATTTTCATGGTAATGGTATAATAAATAACATGAATAATGAAATGGGATTGAAAGATAAAACTTAATTGGATGAATTTACCTTTGGGGTTTTTTATGTCATGTTGTTTCCTTCTTTCCATTATGACTTGTGCTATATTTATTACTAAAATGATTATATAGAGGTCTTGGCATGGATATTCAATAATTATTATAGGTATTGTCCTTCTTATGATGTATTGATTATATGTATTGGACCTGTTATCTTAAAATTCTTATATATAGGGCTTGATCTAGTTATGTTGAAATGCTTACAAAGAGGGCTTGGACCGATTATGCTGAAATGATTATACATAGGGATATTCATAGTTATGTGATTATTCCATAGAGATTTGGTTATGGTTTACATAGTGATTCTACATTCATAGAGTTACTATAACATGGTACTGATGTAGGTTCATTGTTATACTCTATGTATTGATTTATTAATACTCTTATGTATAGCATTATTATATTCACATACAATTAGACAATTATTTTTATACACCATATTGTCAAACTACTATGTTATACTCACACCCTATTTGGGATTTTATTTGGTTACCGAGAATATTACATGGATGTTGGTATGGACAAGGGAAACATACTGTGTTGTTAATTGATTCCTACTAGATGGGTTGAAGCATGGAGATGAGACCGAATTGGGGTACGAGACTGGGGGTAGTTGAATTTTTTAGGGCTGAATTGGTTTTTTAACTATATGAATTTCATCATGACATTTTTTTATATTCAATAATATCATTATATTATTATTTTATTATTACATAGATCAGTTATTTCACGATTTGGTTTATTTTTTTAGTTGTAGTGTTTCCTCTATTTATGTTACAGTGATATTATTTCAATTATTCCCATCACTCTAATATTAATTTTTCTATTATTACTCAACAATTTCTGGGGGTATAGTATCCTACTTTACTTTATACACCCTCACTAATATTCAACCACCTCAGTCATGTTGGGATATGTGATTGAGGACTAGTAACCGATATTGTTTTTAAATTCTAGAGAGTTCTAGATTAGGGGACGTTTTAACTATCTTGATGCAACTGAACTAGAGATTCTTGTAGATCCTTTGTATTATATGGATGTTAATCTTTTTTATAGATTTATCAAGGTCATATAATCCCCATAAGGGTATGTTTTCCACAATATACAATCGATGTATATGCAAATGGGGATGTTTTGGCTATAACATCTGCCAATGTTTTATTGGGGGGATGCACCAAGGTTATCGAGTTCTAGATCGATTTAGTCTAGAAAATGTTCACAAACCATTATAGAATAAAATATCAGTTGGTGAATCTTGCAATTTATAACTTCATGGACCAACCAAGAATTGGTGGGAAATTTTGGAGAAAGATGGGAGGTAGTAGGATTTATCCTGCAATGACATTGAGGAAAGTATTCAGATCCACTTATATACTAAAACATTGAGGGATGAGAAGGATTATAGGTTCGTGCACATGATGTAGGACGGAATGTATGGGATAAAATATGATGGACATTTCCCAACATGATGCACTTTGTGAAATTCATAGTGATTGATGATATTACTAGGGTGATGCATTTCTTGGATGGGCCTTACTAGAGATCAGACCATATGTGAATTTTATTCACATTATTAGAATTCTGGATGTGATGAATTATGCTCTCATCACAGAAGGGAGTCTAATAAAGGCCTCAAGATGTAGCCAAACTATTTCAATATGGTGAACAATGAGATCTTCATCTAGTTTTAATAAGCACCAATATGATTTTTATTTCAAAGAAAACAATAGGATGAGTATCTAGGTTAGTGGGTATCCTTATCAAGGTGATGTTTCATTAATGTTATATTAGTGTGAAATGTTTTACCATAATAGGCCTCCGTGTCTATACCTTAATTTAGAGTTTCATTCTTTTGGTTGGTTATTCCACATATATAGGTTTTATATGGGTATGTTGTAGTAGAGTTGTGGAAGGGAATCAAGATAGTTACTAGATTCTAGGAAGGAATTAGCTACCCATTAGGAGACTGGTAGTTTGAGATTCCATGGACTTTGAGGTCGAGGCAGGGGACATGGGTACCCCAATATAGGATAGGATGTACCATCCATTGGGAGTGACATAGGGGAGTCTATACATATCATAGGGTAGAGGAGCAAGTTAGATGCATGATATGTAGTCTACTATAACATGATTGGATATATAACCTTCTACTGTTATATGTTCAATTCATTTTTGATCGCACTTTCTTGTATAATTTTATATAGGATAAGCACATTCCTTTATATATTCTCTCATTACAATTGTTTTGTTCTTAGTTATGGAATGCATATATGGTTTATTGAAAATCAATACACTGTTGTGAGTGTAGTCATAAAATATCAATCATCGTAAGACATGATCACCATATATTAGAGATTACCATTTATTTTGGGAACAATTTATGCTAGAAATGAATATTTTCAAGATAATTTAATTCTAGGATTAAATAGTTTTGTACTATGATTATATCAAATGTTATCAGAGGATATTTACATATTTATCACTTTATGGGGTTAGATATTTATAGTAGGGTGAGTGGGATCATAATTATGGTCAGGTAGGACTAACTAATTGTAGATTGTAATGTCTCATGCATCAAATAACAGGTCTCACACTATATAATGGTGGATGGAAGCTTGGTAAATTTACTTAAATGTTATACCTTTTTTAGGATGTCCTTACTAATGAGTAATATGACTAACCACCCAAGAAGAAGATTGATTTCAGGATCGAGTTGGTGACCGGAGAAAAGAATGTTTTTATCCCACCTTAATGGAAGGCACTATAAGGGATTCATGTGTAGAATATTCAATTGGATGATCTAGAAGCTAATGGTTTTATAGGACATAGTATATCTCCATGAGGTTCTCCCATGTGTTTTATCAAGGAAGGAAGTCATGATTTTTATTTATGTGTGGATTATCAGAGACTAAACTAGATGATAGTGAAGAACTAAAATCACTTTCCAAGAATCTATGAACTTTTAAATTAGAATAGATATTCCAAGATCATTTCGTAGATTGAATTGAGATATAGGAATCAATAGTTGATAGTGAGACAATTAGACATACCTCATACTAATTTTATGAGAAGGTTTGGATTGATTACGTCATGGTGATTCCATTCGTTATGAAGAATGCACCAATGATGATCATGGCCTTGATGAATTAGATCTTTAAACCTTTTATGGATAATATTTTGGTTGTTTTTATTGATGAAATATTAGTGTACTCACAACTAGCAGTCGATCATGGAGAACATTTTGGCATTGTTTGGAGTATGTTGAGAGATCATCATCATTATGCTAAGATATATAAATGAAATTTATGGAGTGATAATGTTAACTTTTTTGTTCATTTCATCTTAGATGTTGGATTGTCATTTGACCCTAATAAAGTTAGATCCATGATATATTGGGAGTGTCTAAATAATTATTTTCTGATTAAGTGTATTACAGTGTTGAAAGGATATTTTCAATAATTAGACCCGTAAATCTCGCATATGGAAGCACTAATGTCCAGAAAGACCATGAAATGGATCATTATTATAGAAATATTCATATAAAAGAGATTTTTTGGTGCTTGAGAGTAGGTTTAACTCAACACCAATATTCACCTTAACTATGAATGATATGGCATACACTATGTACTCTTAGGAAAATGGAGTTGGACTTATATAATTTCTAATGTAGTTGGATGGGGTTGTTGTTTATGGATCCATATAGTTGAGACTATAATATAGGAATTATAATATTCATGATAATGAGTTAGCTATAGTGGAACATGACTTGAGATGCTACAGAAAATATCTTTTAGGTGATATGTTTGCAGTGTACATGAACCATAAGATATTTAGGTACATATTTTCTCAATAGAACGTAAACATTCAACAATGGTGGGGGTCCAAGTAACAACAACATTTTGACTTCAAGAAAGATTATACACTAGGTAAATGAAATTTTTTTACTGATGCCCTGATTAGGAGGACATAGAAAAAGGAATCTTGAGAGTCCTTTAATGAGAAGAAGATGATGAAACTATTTGAAGATATGCATCTATATACAATGGAGTCCGAGGGATGAGTAACTATGACATCAAAATCTGTTATATCCATACTTTTGGATAGAATGTAGACTGACTAGTTATCTAATCTAGATCAATTATCTTTAAGGAAAAAAATATGTGGGGGGATGAATCATCAAGATGGCCTCTTGGAAATGAAAATTTTCTGATGTTCCTCATCCGAGTATGGGTTCTTATGGGATTACACGAGTAGATGATGAGGGAGTTTCATGAATCTAGATGTGTGGTATATCCAGGTCAGAAAAATATGTATCATGATTTAAATAGGCAGTACTGGTGGGCATGAATTAAGAAAGATACATATAGCTTCATGGATAGATGATTCACCTATTAGTAGGTGAAGGTCAAGAATGAGAGGTATACAAGGTTGTTAGAGCCTATTCGTAATTCAGAATTGAAATGGGATGATGTAATAATGGATTTCATGATAGGTTTATCTAGGACATCATGCAAGAATGATGTGGTATGGGTGATCATGGATTGATTGATGATGGTAACCAACTTTTTTTATGGAGATCTTCAACATTGACTATCTGGGTAATATTGATATGTTGTAAATAGTTCAAATTCATGGTCTTCATAAGAGTATAATTTTTTATAGAGAAATTTGTTCCATGCCTCGGTTCTAGAAGGGTATTCATTGAGCTATTAAGTAATAGGTTTTTATAAGTAGAACCTTCCATCCTAATACTAATTGTTAATCTTTGTAGTCTATTTAGATTATGGATAATATTTTATGAGCATATTTTTTTAATTTTAATCTTTCATTGGATAATTATTAAGAAATCTTTGAGTTTACCAATAACAACAGCTTCTAGAAATCGATCTAGATGGAAACAAATGAGTTCATTTATGGAAGGTTGAGATGATCACCTATTTACTTGATAAAGGCTGGTGAGTAAGTGATTATTAGAGATAGACTTGTACATGAGACATTTGAGTAGTTTAGTTGATCTTGAAGGGTTTGGTGACCATATAGACCCAAAAGAAATATTTTAATTACTATTGGACATGACCTATGGTGTTTGGGGTGGGTCATTGTGTTTTTCCTTGGGTGTATCCAATTTTGGGGAAACACCTTATAAGAAAACTAGAAATTCCAGAACCCAAGATTGTTGGGCCATTCAAGATATTTGAAAGGTTCATTATATTAGAATACTGATTAGACCTTCCAGAGAACAATAGTTCCATGAATGAAATGTTTCACAAATAAAAACTTGGTAGATACTATGATGACCTGACTCACATGATAAATTTCAAGGACTTTGATCTAGGGGTAGATGCATCCTTTGAGGAACTTATGATATTCTGGGAAAGACTATACCTCTACTATGTCTACAGTGGTATCATGAGAATTTTCAAGAGAAGAAATTTGAGTGGTAATTGAATATGCCAGCAAAATGGATGGAATTGATTTTCCAAGACCCAAGAGTGATACTTGAATATGATCATAGGCAATATTTTATTTGGTAGGGAGGTTGTTAGATCCCATATTATTCCCAGTATGTGCCTATTTTACTTTTTTCTTAACCTTATTTTAGTTATGTTTTTCTTCTTTTAATCCTTGGTGGTCGAATTTCATTTTAGGAAGGGGATAATATATTGGAAAATAACCTAATGTTTATATATTTGTGTTTTTTTAAATTAATTAAGTCTAGGTATAAATGTTTTAATGTCTTTTGAGGGTTCTATATGGGTCTGGGAAGTTTTAGAGATGGTTTGAGTTTTTAGATAGAATATACGCTATGATATACAAGATGGAAGCATTCAAATCATGAACAAGTTACATGACATGAACCTAGTGTCAGATAGATTCCATTAACCTGTTCAAAGAATAAAATCAATAAATATTTTGAAACTGGATAACAACATGAAGTGTCCGATTAGGTTTATTTAATCCATGGTGAAATATTTGTATGAATATACGCCATGTGGTAAATTAAAATAATGATTCATGTATTCAGGTCATTTATTCCACTGGTATAATGGGTTTTTGTATGGTGACCCATAAAAATTTTATTTCACTATGCATCCCCCTCCATCAAACCCTAGGGCTACACCTAGAAATTTTTTAGTGACTCATTCCCTTTCAAATGTCTCAGTCTAGAATTTATTCTCCCGTGAGTTACATCTCTTTGATGTTCCCTTTTCATACTCTATAATCTGTTCTTGTGGTGTGATCTCATGATTTCATTGAATCTGGATTTGATCTTTATGTTTATATGATCTATGTTTTCCTTATATCTCTCCTTCACCCTTTTTATCCATTATAATTCCCCAATGTGGTTGTTTTCTTAATTACCATATACTAGTTGGTGGTCTAGAATAAAAACATATTTTATATTTATATTTTTTTAGTGTGTGTAATACCATGAGATCGCACAGACACAATGTGAACATTATCTAACTATATAATGTGTGGTGATAATAATGTGTTTGGAAACCTCTATGGATCCCTTTGAATCTAATAATATTGATACTTGACTTGATACCACCCTTAGGGAGAGACTACCATTGAATAATAATTAATTGAATATTGTATTGAAATATTAATTAACATAACATGAGACCTTAGGTAATTTCATTAGATATGATCAATTTGAAAAACGAATTTATTTTCTATTCAAATAATTGGAAATAATTTGATATGATATGGTTGTTTACACTGGTATGATAATTGTTTAAAAAATAACTTGATGAATGAAAGGGTGTTTAAAGTTAAAAGTTAATTGACTGAATTGACCTTTGTGGTTTATGATGTTTTGTTTTTCTTTTCTATTTATTATTACTTCAGTTATATTTATTTCTGAAATGATTATATAGAGGGAGTGGTCTAGATGTGAGGCAACTTTATATCAGGATTTACCCGATTAGTTTGTAATTCTTATAGGTCTTGGCCTAGTTATGCTATAATTCTTATAGGGGTTGGACCGGTTATTTGGAAATAACTATATTGAGGGATTAACCAGGTTATTCTAAAATTAAATTATCGGGGGATTATCCCAGTTATGAGGGAATTATTTTATTATGGTATTTTTATGGTTATGTGATTATACCATAGAAATGTGTTTATAGTCGGTATGGTGGTGCGACATGCTCAGAGTTACTCTAAAATGGGGTCAAAGAATGTTGATTATTATAATATATTAATTTATTAATTAATAATCATGTTTATTTCTTTATTTCATGAACATACTGTGAGACTAGTTTTTTTTGACACGATGGTGTCCTCTATCTTATTTATACTCACATTATAATGGAGCCACCATTTCGTACCCTCTTGTTGATTGTTTTTTACTATATGGGTTTGAGAGTAGAGATGGGTCTGACATAGGGTTCAGAATAGGGGTCTTTAGAGTATATTTATGTCAACTTGGTTTTTATAAATATGAATTTCAACATGACATTTATTTACACTCCCACCTTCAATTAAATTATTCTTGTATTGTTGGATTGATCAATTACCTTAAATATTTTTTTATCTTTTGTTGTGGTATGATTTCCACTATTTCCATTACTCTGAAATTATTTATGATATTTCTAACACTTTTATATTATTTTCACTTTTACTACTACTCAATAACTAGGGATATAGTATCTGCAATTTTTTTTTTACACCCATGATACTAGTCAGAAACCTCCAGCATATGGGGATGTGTGGTTGTGGTCTAGTTACAAACCTGGTATGGTAATGTGATATTTTTATAGATCTAGGGACATTATAAAGTAATATAATTTTTAAAGGCAATCAATTAATTTTTTTTTAAATGTGTTTTTATTATATTGATGCATTGAATTTATCCTTTTCATTCATAGTTTCACATTTTTTTCTATACTTAATAATAACTTAATCATTTTTCTCATTTCATCCTGACCGTCACAATTATATTTTTTAACTTTCTATTTTTTTACTTGGATTTTTAAACAAATGTCTCTAACTTCCCCCCAATAAATATCTATATAATGTTTCCAAATGTGTTGGTTATGAGACTCCAAGTGTTCCTCCCCATATGCCAGAGCCTACCGACTAGAAGTGGGGGTGTGAAATGTATAGTAGGGAGACTATACACCCTAGTAAGAAGTTTCATCATAGTAGAAATAATCCATATAAATGAAAGCATTCAATGTATAAAAAAAGAAGAAACCAATAATAAAATAAAAATGAATAATATTATAATTAATAATATGAATATTTTAATGAAGTGATAGAATTTAAAAAATGTCATGTGAGAAAAAATAAAATTAAAAGACTAGAAGTCTCAAATAAAAACTCAACAGCACACAGTCTCAATCCTCATATCACCCCGTCCTCCAATCTATATCCTATTAGTAAAAACCAATCAATATAAAGATCCTCTTCCCTCGTCCATACCCATATACACATACTCTTCTCATGTATCAAATGGTGGCTAAAATAGGGTGTGGTTATAAATCTGTAGGTTGGAACCACCATGTCTAAACAAAATAGTATGATAATAAGTGTATGAAATAAATCAATAAACAAGTGTATTAATTATTTCAAAATTTAAAAAAATACAAAAAACAACCTACTTCGGCACCATGATGGAATATATTTGAAATTTTCTCTCAAACATTCCCACCACAACCATATAACCATATTTAAATAATATTATTTAGTGTCAAATAGGAATATCTATGAGCATATATCACGATCTTTCCAACAATAATCATAAACATGTAATAATCACAACAATCTATGTCAAATCATAATAAGTATTATAAAATTTGAATAAAATCTATATAAGTAGTAAAACACCCTAATAAAAGCCCAATAATCATTACATCATTCAGGTAATAGCCCTATATTCATTAAAAATGGGACTTGGATGAAGCCTATCAATATACACATTTTTGCATATAAGGATACCTATGTGAGGGACATGCCTGATATATAAGAATTTCCGCAAGGATGAAAATTATTTTCATACAACATGAATATCAAAATATCAAATCATAATCCTAAATGGTTAATTATTCTTATTACAAATTTTCATTTACATACCACTGTCATTCATATCATAGTTGATCAAGCGTCAAAACAATAAGCCGCATTCCACAACATATGGATTTTATATAATAAATCACATATGGTATCATGTCAGAAAAGACACACTTTAATCCATTATCCAACTCAATTATATTCATGGTTCTCTTACCCAATAGGTTTCCATAAGCTATGTTAAAATCCAATTGAAACAAAAGCCTACAAGGAACCATCACATTTATTATTTAATTAATTCGACTACACTTTATGTTGGAGAAATCACGATATTTCATATAGTTGGATATTTTCAGACCACATAGTTACTATTTAGACCCTACACCTTTAACCAATGATCAAACAATGAATCCACAATAAAAACCAATGAGGAAGAAGGTGCATATAATATATATGAGGTTCATAGATAAAAAATAATCAATATCAAAACCAAAAAATCACATGGTTAATAGATTACATTTCCATGGTTGAAAAAAAGGTAGAGTAGAGAGAAACTATACCAAAGCCACATAGAAGTGATCAATGGAATTATTGGGAATTATGGAAGGTAGGTTGGCACTCCAATGACACTTGGAAGGTGCCCTAGGGTTGATTGGGGAATGTTGCAATGCGTTAGAATAAACATACAACCACACATCATATATTAAAATTTCTAGTTGGGTAATTACATAGTGTGTAATGTAGTTACATTTAATGTAATATGTTAATGGAATACATCCAAAAAACCATCACCTCAGATTATTTAATTAAAATCAGCGAACATTAAATGAGGTGTAATCCATTTACCTGTCTTGTAAATGTTCTAAAAATGGGTTTAATCCCATTTAACATTTGAAAAATCCAAACCCCATTTAAATATTATCAACATTCCAAGAATATATGAAACACTTGAACCATTTACCCAAAATCCATTAATTTAATTAAAAAATACAACTTTGGAATATAGGTCATATTCCCAATAAATGTTCTTCACATGGATCTACTCTAGTTTTCTTTATTTTCCTCGCAAACTAAGATTTTGATTATTAAAACAAAAAATATACATGATAAAACATGACAAAAAAGGTTTAAATATGAAGAAAAACTTACCCAAAATAATAATTATTTAAAAAAAGAGACATAACTATAAAAAGAATAGATCTTATAGCTTCCCTATAGGTTCAATCCAACTTATTGATGTACTAATATAGTTTATGTTAACAAAATAAATAATTAAAAAATTTCAAATGATTCTCTCAGGTAAACACATTTCATTTTTATTCAATATAAATTATATATAGATCAATATTTTTGTATATACCTAATGAATGAGGTAAGGTGTCATGGGGTACCAATATCAATTTTATTTTATCATGATATTTGGTTTACCTTGATTTTTTGGAGAAGTCTTCTACATTTATTAGATACAAAGATAAAACTCATCACTTATTATAATCCAGACATTCATGGTTGATCTAAATGAACCATTAATGCTCTGGAGGATATTATTTTTAACACCCTAAGATTTCATGGATCCTTTAATTTTTAAATAAATTAAATTTATTTGATAACATTCATTATAGGTGTCATTAAGTTAAGATTCCTCCAAATGAAATACTAGGTTAGATTGTGTTTCACAGGACATAGAGTTTCCCTAAGACCACGATTTATTATTTATATAATTATTTTAACCCATCCATTATGAAATAAACATTTAATTTAGTTATATAAATGGTAATAAAAAATTTTAAAATATTTTGTGTAATTGTTTTATATAATGAACAGATTTTTATAAAAAAATTACTTAATTTTTTGTAACATATTTATATAATTCAGAAGTACTATTTTCTCAAAAATTTATTTTTATTACTTTTCTTCACAATAATAAAATTTATTTTTGGAACATTTAAAATCTTAAAATTTTATGTAATCTTCTTTTCAAAATTATCTTGGGGTTATTTTTTGGGATTTTTATTGAAAAAAGTTATTTTTTGATGAATAATGAAAAATACTAAATTATAATTTAAAAGGGGTTTTTCCTTTAATTTATTTATAAAGTTAAATTATATATTATTTTTTTAAAAGTAATCATATTTTAATAAATAAAATAAGAATCCAATTTATATTGTTGTAACTTATTACATATTTAATTTTTTTAAAAGCTTTGTAAACTATGAACACTTTTCTCTTTAAAAACTATCTTTCTTGCTAGGTCTGTGCGATTAATATTAAATTAAAATTTCCCAATTATATGAATGGATTTGTTAAAAATGGATGTCATATTTATAGTAAAATTACTATATTATATGATAATTTCAACTTAATTTTTGAAAAAAATAAACTGCACGATTAGCAACAATTATTTAAAGGGTTTGGGGAAAAATGGTTTTATCATGGTGTTAAACTAAAAAGATAAGGGTTAAAAATAACCCAAAATTTTTACAACACCCATATTATAGACATATATTGACATTATATCTTATATTATTGTTAATTTTCCCTTATTTGAGCCATATGAATTTAAAAAATGTCGCTGAATTGATTTATTTAAAAACTTTACAAGTGTGGCACTCACCTCACTTTTAAAAGGCCACCCCTTATCATCTCATATTCACACTATAGAACAATGTTTTGGAAAAATATCCACCAATATCAATTAAAAAATCCCCTAATCTAGTACTATTATTCTTAGATTATATATAAATCCCACCAAGGAAGGATTTGGGTGCAATCCTATGGTGGATACCTGAAGAAGAGGCAACATTCATCAATGATCACTTTTTTATTTTTTACTAAATCTTTTTAAATTATTATTATACCGTGATTATATACTTATATAAATATTTCCATGTAATTATATGTTTTTATGTTAAGATAATTACCTAAAACCACCTTCACATCCGTCAAATGGGTTATAAGATCATCCTTCGTGTGTACGGTGGACTTCTGCCTTGTGAAACGATGTCATTTTTTTCCATTACAACATGTCACAGTTAGTTATAATGACGGATTAAAAATATTTATTTGATACATATGGTATTATTATTATTATATATTTATTATATCATAGAGGACATCATTATTTCCAATTTGTGAGAATAAGATAACGACACTCGTGCGTATCGTAGACTACCGTCTCACAAAGCGATGTGATTCATTCATAGTTTACATAGAGGGTATTATGGATGATATTAATAGAAATTTGTGATATAAATGACATATAATCATTTATTTAAGGATTATACATAATTCTCCTTTATTAATTTTAATTCTATATGCAAATATAAACATCATTCATGCGTACTGGGGACCCACTATCTTTATTAACAATTTATTTAATTTTATATCACAAAATATTATATATTAATCTAAATAAATAAATATTGAATATATATTATATTTATTACATGTTTAAAATTTTTTATATTACTAAATGATGATAAAATTAAGTTTAATAAGAATAACATATGAAACCTTATATAAAAAACAAAGCTCTTATTACCCAAAGTATAACTTTAACCTGGAATTGATATGAAAAGGGTAATAAAATGTCATAATAAATTAATATATGGTATGATGTAAATATAAATAAGGTTCTTTTATATTTCTATAATAAAATTATATTTACTCTACTGGTGGTTTTAATTTGTACCACAGAATTTGAGACATATAGTTTGGTATTTTTGTATCAATTTTTATTCCTTGAGATGTATGTTATATTATATACATATATTATTTCACCAGGTGTATATACAACACATTTTACAATTAATACACTAAATTTATTTATCCTCATGATATTTTTTCTTCCATTTTCTATTATTCCTTCATGAGGCTTACAATTAAAAATTTCAAAAGCATTAATGATTTTATGTTAGAATCTCATCATTTATTAAGAATGTATATAATTATGATTTCAATGTTAAAAAGTACAATACAAATATATTCAAACTCATGAATATTCTTCTCTTTTGTATATTAAGGCTAGTTTCAACTAATTGTACCATTTTTCCACTCTTTTTTACAAAAAATAATCTGTAAAATGTTTTTATTAAAATCCAACATTATTTCTCTCCTAATTCAAAAAATCCATTTTCATCCAAAACCATGTTTTTAGAAAAATGATTCCACATATATTTTACTATTTTATTGTAATTTTAAAATACTTTTTTTAACCTTATTTTAATTTTTTTAAAACAATTTAATGGAAATTAATGTCGTTTTCCAAGAAATTTATGTTTGGATTTTTCTGAAAATGTGAAAGGAATATTTATTTTTACACATACGTCCTGAATAAAGATTCCTAATGTCATGCCTATTATTTTAATTAAAGAATCTTTTATATGTTTTATGGATCATTTTCAATGAAAAATATATTCAAAATGTGTTCTATTTTAGAAATATTTTTCTAATAATAAAAAATATTTCCTCAAGAAATGTTTGAAATGATTGTTCAATGTCTTTTTCTAGCTAAGATGAAATCCTTTGATGCTATATATACCTTACTGGGGATATTATCCAAGGATACCATTCATATTTTTTATTTCATTGGTTTAAGTTTAGGATGAAGGGATGTTTGTGAGATCTTTTTATCTTCCACTAGTTATACCATGGTAAAATACATATGAAACCAACGTCTTTTAATGGTTATGTAATGATGAAATTATTATTAAACCTCTCTATTACCCATAGGTTATGATATGATGGAATTTTTATAAAGTCCATTATATTTCATGGGTTATGATATGGTGAATTTTTTATGACTTCGTGACATACATAAATATGATTTTCATTATGAGATGAATGGGACCTATATCTCCCTCCCGTGTATTGGATAAATATTTATATATCATGATATGGACTAGACTAGAATGGAGAGTATTTTTAGAACAGTAATGGAATTCATCTTCTATGATGGTATTGAGATTGAACCTAAGTACTATGATTTTTTGTGGAGTGAACCCATTCCACATTGATAGAATTTTAAATTATTCTTCAATAATATTGAAATGATTTTCAATGATTATGTGAATGAAACAAATCGTTGTCTTATGGTTATTTTATGCTCTCATTGATAATGTTATTTCATTCTCTTATGTTTCTTATCTTAATAAATGAAAATCTTATTTCTATGTTTTAAGATTATGATATTTGATATGTATGTGATGTTTTTCAAATGTTATTCTCTTGTTCTCCTATATTTATGTTCATTTTATGATTAAATCCCTCCATGGTTTTCCATTATTGAATATCTGATCACTCTCATTATTATGTTTCCTCTCTCCAGGTTATGAAAAATTTATTACGTATTATATGTCTAATAAGGGTTCTAGTAATGATGATCACAATGGGAGATGATGTAGTTTACCTATATTCAATTTTTTGGATTTTAAATTTTCCAATGATACAAAAATATTATGTTCTTCAAGCATGTTTTTGTGTATTGTGATTAATATTAATAAAAAATATATAATATCAATGTATAATAAGTGCATGTCACTATATTATTAGACTAAATCCAATGGATTTTATAGTGTTTTGGATTAACTACTTCCCCTGGTAGAGTTTTCATTTTTAAATAATTTCCACACTCGCATTCAAATCTAATCATATGGGGATCTGTATGTGCAGTGGTGCAGAACTACAACATGTTGGGACGAAGATTTAAATCATTAATTAATGGAAGAAGTTATTGATCCAAAATAGAATATAGTAATCAAGCCATTCAGTGGCATGTTGAAACAACCAAAATTTTTTAGAAGAGATATGATAATAAACATCAATGTGGTTTAGATTTTGATGTAAAATATGAGACATTCGTTCAAATGTCATTGTGGAAAAGGGTTATGAGATTAAATAATAATGGAATCTTGAGCCCTTGATACATTTTCCTATTTGAAATCATCAATTGTGTTGGAAGGGTAGATTATCATCTAAAAATTCCACTAATCCTATCTTAATTTCATAATGATTTACATACATCACTTTATTGAAGGAAAAAACCTAACCATTTTTATATACTAAACATAGTAGTTGTATATTTGGAATAAGATCCTTCTTAAAAGGATATACATATAAAAATATGGGATCATATAAATAAAGTACTGTGAAATAGAACCACTTGATTCCTTAAAGGTTTATGGATGAATAATAATTTTATGGATGTAATGTATAAACCTGAAGATTTAATGTGGACAATGTACCCTTATTTTTTCATAAAATCAATCAATTTTAAGGGAAAATTCTTTTAACTAGTGTATAATATAACACCATATCATTTTACAATGCATTTTTCCATAAAAAATAAACAATAATATATAGATAGTTTCATATCTAACATTTAAATAAAATGATCCATGACATTTAATATTTATATAAACTATCACAATACACTATAAATAGTCGTCAATTATGAGAATTAAATTAGAAACATCCTCAGGAAAATAATAATAGTAATAAAACTCCATGTAAATAAAAAAACGCATACATGGAATCCTTATCCTTAAAGTTTTAATTAATTATCATCACCATAATTATAACTAATAATGTAAGGAAGATAATAAGAGATATTACAGAAATATAGAGGGAGAATTAAATTAATAGGACTAATTATTATAATATTTTTTTGTAATTCAATATATAATAATTAATTACCATAGTATGTATGAACTATAAAATTTTTTTTAGAAAACTATTTTCATTAGTATGATTTTTCACTACCGATAAAAATGGTTTGGAGAACTATTGGTATTGGTGGTAACATATTTATGCATAATGATAATAATAAATATTTTAAATATAATAATTATATATATATATATATGTGTATATATTTTTTTATTTTTCATCACCACATTAGTGTTAAGTGCGTGGTAAAGTATTTGGGAAACAATAGGGAGGTCATGGGAATAAGACACTGCAGGAGAATTTTTTTCAATAGAGGACCCATACCAAGGGTTTGACCAAACTATTATTATATGAATTTCCTTTGAAATTACCCACAAAAAGGGTTTGATAACCATTGGTATTGACCACATATACCAATGGATTGAGAACCATTGTTATAGACAACATATTCCAACGGTTTAGTGAAACAATTTTTATAGGTCAATACCAATGGAAAATTACCCAACAGTTCCCCAATCCATTAGTATAGACAATAAAAATGGTTTGAGGGCCTATAAAAACATTTAAAATCCGTTTTTATCATTTTTTTAGTATTGAAATATAACTGTTATATATATGGTCATTAAAAATATAGACATTTGATATATGGAAATTAAAAATATATACTGTTTTTTGGATATATTGTTTTTCGGTTTTCATGCATTCAATTATTATATTAATTTTTTCTAAATTTGAAAATGAATCATAAATAATATATTTTTAAAATGAAGTAACAAAATAATATATTTAAATAAAAAATTTATGTAGCAGAAATATTTTTAAGCTTTATATTTTTTTAATATTAAATAATTATTTTAAATAATTTTAAATTAACATAAATATATTAATATAAATGGAATGATAAAATTAACTTATTGTAATATAAATAAATAATTTTAATTGTTTGTGGGTAAAATTATTTAATGATAAAAATAATATTTTAAAAAAAATTATTTTCACAAGTGTTGTGAATTTTTATGATGATAAATTAAATTGAACAGTTTTGATTAAGAATATAATGAAATAAATTTATGAATAAGAAAATATAGTATAACCCATTTAATTGGTAATTGATATGAAAAAGGATTAATAACACCTAAATCATAGAATTTAATTATTCTATAATATATATTTTTTATATATTTTATGTTTCCATTTAAATTTTAAATTTACAATATTCAAAATTTAATTTAGATTAAATATAGCATAAATTTTTAATTAACATATCAAAATTAGTTTAGTATGTCATTTTTTTTTATGTTTTAAAATGAGTCATTGAGATAAAAATACATTTACAATGGTACAAATTAAATGAGGTAAATTGTGTCAAACTTAGTGGGGAAGTAAAATTATATCATAAAATCCTATCTCTAAATGTGTTGATGAGGTGTTAATAGAATAAATTAACACATAATCATTATTTTATTCTTTGTATCCACTTTCTGTTAAAAATTAAATCCTTACACCTTTGGAAAAGTATATTTTTGAAATTACAACTAAAAAATCACCTATAGAAGGCCTCCTCCTCCCAACCATAAATACCACTCAAACCATTAGTTTATTTCTTAAATATATTCCCATTGAACCTTCACCAAATCCATCTAAGTATTTTGATATTTGATGATTCAATTATGGAAGCCTAAATCACAATTCTAATGGAATCCATGTCATGAGGGTCCAAATTCATCAAGCATCCAAGTTCTTCCTTTAATTTTTCAACTAAACTAGGATATTCCCTCATTATAAATATTATTCCATTCCATATGGGTTTTATATTATCATCATTAATTTTATAGGAATATGATACAATATTTATATAACTTTATAATCCTACTTAATCTTTTGTATAACAGGTTCCTGGTTGGGTCAGTTCAATCACCTATATGAATGATTATGTACAAAAAATAACCATTTTCATGAATAATATATGTCAAGAATGTCACGAACCTACCAGGGTTGGCCATGACCCAGTCACCCTAGCTTGTTCGCGACATGGCCCGAGGGGCGTTCTTAAGCCCCATGGGCTGGCAACTAGTGATGAGTATCAAAATTTAATAGTTGGGAATAATTTTGCAATAAATAAAATAAATAAACATGAATAAACATAATATTAAAACTGAACTCGAGAAGCATCACAAGAAAAAATACGAAAAAACTCAACATACCTCCACATGACAATCCAGGTCACCTCCCAACCAATGGAAAACCGTTCTTCTATAATGAGAAACTCATCCATGAAAACCTTAGCAATGGAAACTTGCAACTGAAATGATAAATATAGGCTTGACCATTAAAAATTATATGTACAGTTGGCATGATAAACCACCAAATCCAACATATCCTTTAAAAAATATCCATTACCACAAGTTTTAAATAAAATTATAAAATTAGTTTTTATATATTATAATAAAACATTACCATTTACCCATTTTAAAAACCTAACACACAACACATTTAATTTCTGAAACAAATTACAAATTTTCAAACAAATCCATATAGGGAAAACAAGGCAGTGTAAAAGGAAACAGGTAACAATATAAGCTAAAAATTATAACTGAAAGTAAACATGAAAAGAGAAGAAAACCCATGGGTGATCCTAAACATCCCTAGAAGACCCTAGATGTACTTGGATTCAGAATAACCTTTCGGAATAGGGTGAAACATCTATGTCTACAACCAACTGGACAACCTATAGCTGACCAATCTAGTGGAAAAGACCGCCTGTCCTGACAAACAATCCATGAGGGTACCAACCCGTCTAATTGGAGTTGATCAGAAACCGTCACTCGATCATCTAAAAGATACACATGACCCCATAGTTTTTATTATAATACAATTCAATTATGAAGGCCCTCGCACGTGTGACTCGTCCCACTACACTAGCCTTCCCCAAACATAAACACTTCCAATGCATTCACCCATAAAGTGTTACCCTAGACTGGAGATCCCCCAAACATACATTATATTATTTGACATTAACAAAGCTCCTATCAGGCCATCATGCCATGAATTCATTAAAACCATTTTATAT
This sequence comes from Viscum album, assembly GCA_963277665.1. Taxonomy (NCBI): domain Eukaryota; kingdom Viridiplantae; phylum Streptophyta; class Magnoliopsida; order Santalales; family Viscaceae; genus Viscum; species Viscum album. The sequence continues at coordinate 113,270,341 of OY728121.1, forward strand.
CTTTTTAGAAATATTAATGTTGTTAAACAGACATACAGTAATCAAAATGCAGTGATTTCAAAGAATCAACCCAAATATTACAATAAAGATGAATGTTCAAAATGGGCCTTTGAGTTGACATGTATAAATCCATATACCCAAAAAAAATTTACCAATACCAATTTTAAATTTATAAATCCAAATAGGAATGGTTCATTCAAAACTCACACCGAAGCATGTTTCAAGGCCAAATGACCAAACCTTAAGGAATACATTAAAACCCATTTTAAGAACCACACAAAAGACCCATCCTCATCTGGAAGGAATGAACCATTTATAAAAACCAATCATTCATGTAAAATTAAATTTATAACACCACCTTAATTGGACCACACATACATGTCTTCACCTAGTGCACCCATGGATGTGCCAACATCTAGTGGCATCCCAAACATCCAAAGAGACACTCAGATATTTTTTCCGTGGAACACCAATTGATTTTAAACCCTAACCAACAAAACAATATGTAAATAATTTCATAAACCAAAAAAACAGTTTATAAATTATTTTATAAAGAATCCAACTAGTTTATAAAAAAATTCTTTGATAAATCAATCCAATTTATAATAGATTTTTTAAAAAAAACGGGATATTTTATAAACAGACTAAAAACATTATAAACAAATTTATAAACCGACCAAAAAAAATTTGTGGAAGCCTTCCAATCCCACATTAAAGAACAATATCATTTAAAATAAACATCCTAGGTATCTTAACATGAGAAATTTACACAATTACCTATAAAAAGTTAATTTTTATAAGTTCGAAGAAGACAAAAACAATAATCACCATAAACCATATATATAATAGAGTTGCAATTAATCTTTAAGAATCAATTGAATAAATGAATGTTCGAATGAATCATTTCATAAAAGAATAATTGGAAATTCTTTGCACAATGGTGAGTGATCGCAGCACCGCTTCAGTGGAATGATGAATAACCTTCTACAGACCAAACACACACCTAAAATAATGAGTAAAATATTTGAATTACACTTTGCACCATTAGGGTTTGGCTATGGAATAATATCCCTTAAAACAGATAGAAAAACACACCGTTGAGGGGTTCGCGACCAATGATGGGTCAGATGGGGTTTCGTGCGAGCAGGAGGCCACACAAGGGGAGAGGCGGCCACTGGAGGGTTCATCGGAGTATGAGTAAGTGCTAGATTTTTGGGGGGATACTATAGAAGGTAAACAATGAGTTGGTCAGAGAACGACCTGGCTAGAGGTGTGGTGGGGTGAGGTGATTGGCTAGAGATTCGTAGTGAGGTCATCTAGGGGGAGGGTTTGTTGCTGGCCAGCACAATATGGAGGCGAACTAAGGGAGGGGGTGAGAGGTGAGGTTGTCAGCTGGAGTGGGAAAGTATACCAAGGATGAGAGGTGAGGTTTTCAGGTAATGAGGGTGAACACGCTGGAGGTATGAGGTGAAGGAGGAAGGGACTGATGCCGGGGAGTGAGACAACAAAACCTACTATATCTGGAGGGTTCGGCGACAGGAGGAAAAAGTGGGGGGAGGTGAGATCAGCTTCTGGGTGGTGCACTGAATAGAGCAGTTGTGAGGGATGACTGGTGGGAGCAGAGACTAGAATGAGGGAATTCTGGTTTGAGGCTGGGAGGATAGGGAGAAATTAATAGATGAGGGTGGTGGAGCGGGCTTCTGGGCGCAGTGCAAAGGGAATAGGGAGGCATATCATGCAGGTAAGGGAGGGGGCACTGTGGGTAGTCGAGGGTTTAATTTTTTTTATTTTAATTCTTATTACAAATATAATGATATAATTACAATAATAATAATAATAATAATGATAATACATACAGTAATGAAAATTGAAATAATATTGATAATTAAAATAATAATAAAAATAATAATAATATTATTAATAATTTATTAGTAATTATATTAATTTTTTTAAAATAATAAAAATATCATTAACAATTCTTAATAATAATAATATTTTTATCTACACAAAATCATTATAATTCTTATAATATAAAAATTAAACTTGATTTATTTACATAAAACGTCATTTATTTTAAATATTATACACTTTCGAAGGTACCCAAGCCAACCGTGTGGACACTGCCCACTATGCAGTGACCAAGTATATGTCCAAAACCCACTAAAATTGTTAAATATCAAAAAATAAAAATTGTCATGATCTCAACCTGAACCACAATGAGGTTATCCGAAATCATGAAATAATTAAATTTAAATTAATTTAAAATTTATGGTTGTGAAGATTATCCAAAATATAGGCACTTTCTTCCCCCAGAAATTCACACATCCGAACAATCGACAAAACAAGAATCCATGCCCCATTAAAATAGAAAGAACCCATAATACAAGAGAACATGAGAGGGTTATCCCCACCATAGGAACTCAACTAGTTAGGAGATTTAACTCCCAAATCGACCCCCAGCAAGCTTGGGACTCATGTGGAACTCCCTACCGATCCAAACTAACATCTATTGTACGGGCGAACAACAACTCTAATGAAACATGGAACTCTCAACAGAGGCCAAAAAACATCCAATAGTATAGAAAAACCTCTGATAGAAACATAACCCAAGCATTGAACATGAGCATAACTAAAAAAATCAATTATTCCACAGGCTCTTACATCTCCAAACTATCACAGCTAATCCAAGATCAACCCAGATAAGCGCCAAACACACTTTTATGAAAAACGCATGATTCATAAATCTGTAATCAGACAAACAAAATTGTTCGGATTATAATAGAACATTCCCATATTAACTTCATGACGAAACAAAAAACCAAAAATAAAAAACAACATTAAAACCATAATAGTTGAAAAAAAGAATAGAAAGACTTTAAATGATCCACTACCAACACAAAACAAAAATCCTGATCCAATGCTCCACACCCCCAACAACTCCTGATTGTGCGTGAGCTTGACCGTAAGACCTGTGGTGGGGGATCTGATTGATGAAGCATCACTTGAATCATAGTTAGGCCCGAGAATTCCTCCGGTCATTGTGTCCTATTCGAGTGATGCTTCCTATAGAACATCTCTAGATTACCTAGACCCCTGGCACGATGACATGTTTTCAGAGGGAAGTGACATGACGGCTTCACAGGCCTGAACCGACCACAGTAGTGGAACACCACTGAATGTTCTGATGAATAGGAAGATATACCCACAAAAAAGGACTCTTTTAAAACTAGTCCCTCTGGAACACCATGTTCGCCAGATGGGGAACCTTTTCATGAAACCCGATAAGCTGGATTTCCATCCATCTGTGCTCTAGAGACCAACTCAGCTAAAAATGCCTCATCCAACAACATATAAAAATGATGGTCCCAATAAGGTAGGACCCTCTCATTGATATTTGGACGAATTCCCCCAATGAAGAGAGAATTATTCATCAAATCCATTGATGCTACCTCTAGTGAAAAGGACACAAGATCTTTGAAATAGACAACATAAGCCTTCACCATCAATTAGCCTTATTGGATATGCATGATCTCTTCCCTTTTCATTGTCTTCTCATCTTCTGGTATGAACCATCAGACAAAGATTGAATTAAAGGCATCCCATGTCATCCAAAATTGCATTAATGGTGGGGCGAATAAATCTCATTCATCCAGAGATGATCCTTCGAACATACCCAAAATGGAACACAATCTAACAACTTTGGGAGTTACCAATAACCTGAAGACACATTTGACCTCTTTAAGCCACATAGTGGAATATAACATACAATGTTTACCTTGAAGGAAATGCAATTCCCAAGAAGAAAAAAAGGGGCATGATTTATCAGAAACTCTGGGGGTATTTTGGTGCAGCTATTTCTAAACAATATATAAAACAAAAATCTGAAATTGATATCTGAAGAATGTATAATTAAAAGTAACATCCATACCCAAAATGACTGGATCAAAAACCAAACAAACACAAACCCAACCCAAAAATTCCCTTTTTAGTTTAGATTTCTAAACCACCTTCTTTCAAGGGAAGTTTCCAAATACCAAACCCACATTTAAAACCAAATTCAATTTTCAAGAATCATTCCCCCCATTTTATAAATCACTATAGAAAGAATGGAAAGACCTTTAATTCCAAGAACACACCCCAATAATCCCATGAACCCTTTCACATTCCTTTGTAGACATTCATCTATAGGCACCAAAAAGCAATTCCCATCCATTCCCTCACATTTGAGAACATTCATAAAGAGTACCTGAGGTTGTAATGAAACCAAATCTCTAACAGTTCCAAGAAAACACCATATTTTTAGATAAAGAGATTTTAGTTTTAAAAATCCATTTCATGAATTAAAATCCATTAAAAAGAAATCATTCTCATTTCAAAACCCCTTTATCATTTTCAACGGTGGAATTACATCAACCTAAACCAAGACGACACTCAAATTGCATCAAACTACCAGTGTGAGGGACTAGAAGTCACACTTATCCTAGAGACATGGTAGTGGTCCATGCCCCCAATAAACGTCAACAAGTAAGAGGAACATAAACAGTGTACTCAGACACCACATGGTTCACTACATCATATGAAATCCGGATGTAACATTGGTTTGCCTCCGTTTTCGTCGATCTATCTAAAACTAACTAGAACAATAAAATAACTTAATTCCCAGACAACCCCTAGAGACTCGAGGTTTGGAACGAGAGAGAGTTCATAACATCCTTCTCATACCTACCTATCAAGTCCCGATAGTCCTAATATCTATCAACCGAACACCCCAAATAATAAGGTCCTCCTCTGATACCATTTCGTCATGCACCAACCCAGGTCGTCCCTAAACCGGTCACCCGAACTTGTCCACAACATTGCCCGAGGGGCATTCCCGATACCCATAAGCTGAAAACTTGTGTCGAGCATAAAAATTTAATCAATTTGAAGGATTTGACCCATAGATACAATTGAATAAGTTGATATAAACAAAATAGTAAAACTTAACATGAGTAGTGGGAAAAGAAAATAAACAAAACTGCTCAACGTACCTCCATGTGACCTTTCAGGTCACCTCCCAACTAAAGGACGACCTTGTTCCAAAAATGAGAAACTAATCCAAGAAAACATAAGAAAATGAAACATTCAACTGAAATGATAAAGATTGGTGTGAGTAATAAAAAAGATTAGAAGGGTTTCCAAGATATACCATAGAATCCAATGACACATTTCCTGAAACAATTCATTACCACATATTTGAAATACAATTAAAAAAGTATGTTTTCCAAATTTTAATAAAATAATACCATTTACCCATTTTAAAAACCCAAGGCACACCATGTGACATTTTTGAGACAAAATACAATTTTGAAATCAAGATCCAAATAGGGAAAACAAGGAAGTGAAAAAAGAAACAGGTGACAATATAAGCTTAAAAAACAAGTATAGATGAAAGTAAAAAAAGCAAAGCGAAGACAAACCACATGTGATCCTAAACATCCCTAGAATACCCTTTGATGTACTCCGTTTTGGATCCACCTATCGGCGTGTAGTGAAGCTCCAATGTCTATAACCAACTTTCCACCCTATAACTTACCAATCTAATGGCAAAGCCCACCTGTCCTAACAACCAATAAAGGGGGTACCAACCCGTCTAATCGGGGTTGATCAACATCCATCACTTGATCATATAAAATATTCCTAGGAACTCATGGTTGTTTCCCTAAGCTAGAGTAGCTCTCAAATACACATCCAATCATTTCACATTACAAATGTGCCCACCAGGTCGTCATACCATGAAATAATTAAAACTATTTGATACATATTTCAAAATTTAAAAGTTGTTGAATGGTAATACAGTAATAAAATTTTTTTCATTTCAATGAATCAACCCAAAAATTACACTAATGACGACAGAGCCAAACAAGCCTTTGAGTCGACAAGTATAAATCCATTTACCCAAAACATCTTACCAATACTGCTTTCAAATTTATAAATCAAAACATGCATGGTTAATTCCAAACTCACAAAAAATCATGTTTCAGAACCAAACAGACAAGCATTAAACAATACATTAAAAACCATTTTAAGAACCACACAAATGAACCAACCTCATCTGGAAGGCATGGACCATTTTGAAAAACAAAATCAAGGAAATGTAAATATAAAACACCACCTTCATTTGACGACACATACATGTGTTCACCAAGTGCACCCATGGATGTCACAACATCTAATAGCACCCCAACTATCTAAAGAGACACTCTGAAGATTTTCCCAAGAATGGCCAGTTTCCATTAAACCATTAGTGACCAATGAATTTTTAAATAATTTCATAAAAAAATAGTTTATAAATGATTTTATAAATAATACATATAGTTTTTAAAAAAATTCAAAGATCAATACAAACAATTTAAGAACAAATTTATAAACAAACCGAGAAACTTTCTAAACAGACTAAAAAACTTATAAAAAACTTTATAAATGTACCAAAAAAATTAGTGGAAGCCCTCCAATCCCACTTTGAGGAACAAGAACATTTAATATAAACATCCAAGGTATCTTAACTTGAGAAATTTATACCATTCGTTAGAAAAACTCATTTTTAGTAAGTTCGAATAAGACAAAAAAAGTAATCCTAAAAGACCATATATATAATAATATAGCAATAAGACATTAATAATCATTTGAAGACATACATGTTCCAACGAATCATTTAGGTAATGAATGATTGGAAACACCTACCTAAAAGGAGAGTGATTGCGACACCTCTTCTATGGAATAAAGAATAACCTCCTCTGGACCAAACACATGCCTAATACAATGATGAATGAACATGAACTACACATCGAGCCATTATGGTTCAGATATTGAATAAAATCGATAAAAACTAACAAAAAACACACCGGTGAGGGGGTTAATGACCAAATATGGGTTGTAAAGGGTGGTCAAATTTATGTAAGAATCCGTGTAGGGGGAGCGGTGACCAATGGATGGTTCCCCAGAGTTGGAGGAGGAACTAGCTGTGGGGTTGGGCTGCTGGAGAAGGGAAGTGTCTCGGGGGTCAGAGCATGGCCTGGCTAGAAGTACGGAGGGGTGAGGAGGTTGGTTGGAGATACGGGGTGAGGTCGGAAGGGGGTAGGTTGCATTCCCTATTATCACAAAATAGAGGCAAACCGAGGGAGGTGAGAGAGGTGAGGTAGTCAGGTAGAGTGGGAAAGCATACCATTGGTGAGAGGCGAGATTATTGGGGAATGAGGGAGGAATGTCTGGAGGTGCGAGGTGAAGGTTATAGGTACCACTCCTGGGGTGAGAGTTCACGAAGCTTACTAGTAATGGTGGGTTCGTAGGATGGACATTAGAGTGGGAGGTGGGTGAGATCAGCTTCTTGGTGGTGTTCCGAACAGAGAAGACGTGTGGGCTTCTTGGGGGTAGTGCAGGCTGGAATGAGGGAAGTTGGGTGTGGGTCTAGGAGTCCAGGGAGAAGGTCGATGCCAAGGGTGGTAGTGTCAGCTTCTTGGCATGGCCCACAGGGAATAAGGAGGCTACTCACGTAGGTAAGGGGAAGCATTGGTGTGGGTAGTCTAGGGTTTATTTTTGTTTTATTTTAATTCATAATAAAAATATAATAATCATATTACAATAATAATAATTATTATTATATAAAGAATGATAATACAAATAGAAATGACAATAAATATAATAAAAATTATTGAAATAATAATAATAAGAATAAGAATATTAATAACAATTTATTAATAATTATATTAACAACAAATTTTAAATAATAAAAAAATCATAAAAAATTCTTAGTAATGGAAAAAAAATTCTACACAACATCATTATTATTATTATAATTTAAAAATTAAACTCATTTTATTTACATTAAAATCAATTATATTAATCATTAGACACTTGCGAAGGAACCTGAGATAACGGTGCAGCTACAAGACACCATGGAATGACCGTTCATGGGTTTGAAACCCAATAAAATCGTTAGACGTCAAAAAAAAATCTCCGCAATCAACCCGCACCTCGACGAGGTCAACCGAAACCATGAAATTATTAAATATAAATTAATTTAAAAAATCATTTTGTGGAAAATATAATAATACTAGAAATATACGATTTTATAGAGTAATATTAATCTTTAAAATGTTTCTATAAAAATAAAATATAATTATATTATAATTATAATATAACTTATACATATATGTGAATTACCCAAAAATGTTTCTTTTGTATTACATTCTTTCTAACCATGTCCATAATTTCCATTAAATTAATATGGGAGTATATAAATTATTATAAGAATTATTTCAGAACCATGATGAATCTATACAGATTGTACTTGTTATTGATGAATGTGGACCGACCCCTCTATTATGAAACACGTATTATCAATATTACTAAAATCTGGTGTTAAAAACTATAATTTACTGACTAATATATCTAAATTTATTGATTATAGTTAAAAACTATAAATTGAAATTAATAATAATATGTTTATGAAATAATTTAATAATATGGTCATGTTTATTATACTAGTTGTTAAAGTGAAATCGTGGAAGAAAAGAGTAAAGGTAAGGGAATTCATTAAAATCTCATTTTGAATTAGAGATTATTGTCGATAAAATTTCATGCTGATAACATATAATATTTTTCTCTAAAAAGAGATTTGTATTTTCTATCCTTTGGGGTTTCACGTGTTTTTCATGCCCTCATACTAATTCACCATCCCTTTGTTTCATTATTCACATGAGGTGATGCATGTAAGGTATACCTTACATACATATTCGTTGGGATCAAGAATAATTCTCTTACAAGTACATGTTATTTATTTTATCTAATTGATTTCTTTATCTCCAGTTATATTATTTCATAAGATATTTTATTAACTATATTTATGAAAATAGTAAAATAATATTTTTAACATTTTCCTCGTGATTCATTTTTTAATGACATTGAATTTATTTACAAAACTCTGAAGTAATAATTTTTTAACATGTTCTGTTCTAAGTCATTATCACCCCAATTTGATCAGTTTTATATATTAAACATTCTCTCTAATTCTTCACTTTTTTCCAAAGTAAATTTATATTCTATTCAATTTAAAACATATTTTTTCAATAGTGTTAAAAATATAAATAGTATTTCTCTTTCTTTCTATATATTTATTTAAATTTTATTGTAAAGTTATTTCTTATCAATGTATACATATTTTAATGTTTCTTTTTATTCACTAGGAATATGGTTTAATGAAACCATCCAAATATTTTATATGTACATATTATGATAATTTTTTATATATGTTTTCATGATCCCTATTTCTCTTCATGCGTTAATTAAGATATACTGAAATTTTTATTTTTTTTAAGGTCGCAAGGAACACATATGTATGGTTTATAATTATGTGATGGGTGGATCTTTTATAACAATCATATAGATTGGGTAATGGATTATATCTCAAAATATTATGATAGGATAATAGTTGTAAGTCAATTCCCATCATTAAATGGGTGCAGGTGCTTAGCCCTAGTCCATTATATTATGGGAAGGTGGTTAGCCTAGCCCATTATGATTTGAATTTATTAGTGGTTAGCCTTGAAAAATGTTACGATTTATATATTTATATTTTTGGTAAATTATTATATCCTGAAGGAAAAAATATTACAGTATCATTGATCACAATTATTTACTCATGTTTTGACATTCGTAAAACTGATGTCTTATTTTAGTCTAAAACCCTTATTCCATGACTCTTGTTTTATGGTCAATGTTTTAGTCGATATGATTATCTTATTTTATGACCATGTACCTTGATTATACTTTCATTACCACATAATTATCATTTTCTCAATTAGAAAATTTGATTGATATATCTTACGATTACCTCTACTGAGAATCAGATCTCTCCCTTTTTTATGTTCCCATTACCCATGTTATAAAGAAGAGTACTATGTATGAAATGTAAAAAATGGAATCATGTGAGAAAATAACATATGGAAGATATTTTAAATTTTTAAAATTAGTTGGTTATGTTTATTATATCTAATGACACTAAACCTTTAGGTTCTAGGGTATGATTTAGATTGAGATGTAATGAAAATTAATTTAAAATGATGAAAAGTTCATTTATATTGTTCTAAAGAATCCTTATGTATGCTTGGATTCTTTTATGATAACAATTTTCTGAGTTTAAGCTTAAAATAAAATATTTAGATCTTAAAAAATTCATTATAATGATGATATTATATTTCATGATAATTCTAACACCTATGGAATTTATACATCTGATCAATTTAATAGTAAATAATTTTTGAATCATTTATAATTCCTGGAGTTTTTTGGGACGACTATATAATCTGTGTCATGGTTAGTAAATTTACATGTAAATTTATTATTAAATTATAATTAAATTCCTCAAATTGAAAAATTATTCCTTATTGCTCTATTTCAATTTAAAAAATTTCCTAGAAGACGATGAGGAATATGGGATCTTCCCATAGGGGTCAAATATTCACATAGCCCATGGATACCCTATGTTGAATTAGACTTTTGGATACTCTTTAATTCCCTTTATTGATCTGGTGTAGAATATCGTGGGGAAAATTTGAAAATAGAAAATTCACACATTCTTCATTTTTATTATTTTTTTAAAATATTTTGAAGGACCATCATAAATATTTTTTATACTATGTCTAGATATGTTTTTTTACCTTTAAAATCCTCTCTATTCCTATAATTAAAATTTTATATGTTTAATGTTATAAGACAATACAAATATATACATGAGATGGAATTATAAATCAAATAATATTTCAATCCTATATACTGTATAAAAAACCAATTCAATAACATAGATTTCACCCTAAACCATATCATACTCACTTCTATCAATTTTTTAAAATACTCCACTAAATAATAATATACTATTTTAAAATAATATTCATCGCCATATGATGAACCAAATACTTATTATCCTTATCATAGTGGTAAATTAATCATTCCAAAGATGGCCATACATATAACATAGTGGTTATTTTTTTAAATTTTTCAAAGTTGTAAACCCTCCATTCTCCTTGGCCTAATGTTTAATTTTGAAACCTTGTCCAAAAAATAACTTATCCATTTCTCTTAAAAAATTGAATATCCAGTGAGTTTGGAATACCTTTCTATTACACTAATAATTGATCCCTAAAACATATTCTTACATGTAATTCACTACAATCCCAAGGATCAAATCTCCATGAATCCATTACATGTATTTATACTTTAAGGATGAGATAGTGCTAACCAATATATTGGGACAAACTCATGTTAATTTATGGTAATTGATCCGACTTAACTTACAAAAATATTTTAAACATTTCCCAAATATATCATTTCTTAATATTACTTATAATCTATTTTATATATAATCCTTTATAACTATTCAATCAACCATTCTAATTTGAATCACTATATTTTACAATATTATCATCAAAAACTAGACGTTTTTAATCATCACAATAATAAATTATTCCAAATCCACAACTCTCTCTCATATTCTATATTAAACCAATCTCCTAGACTAATAAAGAAATATATTTCATTAATTTTACAAGAATGATTCTATTTCGCTATATATATAAAAATATTTCCAAATTAAAATAGTGATTATAAAACTTGATGTTGGTTTTTAAAAAGTACGTTGTGAATATTTGGCATGATCCCATGTAAACCATCCACGAAACACAAGTTAAATTAGTTTATACTTCATAAAATAATCCAGAAAATGGGAATAACTATTTTAATAAGGAATATAGATCATAAAATCAACATTTATTTGTAACATTACTTCCCAAAAAAATATCTAAAGGATATTACATAACTTCTAACTCTACCATGATCATTTCTCTTATTATATTGAAAATATAAAAATGTAAAATAAAAAAATAAATAATTTGTTTTAATTAAAGACTCCCTAGATTATAAAACAAACCTAAAAAAAATAAAATATGAAGAATATCCCCATTTCCAATGAATAATAATAATAATAAATTATAAATAATTTCTTTTGTAAAGACCCGTAAAATTATAGGGAAACTTTTTCATAATTTTCATTGGGATTTTATAAGAACGCAGATTTTGACGGCACCTGATTCTGAGTCCCGGTGAGCCTGGAATTTATATCTGAAGTTTAGGTCAGGTACGTTCAGTGAACGAATGAGTGGGATTTCCTAACTTTTGGATAGGTGCTCGGAATCGAATTCGGAGGGCACCGATGGAATCACAGCGCCGATAATTGCTTAGGAACACCTTTTCCGGAGTTGCGTTTTCTCGGGAGGAGATGTAAAAAAAATTGTGGAAGGTAAAATAAAATTGAGCTTCAATTTTATTTTATTTTCATTATGTGGTTATCCGTTGTGTGGAAGTTGGGAAACTGTCCTAGATAGGTTATGGGGGCGGTGGGGCCCACACGAACCCCACCCCTTCATATTCCCTAACTCCCTCAACACACCATTAAATTAGATAACTTATGTTAATTAATTTAGTGAGTTTAATTTGAATGTTTAAATTTCAAATACATAAGGCATAAGTAATAAAATAAAACTAAACACTTATTTTATTATTGTTGGAGCTTGTTGTGTTGAGAGTGGATTGGGGGAAGAAACTCTAAAGTAATTCTTCATCGTCGAAGAACGTGAAGAACGCGAAGAATGCACCGATCTCTAATGAAGAACGGCGAATCCTTAGAGATCGACTACGCAACTCCATGTACCGCGACGCCAACGACGTTCTATCCGCGACGCCATCTTCCGTGGGGATAAATTCCACAAATTTCCTTTTTGCGATGAGCCTTTGTTCAACAATACTCGAGGTAGGGGATTTATTGTTTTTTTGTAAATATTAGAGCATTCTTCTTAATCTTAGTGGCTTGCTATCGAATAACGGGAGGGGTCTGAACCACACAAACATGGCCGACCCCCCTCCCTTAATTTTATTGATTGACCTTGATGTGGTTTGGAACGGAGATGGCGCGGGGCCATCACACCGCGCGGGATCGTGCGGCAAGGATGCGTGGTGCCGTCGCACCATGTCATTGAAGTCGAACATGGTCGCGGCGCCGTCGCACCGCACCAGAGAACCACAAAGGCGCCGCGGCGGAGGGGCACAGTGCTGCCTCACCGCGAGGGAGTAGGGAGCGACGACCGATTTTCGGCCGCCAGTGTCGGGGCAGGGGGACGAGACCCCACCGGTCCGGTGGCTGCAACAGTAGGCCCGCCGGAGCGGGCCGGCTGGACAGGGGGAAGACTGGGGGTTCGAAACCCCCGGCTGGAAGGGAGGAGCGCCCCCCCCCCCCTGTCCGACGAGCTTGGTTACACCGAGCTGGCCGGCGGACCGCCCCAGTGCGTCGGGCCGGGCCGCGCCAGCCAGGTCGGGCCACGCCAGCCGGGCTAGGCCACGCCCAAGTAGGTCAGACCCAGAACTGGTTCGGGTCGCCCGGTTAGGGTCGACCCAAGGGGTCTAGGGCCGGGCACAAAACCCCCATTTTCGGACCTCTTTCGGTCTTTTGCCCATAAAATGGGCTTCGAACCTCTATTCGACGCACCGTCAGCTGTGATGTGATCCCTGGATCGAGACGGTCGTTTCGGTTTATTACACTCATGGTTTTAGAGAACTTTGGGTTCGGCCAGGTTGGTTCGTACACGAAACCAACCGGGACCTCGGAGCAGAAACACTTATAACATGAGCTCTGGACGTCCGACTGACGTGTCGTCGACTTTGTTGGATTCCTCATAGTGAGACGGACCTTTTGGATTCCTCTAATCGAGGTTTGGACGCAGTTGGAGTATGGTCGGATGGGTTTTTACTTAAAAAACAACCGGGCCCCTAGGACGAAAAAGCCAATAACTCACAGACCGGACGTCCGATTAACGCGTCGTCTGTGACGTTGAGTTCCTGTTGACGATATAGAACTTTTGGATACATCAACTCTATACTTCATGTCAGTTGATGTATCAGCCCCTCGACTCGTGGAGTGAAGCCTTCTGAACGAGCTTGCTTTGTGTGTGACCCCAAGAGCTGGCTGCGACTGTGATGGTGAAGTTGACTATACAGAAATCCTCCGTGGATTCGACGGCGACGACTACAGCACTCAGCGATCCTGCGTGGGTCAGTGCTACAGATCCTGTGTGGGTCAGCGCTCAGTGGAACTGTGTGGGCCAGCGATTACCGATCCTATGTGGGTCAGATCTTGTGTGGGTCATTGCGGGGGTTAGTACCTATCGATCATGTGTGGATCCGACGGCTTAGATGAATCAGTGGCTACATCTGATCATCTCTATCGTCTTACGAAGAAGTATAACTGTGTGAGCTGAGTCATGACTTTCAATCTTTATCTTCGATAATATTGACTTGATATCCTGTGTGGATTACTATATTCTATCTTGTGTGGATTTGATTTGTGTTTTCCTGTGTGGACTGGGTTGTACTTGGGTTCGGATGCTGGAGCCGAACTGGAATTGATGACTAAGGTATATGTATGGGCATATGCCTATGTAGTGTTGGATTTTATTTCGTTATTGTATATTTCCTTTGTGGGTTATCCTTTGTTGATTCTGGGAGTCCTTTTGGGGTCTCGGGGTCCCTACTGAGTACATTATACTCACCCCTACACGGGCTATGCCCGCACTATGTTGTGTTGGATGCAGATGAAAGACAACGCTGATCGTGGTAGAGGCTAGTAGAGAAGGTGGTACCTGGAGGTGGACCACTGGGCGGGGCGTACACAGAGCATATGCCTGGACCCGAGGACCTGAGGAGGCTATCTGTACCCACCATTCAGGTGGGACTTCCTGTGGATGGCACGACGTTACGGCTTTACTTTTTAGTTACAGTACTTTCATTCCAGTTGTATTATACTTTCAGTTTGGACTTGTATTCTGGCCCACTTAATTTTCTGCACATACATTTGTACCCAGTTTTACTTAGTGTTTACTTCTCCTTGCTTACTCTGTGGGGTTTTTTTAGTTTACAATGGAAATTCCTTCCCTTATTTTATCGAGAATTATGCCTTGGTGCTAGTCGCCAGCCCCTGGCCTATGGAAGGCGGGCTTGGGGTAGTCACGGCATGGGCCCCAAGGACGGGTCATGAAAAATTGGTATCAGAGGAGTTCAGTTATACTGTAGAACTCAGAACTCTAATCTTTTTTCTATGTGAAGAAATAGTGTTAAAAGTACTGAGTGTGGTTATCAGTCCAGGGAGTCCAGTGTTGGTGCGGCGGCCGACGTATCCATACACCAGGACCCTGAATTCTGATTTCCGACATAGTGCATGAAAACATTGATTGCATATCAGTTTCAAGGATTATTTGTGATTACTTTGTGTCATCTCACCAGGTATACTGTTTGACCGTGGAACACCTGTCTCTTTTCAGGATGGCCCCATGACGGCAGCTAGCTAGGGTTCTGAGTTTTTTATGCGACGACAGCCCACCGAGTGACGAGGCCTCGGTGTAGGGCCCTATTACGGAAGAGTCACCGGCGGTACCTCTCACGCTTAGCCACCGATGGCACCAGCCCCATCGGTTGAGAGTGCACGTCTCCTTAGTGCACTACACGAGTTCCAGCGTCACTGACCGCCCAGGTTCTGTGGGGAGACGGACCCCCAGGCAGCCGAGGATTGGCTAGAGGCAGTTGTACGAGTTTTCCGTTTGGTAGGGACACCAGCAGACCTCATGGTGATCCTTGCAGCGAGTCTCCTACATGCGGAAGCAGGAAGATGGTGGAGCTTGATGCCCTGGGTGCACGACGAGGCATCTCTCCTCTTGATGGACTTTGAGAGCCTCTTACGCTCGGAGTTCGTCCCGGCCACCCTCCGTGCGGTGCGCATCCAGGAGCATCTACAGCTGCGGCAGGGCAGCTTGACCGTCGGCCAGTACTCGGATAGATTTACAGACATCTCGCGCTATTTGATAGACATGGTACGAGACCCATTCTTCCGGGCCCGGAACTTTGAGCAGGGAGTGAGGCATGATATTAGTGCATCGCTGATCTCCCTCAGCATTCCGACACAGGAAGGGGTTCTGGATCGAGCCCTTCTCATCGAAAGCTTCCTTGCTGATCCTACATCAGTAGCGAGACCTACCGCAGGGCGGCACATAGCAGAGTCTTCTACAGCAGGAATTCGATGAATGACACATGGGTCCAGGTAGACCAGACCCTCAAGAAGACGACCTCAGGACACTGGCTCAAAGGTGCGAGACACTCAGCGCAGAGCCAGTCTTTTGAGTGGCAGATAGTGATGCGCATGCGACGGGCAGGGCCACATGGCTCGTGACTGCCTGACCCGCCGTGCAGAGGAGCATCAGACAGTTGAGGGACCATCCAGGCAGAAGCAGAGGGTTGACCATGGTGGTACGCAGGGATCAGGCGGACAAGGCAGAGGAGTTGTCCGAGCAGCAGGTGGTGGGCAACGCTTTGAGGCTCTACCACCACCACCACCAAGAGGCCCACCCTGACCACAGGGAGCTGGCAGGCATAGGCAGGCACATCTTCAGGAAGCGAAGGCCTACGACCACAGCGTGCCTGAGATGATTCAAGGTACTATCTGTGTCTACTCCACCCTTGCTGCTGTTCTTATAGACATATGAGCGAGTCATTCTTTCATAGTCGCTTCCCTTGTTTGGAGCTCGTAGATTTCGACGGAGCCATTGGCTCGATCCTTATGGCTAGAGACTCCTACAGGAGCAGACTCGACGATTACGCACTGGTTCCGAGAGTGTTAGCTTACTCTAGGAGGTGAGGGCTTTAGCTTGGATCTTATTGTAGCGGCATCGAGGCCTTACGACGTCATCTTGGGCATGGATTGACTATCTACAGTTCATGGTCAGATAGACTGCATTTGGCGTAAGGTGCAGTGTATACGCACCGATGGGAGAAGGTTCACCTTCACCGTCGAGAAGGAAGACTTTGCAGCACATTATGGACTCACGCAGTGGATAGGGAATCCAATCACTCATCAGTTGGCTAGCCTCATCCATGGAGCAGTTGACGTGCAGAGTCCGAGCGTACCTGCAATGGTGGATCAGTATGAGGACGTTTTTCTGACGACATTCCAGGACTACCTCCTCACAGAGAGGTAGAATTTTATATTGACATGTACCCCGGGACAACATCGATATCCACCCCAGCATATCGGATGGCTCCCGCCGAGCATCGAGAGCTACAGGTACAGTTGGAGGACTTGCAGGGCAAGGGATTCATCTGATCCAGTGTTTCACCATGGGCATCCCAGATTTTATTTTCAAAAAAGGTGGATGGGATCTTGTGACTGTGTGTCGATTACCGTTGCCTGAACCAGGTGACTGTAAGGAACAAGTATCCGCTACTGAGGTTTGACGACCTCTTCGTTCAGCTCGAGGGAGCACGGTGGTTCTCGAAGATAGACCTCAGGTTAGGCTATCATCAGCTCAGATATCGGGATGAGGACGTGGAGAAGAAGGCCTTCAGGTGTCGGTATGGCCACTATGATTTCTTGGTTATGCCATTCGGCGTAACCAATTCTCCAGCAGTGTTCATGGGCCTCCTGAACAGGATCTTTCAGCCTTTCCTTGTTCGATTTGTCGTGGTCTTCATCGACGACATTTTGATTTACTTGACGACTGAGGAGGAGCACGCCTACCACTTGTGGGTTGTACTGGACATACTCCGAGAGCACAAGCTTTATGGTAATCTCTCGAAGTGTCAATTCTGGATACGCGAGGTCCACATCTTGGGGCACGTCATCTCTGAGGTGGGAATTGTGGTGGATCCTGCGAAGATCGAGGTAGTGCTAGCTTGGGAGCATCCCAGGAACATGACGGAGGTGTGGAGTTTCATGGGTTTAGCTGAGTACTACCGGAGATTTGTGCCAGACATCTCCAGAGTTGCGGCACCACTTTCAGCTTTGACGAAGAAGGGGAAACCCTTTGTGTGGTCAGATAGTTGTCATTATGGCTTCCAAGAGCTGAGACAGAAATGGACCAGCGCACCTATCATGAGGCTACCAGAGGATGGAGTAGGGGACATAGTTTACTGCGATGAATCAGGGATTGGACTTGGATATGCCCTGATGTAGGAACCGGCCGTGATCGCCTATGGATCATGTCAGTTGAGGCAGCATGAGCAGAACTACGCTACCCATGACCTGGAGTTAGCAGCATTGGTGTTCGCTCTGAAGATGTGGTGACACTATCTGATGGGCGAGCGCTTTACAGTCTACTCTTACCACCAGAGTCTCAGGTACATCTTCTTGTAGAAGGACCTGAATCTGAGACAGCGACGATGGCTCCAGTTCCTCCAGGACTATGACTGTGAGATAGTCCATACTCTTGGAAAGTGGAATCTAGTAGCTGATGCCCTCAGCAGGAGGACGGGCATCCAGCTACTTGGTGAGGCGACGGAGTAGCCAGCCTCTTTGCAGATATCCTTCGTGGATAGTGATGGAGCAGCCTTTCTGCAGTCACTCACAGTCACTCCTCCACTACTACAGCGGGTCAGAGAGCACATCATGGGGATGTTGACTATGAGACGCGGCATGCACAGATATCATCTGGACAGGCACCTAATGGATTCTCTGAGGGAGGAGAGCATGTCATCCTTTTCAGAGGACGTACCATGGTACCAGCTGCATTATAGGAGGATGTGCTGAGAGAGTCTCACACTTCCCCTTTAGCGGTACATCATGGAGTGGAAAAGATGTACCAGGATCTCATACGACAGCACTGGTGGCCAGGTATGAAGAAGGTTGTGGAAGAGTTTGTTTCTCGATGCCTCACCTGCCATCAGGTGAAGGCGGAGCACTAGGTAACAGCAGGCCTGGTACAAACCTTGGAGTTCCCAGAGTGGAAGTGGGAAAAGATATCTATGGACTTCTTGACTGGACTTCCATGCACTTCCAGAGGTCACGACTCCATTTGGGTGATTGTCGACCGACTGACCAAGTCAGCCAACTTCTTACCCATCAGAGAGTGGGGCTTAGTGGAGAGTTTGGGGTGTCTCTACGTGCAGGAGATTGTATGACTTCATGGTGTGACATCATCTATCGTATCCGATTGATATGCTCTCTTTACATCCCGGATTTACAAGGGGTTTCAGGAGGCATTCGGGACACAACTACGTCTGAGCACCACCTTTCACCCTGAGACAGATGGTCAGACGGAGAGGACCATCTAGACTCTCGAGGACATGCTCCGCGAAAGTCTCCTCAACTATGGTCGCATATGGGAGGACCACCTACCCTTGGTGGATATTGCGTACAACAACAGCTACAACTCCACCATTGGAATGAAACCATATGAGGCGTTGTACGGCTGACCTTACAGATCACCATTGTGCTGGACAGACCCTGGGGAGTCAGCACTTATGGGACCGGAGATGGTCCAAGTGACGACAGAGAAAGTCCAGGTCATCCAGGAGTGGATGAGGACAGCTCATATCAGGTAGAAGTCTTATGCTGACAGGAGGAAGAGGCCACTAGGGTTCGAGGATGGCAACCACGTATTCTTGTGGATCTCACCTCGACGTGGATTTCAGTGATTTGGCCGAGGCAGCAAGTTGTCTCCGTGCTTCATCGGACCATTCCAGGTCCTCATCAGGATTGGCGAGGTGGCTTATCGACTAGCTCTATCACCTCAGTTGTACAGGGTGCACAACGTCTTCCACGTATCTCAGCTGAGGAGATACGTTCACGACCCAACGCATATCTTTAACCATGGGGAGATGGACGTTGATGATGGGGAGACTTTTGCGGAGGTCACAATGGAGATCGAGGATCGACATGAGTGTGTCCTACGTGGATGGTCGATTCCTTTAGTGCACATCAGATGGTAGCACGGGAACCTCCAGGAGAGCACTTGGGAGCAGGAGGCTCATATGCATGTGCAGTTCCCACATTTGTTCCCCTAGTTTATGATTTATCTTTATGGGGATGTAAATACCTGAGGTGGGAGTACTGTAAAGACCCGTAAAATTCAAGGGAAATTTTTTCTTATTTTTCTTTGGGAGTTTACAAGAACGCAGTTTCTGAAGGCACCTGATTTCGAGGCCCGGTGAGCCCGGAATTTTTATCCAAAGATTATCTCGGGTACGTTCAGTGAACGAACGGGCGGGATTTCCTAACTTTTGGACCGGTGCTCGGAATCGAATTCTGAGGGAACCGATGGAATTGTAGCACTAGTAATTGCTTAGGAACACCTTTTTCGGAGTTGCGTTTGCAAAGGGAGGAGATGTAAATATATTGTGGGAGGTAACATAATGTTGAGCTTCAATTTTATTTTATTTTCACTAAGTGGTTATCCATTGTGTGGAAGTTGGAAAACTATCCTAGATAGGTTATGGGGGTGGTGGGGCCCACACAAACACCACCACTTCCTATTAACTAACTACCTCAACTCACCATTTAATTAGATAACTTATGTTAATTAATTAAGTGAGTTGAATTTGAATGTTTGAAATTTAAATACTTAAGGCATAGGTAATAAAACAAGACTAAACACTTATTTTATTATTGTTGGAGATTTTTGTGTTGAGAGTGGATTGGGGGAAGAAACTCTAAAGTTCTTATTCATCGTCGAAGTGCGTGAACAACGCAAATAACGCACCGATCTCCGACGAAGAATGCTGAATCCTCAGAGATTGACTACGTGACGCCGTGTACCACGACGCCAACGACGTTCCTTCCACGACGCCTTCTTCCGAGACGATCAATTACACGATATTCCTTTCCACGACGAGCCTTCATTCGACAACGCCTGAGGTAGGGGCTTTATTGTGTTTTGTTCGTGAATATTCGAGCATTCTTCGTAATCTTAGCCCCTTGCTATCAAATAACAGGAGGGGGCTGACCTACAAAAACACGACCGAACCCCCTCCCTTAATTCTGTTGATTGACCTGGATGTGGTTTGGAATGGAGATGGAGCGTTGTCGTCACACTGCGTAGGATCATGTACAAAGGATGCGCGGAACCTTCGCACAATGCCGTTGAAGTCGAACATGGTCGCGGAGTCGTCGCGCCGCACCAGAGAACCACAAAGGCACCACGGCCAGAGCAGGGATGCGGCGGAGGGGCGCGACACCGTTGCGCCGCGCCGGACGGACCAAGGCCGCAAACATAGGCCACGACGGAGTAGGGAGCGGCGGCCGGTTTTCGGCCGCCGGCGTCGGAGCAGGGGGACGGAACGTCGCCGGACCAGTGGCGGCAGCAGCCGCCCGACCAGAGTAGGCCGACCGGTCAGGGGGAAGACCGGGGGTTCGAAACTCCCGGCTGGAAGGGAGGAGCTGCCCCCCCCCCCCTTTGACCGCCCAGCTCGGTTACACCGAGCTGGCCAGCATACCGCGCCAGCCCGCCGGGCCGGGCCTCACCAGCCGGGCCGGGCCGCGCCCAAGCGGGCCGGAGCCAGACCCGATTTGGGTTTACCCGGTTCGGGCCGACCCATGGGTTCTTGGGCCGGGTCGGTCCGGGCCCAAAACCCCCATTTTCGGACCCCTTTCGGTCTTTTCACCATAACAGGGGTTTCAGACCTGCATTCGACGCACCGTCAGCTGCGATGTGATCCTTGGATTGAGACGGTCGTTTTGGTATATTACACTAAAGGTTTCAGAGAACATTTGGTTCGGTTGGGTTGGTTCGTACACGAAACCAAACGGGATCTCGGAGCGGAAACAATTATAACATGAGCTCCGGCAGTCTGATTGACGTGCCGTCGACTTTGATGGATTCCTCTTAGTGAGATAGATCTTTTGGCTTACTCCGCTCGAGTTTTGGATGCCGTTGGAGTACATTCGGATTGGTTTTGACTTAAAAACCAACCGAGCCCCTGGGACGAAAATGCGAATAACTCACAGACCGAATGTCTGATTGACGCGCCGTCTGTGACGTTGAGTTCCTATTGACGATACGGAACTTTTGGATACATCAACTCTCGACTTCGTGTTAGTTGATGTATCAGCACCTCGTCTCATGGAGTGGAAGCTTCGGAACGATCTTGCTGTGTGCGGGAATGATAGAGCTGGCTGCGACTGCGACGACGAAGGCGACTGTAAAGAAATCCTCTAAGGATTCGATGGCGACGACTACAACACTTAGAGATCCTGCATGGGTTAGTGCTATCGATCATGTGTGGGTCAGATCCTATGTGGGTCAGCGCTCAGCGGTACTGTTTGGGCCAGATCACACTGATCCTGTGTGGGACAGATCCTATGTGGGACATTGTGGGGGTTAGTACCTATCGATCATGTGTGGGTCTGATGGCTTAGATGAATTAGTGGCTACATCTGATCATCTCTATCATCTTATGAAGAAGTATACCTGTGTGAGTTGAGTCTTGAATTTCAATCTTTATCTTCGATAAGATTTACTTGATATCCTGTGTGGATTACTATATGCTTTCCTGTGTCGATTTGAGTTGTGTTTTCCTGTGTGGACTAGGTTGTACTTCGGCTTGGATGCTGGAGCCGAACTGGAATTGATTAATTAGGTATATGTATGAGAATATACCTAAGTAGTGTTGGATGTTATTTTGTGATTATATATTTTCTTTGTGGATTATACATTGTGGATTCTGGGAGACCTTTGGGGGTATCGGGGTCCTTAATTAGTAGCTTATACTTACCCCTGCACGGGCTATACCAGCACTACGTTGTGTTGGATGCAGACGACGGACATCGCTGATCGTGGTAGAGGCTAGTGGAGTAGGCGGTACCTGGAGGTGGACCACTGGGCGGGACGTACACGGAGCGGACAACTGGACCCGAGGAACTGAGGAGGCTATCTGTACCAACCCTTCAGTTGGGACTTCCTATGAACGGCACGACGTTGTGGCTTTACTTTTTAGTTACTGTACTTTATTTCTAGTTGTACTATATTTTTAGTTTGGGCTTGTATTCTATCCTACTTACTTTTCTTCACTTACTTTTGTACCCAATTTTACTTAGTGTTTACTTCTTCTTGCTGACTCTGTGGTGTTTGTTTACATTACAAAGGAAATACATTTCCTTCTTTTATCGGTAATTACGCCTTGGTTCTAGTCGCTATCCCCTGGCCTATGGAAGGCGGGCTTGGGGTTGTCACGGAATGGGCCCCGAGGATGGGTCGTGACATCTTTAATATAAAAATAACCTCTTTTTTCTCCATTATTTAATTTTAATATTTAAATAAGATAAAATGGATTAAAAATGACTATTTTTTTAATCTCATACTTGAAACTTGTATAATATATCACCATCACTCAATTTTCATTTACCAGTATAAGTTTTTTTCCACTTGTCTTGGATCAACTCATATGGTTCTCAAGGGTGAGATCAAGAGAGTCATCTAAATGAATATAATGGATTTTTTTAAATAACATGTTTCATTTTTCACCCTCATATTTTAGTTTATATTCATTTAAATAAATACTATGTTCAATTGTGTATACCACAAACAGAATAAAGCTTCTATGAACCATTCTATTTTATAAGAATGTTATAATTTATATTTGACATTTATAACCTAGTCATTGGTCTGTCCATACTGAATAGGAACAACTATATTACAAATTATTTTGAGAAATAATTCCCTAATAAGATTAATAACAAACCATTCGATGGTTTAATATTGTTTATAGATTACTATAAAATAATTTGAATGAAAAATATATATTTTGCAACATTTTTATGTACTCAATGTTTTTTATCTCAATAGATAAAATTAAACGCTATTAATAAATAATTATATTTAATTGGGAATATAAAATTTCCCATTATATATACTATCATTGACCTAAATTATTATTATTAGTCGTGGAATGAGGATAAAGTCATTTTATGTTTTAAAATTACATTTTCTTCGAAAATTGTTTCGATTTCCTTTTATACACGTATATTGAAATTTATTTATACACATTTAGAAATTGTATTTGGTAAAATGGATTTTTTTTAAATCATTATAGAAAAATAATATGATTTTATTTTTTGGTATTTTTTTGAAAAGGATCATTTTTGGTGAATAGTGGAAATGAGGATATCTGAAATATTTTCATTTATTTATTAAAAAAATTTAATATAAATGTACCATTTAATCTTTTATTTATTTTTTATTTTATTATTATTTATTATATTTAAAATAATCACACTAATTTCTTATTAATAGACTTTATATTTTATTTTATAGTATGATTGTTTTTATGTATAAATACAAATTTTTTTGAAATACTAATATCCATTTTATTTTGAGTAATTATGTTAAATATAATTTCATCAACTTATAATGATTAAATCATGAAATATTGGTGTCTTATTTGGAATAAGAAGTGTATTATTTTCTAATGAGGTTAGTTAAATTTTTGTTCATTATGAATAAGTTCCATATTAAAAAATGATGCAACCATAGTATAAGTGTGGTATTTGTTAATTAGGGACAAGCTATTTTATAATGTCAAAAAATACAGTATAAATTTAAATTAGAAGAGATTATTTTTAACATAAAAATATTATATTATAATTTTCATTTCTTAATTTCAAATTTCCCTTAATTAATTATTTATATTTTTTGAAGTTTTTGAATAATTAGAAGAGTTGAACTTACCTCCCTTATAAATAGGTACCCACTCTCCTATATTTATAATACATCATGAGAAATTTATATCAAGGAATATCTACCCAAAATCCTACCCATGTTACCGAGGTTTTTTTATCACTGAAATACTATCCTAGAATGCTGATGTTGTAAGAAAAATGAGGTTTCTCAAAGAAGAGACATAACTATGAATGAATTGATTATATATTTTTTTAATACTTCTAAATTATATAAATCTTACTTAACAATAATTATATAAAAACAAAGTATGTGAAACATATTTGAGTGTTACTATTTTTTATTTTATATCCCCTTTTGAACTCCTATTTCATCTTATAGAAAATAAAAACGTCACCTGTGTGTACAAATAGCTTTCTACATCCACAAAATAATGTGTTTAATTTTTCATCACCACCTCAAAAGGATGGTTATTATAATATATTTAATGAATATATTATATATTCCTTAAATAATTATTAATTTTTAAATATAATATATTATTTACCTTTCCCCCTTCCATCCATTGGAAAATGATAATGTCACTCGTGCCTATGCATAGACAACCATCTCAAAAAATAATGTGATTAATTTTCCATGTACACATTTAATGACGAGATATAATGATATATTTAACATATAAAATTAATAATTATGTTATTTTTAATATTTTTTAAATAATAGAATGATTAACCTTTTTACCTTGGCCAACATATTGATGTTGTTTTTGGATTATGAACCAAACATTCTCAAAACATTCAACCACAAATTAATCAATTTTCTAACTATATAAGACATATTTAAAAATGAAATAAAAGGTATCCAAATAAAGGAATAACCATGAATAAGGTTATTAATCATGTAAATTATAAATATTACTTTACTCTTTGAGAGTAAAAGTATGTGTGTGGAATGTAAGTATCAAGGTATGATTCTTTTTTTGTAAAAATCCTTTTTTAATTTTTTCATTCTAACTATTTGTCACCCATATCAAGGTTTATTTAAATATTTAAAGAATCTTCCAAAATTATATTCAAAGTTTGATAAATTCAATTTTCACTTATTTTTTAAATTCATTATATTTTTTTAAAGGTGAATCTTTTTAATATAATCTATATTGTTCATTTTCAACATTCATTACGAAAGAGTCAAAATAACATATTTTTAAATATTTATAGAATGAGCGTCCTTTACATATACCCTGAATATTATTATTTTTGAAAAATATTTTAAAATATTATATGGTTATTTAAAATTATGTTACCATCCCCCAAAAATGTGGATAATTTTAAAATTTCAATTTTTCTGAAATGGAAAAAAATTCCATTGATTTTTTTGAGATAAATCAGTCTTTTATTGCATGTAGGTTTAAATAGAAATTTAAATGGGTTTTATGCTTAAATTTATTTCAACATGGGTTTCATTCATCCCATTATTTTTTTATTTTTTTATTTATAAATTGTGTACTCAATTTATATATAATTATGGGTGATCTTGATACTGATTCATAATTCCTTATATAATGTGGAAAATCTTCATTTAGTAGGTTAATCTAATGATATGTGGGAATTATATGGTTAGGTGATTTCATTTTATGTGTATTTTAATATTGAATATGAGGATAATTTACTAGGGTACCTACATAAATTTTATATAATCAAAAAGTTTTTTTATATAAAAAATTTTGTTTCAAAAGGTTAGAAAACAAGTTTATGTTTTATGATTTTTTATTAACATTTTTACTGGTGAAAATGTTTTTTTAATAAAATTATTTTATGGGTTATAATTTTTAATATAAAACATCTTAATTATAATTTTTCGTTCATTATTTATAATAAATTTATTTGTGAAAAAATTTGGGCAATAATGTTGATTTCATGATTACAGAAATGAAAATTTGAGAAAAAATTTCATTATGAAAATGTGAAAAAAAGGATTTGGATTTTTTAGTTTTTAAAATGGACCAATGGTTTTTTTTTATATCCGGTACCGATGTTCATTTTTTCTCATCAAAAGTTTTAATTATTTTTCAAATCACATAATAATGTGTATTGATTATAGAAAGGATAATTCTGACCACTCATGATGGATAATTTTTTTCAATAAAACATGACATTAAATTAAAGAGTAATATTTTTTAGAAATAGAATATTTAAAGGATGTGTCAAATTTTTATGGTTTAGTTAGCCAATAGTTTTCTCAAATCCGTATATATTTAAACCTTAATGATAATGGGAATCTATGTAAATTCAATCCATTCTATTAAACACTTATTTATCAGTAGATAAATAAGTGATTCATTATATTTGGTATACGATGAAGGTTTAAATTAAATTAATGGATTTTATGATTCTAATGTGGATATTTTAAAAGTCTTAGATACCATTTGGGTTAATAAGAATTAGGATAATCTTTATTTTAATGTAATAAATACTCCTTTAGGGATTTTATATAAAGGTAGTTTATGATAATTATTTACATTTTGGGTGACATTTAAGTGATTAGATCCCTTGGGTTTAGTATGGGTGTTAGTGAAATGGTTATTAGAAGGAGCATTATTTTATAATTTGTTAAAATATGTTGAAAGGTATTGACAACCATTACAGTTAATATGATCATTGATTTTGAAGTAATTACGGTTAATTTAGATATAAGTTCATTATATTTTGTTAATATATATTTTATCTTATATATAACAATTAGATTGAAAATTATTTTTTGAATAAGTGATTAATTTTATTTTTGATGAAGTTCCCTATTATTAAGAAAATTAAATTATTTAGGTAAATAGAATTTTAAGAATAATTATTGGGGTAATTTATACAATACTATAATGTTTTTTCATGGAAGATATTAACATATTTTTTAGATTATATGATTAGTGAATATCTATTTTTTATGTTCTATTATGTGTGATTGATCTTATTTGGAGATAAATTATAAGATTATATCAAATTAATTTTTGATAAAATATTTCTAATTTTTTACTTTTATTCTTGTTTAGGTATATCTTGGTTGACATTATGGTCATATAGTTATGGGGGGGTTTTAATATTGAACTATATGTGTTATTATTTAGTATTTAGAGATTATTATAGTTTTTTACCCTTTGTAGGTTTATTTATGTTTTATATTATATTAACTCGTTATAAGAACTATTGGTTCTAAATAATTTATGGAAACCAAATGAATCATTTTTCATACTTTTATATATCATTTAAATCACTGAATTTTAATTTTATCGATTCAGGAATCAAGAATTCATCATTCAAAATATAGGTTAAAGTAGAGGTGTGAAACTTATCAAAACAAAACTATAGGATGGAATTGTGGATAAGGATTTAATGAAATATGGAAAGTATATACTCTCATGTTCTTTTTCATCCTGGTAAAAGAGTCAATCTAACTCTAGAAAATAGATCAAGAAATGAAATTTTTTCCATTTACATAATTTTTTGATAAATTATTGGTCTATTCTACCTTTGAGAAAAATAAAATATTCATTCATATATTCTTCCATAACGAAATTATTTTCTTAAAAGTATAACATCATTGGGAATAAATTTAATCCACTTTTGCAAAGATTTCTCTTCTATGTATATATTTTCCCTTCCTGATAATGTTATCCTTATTTTGGAACCCACTTTTGTGATATTACATGTGAAATTAATATTATCTGTTTTTTATTTTAAAAAGATTGTATTATTATAAATTTTTGGGATGTGGCTTTTCAAAAATTGTGTTTTCAAAAAATAAAAATGATTTTAATATCATAATAATATATTTTATCTTCCACTCCTTATAATTGATGTAAGAAATTTTTTAAACCCATTTTATTTGCAATGAAGATAAATTTACAGTGTTGTAATATACCTATTGGGGGGGATAATTTAGCACACAAAATTTTTTGTTTATATTCCTTTAATTTAATACTATATTCAATTGCATGTTCCATATGAAACTCAAATATTAAATAAATCAAAATATAATAAAAGTTTTTTTTAAAATATAACTATTATATCTTAATCATTGGTTTGACAAGTATGAATTGGAGTAAATGTATTAAGAAATATATAGATATTTTTCCTTAAAAAGTGAATTATAAATATTATATTTTTTATCAATTTAATTTTAAGGACGATATAATATATTTAAAGAAATAATATATTTTACATTATAGAATTTTTATGTGTGAGATGTATTTTTATATTAATAGATTAAATTAATCACTATAGATAAATTATTATAATGAAATTATTATTTTATATATCTAATGGATTTAATAAAAATTATGTTAGTTTTTTTATTATTCAGGTAATGGGGATAAATATTTATTTTTCATTAGAAACACAATTTTAGTAATTTTTTTTGAATTATGTGTACAAATATTTGAAATATTTTATGCCACTTTTAGAAATTTTATTTAATAAAATTTAAATAAATTTTTTATTCAATATGAAAAATTAATTTAGTATGAATTTTCTATATTTTTATGAAATGTATTATTTTTTGGTAAATACTGAAAATATGGTTTTCTTCAAAAATAAATTTTTTTAATTAAATATGGAAATATAAAATTAAAATTATATATTTTATTTTGTTTTAAATTGATATATATATATATTTTATTTACAACTTTTTAATTAATGAAATAGTAATATATGAAATAATTAATTTAAACACTTGCATAAAATGATGCCTTTATTTTTTCATCACCACATCAAATGTATGATTATTATGATGGCTTTATTTAATATATATGATATTTATGTAATAATTGATGTTTTTAATGACATTTTATTGATTATATTCTTTCATATCCATCTATTGGAAAATGACAATGTTGGTCATGTGTATGTGCGGGCTGTCACTTCCAGGAAGTAATGTGATTCACTTTTCATGTATGATTTTCATGAATGGATATAAAATTAACATTAATGCTTAAAATCCATT
Source organism: Viscum album (assembly GCA_963277665.1). NCBI lineage: Eukaryota > Viridiplantae > Streptophyta > Magnoliopsida > Santalales > Viscaceae > Viscum > Viscum album. Next base: position 113,299,851 of record OY728121.1, read on the forward strand.
ATTATTTAAGTATTATTATTATTATTATGAGGCATTTATTACAAGTATGAATACTAATGTTGTTTTGTGATTTTGAAAAAAACATATTCAATACATATAACACAGACCTAATTGATTTCCAAATTTTACAAGGCCTGGGAATAAATGAAATAAAATAATATCTAATAATGGAATAAATCTAAAAATGGTTATTAATAAATTAAATAGTTAATATATGTTTTTTAAAATAGAGTTAAAGTATGTGCAAGGAATGTCTGACTTGTGGAAGGATTCTATCTTTAAAAAATATTGTTTTAATGTTTTACTTAAATCTATATTTCATCCATATTGATGTCTATTTTAAAGTTTCATGAATCATATTATATATACATAAAAGGTTGCTAAATATTATTTTCAACTTTTTTTTTACATTTATTAAATTGGTTTAAAATGGAACATTTTTAACATTTTCTATACAAGTCATTTGTGAATCGCATTACCAATGTGTGAAAAGAAACATAATTTTAATGATTATTGAATTAATCTATTTTAATACCATTATAAATATTATGTTCATTGAAGGGTATATTAAATTTTTCCATTGTTAATTTCAATTAATCAATATTACTCAAATTCTAGAATTTTTTATTTTTAAAATGTTTTTCAAAGGAAATAAATATATATTTTGACTTTTATGAGATATTTGAAATTAGTATTTATTATAAGATTGAACGATAATTAAAAGAGGTTTTATCATTAAAGGCCAAGGTATACATGTTCAATGCATTTTATTTTGAATTGATTTTTTTATTAAGGATTGGTGATCCTGATAAAGCATTGATGATGGGTGATCCCAATATAGCATTGCAATGAATTGGGCAAAGTGATTGAGTTTTCCTATGATAGGTTACTCCAAAAATATATGTTAATTATCCAGTTAAGTGGTTCCATTGTAATATTTCTTATAAGGGTGAAATTTAACATAATGTCCTCTGTTACCTACATGAGTTTTCTATAGTGAAAAATAGTTTTTGTGGAAATATTTTTATTTCACAGGGTAATAAAACAGAATTATGTTTTAAGAGAGTTTATATTACTTTTTAATGGTGAAAATTATATTTCTAAAGAAATGGGTTTTCATTTGTACTAGTGTTATTTATGAAACACTATTGACAATGATTGAGACTTAATTATAATTTATGAAATGTTTTATGAATAACATTGGTCAATAAATCTAATTTTATGTTAAAATAATTCAATTTCCATGTTCAAAGGTTATTATAAAAAAGGAAAAAATATCATATAAATATCATAGTTTTTCAAATTGACTTCAGGGTTTAATTTGTTATAACCCTGACAGGTATTTTTATTTTCCAACCAAAGTTTTCACCAATTTTCTTGAGGTGTTATTAATGTGTAGGGGTAATAGAATGGTCAATGGTGACACGTCCTAATTATAGATTTTTTTATAGAAACTGGTGTTTAAATTTGGGAATTGATTTTTTTGAACTAATACACATTGATTAATGGTGTCTACTTTTTTAAGGGTTTCTTTATGTCCCAGTATTTACTAATTCCTCAAATCACGAAACCCATTTGATTATTGGAATTTTTTAAAAGTAAATCATTGTTATTAAACTTATTGTAAATTGTTTATAAAGGTGTAGGAAATTATATTACCACACCATCCTTTAATAGAAAAAATACTCAACCTGGTCAATTAATTTACAACATATAACATACTGTTAATAACAATAAATTCACTGTTATTATCTTTCACTTTTTAAAATTTTTATACTCATAAATGACTGACAATTATTTTTTTTATTAAGAAAACACTTTTTGTGGAAAAAGTGAGAAACCAAAAGTTCAACAAAGCAGCCAAACAAACCCAGAAAAACACCAGAGAGAGCAGAAACTACCACATACAAGCAACAACAACACCACCATCCCTAATATGGACACTCGACGATCCCATGCAAGCATGGTCCCTCCCGATGTTGCCATCCCTCCGAATCAGCCATGTCCCGAATGACCTTCCAAGGAAATGGTAGAGTGCTCTAGCCCGATGAGGAAGCCCCGACTGCACTTCCCAAGTCAAACCGGGGGCGAAGCCTCATAAGAAAAGGAAATGTTACCAAAACACAACCTTAGCCTATTATTTCTTTCTTCCCTGTAGAGATTCCAGTGTAATATCCATACCTTAGCCCCAGGATCTTCTCCAATAACATCTTCCAAATAGTTCGCCATTTTTTCCCAAGTGCAGATATATTCCTCTTTACTGATTTTCTTGTCATTGAAGCCTCTCATTAATATCAAGTCTTGTTTTTCAATCCACATTGCCTGTTCGTGATCGACTTCCACTCTTACCGCCCTTCCCATCATGTCAGCCTCTTCCTGTGGAATGTCCACATACAGGAACTCCTCTACCATATCCTCCTCGGAACTAAGGATGGGTTCCTTTCTAGTCCCTATCTTCCCCGTAGAGATGTCCATTTCATCTATGTTCCCCTTTCTTAAAGCCTGATTCACCTCATTGGACATTGTCACCGGTAGTTTCTTCACAGAGCGGGTCTCTAATGGAGGGGGAAGCAAGGAGTAATCTTTTTTCCCCTTCTTCTTTCTACAACTAATACTATTCTTTTGAGTTGGAACCCCCTCAATCACCTGATCCGATTCGGCCCTGTTGACTCCCTTCGAATCAGCCACACCACCCCCAGACTGGCTAGCCATCATTCTGTGGGAAATGCCACAATTAGTTATATCACCTTCGTTCTGTTGATGGAAAGGTATTGGCTCATCTTCCCCAGCCTGGTCCACTACAACATCCGGATTTTCCAGTAAATCAAAACGGTTTGGTGAACAAGGAATAGCCTCATCCACCCCAACCTTAATCAGACTTGTTGAGGTGTTCTGGTCTGGCATTTCAGGCTCACCCAAGCCTTGTTGAAGCTCATGACCCCTGCTCATATACTGGAGATTACATTCCTCATTCGTGTCCCGGCCCTGTATGTTGATTGCAGCATCAAGGATCAGTTTATTCTGCTTGCCATTCTCCCGGTTGGCCGATCCAGAAACCTCTAGAGGGGTAGACACCACAGCCCCTGATATGGTCTCCTTTCTCCCATATTCATTCACTCCCACCTGTACTCCTATCAATGGAACATCCACCTCCCCTGGCAGCACCCCCTGAACCATCGGCTCAAAGTCCCCAACTGATTTGGAGGGAGCGTGAAAACCTTGAATCCTGCCTGCAGGTGAATACTGATCGCTACCTTTCACGATACCCATGGTGACCACTTCTCCTTCCGAGGGAACTCCTGCTGGTACATCTGGCACATCAAAGCTTCCACCACCCCTGAGTCTCCTTTGACAGCCATATTCATCATGGCCCTGCTTGTGACAAAAGGAGCAGAAAGGGATCCAGGATTCATAGACTATTGGTTGAGCGTACCTGTACTCTTCTTCAATTACAATCCAGACAATCTCCGGAGGCACTTTTGCAACGTCCATTTCCACGCATATTCTAGCCGAAAAGGGGTGAGACATGGAAGCTGTTCTTTGATCACTACATAAAAAACGCCCTATCGAGTTTCCTATCGATCTCAATAATCCAATATTCTGAAATGGCAGAGGAAGTCCAGGCAATTGAATCCAAATTGATGTGTGAGACGAGTCACAGTTCATGTGTGCCTCAAATGACCAGCGCAGTAAGTGGAATTGGAGGCCACAGAAAGGAATCCTCTTTCGCGACCAAGCCGTTCCCAAATCTTCCTCATCCGCAAATAAAATAAGGAATTGGCGCGGTCCCAGTATACTTACAAGCACACGGTGTTTCAAACCCCACTCCGAGTTGATTGCTTTGTCGAAGTGCTCCACCAGCGGTCGCCGCTTCGTAAACCTCACGATTAGCGCCGACGAGAGTAAAGCTGAAGCTTCATGGAATTCCTTCACTGAGACTGGGACAATAGGCTGTCCAGAAACGCACCCAGGAACCTTCAGAGCAATGTCGATTGCGGGGAGGAAGAAACCCGCGTCCGGAGAGGGTCCAAAGCAGTCCCTACCTCGCGGTCGCGCAACTCTTGAGGCAGGAGTTGGAGACGAAGGCCCCTCCCCCCTGATGGGGGAAGGGGCCACGGCGGCCGCCATCGCCGTAGGGTTAGCGGATCTCCCTCGCTGCGGTCACCATCGCCGATGGGTTAGCGGCCGCCTCCGATATCCCATAAATGACATATCTCAAAAAATATTATATAAATTTTATATGGAAACACCATACTAATCAATAATCTCTCACATCAAAACAATCACCATACTTGATGATCAATTTTATCATAATATACATCCATGAAATTTGTGTCTAAAGTAAATGTGTAAAAAAAACCTATGGACCAACATGAATTGTTTGGGCTCAGGCCCAAATGAAATATTTTTTGAAGGGATTTTCTGGTCTAAATTGGGTAGAAGCTCAACTGATGCCCAACACTGGACCATCTATATTTTAATGTAAGGTTTTTTATGATGGAACATGGGATATTTTAATTGATAATTTAATGTCTTTGTAAAATAAATTATATTGTTTTTTGAATTATCATTGAAATTTTTTTATATTAAAATAAATATATAACTATAGATATCATATATAGATAATAATATAAATTCTTATACTTGTTTCTAAAAGAATAACCCTGAAATGCAAGGATATGTTGTTTTGGACTCCCTTATGATATGTTTTCCAATAATAGGTTTTTAATTATTGATCAGGGATATTGGGCGAGAAGCTATGAAGGGATTCTAGGAAGGAACTATAGGCTATTATTTTGGGCTAGTCCAAGAAACAATATAGTTCCCCTTACCTAAATAGGACAGGTTCAATATTTGTCAGGTTGGGCCCGATCGGGCTTTAGGTATGGATGAGAATGAATAATGGCATCTATAAAACTTTTATAATTCTATTATAGGGTTTCATTAAGATATTTCTACTATTATAGGGTGATTATATATGCATTATTATTCATGGAATTAGAACCTAACTATGAATTGTCTATTTTTTAATCATTTCTATTTAGGTTATTCACCTTTCACATAGGTGTATATTTATAGGTGGTAACATATTCCATATATTTCAATATAACACATTATATTCTATAAATTTAATCTCACTTTTTATTATTAATGGATAATTGATTCCTCTTCTTAAACTAGCTCCTTCTCAAATCATGTGTTGGAATGTTAATATGCTAGTCTAGTCTCATATTTATTGTTTCTTACTTTTATATTGTTAAGAATTGCCAAGTTCATTATTATTTAGGCTTCCCCACTCATCCAACCTATTTTTGTTTATTAGGTGATGACCCTTATTAGTTTATCTTATTTTATGGTTAGATTACATTCCTTTATACCCTTCTTCATTGATCAGGAAGAATATACTTTAGTCTCAAATAAGGTCAGGTAATTATTTTCCATTATCATCTCATAGGATATTTAGTTATTCTTAAATCAATATTTGTATAATTGAAGTTTATTTTATGTTTTTATCCTTAATTATGGATCTCAGATGCATCATATTTAGTTTAGCTTCATGTTTATCTTATGAAGCTGTTCTTTGCGATTCATTATCTTCATCTTTGGGGACCTGGTTTCAAGTTCATGAAATATTGTTGGACATAATATGCAGAGAAGAAATAGTGGGTCCATATCAAGGAAATATGAATATGGTGTTTTTGATGTCATCCATTATTTATTAACTAACCAATATCTTATTCTGATAAGGGAACACATTGTTTATGTATCATTTCGGTCAATGATGTCCTATTAAGGGATTCCAGTAGGGTTTTTTGTCACATAGATTTTTTCTTCTTATTAATTCAAAATTCTTGGTGATTATGTGTTTTGGTATAGTGTTAGTGAAGAGATATATGGTTATCTAATTTTTTACTGGTCATGAGATATGTACTTGTTAACTTAAACATTAATAACATTTCTTGTTTATATTGGTTCAAAATTGGAATCTCATTATTTAATCTTCCTAATATAGTTCAATAGTTTAATCTCTACTCTTCTAATGGTGGATAATGTTGTTGGGCATTTATGTGTTGATGGCATATTACATCCACCCCTACCTTTCAACCATCCAATGAAATCATGATTTATGTATTTTAATTCATTCTTAAACATAATTGTCAACATTGAACTCCATATAGAATTCCCATAGGGTCTCATTGGTCCCTTAGTGATGGATCATAGACCCTAATACAAATGAGTTTTTGTTTCTTTTAATCATTGAGGGGAATCTATTTCTAGGCCTATAATGGTTGTATTTTACACCTTTTTCTTGTATGTAGTGACATTCATGGGGTTTATGTGAAATTATTAAGTTAGGTTTAGTTTAGATTATGGTGGTGTTTGTAGGTATTCATAGAATTTAAGATGATGTTAAGTTCAATAAGTTGGAACTAATAAGTGTAGTCTTATCATTTTAGTATTATTTCAGGATATTGAATTTAACATGGTTTATATAAATTCTCCTAGATAAAATTTGGTAAATGTGATATTTAATTTTATTTTTAATTCTTATTTATATTTTAAGGCTATAAATTTTAATTATTTGCTTGTAATTTTTTTCCTAGTGGATGGGGAATAGTGAAAAAATTCTAGTTGATTTCAGTGTAGTAGACAGAATCTGATGATGAATATTGGATGTAGAATGTTGGTGGTGCTTCATTGGTTATCAATGGTGTTTTATTCAATGGGGTTCTTTTTAAGGTTTGGTTTTTATGGTAATTTTTTGGGTGAATGTAGTGGGTTTATCTTAATGGTTCTGACTGTAAAATGGTTTTTTATTTTAATCATTTGTATGTTGATTGGATATTCTACCTATTGTATTTTAAGTTTACACAAAAAATTCCAAATCAATAAAACATGATTTTTATATTCCATATAGGACATAATAAAAATTAATATAATATTATCATTGTCAACCACTAATATTAGAAGATTCATTAAAAAATATCATTAACCTCAAATGATATTATTCATATTACTAGATAAATTCTATAAACTAATCCTCTTATATTTAAAAATTTTAATTAACAACCATGAATGTTTTTGTGCAATACTATTAATATTAATGAATTAAATTCATGAATTCTTTTGAAAACAACTATAAGAAATTCTATAGACTCGTACCACCACATTTAAAAAAGACTTGAACGTAACTGATATAGATTATTGGAAAAGAAAAAATTCTTACATACAATCATTATATCCTATATAAAAATATTGGATACATTATACCTTACCTTTATATTCACCCAATATAAAATACTGTAATCCCCATGTATATTTAGATGATTCTTATAGTCATTGGATATGAATATGTCAGTTAAAACTTCTTCTTTAGGGTTTCATTACTCTATATTCTACTCAAATTTTTGTCATACCACTTCATTACCATTATTATTAAAACCAATACCTAGAATACTATAAACATCATCCTAAATAATTTATCACTAATACCACTCTATAATGAACTGAATTTTCCATACGTCCATCTTGAGTAGGTGATGAAACCATGTGTGATCCCTAATTCCACTTCTAATAGACAGGGGATAGAAACTAGCACGATGGGTATAAATCACTCAATTTTGGAAATTAATCTCTATATATAACTCATAAACATAAACATAAAAAATATCAAATTTTAAATACCTTATATTGTGCATCCTCCCGAAATTATTTAAGGTATATACAATTACTTTTCTGTTTCAATTCATTGGTTTATCACATGCAATGATTCATATAGAATTAATGGATATATTACGGGTGTATGGGGTATTTTTAGAACCTACAGCTATGAAATTTTAGAAATTAGACTAGGACACATGGTTTTGAGAAACCGTGTGGCGTGAGAGTGTGGGATGAAGGGGTCTGTATGGTTTTTATAATCCTATGTGATGGATCTTTCATGCTATGTAACTTGTCTTAGAGAAGTTATATAGGTTTTTGGAACATGTTGTACATGTTTAGCCAAACCATGCACCTAGCCCCTATGGGGTTCCCCTTTGAGCTGATCCTGGAGAAGAGTTGGTGCACTGTTTTTCCAACCATGTATCACAACCGCGAACCCCTATCTATGGGAGTGAAATTACACTTTTAACTGTAAATTTATTATATTTACTCACCCCTTAATCTCTACACATATTTTCCAATGGACCTCTTCCTCTCCCACTAGGTTTTCCCCTGCCTAATCTGGGGATCACCATATCTCGCCTATTTTGTATCCAAATAAAACGTCATCATTCAAGTTGGATCTGAATCGATATGTGATCTAATCATATTACTTACTTTTATAGTTGATATATTCCTCTGTAGTGATATACATGTGAAAACTTATTTTCCATTTTTTTATGAAATTCGACAATTTCATTGATATATTCCATTATAAATCCATTCAAGGTCCATAAATAGAAGAATGGTCTTCTATGGAGATAATGTTTGTGGTATAGTTATTTCTTGCATGTTTATTTTCATTTCATATCTTTCACCATTTTTTCTTGTACTAGACCATTCTTTTGGAACCCCTAAAATGTTAAATAAATTGTTATAAATGTTTTTTAATTCATATTATGATTTTTTAAAGTGGGAAATCATCTCATAGGTTTATCTCTTTATCCTAATAAACACTACTGGACATGCCTAGTCCTTTATGGCCAAACTTTTGATTTTCTCAGTTGTTAAACCCCATCAGATGCATTCTTCTCTAATAATAAATTCCTTGAAGTAACATTTTAATTTTATTTGGGTTATGAAAAATGACTTCTGTCCCTATGCATTATTCCATAAATGAAATGGTATAATTAAGTGAATTACTCATGTACCCATCCACTACACCATATAAGATTTTTTAAATTCAATTCCTTGGAGAACTTAGTAATCATGTATAAATGTTTTACTCATTAAATTTAATCACTTTTTGGAAATCCAAATCATTCTTTAACCTTAGTGAAAAGGGAAATAAATGGGTTATGACTTACGGACCCCTTAGATATGCTCATCGTGACATTTTTAGAATTTTTAATATTTTATAAACCCATAAGAGAAGATACATTCAATGTCTGGGATGGGATTGTGATGTTTTCCACTTTTACCACCTGGTGGGTGAAAATAGTTACCTAGGGGAGACCCCTTGGATGTGATCAGTTGCATGGTTGTTTCACCATGATACGAGAGAGTCTCGGGCCTCTATGTGTGATAATAGGGATGGACTCATAGGTTAGATCTTGAAATTATTATACCAAACATAGAGTGGCATTTTTAATTCATTCTTGGGTCACCTCAGGCGAAATCCTTTTAAATTAGTTATATATATACCCCTTAGAGAAATAATTTGGGTCCCACTCATATCAACTTGGATGGGATCAGGGTGCATATACTCAAATTCAAATAATGATTTAAAATAAAAAAAAATAAACCACAGAAATTTATCTCCGCGGATGTGTTTTCCATGCCAAATCACAAGATTAAGGACATAGAGTCTTCTTATACCTTATACCACCCACTTTTATTGTGCATGATCCCTTGGTCAAAATAGACAAACTTGGTCCAAAGTAGGTATAACTAGATGAGTTTCCCAATTGGGACCTATTCTGATTTACTTAGTTATTTATTTCTATATTGAATTTATATTTATTGGAAAACTACTAATTTTATTTTGCATGAACTGGATTGATTTATACACTGTTTGTGGTGGCCTTCTATGTAAATTTCATAGAATTTTAGGGTCGTATATGGTACCCATGTTGACTTTATGACTACAAGTAATGATAAAATGAATCCATCTACTTCCAATTATTGAGTTAATGTTTCTGAATGGAGTATGGTAATAGAGTACTAAGCCATTTCTTTAATGATAGTTGTATATGTTTTTAGTCTTTTGGTTATGTTTTAAAGAATGTGGTATATTTTTTTCTTTTATATTCCCCATACAATCACTTTTTTATAAAAACCGGAGCATCATAATCATGTGTATCCATTTCTATTTAGATTACCTTAGTTCTATATTTATCTTAATTGATTTATTATTAATATTCCACTACCATCTATGGATACTCCTACTTCCACAAAGAGGGTTACTATCCCAATAATATAGTGTCCACATCTCATATTTTCATGTTAATTATATGTATATTATTTCAATACACTTTGATTGTGGAAGGAATAGTCTCACCACTGAAAAATCCTAGGCCCTCACTAATAGTTAACAACCCATGTAATTTACGGAGGCATGCCTGAAGTCTTGTGGCCACTATCTTGGGGAACTGCTAAGTTTAATCCAAGGAGGGATACTAAAAAGTGGTATCAGAGCTACATTTACTTTTGTATTACTTTCTGGGAATTATATAGGAGTCTAGGAGAATTGGAATATGGTAATTGTAATTTACCTAAGATTAGCTAACCCAGGTATAGGTGAATCCCAAATTACATGGTATGGGTGAATGCTGTTATTAGTTTAAATTTTATAGTTTCACAGATCTCACCATTGTGTGGCACACTAGTTTTTCAATGTTAATAATTTTATGGGATATCATTTACCTCGGTCCATGATATAAGGTCAAATATTTCTTATATAATTCATGGAACTATAGGATTTAATTTTCAAGCATTATTCCAGTCTATATCTACTTTTATGTGTTCATTTATAGTAGTGAATATGATTTTCTATGATCCTTGTTTATTATTCCATGAAGTGAGATAGTGTTTCTGGATAGATGATATAATTGGTTCAATTAAAGCCCCTACATCAATCTAAAAAATATTTTACTAAATAGATTGATAATGACACTATAGTAAACATATTATGACATATTAGTTGGTTCGATTGATGAATTACAAGGGAAATTTAGAGGTGAGTACTTATAAATTTTTACTGAAATTAAGAAAATAAAATTACTATTTATGACCTTTTATGTACATATGATGGATTTAATTTCAAGGCTGTAGTTATTTAACATTATATTTTCAGATTATAAGTGTATGGGCCTTATAAATTTGAAATCAGAAACACTGTTAACTGGGTTGGGACATATAGAGCCACATTAGTACGAATGGGCCTAAATAAATTTAAGTTTAAAAATTAAAATATTAATGTTATATGAATATTTGAAATGATATATAATTGGTGTTATCCTCTATACCATTCATTTTACACTCCATATATCATAACCTATACTTTGTTATATGGGTCCTTGAATTTGACATGACATCTATAGTGGGATGAATGCCATGTTTGTTATGATTATTTTTTATATTTCCTTACCATCTATACCAGTTCCATTAGAATACTAAGGTTTTCACTTAAATTATTAGAAGTCTATGTGAATGTTCCTCCTTTATCACTTTCCATATATATTATATATCTTCCCTACGAAGTTTGATTAGAAATTATAGAGCTATGTCATCATGATTTTGTCATGATGAATTCCAAGAAGGCCACGAAAAGAAAACGTCAGACGTGCTGGGACCTGAGACACCCATGATACCTCATATAGTTCCACATGATGCTCCTCCTATATACCTTCTACCATGCACTGATGTTTACTTCTATGAAAATTACTTTCGGTTCATGCAGTCTACATAGGGGGCTCTCTGATCAGCCTCTACCAAGGAAAAGATGAAATGGGAGTTTAAGGGGCATCATCCAACCAAATTTTTAGGGGTTGGAGGAACTCGGACTATACATTCATGGATAGAGTCAATGTTGTATATTATAGATCATATCGAGATGCTTCTATAGAGGAGGGTCAATCAAGGGTCAATCCCGATACTCATATTCTATGTAACTCCACCAAGAAATGGAGGTACATCCTTATATTGGATGGTAAACATCTTGGTATGGTATGTGTGGAATTCCAAATAGATATATTTGACTACTTATTCCTATGGACAATGATAATAGTTTATTCTCACGATTTCATGAAACTTTATCAAGGTTACATGTTAGTGATGGAGATCTCTCACTGAATTGCAGTGTTCTACATTGACGATGCATATGGATGAGTTGGAAGCTACTAGGAAATTTTAGGATGGTATTGTATATGAAATATGATCACTGGTGAACAAAAATCTTCGAACTACCATTTCATAAATAGTTATCCAGACCCCCAACACTGGGGTAAACCTAAGGGAATCTAAAAATGTGAGCTAGGGGGATTCAACATTCTAGTATGGGAGTGGATTATATATTGGTAAGAAGAATCATTTAGAGGGAACACCTGGGGTTAGTACCATCCATGTTGAATGAGCCCACATATTTATGATGTGTAACAAGTTTTTAAGGGAAGGGAATGAAAATCCCTAATGTATGAGGAACCCAATTGGGTTCTAGGTTTTCATTATGATGGTTCAACTCTAGTGTTTCTTCTGATACATTCCTCTCGTGCATAGTGAATGGGGTTATGATGTATCACCACATATAGGTGAATGATCTATGACTCCACTTTAATCATAATTTTGTTAATATATCGTCTGATTAGGATGAGGACGTGGTCATGTTCACTATACTCTGGCCTTAGATACATATTTTTAGTAGAGTGGACTTGGTCATGCTAGCAATGATGCATCATAGGGTTTTGGTTCAACCACATCTACATAGTTTATCCTACAGATGAGGAGAAGATTCCATGAAATTCTACTTTATGAGGTACCATTCTGGAAGCCTCTAGATTAGTTCATCCCCCTTGCAATATCGGTGCATCACACTATATTCTATTTCCTATAACTACGGGGAGACTAGGTATTGATATAGAGAATACAGGTGGTGTGATGACCCTTGACACACAGTTAAGAGTTCAAGAAGAAGGTATAATATAGTTCAATGAGTTCCCCTTGATATATTTTGGTATCTCTTCTTATATAATTTATTTATCCTCTAATGACCAACATTGATTTCTATTTTCAAAAAGTCCAAGATTACGCCTTATCGAGCCCATGTGTATTGATTACACCAATGGCTGTCTTTTACATCTCTCGAGAGAAGAAAATATCTTAATAATTGTTAATGGGATTTCCAAGATACTTGATTGGGACCCAAAATAACTTGTTTGGGTAATGTGATATTTCATATAGAAAATCACTTTGTGAGTGATCATGAAATGTAGTTAGTATAAATTTTTCATATTGTGGACTGTTTAAGGGGAGTCTTCCCTGATGGTTTCTTTGGACACCTCATTAGAGAGAGGTTGATTTCACCATTGAGATAGATCTAGGCACAACACTAGTGTCCATTACTTCGTATAGGTGGGAACCTACATAGCTCTAGGCAATCAATAAGTTACTTGAAGATCTTTAGGAAAATGGGTTTATCCGACCTAGTACATCACCATTGTGTTCCCCTTCCCTTTTCACCCGGAAGGAGGATGGTACCCTTAGATTGTGTTTGGATTACTGCCAAACGAAACTAATTTTGGGGAAGAACTTGAATAAACTACCTTGTATAGATGAACTCTTTGACAAGATCTTAGGAGATACAAATTTCATTAAGGTCAATTTCTAGTTGGGCTACCATTAGGTGTGTTTGAGGCCATTAAGAATACCATGTATAACATTAAAAATTAGGTGTGACTTTTATTAATATTTGGTTATGTTTATAGACTAAATGAACACACCTAATGTCTTTATGGATTTGATGAATTTTGGTTTTCACATGTATATTGATTCATTTTTTGTGGTCTTCATATATGATATCTTTTTGTATTCTCATACCATACATGACCGTGAAAATCAACTTGAGATCATTTTGAATACACTGAGTGAGCACCGACTATATAAAAATCATAGTAAGGGTAAATTTTGGATACATAAGATTTACTTCATGGGTTATATAATGTAAGGGGTAGGTAATTATGTTGACCTAGATATGGTGAGAACCACTGTTTCCAAAGAACATCCTAAGAATGTTTTTTGACATATGAATTTTCTTGGGGTTAACTACCTATTTAACGAGATTTATATAATATTTTTCATAATTATATACACCTCTAACGGGCATGACTAAGAAACGAGTGAAGTAAAACTGGCATGAATCTTATGATAGATATTTTTAAGAGTCAAAGGGATGACTAAATTTAGCACCAATCCTAATTGTAACAGGTCCATGTAGAAGTTATATAGTATATCGCGATTATTCAAGTATTGGCTCATGGAATATGGGTCCCACTAGCAGAGGCATCATGAGAAAAATTAACCTACATAGGACCCTGATCTAGAATCTATTTTTCATTCCGTATATTGTCGAAGGTACTATCTATTGGGTGAGAGATTAATTATTCACACAAATAATTAAATTTTCCAACAGATCTTCACCCTGTGAGACTTCAATTTAAGGTAGTTAATATTGGTTGAATACCTGTAGTTTTTCTAAATTGAGCTTTCTTATACACCTTGGATAGGTATTGTTATGGCTGATGATGTGATATAGAAGATTCGGATGCAAGGTGTCAACAAGTCTAGTAGCTTGTGGAAGTTGATGGTCCTATTTTCTATGATGCACCTAGAGGTTAAATAATATAATTATAAAGCTATTTTAGTAACACTAGATGTGAAATTTGTGCTTTAGGAGTGAGTATGGATATGATAGATTTATAAATGTAGACTCTCTATGATGTAGAATGTTTTTCAGAAGAAATTTGGTACACAAGTGATATTGAGTATAACATATACCCCTTAGACCAATTTATAGTCCTAGCTGATGATACATGTGATAGAGGATATTCTTTATGATTTTATCCTTGACATTGGAGGTTCTTGGGAAAATCACATTAATTTTTTGATTTTACCAATAAAAATTAATTTTAGGAAAATATTCATATGGCTTCATATGAGGTATTTTACTATAGGTTGTTCTATTCCTCTGTATATTGGTTATCGATAGGAGAAGAAGATATACTTATTACTCATCTCATTCAGCAGAAATTAAAAATAGTTTATATGATTCATAAGTGAATGGATAAAACATAGTCTAGGAAGAATTATTATACCAATCATACCATCAACCTCTAGTGTTTTTGGTGAGACCTTGTGTCGTTCAATGTGTATTTCCAAGATTGGGTCAAAGATGACATTAGAGATAGGTACAAATATAGATTTTAAATGATGGAATTTTCAAGATAGTGGAGAGAGTTAGGGAGGTATCATATTGTTTAAAAGAATCTCAAAGGTACCATAACATGAACAATGTCTTTTAATATCACATCTTGGAAACTATCATGTTGAACCCACACATTCATTTGACACTGAGCATATTGAGATAGAGGCAGATGAATCCTTCAAGGAGCATTTGATATGTATCATTTATAGGACCAAAAAGGCTCTTAGGGGAATGTTAGTACCTTTGGTATGAGTGAAATGGATGCACAAGTGTGTACAAGAGGAGACTTGGGGGGCATGAATCCAATGTACATTGTAGTGGATGAAATTTTTCATATGATGTTTTACCACCCTCAGAAGGGAAACTCGAGGAAAAATTGTCTTTTTTTTAGCGTTATAATGTCCCAAATTTTCTCGAAGGTACAATAAATTATTTTTTAGTTTTAATTACTTGGTTAGGATCTTTTATTCATTCCTAAGGGAGTTATGGAGGTCTTGGTGGTGTTTAGAACTAGTTCAATGCTCAGAGTGCAAAAATTTAAGAAAGAAAACTGAGTTGCATAGTTTGGATGAATTACTCTACCCAGCTCTCATAGTTTAAATAATAATGTGGCTTGAGATAGTGGGGAGTAGGAATCAACATAGTTTCTATGAAACCATATAGGGGAGCCATTTTTTTCATGAAACTTTTCTTAGAAAATTTACCAAGGCATTTTGTAGAGGCTACACATGGTTAGCTAAACCGTGAAACTAGTCCATGCAGGGATCCCCTTGGAGAATAATGTGGCTATGTGTTGGATCATGATTTTTATCCCCAACATTAAAACTATGTTCCCTTATTATTCGGGTAGAAATTACAATTTTGGCATTAGATGATTTACGTTTCCTCACGCCCCTTTCTCCCTACTACTTTTCCAACAGAACTCTACCTCTTCTGTGAATTTCTCCCTATCCTAATCATGGAATCACCATTCCTCCTTCCCCCTTGTATCTGAATCGAACACCATTATTGAAATTTTATTTTCATTGGTAAGAACTCTAAACCTCTTTCTTAATTTCATAGTTTCTCTTTTCCCATGTTTTTATATTTAGGTGAAATCACATTGTCCCTCTTTTTAGGGAATTTGATAAAAAAAAATTTGTCATCTATTATATCTTGATTCGAGTCCCTCCAACGGACGAGTGGTATTTTATGGGGATATGAAAGGTGGTCCATTTCGTTCCTATATGTTTTATTGGATTTCATATCATTCATTGTTGTGCTTCCCGCTGAACCATTCTTGTGACACATCCAAAAATTTAAACAAATTTTTATAAATGGAATCACATTCATATTATGATCCTTTTAGGTGAGAAGCACCTTCTAGGTCTATCACATTATCCTAGTCAACCCATGTGGGTGTGACTATTCAATTATGGCCTACCTACCACTTTTTCAGTTGTTTATCACTATTTGAGGTGTTTTAATTTAGTAATATATGCCTTTAACTAACATTTTAATTTAAATATTGAAATTAAACATGAGTTAGGACCCTTCACCTTATTCCATAAATTTAATGGTTGAATTAAGAGAATTTTTGAAGTGCCTTTGAATTAAACCTTATATGGTTTGTGTAATTAAATGTATTAGAGAACTTGTTAATCATGTATAATTATTTTCCCTGTTAAATTGAATTACTTTTTGGGAATCAAAAGTCTGAACTAACCATAGTGCTGAGGGAAATACAAGGGGTTCCAGCCTAAAGACTCCATTGATGGTCTAATTGTTCCTCAGTTAGAATTTTTAGTGGGTTTTAAACATTCCAAATTAGATAATTTCTATGTATAGGATGAGCTCTCCATGTATTCCTATTTTTACACTCTATTAGTGACACCAATTCAGGGGAGGCCCCATGGATGGGATTTATGGTGTGATGGTTACACTGTGCCACAAGAGTGACTTGTTCCCCTGCTTGTGATACCAAAGACATACATAGAGGTTAGATCCTGATATTATCACAACATTTCTAGGGTGAGACATGGGACTTCATTAATGGGTCACCTCTGAAGGGTTCTTATGAAATTGGTTATATACAGGGCCCTTAGAGGGATACTTGGGGTCCCATAAGGAACAATTTTGATGGGATCTATGTGATATTCTAAAATTCATTTAATGATTTAAAATATGAAAAGAACCGTTGAAATTGATCTTCAGGGATCTGTCCACTAAGATGGATCCCAATCTTGGTAACCATCCATATTGTTATAAATTATACCACTCCCTTTACATATACAAGATCCCTTGGTCCAGAAACACCAACTTATCTAGTAATAGGTAGAATCAGATGGGTTTCCGAAGTGGAACCTTGTTTGATGTAGTTAGTTATTTATTTATGACCAGCATTTATTATTTTGTCATAATATTAATGTAATATTTCATAAAATAGATTGATCTAGACACCAATGGTGGTGGCCAAATTAGTATATCTCACACCCTTCATGGGTTTCCTTTAGTACCCATGAAAACATCATGCCTATAAGTATTGATAAAGGGAAGTTGATAGACTTGGATGATTTGTTTACATTTTTGAAATGTAGTACTTTGGAATTTGACCCATCCTATGATTTTGATTCTATTTGTAGTAGTCTTTGGTTTTTTTGGTATTTAGTATAGTATGTGGTATATTACTATATTACATGTTCCCCACATAATCATTTTTTATAGCTACTTGAGAATCATCATCATTTTTATTTATTTCTAATTAACATTCACTAGATATTTATTTATCTTTCTTGATTTACTATTATAGTTCAAATACTATTTGACTAATATTACTGCTTCTGAAATGAAGGGTTACTGGTCAAGTCATATGTGTCTTCTTCCTCTACTATGATATTTTTTTATGTATATTCATATTATACACTATTATTGATGTGGTCATAGTCTCCCCACAGACTCACCCTAGGACATCGCTTCTAATCATATAAATCTAACATTTGAAGACGCATGCTTGAGGTCTTGTGGCCACCTTCCTGGCTCTAGACAATGTGGTACCCATAAGGGGAAGCTACATTATGAAATAACAATCAGTATTATATATTGAATACAAAAATTAAATTCATTATTATAAAAATATAAATGTTAACATGAAATCATAAAATCATTAAATCATATCACTTAACTATCTGTAGCTTTGATTTTATGGCTCTTTAAATATCAACAAGCTATAAAGTCAATAAATATCACAAAAAATTCATTTGTCAAGTCATTAAATTAACCAACAATATAGATATGGGAAAAATGTATATAATGTAATAGTAAGTTTAAGCTCACACTCTATTTATTCTTTCCATAAAATATTAACATGTAAAATATTATTAGAGAATCATAATGAATTTTTATGTTGAAAAGGTAGAAAAATAATATTTTCACCCATTGTGATATCTATAAAAATTAATCCATCCTTAATATTCTCACTATAAAAATATTAAACCTATTGTTTTCTAAACATCATAAACCAAAATAATAATATAGTAACTCCTTAAAATTTATATTCCTTAACATGGGACAAATAATTTAGATTGGATCATTAACTATATGATCAATTTCATATGTCTTTGATACCCATAACTGTACCATAGGAATGAGATGGTAACCTCCTAATCAATGATTTATACCATATATTATATTAGGTCAAACCTATAATCAATAAACCCTATCATATGGATCACTAACCATTGTATTCTAAACTCATAACTATCCCCTGTGTAGTTCATTATGGTAAACTACACATAGAAATGAACTATAAAAAATACATTTCTCAAATGAAAGACTCTCTTATCTGAAGGATATCTTCTATATTCCTTTAGTAAATTCTACCACATTATGAAAAGAATATAGGGACATCTATTTCTTGGGCCACACCCATCATAGTTGGTTTTTATATCAGTAATATAGAATCTTCATAGAAATAAATGATTTTAAAACTAATATACACTATCCTCTTATAGATAATATATATTTATCAATAAGAAATATAATTATTCAAGATATTATTTTCTATAAAATCAATTTATATAATAAACGACCTCTATAACCAGTATATAATCATAAATGAACCATCAGTAGTGTGTTCTAAATAATAAATCATTCTATTATAATCTCTAAAGAAATGATATACCAATTTACTCAAAATATTTATTAAATCATTATTTCATGGGCTCATTTACCCATTTACATCACTCAAAATAAAAGAGAGTAGATAACGAAGAAAGATAAATTGTTTGGAGAAATCATATATGATAGGAATAAACCCACACAACTTGAATCCAACTGAAATATCAGGTAATATATATAAATGAAACATGCATGCTTTATAAAATAAATGTCTAAAATAAATTATTATTGATATGATTAAGAATAAATGAATAATGAAAAATAACAATTAATAATAGTTTCTCTAATCCTAAACAAAAATATTTAGTCATCTATGATATAATTACGACTATGAAAATGTTAGCTAGGCACTAAAAATGCACAAACACACACACACACACATATATATATATATGAAACATATGTCAAATTAGATAAAAACTAAAATATTATAGTTAGAGTGAATGCATCTTGAACATAATTCACACATGGGTTCTTTTGGTTACTAATCCATTTGGAATTCATTAATTATAACTATAATTACCATTTAATATATGAATTGAATTTATTTCCTTTTATAACATTCATTCCCATTGTGGTTTCTTTAATGGTTGGCTATATATAGGGATACATTCCCCCTATTGTGTTTAGGAAATAATATTTTGTTTTTTTAAGACTTAGAATTATATCTTTAATATTATATCATGATTCAACATATTCAACTAATGCGATAAAACCCCACTCTATGTATGTAAATCCTAAAAATAGAATCATGGATTCATTGACAAGTATAATAAAATTGAGGCATGATGCCTTCAGAGTAATTCATTGGTCAATGAAATCAAGCATTCTCCAATGACACAATAAGTGAAATTCCATCATTATTGATATATTTGTGCAATTATTATGTAGTTTATATTTCATGAACATATAGACTATGTATAAGATAGATCTTAAAAATATAATTTTTCTTTATATTTCAGGTTTATAAGATAATCAAAAAAACCAATTAGCAGAATTAGATCCATATTCATCAAAACAAATATGATAATTTCATTATTTTAAACAAAGAACCCGATTATAATGTATAACTGGATTCCTCCAACTTAATTATATATCGACTATCAATTTAGTGTCAAAAATTTCTACCTCAGATTATGTTTTATAACAACATAACCTCAGGTTCTCCCATTTTAGACTATATTTGGCATCAACATTATCTCAAGAAGAAAATTAGTATGCATTTCTGTGAAAAAATATATTATATGGGTGCATAACATTCAACTATTATCATAATAAAATATGATCTACAATATGGGAATTATGGTATAATGTTAACAAAATTTTGATCTGGGAATAACATACATTATTGGTTAATGTATCTAGCATCCATATAGTCAACAACACTATATCATTTTTGGGTTACTTAATGATACATTAAGTGTTAATTTATATTTTGGATTAGTCCTGATATTACATTGAGTTTCAACTAATTAAATAGTTTGACAAACTACTATAAAACTACATTTGTTATAATTTAGTATAGGGTGCTATGGTGACACTAAATTTTTTGATGATATAGTTAATTGAAATATTTTATCAATACTTTGGCTCCATTATAATGTACATTAGAAACAAAAAATTATATTTTATATTGAATTTTTTAATTCTATAAATTTCAATTTTTAATTAAAATTTATTGTTATAATTTTTAATATAGAGTTATTAAACATAAATTAAATTTGAAAAAAACATAATTGTTTCTCATGATAAATATTGTGTTCATTTTGTTGTTTAATAATTTTTAGTATTGAAGTTTATAATTTTTTAAAGAATGTGAATAAGGTGTATTAAATTATTTATGTGATATTTCTCTTCTTGACGATATGTCCTTTCATTTCTTGCTGGGCTTGATATCCAAATATTTATTATTTTTATCTATCATGAATTTAATTTGTTATTATAGTAATAATATTTGGAATATTTTTTGAAAATTTTATTTGATTATATTAGGTTTTAGATTTAGCATGAGTTGAATTCTCTCTTCAGTATTGTCTCCCATGGGAGAGGGAGTTAGAGTCAGGCTACCCACTAACCTGGAGTCATTGGCCTAGTGCTAGAATTGAAAGGTGATGTATATCTATCCCTCTATGAATACTATTTTGGAAAGACTTAATCTCAAATAATTCTATTAATTTATTTATAAATTCAATGTGAATTATTAATAATATTCACTTATGTGTCAATATACATAGAATCTATTTTGGGTTAATAAAAAATAAGTGGGTTTTGTAAGGATTTGCAAATTAATTTGGTGGATGGACTTTGGATTCCAAAATTAAAAAACCAAAAGTATGGATACACGAATTAAAAAATATGAGAAAGTAAAAAAATGAAAAATAATGTATTGTTATGAAACTAATATTTATATGATTTGTATTATGTTATTGTGTCTTTTTAATGTATTGTACCTCAAATAAAAAATTTGATATTCCTTCTAAGGAGAATCATATCAAGACATCAATCATTCAACCAGCATGTGATGCCGAGGATGCGTTCCTATAGATTATCAATTATAATTATTTAAAGTAATAAGTGACTATGTATTGTCTTACTAGGTTGGTCATTATAATGTTGGGGCACCATAATTTTGTATTATTACCTTTTTATTGGTTATTTCTTAGGGTTCCACTATCTTGGATACCCAAATAAGATTATGATACCAGAGGAACATAGATTTTTATCTCTATTTTATGTTATAGGATAAAGAGTTATCCACCAAACTGTTCTTGAAATATAACTGTTATTATTGGTAAGTAATCCCACCGAAACAGTTATGTGATGGGAGAAATGATAATCTAACCCAGAACAATGTTAAATGTAAATATTGATTAACTAAATAGATATATTGTATAAGGTCATAATTTTTAGTTACAGGACATTAATTTAACCAACTTGATGAAATTATTTAAAACCTAGTACTCACTCAGAGATATATTTTAATTTTAGATTATATCATAATTAATGATAATCATATTAAGATCCATAATAGGTACGAAAAACAAGCTTGTTTCATATTAGTATCTATACTTGAAGAGTGTTCTAAAAAAGAATCATTCTAAACATACAAATGAGAATACTAAAGAAAATAATATCTTAAAATCTATATCTTGGTTAATAAATACTAGGTTTTTATCACATTATTGTGTTAATAAACATAGACAAAAAGATATGAGGTAATTAATTATGTGTGAAATATAAGTTCATTTTAGAAATTGATGATGAGTTTATACATTATAATTTGAAACATATAGTATAATTTTACCAAATGGATTTAAAATTGAATTTGAGAACTATTATTATGTTCCCACCAGAAACAAAAATTTAATATCAATATATTTTTATGATATGATGGGATTATCATTAAAAATAAAGAATAAAATTATATATATATATATTAATGATATGCTTTATGGAATTTGGAATTTGTTAATTGGTTTATAAATTCTAGATATTGAGAATACTTTTTATAACATTAAATTTTAGTTGGATAAAGTTGATTCTAATTAAAAATACCTTTTTACATGTCACCTTGAACATATAAATGCGAATCATATTAAAATACTCTATAATGATGGATTTATGGACACATTATATTAAGGATCATTGGAGAATTGTGAATAATATTTATTTGTAAAAATTGAAAAAACATCTTTAATTAGAAAAGGTGAAAGGACTGGTGGATCATTGGATCTGATACATAGTGATTTATGTAGACAAATGAGTACCCCAATAAAGTTTTGGTTTTAGGTACTTTGTTTCAATTATTAACGACTTTAGTTGGAATGGAAATGTGTTTCTGAGGAAAATAATCTATGAATCTCTTGAAAATTTTAATGAGATTCAAAATGAAGTATAAAAATTGATAGATAATACTATAAAGATTCTAATATCAGATCAGTGTGGTGAATAATTTAGAAAATACTTCACTGATCATATGATAGATTCCATAATATCTTCAAAAAACAATCTATCTAGTGCACAAAAATTAAATCGTGTCTTTAAAGAGCGATCATACACATATAAACATGGTTTGGATGATTATGTTTTACAATGACCATCTTATTTCATTCTATGGTCATGCTCTAGCGACTACTATACTTCTTATAATACAACATCAATATAACACAATAATACATAAATCAAAATGATATATATACTAGAAAATATAGATACATTTATTTTATATTGATTTTGGGTTTTAATGAACTTTCTTGCTGATAGAATTTTGTATGATAATGCCAAATCATAAAAATTATTATTTTTGGGTTGTCTTATAGAGAAGATGAGATAATATTTATATAATATTAATGAAGAAAAAATGATTCTGGCATGAACTTATGTATTCCCTGAGATAGAATATAGATTTTGTGGAGATAGTGAGAGGAAATATAAACCTAGAGATGTTAATAAATAACCAATAGAGAGTGTTTGCAATGTTAAAATGGTGTTGGTTTTATTAATTGTCATTGAATGAAAAAAAATCATGTTATAAAAGTCTGTAGTATATTTGTTATGATTTTTTTGAACCTACGAGACATGCAATTTAAATGGAAAATGAAGATGAAGTAATTTTCATTAAAGATAAAGCTATTATCTACCATTAATTGAATGAGGGTTATGGTTTTGAGAATAATTGAAATACCTAGAATCAGAAATTCACTTCATATAAATTAACTAATAATAAAACATAATTGATAGATTATATGTATTATTGAATGAATACCTATTAATAAATTATTATTTATCTCTGTATGAAACATAATGAACACAGTGGGGTCGATCTCCCTAGGTGGACACTCACCCACCAAAAAAAATTTATTGTAATTATTTTTAAAATAATTTATATTCTTTTAAATGATACTATCATATAATGGGTATTGTAATTTTTAGATGATAAAATATATAGATGATATAAACAAAAAAAAAATAAGAATAAAATATATAAAGAAATTAGTGAATAATAATGGATCTCCAAATCTTCAGAGTTCACAACGATTTTATCATTGTTCTTTAAAAATATTTTTTCTACAAAAATTTCTAATGGTTAGATCAAACATATTTTTTAAAAACCTCATGTAAGTAATTTTATGACCCCATACCGGCTTTCTGTTTGTGGGATAATACTCCCTCATATAACTATCAAAATTATACTCCACCATATAACACATTATAATGATGTAGTAATAGAAAAAAGATGAATGAGATGAATAACACAATAGTGAAATAGACGAGGAGAACACACAACACAGAATTTTTTACAAATAATAAAATCCTAAAAATAAAATAATGATTGAACATTTATGAAAAATTAATTTCAAACACCACCTCCCCTTATATTGACTGAAAATTAGGTTATTTCTCCATCTTCATGTAGATGATAAGATTCATAATAGGTAATCATAATTTGAAAAGATGAAGTTTAAGAAAAATGAATTAATATATTATATATTAAAAATGTATAAATATACTACAAAATCATAATCCAAACAACGAAATTGAAAATTAAAAATATTTTATAAAGGAAATTAATGTACATTTTTATATGATGGAGGGGAAGATAGTTTTCTTTCAAAATATTCCATCCGAAAGATTACATGTATTATTCCAAATTAATGGTTGAATCTCAAAGGATTTTTTTCATTTTGTTTTATATACTATTTCTCCAATTCATACCCAAAACAATTATTCTCATTTGGACACCTATAGTAAATTATACTATATAATTACAAAATAAATGTTCGAAATCATGGAAAACACTTTCTACACCCTTGTTTTGGATTGAAATGAATTTATGGACATGAAAATGAATAAATATTGATCATTGAAAATTAATGAATTTATTAATTAGTATATTATCTATCTTCATAGGAAATATAATACTATTTATACTGAAATGTTGTGAGTTATGGGCCCACGATAAAGATTCTTCAAAACTATACACATATTTCGGGGACATAATATCATTCTGCAATTGGGCCACCAATTTTTGGATTCAGCTCAAGGTTTGTTTGAATGAAATTTATCCCATAATAAATTTATATCTACATAAAACAATTTAAAATAATAAATTATAGAAGATCACATTTTGGTAAAAATAATGAATTGATTTTTTGTGTAGAATTATAAAAAATTATTCATTTTCACAATTACGTTGGAAATAGTTATAGAACAAAAAAAAGTAAGAATAATGATTCAAATAACAAATTGTAGGTAATAAAAAATTTTATTACAGAATAAAAAGAATGAAAATATAATTTTCATCCACCCCGTACATAAGTAGTTCACTCCTAGAAAATTATCTATTCTTATGTTAAAACAAATGCTCCAATGCATAAATGGCCATACTTTTCAAATCAGACACCCAAAGAAAATATCTTGACTCTTACATGGATAAAAATTCCCCATATTCACTATAATAATAGAATTATTTCAATCTCATGGTATTACCCATGTCTATTTTCTACATTCCTCTCAAGAAATGCATGTCTCTTTCACTTAGATATTTCTAATATGGATTTTTTCCTATTCTTAAGGAATGTGAGATTTATAGAGCCTTATATAATTATAGTATATAAACTTAATAACATCCTAAATGTGTTAATTATGTGGTTTTTTACATGGTTTGTTGAATGATTGAGTGTTTATTTGATTTCAATGTTAAAATATTAGAGGATGACCAAGTAGGGTTAGGCTGTATGTGAATAAAATGGATTCAAATATTTTTTTATCAAGAATGGTTTTCTCCAAAATATCTGGAATAAATTATCCTCCAGAATCCTCTTTATCTCCATGGACAGTCCAAACATGATCATTTCCATAAAAATTTTGAAAAATTGATAAGAGAATTTTTTTTATAAATCAATAAAAATAAATTATTAATTAACTATGGATGAACCATATTGAGCACCCAAGTTCGATCTCTTGAGGAGTCCAGTAACCCAAAACTAAATTTTTATTTTCACTATTTATAAACTAACTAATATACATCTAAAAGATATTGTAATATTGTGGTAAAATTTAAAATACTATTATAAGTAAAAAAAATATATTATATAAAAAAATAATTGGATAAGAAAAGATATAAATAAGTTATTGAAGAATAAGTAAAATTATATTCTTATTAGTTCATGAAGACGATATCATTGTTTATAAAAATATAAATTATTATGATTTTATCTAATATTGAGATTAAACCTATCAATAAAAAACTATAATTAAAAATTTTACTAAAATAAAATGACCCAGTACATGTGTGATAATACTCTCAAATCCTCACTATAATTCTACTCCACCATATGCAGTTTGTATAATGATGAGGGAAAGGAAGAAAATTCAAATGGGAAAAGGGGAGAACACACACATTAATAAATATAAAGTTATTAAAATTCCTATAATAAAAAATATAGAATAAATTGAAGCATAATGAACTGAAAACATCATCTCGCTACCCCTAAAATAATAACTAGGTTAGTTTTTCATATTCAAAGAGTTTAAGTGGATCATAGTAGGGAAAACACAAAATTAAATTAATTAAATAGAATAGTTGGAATGGATGATAATTGAAAAAAATAATATTTTAATCAAATATTATATGTACTTAAATTATTTAACCCTCCATAGTATCTCAAATTATTATTATTAGTAACAATTTTGTATTTGTAGTGTGTTTTGAGAAAAAATGTGAAAATTTCAAAATTCTGAATTTTTAAAAGATTTTAATCAAGAGGGTATTTTGGGAATAAATTTTAATATATTATTACAATTTTTTAGATTATTTATTTTAATATTACCTGATTTATAGGATTTAACATTATCTTTTATACCAATATCTAATTTTAAAACCTAGAGGCCCTAAAAATCAATCATGTTGCAAAATTGTTGAAGAATACATAATATACCCCACCTCTGAAAACAATGATTAAATTGGAATACACACAATATGGTTTGGTGATTATAGCTGTATTTAAAATATGTCGCATAGAATAGTGCTAAAAATAAATTTAATGTAATTTTGAAAGCATTAATGTGGGAATTGAGTGACATACATTGAATAGATATTTCTAGAATTCACGACTAGAAAAAGTCGTACTCATTATTTATTCCATAATATCGTCTAAAAATTTGAAAATAATGTGAAATTTATAGGTTTGATAGGAAATAATATTTAGATCATCCTATAATAATTTACTTTGGGGTGAATTTAAGATATGGTGGAACAAATACGAGAAACATTTTATAATATAGATACATGAGGAGAAGAAGCTAAACCGATTTATTTTCTTCCTTTATTTTTTTTATTTTTTTACATTAGTTTAATATTAAATAGAATTTTTAATTATTTTGACATAAATAAAATCTAATTCATGCATTGATTTTTATTTTTGATCCCATCTTCTTCATCATTGCTTTCCTTCCATTCTTATTATTCTTATTTGTTATTCCCATTTTACCACTGTGAAGTCTTATTCTCATTATTATGAGTAACAGACCTGAGGAATATCCCGAGGGAGTAATCAAGTAATTGAACATGAGACCATGTTTTTATATTATTTGAGTCAATTATAAGTATAATTTATAGTGCGTGTAACACTCACTATGGTTGTCTATAGTTTATCTATATAATCTACAACCTTTTTCCCTTAATTGAGGATGTGGATGGAGGGTGTTCTTATTGATCTCTATGTACACATTGAATTCATTACTGAGGTAGATTAATGTGTGCACAAATAATATGTATTGTGATCACTAAGTATATTTGAAGTTGTTCAATGAAGGTTATCCCTAAAAAATTCTCTCATGGGAACTTCCTTTCTTCTCTAGTTCCATTCTATTTAGCATTTCATGGAAATTTTGAATTTAATGTTAGTTTCAACTTATTTTTTCATTTTATTTATTTTCATAAAGTCTATTCCTCTCATAGAAAATCCAACAAAAAAAATTTATTAGGAGAATTATATTAATTATTTGAAAAAACTAAAAAACACTTATAATTGATATAAACCTAGCCATCCTTTTTTCTAGATTTGGATAACCAAGAATTTTTTTCCCATGCCCTATGAAAGTCATGCATCAAATCTTGTGTCGTTACAGGGGAGATAATCAGTTCCTTATTTACATTATTTTTTTTCACATTGTATATACATTTTCATTGTTTTTAATAAAAAAATATCATTCCATGGGGTATCCAAACTTCTATTATTTTTTATGGAATAATTACTCATTGGGGAATGAAAAAAAACATTCCACGCTGATGAATCCCTCTAGTGAAGGGATTCTGCTCTAATAATAATGGATAAATATATCCAAATTGGCCAAGATAAATGGATATCACATTAGGATTTGATGATATTGATCTATGAACACCAAATTAACATTCCAAGATACAAGGAGAAGAATAATGTACCTATGTAATTTATTTATTTCATGGAAGCCATCCAAGAAGTTGAGGCCAAACTAGAGGTGTAGGATTCCAACTACATACCCCCTATTTACTCCATAAAACTTCAAGAGGCACTTATCATTTAACAAGTGATTGAACCAATCCCAAATTAGGGAAATGATATTATTTTAAATTATTCCATATCTGATCATATTCAATATGAGTTGAGTAAAAATACTTGTGATTTTGAATTTTTTATATTCGGTCAATCATTTTTTTCCATAGAGGAGGATAAAAAACAACACTTCCACCTATTGAGGAACACATGGAGCTTAATAACATTATTGATCATGAATTTGAGGTAGCCCAAGAGGATGTAAATATATATGATTGATAAGAAACCACGATAGTGGATTCTCACACCTAAATGGTTTGTTTTTATTTATATTTATCATGTTCAAATTTAGTCGAATTTAAAATACAACCAGACACGACTTTTGATATTTAAATCCATACAACCCCTATTTGTCTACCACTAGCTAGTGAATATGAGGTTCCAAAAGACACATCAAATGTGGAGGAGGTTACATAATTCATCCTACCCCCTCCATGATTATTGAACCACATTGTGATGTTGGAGGATCTGGTGTACTATACATATAAATTTTTACTCAACAAGAACAAAGAAGTGAATTTTGGGAAAAGCACATGTTGTTTTTCATGTCCATGAAGATCCACCAACCATATAATTAGGGATCGTAAAAGGTACATCCCTATAGAGGATATAAATATTCATTTCCCACTTTCGGGATCGTACCATAATTTATATTTAAATTTTTTCTAGGAATATAGATTTCAAATTGAGTATTAGGAATTATTCCAGCAATCATCCCACT
This sequence comes from Viscum album, assembly GCA_963277665.1. Taxonomy (NCBI): domain Eukaryota; kingdom Viridiplantae; phylum Streptophyta; class Magnoliopsida; order Santalales; family Viscaceae; genus Viscum; species Viscum album. Next base: position 113,329,444 of record OY728121.1, read on the forward strand.
CCCTCTTTTGTTTTTGAGCTTAAATGAAATGATTCATGTGGTTAATGGGGTAATTATATTTTTAAGGTTTATGATTGAAAAAGGAATATCCAAATAACCAAGGACAAAAAAATGAATATGATTTATTTCTAAATGGATTTAACTTTTTTTATTTATCTTTAAAATCTATACAATTTTTATCCAAAACATGATCTGATATTTAAATTGAAAATTTCATGACTGTACCAGAATTATGCATTACGTGACTAGTCTAAGAGACATTAGATTCTTAGGAATACTATGATTCCATGTTTTAGATGTTCATGTTAGTGATATTTATTGAGTAAAATGAAAAATTGGATGACTAATTTGAGTCATGCATATTAAATGGAGGACTCACGATTTTATAGAATGAATTTATTCATGTATATAAAATTTCAAAAAGATTTTTCACGATTTGAATTTATGAAATTCATGTGAATTTACATGTTATTTTTAACCATGCCATGATTGATTGTCCAATATCATATTCCCATTCCTGAAAATACTTCTAGACAAAGTAAATACTATTTTAACTTATGATATTTCATGAGTGATCTTGGGACATGACACTTGATTGAAGTTTCATTTGAACTTGTCAAATCTATGACTATAAAAAACCACATTTAATATGATCATAAAATATTTTGAAAATAATTTATCTTTAAAATACCACCTTAAGATTAATACATATTTGACCCATAGAGACAATGAATGACCTTTATAGGGATGATCCATGTTTCAATTAATTTTTTTCCATTCCTACCATAATCTTCGTATTTATATGATATTTTCAATTTGATGATTGGGTTGAAGGGTTTCATGGTGGAATGGATGAAATGATTATTAAGGAAAATGTGTGGGGTGCTATTTTGGGAATAAAGAAACGTTTTTTATTCATTCAATATAGTTAATTTTTTTATTGATACAAAAAAGGAAATAATTAAATGGGTTATTACTGAGAATAATAAAAAATAAATATCTCTAACCGAGCGTTTTTATTATATGTGGTTAGGTGGTGGATGTGTGGTTTATTGTGAACATACATTTCTAAAATAAATATAATATAAAAAAATAAAATTTGAAAAATAAAAAAGTATAAACGTAGTGAAAATTTCAAGAAGGTTTACACATCATTCATTATGATTTATTTGACCTCAACCTTTACCATGAGGATTGTGGAAATGTGATTTTCTACATTGGAGGGAATAATTTAATTACCCATTTATTTTTTGATATCAAGCATTGTAATTAAAACAAAAGCCTCTTCCTAAGACTTAAATTTTAAATCATGAAATCCTATCAACCATAAGTCTCAATGTTATTTGAACCTTTATTTCATGTCCTCCTCATTGAATGAGCATTTTGAATTTATAAAGAGAATAAGTAGATACATTACAAATATATTAATTAGGATCATTTTCTTATGTAATTATAGTAATTCTAATTGAATTATATCATGAGGGATGAGAGAAAAGAAAAACAATTGAGTTAGATCAGGACAAGTCATGTTTTCCAATAATAAATAGAGGAACATCAATAAATGCAAAGAGAGGTTCCATAATTTTCAAAAAGGTGAAAATTAATATACATGAATTGATTATTTTATTGAGAAAAGGGAATTTTAATTGATATTTTATGTTACATTTGATAATCTGATTTGAAATTGAAAATTGTTTGATTTTATTACATTGAATGTTTAATATTGGAATCAATTGTCCCCTATGATATTTAATATTTAGATTTTATGCGTGGGGAGAAGAACAATATATGTTTTTGGATTTGATAATGATAATATTTTAATTTTTTATAGTTATTTAAATTATTAAAACCCCATAAAATATATCAGTGTGATCTAATTTTTATCATTTGGGGATTTATAGTTTTTTTGAGATAAAATGTGAAAATTTAATTAATTCTGTAATTTCGATAGATTTTATTCACATGGGTATATTGGGATTAAAATTGAAAATATTATTCCTATTTTAGAGGTAATTTCTTTGTATAATTACATTATTTATTGGATTCAAAATTTTCTTCTAGACCAAGTGTGGATACAAAATTATAAAGGCCCAAAAAAATCAATCAGTTTACAAATTATTTGGGAAAGTAGAGTTGAAACAACATCCTGAAACAATGGATAACTCAGGATACACACCTCCAATTGATGTGATATCACATGGATGTATAATACACTCATAAGTTCGTTTTAAAATTAAATTCCTAGGTGTTTTGAAATCCGTAAGGTGGGAATTTAATTATATACATTGATGGAATATTTCTGGAATCCTTTGCCAGAATAAGTCATAATGATTATTTATTCCATAAATTTCTATAAACGTGTCCAATTAATTTTAAATTTAATGGGTTGATTGAAAATAAAATTTAAATATTCTTATAAGAAGTGGCCCTATAATTATTTGAATAAATGTTTGACCAAAGAGGAGAAAACATTAGTAAAATTGATTTTAGAGGGGAAGTTTCAAAACCAATTTATTTAATTCTTTTTTTAATAAATTTTTACATTATTTTTATATTAAATGTTATTTTAATTTTGTTTCACTTAAATTCAATCTAATCCATAAATTTCCTATTTGATCTTATTAAACCTTCTTTATCTTCTATTATTCATTTTATTTTCACTTCATGTCCTCATTATACCATAGTGAACACATATACTCATGATTATGAGTATCTATCCTGAGGAATATCACAGGGGGAGTAATATGGTGCATGAACCTATGACCAATTTTTTTATATTAATTTAGTTTTTTCATTTTATACTTTATAGTGGGTGTAATACTCATTGTGATTCTCTATATTTTAACATCTTAATCAATAACCATTTTACGTCAATTGGGGAGGTTGATTGAGGGTGTTCTTGGAAATCACTAAGTACACTATGAATTCGTAATATCGGTAGACATAGGTGTGAAAACATAAGATGGAGTGTGTTCACAATGATTATTTGAATCTAGTCAATGCAGGTGCTCCATGAAAATTCTCTCTAGAGAAATTTCATTCTTCTATACTTCCATTTTTTTAACATCGCATGGTAATTTAGAATTGAATGTTAGTTTTTTCTTATTTTGTATTTTCATCTATTTTTTAAATTACATTTCTTTTATGAAACAAAAAATAATAATAATTTCTTAGGTGAATTATATTTTGTAGTTAACTAACTGAGAAATATCCTCAAATGAGACTACCCTAGTCAGACATTCGATGACACCATGAGAACATAGAAATTTTCTTGTTTTCAGGCCCTATGATACATGTGCATCAAAACTGGGACTATTTTCAAGGATATAATCATTATTTTATTTACCTTTTCTATTTTCACATTGTATATAAATTTTTATTGTTTTCCTTTATAAAATAATTAAATTAATTCAATGATGTATTCAAACATATATTATTTTTCAAAAATCAAATACAACTAGGTGCAAGAAAAAGAAACAAAATAAATTGAGGTGGTCCACCAATAAAGGGATTATGGTCTAATGGTAATGGTAAAAAAGATGAAAAGTGTCCACGATACATGGATCTCACCTCAGGATTTGATGATCATGATCAATTAACTTCGGATTGACATGCAATGATTAAAGGCCAAGATGGAGGTGTCACAAGTCTTTCCTGATTTAACTGAACTTATCCAAGAAGTTGAGTCCAAAATCGAGGTGGAGGATCCTGACTACCTAACTCCACTTTCCACTATACAACACCTATAAGCACTTATAAATGAAGAATTTATTGAACCAAAATCAACAAAGAGATATTATTTAATTTTAAATTATTTCATTTATGATCTTATTCAATCTGATTGAGAATTACTACTTTTGATTTTGAATATTCATATTTGGTCAATCATTACTTTTCCTTAGAAGAGGTTGAATAAATTACACATACAACCATTTAAGAACACATGGTGTTTCCTAACTTTATTGAACCAAAATTTCAGAAAGTGCATGAGGAATTTCATGTAACAAATCCATAAGAAACCAAGATAGAGGATTATCACACTAAAAGTGGTTTTTTGATTTATATTATTAATGATTAATGTATTTTGAATAAATTTTTTTTAACACTACATTTTAGTATTTCCATTCATTCAACCAATATTATGATACAACTAGACTATCATGATGAGGTTTCAGATGTTTCAATCAAAGAAGAGGAGGTTCCATACTTTATAAAAAACCTACAATGAAAATTATACCACAATTTGAATGTGGTAGATCTGGTGTACTCTATATATGAAATTTTCTTCAAAAAGAAAAAATAATTTTATGTTGGGTAAATCCATATATGGTGTTTCAATTACAAGAAGAGCAACCAACCAACTAAATATGGATTATAGTTTGTACTTCCCTATGAAGGCTATAAAAATTCATGTCCCACTTGGGGGATCATAATATGATTTATCTTTAAATTATTTATTGGAATATAATTTTCAAATTGTGTATTAGGAATTATTATAGAATGAATCCCACTCCCTCTTATTTTTCTTCCATTTAATGAAATGATCCTTATGCTTAACGGAGTAATTCTCTTTTGTAGGTTCCGGATTGCACAAGGATGCTCGTCATAGCCAAAGAGAAAATTTTATTAAGCTTAATTTCCTAAATGAGTTAGGTTTTATTATTTATCTTTCAAATTCTCTACAATTGTTTTCCAAAACATGTTTTGAGAATTAAATAGAAAATTTATTTCCCATACATAAATTATTCTTTACATTACTAATCAGAGAAAATTGAGTTTCTTAGGAATATTTGGATTCCATGTTTTGTGATTAAATTTTAATGGGATTTAATGAGTAAAGTAAAAAATTGTATGATTGCATTTAATCATTTATATTAAAATTAGGACTCATGATATGATTTGTGTAAATTAAATTTCCATTACATTTTCTTGCTATGAATTTCTGAAATTCATGTGATGTTATTTGTTATTTACAATCATTCCTTTTCTTATTCTCCAATATCATATTCTCATTACCTAGAGGGCTTCATGAAAAGTACTTCCTATTTCATCTTGATTATATTTTATGAGTGAACTTGGAATATGTCACTTGATATAACATGCATTTGAACTTGTCAAAGCAATGACTGTATAAAACCACATTTAATATAGGTATCTTCTTATAAGATCATATCTTCAAAATACCACCTTTACATAAATCCATATTTAAACCATAGTGAGAATTAATGACCTTTATAAGGATGAGTCATGTTTCAATCCATTTTTATACATTCATACACTAATTTTGGTATTTTCATGAAATTTGAAATTTGAAGAGTGGGGGTGAAGGGAGTCATGGAAGAAGGGATGAAATTAGTTATAAGAAAAATGTTTGGGGTACTATTGTGGGAATACATAATGTTTTTTGATTCATTAAATGTACATAATTTTTTTACATTACATAAAAAAATGAAAAAAAAAAGAAATGGGTCGTGAATTAGAAGAATAAAAAAATCTCCATCAATGGACCAATTATTTTTGATCATATGTGGTTAGGTGGTTGAAGTTATGTTTATTTAAAACATAAATTTTGAAAAATAAAAAAATAAAAAATATATACTTCTAAAAATATTTTTTTTTATAAGATTAGTCAACATTTATGCAATGTGCACAAATCATTCATTATGATTTATTTGATCATAACTCATACGGTGAGATTTGGGAAAATGGTAGTTTCTATATTGACAGTGAGAATTTCATTACACAATAATTCTGTGATACCATGCGTTGTACTTAAGATATAAACCTCATTATTAGGCATTTATTTATAAAGCATCAAATCCTAGAAACCTTAAGCCTCAATGTCAATTTAAATATTATTGTGAGTCCTCATTATTTTATGTGACATTTTTACTTTACAATTTTTTTAAAGTAAATACTTTACAACCCAATGGATAAGGATAATGTTCTCATGACATGAGCATAACTTTTCTTGAATTATATCATGAGGGATGAGAAAAAATAATACAAAGTGTGGTAAATCATTACATGGAATGTTTGATAATAATAAATAAGGGAACCTAAATATATGAGAAGAGAAGTTATATCATTTTCTTAAAGGGTAAAATTAATTTACATAAATTGATTATTTATTTGAAAAATAAAAAATTAAATTGATATTTTTTTGTGAAATTTTATAGTCTGTTTTGACATGGAAAATTGTTTGATTTTATTACATTGAAATTTGAATATTGGAAACAATGGTTCCATTTGAAATTTAATGTTGATATTTTATTCTTGAGGAAAAACACAATTAAAGTGTTGGGTAAATAATAAAGATAATATTTTGATGATTTTTTATATGTATCTAAATTATTTACAACCCCCATATAGATAAATTTGATCTTATTTGTTTCACTTTTGGATTTATAGTGTGTTTTGAGATAAAATGTGAAAATTTACTAATTCTATAACTTTAACCCATTTTAATCACAAGGGTATTTTGGGAATACATTTTAAAATTCTATTCAACATTGGATGATTATTTTTTTAATATTCCTTGATTTATTGGATTTAGCTTCATTTTATGGACCAAGAGATGATACGAAATTTTAGAGGCCTGAAAAATAAATCAATTTGAAAAAGTTTTCTGGCATACAGCGTGGACACAACCTAAGAAAATGAGTCATAACATGGGTGAAACACCTAAAATTGAGTTTATTCCACCTGGATATGAATGGATACTCATAGAATCTTTTTAATAAGAAATTTATATGAATTTTTTAGCATCAATTTAGGTATTTATTGATATACATTGAAGGAAGATATCTAGAATTCTCATCTAGAAAAAGTCATACTCATTATTTATTCAATAACATCCTCTATAGACCTCTAATTAATAAGAAATTTGGTTGAATAATAGGAATTAAAATTTAAATAATCATGTATGAAGGGAAACTATTGTGATTCAAAGATATTATTGACCAAAATGAAAAAACGTTTGGAAGTCATATTAGGGAGGGGAAGCTGGTTCACCGATTTATTTTCTTTTTTTATTCTTATTTTAATTATTTTTAATTTAATTTTCCTCTAAAATGTAATTTAATTTTCGTTTAAATTTTAAAAAATCTAATTCATGTATTGTTTTTTTACTTTTTTGTAAATCTCTTTCACCTTTCCTTTTATTCAATTCCTATAATAGTTTTCCTTTCTTCTTCTCATATTTAAATCATGAACTCTTATACTCATGATAACAAGTACCTAACAGAAGTAATTTCATGGGGGGGGGGTAATCTTGTATGTGATCCGGAGACCATGTTTTTGATATTCATTGAGTTATTTGTAAGGATAATATAAAGTTGGTTTAATCCTAACTATGGTTTTACAAAGAGTAACTTCTTAATCTGGTACCAATTCACCACCATATAGGATGTGGAAAGAGGGTTGGATTTATAATAGATAAGTACACAATTCATTCAAAATTTGTTTATATTGAGATGTAGACACATACCATGGAGTGTGTTCACTAAGTGGCTATGAAGCAGGTCCATGATGGTGCTTCTTGAAAATTCTCTTAAGAGAACTTCCTTTCTTATCTAATTCCATTTTGTTTAGTTTTTCATGTTAATTTAGAATTGAATGTGACTTTTCTGTTATTTTTTATTATAGTTATTTTATTAAATTACATTTTTTTCATAAAACATAAAACAACAAAAAAATTATTTCTTAGGTGAATGAGATTATGTAGGTGAAAAAAATGAGAACCCTCCTCAAATGAGATGGCCCTAGACATCCATTGTGCTATTATAGGAACAAATAGAAATTTTCATTTTATATGGCCTATGATAGGCATGCGTCAATATTATATATTAAATATTTATAAATAAATTATAAAAATTTACATCATACGTTGCCTTTGAAAATCCATCTCCCTTTTAAAATGAAATGGATGATTTTTTTTAAAAAATGGATGGCAGGATTCCCTATAGATACATCCTCAAAATTATTTAATATATTTGTAAAAATTACTGTTCAAATACCAAAAATTATTATTCATTTTATTATTCTATGATTACTATTAATAACCAAAATAATTCATCCATGTTGGACATGTATAAAAAAATTCCAACTGAATTACTAAATCCATCTTTTCATCATTATAGACATTTTATATCTACAACCAACAGTTTCTGATGCATTTATGGACACGAGAAAAGATTAAAATTGAGTATTCATAGCGGTGACTTTGTTTGTTGACCTCAAGTCCATCTTAATATAAAATTTCACCTTTATTAGAAAAAAATTTATTATATATTGTTTAAACATTATATTTATGAAAAATTATACATATATTAAGAGTCCCAAATTTCAATTATTTTGGGCCACCTATGGTTGGATTTAGATGATTTTTAAGTTGAATTAAATTTATCACATAATTTTTTTAATTATAGAAATGAATTTAATAGTCTGAATTATTATAGAACATGTTATGGTGAAAATAAAAAATATGTATTTTATTCGAGTTATAAAATATAATCCATTTTCAAAAATATATAGAAAATATTCCCAAAACATAAGAATGTAAAAATTTCCATTAAAACAATCAAAAAATTGGATTCAAACATTATATTATTTAATAAAATGTGGTAAAATATTAGAATCTTCAAGGACTCACTTTATGTGATGGGACCCATCAGGTGCAAGATTGTTATTAATATAAAAAATGACATTTCTAGTAGAGTGTCTACCAAAATTTCTGTCATAGTGTAAAAGGGTTAGAAAAATTTCTTGGTATTGACTATGATGATACCCTATCATATGTAGTGATGATAAACACTGTTTGAATTTTTCTAACCACAATAGCTCATTCTGATTCGGAGATATATCAGATGGATCTAAAAAGTTATTTCTATAGTAGGAATTTAGTAAAGATGTTAATATAATATAAACCCAGTGTTTTGAAGTTATAAATGTTTCTTTTATGTTATAAAAGATAGAATGGCCTATTTATATACTAAATAAATAATCTTGGAGTTTGAATATACTATTATTTAATGAAATCAATGAATTTGGTTTTATATAGAACACAAATGAATGTTGTATATGTAAACAGATTAGTGGTATCATAGTAGTGTCTCTAATACTATATGTAGGTGAAATACTACTTACCATAAATGATATATTATTAGTTAAATCATTAAAGATATTGATAGGAAAATTATCATGATTAAATACGTGGGTTGAGCCTCCTAGAGTCCGGGTATAGAGATATATAAATATGGATTTTTGAGGATTCTTGGACTCAATCATGTCACTTACATTCGAAATCTTATAAATTGGACAATCATAGAAAACTCCATAAATGGGGATTTACTAGTGCTAAATTTTAATAATATTATGATGATTTATGATCCTTATTATAGTTTCTTCGAGGATAATTAAGATTTCATTTGTGTCTGATAATGGATCTCTCATGTTTTCCATGTTTTATACTCAGCCTAACATTTCCTACACTCTATGAAGGTCAAGTAGATACTAATGAATTCTAGTGAGATCTATGGGATATATATAAATAATATTCTTATGTATTTGGGATAGAATAAGTATACATTGTTTATCTTTTGAGTTAAGGATGATATTTGTATAATGGTTTACACATATGATAGTTTCAAATGTATTATAGATGATATAAAATCAAAATTTGGTTTGGGGAATTTTCAAATTATTGTTGGTATTATTTGGATGAGTTCTAACATGATATTATAGTAGAATCTATAGTAGTAGTCGAGTACATCCATTTATCACATTTTTTTAATGAAGTCATTTTGATGAAGAATATAATCTATGAACATGTAGTGGTACCTAGCATTGATGGAGAGATGAAAATTTACTATGAAAAAATGTGGTTGTGGACTAGGATAAATAATATTGGTATCAAAAATGAACTCAACACATTATTTGAAAATACAAGCTCATATAGAAGATGATTGTGTTATGGGATGTAATGATCAATTGTGTGGCTATAAATGACAAAATTGAGGATCTATTAACAAAACCATTATCATAAATGAATTGTGAGATCCAGGTAGAGTATCATAGTATAATATAAATAAGACATTTACATACAGGTTTTATAATATAACATGGTATCAAAATAAATTCAATTTCTATTTATCATTCATTCATGTGTAATGTAATTTATTCTAAATGAATAGTGACATGACATTATCCTATCAATGCATGACCATGGCTTATAAAAACATAAATATCATCACAATGTATTATTGTTTATGGTTATATGAGAATATTCGAATGAATAGAATCCTATATAAGTTATAAAGGGCCATAAATGAGATATGAAGAATACCTTCATGAGCCAAAACGTAGATATATACTTTTTGGATTGACATGAAAGATCTTATCACATGGAATGTGTCACACCCTGACCCGTGCATTTATTTTATTTTATGATTTCTTTGACATTAAATTATATTGCTGGAGTTCGTGTTCAGTCTCAGATCAGATTATTGAGTTTAAGTTAAAATTTGTGTGTTTCAAGTTGATGTCATTGGCGCTTGGGTGCAACGCGTTTTGAAAGACACCACGTGGCTTCGCTCGTACACTGCATGACCTTCCATATTTGAAAATTAGATAAATAAATTATAATAAATGGATTTTTGTAATTATAACTCACATTAATTTTAGTTTCATTAATATTTTTATTGTGTTAAGAATTAATTATTATTAAAATGATATGAACATCTTTAATGTTTTTTTATTTTATCACTATGATGATTATTATTTGATGTTTTTATTGTTATTAAAATTATTATTAAAATAATATAATTTTTGGTTATTATTTTTATTTATTTATTTATCATTTTTATTATTATCATTATTTTAATTTTATCATTTTTCGTAATATTTTTCATTCCTATTTTCTTTAGGGTTTCGTCAATTTTCTCTATCTCTCTTCACTCTCCTTTCCCTCTCCCCGCTAGAAGCACCCCCTTGTCCTAATGTAGCCCGTGCACCCCAGCACCACTCCTCATGTAGCCCGCAACCATCCCTCCTAATGCTCCCCTTTTCAGTAGTCGACGCGGCCCAAGATCTGTGCCACTCTACTCTCCGGCGTTGTCCCGCCTCACCTCAGCCCCACCTCTCATTGCCGTAGTGACCCAGCACACGGGACATTCCTCCGTCCGCCGCCATAACCAGCCACCACTGACCCTGCCCACCAGTGCTCGGCATCGTCTCCGCTGTTCGCCGCCGCACAACTAGCCCGCCTCCTACTCCCTTTTGTAGAAGCCAACACACCCCACTCCGGTCTCAACCCAGCCAACACCGACCCTCCTCCTCTCTGGTAGCTCGTGCACCCCGATGTTGTTCCCCATGTTCTATCCCTTGTTTTCGAAGCAGCGCCACCGAACCCTTGCACTGCACTGGTGGACCCACCACCTCCACTCTAGAACGATCCCTCTAGTACGACCCCTACTGTCTGGCGTGACCTCGCCCCGACCTCCTTCCCCTTCTGGTGTCGCCCCGTCGGCCTCCCTCCCTCTCAGTAAGCAAAAGACAGCGACCTGCTCCTTTGCGGTGTGCGAGCAGGTAGACATCCCGTCGAGACCTCCTTCCCATTTCAGCGTCGACCCCCTTGAAACATTTCTTTTATTTTTATTTTTACTTTTATTATCGTTATTATTATTATTAAAATTATTATTATTATTATTATTATTATTATTATTATTATTATTATTATTGTTATTATCATTATTCTTATTCATATTCGTACTCTTATCATAACAATCTTAATCTTGTGGGATTATGGGTTTTAGTTGACAATGGGTTTTTAATGGTTGGTTTAGGATTTTTAGGACCCGCGCAGGGCGTTTTCGATAGAGCGTCCTCATCCTGCCTTTTTTTCGATGTTTCCTTGTCCTCACACCTTTGTTTTGATGTTTCATTGTCTTCACACCCCATTCTCGAGGTAGGTTCCCATTGCACTTCTTTTAAGCTTTAATATACTTTATTTTTTTATGTTTGTGCCCTATATATATATATATTCTGAATATTATTATTAAGCATGAGATTAATTCATTTATTTTGAAAATTTATAATTCAATTATTATGTTGTGAAAATGGTTTCGTATTCTTATGTTTGCACACATTAATTTTTCAATTAAATATTTTATTAATTTTAATAAATGTGAAATATTATTAGAGAATTGTTTTTTTAATAATTACATGGTGTAAAAAGGGTTGTTTATTTTAAACATGACCCTTGAAATATTTTCATGATAAACAGACGCACAATAGTGAAAGAATTCCCATTTTTCATTAAAACATAATTCATGTAATATCAAGTGTATTTATGTTTTAATGATAAATGATTTATTCTAATGTTTAAAGAAGTGTTGTGGTTCTCTTGAAATGTTTTTCCCGGTTGGCTCTTACAGTTTATTTGAAAAAAAGAAATGTTTTGGTTTGGTTTTACAAAAATATTGGCAGCCTGTGAAGTAGTATTTTGGGGCTCCATAAATGGTTTCAAAATTGATTTGGTCTTATAAGAATGTTTTATTTTTTTAGTGGCGATTTTGAATGGTTTTTAATGCCCTTTTGGCACTTTATGGATAATGATGTAATTGTTTTGATGAAAACCCTATTAGGATAACTCCCAAGCCTTGGTTGTGAATGATTTTTTGGGAGTCCATGCTTATTGCCTCATGGGTTATCGAATGGTTAAATTCAATAGGTTTTCCAATGGAGTGGCTTGTGGAGATGATTATTTTTCATTATTATATATATATATATGTATGTGATTCAATGCTCGGTTGGAATCGGTTGTCTCACCCCCTTTTCTAAACACTTGATACATGGGAATCGGGAATATTGAGAGAATATTCTAAGAATGATTTCTGAATTGGTAGGTTATGGTACTGACCAGTGGCCCATAGTAGGTGTATATATTGGGTTTATTACTATGGGATTTTCCCTCGTCCTTCCTGGGAAAGGGTGGTTGAGTGTATTGGGCATTTTGATTTCATCAGGCATGACATTTCAATGAGGATGATATCTCATGTATTAGTGTCTTTTAGTTTATTGTTTATATCCTAGGTTCACCCATGTCTGTGAAATTTCAGTTGCTTGCAGTGATGATTTGGTACTTGTATGTATTTCTACATTTCCCTTGTTGTGTACCGACATTTGAGCATTTTTGTACATTGGTTTCCTTGGAAAGTGATAAATTGGTTTTGAGTTGTTTTCTATAAATGGGTTTCAAATGAAAGTGTTTAATCCTCTTTGTACAAAATTTGAAAATGTAAACATCACTTTACCTTTCTAAAAAGACATTGACACTAATGAAATGAACCAAAATTTAGAAAAAGGTTAAGGTCAATGGTTCATTCCTTGTTTTTAAGTAAAATATTTATAAAAACACACTTTTATAAATTGTAGTTTAAACATGATGTGATATTTCTTTTATTTTAAAGGTAGTGAATTTTGAATAGATATCGGGCTAGCCTACTGAGTTTTAATACTAATGCCTATATTTCTTTTATTTTTTTAGTGTTTTTGCATGCTACAGATTGAGTGCGCTCTCCTTGGGTGACGGTTGATCGTTGAGTAGGAGAGTGACCCGCGAGGTCGCACGGAGTTAGTTTGGACGTCGTGTTTCGCTAGTTTTATATTTATTTTGTTCATGTTTGGTCATTTTATATGGTTTATTTATTATGAACTACTCTATATTATTTCTACTGCTTTATTTATTTATATTAGGATAAATAGTTCCCACAACCTCCATTGATGCCCTGGCGCCTATCGCCAGCCTAGGAGGATCGGGAACACCTCTCGGGCCGTGTCGTGGACTGGCTCTGGTGACCGGTTCAGGGTTGACCAGGGTTGGTTCATGAAAAAATGTTATCAGAGAAGGTCAGCTCTTAGCAGACCTCATTTTTCAGAGCGCCCTTTGTTATTTTGTATGTCAAGGTAGATGGAGTAGGATTGTCGAGACTCGAGGGGTAGGAGCAGGAAGAGCATCGTGAACACTTTCTCATTATGATCCTTAGGATTACATGGGATGTCCGGTTAAATTTTTTTATTTGAGTTTTTATCTAACATTATGTTATTAGGACATGAAAACGAGAGTTGGGCTAATAGTCCTCCTAATATGCAAGACCAAGAAATCGATGTGGTGATAGGGGCATGGTCCAGAATGACTCTTTGTGTCAGTGATGTGATTGACATATGGCCAAAAAGAATATGTTCTAGACTCCCACCAACACTAGTTCCTTTTTTGAGATTTTTGGGTCTCCTCTGACTTTTGAGAGTGGTTCTAATTTGAAAAAAACAGTTTTGAAAAAAAAGTTGTTGTTTGAAGTGATATGATTAATTTGTGGACTATTTTAAAAGAAGTGGTATGTATGATTTTTTTTAAATGAAGTTGCTTTTTTTGTCCATGGTGTTCCAGGGGGTGCTCACATGCATACAAGAATGTTGGATTATGAACGGATGTCTAGTGTGGTGAATGGATGCTCGGGGTGGCACATATGCATGCATTTTTTGAGACTCTAAAGAATACCAAGAACGAGGGTTTAACCCACCAAGGTTGTTTTAAATTAAATATGTTTTCAAAAGAAGTGTTATGATTTTATGATAGCTTTTTTTCGTGTGTTTAGAGCCTTTCATATATGAAGGGATGGTTTTTGGGTTTTTTTTATTTATTGAGATGGCCTTGATAGGGTTTTTGACTTTTCCTTGTCTTGAGGTTATCCCTTTGAAGCTCCAATGGGTGATTGTAGTGCGGTTGATCAACCTAAGGATTTTATGCTTGAGTTTCGGAAGCTGGATCCACCTCTCTTTTATGTTCAAGAAGACCCTTCTATTGCGGAGGAGGGGATGCAGAAGATTGAAATAGACATTATCCACGTTGAGTTTCCCGAGTCGTTAATGTTAAATTTTGAAACCTTAATGCTTGAAGGTTCACTGTGGATGTGGTGGTAGCCAGTGTCTCAAAATAGGCGCCATCAAGAGCTTACATGGGAGTTCTTTAAGGATTTGTTCATTCGTCAGTATTTCTCTGAAGAAGAAAGGGTGGGGAAGGGGATAGATATGTGTTGTCTGCACTAGGGAGATAGATCCATATTGGAATATTTCCAATTTTTTGGAGCTAGTCCCTTACGATTCAGGGTATGCCACAGATGACCACATGAAGCCTTGACGCTTCGAGGCAGGTCTTCTCCCTGATCTACATTCAAAGGTGTCAGAGTCCAACCTAACTTCTTTTGTTGATATGGAAAGATAATATTTTCATGTTGAAGTCGTGATGGCGAATGTGCTCGAAGTAGTCCTCCCTCCTTCAATTTCCATGAGTAGTGTTGAAGATCCTGGGAAGGAGATGAGTAAGAAATTGCAATTGGATGGAGAAGGTCATGGAATCAAAAGGCCTTAGGATCTTTCATCAACCTATTCAGATTGATAGATCATTGTGTGTTATCAGTGTGGCAAGCTAGGTCACAAGAAGCCTTCATGCCCTAGTGCTCCAAATCCTTGTCAAGCATGTGTATGCATTGGTCACTTGCGGCGATTCTCTCGGGGCATTGCAAGAAAGCGTTGTGGAGGAAGTTCATAGAAGTGATGTGTTGTTGGGTTTTTTTTCAATGTCTCTGGTGTAATTTTTCTTTCATTGTAAGAGATATTTTATCATTGTAGTTGTATTGATGCTGTTTTGGGGTTTGACATGTATGGGATGTCATTGGTCTTTTGATGAACTCTAGCATTCAATGCTAGTTTGTTTTTCATTTTAAAATCTTGTCCATTATTTTGTTAAACCAAAAGATGTATGTATTTTATTTGGATTATCAAATCCTGACTGTGAGGCAGGAGACACTTCATCTATCAGAGCTCCAACCAAAAGGCCTCAGAGTGAAGCCAGCATGTAGTCAGGAACCCCCAGGGAATTTTGAGGATATTGTGATGGGTGTGCCTTTACCGTTGGGGTGATACAGTTTTAGTATTTCTGTTGTGGTTTCTGTGTCGTTGTATATTCTCTCTCATCACAAAAGCGGTGGGATAGACTTATCCCTCACGCAATATCAGTAATGGTGCATTTTTGGGATTTCATTCACTGATTAGTGGCCTTGCATGGACCACCGATGTAAATTGGTTATGGCTTTGGTTTGTGTCCATCTCAAAGTGGTGATCCGTGCGTAGTTGTATGTCGTAGTTTCATTGCTCCAGTCCTTGGCCCCTCCCTCCCTGCCCATGGGGTTAAGGTTTTTGGTTTTTATGAAGTTCCCTATTTGGAACTTATCCCATTAGGATGGGAGTAAGTGTTTTAAAGGTCTTTGCTATGCTCATTATATATTCAGTAAGGCCTCATGCATTTCTAAGATGGTTTTCCATTTGTTCGTTAGTAGGTTGGTTCTTTATGTTGGGGATACCCACCGTCTCTTTACGTTTTCTCTTATGTAGTTATCAGATGATATTTGAGTGCTTTTAGTGGGGATCACATTCAGGACCCCCTCTGTTGGTGTTTTATTTCGGAAAATGAGGTTGAGTCCCCTTCGTCGTCGATGAAATGTCCTTGGGTTAAATGGTTGGATCGTGTTTTTGGGGAATACATAGGTGCTGATCGATCGGCGGGATAGTGTTATGGATTTCTGGTGGCTGAAATCATTATGGTGGGGAGAATTTTCACACACTGACCTATGCATTTATTTTATTTTATGATTTATTTAACTATAAATTATTTTTCTGGAGTTCATGTTCTGTCTTGGATCAGATTTTTGAGTTTATGTTAAAAAGTGTGTGTTTCGGGTTGACTTCATTGGCTCTTGGGCACAACGCATTTTGAAAGACCCCACATGGCTCCGCTCAGACATTGAGTGACCTTCCATCTTCGAAAAATAGAGAAATAAATTAAAAAAATCGATTTTTTAATTAGAACCCGCATTAATTTATGTGTCGTTTTTATTTTTATTACCTTAAGGATTAATTATTATTAAATTAATATGAACACCGTTATTGTTTTTTTATTTTATCAGTATGATGATGATTACTTTTTGTTGTTATTATTAGTAATATTATTATTACGATAATATAATTTTTAGTTATTATTTTAATTTATTTATATAACATTATTATTATTATCTTTAGTTTATTTTTCTCATTTTCTTAAATTTATTATTTCCACTTTTCTTTAGGGTTTCATCACTTTTTCTCTCTCTTCATGATCCCTTCTCTCTCTTCGCTAGCGCCACCCCCTTCTCCTCCTATAGACCACGCAACCCAATGCCTTTCCTCTTGTAGCCCATAGCCAGCCCACCTCCTGCTCCCCTTTACAGCAGCCAACACATCCAAAGACCGGTGTGACTCTACTCTTTGGCGCGGTCCCACCTCTCCTCAGCCCCTCCTCTCCTTGCCTCAGTGACCCAACACCTGGATCCCTCCTCTATATGTCGCCACAACCTGCCAGCTTGGACCCTACCCACTGGTGCTCTGCTTCCTCACTTCTGTGTGCCGCCACACATCCTGCCGACATCCTACTCCCTTTTGCAGCAGTCAATGCGCCCCACTCTAGTCTCGACCCTGCCAGCACCGACCCTCACCTTATCTAGTAGTTTGTGCACCCCAGGGATGTTCCCCTCACTTTATCCCCTCTGTTCGAAGCAGCGCCGCCGGCCCCTTGCATTGCACTGGTGCACCCGCCACCTCCACTCCAGAATGATCCCTCTATCAGGGCCCTTGGTGTCTGGCATTACCCCGCCCTGACCTCCTTCCCCTTCCGATGTCGCCCCCTCGGCCTCCCTCCCTCTCAGTGCGCAGATGCTGGTGACCTACTTCTTTTTCAGCATGCAAGCTGGTAGACATCCAATCGAGCCCTCCTTCCCATTTCAGTGTTGACCCTGTTGTAATGTTTCTTTTGTTATTATTATTATTATTATTATTATTATTATTGATATTATTATTATTAATGTTTTTGTTGTTGTTTTTATTATTATTATTATTATCATTATTTTTGTTATTGTTGTTATTATTATTATTATTATTGTTGTCGTTGTTGTTGTTATCATTATTCGTATTCTTATTCTTACTATAATTATAATTATTATTATTATCATCTTACTCTTGTTGGATTATGGTTTTTAGTGGATGGTGAGTTTTTATTGGTTGGTTTAGGATTTTTAGGACCCACACTGGGCGTTTTTGAGTGAGCGTCATCGTCGCGCCTTATTTTCGAAGTTTCCTTGTCGTCACACCTTGGTTTTGAGGTTGCATTGTCTTCTCACACTGATCTCGAGGTAGGTTCTCATGGAACTTCTTTTGATGTTTATGTTACTTTATTTCCTCCTATCTTCCCCCTATACATGTATATATATGCTGAATATTATTATGCAACCTGAGATTAATTCAATTATTATGAAAATTTAGAATTAAATTCTTGTGGTGTGAAAATGGTGTAATTTTTTTATGTTTTCTTTTGCTAATTTTTCAATTAAATATTTTATTAATTTTAATAAACGTGAAATAGTATTAGAGAATTGTTTTTTTAAATAATTACTTGGTGTAAATAGTGCTATTTATTTTATACATGACACTTTAAATATTTTCTTTATGAACAGACGCACAATTGTGAAGGAATACCCACTTGGATTTAAAACATAATTCACATAATATCATGTATAGTTATGGTTTAATGATAAATGATTTATTCTCAAGCGGTAACAAGTTTTGTGGTTCTCTTGAGAATTTTCCCGGTTGGATCTTAGAGTTTATTTGGATAAATGAAATGTTTTAGTTTCATTTTATAAAAATCCCGACAGCGTGTGAAGTAGTATTTTGGGGCTCCTTAAATGGATTCAAACTGGTTTTGGTCTTATAAAGATATTTTATTTTTTTAGTTGTGATTGTGATAGGTTTTTAATGCCCGTTTTATGCTTTATGGAAAATGATGTAATTGTTTTGATGAAATCCCTCGTATGATAACTCTCCAACCTTGGATGTAACTGATTGTTTGGGTGCCCACGCTTAGAGGCCCTGGGTGCTCGAATAGTTTAAAGGCAAGAGGTTGTCCCATGGAGTGGCTCAGGGATAAGAAAATTGTGAATTATTATTATGTATATATATGTATGTGATTGGATGCCCAGTTGGCATCGGTTGGCTCACCCCATTTTCTAAACACATGAGACATGGGAATCTGGCATATTGAGAGAATATTCTATGAATTATTACAGCCCTGGTAGGTTATGGTACTGACCACTGGCCCATAGTAGGTGGATATATTAGGTTTATTACTATGGGATTTTCCCTCGGCCTTCTTGAGAATGGGTGGTTGAGCATATTGGGGGTTTTTATTTCATCGTGTGTGACATGTCAACGAGTATGATATCTCATGTATTGGTGTCTTATGGTTTATTCTTGATCTCCTAGGTTCACCCATGTATGTGACTTTTCAGTTTCATGTAGTGATGATTTGGTACTTGTATTAATTTCGACAATTCCCTTATTGTGTACTCACTTTTGTGCATTTTTGTACATTAGTTTCCTTGGAAAGTGATAAATTGGTTTTGACTTGTTTTCTAGAAATGGTTTGAATATGAAAGTGTTTAATCATCTTTTTACAAAATTTGAAAATGTAAACATCACTTTCCCATTCAAAAAAGACATTGGCACTAATATAATGAACCCAAATTTGGAAAAAGGTTAAGGGAAATGCTTCATACAATTTTTTATGTAAAATATATAGATAAACATACTTTTATAAATTGTAGTTCACACATGAGGTGATGATTATTTTATTTTAAATAGTGTGCATTGGGAATAGATATCAGGATAGACTACTAAGTTTTAATAAACACTCCTATAGATTATTTATGTTTTTAGTGGTTGTGAAAGCTACAGTATGAGCGCCCTCGCCTTGGGTGATGCTTGATCGTTGAATCAGAGAGTGACCCATGAGGTCAAATGGAGTTAGTTCGAGCGTCGTGTTTGGTTAGTTTTAATTTTTATTTTGTTCCTATTTGTTCATTTTATTTGGTTTATTTATTTTGTGCTACTATGTATTATTTCGGCTGATTTATTTAATTATATTGGGTGAAATCATTCCCACAGCCACTATTGAAGCCTTGGCGCATGTCTCCAGCCTGGGAGGATTGGGAATGCCTTGTGGGACATGTCGTGGACCGGCTCAGGTGATCGTTTTAGGGTCGACCAAGGTTGGTTCATGACAGAAAGCCATATAACAATTGATATACTAGTGGGTGTATGTTTATAATAAAACATTCTCACATGAAAATGATATGATACTATGAATGAGAAATTTCATATGTTGATACATTTCTTTAATGAGTCAATAGTGACATAGAAAATTAGGTGGTGGTTGGGTATGTTGCAGATATTATCATTAGTGGGAGTGAAACTAAGATACAATTTGACCATTCATTTGATGAGCAATGACTGAGATTTCCCTTGACTAAATTAGACTTTATAAATGAATTTTAAAACTTATTTTTGAGATATATATTGTGATAAATTACTTTAATGAGGGGATTGTAATGTACTCATCTATTAAATGAATGATATGTTATGTTTTCATTGATATAGTTAGTCTATTTTAGATAATCCGGAAATTTTAACGTATCCCATAATGAACATACATAATTCATGTCTAGTGGTCCCTTTGTTTATTGGAAAATTTTATTATATTGATATATATATATATATATATATATAATTTTTATGATACATATTGTGTTGGAGATGTTTTTTTGGGATATGTGTATGTTTGATGAAGATCACACAAGACTTTTTAGTACCTTGAATTTCATTAATGCTTTTATAGAGGCTTCTCAATGCATACGTCTATGAAATAAGGATTTAATCATTGAGTTTAACACAATTAAAAATCACATGGTTATAAATTTAGGACATTTGATTAGGATATAGTTTTTAAAAAAGTGGTTGATCCAATATTAAGAGAATTTGGTTAGACTATGTTCAAAAGGTTTTTAGTTGGTTTTACATTGAGTCTTATAGTTTTTCATGAAAAATTTATGGATTTATGTGAAAATTGTATTAATTTGGTTATGAAATAATAACATATATATATATATATATGAAATATATGATAAAATATTTTTCTCCCAGAATATCATAGGTTGAGTTCCTGAATATGCCACCTCGTAGGTTTAGCACATGTATCTTCCACCTCCACCCCACATGGTTTATTTTTTATTTTAATAATTTATGAGTAGATTTTTTATGTATTTGGTTTCCATTTAATATGTTTTATGAATCTCTCTAATGGTAAATTTTTTATTCGAACAATATGTCCCATTTGGTAAACACGTTTAATTAGAAGGAGAGCATCAATGTGGGCTATATAATGGGATGTGTTCCCTATAATTGTGTGTAGTGAAATGTATCAATATCATTAAAATATTACTTAAGGTATTTTCCTTCGCATAGTTTATTTCATCATATATAGTGAAATCACTAGCACCCATTTTGATGTATGAAAATCCTCTTTTTGGGATTAGGGATTAAATATCCAGTTTAATTCCTAGATGATATAAGGGTTTTTTTCTACTTCTTTGGGGATATAGATCATGTATTATATAATTAAAAGATAACATAGAGACTATTTCTTACAAAATATAGGTATTATTATTATATTATTCTTATTTCATCTATATATTTATTTTTTAAAAGATAGATCACAAAAATATGGGTCTAATTCCATTTACAAGTTCATAAGATAAACCCATTAATACCCAACAGTGATATTAAAGTCACATTCTATGAAGAATTAACATGTTTCATTAATTATTTTAGTTAAATAACATGTGTATTATGTGTAATAGGAATCCTTCAAATTAATATTAAATCAAGATTCAACATAATTTTAAATTCAATAACTAAAGATATGTTTCATGAAAATGTATCTTGAGGTTCCCCCTTTTGAGACTAATTTTAGAATCAAAATAATCTCAAGAAGAAATCAAGGATATGTTTATGTGACAACATATAATCTGATTGAATAAAAATGAATTATTCATATTATTTTATATTCATTGTGAATTAGAATTTAATTTAAATAGTTAACATAATGTGTAGTATGAGTATAGAGTATATTAAGGGTAAATGTAGCCTATATCTATATTGTGAAAAATGAGTATCATTTTTGGTTACATGATGATATGTTGAGTGTCAATGTGTTATGAGGATTCTTCTTATTATTACATTGAGTGAAACATAATATGATTTTACACACTCTTCTATGACACTACATTACGTGACAAAGTAGTGTGAGGTGATGCCTTGACACTACTCAGTGTATGGAAATAAGATGACAACATGTAGGATCCAATGTAATGTCATGTTAAAATATATTTTTTGAATTTAATTATTATTTCTATTTGATTATATTTTTTAGATGTTATGTTAATGGATTAAAATAATATATCTATTCAATATTAAAGTAAATATTAAGTAATTAATATTTTTTCCCTTAAAAAACAATGATTTTAATTGTTTATTAATTTATATTATTCAATGTTATATATTTTATATAGAATTTGAAAAAGTTATATGCCATTATTTATATGATAAATTTATTCATTTATGATAGAACAATGCATTTCATTCTTGGTATGATATCATATGATTTTTACCATCGAACTTGGCATTAATTTTTTTAGATTTATAATCATGAGAAAATTTATTACATATAGTTTTTGAATATTATGGATTATAGATATCATAAATATAATTATCTACTGAATCGATTCTCTTCATGGAGATGGAATCTAGGTGAGATAACCTACCTACCTATAAGACTATGTATTGTTTTTTGACTGGTGAGAGGGTTGATATCTATCTCTTCAGGATTAATAATGTCAAAATTTATAATATAATATATCTCAATGCATTCACAAGGAATATTCATAGACCTTAATATTATATTAACATAGATATGTATGAATAAAATTAGAATATTTTTTGGGTGAATAAATAAAACTTCTATGTTCTGTAAAGAGTTATACATTAGTGTGGTGTGAACACATTGAATTCATTGATGGAAAATCACTCTAAAACTAAATCATTTGAAGCATGAACACACAAAGGAATGAACGTAGAGAAAAATATTAACAAATGATTCAATAATTAGGAACATAATATGAATATGATGTATACTTTCTTGGTGAAACTTTTAAAAATAAAATTCCTTAAATTGTATGTGTGATGGTCCCTCACAAAGCAACAATCTTCAAGACCATGATAATCTAACAAGTTTGGTCATGATAAGTTTAGTTTTCCATGGACTATCTAGTGTATTAAAAAGAAATAATAACTCACTATTTATTTTAATTCTAGGTTGATCATTCTGAATCAATGTGACCAATGATTTTTTACTACTAATCAGTTCTTTTCGCTTAATTTTTATACACTATTAGAGAGACCCTAATAAGATTAGTTTAATAGAGGATTGGAGTTATGTATAATTATAAAATATATTATTATAATAGTTAATATTCCCAAATATATATGATTCATATCTATAATGAATGTAAAGTAAGGATATCTTAACAGATAAGGGATGGGAGAAATGATTAAGAAATATGGAACATAGTGAAATATGGATCATGGCTAACTAAATGGTTATAATGTACATGGTCATAATTTTTAGATGGAGAAATTTAAATTAAATTACTTTATTAAAATATATAAAACATGACAATCACTCATTGATATATCATTATTGTTAATTAATACATACATCATGATAATAATATTGTGTTTATTAATAGGTATGACCTAAAAAACCTTAAATATTGGTAAATATGGTTGAGAATTATTCTCAAAGTGATTAATTTTGAAAATATGAATTTAAATTTTGTAGAATTAAATTTACAAAACTATGAATCATATTAATCAGACACTCATTCTACATCAATCATTTGTGCTAATAAACAGAAACTATGAAACATTAAGAAATTGATGAAGTATGAAGAATGTATTCATGTGAGTAAAAGAGAAAAATTAACTACATAATAATTTAGAACATATGATCTGATTTTACCATTTTTATTAATAGTATAATTGGATACCTTTTTTATATTACCTCTGCAAATATAAATTTTGTTTTTTTATATTTTTGGGAAAAAGGATTCTTATTCCCTTTTATGAGGAAAAATTGTTCTATATATCTATAAATTATATGATTTTTGGCATTGGAAATATGGAAAATTGTTTGTAAATACTATATATAAATAATACTAAATATATAATTAAATAATTTGATGGTAGATTATAATCTCACCAGCCTTTGGCATTGTCATCATCGACATATAAATGAGATATGGGCTCAAATACTCTATAAAAACATATTATTAGACCAATTCAGTAATTTATGGTTTAAGAATTTTGAATCATATTTAGTACGTAAATTCAAAAATACACCTATTAATAGAAAATATGAAAGGACTATGGGACCATTGGATCTCATATATAGTGATGTATATCGATCTATGAATACTCAATCATGTGGTGGTTTTTTAATTTCATTATAATCACAGATGACATTAGATAGTATAGATATGTGTTTATAAATATTCACAACTATGTATCTTTGAAAAAGATAAAAGTGTTTTTGAATGGTGTATTGAATTTTCTAGTCAAGAGTGTTATGATTATGTAATAAAATTGTGGTGATGAATCCTTATTCATGTAATTCGTTGATCATTTTAGAGATCATGTAATTTTTTAAAAAAATCACCCCATCAAGAACAATATAATATAATGGTGTGTTTGAGAGGAGGATTTTTACCCTGATAGACATTGTTTATTCAATTATCTGTTAGGGAGACCATTATATTTCACAATGGGGTAATGATATAGTGATTCTTATATTTTTAATAAAATTAATTTTGTAACAAATCAATATTTTATAAGAATTCATTTGAAATATATTTGAATTATTCGATTGCTTTCTTTAGATGCAGCCCCCAGCCTATGTGAACCATGATATATAATAAATTTTATATCCTTGCCACTGGATTGGTGGGTATGGATAAGATTAACCAAAATAGGAAATATACTACCAATTTTTTCCTTAATTCAAGCATGTCATTAAATTACAAAAAGTAATAATTAAATTTTTAATAAAATCATTTCCTAATTAAAATCTTTATTTTTCAAGGAAGTATATTTTTTGACGTGTTCAATATTTTTTACCTAAAAATATATTTCTGAATATAAAAAAAATTAAATTTATCTATAAATTATTATTAATCATTCATACAATAATTAAATAATTTATAGTAATGTGGACAAATTCGTTTTATAGTAAAAAGGTTATTTTTTAAAAAAATGTTTCAATGCTCGCAATGTGTTATTAACTAAATTAATAAAATGATTATATATTTATAAATGATTATTATTAAAATAATTTATTACTTATTTATAATATATTTTATTAATTATCTAATAATTTTAAAAATAATTGAATGAATGTATAATCAATTTTAATGTTAAAAATCCATTTTTCCAAAAATGTGTTTTCATTACGTATTACACAATTATTTAAAAATTAATTTTAAATACACATAGAAAATGAATTTTATAAAATTTATTCCATATTTCAAATCATATTTTCCATATTTTTTTATGACACAACTTTAATGTTTTGTCATAATTAATAGTAAAAACTATAATTTTTTTACCATGGTTAGGGATAAAAAACATTACCAAGGGTTAACCTAACTGATACAGGTATAAATGCCGAATAAAAATTGAATGAAATAATATTTGAGGATATTTAGACCATATAATAAATTTATTAGGAATTTATTTTAATTTTTTTCCACTTTAGAATGAAACTGACCTTATATCACATATATCATTTATGTAATTCCATATGTGTCCCTCCACTCACTTATAAAATGGAACCACTTTTCCCCCATTATAAACAAAATTTTTTTATTCTAATTAATCAAATATCTGACCAAAAATATTCATACCTTCCCTCATTTCAGTCAATATCTCTTGGTCTTATGTAAATATAATATTATAAAGGCTTAACATGCCATCCAAAGGATGTCTGTTAAAGATGATGTAATAGTCTTACCTGACCCCTACAAAAATTTTTTATTATAAAAATTACCCAAAACATATTTTATCCATACTAAAATAATTACTCTAGTATCATAAATATGTTGGGGTGTTATCATTAGTATGGAAGAACAATTTTTCACCTCCTTTCCATGAGTCTTCAATTGAATTCATCACTCGTGCGTATTTGTAGACATCCTCCACTAGACTGCAATGTGATTCATTTTCCATCACTGAATCTCATAAATGGATATAATACATATATTTGAAAAATAAGATATAGTTAGGATTTTTTAGGTTAATATAGTACTTATATTTATGTTATTATTTTTTTAGAAAATGAAAATAACATTAATTTTTATATGCAGGCTACCATCATCAAGAAGTGGGTAATTCATTTTTTGAACTGTTACATATACAGGGGATTATAAATAAATATATAATTAATATATTTTACATTTAAACCATATTAAAAATTATTTATAATATATAAAAATTTTAAATATGCGAGGACCATATAAACCATTTGAAAATATTTATGAAAAACAATGCAATTCATATTTTCAAAGATAATGATAATGAATGATTATTAATTAAAGAGTGATAATATTTTAAATTATACCTTGTTTCGCATTATAAATATGAATATTATTCTCCTATATATGTATTATAATTTTATGTTTGTTATATTGGTGGTTAATATCACATATGAATCATGTCAGACCTCTGGTAAGAGTTTCTCATCATTATTTTGTTTCAGTGATACATATTCCATATTCACCACTTAGTTCATTAATTTGGGGTGAATATTTTTTATTTTATATATTACATTATAAAGGGATTCATATGATGGATGTTTATTTTTCTCATTTGGATGTGTTTAATTTATTATGGTCATGACTCAAAAGTTACCAAAGCAGTAAGGATTTTATCTTACAATATCATTTTTACTCAGATTGTTTATTCATAAATTTTTAATAATGAAATTGTTTGATTTTTCACTAAAAAATATTATATCTTTTTTTCTCTATATAATTATGGAAATAAAAAATTTTCAACTCACTTTACACTCTTTTGTTACTCTAAATTCTGAAAGTGTTTTTATGTAAAATCAACTTTCCTTTTCCATTCAGCGGAGCATATTTTTCATCCATGATGATAGTTTCCATAAAATTCCATAAAATATGTTTTAGTAATACAAAATGATTTATTAAATTAAATTTTAAGCTATTATTAATTTATATAAAATGTATTTAAATGACTGTTTAATCATTTTATGAATTATTTTCATTTTACTAATGATGTTGATGTAATCATTGTTTTATTTTTTACCACATGAGAATTTTTTCCCACATTGATGGTTATTATTTTCCATGATGATTCCTATACAAATTTACATGGTAATTTTAAAAAGGAAAAAAATTTCCTTATTTTTTTGAAATGATGATAGTTTAAATTAGTTTTTTCATAATGTCAAGGCTACATTCATCAAAAATATATTATTGTAGTATTTTAAATGTATTTTAAACTATGAAAAAAACCATGGATGATAATTATTATTCATTGGATACATGATCCAATGATATTATTTTTTATTTTTTTTTCTATAGATGGTAATTTATTATCATTATGAATTCCAGATGATTTGTTTTATCTTTTCCATAGATCAATCTATGGGGAAATGATTAATATTTTTCTGATCTTGTGGAATACATGTGATTGAATTAGTAATATTTGACTAGATGGTTTTTTATTTTCCTCCAATTCATTAGGTTATGTACAATGTATTTGAGAATAGAGGGTACTCAGGATGTTATCCAAATCCAAAAATAGGGTACATTGGTGGTTATCTGAATCCCAAAGATGATAAATGGGTGGTTATCAAAAGACCAATATGTGATGAATGTCTTGATAGATATCCTTGAAAAATTATTTCTATGATTATGATTATGAATCTCGATATGAAACAATCTTATAAAAATTTATAAAGATAATGTTACATTCCCATAGATCATGATATTTTACTCTCATATGACTCATGTCTTATGACATTTCAATGTTTAATTCAATGATTCATTTTTATAATATTTGAAATTTTGGGTAAAAGTTTTTAATATTAAGAATATTCTCCAACACACTTATGCTTATCTTAAACTCAATTTATTATCATTTACTGATAACTCCCATTTTTACCCTTTCATCTCAATATTTCTTAGGTTTCCTTTCCCCATGTTATGATGCATTAGGTTAAATTGTGTATGACTAAGAAACATACTATATTGGAAATAATTATGGGAGATATTTAATATCATTTTTGAAATAAGATGGTTATGTATCATGTATATAAATAGACAAATCTATTATGTCACTTGTGTGAGTATTATTGTGAAATTTACTGAATATTTATCTAAAATGATATAATATTTTTGTAAGTTATGTTTTTCCCGGATTATTTTGTATCATAGGATGGTTTATTTATTATATTGTGATTTTTATTAGAAAAAATTAGTGAGTATTGGAAGAATAATTATATATATATATTAGAACATACAATGTTATGATAAATAAAGGAGTGTGGTTTTCCTAGAAAATATATGCCTTTATAGATACTGCTAGGTGGTTGTGGCTCCAACATAGATGAACCTTGGATTAAAAAATTTGCTAGAGATGAATTATGTGTTATCTGAGTCATCACCATTGATTGATTTTTGGTCCTTGGATTTCACATCATTCTAAAGTCCCTCTATAGATATTCTTGGGTTAATTAAAATTATTTTTTTGAACCAATATGAAGGATTTAAATAGATAATTCCCTTTTTTTTCAAGGAAAACTAAAAATACAACATATTTAAATGAATGTGTCATGATTTAGACATCATATACATTATTATTCATGAATATATGATTTCTCAATATTATTATTGTTATAAAACTATTGTTTTTTAGTTTTAGTTAATGGATGAAACAATTTGGAACCCTGTTTAAATATATTGTCATAGAAAATTAAATGATTTTAATATCGAGAAATTGAATATTATAGGAGATAAAAATCCAAATATCATCACTATACATACACAAAATTATGATTCCATGAATCATAATAATCATAAATAATAGATAAAGAGAGATGAATTTACTATTGATCCCTTTATGAGGAAAATTCAACCTTATTTTATAGTGTCCAATGATCAGCTAATTATTTACTAATGGATTAGTACAATTGAAAAGATATTTTTTAATTCTCCATCACATAGAAACTAAAAAACATATTTTACCCATTTATCATTTGGTCGGTGAAATAGAACAATGGTGGAATAATATCTGTAACATGAAGTGATATGATAAAATTGAAAAAAATTGAGTGGGATGATTTTAGAAAACTATTTACAATAATTAATATCCTCATATTTTTCATATTATAATTTCTATGGGATTTCATTTATTAAATATTAGGGGATGATGAATAAATTAGTACCTATGAGGTATGTTTTATATAACATTTGAGGTTTAGTTCAGGTATTATAATCTAACATAAATTAAATATTGATCTATTATTTTTTGGCTTAAAACCATGTCTTCGTACGACATCAACAATAACATAATTTAGTATCTATAAATACTTATTTTGATGTCATATAATGGTAAAAATGGACATGGAGTCACCTATAAATCCGATTTTTTTATAAGAATATAAAGATAGAATTCAAAAGTTTTTCTAATAAAATAATCCACGGAGTACATAAGAGTAGTCCTACTTTATTATAGAACAATAGAAAGAAACATAGCAGAAGATATCTTAAGGGGAGTAATATATGATATAAACTTGTAAGGGACGGTCATCAAGTAATAAAATGTAAATGTGATGGAAAAACATTTACTATTGATGTGAATAGTGAGAAATATATATAGAATTCACTAACCACACTTAAGTGATCCAAATGAAATGTGTATCAAAATTATTCTAATTCTATAAAAATTTTGAGGGTTAATGATGTTGATCGATGTCAGGAACCTATTAAGACAAGAAAAAAATTTAAATCTCATTTGATAACTATTATCGTTTGGGTTATAAGAATAAGGTGGTGAATGGTACACATACTTTCTATTCTATAACTAATAATTTTTTATTTGATTCTAGTTTTCCCCACTCTTTTATATGTGAATAAATCTATTAGAGTATCAAATTACCAGTATAATGGTTAGATATTTAATTAACAATGAAAATCATAATGGTACATTATCACATATGAAGTCAATGAATCTTATCAGATTGATTTTATGGGAGTATCATTCTTGAATATTCTATTATTCTCTATCTAGTTAAATTTGACAATAATTTATTCATGGATTGGAATAATTTTTATTGATTTCATATCAATTTTAGTTTAAGGTAAGTCAAAATTCAAATTATAAATGTACTTATGATCACTTATTAGTGTGAGGGTGAATATGATATTCCAATGGAAATTATAAATATAATATGGGACTTGATTCATATTAATAAAGGGATTCATCTTAGATGATTGGTGAAAAATAAAACGTCAAAGATACTCATATTTTATGATAGTTTTAATTTATTTTTAGAAGATTATTGATGTATTTAATTGAATCATAATATTCTGTTTTCAATAGAACTCATAAATCGTGGCACTTCTATTTCAAAGGCTCTACATAGAATAGCCCTGATTGAGTTATGGAATTGAAGAAAAAAAACTAGGTGAATATTGATAAGGGATTAATTAATAAATTTTCATTACCATGGGGTTCATTTATTCCCTTTGGAAAGAATACTGGTGGATTAGTATGGCATTCCATGAATTATAATGACCAAAACATGATAACAATCTGGAATATGTATCATATTCCCCCTATTGATGAATTTTTTGATCAACTGTGAGGAGATCAATAAATTTCCAATAATTATATTTATTCTAGAAATAATGAGATGTGGGTGAATTGTTATGACATACCAAACCTGTCATTACATAATAGGTAATGACACTATGAATTTATTATGATTCTATTTTTACAATCAAATTCCCTTGATTTGTTTGGATAGTGTCTTTAGATATTACCAAAATCGATTTGTTCTAATTTTTATAGATGTTATTATTATATACATTATGTGTAAAGAGTAGCATGAAGGGAACATCAATTTTTTTAATACCCGAAGAAATAAAAAAATATTATCCAAATTTAGAATGTGTGAATATTGGTTATAGAGAGTATCATTATGGGGACACATCCTCACTAATGTGGGTATATCAGTAGATCCTTCAATGACTGAATTCATTGACTTTGGCCCAGACCTTTAACTATGAATATGATTCATTATTTTATTGGATTATATGAATGAAATAGAATCATTGAGAATAATTTATCAAGAATTAATAATCCACCTCCAAAGTTAATAAGGTAGGGAGGAAAGTTCCCTTAGACCGATGAATGTGGAGAAAATTCAAATGATCTAAAGAAAAGGTTGTTCAATGAACCTTTACACAAACTACCAAACAATATACATGGGTTTGTGATTAATAGTGATGAATCTAAGAATATATTTGGTTGTGTTATTATATATAATGACATGGTGATCTCGTATATATCTCATTAATCAAATTTTAATGAGAAAAAATACCAAACCCATGATATAGAGTTATCAGTGATAATAATTTTATTAATGATAATGTGTCAAAATATTTAAAGATAATTTTGTGAAATATATACGGGTTATAAAATATTAAATTATATATTCCCCTAGAAATAGTTTAATATCAACTAGAGATGATGGTTGGAGTTTAATAAATACTATGATTACTCAATACATTAAAACCCACGGAAAATAAACATGGTGGATGACTGTTTGATTCAAAATGATAAGGCTATCAAATATATCATATCAATAAAAAAAGTTATAATATTAATAAATTTGAAAATGGTGATCCTTGAAATATCTAATGAATGGGAGAAATATTTTCTCTCTCAAATGTGTTTTTTAAAATTAATTAATTGTAAGATTAAATAGGTTTAGAAGGAAGATTAAAATATAAAAGAGAAGGTGATAAAGGATCATGACATCAACATTTATTATAGTATAGTTGTATGATCCCATTACTATTTTCAACAATTCCTAAACACCTATTCCCGTCAGGATTTTGTTGGGTTTTGTTTGGGGTTGATTTAGTTGTAAATTTTGGAAAAAATATAATTTTTCTAGGCTATGAACGGATGGTGCATGGTTTTCCCAATCCATGTGCCCTCTTAATGAAAACCATGAAAACCTAGACAATTAGGGGTTTCCTTGCCGGAACATGGTTTTAAAAACCTTGTAACCTTATAGTAGAAACTGTGAAACCCCATTAAAAGGAGAGCATGGTTAGGGAGCATAGTTTTTCTACACTTGAATTCCTTCCCATATAACCATACTTGGTATTTATTAAATCAGATATTTTCTATAGGATACTAAGACCACCTTTTTTAGGTTCCCGGTAGACCTACACTGATGCCCTACAATTTTTTCTTCTTCATGACCCCTAAAGAGGATATTTTGGCCCCACTACAACCTTTTAAAAGTGGATCGAAGTATGAAAAACAATATTTGATCCCCACCCAGTAGGTTTTCTAATCACATTCTCTTCCTCTCACTATTTCTACTTTTATCCCATTGTTATTAGATGCACATGTTATTAGAGGATTTAATCCTCACTATTTCAGATCTTGAATCTAGGTTTGATTCTCAGATCTTTCATTATAACATTCTTTATTAGAGTTTCTCAATTAGGGCTTTGCGTTTCAAGATCCGATGAACTTGAGGAAGGTGGTTTTATTATTAAGGATAATTTTGACTACACTTAAATTTATAAATTTAAAATAAATTGTTTCATTAAAATCCAATCGATTGATATAAATGAAATTAATTTTTTTTATTGATTAAATACACAATTACATTGAATTAGTGACTTAAAATTAGATTTGGCGGGAATTTGGGGAAAACCCCATATTCAATTGTATTGGGGAGTTTTGTGAAAATGGATGGAAATTGTTTAAATTAAATTATGGAATGTAATTGAGGAATTTGTATTGTAAAATTGATTCAATGAAATTAATTTCAAATAAGAATTTGAAAAAAATTGATTGAAAGTATTTTGTATAAAATGCATTGGTTTTATCTTGAAAATTAATTATTTGATTAAAATTATGATCAGGTTTTAAAATGGGAAATTGGTTTATTTGAAATAGGATAATGAGATGAATTTTATTTTAAGGTGTATTATAATAATTTTCCCATCATTATTTATTATGAGATCACATGTAATCCTAGGTAGTTAGTGAGTTATTTGGGACATCACGCTAGGATTTAAAAAAAATATACATATGCAATATGTTACCTTCCTGATGGGATGGTGACATGCACACATTGGTTAGTATTAATGAGGATGTCTGTATATAAATTTACATGACAAATATTTGAGTGTGAAGGAGTTCCACAGTCTCAAACTAGTATTCCATTTTGAAAAAGACCATGTCTATCTATCTTTTTATTTGAAATACATATATATATTTCATGGTTTGTAAACTGTTTAAGCAATAATTTTGGATTTATAAAAACTGTTATATATAAAATGATTATTAATCAATTTCATTAAAGTATTTAAATTATTTAAAATTAAAGGAATGATTTATTTAAATATTATTTTAAATTCCATTATTCTTTATTTGATATCTAAAGTTTTATTTATTCAATTAACGTTGGAATCTTGTTATGGAATCCTTAGTGATACCCCACTATGACTTTATCTCACACCCTACCTATGCCTTCATGAGTTTTTAGATTATATTATTCTATGTTTGTGTAATGGTATGGTTACACATGGAGGTGGTATTAGCTTT
The DNA here is from genome assembly GCA_963277665.1 of Viscum album. NCBI lineage: Eukaryota > Viridiplantae > Streptophyta > Magnoliopsida > Santalales > Viscaceae > Viscum > Viscum album. Next base: position 113,363,419 of record OY728121.1, read on the forward strand.
TGATCATTGTGCATAGAAGGCTGTATTCATTTGGAATTTAGAAGTTATCATATTTTTTGTTACTTTGAGTTGTACATTAGGATGTTTATGCCTGTTTGACTCCTTCAACGCACCTCCCTATGGAATTAGATTGTATTCATATTGAATTGTTTATCATGCTTCAATTTTTTTTTGACAATTCATTCACAGTTTCATATGGTATGATTTTAGGTGATATTCTTCAACATGTGGGGATCAGTAATTCCCTTAGGGTTATGTCCGGACCAGCTATGTTATCAGGGTACCGAGTTATCTATCCTTATTCTAGATAAAGTGGTATTAGATGTGCAAGTTTTTCATCTTTCCTTGAGGTAAATATACACTTCTGTAATCTTTTCCTGACATAGTATGTAGATGTGATTGAATTCCTAGTCAGATGTCACCGTAATGATCCATAAGTCACCAAGGGTGATTTAAGGGATTCATCTCAAGGATTAGATCTAGTATTTTTCTATCATTCGATATGGATCATATGAAATCAAAATCTTGTGTTTGTATCTGTCAGGATTAATTTTCCTTGTTACTCTCTTTGAGTGGCAATTTTATTTCATTAACATTAGATGCTGATGTAGTGTAGCAACATGCCATTGAAAAGTTGTGTGAATTGGATATATGGGGAAGATGGTGTTGAACCAAAATTAAAAAATACTCTAATGGATCTGAGTCTGGTTGAGCTCTTTCTGGGTACTGTCTAAGATCTAGTACATGCACCACCACTAGGTCATGTTTAGGCTCTAGTTGTGGACCTTTGATAGATTCTTTATGAAATTTTTCATAATATTTCCTTCACCAAAACCCACCTACATTCAATTCTATAATAATCATCCTGAATATGATGAATGGTTTATTGGGATTGAGCATTTTTTTGAATTCTTAAAGACACATGAGGAGATCTAGGTGAACTTTTCAACCTTACTAGAGGGATCAAACAAGTGATGGTGGGAAATGATAGTGATGTTGAAGAAAAATAAGTTATTAGAGTCAAAATAGTTCAATTTGTTTTCCCAAACAAGTTCTATCTAGTTCCAGTAGTGTTGGACAAGGATATCATGCTTTTCAAATTTGAGGACGTTGAATGAATCATGATAGAATATACAGACTATTTTTCTAAACTTTTGTAGTTTTCACCTGAGTTTTGGTCGAAAAAAAAGTTGGAGAGTTGACAGTTAGAGTTGGGACATCAATAAGAAATTCACTCATTGGATTTTTTGCTGAATATTCCTTTTTATGCTGATTTGTTAGATAGATCATTGATAGTTGAAATAGACATGACTGGTATGATAGGGTTGATGGAAGTTCATATTTCTCCCATGGGATCTTTGTATTACAAAATAGGAAATATAAACCAAGATTATTGTAATGGTGGATCTAAAAAAATTGTTTTTCTAGACCTCCAATAGTTCATGGAAGAGGCCCATGGATTTTATACTAGTGTGGAAGGCTTGGGCATTGAAAGAGGATTTTCATAGAGTTACCCATGGTATGTGGTCCAACAGATTCCATGGTTACCTAGATAAGTTTAGATATATGTTTTCTACTCCACATAGAGTAACAAGATCATCTAAATCATCTAATGCTATTAGTAAATTAGATTCTTCAAGGACAAAGGGGTTCTATCTAGAAGCATCTAGAATAAAGCATCTACATGTAACTAAAGTGTCTCTAGAGGAAGAAGATATGGATCTAGCAATTGTGAGAGGTACCATCACTATATATTCATCATTAGTGACATCTTTATTCAATATTGGTGCATTTTATTGATTTATTTTAACCAGTATTGTTAATATAATAATTATACTAATGTATATTTTTTTCTTATTTGATATATATTACTATAACCCTTAGAGTGAAATGAGAGTAGGGTCTTCATTATCCTACCTATGTTTTCCCATTACCAAATATCATGCTTTCTTGTATTTTTCGGGTTCTCCACATGAAAATACATTATGCCATATTTGGGATGGATTGGCCCATTTCCAATAAATCCTAGATTGATTTTTATATTCGATGGGTCTCCTTTATAACACATAATGGGTTGTGTCTTATCCATCAAGGAGAATGATATAGATGGTTAAAAAGTCCCAACCATCTTACCTAGTGTTGGTGAACGTTATTTATATTTTTTCTTTTTATCTGGAGTAGGAATCATTGAGTTGTGATCTCCCTTAATTTTCATCGAGTTATTGACCTTTTCCGTTTATAATTAAATATTTTACACCGGTAAAAGAGGTATAATTTTATATCTAATTTACACCTCATTCTCAAACAATGTATATTATATATTAGAATATATAGCATGTTTACATGAATTATCTTAAGTCTTAGTTGGATGATCATGTCACGACCCATCCTCGGGGCACGTGTCGTGACTGCCCCAAGCCCGCCTTCCATAGTCCAGGGGCTGGGGACTAGCACCCAATGCGTAAATCCAGATAACTAGGAAGTCATTGCCTTTATAAAAGCAAACAAACACCACAGAGTACAAGCGGAAGTAAAACACTAAGTACAAAAGAAAGTGATGAAATGTAAATGGGTCAAAATACAAACCCAAATGAAAGTACAGCTACAACTGAACAAATGTACAACAGAAAAAGAAAACAGCTAGAAGAACGGAAGCGGCTCTTGGGTCGTCCTCCTCGGTTCCTACCAGAAGGGTAGGTACAGATGGTGCAGCTCCTGGATCGTCCACCATAGATCCTACCTGAAGGGTAGATACAGATAGCCTCCACAACTCTCTCGCCCGTCAACCTCCTCCGTATGTCATCTCATCGTGTAGTCCACCTCCGGATATTGACTCATCGTGTGGTCCACCTCGGGGTACTGACTCGTTCCCGAACACTCGGCCTCTGTCAGCACTTCCTCTCGTCTACAACCAATACAACGAGGTGCGGGCATAGCCCATGCAGGGGTGAGAATAATGATACATAGTAGGGGCCCCGAGACCCTCATGTTCCTACTAAAACCAACATGTATGACCACAAAAAATATCTCAACAGATAACATCTACTTATGTATTTTCCCATACATATACCTAAGTTATCAAGTAACCCATCTCAATCATGAGGAAACACAAAGATTATGAAATAAACGGATAACCACTACCCAGGTATATGCCCATACATATGCCTAAATTATCAATTTAATAATCTCAAACATGAGGTATACACAAAGATCAAAGACTCACCTCAAACCATGATTTTCATTATCGAAACCGTAACTGATGAAGAGCCCCATCTCTGGAGTGTACAGTGGTCCTATCATGACTCAGAGGTACTGCTCACGAACCTAAGACTGATTGGGTACTCCTACTATTGATTATTGTGGTCCTGCTACTACAATCAAGTGCTTCCCACCATGGGTCTGCCGCTACATCCAAGCGTTCCCCCTCATAGCCTCCAGAGGTACTCCTTCTGTTGAGTACTGTGGGTCTGCCGCTAAAACCAAGCGCTCCTCCGCCGTGGGTCTACCGCTACAACCAAGAGCTCCCCCTCATATCCTCCAAGGGTACTCCTTCTATTGAGAACCGCATGTCTTCCAATACAACCAAGCACTCCTCCACCGTTGGTCTGCTGCTATAACTAAGCGCTCCCCACTAGGCTATCCGAAAAACACCGAGTCGATCGGTCAAGCAGTCGTCATGTCTCAGCCGGCTACATGGTCTCCATACTCCGCACGCTCATCTCCAGGAGGGTCCTATCCACTAGCTACTGGTTGATACTCCAAGTATTACAAAGTCCCAAAAAGAAGTATCTCAAAGGACCGCCTCGTCATAGGGGTCTCAACGCAGCAGATGGCGCGTCAATCGGACGCCCGGTCTGTGAGTTATTAGCCTTTTCATCCCAGGGGCCTGGTTGGTTTTGTGTATGAACCAACCCGACCGTATCTAAATTGTACCCCAAGCTCACATAGGGTATACTCATAGGGACTATTTCTCAACGTGATCACCAGCGCCGCTGACGGTTCGTCAAACGGACGTCCGGTCTGAAAGTTATCAACTTTTCTGTTCTAGGGGACCGGTTGGATTTCGGGTACAATCCAACCCGACATTATTGAACTACATCTAAACCATGGGAGAAGTATTCCAAATGTTCTGTCTCAACAAGAAGAATCCAACAAAGTCGACGACACGTCAATCGGACGTCCGGAGGTCAAGATATAAGCGTTTCCGCTCCGAGGGCCTGGTTGGTTTCGTATCCGAACCAACCCGGCCGAACCCAAAGTTCTCCAAAACCATGAGTGTAATATAAAAACATTACCTTCTCGATCCAATGATTGCATCGCAACTGACGGCTCATCAATCGGAGATCCATGGCCCATGTTATGGGTGTTTGAACGGAAACAATCTGAAATGGGGGGTCTGGGCCCGGCCTGGCTGGCACGGCGCGGCCTAGCCGCATGGCCGGTCGTGGCTCGGCCAGCGTAGCCTAGAGGATGCCGTGGAGTGGGGGGAGTTGTGTGGCCCCCTCGCCGCTGATTGGTGTCGGCAACAGTTTGCGTCGCCGCCATTCGTCCGGGATCCCACGTGGCTGCGGGATCCCCCGTGCCGCACCTCCACGGCAAGCCGCGGCGGTTTGTTTCCTCCAGTAGCAATCTAGGGAGCCACCGAATCCTGGCAGCCAGATGGCTCCGGCCACCACCCCCAGTCTCCGGCGGCGCCGGGCCAGTGACCCATGCCTCCAGGGTTTCTACGGGCCACCGGAGTTTCTCCGGTTGTCCGTTTTCAAATCCGTCTGTGCTGGCGTTCATCTCGAGTCTCGAACATTCCTGTGGAAGCTTCAAAATTACTTTGCGGCCCCATTTTTCATCACCCGTCAATCCATGAACAACTATCCAAAATAAAAAAATGGCTTCTTCGTGGTTTTCTGGCATGGCGCGACGGCGCCACAGCTTGTTCGACTTCAACGGCGCGTCGCGACGGCAGCGCGCTTCTTCGCCCTTTTTCATAGTTTCCACGCAGTGCAACCGCACCGTGCCACCATTCACGTGCTGCAAAAAATTCAAACAAACAAGGGGGAGTAATGTCGGACTTGTTCATGCAGTCCGACCTCCTCCCGTTATTACGATAACAGGCAGCCCAATTGAAACCAAGAAAGGTGACAGATGAGACCACAATCAACAATAAATAAACCCCTACCTAATGTAAAAGTTGAATGAAGGTTTTTCGAGGAAGGAGATGGTCATTGGCGTCATGGTACATGACGTCGCGTCGTCGATCTCTGAGGAAGGCTTCTCTCACCGTCGTCTTTCGTCGGAGGTCGGCGTCCTTCGTCAGTGATGGTGTGTTCTTCGCGTTCTTCAAGGAGGAAGAATGTCCTTCGGAACTTAGAGGTTTCCTCCCCAAATCCTTTCGCACCATCAACTATTCTCCCACAAAATAAGACATGGTCTTATTTAATTAACACACAATCCAAAGGAATTCATTTGAAATTCAAATGAATCCAAGAATTAATTACCTGAAAAACCTACACAATTAATGAGTTGACGTTATTAAAAAAAGGGGGGTTTCTTTTTTAGAGTTACAAAATTAAGTGGGGAAAAGTTATGAATGTCAGGGGAAGGTGAGGGGTTGGGCTCGCGTGGGCCCCACACCACCTTAATCCTCTCAAAGGTAGTTATCAACAAGTGGGTCCCACCCTTAACTCCCTTACATAGGTTATAACCACATAAGAGAGATGAAAAGTGTTGTGATACAACCCTTAATCCACTTAACAAGAAAAGAAAATATAATTGTAAAACAATTTTATTATTATCCCTCACTTTATTTAAATAACTCATCCCGAGAAAACGAAACTCCAGAAAGGGGTCTTCATAAGCAATTACCGGCACTACGAGTCCATCGGTGCCCTCGTATTTTGATTCCGAGCACCGATTCAAAAGTTAGGAAAACCCGCTCGTTCGTCCACTGAACATACCAAAGCTAAACTTCAAAAAATGATTCCGGGCACACCGGGCCTTGGAATCATGTGCCGTTAGAAATTGCGTTCTTGTAAAATTCCAAAGAAAATTAAGAAAAAAAAATTCCTTCAAATTTCCGGGTCTTTACATTACACCCACCTCAGGGCTTTACGTCCTCGTAAAGCTTTAAAACAAACTAGGGATACAAAAAGCGGTATTGAGCATGCATCTGAGCCTTCCGCTCCCATGTGCTCACCTGGAGGTTCCCATACTGCCCGTGAAAGTGCACTAGAGGAATTGACCGTCCTCATAGGACCGCTCTTGTCGATCCTAAACTCCTACTGCGACCCCGAAAAAGTCACCCCAATGCCAATGTCCAGCCCCCCATGGTCGATGATATGCATCGGGTCAAGCACATATCTCCTCAGTTGATATACATGGAAGTTGTCGTGCACCCAGTGCAACTGAGGTGGATGGGACAAGCAGTAAACCACCTCGCTAATCCAGCTGAGGACCTAGAAAGGTCCGCTAATCCTCAGAGATAACTTGCCGCCTTGGCCACATCTCCATAAACCTCGTCGAGGTGAGACCTGTATTAGGACGTGATCACCATCCTCAAACTCAAGAGGTCTCCAATTCCTGTTTAGAATTGAAACTCAAAACTCCTGCTACCACGAGGGTAAGATTGTCTGACTCAAAGGTGATCGGCCTCACCCTCCTATGCATGAGTTTATCTGATGCTGCTTGGGGTTTCCTTTTCACTGACCGAAGAAAACCCATCCTGATGTTGTAGTTAAATCACAACCCTTTTTTCCTAATACCGTCAATTTGTGTATGAACAGTGATTTCCGAGTCCATACTGAAACCAATGTCATAAGGCCTCGAAATTTCCACCAAGAGATTCCAACCAAAACTCTCGCCTAGAGGGTCTGACCACACCATCGAAGTAAGTGTGATTATCAAGTCTTCTCACAAGGTATCTCCAGACTTGATGGTCAACTCTACGGCTTACCGAAAACTCTAGGTCTTGGACAAGATTAATGGAAGGAAGGAATGATTCGTATCAATGTCTGTTACTACGGTAGCTAGTGGTGGACAAAGACTATCCCTAAAATCATTCTTAGAGCCATTGGGTCACTCTCCCTAACCACATGCAGCTACTCTCTTCCCCTACCCTCTAGCTCCCAGAGCCTGGCAAGGATAACTAAGAGGGTGGTTGTAGCATGTTAAAACATACATGACCTCATGATGCTATCCTAGCTCTTCCTCCACGTCTGTTGCTTCTCAGAATCATCTATCATTTAATCTTTCTCTTATTGAAACATTTAACATGCCTGAGTCTCTAAGACTGGCGTCAGTTTCCCATTTCTTAATGCACTTTGCAGTCTTCATCCGCTCCTGGATGATCTGCACCTTCTTTGCCTACGATCTGAAAGAGGTACTAAAATTTCTCCTTTGTCGAAAAGAGAAACTCGGTCTCATCCCCTGGATGAACCACGCCCATTGCCTAATATAGTCAATCCTGACATGAGGTATGTATTCATGCCATGGATGACATCGTAAGGCCTCGGCGTTACTACCAAGAGATCCAACTGTCACTCTCACGTCCAAGGGTCAATTCACACTGTCGGCATCAGTGTGAGGACATTGGGTCTCCTCCATTATAAATATCGAAAGTGAGGGTCAAGTCAATAGTCTTAACCGGGACCACTCAGTATCAACCAAACAAAAGGACAGGAAAGAAAACATAACAAAGATAAGTGCCTTTTTATTATTGCAGCTCATAGTAAAAAGACACGAATACAATTGCAATATGGAACTAGAAGTACAAGGGACGTATCCACTAGTTCCGCTCCTTTCCACCTGCTCCCGGAGCTCTACTGCCTTGTCCACTTCTCTGCTGTTGCTCAAGAACCCGCTGCTACTTCTTCCTCGGTCACTCCTCCAATGCCTGTGGATCGACTATGCGGGGGGTCGGACAGTCACGTGCCAGTTGACCTTTCCAGTCGCATTCATAACACTTCCGGCTCCTCTTACGACTGGCTCTGGTCCTCTTGGACCTCTGCATCATCTGTCTACTGCCCACATATGACTCAGCTACTGATCGAAAATCCTGCGGCAAAGGTAGAAACTCCTGTACACGCTCGTGGTGTAGAGCTACTAGCACAAACTCCACCCTGAAGAAGGTCTCGAAGTCTTCCCATGTGAAGTTCATCCCGTCGTAAAACTGGAACACCTGGCTCCACCACATGCCTGCTGCTTCCTGAAGAAGGCTGGCAGCAAAGAACACCATGAAGTATGCTGGTGTCCCCACTAGCCTGAAGACTCTCACCATAGCCTCCAGCCAATCCTCAGCTGCCTGCGGGTCCATATCTCCCCTGGAACCTGGGTGGCCTCTGGAGTAGGAACTCATGCAGTGCGCTAAAGTGGCATGCATCACCTACTGCTGGGGCTGGTGGCATAAATGGCCCAACGTATGGTTGTACCGCTGGTGACTCCCCTGGTGCCTCAACTACAAGAGGGCCCTATACCGAAGCCTCGTCGCTCGGCAGGCTGTCAGTACGCAAATCCCTTTGGGCTCTAGCTGGTCATCCATGGAAAGACATCCTTAAAGAAACAACGTGACACTGTCAAACAATTATACCTGGTGAGCTGACCTGGTTTGAGATGACTTTTAAAAACTTCTAGAAACACACACGCAATTAGTGTTTTCCTGCACATTGTCAGAAATCCGTTGTCAGGGTCCTAGTGTATGGATACGTCGGCCGCCCACACCAACAATGGACTCCCTGAACTGAAAACCACACTCAGTACTCTTAACACTATCACTTCACAGAAAGAAAAATATCATAGTTATAAGTTCTACGGTAGAACCGACTCCTCTGATACCAATTTTTCATGACCCGTCCTCGGGGCCCGTGACGTGACTACCCCAAGCCCGCCTTCTACAGGCCAGGGGATTGCGACTAGCACCCAAGGCGTAAGTCCTGATATCTGGGAAGGCATTGCCTTTATAAAAGCAAACAAACACCACAGAGTACAAGCAGAAGTAAAAAACTAAGTATAAAAGAAGGTGTTGAAAAGTAAATGGGCCAGAATAACAACCCAACTGAAAGTACAGCTACAACTGAACAAAAGTACAACAGAAAAAGAAAAAAGTTGGAGAACGGAAGCAGATCTTGGGTCGTCCTCCTCGGATCCTACCTGAAGGGTAGGTACAGATGGTGCAGCTCCGAGATCGTCCACCACAGATCCTACCTGAATTTTAGGTACATATAGCCTACACAATGCTCTCGCCCGTCAACCTCCTCTGTGTGTCATCTCGTCGTGTAGTCCACCTATGGATACTAACTGGTTGTGTGTTCCACCTCTGGGTACTGACTCGTTCTCGAACACTCAGCCTCCGTCAGCACTGCCCGCCGTCTGAATCCAACAAAATGAGGTGCGGGCATAGCCCGTGCAGGGGTGAGTATAACGATACTCAGTAGGGTCCATGAGACCCTCACTGTCTCAATAAATCAAACGTGTACAACCGCAAATAAGATCTCAACAGATAACCTCTACTTAGGTATATGCCAATACATATACCTAAGTTATCAAGTAACCCATCTCAATCATGAGGAAACAGAAAAATTATGAAATCAACGGATAACCACTAAATATGTATATGCCCATACATATACCTAAATTATCAAGTGACCCATCTCAAACATGAGGTATACACAAAGATCAAAGACTCATCTCAAACCAGGATTTTCCTTATCGAAACCGTAACTACTGAAGAGCCCCGTCTCTGGAGTGTACAGTGGTTCTGTCACGACTCCGAGGTACTTCTCACTAACCTAAGACTGCTGGGGTACTCCTTCTATCGAGTATTGTGGGCCTGCTGCTACAACCAAGCGCTTCCCACCATTGGTCTGCCGCTACAACCAAGCGCTCCTCCAACGTGGGTCTGCCGCTACAACCAAGCGCTCCCCCTCATAGCCTCTAGAGGAACTCCTTATGTTGAGTACCGCGGGCCTGCCGCTACAAACAAGCGCTCCTCCGCTGTGGGTCTTCCACTACAACCAAGATCTCCCCACTGGGCTATCTGAAACACACCGAGTCGATCGGTCAAGCAGTCGTCAGGTCTCAGCCTGCTACACGGTCTCTGTATTCCGCACAATCATCTTTGAGAGGGTCTGCTCCACAACCTACTGGTCGATGATCCAAGTATCAAAAATTCCCACGAAGAAGTATCTCAAAGGACCTCCTCGTCATAGGGGTCTCAACGCAGCAGACGGCGCGTCAATCAGGCGCCCGGTCTGTGAGTTATTAGCCTTTTCGTCTGAGGGGCCCGGTTTGTTTCATGTACGAACTAACCCAAACGTATCTAAAATATACCCCGAACTCACATAGGGTATATTCATAGGGACCATTCCTCAACAAGATCCCTAACGCCACTGATGGTTCATCAAACGGACATCTGGTCTGAATGTTATCAACTTTTCCGTTCTAGGGTGCCGGTTGGATTTCGGGTACAATCCAACCCGGACATTATCCAACTGCGTCCAAACCATGGGCGAAGTATGCCAAAAGTTCTTTCTCAACAAGAGGAATCCAACAGATTCCAAGGATCATCAATCAGACGTCTGGAGCCCAAGATATAAGTGTTTCTGCTCTGAGGGCCCGGTTGGTTTCGTATCCGAACCAACCCGGCCGAACCCAAAGTTTTCCGAAACCTTGAATGTAATATACCGAAACGACGGTATCAATCCAAGGATCGCATCGCATCTAACGGTGCATTGATCGGAGATCCGTAGCCAATGTTATGGGCATTTTAACAGAAATAATCCGAAATGGGGGGTCTGGGCCCGACACGACCCCCCCTGGGTCATCCCGAACCGGGTCGACTCGACCCGGGTCCGGGTCCAGCCCAGCCGGTGCAGTCCGGCCCGACTGGCACGGCCTTGGCGCATGGCCGGCTGCGGCTTGGCCAGCATGGCAGAGCGGAAGCCGCGGAGCGGGGGGGGGGGGGGAGGGGGGGTTGCGCTACCCCCTCGCCGCTTATTGATGCCAGCAGAGGATTGTGCTGCCGCTGTTCCTCCGGGATCCCGCGCGGGCGCAGGATCCCCCGTGTCGCACCGTTGCGAAAATCCATGTCGGTTTGTTTCCTCTGGTGGCGCGCTAGGGCGCCGCCGCCTCTTGGGGGCCGGACGGCTCCGGCCGCCACACGCCGGCGACCCGTGCCTCCAGGGTTTCCGCGGGCCACCGGAGTTGCTCCAGTGGTCCGTTTTTAAATCTGTCTGTGCCAGTGTTCATCTCCGGTCTCGAACATTACTGCAGAAGCATCAAAATTACCTTGCGGCCCCATTTGTCTTCGCCCTTCAATCCACGCAAAACGATCAAAAATCAAACCGCGGCCTCTTAGAGGTTTTCGGGTTCGGTGCGACGGCGGCGCGTCTTGTTCGATTTCAACGACTTGTCGCGATGGCGCCGCGCTTCTTTGCCCTTTCTCATAGTTTCTGCGCGGTGCAACCGCACCGCGCTGCCTTTCACGTGCCGCAACAAATTCAATCAAACAAGGGGGGAGGTGGGTCGGCCGTGTTCGTGTGGTCCAAACTCCTCCCGTTATTACGATAACAGGCGGCCCAATTGAAACCTAGAAAGGTGACAGATGAGATCACGGTCAACAATAAATAAACCCCTACCTAATGTAAATGTTGAGTGAAGGTTTTTCGCGGATGGAGAGGGACGTTGGCGTCGCAGTACACGGCGTCGTGTCATCGATCTCCGAGGAAGGCATCTCTCACCGTCATCCTTCATTGGAGGTCGGCGTTCTTCATAGGTGACGGTGCGTTCTTCGTGTTCTTCAAGGAGGAAGAACGTCCTTCGGAACTTAGATCTTTCCTCCCCAAATACTTTCGCACCATCAACTATTCTCCCATGAAATAAGACTTAGTCTTATTTAATTAACACACAATCCAAAGGAATTCAATTGAAATTCAAACGAATCCAAGAATTAATTACCTGAAAAACCTACACAATTAATGATTTGACTTTATTAAAAAAAGGGGGTTTCTTTTTTAGAGTTAGAAAATTAAGGGGGGGAAAGTTATGAATGTTAGGGGAAGGTGAGGGGTTGGGCTTGTTTGGGCCCCACCCCTCCTTAATCCTCGTAAAGGTAGTTATCAACATGTGGGTCCCACCCCTAACTCCCTTACATAGGTTATAACCACATAAGATAGAGGAAAAGTTTTGTGACACAACACTTAATCCACTTAACAAGAAAAGAAAATATAATGGTAAACCAATTATATTATTATGCCTCACTTTATTTAAACAACTCATCCCGAGAAAACACAACTCCAGAAAGTTGTCTTCTTAAGAAATTACCGGTGCTGCGAGTTCATCGGTGCCCTTAGATTTTGATTCCGAGCACCGGTTCAAAAGATAGGAAAACCCGCTCGTTCGTTCACTGAACGTACCAGAGCTAAACTTTGAAAAATGATTTCGGGCACACCGGGACTTGGAATCAGGTGCAGTCAGAAACTGCATTCTTGTAAAATTCCAAATAAAATTAAGAAAAAAAATTCCTTGAAACATCCGGGTCTTTACAGATCCTCTAAAGAAATACATTATACATATGAGTGTGTCACCTTGGGTGACACCCATTCTCTTTGTTAATAAGGATGATGGTTCATTTCTCCATTGTGTGGATAATGCAAAACTCAATTGAGTTATAGTAAAAAAATATCCATTTAAATGGATATATAGTCTTTTTTATCAGTTTAAAGGGGCATGGTTGTTCTCAAATATTGATCTTCTATTTGGTAACTGTCAAATGATATCAAAAGAACATGGCATTCGCAAAACTAACTTTTGGAGTAGGTATAACCATTATGAGTACCTTTTCATGCCATTGGGGTTTACCAATTCAATTTCAGTCTTTATGACTTTGATGAATAATATTTTCTATGTGTACTTTAAGGATTTCATTGTAATCAATGTGGATTATATCCTTGTTTACACTATGTATAAGGACGATCATGTGCATCATTGGAGAGTAGTAATGGGATTTTTGGGAAACTACCAAATTTATCCCAATATATTGAAATGTGATTTCTGGATTTTAGAATGGATATTTATGGATCATGTGGTGTTAGGGAATGGTATTTCAGTTGATCTTGAAATGGTGAATGCAGTAAAGATTTCATAGGTTGAAAATTTTCATAGATCATTTGTTGAGATGAAACATTTTTTGATTATTGCACTGATGCTGACTCTTCCAGAAGTAGAGAAAGGATATTAGTTCCACTATGATGCATTGGGTTTAGGTATGGGCTTCATTATTATACAGGGTGATTATGTCATTTCTTATGGATCTTGTCATCTTAGAAAAAATGAGAAGAATTATGCGGCCCCTAAACATGAACATGAAGCTGTGATGCATGTTCTTGAGAGTTGATGACATTACCTTTTAGAGAAAGGTATACCGAGTATTAAGACCAAAAGAGGTTGAGTTATATTTTCTCTCAAAAATATTTTAATATACACTAGAGTCATTAGTATGAATACATAATTTTTATTGAAGTTTATATTCCCTATTCCTTAGGGAAAGGGAATGATGTCATGAATGCTCTAAGAAGGAAATTTTCAACCTAAGCTGTGAAAGAATCATCAACAAGTTAAACTTGATATCTCTCATAGTTTCATATTGGAGTATGGTAATAGGGGGACATGGTTTACATAGTTATTTCTTAGTATAAATTTTTTCTTCTTGGGATAATCCTTTAGAAACAAAAAATTTTTATTGAGTTATGTAGCCTTAGAGACACTCTTTATTATGAGGATACTATACTTGACTGGTCATTCTCTACAAAGGGAAGTCTATGTTATCATAATATTTTTGTTGTGCCATTAGATGCATGGAAATATATTATGGTTTATTTTTACAACACCCAGTGGGAATTACACCCAAGAACAAAAAAAGGTTCAATTACATACGACATATATTTTGGTGGCCACATATGAGACGAGGCATTATTGATTTTGTCTCTCATTGTTTTACATGACAGAAGCTTATGGAAGAGCACAAAATACATTCATGTTGATATAATCTACATCCTCTGGTTACTTTGAATTGGGATGAGATTTATATGGGATTTTTTGTTGGGTTTTCATGTATCAAGAGAAGAATAATGCGATATGGGTTGTGGTCAATAGGCTAACTAAATCAGATCACTTTATAACCATTGGTGACCTAACCAAATATGATGTACTTTTAAATCTATATGTGAAGAATATTATTAATTTATATGGAGTTCCATATGATGTAGTATCTGATAGGTATTTTAAATTCACTTCTAAATTTTGGGGAGGCCTTCATGAGGCATTGAGATCTCACATATATTTTAGCATGAGATATCATCCCTAGTTGGATGGCCAGACAGAAAGATCTATATAGATTCCTGAGGACATGGTTCCTGCATTCTTCCATAATATTACGGGGAATTGGAATGTCCATATAGTTATGGTTGAGTATCATTATTACAATAGTTACCAGTTTGTGATTAGAATGTATCCTCTTGAGGCCTTTTACAACTAGCATAGTAGATCTCTAATTTGTTGGTCAGATATTGGTGAGAGTTCATCTGCTTGACCAAGATTGGTTCAAGAGACAACAATAAATATTCATTTTATTAATCATTGACTATTGATGGTATAAATCTAGTATAATCTTATGATGATCATCATGATTGACCTTTGGAATTCTCAGTTTGTGACCAGGTATTCTTAAATTATTTACCTCGGTAGGGTCATTAATGGATTTGAATGAATGGTGAGCTCACTCATGGTTTTGTGGGATGTTTGACATTGCTAAGAAGGTGGGAATGTTTATTAATGTTTAGAAAATCCACTTAAACATATGTAGATATATAACATGTTCCATGTATCTTAGCTATGAAGAATATTTCTGATCCATCTCATGTTTGGAGATTGAATGATCTTGAGGTTGAATCTAATTTATCAGCGACTAAACGTCTAGTAAGGATAATTGATTCTGAAACCAAGGTACTCCATATGAGGAAGATAAAACTGGTTTGGGTACTGTGGAAGCACAATTATGATTCTAAAGAGACTTGGGAGAGGGGCCTTGATGAGAGATCAGTGGCCTCATCTTTTGGCCATGAACGATTCTATGTAGGCTTTCAGGGGACAGAAATTTTCTATGCTGGGGAGGTTGTAACATCCTGTTACTATTTTCAGTATTCCTTTATTTTGATGATAATTTGGCCGGGTTTCATTTTTTGATGTTTCACTTGAAAATTATGGATAATTTTGATTTTTTCTTGGTTGTGAATAGTTGGGGAAAAGTTTCCCAAAACTCTGCATCCTTTCAGGAACAATTGTGCAAACCCATATAGTGAGGGGTTTCACAGCTCACACATGGTAAGGAAAACTGTAAACCCACCTAGGAAAGACCACAATACCCCATTAATAGGGGAAGACAGTTATAGAGAATAGTTTATATAACCTTGTGACCCTACCTAACTAATCACTCATGGGATTTAATTAATCTAACCATATATTTTTAAATCCTAAAACCACATTTTTAGTTTACCGGAAAATCTAGCTCAACTCCATACATTTTATTCTTACTGGTAGGCACACAATAGGTGATTTTGGACCATTTAAACTCTTCCAAAAAGTAAATTAAATATTACATAACAATATTCGATATCTACCAGTTAGGTTTCCACATCTTGTTCTCTTTCTCATGCTTTCTTCTCTTTTCTACCTTTGGTTTTGGTATTTCCCCATGTTGTTGGAGGATCTAATCCCCACTGTTTCAGATATTGAATCTATTTTTGATTCATTTATCCTTATTTCCAATTAATTAATTTGTGTTTTTTGATTATATATTTATGTTTCTCGATCCCATGATCAAAAGGTATGTTGTTCAATTATGATGGATAATTTTTACTAACCCAAATTTGATTCATTTAAATAAAATTCATTGAATAAAATTCAATTTATTGCTATAAATAAAATTTTTTTAAATCATTTTGATTAAAATACCAATTTCATCAAATTATGGATTTGAAATTGGATTTGGCTTGAATTTCAGAAGACCCCAAATTCTATTCAATTTGAGTGTGCTGTAAATTTATATAGAATTTTTTAAATTTAATTGTGGACTTTAATTATAGAATTTCAATTGTAAAATTGATTTGATGTAATTGATTTTAAATTGGTATTTCAAAAAATTTCTTGAAATGTTTTTGGAGAGAAAGCGATTATTTTAATTTTTTAAAGGCATGATTTTATGAAAATCCCATTTTGGGTTTTAAATGGAAAATTTGAATATTTGAAATGGGAGAATGGTATGATTTTTTTTATAACAATATCCAATTATTTATTCCATAATTCTTTGATATTAGAGAAGATTAATTCCTTGGAAACTGTGGAGTTATTTTAGAAAAACTTCTATGAGTTATGAGACTAAAAATGCATATGCAGTAGGTCACATCAATAATGGGATGATGACATGTCCTCTCTTGTCAGTATTGAAGATGATGTGTGTACACATATTTATATGAAAACAATGTGAGTGTCCGGGGGTCCCATTTCCAGAAACTATCACAACTTTTCGAAGATAACCATGTTACCCCCTTGTTGTTATTTGAAATATATATATATATATATCCTGATGTTTTTAAACTTTTTCACTATGCATTTTGGATTTATATATATGAATTTATATGAAAAGTTTATTAATATATTTTTTATGTATTTCCATAGTTTGAAATATAAAAAATTATTTTAAAATATATGATTTGAAATTTCATGCCTCTTTATTTAAAACCGAGTGATTTCATTGGAGAATTAAATGATGAAATATTATTATGGAATCTTTTTTTATTAAGGAATCCTTGGTGAGACACTACTGAGCTTTTAGCCCACACCTTTCTTATTCTTTTGTGTATATGTGGATAATCTAATTATATGTTTGAGAAAGGGTAATACACTACATAGAGGTTCAAGTAGCTATTAATCATTGGGTTTAAAAAAGTTTATTCTTCTGATACATGGGAATTTATCCAATTTTTGGTACATTGAGTAATACATTGGGATGTTTATGCCTTTTTGACTTTTGATACACTCCTATCTATGGAATTTCAATTATATGAATACTAAATTGTAAAAATTTCATCCATTCTATTTGTGGAAAATTCATTCCGACTTATATATTTTATGAGTCCTGGTGCAAGTTTCCAACCCATGGTGATCGGGAAAACCATTCGGGAAATTTTAGGACTAGCTCGGTTTTCGTAGTAAAAGGTTATCTAAGCTGGTTCGTGGGAACAATGATCAGGTTTAGGAATATAGTATGTTTCCATGTTATAAAATAATATAAATATCTATTATAAAAAGCACATATCTCATAATTATATATTCATAATGAATGTTAAACTACATGTGGAGTCCTTATAAAGAATTTTTGAGGGGATAATTTGATGAGAGGTTTCACCTATTATGTGTCTAATTAAGTGGTATGCCAAAAATCTAAAGATGAGCAGTAAAAGTAAAAGGGAATATTACAACCATTATATATTCCTATATTAATATGGTAAAAATAACTATGGATATCATCCTATGACCCAAAAATATATTGAAAGGATATAATAAAGATTGGGTTATAGTCAATCACCTTAGAAATTTACTACATATCATTTCTATCAATGAAATTTTTTCTCTTGAACTGCCTTCCCAGATGTATATTAATTACTTTTAAGGTTATATGGAGTACTAAATTTAATTTTATATAATAGTGATATGAGTATTACCTCATCATTCTAATGAATACATTATAAAGATCTGGATTTAGAGTTGTGTTTCAATGCTACTTATAATAGTTATACATAAGGTTAGTCTAAGAGAAGTGTAACACCCCGACCCTAGTTACCCAGAGTCGTGGGATTATTTTAATACATTGGAATAATTACAAGGAATCATGTCCCGAAGGACCGATCACTTTATCAGTCATGGAAAACAGATTACATACATGAACATTACATTAAAATTTCAAAAAAAAAAGACAAAACATAGATAGTTCTTTGAGAACTCCATTGTTCCCCAAGCTTAACCCTGCTTATCAAACATAATACACTTCTTGTAATCCTGGGAAAATTAAACATAAGAATGGTGTGAGCTCAGATGATCATTAAAGATAACAATACAATGGATACATTCATAAATAAGAAAAAACATTTAAGGCAATGTATAACTAAAAACAACTTTTTAAACATGAAATTCAGTAATATATGGGATATATAAAATCAAATAATTCCATTTACATATTGACATGTATATTTTACATGTCTAATAATCACATGCAATATCAATAACCACTTTCATAATGATGGAATGCATAATGGCAGACTATCTTAACCACGTAGCCAAGGCCTCGTGCCAAGAATTGAAATAATATTCTGTCAAGGCATCGTCCTAAGACACTAGTTTGTCTCATGAGACCTACCGATGAATCGGGGAGCTATAGCGGGCTCCATCCGTCATTTAATAAGTCCAATGCATTCCTCATATGAACAGGTTTAAACATAACATAAACATTCGTATTAAAACTAGCATACGAAATGTAAATACAATCACCATAAACCATGAATGGTATAAAAATAACACATCCATAGTCAAACATTTCAGAAAACTTTCAATACAATATAGAAGATTTGTATCATAATAAATCAACATCAAATAAGCTTATAATACATCAAAGGATGTTGACATAGATGAAATCAAAACTATTTGAGAGAAATATCTATTTTTTAAATAATATAAAATTCACATAATTATAAAATAAAAAATTTACTTTGAAAATATTCTTTTAGGATTGTAAGGGAAGCATCGAAGGTTCTACAATGATGTAAAATAGTCACACCCGCCGTATAAGTTAAAAAAAGACATTCTTACCTTAACTTGTCGAATAGGTTAAAAAGTCCTTGTTTGGAAAATGACGTAAAGATTACATTATAAACTTACTATAAAAACTAAAACAAGGTTATAAATTATTTTAAACCATATTTTTTAAAATATTAATAATTTTTTGAAATTCTTTTTTAGGAAACATGAATGTGGATGATAAGGAGGTCCCAGTAGATAATTACGTATGAACAACCTCTGATAATGTAGAGATTGTGAAATAAACCCTTACCTTGTACTTTTCCTTGGTTGAGGGTAGGTTAACCTCCTATATAATGGTGAAATAATTGTTTTTATATTATAAAAGAATAATATATATTAATATGATATCATATAAGATCTTTTAACAATTCTTTGTTAATAATATGTTATTATTATCATCATTTCGGGTTTTAACATACTCGTTTTATTTTTTATGATTTGCTACATAAGATTTTTTTGTTAGGGATAGGTTATATATTATTCATATACAGAATGATATCAAGTCCTTAAACATTATTTTTAACCATCAAGTGAAAATTCTTTTTGAATGGATACGATGGGGAATGAATCTCATCGCGTTCATGGAGACGATAGTCTGTACATATGCACGAGCGACAATATCATTCTTTTTATATTAAAATAATATATAATTGGATAAAATATCATATATACATAATCCTTATCATGTTATATTTATTATTTACATGAATTACACATCATTATTATACCCATCCAAATAATAATATATTGAATAACAATTACACCATGACGTGGAGACGGTAAGCCGTATGTACGCACGTATGGTGACAAGTCTTTCAAATGATGGATAGAATACTGAATATGGTTGTACCATATTTATAATAACATCACAGTAAATAGAAGATACTGGAGTTATTTTTTTAGAATAGAAAGAACAATGAATGAAGAAGTTGAAGAAGAAAGGAACCTGAAAGAGGGTGGTGAAAACGTTACCTCTTCTTCAAATTCATCATTTTTATTTGATCAAAATAGCTCTTTAGGATGGATTTATTATCAAACTAAGGCCTCTAGGTTGAAGTGAGGGATTTTGAGAGAATAATTGGGCAGGGTTTGGCCGAAAAAAGGCTTTGACGGTGTGAATAATTGGTTAGAAGTGGTGCCTTTTTATAAGTGGGAGGAGGGGCTTTTTAGAAAAAACTTAAAGTATTATTTTATAATAAATTCATATTCGGATTATAATGGATCCAAACAGGATTATATAAATTCTATTGTGGGGATGGGTCGAAAACCACTCGAAAATATGTTTTAGACATGTTTGGGACCCTATTGTACACTTATCTTTTTTATTTAACTCTTAGTTAAATAGTTTGACATTTACCATGTATCTTTGTATTTTTATATTATATGGTTAATAAACAAACTATAAACTACCAAGAGAACCCCAAGTGGTTAATTAATGACATACCTATCAAAATATAAGTTCTTTGGCCGAACCGTAGAAATTTAGGAATATTATATCAATTAATAATATAATATTTCTTTTAAAAACACCTTTATGTCAATTTTGACACTATTTAATAATTGATTTTTGTTAAAGTCTTAATAACATTATTAATTTGAACCAAAATCATTTAATCAATACTAACATGGTATATTAACCAATAAAATTCGTGGAATTCCTTGAAATTCTCAAATTATATTTATTTCTATATTTATAATATCAATTATTTTAATATTTCACTAATTAGTTAATTACTACATCCACATTGTGTCATAAATAAAGTATATTATTTAATGTCTAAAAATTATAAATAAAATAAAATTATGTGTTAAATCTTTTTCTCTTTCTAATGTATAGTTATAATCTAATTTATCTTATGTATAACCCTATATTAAAAAAAATTTAGATATAAAACATTGATTTTAACTCTTTTAACTCTTCTTGGAATTAAATAATAATAAATGTTCTAATATAATCCAAGTGGACCAAAGAGGTTCATATTTTATTCCTAAGGTTGTTTTTGGTCGAATTATACTTATCCAATATAATTAGGACATGTGATAGGGTAATAATAATATCATTTTTACCCTTAATTACCCTATTTAATTTTAACATTGGTAAATAAATGTTAAAAGTTACTATTCACCAAAAATATTTTTGTCTTATTGAACAAAATATTACTACTTGATATTAACTGTGTCTCTCATATTTTCGAAACTCCACTCACAAAAGTGGTTAAATTATGTTTTATGTGAATTTGTAAATTCTCCTAAGAGGTGGGTAAAAGAAGGTGAAAAGTTCAATAAAATTTTTATATATCTAAAATTATTATAAACTAACACTAATGAATTAAATTGAAATTATATAAGTATTATGTATCTATTTTGACATAAAATAAATTTAAATAAAATAAATAATTATTTAAATAAAATTTCGTATTTAAACTAACTCAATGTTTTTCACTATTCATCCAAAATTACATGTTTTCAGAAAAATAACAAAAATTCACCCTAAGATAATTTTGATATTCCGAATTCAATAATGAAGTATATTTTACCAAATTCAAAATATAGAAGTTTCATTTATTAATTTAAAATTAATTCCCACTGTCAAAACCATAAGGAATATTTTTATGAAATAATAACTATCAAATGTTTGACACTAGTTTATTCTATTTTCAAAGAGAAATTACCTAAAATGACCAGCATTGGATTAAATTTTAAAAATATAATCTATTAATAATTCGAAACCATTAAATTGTATAATTTAACATTATAAATCATTTTGATTAAAAAAGTAGTTTTCAATTAAAATATAGTGTTTTTCATTATTCCCCCCATTACGAAAGTTATCATAAAAACACCAAAAATATATTGAAACTAAATTATTAGGTCCCAATACTAAAGAATAAGATTATTTTTCCAAATTGAATATATAAAAGTTTCAAATATTGGATTTAAAAAATGATTCTCCATTAAAAGGCGTTGAAATTTCATTTTTTGAAAAATACTTATTTTATTTGAAAAAATGTATTTGTACTTACATTATGTCTAAGAAACTCATATTATGGATTATAAAATTATAAGGATCATATAATGTTCAAAATTAAGTTAATACTATTCATAACAACTTTTTAATTCCTAGTTTGGTAAGTCGTGGTGTGCTTGAACTCAGTGTTGCGTGTAGTGAAAGTTATTGAATTACTTTGAAAATATAATAGACTATGAAATCTTGGGGTGTTACATTCTTCCCTCCTTCAATAAATTGTGTCCCCACAATTGAAAATTGTATTTCAAAAATAGAATGATGAAAATAGAAAAAACCATTGTTGAAAAACCCACATCGGAAATTGGGTTAATAAAATTTATACTTAATAAGAGGAATATATATATATATATATATATATATAATGGCTAGTGGAGCTTCATATTTCAACTAATTCCTACCACAAACTCATCTTTCACTCCAAATTATTTCAAAATAAATCTATTTATCAAAATCATATATGGTTCTAAAAATATTGTATTTATAATTAATTTGTGAGACTAAATTATACAAACCAGTACATCACGTAGTCCATTCGTAGGTGATGCACCTTTATCACGATTTGGTGGCGGGTTCGAGTATCCCGACCTTGTTGAACATGACTAGTTGTTGCCCGACCTCTGGGTTGTCCTTTTATAAGAATCAAAAAATAACCTTAACAATAGTATCCAATTTCAAACATAATCCATTCCAACCATTATACTTATCCAAAATACTTATATCCAAACCCCCAGTCCAAAATTTATAAGGATTTTAAACACAATGAAGATCCTTTTTCCTGGTAATAACATTTGAATGCCTTCATCATGTATTCCTTTAAAATACCGCAACATCCTGAATTACCATAAAACCGTATTGTTTTCATTCATGCAACCTTGTTATTTATAGAATACTGGATATACTCCCTCTATCCAAAAATGTTGTAAACTCCAACAATGATGGAATATAAAAATCATTAATCAGATTAATGGAAGTCAATATTATCCAATATAATATATCCAAATCAACCATATCTTATTCGAAAACCACTACCTCAATATCAGGACCATTTTAAGGATTAACTTTCCTTCAACCTTGTGTTTTACAAAAAGTGTATACTACTATTATGTCACTTTTCTTTGAACCATATAATCTCAAATCCTCAATAAAATAGTACTGCAGTAGAATCCTTATTTATCTCCATAATTCATATAACCAGTATATTGTTGATAAAACACTCAAATGAAATAATACAAAAATAACAACATAAAAATACTAGTCATTCTTCTTCATCTGATGTGGTATAATAACATGATTACTATCCAATAGCATCATTTGGTGCATACTATGATTATTTGGACAATGGTTCACGTAGGGTCCCAACTCTTTACAAACAAAGCATTGTACTTTTGAAACCTTTTTCTGACCCTTGTAGTCACATACTTGGTGTCCTTTTTCCCCACACTTATAACAAACTCACATTCCCTTCAGGAAAGTTCCAGGTTATTTCTTCCCACCGTTATCACATATGGGAAAATCCTTCTTTACCTTCTTCTCTTTATCTTTCCTTCTCTCTACCATCCTTTTATTCTCTGGCTTCCCTTCAAATCCATAGGACATTGAGAATTCTTATCTTATCCTATCAACACACAATACTATTTCTCTATATGATGATAATACGTGGGAGACAATTTTCATTCTTAATTATGGTTTAAGACTATGAAAGATATGATCCTTCTTACTCTTTGGATCAGGCGTATTTCTGGAGTTCTCATTCCTTCTACTGGGTTCCATTTCTAAGCAATGGCATACACAAGGTCAGTTTTTGAATTGCAATGAATAACTCCAAACAAGTAAACTACCTAACGTAAATTAAATAGTTTATGGATATAATCCATAATCATAAAAATGTTTTCTTTGAATAAGTATATACTCATAAATCTTTTATAATGGTTTATAAAGATAATGATAATTATCCTAAGCATATCTCGCGGGAGTGTCATAACCAAGAGTGAAGCAAGGCTCGTTGTCCTGCACCAGTTCCCATTCGAGTCTAGCTCAAAGCAGTGTTTTTGAGTTTTACCCCTGGATACATCTGTGCCAGAGCAGCCTCTACCTGGTCATGTACAGACAGGGATGTATTACTTGGAAAACTCCCAAAATCTCTACAATACCAAAATTCATGGAAGTTCTTATATACTAATCCTCAATGTCCATCTTAGATATATGTGCCCTAATTAGTGTTTATCTAAATCTAGCTTCCAAGGTTATTGGTAAACATTCTTTGATACCAATTGAAATACACTGACCCTAGTTCCCCAGAATCTATGCATTATTTTAATACATTGGCATGATTAAAATGAATCAAGTCCCAGAGGAACGATCAGTTTAGCAGTTTTGGAAAATATATTACATACATGAACGTTACATTAAAATTTCAAACATAAAACACAAAATATATAGTTCATTGATAATTCCATTGTTCCCCAAGCTTAAACCTGCTTATCAAACATAATACACTTCTTGGAATCCTGGGAAAATAAAACATAAGAAATGGGTGAGCCCAGATGCTCAGTAAGGATAAAAATACATCATAAACTTTCATAAATAAGTATAAACATTTAAGGCAATGTATAACTAAAAAATTTCTTTTAAACATGAACTGCAGAAATATATGGAAAAGATGAAATCAAATAATTCCATTTACTTATTTAGATGGATATTCTACTAGTCTAATAATCACATGAAATATCAATAACCACTTTCATAATGATGAAATGCATAATGTCAGACTATCATAACCACGTATCCAAGGCCTCAGGCTAAGATTACAAATAAGATTTTGTCAAGGCCTCATGACAAGACACTAGTTTGTCTCATTAGACCTACCGATGCATCAGGGAGCTATATCGGGCTCCACCGATCAGTTACTAAGTCCAATGCATTCCTCATATGAACAGGTTTTAATATAAGATAAAAATTCGTATTAAAACTAGAATACTAAATGTAAATACTTTCTCCATAAACCATGAATGGTATAAAAATAAAACACCCACATTCAAACATATCACAAAAAGTTCAATACAATATGGAAGTTTTGTACCATAATAAATCAACTTCAAGTAAGCTTAAATTCAATCAAAGGATGTTGACATAGATGAAATCAAAACTATTTGAAAGAAATTTCATTTTTTTGAAATCATTTAAAAGTCACATAATTATAAAATAAAACATATACTTTGAAAATATTCTTATAATATTATTAGATAATCTTATAAGGTTTTACAACGGTGGAAAATATCCTCACTCGCCGTATAAGTTAAAAAATGACATTCTTACCTTAATTTGTCGAAAAGGTTAAAAAGGTCCTTATTTAGAAAATGACGTAAAGATTACTTTATAAACTTCTTAATAAATGTCAAACAAGGGTATAAATTAATTAAACCCATATTCTGTAAAATTTTAATAATGTTTTGAAATACATTTTTAAGAAACCTGGATGTGGATGATAAAGAGTCTCCAGTAGATAATTACGTATAAACAACCTCGGATAATGAAGAGATTGTGAAATAAACCCTTACCATGTACTTTTCCTTGGTTGAGGGTAGGTTAAACTCCATTATAATGGTGAAATTATTGTTATTAAATTATAAATGAATCCTATATATTAATATGATATCATATATGATCTTTTCCCATTGCTTTGTTAATAATATATTATTATTATGATCATTTTCGGTGTTAATATACTCGTTTTCTTTTATATGTGTTGTTACATAAGCCGTGTTTGTTATGGATAGGTAGTATATAATTAATTTATAGAATGATATCAAGTCCTTAAACATTATTTTTAACCATCAAGTGAAAATGAATTTTGAATGGATATGATGGTGAATGAATCTCATCACGTTCGTGAAGATGGTAGTCCATACGTACGCACGAGCGACAATATCATTCTTTTGATTTTTAAATAATATACAACTGAATGGTATATCATATATATAGAATCATTATCATGTTATATTTATTATTTACATGAATTGCACATCATTATTATACCCATACAAATAATAATATATTGAATAATAATTACACCACGGCGTGGAGACGGTAAGCCGTACGTACACACGTATGGTGACATGTCATTCAAAGGATGGATAAAATATTGAATATGGTTATATCATATTTATAATAACATCACATAATATATAGAATACTATAGTTATTATTTTATATTGGAAATAAAAAAGAAAGAAGAAGTTGAAGAAGAAATGAACTTGAAGGTGTGAAGAATTGGTTAGAAGTGGTTCTTTTTTATAAGGGGAGGAAGGGCTCTTTAGGAAAAACATAAAGTATTATTTTATAATAAATAAATATTCGGTTTATAAGGAATCCAAACAAGATTATTTAATGTATAATGTGGGGATTGGTTGAAAACCATTCAACCAATAGGTTTTAGACAGGTTTGGGTCACTATTTTACCCTTATCTTTTAGATTTAACTCTTAGTTAAATAGTTTGACATTTACCATGTCTCTTTGTATTTTTAGATTATATGGTGAATACACATAATATAAACTTCCAAGAGAAACCCAAGTGGTTCATTAATGACATACCTATCATACTAGAGTCCTTTTTCCGAACCTTATATTTTTTGTAATGTTATATCAATTAATAATATAATATTTTTTTCAAAACTCCTTTATGTCCATTTTGACACTATTTAATAATTGATTTTTTATAAAGTCTTAATAACAGTTTAATTCGAAAAAAAATCAATTAATAAATCATTAATGTCATATTAACCAATAAAATTCTTGTAATTCATTAAAATTCTCATATTATATTTATTTGGGTATTTATAATATCAATTATTTTAATATATCACTAATTAGGTAATCACTGCATCAACATTGTGTCATAAATAAATTAAATTATTTAATGTTTAAAATTTATAAATAAAATACCATTACGTAGGAAATATTTTTTAGGTTTCTAATTTATATTTATAATCTAATTTAACTTATGTATAACCCTATATTAAAAATGATTTAGTTATTAAAATTTTATTTAAACACTTTTAACTCTTCTTTGAATTAAATAACAATAAATGTCCTAATCTAATCCAAGTGGACCAAAGAGGTTCATATTTTATTTCTAAGGTTGGTTTTGGATGAATTATATTTAGCCAATAGAATTAGGACATGTGTTTGGGTAATAATATTATCATGTTTACCCTTAATTACCCTATCTACTTTTAACCGTGGTAAATAAAAGTAAAAAGTTATTATTCAGAAAAAATTACTTTTATCTTATTGAACAACATTTTACTCCGTCATATTAACCGCGTCTCTCAGATTTTCGAAATTCTACTCCCAAATGTGGTAAAATTATGTTTTATATGAATTAGCTATTTCTCCTAGGAGGTGGGTAAAAGATGGTAAAAAGTTCAATAAATGTTTTATATATATAAGATTATTATAAACAGAATCTAATGAATTAAATTGAACAGATATAGGTATTATGTTTCTATTTTGACCTAAAACAAATTTAAATAAAATAAATACTTATTTAAATAAAAATTCTATTTTAATCTATAACTTAGTGTTTTTCACTATTCATCAAAAATTAAAAGTTTTCAGAAAAATACCAAAAATTCACCCTAAGCTAATTTTGATATTCTAAATTCAATAATGAATCCTACTTTACCAAATTCAAAACATATAAGTTTCATTTATTAATTAAAAAATAATTCCCGATTTCAAAACCAAAACGCGTATTTTTAAGAAATAATAACTATCAAAAGTTTGATACTTCTTTATGTCCATTTTCAAAGTGAAACTACTTAAAATGACCATAATTGGATTAAATGGTAAAAATATAAACTATTTATACTTCCAAAAAATTAGAATTTATAATTGAACACTATAAATTATTTTTATTAAAAAAGATGTTTTCAATTAAAATATTGTATTTTTCACTATTCACCCAAATATTAAAGTTATCAGAAAAACACCAAAACATTATTGAAACTAAATTATTATGTCCCGTTACTAAAGAGGAAGTTTATTTTTCCAAATTGAATAAATAAAATTTTCAAATAATGGATTTAAAAAAGTATCGCCATTAAAAGGTAGTGAAATTACATCTTTTGAAAAATAATTCTTTTATCTGAAAAAAAATATGTGTTCTTACATTATGTATAAGAAACTCATATTATGGATTCTAAAATTATAAGGATTATATAATGTTCAAAATTCAGTTAATACTATTCATAACCGCTTTTGAACGGCTAGTTTGTTAAGTCGTGGCGTGCTTGAGCTCTGTGTTGCGAGTTGTGCATGTTATTGAATTACATTGAAAATATAACGTACTATGAAATCATGGGGTGTTAAAGAAGCATTAAAACCAGAGAGTATATTTTAATATATATTTTTCTATATTTAAATGTTTTTTCAAATTAAGACTTTTTTCTTGAATAATTTAATTATCACAATTGTTTTCACTCAAGCATTCAGATGGATCATTTAAGAACCCTCTATAGAAAGAAGTGCATACCTCTAACATGCTTGGAATATGTTATATTATGAAATATATTAGGGCTAATGCTAGATAAAAAAATTTATGTGAAGTTATGACCGATTCAAAAACACATCAAGGTATCTTAAAGTGAAAAAACGAGTTAACATGATCATTTTTAATGAGATCCCGGATTAAATATTGATGAGAAGGCACTCCTAAGAATTTATCCATAGAAGATGATAATGAGAATTGGAAACAATGTAATCATGATACCTTGATATATTGTCACCTTTAGGATTATTTATCAATTATGGAGGGTATTTTATCTATATTAACATCCACCAATCCTCCGTAATGTTTTTGATGTGTTCCATACCACACATTAGAGGAAGTACACACCTGATCATTCAAGTAAAATGAACTCTGGGGTTTATCTCTTGGAACATGATATTTTATATGAGGAAAAACTTGTAAAAATCTTGGACCATACATATAATCTGATAAATAATAAGCCTACTCACATGGTTAATGTGATATGGAGGGAAAAATTGAAGAAGATTCATTGGAACTCAGGGATGTGATGAAATAGATGTTTCTCCATTTTTTATCAGAGTAATGAAATTTGATAATAAAAATTATATTTAATAGGGGTATAATATTATAACATGATATTTTATATGTATAAAATTGAAATAATTTTGTGGTATTCAATATCTTCCTTTATGTATAACACCAAGTCTAAAATAACCATACTATATTATGACGTTTATAACGTAGATTTAGATTAATTGGTATGGATTGGACTAACCACATTATTAAATTTATATTACGATTTTTTCATTAATTATAATGTATTTATTAATTCAAAATAAATGGTCATTAATTTTTTAATAAAATCATTTAATTATTAAATGATTTATTTTGAATGAAATGAATTTTATACATGTAATTTATTTTTATTAAAAATAATATATTGATCAGTATTAATAATTAATTTTAAGGAAATATGATGAATTTTTATAAATAATAATTCATACATTATTTGTAAAACTGTATGGAATGTGGAAAAAATCATTTAACTATAAAATGATTTATTCATCAGAGAAGTATATTTTATGTTTATAATGTGTTTTTATTTATATTAACTAATTAAATCACTATTGATTAATTATTATAAGGAAATACTTATATTATTTAATTAATAAAATATTTTAAAAAAAATCTAATATACTTTTGTAGTAATGTAATAAAATTAAATCTAGTTTTATACTTAAAATTACATTTTTATTAAAATAAGTTTTGTTTCAATTTTCATGTTTATTTAAGACATAATTTATGAAAGTTATGGAAATTGAATTTGATAAAATTTATTCCATATTTGGAATCATCATTTTTATTTTTTTTAATTGTCCTACTTTTATATTTTATCATAATGAGATGTAAAAAAAGAAATTTTTTTTACCAATTTTAAGGTTAATGTGGGACAACTAGTGGTTTTATATTGTAATATAAGTTATTGGGTAGAAATTCCACATAAAAAACTCTAAATATTAGTAGTTTAATGGATTTAAATGTTATAATATCTTAAATTCAATGTACTTTTTTTGTTTTAACATTAAGAATAAGGTAACAATATATTAATTAAATCTTTTACGTAATTCTGTGAGTGTCCCTCTTCTCACTTATAAAAGGGAACCTATTTTCCTCTCATATTCACACAAATTGAGCCTTTTATATCATATATTACATTAAAATACCATCATTTCTTCCTTCAATTTATTATTATTATTTCAGTCTTAAAATAATTCCATCTTTAGAAGGATTCAATTTTAAGACAAAGAAAGCATCTCAGAGAAGAGGCGATCTTCTAACAAGATTCTTTCCCTGTTTATTTATTTTTATACTACATATAGGTCTATTTTATCCATTATATCATAATTAATATATTATATATATATATATATTGAGATTTTATTATTCTTATTATTTTTAGAATTTCCCACTACCTTTCTGTTGAATGGTAAATGAAAGTATCATTGGTGCGTACAAGTAGATTACTACCCACACATAGCGATATGATTCATTTTACATAACCAAATAACATTAATTTTTATAATTATGTATTTAATAAATATATATTATATTTTTGATATAATTATTAATATATAATGATAAAATATTACTTATCTTTCTTTAATTTTATTTATTTGAAAATGAAAACAACATTAATGTGTATGTACAATGTACCATATAAATAATTATTGTAATTAATATTTCTATATATTAATTTTATAGATGGTATTAAATATGTATAAAATAAATATAATTATTTCTAATATAATTATTAACATTATTTATATGATCTTATATTGATTTTGATTCAAGGACCACAACTATGAAATCCAAATATACAAGAAAAAATGAAGTATTTTATAAAATAAATAATAATTATAATGGCACAGTGCCAATGAATGGGCGATAAGATGTTAAATATATAAATTTTATGGTATTATATGTATTAATGTTATAATTTTATGTTACTATAATTAATTTAAAATTATTATTTAGTATGTTAAAATAACTTGTGAAGTATGTTGGACCTGGGGTCATGGTTTTTTATCTCAGTTTTTATTCTATGAGACATATGTCATATTCAATAGTTTTTTAATTTATTTGGTGTATATATTTTCCATTGGAGTAATTATATCATTAATAAATTTATATTTATGTAATTTAATTATTAAATTTATGTCATTTCTTTCATAATGGTTATTATTTAAATTTTACTATAGTGGTATGGGTTTTATGATAAAATTTCACTTTTAATAGGATTATTTGTACATAAATTTCCAATGATGAAATTATAAGATATTTCTTAAAAAATAATTATTTTATTTATAATGATATTGTAATTTATATGAATTACGGTTTTTAATTTCATTTTCCTGTATCTAGGTACTCAATTTAATGAAAGGACATTTTTATAAGAAACCAAATTTGTTTTTATATTTAACTATGGATATTTTTCATCCATTTCAATATTTTCATTTAAATATTTTCTAGAATCATTTATTATTCTCTAATTATGGATTAATATAAATTTTACCCATTTTTTATTTTCTATAAAATCTTTTACATGGAATAATCTTTTCATTTTTCAAATGTGGCTCTTTTAATAAAAGGTATGAATGAAAATTTTATTTTAACATTAAACACAAAATTTAAATCTCACATAATGATGAATCTTATTTACATTGATGATTCCATTATAAAATTCTCATGTTATTTTAATATAAAGTTATTTTTTAAAATTGTAGAAATCATTACATTTTAAATAAGGTTTATCAAAATTAAAATGGTGTTTTCCTAAAAATTATTCTAGTGATCTATTAAAGATATTTTCAACTATAAAAACAACCGTTGGGTTTTTAATGAATAACTGGAGATATGATCCAATAACATAATACTTATTCTTTCTGTGAATTATTATATATTACGATGAAGAAGTATTTCTGAAATAATTTTTCATTTCGATGGTATAAAATACTATGAAATAATAAATTAATTCATGATCTTGCTCTATACATATGAATGTATTATGATAATGTGATAGTTGGTTCTATTATATCCCACTAATTATTTTGGTAATGTTAAATTTTTATTATCTAAAATGGTATACATATGGGTTTCCCATTACAAAAAGTAGGTACTTGTAACTCCCAAAGATTTTAAAATAAAACCATTATATTCGATACGATGTGTCACACACAACACAAATTATTGAATAAAATATTACACCAAAATAATTTAGGATATATTTATTTTTAAATAAAACAACTCTAATAAATATCTTGAATTATATTCAATTATTTGTTTATGTTAAGATACAGACAACACTACGTTTAGCTAGAATTAGATGCAATACTAAGTATTAAACGAGTTATATGAAACACCAAGTTTAAAAGAAATGTAAAATATTGATAAAATATCATTATTTATTATAATTTTTATCACATATTTATTTGAATCCAATGTATGAATATTATAATCTAAAATGTGAAAATAATGGATATCTATTTAATACAAATGAAATATAAATCATTTGAAAGAAAAATGAATATTTTCGAGAAAATTATATTTTTTGAAATCATGGTTTAATTACGATTTGAAAGTTTAGAATATTGATAACCACTTTTAGAAAAATAATTTTATCAAATAAACCACATTTTTTAAATCATAAAATCAAAATTATCTTACGGTAGAATTATTTCATAACCCCACCCATGCTTAGGCTCGAGCCGCAACTACCCCATGCCCACCACCAATGGCCAGGGGTGGCGACATGCAACAAATGAACAAAACAATTATAGAGTACTTTTCCTAAGTACCTGTAAACACATAGAAAACCAACTACATGAAAACGTACTGAGTAAAGGAATTAAAAAATGCAATCTACTTAAATGAAAACACGAACATGCATGGAACAGTAAAACTGTATGGACACAGTAATGTAAACAAAAAGGGAAAATGGAAAAAATACATGCCTAACCATAATAGTGTCCCAACGTGATAAAAAACAGAAAATATAGCTACTGGGGTTTCCCTACTCGAGAAATCCAAAAAGTTACCACAACACAAGATCTAGACACCTGTGACCTGAGCTCCCAGATGACCAGAATTAAACATGTCCATCATCTACATAAATTAAAATACATGCAGGAAGTGACCACGTGGGGGTGACTATAATCTTACTCAGTAGCACACCAAAAAATGGAGGGGGAGTAGTAAGAGAAACATTAAGAAAGAAAAAATTAGGTGGAAAACATATGTAAATGAGTGCTGCTCAACCCATCATGGAAGTGAAATTATCCCATCCAAACACAAGGAGCAAGACATGACGAGAAGGTTAAAATATCTTCAAGTATTCACTACTTATAGTTGGATAGTAGACTAGTACAACCATGAGAAGCTATACATAGAAAGCACATGGAATACCCCACACATATTCACCTCTCATAGAGTGAAAGTAACCAGAAACCAAAGAACGGGAACTGTAATATTATATATATATATATATATATATATGCTCTGTCAAAGAAACCAAATGAGGGAGTAAGCGGATATCCATCTCATAGATCGGCCCAGGAAAAGAGTTGCCACAGACCTGGAAGTAACAACCACTGATATATAGAATTCCCCATGTTTTCCTAGAACTGCATGTGAAATAGACTCAAACACCACAACATGAAAATGTTCGTTTTGGGTGGTTCTATCTCATCCTTATGGGTTTTCCTTGGGTTTCAAGGTTGCATATTGGTTCGAAAATCACCCCTCTTACTTATGTGTACAAGGTTACACCAAAACATATATCATCATTATTTTTTGGTGTACAACATTGGACAAACCCTCGGATGGTTGACATGATTGAGGGTAAGACCGGAAGAGAAAATGATGAACACCACTGCCCAGCTCTGCTGGTGGAAAATCCCTAGAATAGAAAATAGAAAATGCAACAGCCCAGCCCCACAGTAGGGTATACCTGAAAGAGTCATCGATCAACACCACTACCCAGACCCACTAGAGGATAAGACGGCACTGCTCTAGTGACCCTGAAAACATCGATACCATCAATTTCATCATCGAACACAACTAGACAAGCATCGAGTTATTAAAACCTCTCCTCCTAACATTGAATCCAAATTAGAAGCCACCATTCCATTCTACATAGAAAAAGATGAAGGATGTGCTATTTCTTTTCCCAAAATTGAAAACCGGTGAATTTGTCACTTTTCAGCACAACACGCCCAAATGGGTAAAAGTGGGGACCCCCTTCCATCCCCAAACCGAAAATTCTAAAATTTATCTCAAAATTTCAATCTCGAAGAGAGAGTCACACTGTCATAGATGACACATCAGACAGAAAATTGATTCATAAGATATTGGCATTTGAAACCTCATCAGAGCGTCACAAGGTGAGTGGATGGTCTAACATAGGCTAAACCAATTCTGACTCATCGGGGTTGGCTTCGGCCCACCCGTCCAGCCCGACCCGACCCACTATCGTAGGGATAATCCATAGTGTCCTTATCACCTTGTAAGGAGGCCCGGACCACTCTTGACAGTGGTCTGGCCCAGGAGATGGTCGTCGGCCGTGTGAATGTGCCTGACCAACCATATGGTTGGTGGTGATAGTCCCCACCTTGGGTCGCACCGCGCGACCCCTCCTGACCTACTGGACAAGCCATGTGTCCCACCACATTGCAGCACCACTGGGGTACAGTGACGCCACAGCTCCAAGGACCCCCACTGGGCTGTGGTGTCGTCGCCGCTTCGTGGACCCTCACCGGGCCACATTTTTTACGCCGCTCCACGCACCCCACCACACCGATAGATTCCCATGGGTCTATTCCATGACCAATGGGCTCAAACTGATCACCCGATCAAGAATTCATCATCAAATCTGGGACCCTTGCGGTGATGGCTTTAGTATGCCAGCCTCTGATTGCCTATCCGTTAGTTTCTTAATGCGAAAAAAAAGTTTCTGGAAGAAAACCATGAAGAACAGATGAAGAACGATGTTTAAACACAAATCGATGGTCATGTTCGTGAGGCCATAAATGATTTTACAAGCATATGATGATGAAAAAAGAAAAAAAAGATATTAAAAAAAGATAGTAAATTGAAATTAAAAAATGAGATAAATCCTACATTAAAAAGTCATTCGTTTTAGGTGACACATTCATGGTGCACCCACTTCAATCCGCTGAGGTTTCTATGGAGGTTTTCCCTTGATCTGGAGAAGAATGATAGAGAAGAGTAGAGAGAGACTGATTTCACTTGTAGAGAGAGAGATATATGTGGATAACGCAAATCTAAAACACTTAACACTAAATTTATAGACATATCTCTTGGTGTGGATAAATAAAAACATTTTTCCCTATCATTTTATGTCACTCCTAGGAAAAACAACCCATATGAAATTTAATGGAAGTCTCATATTTCTAATCTGAGTCTCCGTTTGATAGTAATTTGATTTGGCATTAGGGTTAAAACAATTACATTTAAATATTTTAATTATGATTTTGTCATGGATGGGTTTTTCCACAAAAGTCTCATGCCGATGACAGTTATTCCCTATCTAGGTTAAACACTACATTATAGACTCAACCTTGGCCTCATATTTCTGATCCAAGCTACCAATTAAGAGTTATCATATTTTCCATCACGTGCATAATATAAAATATACATAATATTTTGTATAAAATTAATTTTGAGCACATCATTTCTTGGAATTGCAAGCTGTATTAGCACCCAACTCTAGAAATATACAATGAAAAAATTTAAATTATTAGAAGGAAAAAGAAGGCTCTTTACATGATTCCCTTTGTCATGATTTTCATCCCCAAAAAGGAAAAACTAGGGAAAATCATTGGATACTGAGCACACAACATTAACTATGATTCCCAAGAACTCTCCTAAACATTTCTATGATTCTAGAGTGCATGAACCAATGGGAAGTCCCATACATGTAAGGTTCTCTTCAATCAATCCTGGATGGACACTATATTTTTAGCGATGGTGGCCCCATCATCATTTTCTGATCTCCCTAGCAGATCACTTGCAATGTATCATGAACATATCACCTCATCTATGAAATTTGGAAGATGTTGTACACCCAATCATGCTGTGGGGGTTGGTAAAGGTTGTAGGAAACCTTACTAACCCCCATATTTCCTCAAATGACCTAATGAACCTCGAGGATATCTTGCTTTCTAGACCAAACCTCCAAATTCTTTATCATGGGGAGACTCTCAAGAAGATTTTATCTCTATGCTTGAACTATGAGGGCTTATTACTACCATCTACATATGATTTCTGTCTTTTCTAGGTCACCTTCATCTATTGACGGATAACCTACACATTCTCTGTGAGGGATCATACCAACTTTGTGCACATGAGGGATGGTTCTACACCCTCTATCTAGCACAAAGGTAACCAGTAGGGTCTTCCATATTGTGATTCAAAAGGTACCATGATGATATTAGAGTGTTTATAATTTTTGTATGAAAAATCTACCAAATTCAGGTGATCCTTCCATCTCTAGCCGAAATCTAGCATGCAGGTCCTCAACATATTCTCCATCACATGAATAGTGTTGTTGGCCTTCCCATCAGTTTGGGGGTTAAAGGCCATTATAATCAATAATCGGGACCTGAATGCCTCGAGAAGGCCTCTCAAAAATCTTTTTTTAAACCACACTTTATGATCCGAGATAATTTTTTAGGGTACCCTGTGAAGGTGGATGATCTCCCACATGTACAACATGCCCATATTTTCTAATGAACTCTTCTCCCTAATAGCATGGATGTGAGAAAACATGGTGAGTTGGGCCACTATCACCCAGATAGAGTCATGGAGTTTCAATGTGTGTGGAAGCCCTATGACAAAGTCCATGGATACTCCATCCCACATCCACATCGTGATGTAGACAGACTACATCAAACCTTCTAGAACCCAATGCTAATCCATCACCAGTTGGTAGTTAAGACATTGTCAGATAGACTCTCCATCATTTTTTCACATGAAATACCACCAAAAATTCCACTGCATGTCCCTGTACATCTTTCCCATACTAGGATGTACAACTTAGGGAGATGTATGTAACTATATCATCACATCCTCCTGCATCATGACTGGAATCACCATCCTCCTTTTGAATGAGATATCATGATTCCATCTTTAATAATATGCATCAGTTTAATCACCTATAGATATATGGTCACATAGAACATCACAATCGATATCCCCTGGCAAGGACTCTTTCACACGATCAAATAGAGGAGTCAACACCATGGACTACAGAAAAGATGTACCCTAATTCTCCAAAAGGTTCAGATACCGGAAAGTTATCTACTATAAATCATCATACACTTGGAAAGTATGAGACTTCCTACTAAGGGAATCTACTATAATGTTACCCTTCCCCTATGTATATAAAATCTCAATGTCTTAGTCTTGCAGGAACTCCAACCAGCGTCGCTACATCAAATTAATATCTCTCTGGGTAAAGATATATCTGAGGCTCCAGTGGTGATAGTAAACCACAAAGTGCTCTCCTAGGAGGTAGTGTATCCACATACTCATGGAGAAGACTACATCTACATTCTCTAAGACATGATTCACATAGTTATTCTCATGGTTTCTCGACTGCCTCGACCAGTAGGTAATGACTGCATATCATTTCATCATTAAACAACTGATCCCATCACATGAGGCATCAAAATACACTGTAAACTAAATCAACCTCCTACAGTTGTCTCAAAACTAGATTTATTTCTATCCTCTTCCATAACTCATCAATGGATGTTTGGAACTTCTCTGATTAGGTAAAATACTTCCACTTCTGTATCAGTGCGGTCAAAGGGACTGCGATCCTGGAGAATTCTACCAAAAATCTCTAGTAGTTCCCAACGATACAAATAATTTTTTTAACCTCCATGTAATTATTGGGTGTCTCCCAATAAATAACTACCTCTATCTTATCGGGGTCTACAACTAAACCCACATCAGAGATGACATGCTCTAGGAAGTGAACTCATGAATCTAGAACTGAAACATTGAGATATTTTATAATGTTGGTGCTCTCGAAGTTAAGGATGGACCACCCTAAAGTGATCTTCATGTTCCTCCTATGATGGCGAGTAAATGATTATGTCGTACATGAGGAAAAGAAAAAATTGTTCCATCTATGGATGGAATACCTAGTTCATCAAAGCCATGAAAACAGAGGGGACATTTGTCACACCAAAAGACATCACCATTAATAGATAATGCCCATAATGACAATGAAATCCCAACGTCATAAAATCAGCCTTGTAAACCCATAGCTGGTGGTAAGAAGATATATGATTGATTTTGAGAACCACCTCACATCTCTCAACTAGTTGAAGAGGTCATCAATCCTGGGTAAGGGATTCTTATTCTTTATCATGGCCTGATTAATGTGATGATAGTCCACACAAATCCACAAAATCCTCTCTACCTTCTTCAAAAACAGAACAATGTTACCATGGGGGACACACTAGGTCTGATGAAAACCTTCTCACCAAGGTCCTACAGCTGTAAACATTTCTTTGAGATCTTGGTTGGTGCCATCGGATATGCCACATAAGATATCAGGGTAGTACCTGGTAGAAAATCAATGAAAAACTCCAATTTCCCCCTCAGAGGTATTCCTGAGACATCTTTGGGGAGTACTTCCATGTAATCCTTCAACAATGAAAAAACCCAGGTGCATGAGTATTCTACAACACCAAGGGCCACACTCACTTACTGATTGGTAAAAGGATGTTGTATCATACACTCAACACACACATGCCCTGCTACATTCCCTCATTCACCTAGATAGGTGAACCCCATCCCATTAGTGTGAAAAATATGGCTAGCCTATAATAAAAATTACTATGGGATCAAACGATGGAATGAAAATACAAACCCAATATAAAGTCCTAATGATTCATTATGATAACTAGTAGGTACCATGTTAACATTTCTCCTCTAAACAAATGCTCGCACTGCCCGATGATAAAAGATACAGAATAATAGCTTCTTGTAAGAACCTAAAATCTATGCACCTATGATAACACCTCTTCATGGGACACCATATCCCATACTAGGAGTAAAATTATAAAAGAGTGGTTAGATCCTATGTCTACTAATAAAAAACAAATAGTAGAATAATCACATATTTCACCTCAAATCATATCGTGTGCTAGAGGATCATTGAAATCCATAGACAATAGCTCTCTAAGGCCCTAACTCCTTACTCTCTATGCCTGAAGTGGGCCGCTCGTTATCAACTGGGGCGAGCTGGACATCGATGATGGGGGTAATACTACATAGAACCAGCAAAAGTGTTAGGATGACAGGAGACGGAGACCCTTGGAGTACAAGGGGGAGACCATGTATTCCAATGGGTCTCACCCTGATGAGGATTACAAAGGTTTGGGAAAGGAGGAAAGAAATATTTGAGGTTTTTCAGACCTTTCCAGATCCTCATTAGAGTTGAAGAGGTGGAATACTATCTAGATCTTCCCCCCAGATGCACCATGTGTATAATGTTTTCCACATGGTGCAGTTGAGGAGATGCGTACATGATCCATCGCACGTTATCGACTAGGGCGAGTTGGACATCGATGATGGGGTGTTGTTTCAAGAGTTCCCGGTGGAGATAGTGGATCGATGGGAGTGGGTCCTTCATCGGTGGTTGATTGTTTTAGTCCAAGTTCGATGGAATCATGGAATCCTTTAAGAGATCACATGGGAGTGGGAGGATCATATGAATTCTTAGTACCCCTGCAGGTTCCTGGAGTATTATTTTAGCTTTCAGGGACAAAAATCAATATGGTGGGGACAATGTAAAGACCCGAAAAATCAATGTAAATTGTTTTTAAAGTATTTTTAATTATTACAAGTCCTCAAAAATTGACAGCACATGATTCCAAGACCCAGTGTTCCTGTAATATTTTTTTGGAATTTTCTTAACATACATTTAGCAAAAGCGCACGTGGAATTTTCTATCTTTTAATACAGTGATCAGATTAAAAATCTGAGTGCACCGTTGAATCCACAACAGTGGGATTCTCGTAAGGGAAGCTTCAATTCAACCGTAGTAGGTCGGTAGAAAAAGTTAAATTTTGGTCATTATATAAACATTATAAAATAACTTAACAAGGAATTTTATTTCATTTTCTTCAGTGGATAAGCGACAGTGGTGGGGACCGATGGTTTTTCAAGATAATTAATGGCTTGATTAATCAACTTCATAACTCCATAATTTTGAAATAAAAGAGGTTCATTAATTCATTTAATGAACCTCATTTATTTTTCAACACGTTGCACGCCTTTCCCCTCCTATTTAAATGGATCAATATGTGGGGTTTTGTAACAGCTTCTTAAATTGAGGAAACTCTATCGGTGTTCTATGGCAACATCCACTAATGAGGGTCAGAATCTCATGTAGCAATGATCTGGGATTGATGAATACCAACGACTGGGTCCAACATAGAAGTTACTCCAGCCGCAACCGCAATAACCCCAATGGATCTCGATGTATGGTTTTTTATTGTAAAAAGTTTATTTAATTTTAATGTTAGATAAATTTTCTCTCTCTTGTTATCCTGTTAACGAAGAGGGTACAGGATGAATGAATAAGGCCAAATCCCTCCACCGGTTCATTCATGTTTCATTCATTGGGGATGACATTCCTCAATTTATTGGAAATGCAAAACATTGTGTCACACAATAATAGAAGAATCCCTAGAGACTTGTAGTAATATGATGGAGTGGTAACAAATCTCTAGAACATCCCAGAAGCCCTATAGAAGATCTGCTGGTGTGGCACCGGTATGGAGGCACCTGCGTCTGACACTGTTGAGTGACTGTGGAGGCTGACATCAGGTGGTTAGGGGTGGTAGCAGATGGTACGCGATGACACGCCGCAGAGGAGAGCCACGAAATTATGCTGTGGTGGTGGCAGGAGGCAGCCATCCCTTGGCCGACCATGTAGCTTTAGGTACTACACCATCGCACACCATGTTGATGAGTCACGACTTTGATGCCGCTTCTGTGGAGAAGGCCGATACCCGCTCCATGCAGGTCCCACGGTTAATGAGGAGGCACCACCTAGAGCCGCCAATCATGGATACTAAAAACTCCTTTGAGTCTTTTGTAAGGTGGACCGTGTGCCCCATGTGGGGTGCGCTAGCAAGCTGGGCTTGTCTATAGCCCAACGTGCCATGCCCGCCGCAGCCCATCCCAGACAGGGGGGTCGAGCCCATCGCAGCCCTGCTCAGAGAGGGAATGTCAAGACCACTGTGACCCCATGGACACAGTCCAGGATAGACCCAGACAGGGTCGGGTCGGCCCGAACTGGGCCGAGTCGGGCAGGGTTGGCCCAATGGGGTCGAACCTGACCTGGTCCCCTTTCAGGCCAAAAAACACACAAAGGGTCATA
Source organism: Viscum album (assembly GCA_963277665.1). NCBI lineage: Eukaryota > Viridiplantae > Streptophyta > Magnoliopsida > Santalales > Viscaceae > Viscum > Viscum album. The sequence goes on from OY728121.1 coordinate 113,404,856, forward strand.
ACATCCGTACCGAACGTCTGTTTGACGAACCTTCTGCAGCACTGGTATCCCTGTAGAGAGATGGTCCTTTTGAGATAATCCACAAGAGTTTTGGAGGATGATGGATTAAAGATATGTTGGGTTGACTTCAAATCCAACAGGGCCCCCGACACTAAAATTCCAATAACATAAAGATCGGGCATCCTGTTAACGCGTCATCTGTTGCGTTGGAACCACAATGATGTGATGGATCCTCTGGATTCTTCCTCATGGGAATTTGTTTTGGTTGATATACGAACTATGGATTGAGGAGAGGTTCTCCTAGATTCATGCGTACTACAAGTAGGAATCTAATGGCTACTAGTGAGGAAAAGGTTGGAGACAAATGACACAGAGGTTACAACTGAGCGATCTTGTGTGGGTCATCACTGATCCTGTGTGGGTCTGATTCTATGTGGGTCAATGCTTAGCGATCTTGTGTGGGTAATCACATACCAATCCTATATTGGTATGATCCTGTGTGGATTAGTGCTCGATAATCTTGTATGGGCCATCACATACCATTCCTATGTGGGTTAGATCTTGTGTGGGTTACTGGTGTTTATTACCTATTGACTCCAGGTAGGTCGGATCCTATTTGGGTCTTGTGGGGGTTAGTACCTATAGATCCTATGTGGTTCAGACTCTGTATGGTCAACATCAGTGAATCTCAACAGAAAAAGATGATCTAGCTTCGTGCTTAATCATTTGTACATCTGTTCTTTTCTTAAAACTGGATTTAGGTGTGTGTATTTATTTTATTAGTTTGTGATTGAGATCAGGATTTGTGGTTTTTCTTTTGTGGAACAATGAGAGACCTTAGGGGGTCTCGGGGTCCCTACTCGGTATTTTTATACTCACCCATGCATGGGCTTCACCCGTACCTTATTGTGTCTTGTACCAATGATGAGAAACTTGGCGTAGACCGGAGGGAGTGAGAACCAGGTGGTACATTGAGGTGATTGGCTGATGAGGAAAGAAGCGGATATGATTTGTACATACCCTTTAGGTAGGATCCTTAGTGGATAATCTCGGGAGTTGTATTATCTATTTATTTGTAGTTCTACCTTTAGTTTGGTTGGTATTCCATCCCCTTTACTTTCAGTACAAATATTTACTACTTTAGTTTTACGTCGTGGTTGTGTCTTGTTGTGTTCCTTGATTGTGTCTTTATATAGGTTTATAGGCAATGACATCCTGTTTTAGGGATACGCCTTTTTGGTGCTCGACGCCAACCCCTGGCATATAGAAGGCGGGTTTTGGGTAGTCACGACACGGGCCCTGAGGGATGGGTCATGACAATGATAATAATTAAATTCATAGGAATAATATAATAAATTAGAAAAATATGGGAGCCTAGATATTTAGGGACTAACAAACTACAAGTAAAATGGTTGTCAAATAAATAAAACCTTTTATAGCATTGTAGAGATTCTATTTTCAGAGTATTTAGAAATTAATTAAGGAATTACAACCACTAAACGAAGATTATATTAGTAACGATAAATAATTTGAAAGGGAATTGAATCATAAATGGAGGGAAATGAAAATGGGGAGATTTAATTAATATAGAAATGAAATGGTTATCCAGGAGAATAAACCAGTGGAATGTTTTACTTGATTAGAGGAGTGTGTCGGAGGATTTCATGATGTAGTATTACATGATAGAGGAAGATTTTAGGTTTTAGAGTTTGATAAGGGGGAGTGAATCTGGAGGTCGATGGAAGGAAGCCAAAGAATGAGAAGGGGCAGTGCCTAGTAATTTATTGTGGGTGAGAATACTCTACAAATGAAGAATGATCTAAGAAAGATGTGTTAGAGATGGGGTGGGGCGAAATCATAAAAGGAGATAGAGGTTGGGTGTGGTAGACAGGATGAGTGGGGAGTGATAGGATTATGTATAGTAGATATGAGGTGGAGAATCATGATATGTGGTGAGGAGAGAAAATGGAGGGATCGAAAATTAGGATGGTTTTAAAATTTGGGTGGTAGACCATTGCATGATAAGGAGATCCATGTGTAATAGAATATCAAAATATAACATGATATGGTTAATTATGACATGTGAATTTGTGAAACATGTTATGTTATGGGTTGTATAACTTGAATATTGATCGACCATACACTGCATGAAAACTATTGTACCCATAAAATTGTGTTCCTCAAAGACATTTTATGTATATTGGAAGAACAAACATGGTGTGTACTGATTGTTCATTCCATGAAGCCCAATGGACCTATATGATATATATCTCCATGTACATATCATGTATACTTGAAAATAATTTTCTATATGTTTCTAAATAACAAGTATACTTGACCATACGGTTCCTCACAATTTTTATTCCAAAGTAGATTACTTGTATCCTTTCATATGAATATACATTTATTAGATTTACATGCTTATATAGATCTAGGTGTCCCCGAAACCATGTACTATTAGAGATATGCCATGTTAGTTGATTTTTCTAATTTTTAAACAATATAGAACACACCTTGAGAATGATCATAGAATACACACAGTTTACCCTTAAGGTAATTGATATATACTATAAATTTTATTTTATTTCTTATATATTTATTTCTGGATATTATTAATAGACACATGATATATCCATTTTGATATATTTTCTATACAGATAATTATGGGGTTTTCTACAATAATAATTGTTTTCGATAAGGAAACATGACTAGATTTTTTTCATTAGCTTCATGGAGATGACACAAGTGTGTAGGAGAGTTGTGATATATTGAAATTGGATTTGTAACCTCCAGAACAATTACATAACTCAATGAATGAGTCACGTGCATGTATTCTAGAATAGGTACCCCAAGACATTTAGGATCAATACTTCCATCCAATGTTTACATGTCCTCCTCTCGATCACATGGTCAGACCCCCCTTGATTTATACATTTTTGGTCCCCCATACCATATCCAATGTTATAAATCTCTTGTGTTATGTGGTGAGGGTACTCCTCTTAAATATTTCATGGTTTTAAAAATTAAATAGGTTTTTGGTATTTCCACTATTTGGGTTGGATATCCCCATGACTAGTGCTTGATTGTCAATGAGTAACATATAAACTATTATAGTCATGTTGAGGTATGAGGATAGATATGTATTTTTGGCTGGTATGATTATGAATGATAAAAATATATCACATTTTGATTTACACTAACCTCAGTACATACTCTATTGAAATGAAATACATCTCGTACCTTGATTTTTCTATTTTAAAAGACACACATCCTTCAAAGTACCTTTGGTTTATGAAGATATATGTTCTATTATAAAGATAGTATATTAAAATATAATGTTTTTTTCGTACTCCTTAGGTTTTTAGAAAATTGAGGATATCTAGAACATTTTTATTACTTTATATTCCCCTCATTCATTTGTTAAGGTAATTTTCTTCCCTTTTTATACATTTTTTTTCCTGAATCCATCATGTTGGAAATATTTATACTAACGACTACCTATAATTTTTGTAATATGGGTTTTATCTATATAAATGTTTCATGAATTTTATTTTCGATGGAGGATGGTGAGTTACAGCTAGTGGAGATGATAAATAGTATTAAATAGAGTATAATACTGGGAGAGGGTTATTGATGGTATTTATTCAATGAAACTATATATATAGGATTTATTTTCCCAACCTTGGTGTTTGTTACACATGGAGTTTTTTTTCATATGGCTTTGAATTTTCTATTCGGGTGTTTTAACTATGTAATTGTAGTTTTGATTTAATAACTAATGAATATATTGATATATTATTCTGCTGATTATATATATATACATATATTTTGGATTTTTTTTCTATTATCTTATATGAGATCTATATTTATGTTTTTTGTTACTATATGAGAAGGAATCCTATGTTTTGTTATACCTTGTATGTTCTAATAAACTGCTCTTAAACTATTAGAGGTGTGCATGGGGTGGTACACTCAATATGCCACTAACCCATGAGGGGTCTCAGTGGGTTGGGTCATATAAAAATGGTATAATAGTGGTTCATGTTTTACTCATTCATTTTGGAGATAGAAATCAGATAAGGATTGACTTGGGAATTTTGGGTTTATATTCCATGGGGTTATTGAGTTTTCTTATTAGACCCGGGTGACTAATGTATGTGCGGCAATCGATGTATCCTTTCTCTATAAGATTTATAATTTTTTTTTCATCATAGAACATTGAGGAATAATTTTTGGTTTACATATTTGTTGTTATATTTTTTATATAGTGGTTAGTATGTATATTTTTATTTACCCATCCAATGCAATCTCAACCCATATATTATATAAAGAACATGATTTCAATTTTCATAAAAGAATCAAAAAAAAATTACAGCTCTCATATTTAGAATAAAATTTGTGAAGAGAAATATCTAATTCTAGAGTTTCTTTGAATATATATAACTATAATGATATTCAAGGATGTATCTTTTCCCTATGAGAATAGTGAAGATCAAATTTTTTCTAATAAAATTTTTTCAAATAGAGTGGATGGCGGTTTCTGTTAGGTTGGCCAGTGATGCATGATTTTTTTATATAATATATGTGATCTAAGGATAGATACTACATGAATTTATTGGGTGGTCATAAACCTTATGTGGCACATTATTGGTCAGAGACTAGGACTCATGCTTACTTTTATAGTTCATACAACCACTAACTAGATATTGATTATAGCATTGATTATTCACGTACATGTAGGGGTCCATTAGTGGAAATTACCTTAACTAAATATGGTATAATTTTGATGGTGTTTTAGTTTAAACTAATAATTTCTATATGATTACATTGAATGGAGAATGTCCCTTTTCAGGGGAGTTGAGCTGTGACCTAGACTATGTTAAGATCGTTGAAGATATATTGCTTAGGCATGAATTGGGATATATTTCCTACAAGATATGTGTTTTGAGAGAGGTCTATAGTATGATTATTGTTAATTTGTTTTATTCGTTGATGAATTCCACACATAAACCACATAAATATAAAAAAAATTGACACATTGAATTTATGAAATAGAAATACTATTGAGCTCAGGAAATCAATATGAGTCCCTCCATTAATTCAATGTTGTGACATTAAAAAAAATTTGGCAGAAAAATATCATATTTGATAGGGTAATACTATCAGTGCAATGATCCTAAACAATTAATATGCCACTCCATAATTGGTAACATCATCTAGGAATGTTGTGCACAAATACCTCTTCAATTACCATGTTGAATGTACTGCCCCAACCATCTGATTTTTTTATTCTACCTCCCCATAACTCGATCATGGGACCTCATTAAATTGAACCGTTACTTTTAGGATCTGACCTAATTATAACTCCACAGTTCATCATTCTTTTCCTGCTGTAGTGATTAGTATCGGTTCCCTCCAAGGAAATTTCATTGGGTGTGTGGGAGAGAGTAAAAATAACACTAAAATAAAAAGTATTAGATTATCAGGATAGTCATTTGATTGATGATCCATTCAAGCATGTGGAAGGTCCCTATATAGTGGACCATGTGTCTTATCGGAAACTGTTTGTTTGTAGAAGGAAAGAACCTGATGACCATGTTAAAGCATGGGGTCTATGATATCAGTGAGTCCAAGTTGATACATTGTTATTAGAGGAGTAACATATCCCAAGTGTGGTAGAACTACCATGGTTTAGATGTAGGTTTCACAATGAGGATACTGTTCTCCTAGGGTGGGTGGGGTGGGGTGGGGGAATGTGAAATCCTATAATGTTTATGTTTTGATAGTATAACTGATATGAATTTTTTATAACAATGTGAACATACCATTTTAGGAACATACCGTGTTAAAACTCGGTAGTTATGTGTGCTAGTACTAGTGTAGTGATCATGATGTGTGACATCTTCTTATGTTTCCCAGGGTGTGTGTGAGTGAGTAAAAATCAAACTAAAATAAATATTACTTTCATGTGGGGTTATTCAATAGTTTTATGATATGTTAAAGATCTTTGGTGGAACCTAGGTGGGGAGAATATGTCTGTAGAAAACTAGTGGTGCTTGGAGGGTCAGGACCAAACAACCTTGTTAAGGTGGAGTGTATGTGCTGTCAGTGAGGAACATTTGTTACATTCAAAACTATCATAATTATTGTGAAGGTGATGTTAGCCGAAATGTTGGTTGTTTTCGAGTAGATATAGATAAAAGATTATTTTGACTATATCAATTTACAACCTTTAAAGAATTTTGGTATGATCTATAGTTCCAATAGTTGGGTTATTGAGGGTTTCTCATAATGGATACCTCTGAGTGGGTAGTACATGATCAGATCTGAAATATTATTTGTGCATTCATCTTAGAAACACATAACAATATAATTCAGTGTGATCCATTCTATCTTATTTGGATTTTTGGGTAGTAAAATGTTATAGGGGTGTGGTAATACATATATAATAAAATGGAGGCTTCTAATATTGAAACATACAACTCTATAGTTTTAGGTGTGTGTTATTCCACATGCAAGAAAAATATTTTGTTTGGGATTCTAACATATCATGATGTGGCATTGTGTGACCATACCTAATTTATATTAGATGGTTCATAAAAATTATTTATTATATATATAGAATTAGGGTGGAGAATCTAGGAATTGTCGTATACCATTCCATAGATAGCAGTTATTTTTTGATGTGTTATGTCAGTATTTATTGACATATAACCCAACATTTTTTTTGAGAACCTAAAAAGAATAACGGAAAAAAGAAAGATGTTACCCATACTAGGGGTTTTATTTAACATCAACTTGATTTATAAAAAAATACAATGGGATATTGTTGTGTGGACCACAAGTGTTGGGGTTTATTTTCTCACAAATGATGTATGAAATAACACAAATTATGGTGCTGAAGGGAAACACCCATTACATGGACTCTGTAAATAACATGGAGTGGGTAACTACTACAAATCAAACCATAGAGGAAACATGTGGCCCCTACAATATGAGGACCCTCAAAAACACATCCACTTTGGTCTAAAACATAGTACACACCTAGAAGGACCGCATTGTCGTGTGTTCCCCTAGTTGTGGAATAAAAACTTATGAATGGGAAGAATGAAAAACTCCAACCATACCCACTGCATCCCAGAACCCATGGGGAAATCAATAGGGAATCCACCATACTATAAACCCCTGTTTTTTCCTATAGAATAAATTTTAGTGCCTCCCCTACATTCACCACTATAACATATCCCTTTATCACTAAACAATATCATACTATATTGTGGAGAATATTCAATGTTCTTGACCCACACTATGCCACACCAAACAGTTGAATGATGTTACCACTTACTGTAACTAGAAAATAATATAAGGGTCACCATGTCAAATCCCCATTACTCACCAAAGCTCTAACAACATTCCAATAGGCTTAATTCCACATCCATAAATATTTCGTTGAGTTTTTCCACATTGATGTTCATGAATAAATTTATAATTCACCAATAATCCCCTTTTATGCGACAAAAAAAATCAAATTCCCTCCAAAATTATTGATCAAAAAATCCCTGGGTCCTTGAAATTTTATTTTTCATTTAATACAATGATTATGAAATTAGATCTCTTTTTTGAGGTAGGATATGGATGTTTTTTTACATAAGTAGATAAATTGTTTGTGATGACATTGTTTCTTTTATTAAGTGGAATATATTGTAGTCTTCTCTAGTAGAAAATGATATGTGGTGTTTTCATCCTACAGGTTAATCTATAATTAGATATTTGAGAATACATGAGTAGAATATATGCTATTGACAGACTCTTTGTCCCATGAACACTCTATATCATATAAAAAAGGACAATATAATTATTTATACTTTTATATGATACATTTAGCAGACACATGTTTGGATAATCATGTGGGTGATAGAGATTATAGAATATCCATTTATGTATTTATTTACCCTAGTTCATTTATATAAGCTTCTATTAACAAAAAATTATTTTTTAGAAAATTCATAATGATCTTCAGCACTACAACGGCCAATGGATCCACACATTATAATTGTGTGAATGAGGGTTATGAATTTTATAGACTATCAAAAACATTTAGAGCTACCATTATAGTGTTATTGAGGATATTAATAATTTTTTTGGATGAATTTTCACATTTTAATAGATATGATATATCATGTGGTGAAAATAAATTATGGATTTTCTAATAAAGAGTTTTTAATAAATATATAAAATGTGTTCTTAATATGGTTTCATTAATTATTACATATGATGTGGCACAATATGAATGTGCCCTATGACTATGATTATTTACTGAAAATTATTTAATGTTGTAAATATATACTAAATAAAATACCTGTTATGATAATAAAAAACATATCATGGTTTGGATTGTGTAAACCACAAGATAGTGAAGGACATATTGTTATGATTTTATACTTGGAGGCACTTGTTTTATGAGATAATACTCACTTCAGGATATTTTACATACTATAATATATCATGTTATTTTGAATCATTTTGGCATAGAGAATTATGTACTTTAATAAAAAATAAATTACATAAACATTAATCAATTAATCATTCTGATGATTCTAGAGTTACAAATATTTTTAACTGATGAAGAGATTATAGAATAGTTTCATTCAATTGTTAAAAATTTGAGAAATATTTAGAATTTTAGGAGTGGACTAGGATGAAAATATAATCTAACTCATTATTCCTTATTTGTATGTATTTATGTTTATGATTCAATCATTATGAAATTATTCAATGCAAAATATGATTTTATCATTCACTCTTTCAATTTAAACAATTGTTCTACCAAACCATTAGAATTAGGGGATCCACCTCTAGTGGTTATAAAATCACACAGTCGATGGACACCCTAGGTGTATGGGGTCCTTTAGAAAATTATAAGGGGTCTTTATCAAAATCAAGTTGTATCATTTGGATAGAATGTTTTAACAAAGTACTGAATTGTGTTTTTAATTTAGTTTCATTTATTCAATCATTTGGATGGAAATTATAGAAAAAATGTTTTGTCAGGTTTTTTTCACACTATTTATGTTAGGTCCACAAGGTTAGATTTCCTGATTGGTGTGTGGGGGGGGGGTAAATCATGGTATGATAGATTAAAACAACTACCCCTATTTATCGGGTTTTGTTGTTAATAAAAACTCTCTTCTATCTCTTTCTCGTAGCAAAGTAAAAACAGAATTTAAATCATCCACGAGACACAATGATTTTACCTGGTTCACCTTCACTGGGCTACGTCCAAGGAGCATACACACAAAATGTTCCGATGTACCAAATTCACTCAAAGTGAACTGATGTTTACAATGTTCGAAGCGTACTCACTGTCCCTTCTGGTTTACAACCCATCACGATATGAAAAGCTCAATGCTCTCTCAACTAAAGTGTGCTCACTGTTTTATCAGAATATCCACTCACAGTTTATAGACCTATAGGTATTTTATTTAAATATAATGAAATCAGCATTCTTAAATATTGATAGATGATCTCTTGACATCCCACATTCATTCGTAGATGAATCTCACTTTTCTCCAGGCGTACCGGGCAACCCCAATTTTTACACACATCCTTCATAGGGCCCTGCACGTAATTCCCTACTTTTGCGCAAAATCCACTTTTTGTGAAACACCACTTTTTCATGAATCCAATTATATAATGTGAAACATACTTCTTTTAGGCTCAAATTTCTCTTTACACACAACAACTTTTTAATGCACAGCCTGAGATTTCTGCTCTACCCTCTTTATACACGCAACATTGTCTTTATGAACAAACACCTCTTTTACATGCAACACCCATCTTTTACGCACATCCTTTTCATTAAGCTGAGAAATTTTTTTACATTCAAACTTTTTGTTTACATGAAACTTCCTTGAATACTTAAATTTTTCATGCCAGAGCTAGGATACTATCTACATCTTGAGTAGCATCGAATGAGAAGGGTCACATCATATTTATAGGAAAAAATGACCCCTGCGGGAAAAACCCTCATTCTGCGTGTAATCCTTTTTCATCACAAAAAATTGATCTTCCGTGCAACACCATATATCACACAATGCACCATGTTTTCATGCACCTCACACCTTTTCCAATTTTTGAGCTTCTGATCTCGAAAAACCTCTTCCACGAAAAACTACATTCCTCTATTTTGCACACAACACCATTTTTTCATACACCCCATTCTTTTTTGAGCACCACTCTAATTTTGAATTCACCTAATGCCTTTTCAAAAACACAAGGAATGTTGACAAAATCCCTTGTACATGGATTGTTGACAACATCCCTAACTTTTCACACCTCCGTGTATATACACTTTTTGTACCACCTCTAGATCATCCATTCCTTTGCTGAGGTTCTTCAATCAAACATGGATTGTTGATAAAATCCCTTTAACATGATTACTCCCCATGTAAACCCCCATTGTTAACATATTTGTACATTTTGGTCTTCTTTATCAACAAACATTATATGTATTCCCTCTTTTTCAACAAACTCAATCACCTAAAAAATGCTTCAATGATACGTTGGGGTATTTTTTTCCAACAATTTAGATATGTTTTTTCTCCTTTAATAACCTTTATGTTACATTATTTATTTTCAAATGTGTTTAATGTTCGAAGATAATAATAATACATTTTTGAGAAGGAAATATAAAACCTACAATATTTCAAAATAATGAATTATTTATAATAACCAAGTTTACAATATTAGTATCACATAATATAATATCAAACTAAATTCTATCATAATACTTTAAATTATTTCATTAATAAATAATTTAATTCTCTTAATTATATTTCTCACCATGGGAAAACCAAGATAGCTAGGATATTTATCCTAAGTATCAATTCTCCATTCCTTTGACACACAAGATTATACTATCACAGTGATAATGTTTTTAATTTACCAATGTTGTAAACACTCTGTTCTCTTTGATCTCACCATTAATCTAGGCATCTAATCATAAAGATAACGTCCCTATTACTCTTAAAATCATGAATATATTTTCAGGATGAAATATTTTTCTACTATATTAGTCCTAAATTCCCTAGAAAAATATTTCCACATGTTAGTCACTAAAATCCTAATGATAAAATACCCTTAAATATAATAATTTTATATATAATAGGAGGACTCGATATAGTTAAAAACTATATTGGGCAACATCAAGAGAGATTATGGTTATTGATCCAATATAATTTACTCAAATGAATTACACATTTCCCAACTATGTAACATCATCATTTTTTATAACTAATTTTCGTTAAAAACCATTATTACTAATCAAAACGTTACTATATATTGTATCACCATATTTTATCCCTAATAACATCTACAACCACAATATCATAATAATCATTATAAATTATTATTCTAAATTAGAAACTATTTCTCTAATCATCTCCATGGAACCAATATCATAGTAATCTGATGGGTTATCTTTCAATAAATAGAAAATAATGAAACCCCATTCCCCAAATAAATATAAATTATTCTTGGATAATATTTTGAAGATATTAAAGTAAGTGAGTTTTAGAATAACACTAGTGATTCAATCGTGTTATAGATATCAGTTGGGGTCCTCATGTTTGATGAGGAGACATGATTGGTGTTATGTCTGTAATTGGAAAAATCATACAGGTTTATACTCAATGTGGGACTCTCAAGTGGGTTTAGAGGTTAGACTATTTAACTAGTTAATGATTATGTTGATAGTTTGGTTATTGTGTGTACTTGTCCTCTCATAAAGCCACATGTGTTGTTTTTTTAATTCTTCACCAATGTGTGTTTCTTATGTTGGAAATTTTTATCTCCCATAAATATGTTACTATGAAATTAACTTTTATAACAGCTTCATCATATTAGATGTCAATTTATTTATTGTATGGTTAAAGGAGTATGTGTGTGGGGATTAGGGGGCATGTAATTATTTACTTTGTTTCATTGAGGATTTTATAGAATTAATTTTTTTATGGAATAAATAAAAAATATTTACATAAAATAAAAAAAAATTTAAGAACTTCCTCATATAGAAAATTTAAAATTAATAACCATCACTCAATTTCAATTCCTCAACCTCTACACATTGACTACTATTCATGGATTAACTCATTTGTGATTAAAAGGAGATCCCATGAAAGTCATTAAAATTAAAATATACCTAAATCTTTTTAATTTATGAGTCATCTAATTCAATAATCTTCTTCTATTGGACATATCCACTACCACCTTTATCATTTTTTCATTTCAAATTGCACAATAATAATATGAACGTCTATATGGAATATCATTTAGATTCAATGTTTTTATAATCCCAGGCCACATCAGCCATCTAAAATGACAAAAAATAGTCATTCATACAAATAGTGTTTTTTGTGAGCTTAAATCTCTTATATGATGATGTAATAGTCATTCATACCAATAGTATTAGTTCCTCTATTAAAATTGGATATTTCTTTTCCCTCAATTTTATTTTTTTAGTATCTCATCAATTTTATAGGAAAAACTATGGTCAATAACAAACAATAAATACCACATTGAGGTTAAACTGAAAAAAATATTATTATTTTAATGTTTTCATTATTATAGAGCTACTTAATTGGCATGAATGAATAGTATTAACAGATTTATGAAAAATATAATTGTATTAATCATTTCTAATGTATTAATTAATTCTATTTAATGAATTACTATTTTTTAGTAATGTCATTTTTGTCATCCAAAACCTATTTTATTAAGAAATTAATTTTATAGGTTTTTTTGTAAAGATATAATACTATTAATTTTTTTTGATTTTATAAAATATTTTTTAAAAGTTAAATTATTTATTAAATCAGCATATTAAAATTTTATTATGGTGAAATTTTTATAATTTTGTAAAAATTTTTAGTTTTTAATGAATAATGAAATTATCAATTTTTATAATAATTTCAAGCATTTAAAAGGTAAAATTATGTTTTCAACTATGTATAAATATTATTCTGTTAAAATATTTTTTTTCTTATTCTAATTTTAGTTCTTGAAATGGATTTCATACTTAAATTTAGTGTAAGAACATTTTATATTTTAAATATAATGTTTTCAAAAAACTATTTTTTGTTGCGTTTTTTCAAATTAATATTAAAATAAACTCTAAAACTCTAATGTTTTGAACATAAAAAATGGATAATATATTTTAATACATAGGTTCTAGATTTACTAAATTTTCCTCTTTTTTTCAAAATAAATAGTGACCATGGAAAGTATTGTTCTATATTAAATTGTAAATTTTTTATTTAGTATATAAATTAATTTATAAGGACTTGAAATTGAAACTTGAACATTCTAAAACATTATGTGATAATTTATATAGGACAATTATATTCCATGGAGAGAAATAATATCATTTTTATTCTACATGGGTGAGAGTATAGCATTTATAATATTTTATTTAATGAAGAAGTGAAAGATGTCATACTCATACTTCAATTAAATATGACATTTTTAATATAGGTTATAAAGAAGATAAATTAAAATTTAAATAGTAATTTGGAATTAAACAAAATTATCTACATCATGGTAATTTATTTATCATTTTTGGTGATAAAATAATTACCATAAATTCCGACACAATGTAGATGAAGTAACTATTGAATTAATGGAAAAATAAAATAAATGATATAAAAAATATTAAAATAATTATAATATGAGATAATTATTTTCATCCACGAATTTGGAATATTACATTTAAATTTTATATATATAATAAACTAGTGTTTTTAAATTATTAGTTGTCTCTTGATATTATTATTGACAAACTATTGTCTAGTTCTTAAAATTAATATTCTGGATATTAAATAGTTAAAAATATTTTATTGAATGATATAAAATCATAAAAATATAAAATTTAGAGAAATTATTAATATAAGGATTATAATTTCAAAAATGAACCATTTATTGGTTTTTTAAAATAATATTGTATCTATATTAACCCTCAGAGAGTAAAAATCCATGTTGTCGCAGTAAAAGTTAAAGGTACTAAATAAGGGTTTAAAACAAAAGATATGGGTGTAATCATGACATAAACACTTCCAAGAAACTTTTTGGATGAAGTTTATTCGACCATAATCACTATAATATTTAACTATAGTTTTTTAATGGACACTTGTCCATGAAAATTACTTATATATTACTTACATCAAATATAGTTACAAAATGTGACACTCTTTGTATTTACTAAATTTTATGTTTCCTCATATAGAACGAATGAAGGTATTAATGAAAATAATTTTATATTTGGATATAAATGGAATATGTTTATTTTTATATATAAATCTTATTTTTTTATTCAAATGAATACCTTAAATGGTTTAAAGTTCTATTACATTATTTATTTAATTAATATTAAAATAAAATAAATGATTTTGAAAGTATTACCATTGATATAATATGAGTGAGTGATCTATTAGAATTCATTTTATATGTTTATATGTCTTGTTATATAAGAGAGAATTAATTATTCTCTAATTCTCTCCTTTCCTTGATTTATATTATGTCAATGTAAAAGAATGGTGTCAAAATTGATATTAATGATAATTTATAAAAGTAATATATTATTAATTTATTTTAATATTATGAAAATAGTAAAAAATTAGAAATTTTTTATTATAATTTATATAATATCATTAATATACCATTTATGTAAAATTAATACAATAAAAGTAAAAAATTATATTTTTTTAGTATTAAAAAATATACTACCATTGTTAAAGATAAAATAGGTTAACCTAGGGTTAATCAAAATGGTAGGGTTCAAAATAATACCAAGACATGTATAGAATTTTTTTTTATTAAATTACAACATTATATAATTTTATCATATAATTATTATCCATTTTGGTGATTTTGATACAAAATTAATTTATTATAAATTAATATTTTGGGAAATTTCTAAAGTGGCCCTCACCTCCACTATTAAAGTAAATATTCATCCTCAATTATTTACAAAACATTGATCCATATAGATAAACCATACCCTAAAATATTCTATTATAATAATCTACTCACACATTATATATGATCTTTTCTTCTAAAAAGGCCAAAACATATAGCCATTTAGAGTAGTTCCAATGGAGACGTTTTGAAGAAGAGTTGATCACTCAAATCGACCACTTTCTTTTTCTAATCTTCCTGGAAACCTATAAAACAATGATGGTTATCATAAAATAATAATTTAATAATCATATATATCAATAAATATAATTATTATTACGAAAATAAATAATTAACCATCTTTCCCATCAAAAAGAAGTTAAAGTATAACTCCTGCGTGCGTTTGACTTACCGTCTCCATGTAGTGATACAATTCATATTTTATTTCCCTATTTTATTGATGGGTATTATGATGGGTAAATGAATTTATATGTTATATATGATATAATAATTATATTCTAAATATTAATTTCCTATATTTCATTATATCAAATGAAAAATGAAAATATCTTTCATGCATACGTATGAACAACTACATCCATGAATGGTGAAATTAATTTTCTATTTCTACTTCTTTGAATGATTATAAATATAATTATAATTGTTATATATTATTTTAATATAATTATTAAAAATATTTAAATAATTTTGACATGATAACATTATAAGGACTGAGAATGCCGAATGAAATCAAGGTTGGAAAACAAAGCTTTAATCATCGAGAACAATGATTTGAATAACAAATTTTTAATAAACAGGTGATAAGATTCTGTAAATAAATCATATAAATGTATAGTAAATATATTTATATGTAATAAATGTATAAGAATATAATATTTATTATACAAGAGTTTCAATGTGAACAATGAAATGAAATACTTATGGTAAGGGATTTCTTATATCAGTTTTCATTATTTTGGTTATACATTCACATTGGTGATTTTATTATCAAAATATTATCTATGTACTATCTACTGATTGTATTATATTTTATTTCCTCTTATTATTGGTCTTATATAATTTTTCTACACATAATCACAACATCGAATAATTCTTCCCATGATGATATGAACATTATAAGGAAATTCTTAACTTAATTTCAATCCATTGTGTTAAATTACTATTTCAATGAATTATTAATGATATGATTATGTGTTAAATTTTATAATATTAAATAATGTAGTTGTATTTCGACATTTTGAGCTAGATTTATAGATAAACTCCTAATCTATTCTTTTTTAATTCCCACTTCAATGATGTGATTTTGTTAAAGCATTAATTCATAATATAATCATTATTCATGATTTTTTATGTTTTTGTCTCAGTTAGAAAAAAAAATTATCTTCTATTTCTAGGTTTTATAAAAATATTTCAAAATTGTATTTTAATATTATAATATAGTTATTTATAATGATTTATACCAAAGATTTACTTTTTATCAAATAGTTTGAAAAGAACATTTTTCCCTTGTTATAATTAGGTTTATTCCTCATTTTTCTATCAATTATATGAACGGAATGTTTTTAACTTATATGAAACGAATGAAAGTTTTCCTTTTCATGATTCCATAATTTATTGAGAAACATTTTACATGTTTACAAGGTTATTTTTAAATAAAATGTTTTACAATAGAATTTCACATCTTTTTTAAATAAATAATTATTTCAAAAAATAGAAAGGATATTTTAATAAATAATTATTTTAACTTATCTTTATGAACAATTAATCATCTATGATAGCATTATTTTATGTTACCTAGATTTAATGGGGATATTGTTCACGGATCCCATACTTATTATTTCTGTCGTTGGTTTGTGTTTATGATGAAATGATATTTATGAAATCCATTTATTTTTGTGGGTTCAAATATGATGAATGTTTTATATTCTTGTTGAATACATATGCATGAAAATTTTATGATGGGTGCACACTGATATTGATCTAATGCATTGGGTAATTGTTAGTCTTTGGTGACATCATGTTTGGGGTAGTTTTTAAACCTAATTACTTTATGTTACATTTCCCACAATGTTATGTAGTCTTGGTGTTTCTCCTTGAATAATGTTTATGTTACGTAATATGTTGTTTCCAAAATTTAATGTTTTATGTAAGGCTATAATGGCTCATGTTATATGAATATTTTATGAATAATGTCTTATGAAAGTCCTTGTTTCATTCCATGAATCATTAATTTTATTTTTGATATACAATGAATAATTTCCAAATGTATATTCATGATCACATACCACTATAGAAATATTATACTTTCATATGATCATGGTTTGATTCCTCTAATGGTTACAATTACTTATCATATAAGATCAACCCTTTTCATATGTTTCTTCTTTCTAGGTTATGAATAATGATGATAAATTAAATTTTTTGATAATGATTTTACATGGATGATATGGATGTCCTATTTTTAAATATGAAAATATGTGTATAATGGGATATATTGTAGATATTTATGAACGAGTTATTTATGAAACCAATTTGTAAGGATTTTATCCTAATTATCTAAAATTCTAAACCTAAAAGGCCCTTGTTTGTGAATGTGGTAAAATTATTTCATTTTTCATTTTATCTTTGTGATGAAAAAAATTGGGTCACATATGTAAATTTTAAGCCTTTATTAGAGGATCCCGAAGTCTGGATTCAAGGATATTAAATTTGATATTAGAGCATGGTTTATATAAAATTACTGATTATGGTGTTTTCATAAGAGTAAAAATATCATAATGGATTTATTATTTTAATGTTGAACATTAGTTTAATGTCTTTTAAACCTGATTTTAGGCTTTAATTTACGAAATTTTATGGTCCGTAAAAGTATTTTGAAGAAAATTATTTATGAGTTAATTACAGGTTATTTCATTTTGGGGATAAAAATGGAAGGTATGACATATATTTTGAGGAAAAAACATATTTTGTTTATTTTATAGGATTTTCCCCACATTCATATAGTTGGTATAAGGATTATATTAATATATTTTAGAAAAAGGAAAACTTGTTGACTGGGTGACAGCCCATCATGTCTAGAAAGGCCTCATGAATTAATCCCACAACTAAAGGGTGATAAGGGTGAATCACCTACCACTAGCCTAAATAAAGATCCACTTAGTAATTCATTTTATTTTTATTTAAAAAATTTAATGGATGATGAATAAGTTGATATTGGGAACATATGTTTTTTCAAATAGATACCATGATATTTGAAAATGATTTGGTGATTAAGGGATTAATGTTATTTTGGATGATGTTTAATATTTTTGGAACATCATATAATTTTTTTAAAATAAAATATCATGGTAATTTTTAGGAATAACGTTTAAATATTATTTTGGATAAAAAAATGTTTTTACATTGGATTTAAATTGATTTAGGATATTATATATTTTGGGTAATACATTATGGAATGATAATTTAAGAGTAACTGATGTTATTAAAGATAACAATTGAAAATTATATTGGAAGACTATGTAATGAAATCCATATGATATTTTTTTCAATATTATTCTATAATTTTTATAGATTTTTAAGGATAGTAATATATTGAAAGATTTATATAGAACATTGGGTGTTATTGTAGAATTTTGAAGATTAATTCTTGTTTTGGTAATTTTTAATTTTCTATTAACTATTTCAGTTTTAGATAATTCCAAAAGACGTGTAGAATAGATAGATATTCTTTTATGAATTTTTTTATCAGTATACTATGACTTTACTGCTTCAAGAATTGAAAAAATTCATACTCAGCATTTTGGTAAAAATATGAGTTTATGGTGGAAATGGATTGAAGGATGAAATAATTAATTTCATTTATTTATATATTATTGTGTTATTATTATAGATGGTGAATAAATTTCTCAACTATTATAAAATAATCATTAAATAAAACACTAAATAATATTTTTTTCCATTATCTTTTCTTACTAAGAACTCAAAAACCTTTATACCTATATGATATTTATAGTTTTTCATGATTAAATATCTTATAAAAATGATATCTATCACTTTTCATTATAAAATGAAAGTTATAATTATTTTACATGTACATTTTTTCTAAATGGATTACTTGAATGTGATTTCTCAGGTGATCTTTTTACATTACTTTCTCTCTATTGAAATGTATGTTTAATTGAACCTTTTCATGATTGGGGATTTCAAAATAAATCTTTTGAAAACAAAAAAAATAGTCACCAATAACATGTTCAAATTGTGAGAGAATAATTTATTGGGGGGGAATGTTATATCACGGGATTTCAAAAGGAATCACTATATTCAATAGTGTACTAGAAACACCACATCGAGCATAAACGAACAAATAAATATTATTATTTAGATGTGGCCTTTATAAACTAACCATTAAATTGGATAGAACGAATAGTATTAAAAGAATTATGAAATATATAATGTTAATAATCATTTATAATGTATTAATTAATTATTTGTAGTGAAGTACATGATTTTTTTTGTAAAGTAATTTATTCCTTAAAAACATATTTTATTCAAAAATGAATCTTATTGATTTATATGTAAAAAATAATATAATTTATTTTTGGATCATTTATAAATTGTAATATAAAATATAAAATTATTTTCTAAAATTAAAATATCTAGACTTCTCTATGGTTAAATTTTGTTAATTATCTGAAAAGTTTGATTTTTCAATCAATAGTTATAAATAAAAGTTTTATTATATATTTCAATTATTTACAAGGTCAAATTATGTTTTTAATTAGTTTTAAATTTTAATAAGTTCAAAATGATTTATAATATTCCAATTTTTGTTTTTGAAATGGATTTTATACTTGAATATTTTATAAAACATTTTATATATTAAAAGTACAATTTTTGGAAAATTAATTTTTCATTGCGTTTTTTCATAGAAATTTTAAATTAAATTATGTGTTTTTAATTTTGTTAAATGGATGAAATATTAGGATTCATAAGTTATAAATTTATGAAATATTTGTCTTTTATTTTTGGCCAAAATGAATAGTAACCATGAAAATTTGAGTTACCCTGGTAAAAGTGTAAATTTTCTAATTTAATATAAAAATAAAATTATAATGACAAGAAAATGACCCAATAACTTGAATAAAATTTGTTTTATTGGTTATATATGGCCATAATAATAGATAAATCTAAATTAAAATCTTTTTAATCCACTTAGCAGAGATTATGACATTCGTAATATTTTATTTATAGAAAAGTCAAAGATTTCATACACATATTTTTAATATATATATCATTTTTTATATAGGGTTTATGTAGAAGATAAAATCAAATAAAAATAGTAATATTAATGAAAAAAAATTTATTCATGTCTAATAATTTATTTATAATCTTTAGTGATGACATAATTAACTTAATTATTAACACAACACAATGTAGTAACTATTCAATTAATTATAAAATGAAATATTTAATAAAAAAAATATTAGAATAAAAATAATTCTTGATATTAATTTCATAAATCATTTCTCATATTACATAGAAAATCTATTTTTATAATAAAATATTTGGTTTGAATTTTATGAGTTATCTTGATATTATTAATGTCTTAGTAGTGAATAGTTTTTAAATTTTTCATTTATGAATATTTATTAGTAAATAATATTTTATTAAATGATATAAGCTTAAAAAAATTAAATTTGAAAACATTATTGAGATAACATTTAAAATTACACCAATTATTCATTTATCGATCGTTTAGAGTTTTATAGTAACTATATTAGCACTCAAATCGTAAAAATCCATGTTGTCACGTTAGGGGTTAAAGGGTTTAAATAATGGTTAAAATGAAAAGATATGGGTATAATGATAACCAAAACATGGCCAAAAATATTATTATATAATTATTAATATACCCTTATCACCTTAAGCTCATTTTTGAGTGGTTTCATGGAAACTTGTCCATGAAAATGGCTTACATATTACTTAACACAATGATAGTTACAAAATGTCACTCTCTATTTTTTTATATATTTTATGTGTCCACATAGAGAAAAAAAGGAATATATGAACAATGTTAATTATCTATTTTGATCTTAATAAAAATAATTTAATTTAATTTATTTATTTTTAATTTTTATAAATCATATTATTTAAATAAATGACTGTGAATTTCTAATAAATTATATATTTAATTAACATTAAAATAAAATAAATGAATTTTAAAATATTAATATTGATATAATTTTAATGATTTAATGAGTGAAATATATTTCCATAATATATATGAAAAATTAGAGAGGTTTTGAATCATATATTTGATTTTATCCTTCATCTTGATTTTTTGAAGGTAATCTTAATGAATAGGTAGGTAGATTTAATTCTTTAGATGTTTTCCTGGTATTCCCACTGCATATATTTGGTTGCTATGATTTGTTTTCATATTTCTAATAAAAGTGGACCTTCCTCCTTCTTTTTAAAAAAATAATAGTTTCAAAATTGACATTAATTGTAATTTATCAAAATAATAATTTATAAAATTATTAAGAAGTAAATAATTTTTTTAAAAAATAAAATGTGATTACAATAATTTTTGTAATTTCATTAATTTATAATTTATGGGAAATTTTCACCAGATAAGTAAAAAATTACAATTTTATATTCATTACAAAATTTATCGTCATAGTTAAATTTAAAATAGGTTAACGAAGGGATATTCAAAATGATAAGGTTTAAAATGATACCAAAACTTGTGTAAATTTATTTTGATGAGATTAAATCCTTATATTAACTTATCTTCTAATTAATGATCATTTAGTGGAATTTATATAGAATATGAATTTATTATAAACTGTAGTTTCTAGAAATTCAAAATTTCCTCCTCACCTCTATTATAAAAGGACACACCCTCCCACAGTTATTTACAACACATTTATCATTATATATCAACCATAAACATAAAAATTACACTCTACAGTTACCTATAAAAATTATAATGGTATTGTTCTTATAAAAGTATAAACTATTGAGAATATCACAGGAGATCCAAAGGAGACATTTCAAGGAAGAGGTAATCTCTCAAACTGATTAATTTTTTTATGTAATCTTCCTTTAATCCTATAAATAAATTTTTTCATCATAATATAAAAACATAATCACAATAAATAATCTAAAATTATATAATTATTATTATGAAAAATCCTTCACACACCCTCTTTCCCATTAAAAGTAAGTTAAAGTATCGCTCAAGCATACATACGACTTTCCGTCTCCACATAATGATACAAATCTTAATCATCATCTTTTATGGATGGGTAATATGATTATTTTAATTAATATATTTTAAATATATGATTTAATAATTATTATTGAAATATAAATTTCATTTCTTTTATTCCTTCAAATCGAAAAATTAAAACAACATTCTGGTTTATATTCGGATTACCTTCTCTATGAACCATCTAATTCATTTTATATTTCTACTTTCTTTGAATGAATTTAAATATATACATAATTAATATATATTTCGTTTATAACCTGAATTATAATCCCTAAATAAATATTCCAATATCATATTATAAGGAACTATACTTCCAAATCAATTTAATCTTGGAAAACAAAACAGTAATCACCCCGAAAATTTATTTTTATAAAAAAAATTAACAAATTAGTGATAAGATTCTATAAATAAGTAAAAATATAGAATGAAAAATATATGGTTAAAAATGAAATAATAATAAATTCATATTTATCATACATGAGGTTTCAACATGAAAAAATTAAGGAAATACACAAGATGATGTATTTCTTAACTCAGTTTTCATTCATTGGGTTATACGTCTACTTCATTGATTTTATTATACCAAAATAATGCACTGAATAACTATTTGTTACATTATGTTGTTTTTATATGTCTCTATGTTTGGATATAAATTTATTAAACATAATCACTCTATTTATTAATTACCACCCTGATGATATGGGCTTTGTACAGAAATTCTAAACGAAATTTCAATTTACTGTTTTAAAATACTATTTACTTGATTATGTCATGATATGATTATGTGTGAAATGAATTTTGATTAACTTTTTTTTGTATTTCGACTATTTTTATATTGATTTTCATTGATTCCATGTAATCTAATCCTTTGATTAATGCTCACTTTAATGATAATATATTTTTAATGGTTTATATCTCAATCTCATCATTACTCTATATTTTTTTTACGTCCACATTGGAAAATATTTATATTCAATGTCCATATTTTTGAAATTTTATAAAAATTTATTTAAATATTCACCTATAAATATTTAAATTAAATTTTACCAAATACATTCTTTTTACAAAATATTTTGAAAATAATCATTTTGTTATCTTCTAAATGTGTTCTTTCGGATTTTTCAGAAAAAAATATGAAACTATTGATGTTTTTTATTTATAAAAAAGGAACGAAATATCTATATTTCCAGACTCATTAATGTTTGTATAAATATTTTAAATGTTTGCAAGGTTCTTTTTGAATAATATTTTTCCTTTTTATAATAAATAATGATTTCTAAATGGAAATGATATTTTCCTCAAGAATTAGTTCAAGTTATATTTATAACACCTTCTTCATCTAAGATGACATTATTTTATATTACATAGGCCATAATGAATATATTTTTCAAGGATTTTAACCTTATTTTTATATAGTTTTTTATGTTTTTGTTAAAATCGTGATTATGATACCCATTTCTTTTTAGGGGTTGTGATATGATAAATGATTTGTATTTTTTGGATCAAATATGTTGTAATAGGTTATTATGGGTTCACATAGATAGTGAACCTATTAATTGGGTAATGTTTAGTCTCATGAGACATCTAGATTGTGATAGAGAGTAAACTTAATTCATTTAGGGGAATTTTTTTACAATGTGATATATTTTTGGCAATTACCCTTGAATAATGTTTATTTACTATTATATTTTGTTTCTAGAATTTTATGTTTTATATTATCAACTCATGGAACCTGTTCTTTGATTATTTCATGACCCATGTGTTATGAACATCCATGTTTTATTCCATGTCTCGTGATATTTTTCTTTGATATATATGGTATAATTTTTAAATGTTATGTTCATTATCACATGCCCTTACATTCATATTTTGATTTCATATGATCATGGTTTGATTAATTCTATGGTTTCCATTACTGAGAATCTGAGATCACCCTATTTATTGTGTTTATTTTTCCCAGGATATGGGGGATTATTTTTGATTAATTTTTTAAGAAGGATATCACATGGATGATGATGATAACCTATTGTGAAATAAGAAAACCTGGGTATAGTGGGAGGTAATATTGATCATTATGGACAAGTTATTTATCAACACAAGTTTTTATGAGTTTTACCTAATTAATTGAAGCTATAAACCTAAAAGGTCCTTGTGTGTGAATGTGATCCAATATTTCCTTTTGAATTTTTAAGTATGTGATGAAAATATTGTGTCACATTTGTAATGTTTTTCAATAGTATAGAATCAAAATTTGAAGATTCTAGGAGATTAAATTTTTTTCTCGTACCCAAATTTATCAACTCATATGTTTTTAGTCATTCCATGGGTTTAACCACTAGATATTATCCAATATCATTTTCTTCTAAATATATATTGT
This sequence comes from Viscum album, assembly GCA_963277665.1. Lineage (NCBI taxonomy): Eukaryota > Viridiplantae > Streptophyta > Magnoliopsida > Santalales > Viscaceae > Viscum > Viscum album. Next base: position 113,429,479 of record OY728121.1, read on the forward strand.
TTAATGTTCATTGTATTCATCTTCTATAACTAGATATATTCTAAATCCTATCGTGGAATAAAAATCTTCTAGTGAATTATCACCTTTCATGTTCTTGGACCCGGTTCAGAATTATTAGTTTCATGTATCGCTATGATTAATTAGTCATATTGACTCAAATTTATTACTTTATTCCCTTCATTTATTTACATTATTTAAATGTGGGAGTTGACTCACTGCTACACTCCACTGATGGTCAGTGGTGAATCTTCTTTATCCCTCTTCAAGGTCCTAGATTTTTGGGGATTTTTTCTTAATATTTATCCATGATATATTTCAATTATATTTCTATCCTCGAGGAATGATCTTAGAGACACCATCAAAGGTGTTAAATAACCAACATCTTATGAGTTTGTTTTTTGCAGGAAACCTTCTCTTGCTTTGGGGATTCTCGCAACTGTATTAGTGTTACATGTTTATATGGAAACAAAATTTATTTAATATTTCATCATTTATTTCATTTATTTCATTTTTTCATCATCTATTCACCAGTAACATGCATGTTTTCATTTTTTTACATAGGTTTATATTGGGTTTATATTAATTACATTTACTTCTAAATCTCTTTACATTTACATGTGGAATTATTCCCTTACAAGGGGATTTTTGGATTACCTTTATATATTGGTTCTCTTTTCTACCATTATATATATATTTTTTTTATGGGTGGTTTCCCTAAATTTATTATTGATCCAATATTTTGTTTTCTATATTGGTACATGTTGATCAAGAAAATTGATCTCTATGATCCAACAACCTCGAGTGAACCCTTTATAATTTTTTGTGTGTTTTTTTCTGTATCAGATTGATTCAATCTGTGCCTATCCTAGCAAGATTATATGGGTATGCTGCATGACATTACCAACTTAATTATGTTTTTTACAAGAATAGTATCATTAATCTATGCCATCAACATATTGTACATCTTTATGTTTTCATACAGTCGCTGAAATTTCTCCATCCCATCATCATTTGACCAAGACTTAATCCTTGGGAATTTGATTGAATTTTTTTAGTACGTTTGGTTCTTGGGTAAGAGAGAAGATGCAAATTTTATATTATTTAGTGAGATTTTCAGAGGAGGAAGATGAACTGATAGTCTAGATTTTTAGTTTTCCACTTAATCTTATGGTTTTTATCACATCAAATCAAATTTCTCATCAATTGGAGACTAGAACGTGGTATTGGAATGAACTACCATCACATGAATCATGGATTCTACGAACTCAATTTTCATATCATAACTAGATTTATGTATTTAAATCCATGTCTTTAAGTGATTCCATTTATATTTTTTTGGTTTCCTTTGATATCTGTAATGATGGAAGATTTATTGAGTTATATTAGGAGTGGATAGTGCTATATCATCATTATGGATTTGATTAATAACAATCAGTTTATCTTGGCCTGAATCCTCTAATAGTTTATTTTTTATTTAATCTTTTTGGGGTATTATATCTTCCTACATGTTTCTTTTGTTCAGATAGACTGCATGGGGTGGTGTTATCATGGTGCACTGTGGATTATAATGAAACAAAGAATACTAAATCATTTTTATCTTTTATTCTTAATTTTTTATTCTATTTGAATGAGTATCTTATAATCAGATTCATATTCTTGAAATAAAATGATTTTTTTCTAATCACATCATAGTCCATCACCATAAATCAATAGATCATGGAAAATTCTAGAGGACAACCACATTAATTTTTAACTAGAGTTTTTGTATCCAAGCATACTGATATTTTTAAATAAGAGATCTATACATTCAAAGAATTATTTTTGATAGAGAAATGATTTCAATATATAGATAATCATGAATAAGGATAATATAGACTATAAATAATCACATGATCCACCATAGGGTTCACAAATCAAGGTTACCATGTTATCCTATGATGGATAGTATGATGTGACATATGTTTTTGTCTTAGATGAAGTTATTAGGAAGGTATATTATCCTATTTTGATGGATTTGAAATATAGTGTAATTATAAATGTATATAGTTTTTATGCTTCTTTTAGAAGGTTACCTAAATTAGGACCCCTTTACTTGAATAAATCATTAGTTAGAATATTAACCAAGAAAATGAGACATTATGCCTTCCTTATGCAACATGGAACTATAATTAAGGCCTATATTGACGATATTAACAAAATTTTATTAATTATATTGAAAAAATATTTTTAAATATTTGATGAAGATATTACTTTAATTATGCTATCATCATTGGATGTGTCTTTTATTACTCTACAAATGGCACCATGATGTGGCAAATGGATATATTTAATCATGAGGAGGTTAAGTATACTTGGTTGTCCAAAGAATATCAAGTGAATGGAACTATTTTGAATGAGAAAATGGGATTGGATATTATATTATAGAGTGACTATAATGATGAATGGAGAGAGAAGGACCCATCATGGAAGCATAGATCTAAATCAAATAATAGGACGTTGAAGGTTTCTCCTTAATAAGATAACTAAGAAAAAAATTATTTTACACACAATAGGAATGACTATAATAAATATAATAGTGATCATTAGTGTTTAGAAAAATAAAATTTCATCATATCCAATGTTTTTTAATGGTTGTGAGAAACAAATCTACAATTATTGGATCCTGAAATCATGATATTCCTTTCATATTTTTCTTAGTAGTTCATACTCCATTAAAATAATGGGGAATGAAAAATTTGATTTATATCTTGAAAATAAACAGAGTTTATTCTGTTTTGGTAAATATTTTGTGTCCCTATAACATTAATATGGGATGGTTAAGACATTAGAAAAGGTTAAGGGGTTACTAAAACATAATGTAAGTCATGATTTTATATTAATTCTAGATCTCAAGGGGTTTTCATTCATTCTTGGTTCTGATAATCATAGAATCACTCATGGAGTCCTCACTATGATGAAGGGGGATATACTTAAAAGATTTTATTTTCTACAAATTCAAATTCAAATGAAACAATATAAAAATTTTAATTTTATAGAATAAGATCAAACAAACAAATATAATAGGAGACTTAGAGACATGACTTATAAGGGTCTTTATACACATAAAAAAGAATGGTTTGTTTACTAACGTAAGTCCTAGTACCCTTATTTTTTTTGTGGATTGTGTTTATTGTATGTTGTGATGGGAGATTTCTAATATATCATTAAAAAAGATATAATAACTCTTGAATGTGTCATCATAGACCTCCGGGGGGGGGGCTCTAGGATTTCTTACCATAGAAGAAGCCTTTAAATTGTCATGATTATTGATGATTACTCCAACATGGTATATATTTACATTCTAAAACATAAGACTGATACCTTCTCTACATTCAAGAATTAAAATATAATATGCATAATTAATCTAGAAATATATAAAAGTCCCTTATGGCTGACAATGATTTGAAATATCAATCCGATGATTTTACAATGTTTTATAGATTTTAAGGTATCCATACATACTAGACTTTCATTGAAACACCTCAATATAATGGGTTATCTTGGCATGAGAGTAGTACTATATTAGAAGGTTGAGAGGCATGTTTTCCAATTCTAGATGACATGTATCATTCTAGGTAGAAGCTACCATTACAAAATTATATATTATTTAGTATTGAAAATCCACATATAATGTTTTTGACAGACTAGATGATCTTTAGGTATAAAATCTTCCTAGGTTTCCACCCCGTATAGTTTCTGGTTCCATAACATATGAAAACACTAAGAATGATGGTCCAAAACCAAGGGTTATGAAGTAATTTTTGTTTGTTATCTTGATATTGATAATAGTTAAAAGTCATATGTTCATAAACTCAGATATCAAGAGTTAATAATAATATGTGATGATTTATTCCATGTGTTTAGTCTTATAAAAGGAAAGACAGTCATGTACGATGATGATGGAACACCCCAACCATTGGCTGTTGAGATTAATTAGTAGTCAAGAGACTAGTCTAAACCCATGTGCTACACCATCAAATCATCCCCATGGTTCCATATATGTTTTGATCTAATTTCATTTATGAATTAGTGGTTTGGGGAGGTGATGATCTTCTATAATTTCAATGAACACTATATTAAAAAAATTGGTATAACAAATAAATTGTAGGGTTTGTATTCTCTAATGGTTTTGATAATATAGAAACACATAAATCAACAACTGGTTTGGAATTTATTGACTCTGGTGAACTTTTTTTTGGAAACCTATTATACAATTAATATTTAAATAACCCACCACAAAAAATGAATACATTAAATTAACTCAATCGATTAAATGAGATGTCTAGTTAAAAAGAATAATTACTACAAAGAACTTGTCTACTTTTACAGTAGTAAAATTCTATGATATTCAAACTACCTATTATTTTTCTAAAGATATGTTATCTATAGTTCATTGAACCATATATATATATATATATATTAATATTCACTTTTTATGGATTTTATTAAAAATAGGACAATCTGTTCCACAAATTTACACACTATGGAAAATTTGGAAAATAGTTGGAATAAATCCATTTACTAATATATGTTTATGTATTTTGTGAACATTAAAAACCTTATCTATTTTCTATAGTGTATGTAAAAATAATATCATCAGTAATACCATCATATTAATTAGAATGTGAATATTTCATGTTTTTATTACTTCATGTTTATGTTGTAATTATACTGATATATTATATTATTTTTTATTTAATTTTTCTACACAATTTTCACATATAACGTGCTCAGTTTCCATGGTATTTTATACATTTACTTGTGGTTTTGTTCATATACATTTACACATAGTAATATTTTATTTTTCATGATTAATTTTACCCTTATATGTGGTGTTTTGGAATACCTTTATTTGTGAGTTTTTCATAGGCTTATATTCTAGTATTTAAATGATGATTCTCTAGGAAATTTTTATTATATATTATATTTTGTTATTATAGAAATTCATTTAGGAACATTAACCTATGTGTTCCAAGGACCCCTATGAAAATTATTTTATTTGTTCAGTGTGTTTGTTATCTCTCTTAGATTGAGGTGATCCTTTGTATGATCCCTTCGTTTTTTAATTAGGATGAACTTTGAATTTTTTGTTTTGTATCTATTCGGTGGGTTTCTCCCTCTTAAACTGTGGGGGTTTAGAATTTTTCGGATAAAGAGATTTTTCTAGGAAATAATAATCAAATTTTAGGGGATGTATGTTTGTTTTCATTAATGAATCATAGTTTTAAATGTGAAAAATTATTTAGTGGATATACTTGGTGTTCCTCTGTTGACCTAGGGATTTTATAAGTGTCTATATAAAATCGTTTTTATGGAAACATTCACAGCAGGAACTAGTTACCTAATGTGAATCCTTCTTTGGGAGGATTCTATAAACTAGTAAAAAACATAAAAAATTTACAAATTGTGAAATTGGTTCATTTCATTAGTGCTAATTAAACCAAAGGAGATCAGTTTTTCATCAAATCTCATTAGTCATGAAATTCATAATTTGAAAGGGGGTCATCTCATGAATGTTTTCATGATTACTGTTATTGACTACAATGCGGGTATGATTTATTTTCATTTCATTTTGCAACCACCTCTCTCAAACCATAATTTGATTCAGGGATATTATTGGGTGATTCCATTCCTCTTCAACCTCTCAGTCTGGTGTTTGATCATTAATGAGTTCCTTTTCATTTGATTTATCCTTTCTTATACTATCCACTATTATATTGTTGTGATCCCCTATCATCTATAGAATCTAGTTTTTGATTGGTAACCATTTGTTATATTTTCTTATTGATCTCTATCAACTTTGTTTCCACATCAGAGTTCCCAATTATGGATATTTCCATGATCACTGGTTTATGGTTGGTGGTTTTGAACATTTCACAACAGATTGTTTCTAATAATCTAGTAAATAATTTTGATCAAACTGAAACATTGTGTGCATGACCCAAATTATTGTTTAAATATTTTTTTTTTAAATTAAGTGCTTTTACCACCCATTGGACACTACTGGGTACATTTGTGTCAAGACTGGGATTGCATCCACATGTTTGGTGATCCTTCCTTTAAAGTTACAGTAAATCATAAATTATGAAATTTTGGTTTTTATTCATAATGTTAACTGATACTTCGGAATGTTGTGGCATGGAAAATGATTTAAGATAAATTAAAACATATCATGGTTTGATTGCAGTTATTCTATTTCTTACTCGAGAATCTGGAAATTGATAACAAATTTCTTGTTAATAGAATCATATAAATTAATAAACTAAGCATTTCATATGGATGGTGATACAATATTTACATGGATTCATTGTATACATGTTTTATAATAATATGTATGAGGTCTTGGACCACTGTATCATGAGAACTTCCACTGTTGTTTCATAATATTATAGGATAACCCATTACATGAGTAGAGATTTACACCATGTGACATATAGATGGGAAGATGTATGTGACTCTAGAATTACATTTTCATTGAGTCCAATATGAAAATTTTACATACACCATTGTATGGAATTGCGCTATAGGAATATGTAAACGACTCAAACATGGTAATTCATGTGGCGACAAATTGTGCTTCGTGACAATGGGTACAAGCAATCCGACCTGAATCAGGAGGACCAACCATATGATAGTGATATTTGACTTGGATCCAAAGTAAGTTTGGATGGCCATGAGTTTCAAACTAGAACTCAAGGGTTGGTGGGATTACTTATTGTGTTATATTATTTGATAAAATAATACCATATTATTTCATTAATTAATTCACTATCTATTAGTCTAGTTTTTTATAAATGGTGGGGTCATAAAACTGAGCATTAATCATACCCTATTCAGACTATCGTTGAGTACACAAGACAACTTCATGTATGTAGGTTTGGACATGTGAAAGGGATCTAATAGTTGATTTTTCATAGTGGATGGGTTAGATCTTGGGGGTGGGAAAATCATGGGATTCAGGATCAGAGAGTTTTGAATTTAATTTCGTATACATGGTTTTTATAAATATGACTTCCTTTATGTAATTTAGTAAATTTATATCCTTAAATAACATGGAAAATATTATTATTTCCCTTTGGATCATCCTTTATATTTCTATTATATGTTGTAATATTTCCCTTATTTATGTTACATTGTTTTTTTAATGTTGATTGTAATAAAAATATTTACCTTCGGTAAAGTTTCTCCACTATGTTCTCTATAAACCTGTTAGTAGTAAATAGCATCCTGTTTGTAGGGTGGTATGCTTGAGGTCCAGTAACCAACCAATTTTGGCCACATGAGAGAGTTCTAGGCTGGCAGATTCTACAAATTATTATCAGATTAGGGTTTCAGTTTCTGTTGATTTATAATATTGGAAAGTTTTAAAGGTGTCTAGTAATATGTAGTTATATGGAAATGAGCTTGTTCATTTGAGTAACTAACCCATGTATGGTGGAAAAGATGAAAACATGGGGGTGAGATTTTTGTTCATTCTGTTCCCTTGTTACAATTTACGTTATTTCACCTTGGATGATTCTCATGGTGTGTTATGATATTGTTTCTCAAATTTTATTCATGTGGGTCAGCAGGGTATGAGAGGCATATGAATGTATCATGATAGGAAAAAAGGGATATATATATATATTTATATGTATATATTTACAAGAATTTTACTTCAAAGAGGCATATTTATTGCATGTGGTATATTTTTCTATTTGAATTTTGATTTGTGATTTTTGTTATAGCTGTGAAATGAAATAACAAACCTGATATGTTATACCAATCAACTTTTTATGCCATGTATCAGGGAACCATATTTCAGTAGTTCTCTATTCTTAGCGCCTATTGAAGTTTACCTTGATGATTATCTAGTTTTCTATGGAGTGAGTATGTCTTGTATTGAATGTGACTAATAATAATCTTCATGTAGTGTATAAAGAGTGTTTAAATCGTCATATGAATAACAAATTTGAGGAAGATTTTATATCAGATCCAATGAATCATACAGATGACCAACTCTGGAAAATGTATGTGGATTATAATGTTCAAGTGGAGGGATACTGTTCACACCATACTTTGAATGCATGATAGTGAATGAGATTTTTAGCTTCAAAATATTCCAATGTCAAATTGGGATAGAGTTCCCTAAACAACTACGTTCTGGGTCAAGAGATTCTATAATTTCTATAAGCACCTTGAGAAGCTCAATGTGTGTAGTGTGAATATTACTTCATTTATTTTATAGACACCAAACAAGTATTGGTAAGACATTGTGGAGAAATATTTCTAGTAGAAGGATCCAACCTAGAATGAATTTGAGGATATCTTCATGATCCATTTTATCTAGAGACGTTGATATATGAGAAGGGTTTCAAGATCATTAACATAGTATTGGAGATCCTTCCAGTGTTGGAGTTTTTTAGATATTTCACTACCCTATACTATTTTTCTCTATCCTTATTATTTTTTGATGTATGAAGGGAATTACATTTTCAGGATTGGATTTGTTAAAATATATGATCATAGGATAACATAATTTTCATGTGAAAATTAGAGTAAATGATGAATCAAGATTTCATCAAGGCGGTGAATATATTAAATGACATGATTAGTGACTAGGTAGTTTCAACAGGGCGATCTGAGAGATCCTCTTATAGTAGTAAGAAGTGCAGTTAAGATAGTTTCCAACATGTCAATTACTTGGTGATTATTTAGGGAAGTGGAAAACCATCTCACAATCAAGGCCCTTTGGATTTTTTAATATATCAAGAGCATCCATAAGAATCAAATCTATTCTTAACACACTATGGAGTTCAATTCTTGTGGTAGTATGGGCTATCATCATTAGTTTTGAAGGATCTCATAGAATTATCTCCCTATTAGGGGACCAGGATTGACACTTGTGATTGTAAAGGACTATGATTCCACTCATAATATTGGTAGTTATATATTCTCATGACATCCAGGACAAGGAAGGGGATGTGGTACTCCAGTGAAAGAGTGGATGTAACACTCAGAGGGAGTAGCATAGGATAATTACACTAAATCCCAAGGATGAGGGGAATGTCAGCAGCATGATATCTAGTATACTCTAGATATCACGGATGTATGATCATGCACCATCAGATATATGATTCATATATCATCTGTCCTATGTTTAAATTCATTTAACATAAGATAATATCATTAGTTTATATAAACTCTTTTTCCAAATGAATTGGTATTTTTTTTGAAAGCATTGATGTTGTCCTAACCATTTATACACTATTAGGAGTGTGATTAGAGAATATCAAGTGTTACAAGTTGTGTTTTCTAGAAACTAGTGTTCACCATTTCATTTGTGAACATTTTGTGAAAGGAAATACATATTTTGATATTATTTTTGTATTTATTGGTTTGTTATACACTAGGACCATATCGACTATTACTGTAGGATTTTTACCCCGGTATGTCTAGAATGAGGTAGTTATTTTCATGGGGGTGAGTGGGATATTTAGGATGATCATGCATGACCAATTTAGTCAAGATTGGATTGTATAATTTCTTAGATATCAAATCATTCTCACACTGATGGTGGAATAATGTTAAAAACTTTTCCTCTAGTGGTAGACCGTTTCAGTATGTTTTTCTTTATGAGATATATTTCTTACCCCATAAGCAAAAGATCAAGTTCATAACCTAGTTGGATATGGGAGCAGAGAAAATTTCTATAATGCCTTATAGGATAGTACCATCTGAGCATGATTAGATGAAATTTCAGTTGGGAGATATAGATGAAAAGTTATTTATTCATCCTAGTAAATTTACATGTGATTTTCAGATCCTTTTCAAAAAGAATACAGATGGGACTTTGCACTTGTGTGTATACTATAGGTGAATAAAATAGATGAAGATAAAGAATCAGTATCCCCTTCCATTTATTGATAATAATTTTGATCTTCTATGAATATCAAAAGAAAATTATAGGATTGAATTGGGAGTATGGTATAATCAGTTTAGTGTTATATCATAAGCAATACCTCAAATTGGTTTTAGATTAAGGTATGTCCTATTTGAGTTTATGTTAATCCTTTTTTATCTGAAAAAATAACCATAGGTGTTCATGAACTTTGGGAATCATATGTTTCATTTTTTGGGATAAATTTATGGTGGGTTTTATAAATAAAATCATAGTGTTCGTCTATTCAGTAGATGATCGTTCCCCACATCTTTTAAACATCTTGAGTACATTTAGATAACATTTTCTTTATGAAATGCAATCTGAATTCATTTTCTAATTTTGATAAAATGAACATACTAGGTCATGAAATATATTTTTTTATAGTGTTAGTGGACCTAGATAAGGATTCAATAGTTTTATCTAGGGAAATTCTTAACAATCCCATCTAGTTTTTGAGATTTATTATTTTACCAGGTTGTTATCAAAATTTCAACCAGGATTTATCTTGTCTAGAATCAACGATATCTAGGATTTCCAAGAAAGCAGGGATATTTTTTTAGTCACATGATAACAATAATGTTTTTAGGAACTAAATTTCAGGATTAACTCAACAAAAATCTACAATATACATAAACAGAGGAAGTCATATACTTTTAAATGTGAAACATCTGGATTTGGAGTCAAAGAAGTTATGATTCATGTGGATCGAGAGGTTTCTTAAGGATCTAGATTACTGGGAAGTCATTATAGTAATATTATGAATCATAATATAGATTTAGTAGTGGTGATATATTCCCTATGATTATAGAGTCATTATATTTTGGGTGATAGGTTTTTGGTGTTGATGGACAAAAAAATCCTCATGTACATATTTTCATAGTTGGACATGATGCATTGGAAAAAGAGGTGGGTCATGAATATATATAATTTCAACTACAAGAATAATTATACAACGGTAAATAACAACATCATTTTCTATTACTAGATATGGAAGACAAAAATGGAGGTAGTGAGGGAGTCTTACGATTAGTGGAGAAAACTGACACTCTTGTAGACATGTGTCTATATTTTCAAGAGTCCTAGGGATGAGTATCCTTGAATTTGACATATTTTATACCTATGATTTTGGATAGGATCAAGATTAATAATTTGTTAGAGTAATAACGCTTATCTCTAAGAGGGAAACATATTTAGTGGGGGGACACTACCAGGTTGGTCTGTTGGATGTAGTGATGTTTTTTATCCATGGTTTAATATGACTTCCTATGGGGTTTCATGAGAAGTAGGTGAGAGAGTTTCATCATTATACATGGGAGGTATATCCAGGAATAAAATATATTTATTATGATATCCATAGATAGTACTAGTGTTGAAGATTGAAAAAATTGGTATTAGGATTCATAGAAATATGTTTCACTTGTCAGCTGGTAAAAATAAAGAAGTAGAGGCTAGCTCAGTTGTTACAACCTTTAAGCATTCTGAAATGGTTGTGGGGTGTTCTCAGTATCGATTTCATGATATGCATACCCAAGAAACCTCACAATAATTATATAATAATGGTTATTGTCGGTAGCTATAAAAATGTATCCCAATGTTTTACCTTCAAGGAGACCTTCATCATTGATAATATTGTTGGTGTTTTCATTCAAGATATAGATAGAATACATGGTGTTTCGAGGAGTATCATTTATGGTAGATATATTTAGTTCACATCTCAGTTCATGAAGTGTCATTAGAAGGCAATGGGGTCCCATGTTCCTATGAGTGTAATATAGGATCTTATATTAATGACTAGTCTAGATAGACGATTCATGTTTTGGAAGATATGTTTTGTGAATGTGTGTTTGATTATGGTGGTTCGTGGGAGTAACTTTTGTAAATCATGGAATTCTAAAAAAATAAAAATCCTTGTTGAATCAATACAGATTTCATATTTTGCGGAATTTTATGGTAGGAAATGAAAATCACTTCTTTATAGGATAGAGGATGGGTAGTCAGTGCTCGTTGGAAACAAGGAATTCCAGAACCAATGTTTGTTATGGAATTTTTTCTAGTTTGGAGGGTCTATCTAGTGGAATAAATATTTAACCTTTTATAATGTTAACGTTACAAGAAAAATAATTTTCATGTGTCACTAATTTATAGATTTCATCCTAACCCTTCTCATGTGATAGAAGTTGATGACATCAATCATGGTGTGGATGCATCCTTTGAGGATCATCCGCTATGAATTATGGCCTGGAGTGAAAAGTATCTCTATGGATTGACTACACCTCTAGTGTGAGTGAAGTGGAAGAATATGCATTTTTAAAATGACAATTGGGAGAGATAGTATATTATACATGAAATTTGTCCATACATTTTAACTGATAACCCTCATTGATACATGGAGAGTCTCATGGTTGACCTACTATATAGTGGGTAGGCTATAAGATCCTAAATTATTACTGCTACATCCATCTTGAATTTTTTTTGAATTCACTTTTGGATGAGTTTTTCCTTCATTTATGACATGGTGATCAAGCCATTTGGGGAAATATATATTTATATTTGGAAAATGAACTAATGTTCAGTAATGTGAATTTTTTTAATTAAGGGTGTCTAGGTTTTAATGTAAAAAAATATTAGGAATATATCCATTGGGGGTTTGGGATGACCCATGACTTTTCTAAGTGTGTTTGAAGAATCTTCCTTGTGGACCCTTTCAAATTGAGAACTCATTTCATTATCTAAATCCTTTTCTAGGAAACTTTTATGAATTAGAAGAAGGCATGAAAATTTTTCATTTCATGAAAGTAGTCACATAATGATAATAGTCAATATATTTTAATTAAACTCGAGGTTATTCATTTTCACCATATATCATTAGTCGTGAAATTCATGACTAGAAAATTTTCACATCATGAATTAGTTCGGATCAGTTTTTTTAACCATGCTGGTCATTTTTTTCTCATTTCACTTTGAAAACTCCTCCCTCAATCCCTAGGGTGAATCAATTTAAATTTTATAATATTACTTATATATTGTATCTACCATTCTTAAATTCGATGTCTGGTGGGTTCCTTTACTTTGTCTTTAGCCTTTATTTTTAAATCCTCAATTATACCAGTTTAATCTCCTTTCATCCATTAATTATGTTTTTTGATCTAGATGTTTGTGTGATATAGTTTTTCTTATTGATTATAAGAACCATTATTTTTTCATGTGGGTTTATCAATCGATGGTGTTTCTTTTTTTTGATATCTTAATGTGGGTTGTCTATATGTTTTCCCTAATTTATTATTTTCAATTATATAAGTTTCTATAATATTTGTTTCACGCTGGAACACTATACAGACATCCTAGATAATATATTAAATCTAAATTTTGATGAAAATTATGTGCCTAAACCTCATGTTGGACCCCTTTGGGTCCATTAGCATTGAGACCGAGAAAGAGGTCCCTCGTGTGGAGAAATATCCCTTCAGATTACAATGAATCGTCAATTTGGAAATATGGGTTTTGGATTGATAATTTTAATTACGAATTCATTATGTTTTGGATTGGAAAATTAATGGAGACAAATGGAAATGTATCATTTTTTGATTTTAGTTCATCATCATATCATAGGAAAAACTACCAATTTAAACTATATTAATGGATAATAGATTTATATAAATTATCCATATAGGAATTCGATATGAATGGAAATGAAATGAATACATATTTTTCATATATATATATATATATATATATATTTTCATATTGTATGCCGAATATCTTGGACTCTTCTGTCCTAAGACCTGTACCCAACGGTTCATCCTCACATAGTATAATCCACCACATGAGATGAGAGTCACCCCTTATGATGTGAACATGGGTAGACATAAGTGACTCCCACATACGAATTCACATGGAGCCTATTATTAGATGGTAACTTTATACTTAGCATAGTAATGTGACCTAAGAAGACGTAAGAGAATATTACATTTGAATTGGCATAATGCGCAATTTTGATTCATGAGACATGGTATAAGAATTCCATCCTAATGAAATAGTATTAAAGGTTTGATAAAGATATCTAACATGAAGTTGAGCCTAGTTTAGATGGACTTGGTTGTAAACCTACAACTCGGTTAATAGTTGGTTTATTTTAGATATGTGTTAATTGATTAAATAATACCCTATTATTAAATTATTTTATTCACCACCAATTAGGTAGGTCTTCTTAGACATGTTGGTTTTGACCTAATATGTTTTACTCACACCCTATTCATGCCATCATTGGGTACCTGAGAAGATTTCATGGATGTAGTTTTAGTTAAGGTAAATGGAATTTTTTATTTATTTTTCTGGTTTTATGGGAGATTTTTGAGGATGAGACCAATGGGGGATTTTTTTCCAGGGTATTTTTAGTTCATTTTTGTAAGATATTTATTTTATATATAAGACTTACTTCATTCCATTTAGGAACATTATCACATGACATTATATTGTTCATTTTAATTTGGTTTATATGGTTCATCCTTCATCTACATGATGTATGTTTTAAAATATCCTCTATTTTAATTACTATGATATTTTTTATAGGATTGAAACTCTGTACTGGTGGTTATAGTCTCCCATATATGTTCTCTACACCCTCTTTTCCAACCAACAACCTCTTACATATTAGTAGGAAAACATGAGGTCTTATAACTGACCTCCACCGGTGTAACATTCAAAGTATGTAAAGAATAATATATTTTTAATATCTATGACTATTAATGAATTAGATAGTGTTTTTTGAGTCTTAAAATGAGAATAAATCCAATCTTAAGCATAAAATACACTAATAATTTTAAAAGATTGTTTTACAGCCTTTTGATGGAAAACCATTTTTAAATATAACTTTTGACAATTTTATAAGCTATATTTGTCAAAATAAACTTATTATTTAGAATTGGGACTTTGAAATTTACTTTGGATAAATTTTATTTATTTTTCTGACAATGTTCATTTTTAATGAATAGTGAAAAATACTGCATTTTACTTCAAAACTGGTTTTTCATCTAATTTAATTATATGGTTATATTATCTTTTTAATTATTTTTAAAGTTTAATTAAAATATATTTTTACAATTTAATCCAATGGGGGTCATTAGAATTAATTTCACATTGAAATTGGAAATAGACAATTGTCAATCTTTTGATAGATATTGTTTCTTAAAGACACGCTATTTGTTTTGACAATGGGAATTATTTTTAAGTTAATTAATGAAATTTAAATGTTTGGAATTTGGTAAAATGTATTCTATATTTGTAATCATAAGGTTAAAATTATGTAATTAATACTCTTTTGTTTTTGGACATTACGAATAGTAACTACGGTAATTATCTTTAATTATCTAGATTAATTAGTAATCGGGTAGTTAAGGATAATAAAATAGTATCATAATAATACAAAATGACCCCAAAATGTGTCCAAATCTTCTTGATTGAGTCATGTCCGATCATGTGAATCTTTTTACCTAACTTGAGGGACCATGGAGTCACATGGATGTGATAGTGACATTTATAACATTATTTTTAAAAAGAAGTGAAATATAACAAAGGTTTGTATATCCTAAGAAGAACAATTTTAATTTTGTTTACATAAATGATAACTTAGACTATAAATAGTCATTGGAAATATAAAAATTTTTCCTATATCATGGTATTTGTTTTTTAAATTTAAGACATTAAATAAATAAATTTATTTATGACACTATGATGATGCAGTGATGACCTCATAAATGAACGATTAAAATAAAATGAAAAGATAAGGTAAAATATAAGACATAAACTTTTCTAAAACATATTTTATGGGAGGATTTAGAAGCCTTATCACCTTATCCTCAAAATAGATCATTTTGGGACCTTTGAATTCTGAAAATCATTTTATAATAAAGTAATATTTCAAGACTTTCCAAAAGTGACCATCCTCCCTCTTATAAAAGGCCACCACCTCTACCCCCTTACCCACACCTCTCAAGCCTTTGTCTCATCCAAAATCTTCTCATATTACCTTTCCAAGTCCCTATATTACTCCTTTATGCCTCACATTGGGCAGAAGTCTTTCCAAGGAAGCCTTTGGTTCAAATCAAAATGAGTTACCCGATTTAGAGGTAATGTCTTCTCTTGAGTTTCTTCCGTTTATTTTCCTTCATCACTAACCACTAGCTTCCTATTATTTGATACCATAATTACACCAATATCCAAAATATACTAGGATTTTGTTATGATAAGGATTATTCCTACCGTTACACACACCTCCGTCTAATGGTTAAAGAACATACAGTTTCTGTGGGTGGCGAATTACAGGCTCACGAAATGATGATTGTTCAATATTCTTTTAACACCATTCATGGTGGCTGTTATGATGTCACTGTATTTATATATGATATATATTCTATTTTTATTTTCTATATGCTTCTGAATTTTATTTTTGAATCAAATCGTTATGCTTTTCTTTTTGTGGAACTGCGATAATTTAATCTAAGGAAGTGTGGACTACTTCCCCCTCAAGTGATGTGACTCATTCATGCCAAAAATGGAATTTATAAGGAATTTAATTAATGAACTTATGTTAGCTATATAAAAAATATATGATACTGGAATTATAATATATATTTGTGTCATTTAGTTTTAATTCATTTAATATGACAAAGAAATGAAAGTAGTGTTAATGCGTACATACGGTCTGCCATCTCCATGAACGGTGAATTTCATTTTTATCTCAAAATGTTGTGGAATAGTATAAAATGAGTATATAATTTATATAAATGATATTTAAATCATTAATACCATTATGGAGATGATGTAATGATAAGTACATGATCAATTCTTTTCAAACAAGTTCATTTTTGACTCATGTACCGAAGATCAACAAAAGGTATGATATGAACACACATAATTAACTAATTGTTATAACATGATAATATGTGATATGAATTGAATAATAAACATTAAAGTAAGTCCTTAAGAAATTATAAATTGACCTAAGTTTATTAATCAGGAATATAAAGAATGAACTAAAACAAGTCGGACTTGAGGTAACGGACTTCGTCTCAATCTCCTTTTGTTCAGGCATACTTCATTTTTTATAGGTCCTTATTTTGTTAGTTGTATAATAAACCATTTTGAATTTTAATTTAATTAAAAAGTAATATTTTTACATGAATAATTTTACTAAACTACAAAAGTATTGTTTTTGTCTTACATTTGTGGTGACAACAACTTCTACGCCGCTGTGACTATTATTTGAGTTTCAGCTTCCTCTACAAGCCATACAATTTTTAAAATGAAAAATAAATATCATGTTTTACTTTTATTTTATTTTTTTTATTTCAAATGGTTTTGATAATGTTTTTATTTTATCAATGTGTTGTATTGATATCTTGTGATTGAAATGTGGAAATTTTATGTTTCATTTATGCATGTTTTAGGTGAAACAATTATGTTATGGTTATTGGGGATTTTTTATGAAGTCAGGTGGTTCTGTGATAATCTAAGGGCGGTTCAGCCCGAGATATGACTCCAATGAATTGGGTAACATGAAGGAGTTAAAAACTACGGTTTCTCTGAAGAGATTTACGGAATATACAGTGATGGGTATTCCAAACGTAACCATGAGGGTTACTCCCTACGTAAGAATGTTATTAATTCCTCAAGTTACCTTTGTATATTATGATTTCTATGAGATATTCATAAATCGTATGATTTCATGAGGTATGTTAATGTGCTTATGCTTTATGAGTAATGTATGATTTCATTGATTCTTATGTATACATGGACTAATATTTTCATTCAGTATTTTTATATCCCGTAATGAGCTTTTTATGCTCATCCCATGTTTTTGAAATGTTTTTTACATGTCAAGGGAAAAGTACAGGATGTGATGATAGTGTTGAGGAAGTGTCAAGAAATAAACCTTGTTTTATTTTAATTATGTTTACTTTGGTGGAAAAATGAATATTGTATTTGATGTAACCACCTTGTATAAATGTGGAATGTAATGAATGATTTATAATAAAATTATCTATAACTATAAACCTGAAAATATCCTCAATGGGAATTCTTGAAATAACCCAAGATTAAGTAATGATTAAGGATGGTACCTTATAGTTGGTATCAAAGGTTGGTTTAGATAACTTTAGGCATTAAAATTCTATTAAATGATTATCCAAAAATATTTTTTTACACATTATGGTCAAATTGAAATGATATTGCATTTGAATATTACCATGTTGATTCATATAAGACATGTTTCTTCAGAATGGTTTTTCATAAAGGAAACATGGAAGCGGTGATAGGAAAGAATACAAAAGGAAATGACCATCCAAATCAGCATCCTGAGATTTTCGGAATTTGAACTGAATATTTTGTTCCAATAATGGCGCAGTTGACGCAAGAGATAATTGTTGGTGGTATCCGAGCACTAGATCATCCAGATCAACTGCATAGGAACATGTTAGTGGAGGAACATTTCATGAGGCAGCATCCCCCACCATTCAAAGGATCATCTGACCATGTGCTAGATGAAGGGTGGATTAAAGCAATGGAGAACATTTTCGATGTCATGGGGTGTTCAGACAATCAAAAGGTTAGTCCTACTGTTTACCATTTGGAGGGTGAAGTAGATCAGTGGTGGTTGATGGTTAAAAATATCAGGGACACAGATGAGATTTATGCTCTTGACTGAGATAAATTCAAAGGTATGTTTCTTGAGAAATATTTTCTTAAGGATGCTTGACTTAGGATGGAAAAACAGTTCTTGGAATTGAGGAAAGAGGACGACTCAGTGGATTATTATGAAGAAAAGTTCACTCGATTGGCAAGGTATGTTCCAAATTTTATCAGAGACCATGATAGTAAAATGAATTGTTTTTACTTAGGACTAAAGCCAAAATAACTAAGGGCATTTGCTTCTTGTGAGTTCAAAAGTTATGAAAATCTTGTTCAATGTGCTGAGAAGGTGGAAATTGAGTTTTCCGATGAGCATGTGTTCTATGACAACAAACAAAAGAAGAGACTGAGGTGGAAGGAGAAAGGGAAGAATCCTTCCAAAATGATTGATGATAAGAAAACTAAGTTTTCATTTTGTGATAAATGTGCTAAAAAGGATGCGGGGTAATGTCTTTTGAATTGTAGAAAGTGCTTTCGATGTGGTAATATGGGACATAAGGCTCGTGATTGCACTGGAAAAGATCTTGGTAATGATATGGAAAATTTCTATTTACAGTTAGTAAAATTTTTCATGTGAAATGAGATGGGTCATTATGCAAACGAGTGTCCAAAAAAGAGCTCGAATGATGGGAAGCAGTCAGTCAACAAAAAGAAAGGTGTGGTGAAGTCCTTTGCAACAACTTCAGCCGATGTTGGGCCATCAAATGAAGTGGTATCTGGTAATTTGTTTTTTTTCAGATTATGGCAATGTGTCGTTTGATTCATTTTCTACACATTATTTCATATCTAAAAATTTTTCTAGTAAATTGGGAATTCCATCTCAAGAAATGACTCCTGAACTTGTGGCAAAAACACTTGGGGGAAATGTTTAGACAAAAATAATTTATAAGAATCTTTCTATCCTTTTTCGTGGAAAGAACCTACTTGTAAACCTAATTATTTAACCTCTAGTAGAGTTTGATGATATCCTGTGTAAGGATTGGTTCTATGTCTACCATGATAAGATTGAATGTAGAGCCAATAAAGTTTATTTTCAGAAAGACTTTCAGTTTATGTACAAGAATGAGCCCTTACTTTTGATAACATATCAAGATCCTGAGAATCTTGTAAAAGATGTAAATGAATTTTACATGGAATATATTGTTGAAAACAACGGAACTGTTCAGATTAATGATGTGCCAGTGGTAAATGAGGATCCAGATGTTTTTCCAGATGAGTTTCCTTAAATAATACCTGATCAGGAAGTTGAATTTACTGATGACTTAGTTCATGATGCTAAGACAATTTCAAAACCCCCTTATCGAGTGGCTCAAATTGAACTTTTAGAGTTGAAGGAGAAATTGCATGATTTATTAGAGAAATGTTTCATTCGACCAAGCACATCACCATGGGGTGCTCCTGTATTATTAGTTAAAAAGAAATATGGTTTACTGAAACTTTGAATTGATTATAGTGCCTTGAATAACCTCATTATTATGATCAAATATCTTTTGCCTCACATCGATGATTTGTTTGATCAGCTCCAGGGAGCTTAGTATTTTTCAAAGATTGAATTGTGATTGGGGTACAATCAGTTGAAGGTTAAGGAAGAAGATATTCTGTAGACCGCGTTTCATACAAGATATGCCCATTATGAATTTTTAGTTATGAAATTTGGGGTAACAAATGAACTTGCTATATTCTTGGACATTATGAATAGGATTTTCCGTGATTTCTTGGATAAGTTTTTGGTTTTTTTCATTAATGATATTTTGGTGTTTTCTAAAGGTAAAGAGGATAATTAAAGTCATTTAGGATTTTTTTTAAACACCTTAAAAGAAAATAAATTGTATGGGAAATTCCCCAAGAGAGAGTTTTGGTTGCAACCAATTTTTTTCCTTGGTCACATTGATTCTAAAGATGAAATAACTGTTGATCCTAAAAATAGGTTGTTGAAGAATGGCCAAGATGCACAAATATAATCGTGATTCGTAGATTTCTTGGTTTCACAGGATATTACCGAAGGTTTGTTAAAAATTTTGCATGGTTGTCCATCCCATTGACTAAGATAACTTATATGGGTTTTAAGTTTATCTGGACAAAACAATGTGATGATTGTTTCCAGGAATTGAAAAGAAGATTAGTGAATGCTCTAGTGTTGGAAGTACCTTCTAGGACTAGTTAGTTTGTTATCTATAGTTATGCTTCATTGAAAGGACTTGGTTGTGTCTTAATGCAGAATGATCAGGTAATTTCTTATGCTTCACGTCCGTTGAAAACTCATGAGATAAATTACCCTACACATGATTTGGAATTAGATACTATTGTTTTCTCTTTAAAAATTTGGAGGCATCATTTGTATGGTGTAAAGTGTTAAATATATACTGATCACAAAATTTTAAAGTATATATTCACTTAGAACGAATTGAAAATGAGACATAGGAGATGCTTATAATTAATCAAGGATTATGATTTCATGATTCACTACCACCCAAGAAAAGAAAATAAAGTGGAAGATGATTTGAGTCAATAAAATAGTGCTTCATTAACTGTGTTACATTTGGAACAAGATCCTTTGGGTAAGGATTTGATGAATTTTCGTTTGGAAGTTGTTGGTGTAGGGAATTATTCTGTTTTGTTTCAGGTATCAGTGAAATTATCTCTATTAGACAGAATTAAGCAAGCATAGAAGCAAGACGGTGAGTTTCAGAAAAAGGTAGAGCTAGTTCAGAAGGGTATGTTACCTAAATTCAAAATTGACAATGATTGTGTTTTGAGATTTGGGATGAGATTTTGTGTGCCTTGTGATTCACAGTTGAAGATAGAGTTGTTATGTGAATCTCATAGTTCTCCATTTTCAGTTCATCTAGGCAGTACTAAGATGTATTGAGATCTTTGGAAGTATTACTAGTGGGACGGAATGAAAAAAGATATATCTGATTTTACTGTGATGTGTTTGACTTGTCAACACGTTAATGTAGAGTGGATGTTATTTGAAATGGATGCTTTAGCCATTACCAGTGCTAGAGTGGAAATGGTAGAATATATCCATGGAAGTTTTTGTGGGATTACCGAAGACACCTCAAGGTAATAATGCTATCTGGGTTATTGTTGATCGTTTCACTAAATATGATCATTTCCAGGCTATAAGAGATACTTTTTCTCTTGATCAACTTTCTCGATTCTATCTTAATGAGAGTGTCAGGTTACAAGGATTTCCCCTCCCCATTGTATATAATCGTGATACTAGGTTCACTTCTTACTTTTGGAATGGCCTTCAGAAGTCATTGGGTACAGAATTAAATTTTAGTACACATTTTCATCCTCAATGAGATGGGTAGTCAAACGAACAATTCAGAAATTGGAGGATATACAACATGTTTATTCGATGGATAATCAGGGAAGTTGGGACAAAAATATTTCATTGGATGAGTTTTCTTATAATAACAGTTTTCATTCCAGTATACAGATGGCACCATTTGAGGCATTATATGGGAAGCAATGTCGAACTCCAATTTTTTGGGATGAAGTAGGTGAAAGGAAGTTGATGAGACTAGAATTGGTAGAAGAGATGGAAAAAAAATTTAGATGATAACGAAACACATTAGAACAGCTTAAAGTAGGCAGAAAAGTTATGCGGACAACATGAGGAAGGATCTCTCTTTTGAGGTAGGTGATCATGTCTTCCTCAAAGTTTCACCATGGAACTGTGTGACACGATTTGGTAAGAAAGGAAAGATGAGTCCAAGGTTCATTGGATCACATAAAATTCTGGAGAGAGTTGAATCAGTTGTATACTAAGTGGCTTTAACTCTCAGTTTATCCCAAGTACATAATTTTTTCATGTTTCAATGTTAAGGAAGTACATGCCAGATCCATCTCCTCTTTTGAGTCCATAGGCAGTTCAGTTGGAAGATAATCTATCTTATGAGGAACAATTGGTCCAGATTCTTGACCATAGGGAGAAACTGTTACGGAATAAGTTGATTCATAAAGTAAAGGTTCTATGAAAAATCCATATAGTTGAAGAGCCAACATGAGAATCTGAAAATGCAATGAGGGATAAATACCCCCACATATTCAATAAGTAAACAAATTGCAGGGATGAAATTTCCTAAAGGGGGGAAGGGTGTAATATCCCATGTAAGAAAAGAATAATTTATTTTCATATCTATGTCTATTTATAAATTAGATAGTGTTTTAGAGGATTAAAATGAGAATAAATCCAATCTTAAGCATAGAATACACTAATATTTTTAAAAGATGGTTTTACCTCCTTTTGATGGAAAACATTTTTAAATCTAATTTTTGATAATTTTGTAAGCTCTATTTTTCAGAATAAGCTTTTTCTTTAGAATTGGGACATTGAAAAAAAATTTGGATAAATTTTTTGAATTTTTCTGACAATGTTCATTTTTTTAATGAATAGTGAAAAATACTGCTTTTTACTTCAAAACTGCTTTTTCATCTAATTTAATTATATGGATAGATTATATTTTTAATTGGTTTAAAAGTGTAATTAAAATATATATTTATCATTTAATACAATGTGGGTCATTTGAATTAATTTCACTTTGAAATTGGACATAAACAATTGTCAATCTTTTCATTGATATTCATTCTTAAAAACGCGCTATTTGTTTTGACAACGGGAATTATTTTTACATTAATTACTTAAATATATATTTTTGGAATCTGGTAAAATGTATTCCATATTTGGAATCAGGAGTTTCAAATTATGTAATTATGACTCTTGTTTTTGGACATTATGAATAGTATCTACGGTAATTATCTTTAATTATCATGATTAATTAGTAATCGAGTAGTTAAGTGTAATAAAATAGTATCATAATAATATAAAATGACCCCAAAATGTGTCCAAATACTTTTTTTTGAGTCATGGACGATCATGGGATGCTTTTTACCGAACATGAGGGCCCATGGAGTCACATGGGTGTGATAGTGACATTTATGACATTATTTATAAAAAGAAGAGAAATATAACAATAGTTTGTATATCCTAAGTAAAATAATTTTAATTTTGTTTACATAAATGATCCCTTAGACTATAAATATTATTTGGAAATATAAAAATATTTCCTACATGATGGTATTTTCTTATAATTTTTAGACATTAAATAAATAAATTTATTTATGACCCCATGATGATGCAGTGATGACCTCATTAATGAACGATTAAGATAAAATGAAAATATAAGGTAAAATCTAAGAAATAAACTTGTCTAAAACATATTGTATGGGTGGATTTAGAACACTTATCTCCTTAGCCTAAAAATATATCATTTTTGGACATTTTAAATTCTGAAAATCATTTTATAATAAAGTAACATTTCAAGACTTTCCAAAAGTGGTCATCCCCCCTCTTATAAAAGGCCCCCACCTCTACCCCCCTTACCCACAACTCTCAAGCCCTTGGATCATCCAAAATATTATCATATAATCTCTTAAAATCCTTTTATTACTCCTAGAATCCTCACTTTGGGAATAAGTATTTCCAAGGAAGCCTTTGACTCAAATCAAAAAGAGTTACCCGATTTAGAGGTAATGACTTCCCTCGAGTTTCTTCCTTTTATTTTCGTTCTTCACTCACCACAAGATTTTTATTATTTGATACCATAATAAAACCTGTATAAAAAATATACAGGGATGTTTTTATGATAAGTATTATACCTACCCCTACACACACCTTCATCTAATGGTTAAAGAACATACTGTTTCTGTGGGTGGCGAATTACTGGCTCACGAAATGATGATTGTTTTATGTTCTTTTAACACCTTTCATAGTGGCTATTATGATGTCACTGTATTTATATATGATATATATGGTATTTATTTTTTCTATATCCTTCTGAATATTATTTTTAAATCGCATCATTATGCTTTTCGTGTTGTGGAACTGCGAAAATTTCATCTGAGGAAGTGTGGACTACTGCCCCCTCAAGTGATGTGACTAATTCATCACAAAAATGGAATTTATAAAGAATTTAATTTATGAACTTATGTTACCTATATAACATATATATGATACTGGAATTATAATATATATATATATATCATTTAGTTTTAATTCCATTAATATGACAAAAAATGAAAGTAGCGTTAATGCGTACATACGGTCTGCCATCTCCATGAACGGTGCATTTTATTTTTAACTCTAAATGTTATGTAATAGTATAAAATGAGTATATAATTTATATAAATTATATTTAAATCATTAATACCATTATGTATATGATGTACTTATAACTTCATGGGCAATTCCTTTCATACAAGTTCATTTTTGACTCATGTACGGAACATCGACAAAACGTATGATATGAACTCACATAATTAACTAATTATTATAAGAAGATAATATGGTATATGAATTGAATAATAAAAATTAAAGGAAGACCTTAAGAAATTAATTAATGACCTATGTTTATTAATCAGGAATATAAAGAACGAACGAGAACAAGTCGGACTTTAGGTAAGGGACATCATCTCAATCTCCTTTTGTTGAGGCACACTTCAATTTATATATGATATTCTTTTATTAGTTGTACAATAAACCATTTTGAATTTTAATTAAATTAAAAAGGAATATTTTTATATGAATCATTTTACTAAATGACAAAAGTAATGTTTTTGTGTTACGTATGCGGAAAAAATGAATTTATCACCGCTGTGACCATTATTTGAGTTTCGGCTTCCTCTACACCCCATAACATTTTTTAAATGAAAAATAAATACCATGTTTTAATTCTATTTTATTTTCATATTGAAAATGGTTTTGATAATTTATTTATTATATGAATGTGTTGTATTGATAACTTTTTATTTAAGTGTGGAAATGTATTGTTTCTTTTATGCATGATTTATGTGATATGATTATGTTATGCTTATCAGGCATTTTTTAGGAATTCGGTTTTGGATCCAATTTGTTTATAAGGTTGTATTTTTTGTCAATATTTTTCAGTGAAGATCCCAATTAATGAGATCAAGAATTACTCCAATTAAATGATGGAATATAAATTCAGATGATTGTTGTATTGATCATAGGTGTAGAGAACATGTCTGAAATGGAGGAATAGAAATTCAGTTGATTGTTGTACTGATTATAATTTCATAGAACATGTGTCAAAGGTGAAACATTGTTTATAATAGTGAAGAATTATGAGGTATAATCCATCTGAGGATGAAGAAGAAGAAATGACAGATGAAAAATGATGAAGACCATGCAATTCTTCATGATTGCATAAGAACCATGTCAGAGACTACATGATGAATTGAATCATATGTTTTTCATTATATAGAGAATGATGGTCGAAGAAGAAGACAGTGTGGAAGGGATTGGAATTCTGAGATGGTCATGCACTTCACAATGTCTCAAAATATGATGATGCTAAAGAGGATATATCAAAAGGATATATATCACGATAGCAGAGTTCGTGATGAAAGGTGAAGAATGGTTATGAGAAGTAGTGAAGAGAGAAATAAAAATGTAAGAGACCTTCAGAGGTGGCACAAAAGAACAGATACAAGGTAGAACCATTTATTAGAAGGAGAGGGAACTAGTGTTCCTAGTGTTTTTCAAGACTAGAACATGGAAAAATGGAAAAGGAAAGAGGGTCGCGCAAGTGTTGGGTTGGTCACGCAAGTGACCTGCGCGTCGTGAAGAGACGCGCGCGCCTATTCCTAAGAGGATTGGAAACGTGTGGGCCTATTGTTTTTCAAGATAAGAACCTCAAAATATGGAAAAGTAAAGAAGGTTGCGCAATTATTGGTGTGGTTGCGCAAGTGAGTAGCATGACAGAGACTTTGGTGGAAGGACCTGCTCACCGAAACCTGCGCGCCGAGGAAGGACTTGCGCGCCATCGCGTAGGGGGTCCATTTTTCCTATAAATAGAGGGTCAACCCTCCTTTTTTCTCATGGATTTCAACACTTAGAAAAATCAGAGATCCCGTTGTGCCAGTGTGGAATTCACGCAAATAGCGTGTGATCACACATGTAGAATTGTACACCAGTGTTTGAAGCTGCGCACCGGTTGTTGGTTGTGTGTGCAAGGTGGTTTGGGCGAGAAAGGAAGTGTTTCGTGTAGGTTAGAAGTTGAGGAAGGTAGTGTCATGCAGGAGGTTTGGTGATACATGCGTTCCAGTTTGGACTTGCACGCTGAAGACTTGCACACGGTATTGGGACTTTCGCGCCCGGCTTGGAGAAGATCACCTTGTGCTATTGGAGTATGCCCATCATTTTGGAGCAGCATGAAATCTAAAAGATTGCTCTATAACTTTAGTGCAACAGATGATGTATTCATTTCCAAAGACAGAAGAACAATGAACAATCTGGTTTTATGATGAGAAGTGGTACCATGCACACATGACTCGTGTTTAACATCCTCATTGTGTTTTACAAAGAGATGAAGAACGGTTCATGCAACTAAACTCAAATCTACACAGAAAGAGGGGAATATATCTATACACTCTGGTGTTAGTATTGAGAATCAAAGGAAGAGAAGAAGAAGATATAGTGAATTCAGTTATTGCACTAAAGGAGAAGTTTGTATAAAGAAGAGCATCAACATAGGACTCCGATGCAAGAAAAGTCTCATGTTGAACAGGAGACAAATACTTCAATGAAAATCTATTGAAGAGACCTTTTTATCTATAAACTGAGGGGGACTTCCCCAACTACAGTGAGCCCGGGGGAGTCAATGGGAGTGACCCGACAGACGTAGTGAGCTATCCCTGAACCTTTGTAAAGGCAGTTAGCCTAGGACAGAGTGACTGTGCCCGAAGCATTGTAATCCACATCTAGTGAAGATTAGTGGAATTTGGTATGACTGGAAACTTGTTGGAATATTCTCCTTGGATGTAGCCCTTAGTGGTGAACCAAGTAAAATTATGGTGTTATTTCTTTGCATGTGAATGTTTCATTTGTGATCATATCTATCATACAGGTTTACGTAGTTCCTACCAACGTGGGGACAAGATCCACAACTTTAAGAAGAAAAAGTTGACACCATGATTCACCCCTCCCCTCTCATGGTGTCCCGGGGTCCTACAGTCATGTTGTTCTGTGATAAAATAATTGTGGTTGAGACCGAGATATCTCTCCAATGAATTGGGTAACCTGAAGGAGTAAAATTCTAAGGTTTCTTGAAAGAGATTTTGGGAATATACTATGATGGGTATTCCAAACGTAACCATGAGGGCTACTCTCTTTATAATAATGTTATGAATGCCTCAAGTTACCTTTAAGTATAATGATTTCTATGAGATATTCATAAATCTTATGATTTCATGAGGTATGTTAAAGTGCTTATGTTTTATGGGTAAAGTATGATTTCATTGATTCTTATGTATACATGGACTAATATTTTCTTTCCATATTTTTATATCCCTTACCGAGCTTTTTATGCTCATCCCATGTTTTTGAAATGTTTTTCACAGGTTGAGGGAAAAGTACATGATGTGATGATAGTGTCTAGGAAGTGTCAAGAATGAAACCATGTTTTATTTTAAATATATTTCCTTTGGTGGAAAAAATGAATATTGTCTTTGATGTAAAAACCATGTTTAATTGTGGAATGTAATGCATGATTTATGATCTAATTATCTAATACTATAAACCTAAAAATATCCTCAATGTGAATTCATGAAATTACCCAAGATTAAGTAATGTTTACGGTCGGGGCTTTATAGTTGTCCACGTGGGTGAGTGAGAGGATGGGTTTCATTAAATTCATTATTTTCCTTCATATGACATATGATTATGATATGTTCCTATAAATTCTTCTATATGTTTTGTTACATTGAATCTTTTTATCTAGTTCATCCATGTGCTGCAAATCATGTGCATCCACTAAGGCTCATTGATGCCCCATCTGCACATCATCATTACACCATGACTTTATCCATTGGAATTTGAGTGGGTTTTTTATTTCGATTTTGGTTTTGGAAAATAGATAAGGGGATAATTATGTAGTTTTCGAGTGATAAGTGAAATGTAAGATGATAAATTAAAGATCCAACTTGATAGTTTATTCTTAATGATCAGAGTTACAACACCCTAAAATTTTATTTTCTATCTAATGTATGTTTGATGAAAACTATGAAATTTGATTGGAGAAGGTATACCATCACATGATTCTTCAGGATTAATGATTAATTTTCAAAATCACGAATATATTTTGGTGATGATTTACTCCACTATAAATTAAATCATTTTAATGTTTTGATTACTTCTGTTATATCTATTCTACAAGGTTAATGTGTGTGCCTGCGTGAGAGTGGGTGGGTCTAAATCATCATTATGAAAATGATCACTGCCACATAGTTTATCTTTTTTGACAACTGTCAATTGTTTCCCTAGTATTCTTCATTGATTTGAGTTTTTTATTTTATTTCTTGTTTCTTTTAATACTAATGACTTCCTTGGGTGGTTTTCTCTCTATGAATTGGAGATCAATCTGATTCGATGCATGTTATATATTGGAATTCATTAATTATTTCCATTTCAATTTTCAGAATTACATTAAACTTATAATCAAATTCACATTTTTTTAATAATTGTTTTTAGGACGATGTCATACTCCATCATAATGAATCTTTCGATATTTAATGATTATTCCGGATATCCTCATAAATTATTCCACAAATACATTCCCTGGTGCTCAAAATGTTGATGGCTATCTGATAGAGAAGAGCTAGAGTGATTCTAGATAGAGGGAATCCACATTAGGTTTTCCATATTTAGGTATTCATATATATTAAGAAAATATAATTGTTTTTGTAAACTAGACCCATTATCTTAGTATAATATTGAACATGATCTATATGGAATTTTAATATCCAATAGGTGGTGTTAGAGCATTGAATTTTTCTTCTTATTGGATACAAATTATGCATATGGTTGTATTAGTGTATGGTGTTATGGAAGTGATATTTAAGTGTCACACTTTTAATTATTTAAATTATTTTTCTATTGAAGGACATTGATATTTAGTCCTTTGAGAGTAGGAAATGCTTCATGGTGGTATCTTCTCTTTTTCATCTTCCAAATATTATGAAACAGTTCCCTCTCTAGTCCTACCATGGTGGTATATGTTTATATTTCTTGTTTTTTCTCATATTTGTGGTCTAATTTCAACCTCCATTAAATTTTTCCTACCCATCCGGACATTTAGGACACCTTTTCTATTAGGACCTATCTCTAACTAAGAATATTGACCTCCCCTGGACACTTCTATGGGGAACCTTCCATCCATTGAGTGGTGGAGATTATACATTAATCCATGGGAGAAAATGTATCATTAAAACCTTAAATATGACAAATTTATAATTTAATAGTGATTTTTTTGTCGACATTGGATTATAATTAGTGGGATTCAGGTTTGGTCTCATTAAATTTCACTTGACCGACTTGTTTTGGATAACAGTAGTTATGCATGGTATCAACAGAGGCTATGTTGATGGAAGATCAAACATGATGTGACTCTTTGGCATAATATTATCTTTATGATCAATTTATTTATTATTGGCTTTAAAGTAGTGACTCCTATGTTGTTATAGTATTATTTATTGGTTTTTACATTTCTTTCATTATTTTAGGGTGATAAATTCTCTTAATATGTTGAGGATTTTATTCTTGTGATGGTGTAATAGTGATCACATGGTGGTATCTATCAATAGAGAATATAATGTGTGATGACAAATTATATATAGGGTTAGTAGGTGTTTCTCTACTATCTAGTGGTGGTGTCATGAGCCCCTACCACCAAAGATGCCCCTCCTGAGATGGCAATGGTGAAAGGGAGAAAATGAACTTGTGGGTGTTGGTTTGGATATGTGTCATGTGATGGGGGTGTTTTTGTGGGTTGTTGTGGATCAGGTGAGCAGCGGAGTTGCGGTTGTCTTGGTTGTGGGTTAGTTTGAATGCTATGTTGGTGATGGGCAGTGGGGCTACGATAAATGGTATTAAATGGATTATGATGTATGGTGTGGTTGTGGTTATGGTACTTGGCAGCGGGGCTGCAAGGATGGGTTTGAATGCGAAAGAACTATGGGTTGTAAATAATAAATAAAATCGAAAGAGTTAATGAATGGTGGGGCTTGGTAATGAAATGTGAATAATAATTAATGGGATGGTTGGTCATTAAGAAGGGATTTGTTGTGCTGCTTGTGTTTTCCTAACTTGATTTGTGGATGGTAGGGATATGTTTTACGAATGATTGTTGTGGTTAGTTGGGGATAGTTGCCCAGTAGTTAAGGAACTAATAAACTGATTCTATTGAAACATGAAAACCTAAATGGGGCTGGGGTTGTTTGTTATATGCATGATTCGTAGTAGCAGTGTTAAGGCACATTAGCAGTTCTTGGAGTAGAAGCCATAGGTTGGGCTGAGTGTTTGGTATATATATATATATATATATATATATATATATATCTGTATCTTTGTGATTTATTGCACCCCACCCATGTTGAGCACTTAGTGCTGAACACTCCCATTTCATGGGAGAGTATGTTTTCCCCTTAGTTAATAGCTCCTTCCCGCCCCTTCTTCACCAGGTTGTGATGGCTTGAGGAGACCTTACACACAAGACTCTTCGGGTAGGTTTCGATTGGGGTGGTTTAGCCCAAGACACTTCAGGCAGGTTTTACTTTTTTTCCAAGAACCTTCGGGATGAGGCCCAGGTGTGTGTGGGCGGGATAGGTGGTTATGAGGCCTAGGTGTGTGCGGGAGGGATACGTGGTGGTGAGTCCCAGGTGTGTGCGGGCTGGATACCTGGTGGTGAGGCCCAGGTGTGTGCGGGCGGGAAGAGTATGGTAGCGTCAGGACGTTTTCCTTTTGGAAGAGCAGCTAGCTAGTGGGGGAAAATGGTGCGGGGTACCCAAAACATTTTTTCATATATACTACTACCTATTGTGACTATGTTTTGGTGAGTGTGGCTGGTGAGGTTGGGTGGATAGAATTCCTTTCTAGGTTTATTCTGTTGTTCTAATGGGACATTAGGATATCTCCCCATTTGTACACAAGATCTTTTGGATTCCCTACTGAGTATACTTTTTTGCTCACCCTATGTTTACTTTCAAGTTTCTAGGAGGACTACCAGGGCCGTGCGGGACCCTACTAGTCCAGACAGTTGGAGTTGCTGTAGTTTTCTGTAGGTGTTTCTTTTGGTATTGTAATTTTGAGCATTCTTGTACATGTACCTTGTTTCAAAACTATTTAAACATACATGTGGGATTGGTTTTGGTTTATTTCTATAAACTTGTTCTTTTCCTTTTTTGTGGTTTACTTGTCCTATTTCCCGATCCTAAATAACAAAAAGGGTAATGCCTCCCATATTTGTAAAAACTCATACCCTTGGTGCTAGTCGCCACCCCGGGGCCTACTGGAGGTGGGACTCGGGGTTCATTATCTCCCTTTCACCATTTCCATCTCTGGAGGGGCATCTTTGGTGGGAGGGGGTCGTGAAAGAATGGTATCAGAGGTTGATGGTTGATAGATAGGATGGAGTCTGGAGTTAGGAACAGTGGGGATTGCATGGAATGGTAGGGAAACAGTGTTGGTTAATCTTGGTGCGTGACATTGGTCAGGGAAGACCATCTAGAACACAAGATTTTAGGGCCCCCGTGATACGATGCAAGGACTCTGAGCCTACCAAACGACCAAGTGAGACTACATTGATTGCAGGGTAGAGACCCTACGGAAGGTACATGAATCCTCATGATTGTGTTTTACTTGATTTGGGTGTTCTGGGAATGAAATTAAAATAAAATGATAAAATGAAACTCTAAGAAATTTCATTACTACTTGGTCTTAGGCGATCTTTGTTTATCGTATAGCAATGGCACCTGGACGTTGTCCCCGGGTGGCTTAGACGACTGTGGCCCAGCAGATTCAGGCAGTGGATCAGTTGAGGATTGACCGAGAGGAGGGAGATAGCCAGTGGAAGAAGACTCTCCCTTCCTTCTAGCGGAAAACCCTCAAGAAGTACGAGGGTAGTACTTCGGATAGGGAGACAGAGGGGTGGCTTGAGGAGTGAGGTATCGCTTTTACCTTGATCCGTGCTCCGAGATAGTGATGGGTTCCCCTAGAAGTCAGTTAGCTGAGAGGTGGGGCGTGGCAATGGTGGATGCTCTACCTCATAGAGAGGATATAGGTAGAGGTTCCGTAGGATGACTTAGAGAGGGAATTCCGAGAGGAATTCCTTTCTTCCCTGATCAAGTTAGAGAAGCGGCAGGAGTTACTCTCCCTTTAGAAGGGGAGTATTTCAGTATGAGAGTTGGGGATCAAGTTCAAGGATCTCCTACGCTTTGCTCCAGATCTCTTCTGGGATGAGGAGACTCGAGCAAGAGGTTTGGTGGAGGCACTTCGTCCTTAAATCCAGAATGCTGTCACCCACTTCACCCTTCTGACGTACATGGCAGTATAGAAGAAGGCTTAGGTTGTAGAGAGGATGCACTCGCAGGGAGGTTCACCATGAGAGAGGATCCATCCGGGTTCGTCGAAGGGGAAGGAAGTCAGTAGCAGGTCTCCTACGATGGGACCTTCCCGGTTCAGGCCAGTGGAGAGTAGGCCCCAGTAGTTCCAGTTCAGATCTTCAGGTCCTCATACCTTTTTCACGTTCCTAAGACCGAAGTGTTTCTCTTGTTGAGGTTTCAGGCACGTTCATAGTTGGTTCCCGACCCGAGATCAGTATGGTTGAGGTGGGCAGGTTCAGCGCCCACCTCAGCAGCACCATTTGTCGGTGAGGCCCTTCCAGCAATAGCAGGACCACACTCCTCCAAGGAATGAATTTTAGGGAGGAGTCCAACCTCAGGGTTCTCCTCAAGGACCTCGAACAGGGCATGGTCGGGGAGGTGGATGACATCAGAGAGGAAGTGGAGCTGGGCGTGGACAGTTGTACGCAGCAGAGTTGGCAGCTCCAGTAGGACCAGAAGTGGTGCAAGGTACGATTTTTTGTTCATCACTCTTGTTTCTTCTTTGTTCGATTCAGGAGCTTCGCACTCCTTTATTTAACCTAGTCTATACCACTCTCTGTGAATAGACATAGAGATACTTTCCATACCACTGGTGCTGAGTACACCTGTTGGAGGCCAGACCAGCTTATCTTGTGTTTGATGAGGATGTGGGCTGATGTTGGGACCACATCGATCTAGTGGGGATCTTCTTTTGCTACAGATGCAGCCATACGATGTCATCCTAGGTATTGACTAGTTGTTTTCTGTAAGTCCCGTTATCGACTACTTCCGAAGAAGAGTCGTGTTCTCCCATGTGGACGGGAAACGTGTAGCTTTTGTTAGTGAGAGGAGCTATCAAGTGGGAAGTCGGCGTGTACATCCACTCCTTTCTTTGTTATGCGGGTTATCAGTGGATCCAGCTGATACAGAGATGGTGGATGTCCCAAAGGGTTATGGGGAGTTCCTTGATGTTTTTCCTGATGAGGTTGTGACTCTACCCCCCCCCCCCCCCCCCGACGTGACGTTGAGTTCAGGATAGACTTAAAGCCTGGTGTCCGTCCGATTTCGATGGCCCCTTATTGGATGGAACATTCGGAGTTGCGAGAGTTGCGGATTTAGATTGACGATGTGATAGAGAAAGGTTTTGATTGACCCAGCGTGTCTCCATGGGGTGCTCCAATTTTGTTCGTAAAGAAGGAAGATGGGGGGTCTCATGTTATGCATAGACTACCGAAGGTTGAACTAGGTAACGGTCAAGAACCGTTACCCCCTCCCAGGGATAGATGATCTCTTCGACCAGCTGGGGGGATCAGGTTGGTTCTCTATGATTGATCTTCGATCGGGATATCATCAGTTGAGGGGGAAGGATAGTGAAATATCGAAGACAAGATTCAGGTACAGGTATGGGAACATCAAATTTGTAGTGATGTCGTTAGGAGTTACGAATGCACCGGTTGTGTTCATGGGACTTATGAACTTTGTCTTCCGATAGTTTCTGGACTGGTTCGTCATTGTGTTTATCAATGACATCCTGATCTACTCATGATCAGAGGAGGAGCACGTGGAGCATCTCAGGGAAGTCTTGGATGTCCTTTGACACCACCTACTTTACGGGAAATTTTCGAAGTGTAAGTTCTTGACACAAGAAGTGCACTTCCTTGGGCACGTGGTGTTGCAACATGGAGTGTCAGTGGACCCGTCGAAGGTGGAAGCAGTTGTTTCTTGGGAAGAACCCAAGAGCGTGGCAGAAGTTTGTAGTTTCTTGGGGTTAGAAGGTCACTATCAGAGGTTTGTTTCAGACTTCCCTCGAGTTGCTTCTCCATTGAAAGCTTTGACTAGGAAGAACCTGGTCTTCCTATGGAGCATGAAGTCCCAGAAAGCTTTCAACTACCTAAAGGAGAAGTTGGTCAGTTATCCAGTTCTCAGGTTTCCAGAGGAAGGGTTGTTGTATGAGGTGTTTTGTGATGCTTGTGGCCTTGGCCTGGGGTGCGTGCTCATTTAGAAGAAGAGAGTGATCTATTATGGGTCTAGGCAGTTACGCCCTCACGAGCATAACTATTCCACCCATGACCTAGATCTTGGAGCAGTAGTGTTTGCACTGAAGTTGTGGCGACAGTACCTCATTGGGGAGTGCTTTGTGGTCTTCTCATATCACAAGAGCCTGCATTATATCTTCTCTTAGCGTGACATGAACATACGGCAGTGGAGATGGGTCAAGTTTCTCCAAGAATATGACTTCTAGATCTCATACACTGAAGGTAAGGGCAATGTTGTGGCTAATTCCTTGGGGAGTATGTCGCATAAGGAAGGGGTTCGGGAATCCACTGATTCTTGGGAAGCGATAGGAGAGTTGTCCGCCTTGAACTTGGATGCATGGGTAGAAGGTGTTAGAGGATGTTTGTTTTAGATGATGGGGTATTACTCCTTGTTGCAGCAGGTGGAAGAGTCTTAGTGGGGGGACTCTGAGGTGGAAGTAATGCGGGATCTTGTTGATCAGGGAAATGCTCCAGAGGGATGGTCAAAGGACAGCTGACATCGGATGCTTTTCCATGGAAGTTTGTTTGTTCCGGAGGTGATGCGTGAGGGAGTTCTCCATGAGTTCCGTAGCTCAGCCTTGGTGGTACATCCGAGAGTTTTAAAAATCTATCGAGGCCTGAGGGAATAGATTTGGTGGCCCAGGGTGAAACAGGAAGTGACCGAGTTTTTGGCTAAATTCCTTGTGTGTCTGTATGTGAAGGTTGTACACCGTGTTCCCAGTGGTTTGTTTCATAATTTAGATGTCCCCGATTTGAATTGGGAGGACATATCGATGGACTTCATCAGAGGAAAACCTAGAGCTCAGGGTGGTTATGATGCTATCTGGTTGGTGGTGGATCGGCTGGTGAAATCAGCTCACTTCTTAGCAATTAAGGAGTTGGGCCCGGTGGGTACCTTAGCATAGAGGTACGTAGACGAGGTGGTGTGTTTGCATGGAGTTCCAAAGACTATCACCTCAGACTGGGATACTCAGTTTACCTCACGAGTCTGGAGGGGGTTACAACATGATTTTGGCACCCATCTATGCCTTAGAACTACTTTCCAGCCCCAGACCAATGGGTAGACAGTTCAGACTATCTAATCGTTGGAGTACATGCTGCGAGCATGCATTCTGGATTTCGGAGGATCATGGGTACAACACATGCCTTTAGTAGAGTTTTCCTACAACAAAGGATTCCAATCTACTATTGGCATGGCACTGTTTGAGGCTTTGTATGGAAGACCATGTCGTTCACCCATTTGCTGGGCAGAGGATGGTGAGACAAGTTCCATTGGCCCAGAGGTAGTGCAGAGCACCACAGAGGAATTCCAGCTAGTACGTGAGAGGATGAAAGCGGCTCAGGACCGACAGAAGTCTTATGTTGATCGTCAGAGGAGGCCCTTGGAGTTCGTGGTGGGAGATCATGTGTTCTTGAAGATTTCCCCTCGACGGGGGCATAGGAGGATTGGGAAAGGGAGAAAGATCTCACATTGGTTCATTGGACCTTTTGAGCTGCTGAGGTGTGTCGGCGAGGTGGCATATCAGCTAGCCCTTCAATCTAAGTTGGAGAAGGTTCATGACGTCTTCCATGTCTCCCAGCATTCTCGGTACTTACATGATGAATCTCACGTTATCGGCTGGGGAGAGTTAGATATGGGAGACGATGCGACCTTCGAGGAACGACTAGTCAGAATATAATATCATATAGATAAGGTTCTCTATGGAAAAACTACTCCCTTGGTTCGTGTGTTGTGGAGGCATGGCGGCCTCGAGGAGAGAACTTGGGAGCTGGAGGCCCAGATGCACGCTCAGTACCTGGAGTTGATTTGACTTGTGTTTTTCTTTGTTCTTCTTAGCTTTATTTTGATGTTATACATTGTACCTTTGATATATGGAATTCTTGGCTTGTTAGTTATGAGACCATTTGTTTCCTCATTCTGTGGAATTGTGTAACATGTTCGGGCATGTGGGGAAGGGAAAAACATGATCCTTATTCGAGACGCATTAATGCGGATGCGATTGAACCCATGCAGGCGAGTCAGTGCCGCCTAAAGCAGATAAAATCTCGACATAGGAAAATGAATTTTTCTCAACCCAAGTGTCTGAGGAGTGTGTTGGTTGTGCGGTGTTGGGGGCAGTGTGAGTTGAAAAATCCTAATGTATGGAAGTGGGAAGACCCGATTCTTAATCTAGACGCATTAATGAGGGTGAGATTAAACCTGTGTAGGCGAGTCAGTGCCGCCTAAAGTGGATAATATCTCGACATAGGAGAAGGAATTCCTAACACTTATAATTAGGGTTGTTGGTTGGGTTCCTGTTATAACGAGGGACCTAAGAGGTATCTTTTTGGGTTCCTATAGGTTGGATTTTGAATTATCGGGGATGAGAATGTTTTAAGAGGTATCTGATGTAATGTATCAGACCTATCCGTCCCATTCCTTCGTCAAAAAAAGGACACGAAGTGTTCTGGAGGGTAAAATGGACTTTTCCCACACTTTTTAGAATTTTGAAACTACACGTCGTGTAGTGTTAGAAAATGCCGTGTACCCCCTCGCTGGGTATACCCTGTGTTGAAGGCCATTTCCTTTCCATGTGAATTTAATGGGTACACACTGTGTACCCAATACTACACTTCGTGTAGTCCCTCCCTGCATACGTGTTACCGTTAAACCATGTGTTGACTAGTCAACGATTATGTGCCGTGTTGGAGCCATGTCCTTACCATGCAAAATAAATGAGTACACATTGTGTAGCCAATACTACACACCGTGTAGTCCCTCCCCGCGTACGAGTTACCCTCAAACCATGTGTTGACCAGTCAACAACCGCGTTCCGCGTTGAACGCCGTGATGGAAGCCATGTGGTGGCCGCGTGAAATGGACAAGTACATGCCATGTACTATAAAGTACACGCCGTGTAATTTGGCTTTTCACACCTATAAAAGGAGGGGTCCCCTACTCCATTTCAAAACACCACTCTCCTCCCCTTTCATCTAAGCAGAGCTCTTCCAAGAGACTCGAAGGTGCCTTTTTTCCATAACTTCTTCGTAGGTGCTCCGATTTACGATCCGTAAGCAGCCATGGGTTCGTAACGATGAGGTGGAACTTCTGTGCTTGGATCTGTTGCCTCTCCTCTGGAATTTCCTTTCCATCTTCAAACTGAGGAGGTTTTTTCGGGACTCTACGGATGTGACGGACGCAGACGAATTTCTTCTAAAGTTGATCTGGGGGAGTGTTTTGAATAGAACCTGTTGAGGTAGGGATCTTACCTTCATCTCTCCCTAAATTTTGCATCATGTGGGGTGGGATTCATCTTGTTTAAGTGAAACAAATTTGAACCGGTTTAATGAAGATAATAACAGTCTTATATAATGGGGATGGGAAGTTGTGAATGCAGTTAATTTATTGTATATCTTGTGATATTATGTTGTGAATTGGATAGGCTTATTCCTACTAGAAATCACGGTCGTTGGGGGCCTTTTTTGTGCAATTAAAATTTTCCCTATCTTTCCAGACTGTTTTTTTGAATGGAACATTATTGAATGTGGAATTTGGATATCTCATAAAGTTGGATGATTTAAAATCCAAAACCCTTGTGTGATCACCCCGGTTGAAAAAATGGAATAATGAACATGTGGGTGTTGATTTGGATACGTGGAATGTGATGGGGGTGTTTTTTAGGGTTTTTGTGGATCGAGTGAGTAGCGGGGCTGCGGTTGGCTTGCTTGTGGGTTGGTGTGAATGCTATGTTGGTGATGGGAAGCGAGGCTACGATTAATGGTATTAAAGGGATAATGATGTATGGTGTGGTTGTGGTTATGGTGGTTAGAAGTGGGGATGCAGGGATGGGTTTGAAAGTGAACGAACTATGAGTTGTAAATAATAAATAAAAGTGGAAGATTTAATGAATGGTGGGTCGTGGTAATGAAATTGGAATAATAATTAATGGGATGGTTGGTTATTAAGAAGGAATTTTTTGTGCTGCTTGTGTTTTCCTAACTTGATTTGTGGATGGTAGGGATATGTTTTATGAATGATCATTGTTGTTAGTTTTGGAAAGTTTCCCACTAGTAAAGGAACTAATAAAATGATTCTATTCAAACATGAAAACCTAAATGGGTTTGGGGTTGTTTGTTATATGCATGCTTCGTAGTAGCAGTGTCGAGGCACATTCTCAGTTCTTGGATTAGAAGCCATATTTTGGGGTGATTGTTTGGTATATATATATATATATATATATATATATATATCATTTTGTTTTATCGCACCCCACCCATGTTGAGCACTTAGTTTCGAACACTCCCATTTCAGGGGAGAGAGTGTTTTCCCCTTAGTTACTAGCTTTTTCCGGCTCTTTCATCCCTAGGTTGTGATGGCTTGAGGCGACCTTACACCCAAGACTTTTCGTGTAGGTTTCGATTGGGGTGGTTTATCCCAAGACTCTTCAGGCTTGTTTTACTTTTTTCCTAAGAACCTTCGAGATGAGGACCAAGTGTGTGAGGGCGGGATATGTGGTTATGAGGCCCAGGTGTGTGAGGGCGGGATACGTGGTGGTGAGGCCCAGGTGTGTGCGGGCAGGATACATGGTTGTGAGGCCCATGTGTGTGTGGGTGGGATACGTGGTTATGAGGCCCAGGTGTGTGTGGGCCAGATACGTGGTGGTGAGGCCCAGGTGTGTGCAGGCGGGAAGAGTGAGCGTCAGGACGTTCTCCGTAAGGAAGTGCAGCTAGCTAGTGGGGGAAAATGGTGCAGGGTACCCAATACTTTTGTTCTTATATACTACTACTAGTTTTGACTGTGTTTTCGTGAGTGTGGCCGGTGGGGTTGGGTGGATATAATTCCTTTCTAGGTTTCTTCTGTTGTTCTCATGAGACATTATGATGTATCGCCACTTGTGAATGAGAGATTTAGGTTTCCTTACTGAGTATAATTGTATGCTCACCCTACGTTTACTTTCAGGTTTCCAGGAGGACTACCAGGGTTGTGCGGGACCCTACTAGTCGGGACAGTTGGAGTTATTGCAGTTTGATGTACTTGTTTCTTTTGATATTGTACTTTTGAGATTTCTTGTACTTGTACCTTGTTTCAGAACTATTTAAAAATTCATGTTGGATTCGTTTGGGTTTATTTCTATACACTTGTTCTTTTCCTTTTTTGTGGTTGACTTATCCTATTTCCTGATCCTAAATAACAAAAAGTGTAATGCCTCCCATATTTGTAAAATCTCATACCTTTGGTACTAATCACCACCCCGGGGCCTACTGGAGGCGGGACTCGGGGGTCATTATCTCCCTTTCACCATTTCCAGCTCAGGAGGGGAATCATTGGTGGGAGGGGTTCGTGACAGGTGGTTTTTATTTCTGTAGGAAAATTATAATGATTTGGTTTTTCATGGGAATTTCTTTAGAGACATAAGTGGGTTTATCTTGGTGGATCAAACTAGTGTTTCATTGTTAGTTTTCGCCTTGTCAATTTTTTTTCCTCAAACAATTAATTTATTGTTTCAACACTAATACATTTAAATATATTTTTTAAATATCAAAATAAATGTATATGGCAATAAAAGACAATGTTCTAACCATAATTTTTTGTAATATATCAGAATATTTTCTAATAAATCACAATATTTGGATCATTATTCATTGAGCACCACTCATTAACCACTATTGAAGGGTCAATTTTTCTACTAATTAATTATGTTCCTAATTAAATCCCCAAAATAAATAGAGTAATACAACTTCCTTCCATGAACCATGTGTCCCAAAACCCACCTTTTAGTGAATAAATCCACTAAATCCTTAATAAATATTCAATTTTCATCCATTATTAGTAATTTTAATCACTTATTTGAATATTCAAGATTTATAAATGAATATTATAGTTAAAACAATGTAATCAATCATTTAATAATAAAATTTTCCCAAACTAATTATTTTACGATACATCCTCTAATAGACCATGTAAACCAACTGTCACCTAAATTGACAACATTAAATAATTTTTCCGATGATTTTAATTAATCTAAAAAATATTTCCATTCCTTGTGTTATTAAAATCATTCTAATAAAAAAATCATTCACTTCAATACATCTTTTACTAAAATAATATACTATTTTAAATAATTAAAATTTTCACTCTCCCGTAGTGTCTTCGTATACAATCATAAATAACTCATATTTAATATATTTTCACAAAATAAATTCCACCCACATTCCTCTAATTACATCACCATAAAAGTTTAAAATATCATGTATTTTCATTATAAAATAATTCAATGTAATACTTAAAATAAAAATCAATATTTTCCAATGTCCAAAATATTTTCAAATTCCATAAATTTTTTCAAACTTTTAAATATTATGTTTTAAAAAGTTATTAAACATATACACTGAGAACATCCACTATATAGTATCCTGGAAATAATAATTATTTTCAAAGACTTTTTATTTAACATCAATATGTTTAACTAATTATTTTTTTATTTGAATATTCAATTCAAACTCCGAAATTTTTCACTTCTTAGAGTGATTTATATGTTTTTTCTACTTATGTAACCCACGATGAAAATGAATTCTATTAATAGTATATACGAACATAGAATTTTCTACTCTAAAATGTAATTTAGTTTTTAAAATTGAAGTCTCATATCAGTTAATGTGATAAAATGGAAAATTTACATGAATGGTAGCCCTTAAATTTTTTCTATGTGTTCTATTGAAATCAGATTATAGTGTATACCTATCGGATAATTTTTTATTGACATTCCATGCTATATGAATTTTATGTGAAATTTATTATTTATGAAATAAATGAATATTTTTCATTTGATATTGAATATTAATATATAATTAATATAATATTGAAAGAATATTTTAAAATTATTGGTTTTTCTAGAATGGTGTCTTTTTCCAATGAGAGGTATATGTTATGTAATAATGAAATAATCCATAGACCAATCATTTTCATATATTTATTTTTTCTATTTGTCAACATATTTTCATTATATAAATACATAATTACGGTACT
Organism: Viscum album; assembly: GCA_963277665.1. Classification (NCBI taxonomy): domain Eukaryota; kingdom Viridiplantae; phylum Streptophyta; class Magnoliopsida; order Santalales; family Viscaceae; genus Viscum; species Viscum album. The sequence goes on from OY728121.1 coordinate 113,471,615, forward strand.
ATACCATGGTTATTATTGTTTCTTAGAAATATACCTGTAGAGTCATAAAATTTTCGGGATAACGATCGTGCTTCAATATGGAGGTGTATTAATGAGGCATCCATGCAAAAATATTACAATTAGACTAAATTTTCAAAATTGATTATTTTTTGTTAATTTATAAATACCATATTATGGTAATTTTCAAGGGTTATTCATTAAATATTCATCTATCAAATAATTGACAATTATTCACTTATGAAATAACATAGATTCTTTTTTCAATATAATTTAATGCAGTTTTTCAAAATATTTATTATTTGAGAAATAATTTATTTGGGGTTTAATCTATTATAATAATTTATTTTATTGGGGATTAGTTATTTATTTTTACAAAAATAAGTATCATTGATGAAGGTAAAGGATCTTTTGGATTAATTTGGTTGATGATAATAATACTATTAGTAGTTAATAAAATTACTTCACCTAATTTTTTTTATGTTTCTATTATGGTTACTTTTCCGGAAATCATAGAGATAAACCATGGTAATAATTTCCAATATTTTTAAATTGGATGGATAACTCATCAGTTAGTGGGAATACATTCCAACATTCCACTATTATTAATTTTAAAATTTCAGATCATTTTAATTTTGGTTTATTCAATATTTTATGACATAATGATCGGTGAACAACGGATTAGGGTTTATGTGTGTGTTTACTAGAAAATGTACAATTTATTTTAACCTTTTAAGAAATGTGTATTTAATATTTTTTAGATGATAGAAACCAATGGAATAAAGTTAAATAAAATGAAGTATGACATTGATTTTTGGGGTATTGGACTTGATCGATATTGTAGGGTGGCTTTAAGGAATCATCAGTGGAGTGAATCATGTGTAATTTTTATCAAGATCACAATTGATCGAGCTTGAAATATGTTCAAGATAAGTAGATTAACCGGATTTAAAACTACAGACTACCAAAAATATCATCATTCTGGACACATTCAATGTAGTGTTCATTATATAAAATATAGGGTTTTAAAATCTTATAAATATCACATAGGGTGTGACCTCATGTTATATATTGTGTATTATTGGGCAAGTATTAAGAGAAGGTTCTAGTTCTACACTATGAAAACCCTATTGGACATCACACCAAGTTTCTTATTATAATGTAAATGTACATTAGAAGAAACAGATCAGTGTGTACCTAGGGTACCTTCCCAACATTCATATATTCAAACTTTTTGTGTATCGCATTGAACATATCTTGTATAAATGAGAAAAAATATCTATATATAACAAATGTACATGAAAAAAACTTTCATAGTTCAACATGTAGTGTTATAATGTACATACTTAGTATCCTGGAACATGACTCGATGTATACTAGTGATGCAATCAAATATGGACTAGGGAGTCCAAGATATCTGGTACCATAATGGAATCACTATGTAAACTAATTAAACTTGTTTTAAATAACTATAAAACACACCATGAACATGATTATAAAATAATCCTATTACACCCAATAGTTACACACAATTTCATTACTCAGGAGTCAGAACTGGACGCATGAGTAATCCATTATATGAGATTTTCAATATTGAGAATGATATAGACTTTTTCATAAATAATTAGGTTTATGAAATGGAATCTTTTTAAAATGTTATTTCTTAATTTTATAGAGATGACATTGGTGTGTGGTTGGGTGATTTGGTACTTTCATTGGTTTTATAACCCATAGAGATATTCTTTGGATAAGGACGAGGTCCTCCATATGTATTTTGGAGTAGGCACACCATGGGGTTCCTGATCTTGACTTCCATTGTTGGTATGTGAGACCTCTCTTAATGAAAGGGGTTAGTACCACCTTGACCCTGACATGGTTTTGGTCCCCCACTCTATTGGCTAGTTCAGTACACCCCCATGTGATTGGTTGAGGTTCCTCTATATGTAGAGGTCAGGGTTCCCATATGAGATAATTCAAGATAATTACTCCATTATGGTCCAACACCCCCTTGCCTAGAGTATAGACTTTATAAAGGAATATATCTCTATGAAAATGATTTCTATTGTGTATGATTTGGTGTGATATATATATTTTAAGTATTGAAATTCACTAACCACTATAGATCCTTTATAGATATGACCAATATATAGGCTATTTAATATTATTGGAGACCAACAATTTTATGGGTATCATCAAGTAATGGTGGGATATTTTCTATTATAAAGATGATATATTCAATAAAAATGTTACTCAATTATCCCATGGTTTTCTAGACCACTTTGGAAATCATGAACCTTTTAGATACAATTCATTTTAATTTTTATTATGGTGAGATAAATGTTTTATATTATATTTTTATTTTATGTTTGTCCAAATTGGTATGTTTATTCTCCCCCATTCATGTTATTTGTTCCCACCTATGTAGTGTTTTTTAGTAAATGTATGAATTGTATTCTTAGTGATTAATGTGGAGTTCTAGATAGTGAAGTTGGTATATAGTAACTAATGGGGGATCATTTTGGGACCTATTTGTTGGTTGAGTGGGTTCCATGAGACCATTTAGTGAGGAGGTTTCTGTTAATAGTTGGAGTAAGTTATAATAGTGTTTTTACCTTTTCTATTTTATTTCATATTTTGGAAATATCTTAGTGGTATTATACATGTCTTTTTTTATCTCATGATGCTATTTTTGAACATTTTCACCCACTGTATATATATATATATATATAATTTTTGGCTATTATTATATATTATACCTATGTTTATGTTATGAGTTATTATAGGATATGGAATCCAATTTTATGAAATCTTTTTGACAATATCCTAACACTATCCCTTTAGATGTGGTATTGGGGAAAAATAATATTCCTCCCACTAAACTAAGAGGGGTCTCAGTGGTTTGGTTCATGTCAGAATGGTGTCAGAGAAGTTCTAATATCATGGAATAATTTTGGAGATACATAAAATTAGAGGATTGTTTTGTAATTTTTTTTGGTAGGAGTATAATGGGATCATGAGTTTAGTTATTAGACCATGTAAACTAACATAGTTTCAATGACTGACATTTCCTTTCAACATGAAAATGATAAATTTTTGTTAACCTAAAAATCTAATGTATAATTTTCAATGTATATGACTGTTAGTATATGATTAATATGGCTTTCAATTATTATCTTTCATGTGTCCTTCATAAGATATCTGAAACCACTTATTCGCTTCTGACTATGGTTTGAAACTAATTAAAAGGGAATGTTACTCAGAAATATTCCACTCATATTTTCAGATAGGGTCACCCAACATTCGTGAAAGGGATTAGGCTTCTCACCTCTACTTTCGTAGGTGAAGAGGTATATCTAAAATGACATATTGAGTGGTATCATATCCATATGAGATGATGGAAGATATATTATTATTTCTTATATTATATTTTTTATATAGAGATGATGGATGTTATTGATTCGTTGGGGAGATATTCTTGTAGTTTGAATTTATTAAATGTATTCTAGTTATTGAAACCTGATTGATTTATTTGGATTGACAATCCTTTGGTGATACAGGATTAGTTGAGATCGGGGACTCATGTTTACGTATCCATTTCAAATTTACACCAACTAGATAGTTATCCATTCTTTCATTTTCCCTCATATGGGGAAATCTAGTTTTTTACATTTACCTAAAAATCAGAAAACACTTAAATAATGAACATTGGGGTATCATTTTTTCCATTATTTTATATTCGATGAAATTGAAAGGAGATAGAAACTCTTATAAGTAGCATGACCATGAAATAATATGTGTTGAGTTTTCAAATGAATTTTACCTTAGTATTGATCTAATATTGATTATATATAAGATCTAGGGTTCTAGTTATGTCTCTATATTGATATGTTTAGTTATGTTTTTTTGGGAATGAATCTATAAATGTATCATTGAATAATTTTTTACGTGATTGCATTCGTTAAAAAAGAGGGCCTCCATGTTGTTTTTGTTAACAAATTAGACTACAATGTTAAATTTTTTGACAGATGAGGGTTTTCATTGGGAGTTATCATGTTCAAGAGATGTTGTCTTCCTTCCATGATTGGAAGAAGAACCTGGAAAATGGAATGGATTATTTGGAAAAGGGACATGCACTCCAGTTTCTTAGAGTCTTGGAAAGTAGTGTTCCATTTTTTTCAAGAACAGAACATCAAAATATGGAAAAGGAAAATGGGGCTCCCATGTTTTGGTTTAGGCGTGAATTGTCACTAGGGAAAAATAGGCTTAGGCTGATGGAATAGTGAGATGGGAGGAGACATGTGTGTGGTGATCAAGGTGCCTAAAATTCTTTTAAATAGAGGTCCAACCATCCTCATTTGGAATGAATGAAACCACTTAGAAAAAATATGATCTCTTGTTGCACAAGTTGGTTTTGGTGTGCAAGTGGTGGTTCGGGCATGCATGATTAAAGTTATTCATTCATTGCACACCAATATTGGGTTGGGTATAGATGGGTTTTAGTCTCCCAATTTCTAATTGGTTGAAGGGAGTGTCAAGAATGTGGTTAGGTGAAACTAGTGCTACATGAATAGAGAATTTATCTAGACTTAGAGAATCTTGCAAGTAAATCTAAGGCTATGTGAATTGTAACACCCCAAGCTTCCACAGTACGCTTCTCTTTGAATAATACATTTGTGTGTGTTGTACGCAACTTCAAGTTCTAACACACACCACAACCAATCAAAGTAGCCGTTATGAATAGTAATACCTACATTTGGAAATTTTATAAATTTTACCTTTCAAAATGGACTTCATTTTTGGATTTGGAATATCGAATTTAGCCAAGGGTAAAATTTTGGAACTTTTCGGAAAACTTTTATATTTTGATGAATAGTGAAAATTACTAAATTTTAATTAAAAACAACTTTTTTAATAAAAATAATTAATAGTGATAAATTATACTATTTAGTGGTTTTAAAGTATAATTAGAATATAATTTTACCATTTTATAAAATGGTGGTCATTAGAATTAATTTCACTATGAAATTGGACATAAACAATTGTCAATCTTTTGATTGACATTGTCTCTTAAAAACAAGCTATTTGTTTTGACAACAGGAATTAATTATAAAATTTATTAAAGAAACTTATATGTTTTTAATTTTTTAAAATAGAAACCAATTTTGAATTCAGAATATCAATTATAACTTAGGGTGAATTTTTGGAATCTTTCTGAAAAACATAAATTTTTGTTGAATAGTGAAACCACTAAGTGGTAGTTTAAAAACTAATTTTTCGTGTAAATGAAACATTACCACTTTTGTGATTTTATTTTAAAAAATATGATATACATGGTTTTCATTAAGAATTAAAATGTGGTTCAATGGGATTAAAATAAATTTTTGGTGAATAGTAACTTTTATGTTTTATTAATCACGATTAAAGGTAATAAGTGAAATTTAAGGTAAAAATGATATTATAAAAATATAAAAATATCTTGAAAAATATCCTACACTAATTGGAAGAGTCAGGGCCGACCAAGACTATCCATGGGTCAACTTGGGGACCCCATGGAGCCACATGGGTAAGAAAATGACATTAATAACTTTTTATCTAAAGTAAAAATAAAATTGTCACAAACATGTGTTGTTTTACTAAAACAATTATTACATGGGGTTATATATGTTAAAATTTTGACTATAAATTTTAATTGGAAAGATAAAAATATATACTAAATCATGGTAATTTTTTTATAATTTTAGACATTAAATAAATAAATTTATTTATCACACCATGATGATGGAACGATTACCTCATTAATTAATGATTTAAATAAATTGAAAATATAATGCAAAATCTAAGACATAAACATGTGAAAACCCTATTGGATGAGTATATTTAACACCCTTTTCACCTTAAATTCTAAAAATATAACTGTGGGACCTTTAAAATCCGAAACGGATTTCTTAATAATGTAACATTTCATGAGTTTCCAAGAGTGCCCCTCCTCTCCTCTTATAAAAGGCCCCCACCTCTAACACCTTATTCACACCATCAATGTCATTTGGCTCGGGCATCCTCTTCCCAAATACTCTCTAAAATTCCCTCTCTTACTCCTAAAAGCTTCACATTGGGCATAAGTCTTCTCAAGGAAGCCTTTGGCTCAAATCAAAGAGAGTTACCCGATTTTAAAGGTATTGTCTTCCCTTATGTTGTTTTATTTTATTTTGCTTCTCCAACCCCCTAAACAATTTTTATTCATTTATTTTGTAACAACAACAGTATATTAAATATTATAGGATGTTTTTATGAGAATTATTTGATTTACACTTACAGACACCTTCCTGTAATGGTTAAAGAACATACTTTTTTTGTGGGTAGCGAATTATTGCCTCACGAAACGATGACTGTTCAATACTGTTTTAACACCACTCATGGTGGCCATATGATGAAACTATGTTTATATATGATATATATTTTGTTTATGTATTCCTTATTCTTTTGTATTTTTCATTTATGTAATACCTTTATGACTTCCATTATGGGTAAACGCGATAATTTCATTTTCGGAAGTGCGGACTACCGCCCCCTCAAAGTGATTTGAATCTTTAATGCCATATGTGGGATGTATAAAGGATGGATTTAATGATATTATATATGATATTATACTGTAATATACCTTTATATAATTTTTATTTCATTCCATTAAATGTGAAAATGAAATGAATGTAGCGTTCATGCGTACATACGGCTTATCGTCTCCATGAACGGTGAATTTCATTACTTACCTCAAAATGTTACGTAATATTATGAAAGAATGTATATACTGGATATATATGATATATATGATATCTACATAATGAATATTATTCTGTATATAATTTATATTTGGCCCCATGAACAACTTGTAATTATATGAAGTTTATTTTTGACTCAAGTACCAAAGATCGACCAAATGACCGTTATTAACATAAATAATTACATAATGTTCATAAGATAGTAATAATTGATATAAAAGGAATAATAAACTTAAAAAATGTTCTTAAGAAATTATAAATTAACTCTAGTTTATTATTCAGGAGGTTAAAGAACGGTCGAGTCAAGTCGGACACGAGGTAAGGGACATCGTTTCAATCTCCTTTCATTGAGGCATATTTTTTTTATACACAACTTTCTTTTATACAGTTTATAAACCCCTTTGAATTTTATGTTTATTCAAAAGGAATCATTTTTATACTAAGCATTTTACTAAATGACAAAAGGGAATGTTTTTTTGTCGTACGTATGCGGCAACAACGACTTTTCTGCCACCATGACCATTATTAGAGTTTCGGCTTCCTCTACAAGCCATAATTTTTTTAAATGAAATATAAATACAAAGTTTAAATTTTCTTTTATTTTGGAATTGAAAATTGTTTTGAAAGTGTTTTTATTATATCAATGTGTTTTATTGATATCTTGTGATTGAAATGTGGAAATTTTATGTTTCCTTTATGCATGTTTTATGTGATACGATTATGTTATGGTTTATGATATGTTTAAACCTATTCATATGAGGAATGCATTGGACATAATATGTGACGGTTGGAGCCTTATATAGCTCCACGATGTATCGGTAGGTCTCATGAGACAAACTAGTGTCTTGGAATGAGGCTTTGACAAAATCTTATTTGTAGTATTGGCACGAGGCCTTGGCTATGTGGTTATGATAGTCTGGCATTATGTATTCCATCATTATGAAAATTGTTATTGATATTTCATGTGATTATTCAACCAGTAGAATATCCATGTGAATAAGTAAATGGAATTATTTCATTTTACTTTTTCCATATTATTCTAATGTTGATGTTTATAAGGATTTTGTTTTAGTTATAAATTGCCTTAAATGTTTATGTTTATTTATGAAAGATTCTGCTATATTTTTATCTTTAATGAGAATCTGAGCTCACCCCTTCCAATGTTTTAATTTTTCCAGGATGTGAAAAAGTATATTATGACTGACCTGCAGGGATAGTATGAGGGGATATGAAGACAAAATTTTGTTGTAGTTTTATTTTACTTTATGACGTAATGTAAGACTTATGAATGTATCTTTTTTTCCAAGGCTACTAAAATAATCGGTCTTTCGAGACTTGATATTTTGTGATCAAGCCAATGTTACACAATAATGCACCGACTCTGGGTAACTTTGGTTGGGGCGTTACACGAATATTGGGAGATTGCCTGGTACCTCTAGTGGAAAGTGATATTCACCACTGGATGAATATTGGACATCAATAAATAATCTAAATACAATGTAGGATTCATTAATTTGTGATAATGAAGGGACCTACATGCCATTAAAATGTGATTGGACCTATTGAAGAAACAGTGAGCACAACTCAGTGGAGAGAGCATCAAGCTATCAATTTGTGAGTGGTTGTAAACCAAGAGGGATAGTGAGCCAGGTCCAAACATTTTAAACAGTAGTTCACTTTTAGTGGATTTGGTACATCAGCACATCCCTCGTGTATGCTCCTTTTACGTAGTCGAGTGAGGGTGAACCATGTAAAATCATAATGTTTCTTGTGAATGTCTTAATTTCTATTTATACATTGATACATGAAATAGAGAGAAGAGAGCATTCACTAATAGAATAAATAGATCAATAGGGGCTTTTTTTTAACTTCAATGCCCTAATTCACCCCCTCTTAGGGTATCTAACCCAGTGGACCTAAAAATTATTACCATGGGGAAATATTGATATCAGTGTTTCTCTCACAAATAGAGGTCTCTATTTATAAAGGGATTCAGATCTTATATGTGTACCATTTTTAGGTATGGAATAATGAGATGAAACACTATGTCCAATCTTTGGGAATTGATGTGTTTAATTCTTCAATGCATGGTATAACTGCCTATATTAATAGTGGTGAATTATCTGATGTCGAGCAAAAACAATTGGATACTGATGCCTAGGAAATCAATTCTTTAGGGGGATCCCTATACAATGATATTTATATGATGGTGATGTCATAAAAAACCTCTCATTCCAGGTGGGAAAATCTATTGAATATATATGAAGGATATAAAAGTGAGAGAGGCAAATTTGAAGGTCCTGTGGTACAAATATCATGATTCGATAATGAACCCAAAGGAGTCTGTTGATGCATTCTTTGACAGGGTAAATGTTGTAGATGAATACAACCAGGGTCTTGGTGAATTCATTTAGGGCATAAAAATTGTGAAGCACATCCTCAGGAATATTACACCTTAGTTCAATCCGAAATTTTTATTATTGGAAGATAACAACCTGAAAGAGCTGACATTGGATAACCTACACAGTACCGTAGTTGCATATGAAATGATAAATGATGATAACGATGCTATGGAAAAGAGAAAATATAATTATATGGAATTAAAGGCCATGAAGAAGTTCACCATTGAATATTTTCAAGAAGAATAAGAGAGAGAGAAGGCGATGTCATTTATTTTCACAAATCTACAAATATGAAAAAGAATGTTCCTAGGGAAAAACACACTTTATTTTTTTAGATGTGGAGAAGCTGGTCATCATGCAGCAAGGTTCCCCAAGATGATTCCAAAAGATGAGGTTAATGAAATAGAAATTCCAAAAATGAAGTCTTTAGGCTATGTGAAAGGTAAGAAAAAGTTAAATAATTTTTTTAGATGAAGAAAAATCTTCTTTCACATGAATGTGACAGTTCATATTAATTTGAGATTGAGGAGGTTGAAGAGATAGAGAACTGAAAAGATTGTGTGTAAAATTCAATGGTTTGTGTTTTTGGTAGTACTCTGAAAAATGAAGAAACCGACATTGACGAAGAAGAATATGGTGAAGGAAGAGTTGATGTGCATGTTGAGTTTGAGGATAGTCATTAAGAGAAAGATGTTTAGAGTGCCAAAAAAAGAAATCTAACAATGTAGTTCATGACTCAAAACATTGTATGCAACAATAGGAAAAAGGGAAGTCTTAGTTGATGGTTGAAATTGAGCAACTTGAGTAATTTACAATAGAGGACTCAGAATATTTTAGTGAGTATAAAATATATATTTAAGAACCTAAAAGGGAAATCAATTGCTTGAATAACAAAAAGAAAGATAATATCAATCATATCGATGAACTTAATAGATAATTTTTCAGTCTACGATAGAATGTTAAGGCCTAAGAAATACATCTGATACCCAAAACATTATCGGGAAAGAAGATCATTCAGAAGATTGAAATGAAGAAAGAGTATCCTTGTAGTTTAGTAGGAATGAAGCAGAAATCATGCTCAGATGTTAAGGCTGAAATGGGGCTCGATCTGTAATAAAAAGTAGTCATGATTGAAGTCAGATCACAAGTGCTCATTCTGATAATGAAAATTGATGTGGTTACAAAGAAGAATCATAAAATTAATAGAAATCAAGGGAATACTAGTAGTACATAAGTTTCACACAAGAGTGCACCTTTAATCAGGTGTTATTGGTGTGAAATGTTGGGGCATTCAAAAAATGTGTGTTCTATATCGAGAAGATACTAAATAGCAGTAGAACAGATACAGCAGTTGAACAGTGATAATTTCTCTAGAACATATTTCTAAGGAAACTGTTTTTGGTGTTGAGGATTTATGAAATGTCTATATATTGTACATCTACTATACAAAGGTATGTGAAAAACCAGAAAAGAAATTTTCGCAAGCAATAGATCAATGAACCAATAGAGGAGTTGAAAATGTAAAATTGATTTGAAACTTTTAAACATGAAGCTACTCCAACATTATCTGAGAAATATTAGAAGTCTTAATATATGCTGAGTGGAAAGAAAAAAAAATATGGACCAAGATTAAGTTAGAAGAGAAGGCAATGGTAGCTAAAATTTACAATAAAGCATCAGACTGTTCTGGTGTATGAATCCTTGAAATTGGTTTCACATATCACATGAAAGGCTACATGTTTCTTTTTATAGGTATAAAATATGAAAATAAAGTATTTTAAGTTTTTGTAAATGATTGTTTCATGAAGATTATTAGATCAGGAAAGGGCAAGTTTGGGGGGAAAGAAATGAGATGTGTTGATGTCTTAGTAGTAGAAGGTCTCCATCACAATTTTATTAGTGTCAGTCAGCTATATTTCTTAGGGAATCCTGTAATGTTTTCTAAGAATACATGTGTCATAAAAGGAAGGGATGGTTCAGTGGTTCTTCTAGAAAAAATGAACAAGGTAAATCTCTTCATAGAGAGTGGAGAAGAAGATATGTGTTTTTGGTCGAGAGAGGAAGAAAACAAGATGGCAATAAATTGCTTGGTCATCTGTTCCAACCATCCTGATAAGATATGGTGATGTTTGATGAAACTAGTGATCTCCCAGAGATATTACGTGATCATAAACACTCACATGATGCTTTTAAATAGGGTAATATCATCATAATTTCATACAATGATAAGGGAAAAGGCCAACAAGTGTACTCAAATTGGTGTGTGCTGATCTTTGTGGGCATATACCACCAAGATCCATTTATTGAATGAGATATTGAATTGTCTTTATTGATGATTATAATAGAATGGAAAGGTTATTCATCATTTCCCATAATTCTGATGTGTTTAGAAGCCTAAAATAGTACCGGAGGGAATTTAAAAAGGATTCTTGGGCAGAAAATATCTGATGTTTAGCACGAAAAATGGTACAGAATTCACAAATAGTTAGGTGGAATACCATCATGAGAATAAATGGATAAGACATCATGTTTATTTAGTGAGAACAATCCAACAAAATGGAGTTGTTGAAAGGAGAAATATGATAATAAACAACATTAATAGAATGATGATTATAGAAAAAGTCTTACTGGAGAAGTTCTGGAAGGAACCATTATTGACATTGGTATACATTTCTAATAATGGCTTGTAATGTTTTAAGAAATGAATGACTCTTTATAAGATTTGGTATTGAAAGAAGTCAAATGCTAAATACTATCAAATATTTGGAAGTAAGTTCGTTATCCTCAATATGGAGAAACGTAGAAAATTTGAGTTGCGTAGATATGAGGGAATATTCTAAGAAAACTCAGGAAAAATAAAAGCATAAAATTGATTTAATAATAAAATTGGAAAATTATTTGAGGGAAATGATGTCACTGTTGTGGAAAATTACGTGATGAATCAACATCATAGTGAAGAGTTTCTTGGTGAAAGTGATGAATAGGAAAGTTACACTGGAGGAGAAGAAGTGGATGATGCTGATTTAGAAGAAGATTATAATTATGAGTATGAGAAGGTAAAATCTGTATCTAGATAGTAGCCTATGAGTCGAGATGAAATTGACAGGAATAGTATCATTGGTGATCAGTCAGCTCCAATTCAGACAAGAAGAATGAAATCACTACAGCAGACACCATTCCAATCTCAGGTGGAGCCTGAATTCTTTGATGATGTAGCTTTTGAGGAAAACTTGGTTCGTGCTACGAATGAAGAGTAAAATAAAATTTAGAAGAACTAGATGTTGGAGATTTTTTCGAGGCTATGTGATAAGAATGTCATCAGGACTAAATGGGTCTATCACAACAATATGAAAGAAGATGACATAATGATTCAAAACGAATTCTGACTAGTGTGAAAAGGATACTCCCAGATAGAGGTAATTGATTTTGATGATACTTTTTCACTATTTGCAAGGCTGTAGACAATAATATTATTCCAAGACATTGTTGTAAAAAAAACTTCAATTTATTCTAGATGGATGTCAAATCATCATTCTTGAATGGGGTTCTGGGGGAAGAAGTGTATATCGAGCAGTCAAATGGTTTTCTCATTCATGGGGATGAGAACAATGTTTATTAGCTGAAGAAGGTGTTATAAGGGCTGAAACAAGAACCAAGATCATGGTACTAAAGGCCTGATCAGTATTTTAAGAAGTTTTGTTTCCAATGTGGCAGAGTTTAGTACAATATAAATTTACATAATAACAGTAATTGAAGGATGATAATGCTAGTATATGTTGATGACATGATATTTGGTAGAACATATAAAGCTCAGTGGAGACAGTTTACCAAATTCATGAAAAGTGAGTTTGAGATGTCAATGATAGGTGAGATGATGTTTTTCCTTTGTTTACAGGTGACACATGGATGGAATGTAACTTTCATCTCTCAATCCAAGTATTCCATGTAGGTTATTAAGAGTTTTGGGATGGAAAAATTCATGGAAATGAAGACTTTGGTTGCTACCAGGATGAAATTTTCAAAATATGATGAAGGCATGGTGGTTAATATCATAGAATATAGGAAAATTATTGGAAGTTTAATGTACATGGACACATCAAGTCTGAACATTTTATTCACCACATGCCAAGCATTGTGATATCAATGTAATCCCAAGGATATACAGATGATTATTGGGAAAATAATACTTTGGTATATCAAGGTAATGGTGGATTTCCACTTGATATATAATAAAAAACCATAGTCATAATTTTTGGGATATACTGATGATGCTTTGGATGGTTCAGTGGATGAGATGAAATCAATTTCAGGAGGTTCTTTCTATATTAGTGGATTGTTTATTTCATGGATAATAAAGAAGCTACATTTAATTTAATTAAGCATTGAAAAAGCTGAGTATATTGTGGCCACTCACGCATGCACATAATTATTGTGGATAAATTATCAGTTTGAGGATATGGAAGTTGAATTGAAGTCTCTGAGTGGAATATAGTGTGATAACTCAACTTCTATCAATCATAGAAAAAAAATCCAGTCCATCACTCAAGGACAATGAACATTGAGATAAAAAACATTTTATCAAGGATAAGGTTGATTAGGGAATTTGGAAATTGGAGTATATGACTATAGAACTACAGTTTGTAGAAAATATGATAAAGGCCTTTCTTACAGAATCTTTTGAGAGGCATCAACTAGCTATGAGAGATCAGTCGACACCCCGTATTAGGAAAAGTGTGGGTGTGCCCCCTCCCCCTCTCCTTGAGGTATGGTGTGTTTTACTTACTATTCTAATTGGTATTCTCTTCTCTATTGTAGACTACAAAATTTTTTCCTTTGGGTTTATTAACAAAGGTGGAGAAATAGTGAGTCTTAAAGGGGGAGAAGTTATGGATAAATAAGGGAGAAAATATATTTTCCTAAGACCCAAGGAGAAGCTGATAGGTGGGGAAGCTAGATTGTGGTAATTTATCAAGAAAATTGAAAGAAATAATAGGAGGAGCACCATTATTGGCTTATGTGGTGTTTGAAGAGAACATCCAGAGCTTAGCTTGGACAACATAAGAACACATGAATTGAAGATGGTGTGTATTAAATCAAACGATGCTAGAAGTGATCGATCAAAGAAAATATATCATGAAAACAAAATACCACTAAAAAATAAAATGAGTGGTGATGGAATGGTGTTAGAATGTTTCTAGAGATCATCAATTGGTATATGTTTGGTATCAATAATTGGTTTCATAAATTAAGTGATTCATTGATAAAAAAAATTTAATATTTTTTCTCATGTGGAGCATTTCTCATGCAGTCTTAGAGTATGTCCTGAGTGAATCGTTGATCTCTATCAGAATCTCAAGAGGTTAATGGTTTATGAAGCATTAATGATGTATAATTTTATGAGAGGAGTTGTCATCAAACCAAAAGGGGGATATTTTCGGGAAAAAATCCCTCAATGTATCATTGAAAAAATTTTGAGGTGATTTTTTTTGTTGACAATGTGGGACTCCATGTTGTGTTTTTTGATAAAGCATTCAACGATGTTCAATTTGTTGACAAATGAGGGTTTGTTGACAATTCGGGCCTCCATATTTGACCATGGTTTTTGTTATGAGTTATTATTGAATATGGCCTCCAATTTTTGGACATATTATTGACAATGTCCTACCATTATCTCGATAGATGTGTTCTTGGGGACATAGAATCTTCCTAAAAGTAACCTAAGAGGGGTATCAGTGGTTTGGGTCATGTTAGAATAGTTTCGTAGAAGTTCTAATATCATGGATGTAGTTGGGAGATAAATAAAATGAGAGTAGTTTTGTTGGAATTTTTTGAAGGGAGTCTAATGGGTTCATGAGTTTAGTAATTAGACCCTGGAAACAAACATAGGTTTAGTGAATGACATATCCTTTCAATATGAATTTGATAAATTTTTGTTATCCTAAAAAACTAATGTATAATTTTTGATGTACATGAATTTTGGTATATGAATAATATGGTGGAAAATTATTATCGTTCATGGGTCCTTGTTATGTTATCTCAATCCATTTATGCACTTGTGACTTTGGTTTTGAACTAATTATAAGGGAATGTTACTCAAAAATATGCCAATCATATTTTGAGATTGGGTCACAAAACATTCTTGAAATGGATTGGGATTCTCACATTTTATTGTCTAGGTGAAGAGACATCTCTTAAAAGGAAAATTGAGAGGTATCATATCCATATGAGATGATAGAAGATATATTTTTATTTCTTCGTGTATATTTTTATATAGAGAGTATGGATGTTATTGATTCGTTGGGGGGAGATTCATATAGTTTTAATTTATTAATTGTATTATAGTTATTGAAACATCATTCATTTATTTGGAGTGAAAATCCTTGGGAGATATAGGATTAGTTGAGGTTTGGGACTCATGCATACATGTCTAGTTCAAATTTCCACCAACTAGATAGTTATTGTTCCATTTATTTTCTCTCATATTGGGATATATATAGTTTTACATTAACATAAACTCTTGAAAAGACTATAATAATGCACATGGGGGTTTAATTATTTCCATGATTTTATATTCAATTAAATTGAAAGGAGGTAGACCCGATTCTAAGCAGCATGAACATGAAATAACATGTGTTGAGGTTTCAGATGAAGTATACCTTGGTCCTAATCTAATATTGATTTTATATAAACTCTAGGGTTCTAGTTAGATCTCTATAGTTATAGGTTTAGTTAGGTTTTTTGCGAAAGAATCCCTGAAGGCATCCTTGAGGAATTTTTGAGGTTATTGCATTTGTTGAAAAAGCATGACTCCATGTTGTGTTTGTTGACAATGTAGAATACAATGTTCAATTTGTTGATGAAGGTGGGTTTTCATGGTGAGTTGTGAAGTTCAAGAGATATTGTCTACAATCATTTATTGTTAGAAGAACCTTGACAATGTAAATGATGATTTAGAAAAGGGACTTGCGCTCCAGTTTCTTGGATTCCTGTAATGTTGTGTGCCATATGTTTTTCAAGATCAGAACAACAAAATATGGGACAGAAAAAAGGGGCTCTCATTTTTTTGTTTGGGCATGCAAGGTGACTAGGGGGAAAGAGCCTAAGATGGTTGTATTTGTGCGCTGGGATGATACTTTCATGTGGCGTCCGGGGTGCCCAAAATGATTATAAATATAAGTACACCCCTACTCATTTAGAACGAGGATAAACACTTAGAGAAAATTCAATATCCACCCACGCAAGTTGGTTTGGGCACGCATGTGGTGGTGTGGGTGTGCACGTTTATTGTTATTCATTAGTTGTGCACCATTATTGATTTCTGTATAGTTGGGTGTCAGTCTCCCATGTTCTGAGTTTTAGAATGGATTTTCTTGCAATTAGTTAGGTGACACTTGTGATCCAAGCATAGAGAAGCGCTCCATGCTTAGTGAAGTGCATCGGTCAATATTGGGCTGCAGGAAAGTTGGATGATTGCTCGGTACCTCTATTGAAAAGTGATATTCACTTGAAGATGAATGTTAGACGTTAATAGGTCATATACATACTTAAGAGTATTCATTAATTTGTGATAATAAAGGGACCTAAATGTCATTAAACTGTGAGTGGATCTTCTAAATAAGTAGTGATTACACTTCAGTTGAGAGAACAACAAGCTTTCAATTTGTGAGTGACTATAAACCAGGAGGGATAGTTAGTATGCTCAAAATATTGTAAACATCAGTGCACATTTAGTGGATTTGGTACATCGGCACATCGCTCGTGTATGCTCCTTTGACGTAGTCGAGTGAGCATGAACCAATTAAAAATTTTTGTGCCCTATGCATGTCTTAATTTATTTTTATACATTACTACAGGAAAGATTGTGAATGGAGATTTTCACAACAGTAGAAAAATATCAATAGGGGCAGTTATTGTAATATTTCTTACCTTAATTCACCCCCTCTCAGGGTATCTAACCTAGTGGACCTAAAAATTAGTATCAAAGGTAAATATTTGTATAAGTGTTTCTCTCTCAAATAGAGGTCAGTAATCATAATGGGTTTTTGATCATCGACAAGATAAATTTTCATGTATGGAATAATCGGATGAAGCACTACTTCCAATATTTGGGAATGGATGTTCTTACAACAGCAATGCATGGTATAACTGCCGATATTAATAGTGGTGAGTTATCAGATGTTGAGCGAGATAATTGGCTGCTGACGCAAAGGGAATCAATTATTTAGGGGAGCCCTATACAATGTTATTTATATTATGGGTATTCCATGAAAATCCTCACATGCTATGTGGGAAAATCTATTGAATATATATGAAAAATATAAAAAGTCAGAGAGGAAAAGCTGCATGTTCTTTGGAACAACTATGAAGATCAGAGAATGGACCAAAATGAGTCAATTGATGCATACATTCACATGGTAAATGTTTTATTGGAAGACATGAGAGGTCATGGTGAAGTCATAAGACATAAAAACTGTTAAGAACATCCTAAGGAAACATCCACCTCAATTCAATCCAAAATTTTCAATTTTAGAAGATAAAGACCCGAATGAGATGACATTATAAAACCTACACAACATACTTTTTTCATATGAAATGAGAAACGATGGTAACGATTCTATGGAAAAGGGGAAATCTAATTGTATATAATTCAAGGCCATGAAGAAGATCAAAATTGAATATTCTTAGACAAAATAAGAGACATATGAGGTGATGCCATTCCCTTCCTGAAATCTACAAAGAGGAAAAGGAAAGTTCGAAGGGAAACTTTTCCTTTCTTTATTTAGATTTGGAAAAGTTGACCATCTAGTAGAAAGGTTCCCCAATATGTTTCAAGGAGATGAGGAGGATGAAATAGAAATTCTAAAGAATAATTCTTTATCCCACGTTAAATTCAATAAACAATTCATGAAATTGTTTTAAGAAGAATAATATCATTTCACAAGAATCTAATAGTACAAATGAGTCTGAGGCTGATGAGGTTGAATAGATAGAGAACTTAAATGATTATGGAGAAAATTCAATGGTTCTAGTTGTCTGTAGTACTTGAAAAAGAAATAAACTTACACTAATGAAGAAGAATAAGTTGAAGGAAGACTTGATATGCAAGTTGAGTTAAAGGATGGTCTTGACGAGATAGATGTTTAGAGGGCCAAAAAAAGAAGCCTAACAAAATATTTCATGAAGCCAAACTACATATGCATCAATAGAAATAAGAGAATTCTATGTTGATGGATGAAACTGAGAAACTCATGTAATCAACACCAAGGGACTCAGAATCAATTAGTGAGTATAAAATCATTATTTGTGAAAGAAAACAGGGAAATCAATGGCTTTAATAACAAAATGAAAGATAAAGTCACGCATATCGATGATCATGAATGAGAAGGGTCTATGACAAAAAGTTAAGGATAAAGAAAAACTTCTTATTCCCAAAAATTTATCAGGAAATATGATAATTTAGAAGATTTAAATGATGAAATAGGAGCCATGTAGTTCATGAGGAAAGGAGAAAATGAAGAGCTCGGATAATTTGGGACTTGATCAGAAATATAATGTATTTAGTGTTGAAGTCAGATTGCAAGAACTCATTCTGAGATTGAAATTTTATATAGGTAAAATAAATAATCCGAAAATTCAATGTTCTCATGGAAATTCTCATAGTACCGAAGTTACAGAATGTAGTGCAACTTTCATCATGTGTTATTGGTGTGGAATGATTGGGAATTAAAAAAATGTGTATTCTATAGCTAGAAGAAACCAATGGGCACAAGAACAGAGGTGACAACTGAATAGATATCAGTTCTATAGATTATATTTCAAGGACACTATATTGGGTGTAGAGGATTTGGGAACTTGTATAGATATTGTACATCGACCATACATAGGAATGTGACAAACCAGAATCAAAATGTTTGAAAGTAATAGATCAATGAACTCACAGGTGAGTTGAAAATACAAAATTGATTTGTTGCATTGCAAGATTAATCCCATCCATCATACTATGATAAATATAAGAGGTATCATAATTATCCGAGTGTCAAGAAGAAAATATGGGCCATGAAGAAGAGAGAAGAGAATGAAGTGGTAGCTAAAATTTTCCTTAATGCATCAATCTGTTCTTATGTATGGATCCTTGAATGTGGTTTCACATCTCACATGAAATGATACCAGGATCTGGTTACATGCATAAAATATAAAAAATAAGTAGTTTTATTGTATGAAAATGATGAAGGCCAGAAGATAATTGTATCAGGAAAGGACAAGTTTGGTGGATAATAAAGGAGACATGCTGATGTCTTTGTAGTAGAATGTCTCAATCACAATTTTCATAGTGTCAGTCAGCTTTGTGACTCAGGTAATTCAATAATGTTTACAAAGAAAACATGGGTTGTAAAACGAAGAGATGGTTAAGTGGTTATTCATGTAAAAAGGACCATGGAAAATCTCTACCTAGTTAGTGGAGAAGAAGATATGTTCTTTATCTATAGAGAGAAAAAAAAAGATATGGCATAAACGACTATGTCATCCATGCCAACCATCCCTAGAAGTTAATGTAAATTGTGATGCAACTAGAGATCTCCAAAATCTATTATGTGATCATACACACTCATGTGATGCCTGTCAGTAAGGGAATATAATCAAAAATACTTTCAAAGAGAAGGAAAAGATGCCAACAAGAGTACTTGAATTGGTTCATGATGATATTTGTGGAAATATATAACCAAAATCCATTGATGCAGAGAGATATTAAATTGTGTTCATTGATTATTATAGAAAAATGTCCTGGGTATTCTTCATTTCCCACAAGTCTGATGTATTTAGTTTCCTAAAACAGTACCAGAGGGAATACAAAAGGATTCTTGGGTAGAAAATTGTGTTGTTTATCTCTAAAAAAGTTACAGAACTCACTAACATTCAGGAGGAATACTGTCTTGAGAAAAATGAGATAAGTCATCAAGTTTATTTAGTGTTAATTCCCCATCAAAATGGGTTGGTTGAAAGAAAAAATCTGATCATCAACTACATGGAAAGAACGATGCTTATAGAAAGAGTCATACTAGAGATGTTAAGGAAGGTAGCAGTGTTGACATCATTCTAATTTTATAACTATGATTTTTCATGTTTGAAGGAAGTAAATACTCTTTATAAGATGTGGTATGGAATGAAGAAAAATGTTTAATACTTTCAAATATTCGGAAGTCAGTGCATTATCCTAAATATGGAAAAATATAGTAAATTTGAGTTGCGTGGATATGAGGGAATATTATTTGCCTACTTAGGAAAAAGAAAAGCACAAAAATTATTTTATAAGAGCTTGGTAAAAGTAGTTGAGAAAAATTATGTCACTATTGTGGAAAATGAAGAGAATACTCAACAACCCAATGTAGAGTTTCTTTAGGAATGCGATGAAGGGGAAAATAACAAAAGAGGAGAAAAAGTGGATGAGCCTGATCCAGAATAAGATACTGATGATGTGTATGAGGAGGTAAAATATATATCTACATAGAAGCCTATGAGTCGAGATGAAATTGACATGCATAGTATCATTGGAAATCAGTCAGCTCCAGTTTAGACAAGATGATTGAAATCACAACAGTAGAAATATTTTCGATCTCAGGTAGAGCCTAAATGCTCTGATGATGCACCTGTAGATAAAAACTTGGTTCAGGCTATGAATGAAGAGTTAGATCAAATTTAGAAGAACTAGATGTTGGCTATTGTTTAGAGTCCAATAGATAAGAATTTCATCGGGAATAAATGGGTCTATCATAACAAGATGAAATAATATAGAAAAGTGATTCACAAAAAGAACGACTAGTGTGAAAATGATACTCCTATATAGAGGGAATATATTTTGATGTTACTTTTTCACTATTTTCAAGGATGCATAAAACTATATTATTCCTAGCCATTGTAGTGAAAAAAATGTTCAAAGTGTTCCAGATGGATGTTAAATCTTCATTCTTGAATGGGGTTGTGGAGGAAGTTATTTATATCGAATGGCCAATTTTTTACCCATTCGTGAGTATAATAATATGCTTTATCGGCTGTAGAAGGCATTATATGGGATGAAACAAGAACCAAGAGCATAGTACTAATGGATTTATCAGTATTTGATGAAGTTTGGTATCAAACCTGGCAGAGTTTATTACAATTTCTTTTTCAACAACGAGAGTAATAATAGGATTTACTGCTGGTTTATGTTGATGAAATAATATTTGGCGGATCATATGAAGCTCAGTGATGACTGTTTTAAGAAATCATGAAAAGTTAGTTCGAGATGTTAATAATAGGTGATATGACGTTTTTCCATAGTTTTCAGGTGAAACAAGGATGGAATGACACTTTCATATCTCAATCCAGATATTCTAAGGAGGTTCTTAAGAGATATGGGATGGAAAATTCCAAGGAAATGAGGACTATGGTTTCTACTCGAAAGAAATTTTCAAAAGATGATGAAGGCATGGTGGCTAATATCATAGGATACAAGAAATATATTGGAATATTAATGTACTTGACTATACCAAGGCTTACCATTGTATTAATCACATGGAAAAAATTGAGATATCAAAGTAATCCCAAGGAATTCCACATGATTTTCCTGAAAATAATACTTCAGTATATCGAGGTCGTGGTGGATTTCAGTTTGATATATAATATTAGATCTTAGTCAGAATTATTGGGATATACTGATGCATATTTGGTTGTTTTCGTTGATGACAAGAAAGAAATCAATGCCAGGAGGTTATTTCTCTCTTGGTGGATTGTGAATTTCCTGTATATGGAACAAGAAAGATTTAATTTCCTTAAGCATTTTAGGAAATGAGTATATTGTGGCCAATCATGCATGCAAAAAATTATTTTGGATGAATCAGTAGATTGAGGATATAGGAGTTGAAGTGAACTCTCTAATTGGAATTTAGAGTGATAACACAAGTACTATCAATGTTAGAAAAATTAAATTCCATCACTAAAGGACAAACAACATTTAGATAAAGTATCATTTTATCAAGGATATGGTTGATTAGGGAAATTGTAAATTGTTATATGTGACTATAGTACTACATGTTGCAAAAAAATTTACAATGTCCTTACATAGGGAAACAGTTGAGAGGCATCGACTGGATGTGAGAGTTCAGTCGACACCCCGTACATAAAAAAGTGTGGGTGTGGCCCACCTCTCCTCAAGGTATGGTGTGTTTTTCTCACTGCTCAAATATGTATTATCTTCTCTGTGGTAGAAAAAAAAGTGTGTCCTTTAGGTTCGCTGAAAAAGGGGGAGAAATAGTGAGTCATAATGGGGGAGAAATTATTACTAAATAAGGGAGAAAATTATTTTTCCAAAGACATAGGGAGAAATATAAAGGTGGAGCAGTGATATAGGGGAGTTTATCAAGAATTATGAAAGAGCTAATAGGAGGATCACCATGATGGGCATATGAGCTTTTTATGTGATCATCTAGAACTTATCTTGAACAACACAAGAACCCCAAAAGTGATGGAGTGTATGAAATATGAAGATGCTCGCACACCGGTTTCTTGGAGTCTTGTAAAGATGCCTGCAATATTTTTTTCATGATGAGAACAATGAAATATGGAAAAAGGATAAAGGGGCACCCATGTCTTGTTTTGGGCACAAAAGGTGACTAGGGTGACAAAAGCTAAGGTGGCTGGACTTGCATTGTAGGAGGAGACTTGTAGTTGGTTCTCAGGGTTCCCTAAATGCCTATAAATAGAGGTCCACCCATCCTCATTTGGAATGAATCTCAACACTTAGATAAAATTCGAGCTTCAGTCAAGAAAGTATGTTTGAGCGCACATGTTTTATTTTTACCATATTAGTTTAATGTTATTCTTAAGTTGTGCACCAGTTGATAGTTGCAGGCCAATATTGGTTTGGGAATAGAAGTGTGTCAAATAAACAAGTTCTGAGTTGGTGAAGGTATTGTCACACAAGTAGTTAGGTGAAAATTTCACTCAAAGAATAGATAAGTGCGTCAGGATTAGAAAAAGTTTTCTAGTCATTCTTCTGTTACACAAAATTTAGAAGATTTCCTATTACCTCTGATGCAATGTGAGATTCACCTGCCGATGAAATTTGGACTTCAACAGAGCATCTACATTCAATGAACGAAGCATTCATTTATTAAAATTAATGGACCTACAATTATTTAAACTATGACTTAATCTTCTAAAGAAGGAGTGAGAACACTTAATTTGAGGGGCCATGGAGCTTTAAAAATGTGAGTGGTTGTAAAACAGAAGAGACAGTGAGTCTGCTCCAAATATTGTAAATAACAGTGCTCTTTTAGTAGGTTTGGTACATCAGCACATCTCTAGTGTATGCTCCTTGGACATAGCACTGGGAGGGTGAAACATGTAATAAATTTTGTGTCCTATGCAAGTCTTAATTTCTGTTTATACATTTATATAGGAAATATATATTAGAGATTTTTTCTTAATAGAGAAAAAAGATCAATAGGGGTAGTTGTTTTAATCAATCATACCCTGATTCACCCCCCTCTTGGGGTATCTAACCAAGTGGACCTAATAGATTTATTCTTTTGTTCAATACCCACCTACCCCAAAGAATTAGGAAAAAAATTGGAGGCATTTATTTTTAATAAGATATGATTATTAGGAAAAGATAAGACTATAATCTCTAATATATATATAGTATGGTTACATGGATGAACCTCCATCTTTTAGAAAAGTTTCAGTTCGATAATCATCACACTATAATAACTATACCCCTTTTGGGATGGTGATAATGTTAGAGGAGTTGGTTGTGCAATAGTTTCTAAATATGGTTGAAACATTGAACCACTTCCATTTACCTCCTTTAGGTGATTGTTTATTACATAGATTGATAATGAATGCAATTAATATGGTTTTAAAAATTAGATGAATATATATAGGTAGTACATGAAATGGTCTGAGGTATGATTTGTGTCTTTAATAGAGACACGCATACCCCGCCACGTCATTATGATCCATTTTTCCTTAATATTTTGTTTTTTGGATGTTGGATATTCTAATGGATCCAATAGGTATAAATTATACACTATACTAATTTACTAATGACAATTTTATTTCTCCCTCGTTTTTTGAGAGTGTGATATTTTCACACAAGAAGAATTTTTTTCTTGGATTCCATTATATTAGGATGATTCTTTTTGATACCATCCCTATTTATATTGGATGGTTCATGATATTTCATAGTTTTTAAAAGGTGGGTAGGGTCATTTTTATATGGATTTAATCCTACCATATCCTAATGAGAAATTATATTTTGATGTGTTGTACAAACATTGATAGAGATTTTACCTAAAATTGTGGCTGATAAATTTAAAAATATAATAGAAAAAAACCCAGATTACAATAATTAGGGATTTTCTTCCAGGACATATTGGTTTAGAAAGACAACCATATGGGGCCATTATAGTGTGACACCTTGGTTTTTGAATTTTGATTCCATTCAAGTGGTTTGTTCCAACACAAGGCAATGTGCCGAACTACAATGCACACATGTGGGCCTCTGACTATAGAATGTAGTAGTGTAAAAAGAGACATACCACCTAAGGTACACTTATAGGATTCCATTTAATGACTATCATTTAGTAAATATATCCTTTGGGTAATATCATGGTGCTCTTTGACTAGGACCAAATTACAGTGTTATCTTTGGGTAATGGTGAAAAATTCTTCCAAGGTGTAGAGGGACCAACCATGAGAACCCCCTTTGTGTTGCGACCCCTAAGATGTATGTAGGAAGTAATCAACGCCTTGGTAGCCCCATGACACAACCTCTAGGCTATGGCATAGTGCCTTCACTTCCGGCACCACCATTGTTCATCCCTTTAATGCAACATCATTGCTTCCTTCATCATTTAAAATCTTAAAATTCCATGACCCACACCCTGTCACAACACCGAATGTTCTGCATCGTTCCCTAAATTTATCAAAATAATAAGATTTGGGTCGCTTTAAACAATCCTTGATACTCATATGAGAAATAAAAAAATCATCTATGCCTCAATCCTCATAAAAAACATATCATTGGGATGTTATAATGCTCGTAATTCTAATCAAATTCCCAATTTACCATGCAAACCTTACTTTGGGATAAAAAGTTCAATTCTATACAAAAGCAATAATTTATAAATTAATGGGTTGTTGTAATTATATTTTTCATCTCCAATAATAATTATGACATTTGGACCTTATATTGGGAAATGAAACAAAAGTGCATGGTTATACCCAAATAATTTACCTTTTATGTGACATTTATTTCACATGGGGCATATGATATACTCATCTGTGTGACAAAATGACATGTTCTGTATCAATACATGGTTTTAGATTAAACATATTGGCTTTAAAATGTCTTATTAGCCTATATGGGATTGAGATGCATAATTTCCCTTGGCCACTCAATTTTTCAGAGAAAGGGAATATATGATTACTCATACTTTTATATAATATAGCTAGAGGACACAATTCTTGATGTAGATGTTTTTGATAGAGATCATGAAATAACCCTCTATATATTGTGTAGAACTGGTTCATTTATGGTGTTTGATGTTAAAAAATTATTAAGTATAGGAGAACATATAATTATTTTCAACACTATAATGGTTAAAGTGGTAAAATATTAGGTTTTTGGGCATATTCCATAAATATTATTATAGTGTGTTTTTCAAAAACTATTAGACCAATCAAAAAATTGATTATCTGGGAATATATAATAATTTTTGGTTTCATTATAACATGATGATATATCTAATATAACACTTGGTGAAAATAAATTATGGATCCTATTACAAATTATTTTTCATATATCCAAATGGAGTTTTCATTATGGTTTTATAAATTTTAACATTTTATGTAAAATAAGATGAGAGAGCATTATAAATATACTGAATTATTGGAAATGTGTTATGGTTTGAAATATATACTTAATCAAAACATTATAATGACTATATAAACCATTTCATCATTTGGAATGTGATGAACTACAATTTGTGGTGGGTCACTAGGCCATGGATTTATACAAGGATGTCTAACTATGTAGAGATACTGTGTGACTCCAAATACTTTACATTATATGACTTACCATTTTCATTTCAATCATTATGAGTTGAAGGTTAGTTTAGATTGACGTTATAAAAAACAAGGTAAACAACAAATAATTTATCATAATGATGATTCAAAAGTTATAAATTTTTTAACTTATAATGAGTTTGTGAAAAAATTATATTCAACATCAAAACATTAATGAAACATTTAAAATCCATGGAGTGGATTTGTATAACTATATATTTGGGGACATGGTATATAAAATAAAATGTATGTATGTTTATAAATAAATCATTATGAAATTCCTAAAATATAAATATAATTCTCTCAATATCACAATCTATTTAATAAAAGTTTTTAGTAGACCATCAAGAAGAGGGGATCCTCTACCAATGGTGTGAGAATCACATAGCATGTGGATACCTAAATAAGGGAAGAGTCCTATGTATAATCCTAAATGGTCTTCATCTAGATGATTTTAAATAACATGGAAAGAATATACAAATAGAGAAAATAAATTTTCACATATTTTATTTCACTTTAGTAAAACTATGTGGATAGAACATTTAAAAATTAGGACTTGATTGACTTTTTTACACTATCATTAAATATTTATCCTTCCATATAAAACCCTTAATGTTAATATATTTTAATTCTATTATGTTTAATTTAAAATTAAAATACTAATACATCCATGGTATGAAAAGAGAAAAATCAAAGAATATTTCAACCCAAAAGATTAATTATATCAACAATGAAATATATATAAGTGTGACATAAAACTATGTCAAACTCACATCTGTCATAATTTTTATAATACTTCATTAATCAAGAATCTCCATATTCAAAATAATTATTTTCACATTGGGATGAGCCATATATCGAGGTCCTTTATCCTATATATATTCCTCAAACCTAAAATTCCCATGGGAATGAAATTTTAAGGATAACGTTGTGGATTTGTCAATATTTTAGAAATTTTATTCTCCAAGAACTAACAGTCAATCGAGACACCATATCTTAATAATCAGATCTCAAATCCACATAAACTAAATATTATCCTATGAGGGGAAAATAGATGTCTTTTGTATATCAAAATAAACCCTTAGAAACTTATTATAAAAATAATGTTACTCCTTTATTTAGGATCACGTACCCGTGTATCCAAAACTTGATGGTATACTATGAGGAAGACATAGAACTAACATATACATTGGATATAACACCAAAATATTCAAGGTTATAAACCCAATTTAGTTTCTTTAAAATGAATTACACATTTTATCATTCTTTCTTATCATGATCAGGTAAATAATAAATTTTACATATCAACCATCATAATCATTCATGAAATCGTTATATATTGAATCACCATATCTTACAAATTGTATCATCAAACACCAAATTTTCATAATGATCATTGTAATGTATTTTTTAAAATATGTTACTCTATTTATCATCATCACCAAGGAACCAAAAACCCAGTTTAGTTTAGAATTACCTCTCCGTAATTAGAAAACAATAAAACAAAATTACTCATAT
Organism: Viscum album; assembly: GCA_963277665.1. NCBI lineage: Eukaryota > Viridiplantae > Streptophyta > Magnoliopsida > Santalales > Viscaceae > Viscum > Viscum album. The sequence goes on from OY728121.1 coordinate 113,499,411, forward strand.
ATAAATAATGATACAAAAATAATATTAGTTAAAATAATAAATTATTATTTTTCTAGTGCCACCAATGCATAACCGGTGTTTAGGTTGTTGGTAGAAATATAAAGGCTTACTAGCATGACCTTGATTAATGTCATGTCAGTAACACGGAGGAACCCATGATGTCCCCCTTAATCACATCCTTAGGTATACCCTCTATAATGATTTCTTCCACTCTTACCAAAATCCTGTTTCAATGATGGTTACTCCTAATGCATAACATCCCTTATCCTTGAAAAGATCACTTTTTAGAATAACTTACTACACTGAAGATGTTTTATTTGAACTAAACCAAGGGAAGGTATAAAACCAATCCCACATCCATGATTAAGCTATGTTGGTCCTCTTAAAAAACTTACACACTAAAGAGTTATTTGGTATTCTCACATAGGCCAAAATACATACTAGAAGTGGAGGAAGCACTCACCCAACACCCTATCATTTAGCTAGGTGGATATCAAGTATTCCACTATTCTATATGTAATACCATTAATGAACCATTCCAAATATATTACTCACCATTATGTTGCCGAGATTGTTGGAAAATAATTAAGGACCACTATGCTTCTTTGGTTCCATTCAGACCCCTATCAAATCTTTGTAAGACATTAAATAAATTTATAGTTTGACCCTCCATCACCAATGAATATTGAATAAAGATTCTATACATGGATCTATCATGGACCAAGGTAGTTTGATTATTTCAAATTGTTTTTAGATGAAACGTTATATTAATATTTCAATGTTAAGTGCACGCAAATGGAGATAAAATATTTCACATGCAACATAAAATTTCATTAAATTTAAGGTTCTGTTTAAAGTCCATATAAATCATTCACAGATATATACACCTAGTGATTGATCACCCACTCTAAAGAATGTCATTGTTCGACCATTAATCATATATCAATGTGGGGACCCTGAATTATCCCATGGATTCAATAATTAAACAAGGATCTTATACCACCCTAGTCATTTACCCAAATCCTAGATGTATCAAAAACTACTGTAGTACTTGAAATACAATGTTTATTTTATAAAATTATTACATAGATATGAATATAGTGGATTTAATAGTTTTGTAGTCTCTTGAAACTAAACACATATATGTTTATTACATTAATTTGAAACAAAAAATTCAACATTTAATACTTGATAATAATTATTAATCCCCTTTTAATATATATTTCATATGTATTACTATTATTGTTTTTATAGGGAAAGGATAAATAATATAATGATCAACCTTATATAATCTATAAGAGGGTTGTACAAAATGAAAAATATCATGAGAATGATTTTGTAATAATAAATACTAATGGAATATATAACTATAGTAATGATAGAATGAAATGGTATGATTTTAATAAAACATCCACAGATGAAATTTTTATAAATAAAATCGTGGTTAACAATAACTAATCGTATTGTGATTGGAATTTATAATGAAAGACAGCATAAACATACTGTTGAGGCCGTATTCCAATACATTTTTCATAAAAGGAAAGGACCCTTTAATTACCATACCATAGTTTTCTCATGAAACCTATAGTGCACTAAGGGGATATATAATTCCAATCCCCACTCATTTCATAATATTCTAATTCATTACTACACTTAAAAAATGATTTTAGGATACACATGGTATAATTTTAAAAGGAGAAAAAATTACAAATACAAATAAAATTTTCCCAATGTATCTTATCATACTTGTTATTACCACATGAAAAAATAGATTATATGAGTCCTTAATAGATTCACATAGTTAAAGAATTAATTATAATCTATAAGTGAATTCCCTAATCGAATATAAAGAATAATTAAAGTTTTGTGTTTTTCTCATGTACAAAAAAATAGTGATCTGTATGAAGTGATAACTAACTTGTACTTATCATTATTAAGTATTTTAAATTTATTTAGGAAATTGAATTATAGTGATAGGATTGAAATGAAATACATAAATTATAAAACCCCATATAGATTCTATGTTTTAGTTTATACAAATAATGATGATTATCTATAGAATATACCTTGAGAGTGTAAAACTAGGTGTGTAGTAAGGTTTCATTCACCATACACTAGAAAGAAGATTGATATATACCCAACCAAATCTTTTTGGGGTTATTACTGCTAAATAAATCTTCTCCAAATCTAAATACACTTATATTATGTATTTATTTATTTATTTTCTTGCAAAATTATGCACTTTTTACATAACCTAATAATAGGGTCTCTTTGGCTATATAGAGGTTTAGGCATAGTGGAATCATATGAATATGGAATAATGGAAGTGTAATGAAGTAATACATGGGTGATACTTCTTTATAATCAATAATAAAATGAATTCAACAAAATAATGTGATAATATCATGTGGATTAAAAATCATACGATGATGGTAATGTAAATGGGAAATGTAAAGATAGTGAAAATATATTGTTATTTTGATATAGTCAGAACATATACAAAGTATATAATATTGGTAAAAAAATTATACCATTGAAAATATTTTTCATTATTGATAAAAATATGGATATAAAAGAATTTTGTATGTTGAAATTGATTTTATTAGACAATATAACAAGGAAATTTCTATTAAAAAAGAAAAAATAGGATTTACAACGCATACTTGTGGGATAGAAACATAATGATTTTGAACAGCACCTTAAAATCCTAGAAACAAATTTTAGAGATGATAGAGAGTGATAATGAGAGTAAGGATGTGATTCAAAAAATATAGAGTTGAGAGTAATGGGAAATGGGGTGATATTTATATAAAATGTTGGGGAATTGTTTATTAATTTTTAAACTTTGACCATGGATATCTAGGTTTTGGAAAATAAAAAAATAGTGGATTAACAACTGTTTAGATTCAAGATATTAGTATAAAAGAAAATATTTTCAATATTATATTGTTTTTATTACCGAACCCTATTATTTTATATTTTTTTCTCATTTAAATGAATGTTTTCCACACAATATAATTTTAAAATCCTTAATTTATATTTTAGACTATGCAAATATTATTTTAAATTTAACTAATTCTTATAATAAATTGTAATACTTAATATTGGAAAATAACATATATTTCTCTAGGTATTAAATTTAGTATATTATTTCATCATTATGATGGAATAATGATTACTGTATATTTATACATCACTTTAGAATTTAGCCAAAAATTTTAATGTGATAGAAAATTTATAAAAATTAATAAGTGTAAATTTTTTATGTTTTGATTTAAATATTAATGTCCATAATATTCTTCCTTTGAAAAATTTAATCAAAAAATATAATACCTATATATATTGAAATTATGAATTTTGCACCAAATACTAATATATCTTATTATTTTATGGTATTGTTATTATCTATGATATATGTGTACAATTATATTATAACTAATTGGTAAATATAATGATTTGAATTATATATTATTTAAATTATTTTTCAATAATTTTGATTCATTTAATCACATTATTGATTTCAAATTAGTAATATTATTATTACAATGGTATGATTTACATTAGTCATATTCCCAATAGTTAGTTTCCAACAGTGAGATTCCCAAAATTCATATTACCCCTTATAAATACTTCATTCTGAATCCATAATTTACATATTTCTATCATATTGTACACTATGTAAATTTCTATATTTACTATTTATTAATAAAAATGTTTCTCGTATACATTCAATTATTCTTAGATAATGATACTCCATAGTTCAAGCTTATGATGTTTCTATATATTTTTAATTATTTTAGAATTTTTGATCTATTAAATTTCTTATATTTTTATTTTATTTAATTATATTTAATCATTCATATATTAAAAATATACCTTCTTTAACAGTGTTTAACATGGACTATTTATCTTAAACATTACAAATACATGAGTTATATTCATTCCCCTAGAAATAATTTCTTCCATGAAATTTAGTGTACAAAATAATACATGAACATGTAATGGTGAATATTCCTCATTAAACCAACAGTCTCACATGTTTCTTCCTTTATATTTTGAATTTTCCAATATACATTTATAGTATGGATTCTCTTATTAAAAAAACTTGATTTCTAGTGTCATGAATATGGATTGGATCTTTATTATAGAAAAAATATGATTTGAGCACAATATTATTAGTTTCATATAAATTTAATTAGATAACATATATTTCTTTATCATTGAGATAGAGAAGAAACCCTAAGATTTAGATAGATTCACAGGAATAACTAAATGATACACCAACAACACTAATTCTCTCTAAAATATAACATGGACAAATGAACCATTGATTTCAATTTCCCTTTTCCAAAACCATTAAAATCCCTTACAATTATATACATTATAGAATACAAGATCAACTTCATGGAAATTCAAGACCTTCCTTCAATTATCAACAGAATTGTTTTTCTATTCAGAATTATCTTAGTATGACTATGGAATGATCACACCTTTGTAGTTGTATCCTCAATGAAGATAGGAAAAACTAGCTTTTTATCAAAATTTATCCTATCATGTTTGAGTGTGAAATATATTTCCGTATAATGACTTGTATTGTTCTATTTATATTCCTGAGTAGAAGGTATTTTTATATTAAAATTACACTTGAGGTAAGTACTGGCCACATGTTCCTTCGAAGTCAAGTGAACATGACCTCAGAACATCCTATAAGGTTTGGACGGTCCTTTCATTCCATAAATATATTTGAATATGATATGATGTTCTCAACATTCACTATGTTTTCAAATATTTGTGAAGTCTACTCCAAAATGTAGATTTTATGTGAGGGTCACAATCAGATATAATAGCTAAATCTTCATTATATGGTAACATAATTTCATTAGTATTTATCCCTACAAGATGTATAAGGGAATGGTCCACCATTTTTCTATAAAATTTTAGACTTGGTATAGAAATATAGAATACCCCTTATATCTTCATTTCAATTAGACTTCTTAGGTATTCTATTTATAATTTCCCTTGTGATATTTTCCTACTACAAAATTAGTATAAAGAGAGGTTTCAATACACCATTTGGATGTTGGTTCTTTTCCATTATGTTTTTGAATACCATGCATTTAAAAAACTAATCATCAATTTCATGCCACATTTTATCCTACCATAGGTTCACTTTTATATACCAATACATCTTGGTACTACATGGGTGTATTGAGATGTCCGATCTATGAGATTCTTATAGTAACTCCCTCTTCATATTTGGTACACAAAATCACCATCCAAACCTCCAAGATGAAATTTTACCATTTTTCAAATTTTATTTCATTATTTAATACTAAATACCATATTAAGTAGGTGATATTTATTTATCATATCCAGTAAATATGGATGGGATATTAAATTTAAAAGGAATAATGTTTCCCCCTCTAAACTAATTTTAATAACACACATCTCTAACTCACTATATATAGGATCCTAATCGATCCTCATCATGGAAGGGACCCTGTGATCCTTCAAACTCAATACATTTTCAACCTTTATTTCATCCATAGGGTGGAATATTACTGTACAATCATAGTATTTATTTAATTCAAGCTGTCTACTTTTCCATGTGTTATGCTATTTCTATGTTAATATAGGCTTAAAACTATTATGACTGGATATTATGTCAAATATTTTAGAAAAAAGTTAGATCCCCCATATTGTCAAATAATTTTTTACATATATTATTTAATGATCCAGAGTTGGGTAGTTCTTCTCCATCTTCATTAGTTGACTTAATGCATAAAAATTAACCCTCTCATTCTGTATAAGGCCACACCCTAGTCCATTTTTTAATGCATCACTTTATGTAACAAAACACTCCATTTCTAATAATGATGTCCACAATGGTACATTGATGATATTTTGTTTAATTATAAAATGGATCCCTACAAATTTTTAGACTATATTAATTTATCCCATTTAAGTGTAATCTTGGTGATCATATTATCTTACGGGTAAGTGTTTTCAATAAGTTACCAATAATAAACCACTAATCGAAACAACATATCTTAATAATATTTATTGGTGTTGGAAATTATTTAATATCAATTTTAATTTAATTTTAAATTAATATTCTATCATGGCGGACAATATGGATTAGAAAACAATCTTTTTGATTTTAAAATTCACACTTATAGAATTTTTGTGATAATTCCATCTTCCTTTGGGTCTCATGGATGCTCTATAAATGATATTTATGATCGTTTTATATCATAGAGTATAAAAAGATTTATTAATATTGTATAATTAATTTATCAATATAGTAGTTTAATAATCCATCCATTTTATAAATATAGACAAAGGGTTTATTAGTTAAACCAAATGAAATTAATTTAAACTCATAAGTTCATAGATTTTTTGGAATCAAATATTTTGAATAAGACCCTTCTTGAAATTTAAATTATGAACAATACAATAATTATTAACCATGGAAAATTATCTATACTCTTGATATTGATGATGTAAACCATTAATGAGAGGTAATGTATATTTTTTAATAAAAATGATTACATATATTTCCCTATAGTGATTTTATAATTTCCAAAATTCATCCTTCTAATTATCAAATATAACATGTGCTCTCCATGGTGAAACACAACTAAGAATGAAAAACTAATCAAAAAACACTAGTAGTTGTATTATTCTAATTCTATCAATTCTAATGTAGCCTTATCTCAGGGCCTTATGTATTGTATTTTCATTCATGATAATATCAGTATAGAATTTTACTTCATGACCAGGAGTGTATCTAGCTACTTCTTCTTGGAATACATCAACATATTCCATCATAATGGAACAATCATTAATTATAATATTATCTTCATTCATGGATACAAATTCTCAAAGAATTTTATTATGGATACCTATTGGAAGTGGATTCAAACATGAATAAGATGATTTAGTCAGCCATATGAAGATGAAGCATTTAATAGATCCATCAAAAATAATAATCTCATTCATTCATCTATATTTTTGGAATTAATATAGGAAATACAATATGTAAAATGTGTAATATCAATTTTCAACATAGGTATGATAATGATTTCAAAAAATATATATGTCATAATATGGGAAGACTATCAAATTATTTTTGTTGTATGATTTCAAAAAGAATTCATAATTTAAAACTCACATATTATGGTAATAGCAAGAGATTTAATTTTATTGGATATTATAGAGTACAGAAAAAGTATTGATAATCCAGAAACATATAAATAGTTTGTTAAATTTTAGTTTATGATTAATGTACCATCCACCGCATCTATAGGGACCTTAAAATCAACTTTTCTAATCACACAATATTAGTCTTTATCCCTTATCCTCTTTTGGTATATATTAACTCGAAACAAGAAGAATTGAGTTGAATAATTCTATATCTCCTTTCAATTGAATCATTAGAAATTATTAGCTCCCTATTTCCCTTTAATTCATGAACATGATGTTCCTTATCTACACACTTGTGGAAATCTACCATAAATTCTAGGAAAGTCCCATTGTGTTTATTCCTACATTTACATCATTTTTGAAAATATACTATATCCTTAATTTTATTTTATGAATTATTTTCAATATAGTGGTCATCCATCCTCTTCTTCTACTTATACGAATTAAAATTCAAGAACACATGGAACTCTTTATTAGTGTTGATGGAACTCCATAAAATCCCTTCCTATGTGGAAAATGTTTTTGAGAATACATTCTTTAAAATGAATGGATTTAATCCATCGAATAAATGGACAATCCTTATTTATGGGTTGTTATATAATCCCAAACATTCCTCAGAAAACTTATAAATCTATATTCATACTCTTTCATATTTTCCTCCTATTATTTCTCCAAATTTAGAATTTTCCTTTCCATGGATTCCCATTATTCAAGAGGAATACAAATTTCAAGGAATACAACTTTAGTGGACTTCCAATGAATATCCTATAACTTCTCTTAATTATTAGTATTATAAATAATTTAACATCACTATTCGTCATCTATATTTAATTGATATATAACCATGATTACCTCTACATATTCCATATAACCCCTAGAGAGGAATCAATTACCTAATGACATGATCCATTTTATACAGCTAGTGGATTAGTGGTTCCATTAAAATACGAAGGTTGTTATCATAGGTAGTAATCAAAAATTTTCAAACCATATTAAGGTGGGACATGTTTTTCCATTAAGGAAGGATTGTTTTACAAAACATTTGTTAACAGACCAAATTAATAATAAGTTGGGTTCCAACATCAAATCCATTAACATGATTGGGAGGTAAATATTTACACTGACTATGGGTGTTGACATGGGCTCTATTTACTTTTTTAAGCACCACTTATAAATAGGGAAATATTAATAATTAGTTAATGAATATCTGTAAATACTTAAAACAGTAATATAATATATACTCAATTATTAGAAATGAATTTAATGAAATCTAAGAAATATTATAGAATATAATTAGGGTTTGACAGAGGTTTATGTTCTATATCTATGTCCTTAAAAAATTAGTTACCATATATTCTAATAAATTTCCTCTAATACCAACTATTACAACACTTACTCTAATACCCTATAGACAATGGTTATTTTATTTCATTGTTATATAGAAAAAATTAAAATAAAAATGTATTTAATTTTCTCAGAATACTATATATAAAAATCTTATTTAAATTAAATTGAAACTAAAAATAAATCATATTAAATCATGAAAATCATTAATATTTATTATAAATTCATCCTATAATTTGCAGTGATCATATTGGTTTTATGGTGAGGTGGAAAATAAAACATTGTTTGAGCTCATTAACTCAGTAAGGGGTTCATGTAGAGTGAATTCATTCAAAAGCATTAGCATGAAATTATAAATATGGATGAAATTTGAAATTAGAAAAATTACATAATGAAATTAAACTATGGGAATAACAAATACATTGATGAAATATTATAAAATACATTTAGGGTTAATAATAACTGATCATATATTGATGAAGATGAATAATGATAGACACCATAATCATACTTTCAAGGCCTTTTGTTGTTATATCTTTCAAAAAATGGTAGGATGAACCCATTTCAATATCATAGCAATCTCACAAGACCTGCGAGAACACTGACTAGAAATATAATTCTAGAAAACACTTGCAACACCTCAAATATTTATGAATTATTAATTTTTTAATAAATTAAATTTCTATAATGGCTTGAATTGCCCACTACACCATGTTATGATTTATTTATGCCAAACACCTTGTTAATATTTCTCTACAAAAAACACATAGATTAAGTTTTGTTACACATAACACTCTATTTGGATTATGTTACACACAATGATAAGTTCCTTCAATAGCTTGTGTTACATGCAAGTTAGAGTTTCACTGAACTATATTATACTATTTATATTATTATTAAAATATTATTATAGTTATCACCTAGACATTGGGTCTGAAGATGTGATAAATTTTAACTAAAATATGAAATTATGGTTTACAAATATTTATAAAATTAATACTTTATTTATCAATTAATTATAAATTTAAATACACAACCAATTTATTTTAAAGGATATGTTTTTATGGAGATGATATTTTTTGTGCCCACAATGGAATTTATTTTAATAATTAAAATTAATAAGTATTTGTGAGTGATATAAATAAAATTTTTATATTATAAATTAAAAATAATGCTTTATATTTATCTAAATGTTTTGATAGGCATATGGTACAAATAAATCAATTTTTTGTCAAAAAAGCTATATTTTTATAAGAAGAAGTTTTACCTCATTTTAAGGGATGATTTATTTTAAAAATATTTTTTGAAATAGTCATAATTTTTAATTTATAAAATAAACATTAGTTTTGAAATCATAATATCAAAATTGATAATAAATAAATTTTTTGTAATTTTGCAAAAAAGATTCATTATTTGATGAATTGTGAAAAATAATGAACTTTAATAAAAAACTGATATTTCATCTAATTTATTAATATAGTGGAGTTTTATTTTAATTTGGTTTTAATGTTTATTTATATAATTTATAATTATTTTAATACCATTTAGCTCATTGGAAACTATTTAACAATGAAATTGGATAACAAATTATTTCTTACTTTTGAACATTTCACTTAAAAAACCCATTGTATCATCTTGTATCTGGGATTAATTTTCAATTAATATAATCCAACTATCTATTTATAATTTTGAAATATGAATTAAATATTTTTAATTGGAATAATTTATAAATTTTATTAATTTCAAAATTATTTTTCACCAAAAATATTAGTGAAAGTATTTACAATTAATTATTGAGATTAATGTAATAAAGAGTTTAGTTGGTGGTTGAATATTAATTAAGGGGAAAAATAACCGATACACATGTAAAAATACATTTTGTAGAAATGTTTAGAAAATATAATCCATTTTAATAAAATTAACCCTTGTTGGAGGCACATGATGTAAAGGATACCCCTTAATAGTTTTAACCTTTTGTATTTATAAGAATGCCACTCCTCCTCCACTATAAAAAGGTAATCACACCATCACATATTCAAATCTATCATGTATTTTAGATTACTATAAACCTAAAAAAATAATCAACCAAATTCCCTACCTTAATCCTAGAATCGTAAATTTGGGAAAAATTATAATCCATGAAGTCCTTTGGTGCACACACCAAGGATTTACAAAAGAAGAAGAAACATCCTTTAATAAGAATTTTTGTTTTATTTATTTCTCCACCGCCTAGATTTTTCTTATTCAATGATTATATAATAAACTCTATATCCTATTTTTATATATTTTTTGATAATGGCATTTCTTACACACTCACACACTTCTATAAAATAAGATGCATAATCTTCATTCATGTGTACAGAAGACTGCCACCTCAAAAACATATATCATTCGTTCATCCTTTCGCAAATCCATATTTGGGAATAAAGATTGTATTAGTGTTTTTATATAATATATATTATTTTTATCATTTATTTTTACTTCTATAAATAATATATAAAATATACCTTAGAGGATTCAATTTTTTGGGAATACATTAACTTCTTTTGTGTCTGTGTGGACTACTACCTCCTCAAATCGATGTGATACATTCAGACTTTAATGAAATATATTTAAGATGTGATTAAAAAATAAAATTGATATATATTACATAATAATTATATTTTAATAATATATATATATATAAACTCATTCATATATGTGATTTTTTTCGTTCAATAATATAAGAAAATGAAAACAATATTCATGCGCACCTATGACCAACCGTATCAAGGAATAATGTGTCTCCATTTATATTTATATATTTTTTATATTATTATAAATACATATATATTAAATATATATGATATTTATATCCTATTTTACATTATATAATTATCTAAATCATGTTCTGAGTTAGAAGATCAAGAATGACGAGTCAAAATATGTATGAAAAACAAAGTGGTAATTAACCAAAATGTATCTTGAACATGTAATTGATAATAAATGGGTAATATAAAGTTATAGGAAAATAATATATTTTATGATAGATAATAATAAGGTTATTTTATATATTTTTAATAAACATAAATTTATTATAAACATGGTTATTATGTGTTCGAATAAATTTCATATTCAAGGTAAGTGTGTTCTCATCTCACTTTTATTTTATTGGGATATATGCTCTATTCCCCACATATTCTTATTGTGTGGTGTATATACTACCCTATTAAATGTTATATCATGATTTTAATTTATTTAATGATAACATAAGTTTCAATTGATTTAATTATTTCACAGATCACATGATTCAATTAATACTCAAGTACTAAGGGGATTTCTAGTCTCACTTTTATTTCTTTGAGACCTATACTATATTCACCACATGTCTAATTTGTGGGGTGTATTTAAAGAAAATTAATGTATTATATAATTATTATACATATAATTATTAATATTTATGTATCCTTTTTATAATCTCTTTTTCATGGGGTTTTATGGATTAAAAGTTACCAAATTAGGGGGAAATTTTTAATCAATTTTCCTTCATTGGGACACATGTTCTGTTATGCACCTATATAATTTTGCACGGTGTATATAATACCATTTGAAATGATATGTCATAAATATACCTATTTTAATGATATTTTATTCTATCATGGTTATTTTTATTTCATGTTACCAAAGTAGTAATAGTTTGTTATAAAAATCTCATAACTTATTAGGATTGTTTATGATTATCCATACATTGATGAAATATTATAATCTATATCATAATAATTATAATCAATTTTCTTATGATCTGCTTTTCAGGATATATTCATATATTTGTACAAATTTTCCACTCTCTTATACTTAGTGTAATTAATAATGTGTTTTAAGAAGATTGGACTTTATTTCTCCATTCAGTCAGATATTTTCTTATTCATAAACCATGTTTTCTAAAACTATTTTTAGATATGTATTAAGTGATATTTTAATCCCATTTTTAAGGAAAAATTATTTAAATTTTTTTATGTTTTAAAATGTTTTAAAAATTATTTTCAAAATATCTTGTATATGTCTTCATGAGTGTTTTCAAAGAAATATGTTTTTAAAATGTTTTATGATTTAAAAAAGGAAATTTTAAAGTAGAAGTTTTATATTCCTCAATAAATGTTATAAATCATTTTTAAATAATTTTTATATGTTTTCAATGTTATGGTTAAAGGAAAGTATTTTGAACATATTTTATGCCTTCAATATGAAATTCATATAAATGTTATTTTCCTTATGAAATGCACTAGGTAATCTTCCAACATATTTTTATAGATATGATTACATTATTAGATACAATTTATGATTTAATGGGCACATGATATTAGGGAACCGTTTAAATTCTTTCTATGAATTTTTTATTCTTAATATGTCAAGTATTTTTTGAAACCAATTGCTTTTCCATGTGTTATACTATGAAAAATCCATATGAAAACCACTTTCATTAATGGTTTATTCTATGATTAAATGATCATGAAACCAAAATATTTTACATAGTTTATTATATAATGAAATTTTTGTTTTGCCCATTTAATTTCATGGGATATGATATGAAGAATTTTTATTATCTTGTGGACCACATATATATGATTTCATTATTTGTTAAGTGGGACCTATATCGCCCTCAAATTTGTTGAGTAATTATTTATATATCATTAGATCATGATGGGAAACAAGTCGATGTGATTGATACAAATGGGTAAATAGGTGTGTCCTGATTCATAATTGGAAACCAGTATGTCTTGATTCACAATAAGAAATTTGTGTTTCTTGATATTTAATGGGAAATAGTTGTTTCCTGATCCATTATGGGAATAGATGTGTCTTAACTATTAGTGGGAAATAGGTGTATCCAGATCCACTAAGGGAAACAGTTGTGTCCTAATACCCTATATTTTTTTTATTTGAAGTTAACCTTGACACATTAAATTATTTTCTATATTTATTATGTTTTCAAACATATATTACAAAAATATATGGTTCATGATAGATTTATGATGATTTATCACCCTTATGATTCAAGTATTATGAAGTGCTGATCTTTTCCCAATGATCCACATATATGATCTTGGATATGTAGGGTTAGATATTTAAATTTCATATTCATTTTCTATTACCCTTATACTCATGTTATTCTAACATATACCCTTTATTTTCCATTCTTTCCCTTCTTTGATCACCCTTTCAGAAGATTCCATTACCAAGGATATCAATATTGGTTTGATGTTGGAGTTTTAAATGGGGTCATCTTTACCGGAAACATTGAAAATCTTTCACAAAGTGAGAATATTGTGTTCCATGTTTCCCAAGATACTAAACTATTATGGTCCTTAGGCATGTAATTCTACAATTTCATTAATATTCATCTAAATTAATGTAATACCAATTTATGTTAAGCCTATATTTATATAGTTGATATCAAATGAATGGTTTAGTCATCCTTTGAAAACTATGGTGAAAAAATATTTGTGATACCCCTAGGGATATTTCTAAAGATATGTCTAGGGATGTATATAAGGATAAACCTTTGTTTTGAAAGAATAAATAATTTTCTATTTTTATTTCGATAACATATCAGTATTTTTTAAGGATTATGTAGTTTCTCTATATGATTACCGTTTCTCATGCTATGCTTTTTGGTTTTAGTCAGTATATAGAAGCCAAATGAACCATGTTAATGCCGAATGAAATAGGAAATATGATGCCTTTATATCTGTGAAACACAAATATATTTTAGATTGAATGAAAATTATTAATGATATGATCCTCCAACTTTCAAAATCTATGAATCCTGATGAATATCCATGAAAGAGAAGGAAGAAACTACCTTAAGTTGAGTCCTCCATGAGGAAACATCCACATTATTTTAGTTGATCCACTGACCCACTTGTTGTTGATAAAAGGATCGGTACCAATCACAATATATTTTCAATAGTTCTATTATTAGAGAATTAAAATGTAATATTAGCTTATTATTGTTTGGAAGTTGAATCATATTTGGGGTGGAATCTTACTAAGAACATGAGAAAATAAGAATAAATTTAATCTATGAAATGAGAAGAGTTTAAGTGTATTTTTTCAAATAATTACTTCTCTTATATTCTATGATCTAATATGGAGAGAGAATTAATTCATATAAATAAAATGGGGCATGAATCCAGTGGTAAATTGGATGATATTTTTAAAAGACTTGAAAGGTATAGTTATGGTTTGATCACCATCCATGAAAAGAGAATCAATAAATTTTTTGGTGGCCTAAAACCAATTATTTAAAGGCCTTGGTTTAATGAAATTTTAGTAGTTATGAAGATGGTTTTCAATTTATAATAAAGGTAGAAACATAAATTTGAAATTCACAGTATTCCATAAGTTTTGATTAGAAAATGAAGACCGCGTTTCATGATGAAATAAATTGTGGAAAGGAATTTCAGATATTTGTGTGCTAAAAATGGGGGAAGAAGAATCAATGGGATTTATTTAATAGAACTATTTGGTGATTTAAATATGGTATATAAGGTCATAAAATCCCGTAATGTAAAAATATAATTAGTTGGATGGTTATTGTAATAAAGAAGAAGACAATTACAAAAAATTCACCACCCACACTATAGTGTTTAAACTATAATGAGTTTGGGCATTATAAGAATCAATCCATAATCCCAGGGATAATATGGATGAGAATAAACAAAAAATACAATGACTGAAAATGATAAAATAGAATATTATGAAATAAAAATGCATTTAGTGAATCATGATAATTTGGGAACACATATCCTCCCCTCAGTAGTTTGGAATTTCATGTTTCATTTTTTAGGAATAAACATTATGAAAATATTTTATTCATCCTTTAGTGGAACATCATGTGATTATTTTCCTCTATATGGATTATGGAATAATAAAATGAAATTTTATATTCTATAGACACAAGGACGAAGAAATGTTTCCAATGAAAATGTTTTTACTTTATGATAAAGTCTTTTTTAATGAATAAAGGGTGAATTATATTTTGGTAGGCATATAAAGATAAATATTTATGTAATTTTTTCATTTGATCCTTAGAATAGTTTTTGGTGATTAATATTTTACTCTATAATATTAAGATTCATGCATACTGAATAACCTATGCTAAACATTTTGGTTTTTGTGATACCCGAAGATAAGCATAATGACTTATCAGTCTATCTATTGGACTTATAATCCATTATTCCTTCATCAATGCAAAATTCACCTTCATTTCATAGACATATAGATAAAATGTAAATCAGTTAAGGCATAACCAATTAGAGAAATTGTGTATATAAAAAGGAATGAAAGCATGTAAGTATATTTCTTTTTGTTATTTGATTTTAAAATACTTCATAAACACTTGGAAATAGATATTATAAAAGGAATATACAAATACCTTTGTTTATATGGAACCAATGGTCTTATAAATAATACTATATTTCTAGTTTGGAGGCCTTTAAAATTAATTTCATCAGCCACTTATGTGCGATCAATGACCTCAATCATGCAATATAATTTTTTATTATTTTCTTACATATCCATCCGTACCACGACACCTATGTTCTCGTATATTGAAATATAGTTAGGAGTTACTTTGGATAACTCTTATGTTTTTGAATTTATTTTTTTTAAAGGATGATTTCATAATAGATTTTTTTATTTGGGTTCCTATAGATGTAAATTTCATCTATTAAAAATTTAATGAATCGAATGAATTTCATGGGAATTTTTTTAAGGGGGGTAGATTGTAACCCCTAAAATTTTAATGAATTTTTATTTTTCAAAAAAATTATATTTCATTGATGGAATTCATTTCATGGTACACTATCTTATGTAAGAACTATATGTATCAACATGTTTTTATTTCCCTACAATAAAAACTTAGATTAGATTTTGGGATATGAAACACTATGTATGGATTGTGTAACACACAATTCCAAGTTCCATCGATAGCTTTCATTACATAAAAGACCATGTTTTAATGAACAATAATATATTATTTATATAATTATTATTTAAATATCATCATATTTATCACCATGAAGTTGGAATGGAAGATATAAATATGATTTAATAAAATTTTAATCTATTATTTACACATGTTTACCAAATTAATTAATAAATTATTAATTAATTATAAATAAAAAAACCAATTTAATTTAAATGTTGTGTTTTTATGAATTTTTTTATACCCACAAATGTGTTTTATCATAATAAATTAAATTAATATTTATTATCGAGGTATAATAATGGAATTTTTATATTATAAATTCAAATAATTTGTTTACATTCATCAAGTAAATATTGTATACATAATAAAATAATAAACCCATTTTAGGCATAAAAAGATATATTTTTCTAAGAGGATGTTTTCTACCTTTTAAATGGATGACAGGTTTTAAAACTAAGGTTTGAAAATATTATAATTTTTATTTTCAATATAAGCCTCATTTTTTAAATCTTAATACCAAAATTCACATTAGATGATATTTTAGTACATTTCTAAGAAACTTTATTTTTAGATTTGTAGTTAAAAACAGAGTTTCAATTGAAACTGCATTTTCATCTAATTTGTTTTTATAGTTAAATTATATAATTAAAATGTGTATTTAAATAAATTAGACCTCTATTAAAAAAATTTATGTGATTGTAATTAATTTCAAATTGAAATTGGATTTAAAAACATTTCAATGTTTTGAACGTTTCAATTTAAAAACATATTGCCTCATCCCATCCACAATATTAATTTTTAAATTAATTTTACCACATATGTGTTTAGAATGGGGTAAAATTTATTCCATTTTTGGAATCAGAAAAATTTATAACTCTTGTTAAGTTCAAATTATTTTTTATTTAAATATTTTAGTGAAAGTAATTAAAATTAATTACAATGATTTAGGTAAAAACGAGCTTACTTATTGGTAAATGTTTTACATAAGAGGACTAATAACCAAGAAACATGTAAAAAAGAAACTTTATAGAAATATTTCAACCATATTATAATTTTTCTAGAAAAGTTTCATTTATTGGAGGTTAATGATGTAAGGGAGTCCTCTTAATAGTTTTTTACTTTTTTATTTATAATTATGCATCTCCTCCGAAATAAAAGAGAACTTACCCCTCACACATTCATACATCTAAATAGTTTTAGATTGTTCAAAACATACATAAATAAGATACAAAATTTCCTCTGTCTATAATAGATGCCTCACTTTCGGAATAAATAAAATATAACAAGCCTTTTGGTGTAAACCAAATGGATTTACCAAAAGTAGTGGTAACATCATTCAATAAAAACTTTTGATTTATTCTTTGTCCACCAACTAAATTTTTCTTATTCCATGATTATATAACAATCCCAATATACTATGTATAGTAAGATTTTTTTATAATATGTGT
Source organism: Viscum album (assembly GCA_963277665.1). Taxonomy (NCBI): domain Eukaryota; kingdom Viridiplantae; phylum Streptophyta; class Magnoliopsida; order Santalales; family Viscaceae; genus Viscum; species Viscum album. The sequence goes on from OY728121.1 coordinate 113,517,381, forward strand.
ATTACCTATACTCACAAAAACATCCATCTAATGGGATATACAATCATTGTTCATGTGTATGGCGTGATACCACCTCGCAAACCTATGTTCTGCATTCTTCAATTACCACCTCTCCATATAGGGAATAACGATGAAAATTATTTTTAAATATAATTTACATGTTATTTATTATGTATTTATGATTTTGGAAATATTTTATAACACATAACTTCATGATTTCCATTTTTTAGGGATACAATAACTTTGTTTGTGGATAAGTGGTTTATTTCCTCATTAAAGTGATAAGATTGATTCAAACATTACATGGATTAAATTAAGGATGGGTTTAATAAAATTATATATATATATATATATTAAAAATTAATTATACTATAATTATTATATATATATATATATAATTTACAATACTTATTTATATATGACTTAAAAATAGAAACAATGTTCATGTATGCGTACGACCTACCGTCTTCATGAAAAGTGTATCCCATTTTTTATTTATATATATTATAAATTAAAAATAAATAAATATATATATATATATATATTGAATATATATGATATTTATATCAGGGTTTTCTTTCTTGAAATAAGTACATCATGATATTTGTAATAGGATCAGGAATTAAAAGTCAACATATATACTATAAACAATGAGGATATTACACAAAAAGTAACTCTAACATAAAATTCATAATAAATAGATAATAAAAGTCATAATAATATTATATCAGGTATGATATATAATAATATGGTTCAGTGCTACAAGAAAAATAAAAAATATTTATTATATAGGAGGTTTGAACATTTATAAATAATGTTAAGCCTTATGTTAAAGGTTTTCTCATCTCACTTTTATTTCTGTGACATATGTGCTATATTCAACACTTATTCATTTTGTGTGGGGTGTATAGTACACTATTACATGTTATATACTGAATTTACCTTATTAAATTATATTAAAAGTCACAATTAATGTTATTCTTTCATGTATCTTGGGATTAAAAAGTAACTCAAGTAGTAATCGGATTCATTGTCTCAATGATATTTATATGAGAACTATTTTTTATTAACCTCTTGTTTCTTTTGTGTGGTGTGTCTTGAACCATGTTGGGATATCATCTGACACGACACCTAACCCGGTCCACTACATGGCCCAAAGGTAATTCCTGATCCCCATAGGCTGGAAACAAGTTCCGGGAATCAAAATAAAAAAAGAGGGAACTATTTTTCCAAATAGTAATAGGACAAAAATATACATCATTGAAAATGAAGCAGAGCTAACCACAACTTAATTTCAATAAATTAAAAATCTTCTCCAATATTAATAATACTAAACAAAACTAAAACTAAATGAACTAGAAGCTACAACAAAATAAAATGACCAACCACTAGGACAATCTCCATGTGACCACTTGATCACCCACAACTATAAGACCACACTGCTCTAAGAGGTACTTGAACCAGAAAAACCTGAACAACATATGAACCTAAAAAATAGATCGGTTCTACTGACACTGAATGGTACCAGTAGGGTGTGTTCTAGATAGCTTAGTATGAAATCACCAAAGAATCCATGTGTTTCATTTCTAAAAAAATCCTTTAACACTACTTTGAAAATAATGATATAAAAATAGGATTTCTTCCTTTTTAAAAATAAACACATTTCATTCCCTTTTTACAAACTACGCACACCATGTTTCCACATTCAAAATTGACTACATTTTAGATAAAAACACAAATCAATAACATCAGGGAAATTTTGAAAATAAACAAAACAAAACAAATGAACATTCAATGAAAAAGAAAGTAAAAAATAAATGTAAATAATCCAGTAACCATGGGTGATCCTAAACATCCCTAGATGACCCTTGGACGTACCCAGTTTCGGAACCACTGGTCGGTGTATGGTGAAGCTCTTAAGTCTATAACCAAATGGCTACCCTAACTGACCAATCCAGTGGCAAAGCCCACCTGGCCTAACAAAATCTAGGGGGTACCAACCTATCTAATCGGGGTTGATCAGAAACCATCACTCGATCATCTAAAAGACGCCTAGGAACCCAAAGTGGTTATAATAATACTATGTAAGTAGGAAGGCCCTCACACGCGTGACTCATCTCACTGCACTTTCCTTCCCCAAACAAAGACTCTTCCTATACGTTCACCCATAAATTGTTACACTAGACAGGAGCGCCTCATATGAAAATCTAATCATCTCAAATTAAAAAAGTTCCAACCAAGTTTTCATGCCATGAACATCATTAAAACCATTAGAAAAAATTTTCTAAATAATTATGTTTTTTAACTGGGAATATAGTAATCAAAAGTTCGTCATTTAAAAGAATCTAAAACAATATTACAAAGTTCCCCCAGATAAGCATATGATCATTTCATATCAACAAAGTTCCAACTGGGCCATCACACCAATTAACATTCTAACCATTTCATAAAAGTTTCAACGTTTCCCACTAGGCATTCACAATTTTTCGAATCACATTATTTTCTAAAATCAACAAAAAACATCACCTTTAAAAGTAAAATTCCAAACATGCCTTCAATATTATGCACCCAAATACATTTACCAAAGCAGTTCCAAATTATTTCTAAAACCATTTCCATGTATACAATGCCAAATGATCCATTATACTCTTTGAGACCAACTGTGTCCCAAAATTCCCCACAGTTCATATTTTAAAGAAACAAAAATAAATTTAAAGGCTCATCAAATACCAACATACATTTTATAAATCAAATATCCATTTTAGATACAAGATAGTTTGAGAGAGGGAAGAGAAAACATTTGTGAAATCAAGGTTCATGTGTAACACCCTTTTTTTAAGTGTCATTTTCACTTGAATTATCATCCATGTGTGCACATAGTGCACAAAAGGATGTGAAAACATATAATGAAACCATTTAATGTTACATTAGAATACCCATGTACATATATACAAATATTCCACTTCCCTTTAAATAAAAAAAATTGTAACATCTCTCACAAACATTTCAAAAACTCGAAGAACATTTGAAAAACATTTCTCTGTAACGAATCAATCCATAAATATGAACCCAAATAAAATTCAATTCTCTAATTCAAGTTTCAAATAATAAAATATAAAAAACCAAGTCCAAACAATACAATAAGGGCTCAATTTTCTTTTTATAAAACAAAAGTGATTTTATCAAACACTTCCAATGCACCAACTCATAGACATAATCAATGAATACATTCAAAATATATTTTTAACAATTGTAACCAACTTAAAAACACCACCATAAGATAACTTTAATACATATGGAAGAGATAATAATGTTTATAAATTAATCTGAGGCATTCAAGCATCAAGGGTTGTCAATGGAAAAGAAAATCCCGGAAACACTTACCTGAACCATGTGCGGATGCGATGAATTTTCATGGGAGGAGAGATATAAGACCCACAGACCATTTTCACACCCTAGATCCAATGAAAAATGAACCAAACATAATCCCTATACATTAGGGTTCGTCCATGGATGAAAATACCCAAAGAAAACCCTAGAACAAAGAGGGGAAGATAAGGACAGAAGATTTGATGAAGGAAACATGAAGAATCACCAACAATTATAGATAAATAGACCCATAATCTCCCCAAATAGAAGCAAGAATGAGGGGAGGCTCCACTGGTCGATGTACTACAGAGAGGGCTTCATTTTGGAGGTAGAATCCCCCAAATCGGAGCTCCAGGTAAAATGTTATAAAGCCCACACGTGGCTACACGGTTTTTCATCACGGTTTTTCAAACCGTGCGCAGACCGTGAAAGGGAAACTGGAAACTTCTACAACATTGCAAGGATAGGTATCACGGTTTTTTCAGGCCGTTCTCAAATCGTGTAACCACAAAAATTTGTCAAAACCCCCCAAATTACTCCCCAAACACCGGGGAAGACCCACCCAAAGATCCTTGAACATTTTAAACATAGTATGGAGACACGAAAGACATCAAAAACTCTCTAACATGCTACTATCTTCCCCCAACATTCACAATAACCAAGAGTAGGATTACAAATAAAAATCCCACAAAAACCCAAGGAAAATTATAGGACACCAAATCCAAACATCAACCAAAAATCCAACATCGAGAAATAAATAAAATGATGGAGTATCTGAGGTCAGGGTGTGAAAAATATCTCCACCACAGACACTTTCTGCCCCCAGAAAGTCACCCTGCCAAAAGATAAACAAAACTGAAATCCATTCATGAAAAAACCCAAGGGGAAGCCACGAACCCCTGGGATTACTATTCACTCCACAATTCACACCCAACAAATCAAGAATAAACCACTATGCATGAATGAGAATTGGGGAGAACATCAGAGGGTTGTCTCCACCACAAGAAAAAAACTAAAACAAACAACATTCAAACCCCAAAAAATACCCACACTGCAACCCGAACTAAAGGTTGTAATAATTTTAATTTTTGGACAGCTTGAACAGTTGGCACATGATTTGGTTTGGCCGCATTATTTTCCAAATCATGCACTAATCGTGCATGAGAAATTGGAAGAATGGGGCACCCCACATGGCTCATCTACACAGTTTCAAAACCGTGTGCCAACCATGCCAACACATCTTCCAAAAAATGACACAAAGCCACGCAGTTATAAGACCTACCGCTTTGTCATGTGCTGGTCGTGCAGTTGGTTCTATCCACCTAACTAGGGCCGTACGATTTCGATTATCCATGAAGTAACCATGCTTCACATATAAAAATATCCCAAAACTCTAGAATCCAAAAACCTTGACTGGGTTCAAACCTGAACTTCCACATATAAGTTGGACAGTACTACCACTAAAATAATCCTATTATACCCAATAGTTACACACAATTTCATTACTCAGGAGTCAGAACTGGATGCATGAGTAATCCATTATATGAGATTTTCAATATTGAGAATGATATAGACTTTTTCATAAATAATTAGGTTTTTGAATTGGAATCTTTTTTAAATGTTATTTCTTAATTTTATAGAGATGACATTGGTGTGTGGTTGGGTGATTTGGTACTTTCATTGGTTTTATAACCCATAGAGATATTCTTTGGATAAGGACGAGGTCCTCCGTATGTATTTTGGAGTAGGCACACCATGGGGTTCCTGATCTTGACTTCCATTGTTGGTATGTGAGACCTCTCTTAATGAAAGGGGTTAGTACCACCTTGATCCTGACATGGTTTTGGTCCCCCACTCTATTGGCTAGTTCAGAACACCCCCATGTGATTGGTTGGGGATCCTCTATATGTAGAGGTCAGGGTTCCCATATGAGATAATTCAAGATAATTCCTCCATTATGGTCCAACACCCCCTTTCCTAGAGTATAGACTTTATAAAGGAATATATCTCTATGAAAATGATTTCTATTGTGTATGATTTGGTGTGATATAGATATTTTAAGTATTGAAATTCACTAACCACTATAGATCCTTTATAGATATGACCAATATATAGGCTATTTAATTTTATTGGAGACCAACAATTTTATGGGTATCATCAAGTAATGGTGGGATATTTTCTATTATAAAGATGATATATTCAATAAAAATGTTACTCAATTATCCCATGGTTTTCTAGACCACTTCGGAAATCATGAACCTTTTAGATACAATTCATTTTAATTTTTCTTATGGTGAGATAAATGTTTTATATTTAATTTTTATTTTTGGTTTGTCCAAATTGGTATGTTTATTCTCCTCCATTCATGTTATTTGTTCCCACCTATGTAGTGTTTTTTAGTAAATGTATGAATTGTATTCTTAGTGATTAATGTGGAGTTCTAGATAGTGATGTTGGTATATAGTAACTAATGGGGGATCATTTTGGGACCTATTTGTTGGTTGAGTGGGTTCCATGAGACCATATAGTGAGGAGGTTTCTGTTAATAGTTGGAGTAAGTTATAATAGTGTTTTTACATTTTCTGTTTTATTTCATATTTTGGAATTATCTTAGTGGTATTATACATGTCTTTTTTTATCTCATGATGCTATTTTTGAACATTTTCACCCACTGTATATATATATATATATATATAATTTTTGGCTTATATTATATATTATACCTATGTTTATGTTATGAGTTATTATAGGATATGGAATCCAATTTTATGAAATCTTTTTGACAATATCCTAACACTATCCCTTTAGATGTGGTATTGGGGCAAAATAATACTCCTCCCACTAAACTAAGAGGGGTCTCAGTGGTTTGGTTCATGTCAGAATGGTGTCAGAGAAGTTCTAATATCATGGAATGATTTTGGAGATACATAAAATTAGAGGATTGTTTTGTAATTTTTTTTGGTGGGAGTATAATGGGATCATGAGTTTAGTTATTAGACCATGTAAACTAACATAGTTTCAATGACTGACATTTCCTTTCAACATGAAATTGATAAATTTTTGTTAACCTAAAAATCTAATGTATAATTTTCAATGTATATTACTGTTAGTATATGATTAATATGGCTTTCAATTATTATCTTTCATGTGTCCTTCATAAGATATCTGAAACCACTTATTCGCTTATGACTATGGTTTGAAACTAATTAAAAGGGAATGATACTCAGAAATATTCCACTCATATTTTCAGATAGGGTCACCCAACATTCGTGAAAGGGATTAGGCTTCTCACCTCTACTTTCGTAGGTGAAGAGGTATCTCTAAAATGACATATTGAGTGGTATCATATCCATATGAGATGATGGAAGATATATTATTATTTCTTATATTATATTTTTTATATAGAGATGATGGATGTTATTGATTCGTTGGGGAGATATTCTTGTAGTTTGAATTTATTAAATGTATTCTAGTTATTGAAACCTGATTGATTTATTTGGATTGACAATCCTTTGGTGATACAGGATTAGTTGAGATCGAGGACTCATGTTTACGTATCCATTTCAAATTTACACCAACTAGATAGTTATCCATTCTTTCATTTTCCCTCATATGGGGAAATCTAGTTTTTTACATTTACCTAAAAATCAGAAAACACTTAAATAATGAACATTGGGGTATCATTTTTTCCATTATTTTATATTCGATGAAATTGAAAGGAGATAGAAACTCTTATAAGTAGCATGACCATGAAATAATATGTGTTGAGGTTTCAAATGAATTTTACCTTAGTATTGATCTAATATTGATTATATATAAGATCTAGGGTTCTAGTTATGTCTCTATATTGATATGTTTAGTTAGGTTTTTTGGGGAATGAATCTATAAATGTATCATTGAATAATTTTTTACGTGATTGCGTTTGTTGAAAAAGAGGGCCTCCATGTTGTTTTTGTTAACAAATTAGACTACAATGTTAAATTTTTTGATAGATGAGGGTTTTCATTTGGAGTTATCATGTTCAAGAGATGTTTCCTTCCTTCCATGATTGGTAGAAGAACCTGGAAAATGGAATGGATTATTTGGAAAAGGGACATGCACTCTAGTTTCTTAGAGTCTTGGAAAGTAGTGTTCCATTTTTTTCAAGAACAGAACATCAAAATATGGAAAAGGAAAATGGGGCTCCCATGTTTTGGTTTAGGCGTGAATTGTCACTAGGGAAAAATAGGCTTAGGCTGATGGAATAGTGCGATGGGAGGAGACATGTGTGTGGTGATCAAGGTGCCTAAAATTCTTTTAAATAGAGGTCCAACCATCCTCATTTGGAATGAATGAAACCACTTAGAAAAAATATGATCTCTTGTTGCACAAGTTGGTTTTGGTGTGCAAGTGGTGGTTCGGGCATGCATGATTAAAGTTATTCATTCATTGCACACCAATATTGGGTTGGGTATAGATGGGTTTTAGTCTCCCAATTTCTAATTGGTTGAAGGGAGTGTCAAGAATGTAGTTAGGTGAAACTAGTGCTACATGCATAAAGAAGTTATCTAGACTTAGAGAATCTTGCAATTAAATCTAAGGCTACGTGAATTGTAACACCCCAAGCTTCCACGGTACGCTTCTCTTTGAATAATACAGTTGTGTGTGTTGTACGCAACTTCATGTTCTAACACACACCACAACCAATCAAAGTAGCCGTTATGAATAGTAATACCTACATTTGGAAATTTTATAAATTTTACCTTTCAAAATGGACTTAATTTTTGGATTTGGAATATCGAATTTAGCCAAGGGTAAAATTTTGGAACTTTTCGGATAACTTTTATATTTTAATGAATAGTGAAAATTACTAAATTTTAATTAAAAACAACTTTTTTAATAAAATTAATTAATAGTGATAAATTATACTATTTAGTGGTTTTAAAGTATAATTAGAATATAATTTTACCACTTTATAAAATGGTGGTCATTAGTATTAATTTCACTATGAAAGTGGACATAAACAATTGTCAATCTTTTGATTGATATTGTCTCTTAAAAACAAGCTATTTGTTTTGACAACAGGAATTAATGATAAAATTTATTAATGAAACTTATATGTTTTTAATTTTTTAAAATAGAAACCAATTTTGAATTCCGAATATCAATTATAACTTAGGGTGAATTTTTGGAATCTTTTTGAAAAACATAAATTTTTGTTGAATAGTGAAACCACTAAGTGGTAGTTTAAAAACTAATTTTTCGTGTAAATGAAACATTACCACTTTTGTGATTTTATTTTAAAAAATATGATATACATGGTTGTCATTAAGAATGAAAATGTGGTTCAATGGGATTAAAATAAATTTTTGGTGAATAGTAACTTTTATGTTTTATTAATCACGATTAAAGGTAATTAGTGAAATTTAAGGTAAAAATGATATTATAAAAATATAAAAATATCTTGAAAAATATCCTACACTTATTGGAAGAGTCAGGGCCTACCAAGACTATCCATGGGTCAACTTGGGGACCCCATGGAGCCACATGGGTAAGAAAATGACATTAATAACTTTTTATCTAAAGTAAAAATAAAATTGTCACAAACATGTGTTGTTTTACTAAAACAATTATTACATGGGGTTATATATGTTAAAATTTTGACTATAAATTTTAATTGGAAAGATAAAAATATATACTAAATCATGGTAATTTTTTTATAATTTTAGACATTAAATAAATAAATTTATTTATCACACCATGATGATGGAACGATTACCTCATTAATTAATGATTTAAATAAAATGAAAATATAATGCAAAATCTAAGACATAAACATGTGAAAACCCTATTGGATGAGTATATTTAACACCCTTATCACCTTATATTCTAAAAATATAACTGTGGGACCTTTAAAATCCGAAACGGATTTCTTAATAATGTAACATTTCATGATATTCCAAGAGTGCCCCTCCTCTCCTCTTATAAAAGGCCCCCACCTCTAACACCTTATTCACACCATCAATGCCATTTGGCTCGGGCAACCTCTGCCCAAATACTCTCTAAAATTCCCTCTCTTACTCCTAAAAGCTTCACATTGGGCATAAGTCTTCTCAAGGAAGCCTTTGGCTCAAATCAAAGAGAGTTACCCGATTTTAAAGGTATTGTCTTCCCTTATGTTGTTTTATTTTATTTTGCTTCTCCAACCCCCTAAACAATTTTTATTCATTTATTTTGTAACAACAACAGTATCTTAAATATTATAGGATGTTTTTATGAGAATTATTTGATTTACACTTACAGACACCTTCCTGTAATGGTTAAAGAACATACTTTTTTTGTGGGTAGCGAATTATTGCCTCACGAAACGATGATTGTTCAATATTGTTTTAACACCTCTCATGGTGGCCATATGATGAAACTATGTTTATATATGATATATATTTTGTTTATGTATTCCTTATTCTTCTGTATTTTTCATTTATGTATTACCTTTATGACTTCCATTATGGGTAAACGCGATAATTTCATTTTAGGAAGTGCGGACTACCGCCCCCTCAAAGTGATTTGAATCTTTAATGCCATATGTGGGATGTATAAAGGATGGATTTAATGATATTATATATGATATTATACTGTAATATACCTTTATATCATTTTTATTTCATTCCATTAAATATGAAAATGAAATGAATGTAGCGTTCATGCGTACATACGGCTTATCGTCTCCATGAACGGTGAATTTCATTACTTACCTCAAAATGTTACGTAATATTATGAAAGAATGTATATAATGGATATATATGATATATATGATATCTATATAATGAATATAATTCTGTATATAATGTATATTTGGCCCCATGAACAACTTGTAATTATAAGAAGTTTATTTTTGACTCAAGTACCAAAGATCGACCAAACGACCGTTATTAACATAAATAATTACATAATGTTCATAAGATAGTAATAATTGATATAAAAGGAATAATAAACATAAAAACTGTTCTTAAGAAATTATAAATTAACTCTAGTTTATTATTCCGGAGGTTAAATAATGGTCGAGTCAAGTCGGACACGAGGTAAGGGACATCGTCTCAATCTCCTTTCATTGAGGCATATTTTTTTACACACAACTTTCTTTTATACAGTTAATAAACCCCTTTGAATTTTATGTTTATTCAAAAGGAATCATTTTTATAGTAAGCATTTTACTAAATGACAAAAGGGAATGTTTTTTTGTCGTACGTATGCGGAAACAACGACTTTTCTGCCACCATGACCATTATTAGAGTTTCGGCTTCCTCTACAAGCCATAATTTTTTTAAATGAAATATAAATACAAAGTTTAAATTTTCTTTTATTTTGGAATTGAAAATTGTTTTGAAAGTGTTTTTATTATATCAATGTGTTTTATTGATATCTTGTGATTTAAATGTGGAAATTTTATGTTTCCTTTATGCATGTTTTATGTGATATGATTATGTTATGGTTTATGATATGTTTAAACCTATTCATATGAGGAATGCATTGGACATAATATATGACGGTTGGAGCCTTCTATAGCTCCACGATGTATCGGTAGGTCTCATGAGACAAACTAGTGTCTTGGAATGAGGCTTTGACAAAATCTTATTTGTAGTATTGGAACGAGGCCTTGGCTATGTGGTTATGATAGTCTGGCATTATGTATTCCATCATTATGAAAATTGTTATTGATATTTCATGTGATTATTCAACCAGTAGAATATCTATGTGAATAAGTAAATGGAATTATTTCATTTTACTTTTTCCATATTATTCTAAAGTTGATGTTTATAAGGATTTTGTTTTAGTTATAAATTGCCTTAAATGTTTATGTTTATTTATGAAAGATTCTGCTATATTTTTATCTTTAATGAGAATCTGAGCTCACCCCTTCCAATGTTTTAATTTTTCCAAGATGTGAAGAAGTATATTATGACTGACCTGCAGGGATAGTATGAGGGGATATGAAGACAAAATTTTGTTGTAGTTTTATTTTACTTTATGACGTAATGTAAGACTTATGAATGTATCTTTTTTCCAAGGCTACTAAAATAATCTGTCTTTCGAGACTTGATATTGTGTGATCAATCCAATGTTACACAATAATGCACCGACTCTGGGTAACTTTGGTTGGGGCGTTACACGAATATTGGGAGATTGCCTGGTACCTCTAGTGGAAAGTGATATTCACCACTGGATGAATATTGGACATCAATAAATAATCTAAACACATAGTAGGATTCATTAATTTGTGATAATGAAGGGACCTACATGCCATTAAAATGTGATTGGACCTATTGAAGAAACAGTTAGCACAACTCAGTGGAGAGAGCATCAAGCTATCAATTTGTGAGTGGTTGTAAACCAAGAGTGATAGTGAGCCAGGTCCAAACATTTTAAACATTAGTTCACTTTTAGTGGATTTGGTACATCAGCACATCCCTCGTGTATGCTCCTTTTACGTAGTCGAGTGAGGGTGAACCATGTAAAATCTTAATGTTTCTTGTGAATGTCTTAATTTCTGTTTATACATTTCTACATGAAATATAGAGAAGAGAGCATTCACTAATAGAATAAATAGATCAATAGGGGCTTTTTTTTAACTTCAATGCCCAAATTCACCCCCTCTTAGGGTATCTAACCCAGTGGACCTAAAAATTATTACCATAGGGAAATATTGATATCAGTGTTTCTCTCACAAATAGAGGTCTCTAATTATAATGGGATTCAGATATTATATGTGTACCATTTTTAGGTATGGAATAATGAGATGAAACACTATGTCCAATCTTTGGGAATTGATGTGTTTAATTCTTCAATGCATGGTATAACTGCCGATATTAATAGTGGTGAATTATCTGATGTCGAGCAAAAATAATTGGATATTGATGCCTAGGGAATCAATTCTTTAGGGGGATCCCTATACAATGATATTTATATGATGGTGATGTCATAAAAAACCTCTCATTCCAGGTGGGAAAATCTATTGAATATATATGAAGGAGATAAAAGTGAGAGAGGCAAATTTGAAGGTCCTGTGGTACAAATATCATGATTCGATAATGAACCCAAAGGAGTCTGTTGATGCATTCTTTGACAGGGTAAATGTGGTAGATGAATACAACCAGGGTCTTGGTGAATTCATTTAAGGCATAAAAATTGTGAACCACATCCTCAGGAATATTACACCTTAGTTCAATCCGAAATTTTTATTATTGGAAGATAACAACCTGAAAGAGCTGACATTGGATAACCTACACAGTACCGTAGTTGCATATGAAATGATAAATGATTATAACGATGCTATGGAAAAGAGAAAATATAATTATATGGAATTAAAGGCCATAAAAAAGTTCACCATTGAATATTTTCAAGAAGAATAAGAGAGAGAGAAGGCGATGTCATTTATTTTCACAAATCTACAAATAGGAAAAAGAATGTTCCTAGGGAAAAACACACTTGATTTTTTTAGATGTGGAGAAGCTGGTCATCATGCAGCAAGGTTCCCCAAGAAGTTTCCAAAAGATGAGGTTAATGAAATAGAAATTCCAAAAATGAAGTCTTTAGGCTATGTGAAAGGTAAGAAAAAGTTAAATAATTTTTTTAGATGAAGAAAAATCTTCTTTCACATGAATGTGACAATTCATATTAATTTGAGATTGAGGAGGTTGAAGAGATAGAGAACTGCAAAGATTGTGTGTAAAATTCAATGGTTTGAGTTTTTGGTAGTACTCTGAAAAATGAAGAAACCGACATTGATGAAGAAGAATATGGTGAAGGAAGAGTTGATGTGCATGTTGAGTTTGAGGATAGTCATTAAGAGAAAGATGTTTAGAGTGCCAAAAAAAGAAATCTAACAATGTAGTTCATGACTCAAAACATTGTATGCAACAATAGGAAAAAGGGAAGTCTTAGTTGATGGTTGAAATTGAGCAACTTGAGTAATTTACAATAGAGGACTCAGAATATTTTAGTGAGTATAAAATATATATTTAAGAACCTAAAAGGGAAATCAATTGCTTGAATAACAAAAAGAAAGATAATATCAATCATATCGATGAACTTAATAGATAATTTTTCAGTCTACGATAGAATGTTAAGGCCTAAGAAATACATCTGATACCCAAAACATTATCGGGAAAGAAGATCATTCAGAAGATTGAAATGAAGAAAGAGTATCCTTGTAGTTTAGTAGGAATGAAGCAGAAATCATGCTCAGATGTTAAGGCTGAAATGGGGCTCGATCTGTAATAAAAAGTAGTCATGATTGAAGTCAGATCACAAGTGCTCATTCTGAGAATGAAAATTGATGTGGTTACAAAGAAGAATCATAAAATTAATAGAAATCAAGGGAATACTAGTAGTACATAAGTTTCACACAAGAGTGCACCTTTAATCAGGTGTTATTGGTGTGGAATGCTGGGGCATTCAAAAAATGTGTGTTCTATATCGAGAAGATACTAAATAGCAGTAGAACAGATACAACAGTTGAACAGAGATAATTTCTCTAGAACATATTTCTAAGGAAACTGTTTTTGGTGTTGAGGATTTATGAAATTTCTATATATTGTACATCTACTATACAAAGGTATGTAAAAAACCAGAAAAGAAATTTTCGCAAGCAATAGATCAATGAACCAATAGAGGAGTTGAAAATGTAAAATTGATTTGAAACTTTTAAACATGAAGCTACTCCAACATTATCTGAGAAATATTAGAAGTCTTAATATATGCTGAGTGGAAAGAAAAAAAAATATGGACCAAGATGAAGTTAGAAGAGAAGGCAATGGTAGCTAAAATTTACAATAAAGCATCAGACTGTTCTGGTGTATGAATCCTTGAAATTGGTTTCACATATCACATGAAAGGCTACATGTTTCTTTTTATAGGTATAAAATATGAAAATAAAGTATTTTAAGTTTTTGTAAATGATTGTTTCATGAAGATTATTAGATCAGGAATGGGCAAGTTTGGGGGGAAAGAAATGAGATGTGTTGATGTCTTAGTAGTAGAAGGTCTCCATCACAATTTTATTAGTGTCAGTCAGCTATATTTCTTAGGGAATCCTGTAAAGTTTTCTAAGAATACATGTGTCATAAAAGGAAGGGATGGTTCAGTGGTTCTTCTAGAAAAAATGACAAAGGTAAATCTCTTCATAGAGAGTGGAGAAGAAGATATGTGTTTTTGGTCGAGAGAGGAAGAAAACAAGATGGCAATAAATTGCTTGGTCATCTGTTCCAACCATCCTGATAAGATATGGTGATGTTTGATGAAACTAGTGATCTCCCAGAGATATTACGTGATCATACACACTCACATGATGCTTTTAAATAGGGTAATATCATCATAATTTCATACAATGATAAGGGAAAAATGCCAACAAGTGTACTCAAATTGGTGTGTGCTGATCTTTGTGGGCATATACCACCAAGATCCATTTATTGAATGAGATATTGCATTGTCTTTATTGATGATTATAATAGAATGGCAAGGTTATTCATCATTTCCCATAATTCTGATGTGTTTAGAAGCCTAAAATAGTACCGGAGGGAATTTAAAAGGATTCTTGGGCAGAAAATATCTGATGTTTAGCACTAAAAATGGTACAGAATTCACAAATAGTTAGGTGGAATACCATCATGAGAATAAATGGATAAGGCATCATGTTTATTTAGTGAGAACAATCCAACAAAATGGAGTTGTTGAAAGGAGAAATATGATAATAAACAACATTAATAGAATGATGATTATAGAAAAAGTCTTACTGGAGAAGTTCTGGAAGGAACCATTATTGACATCGGTATACATTTCTAATAATGACTTGTCATGTTTTAAGAAATGAATGACTCTTTATAAGATTTGGTATTGAAAGAAGTCAAATGCTAAATACTATCAAATATTTGGAAGTAAGTTCGTTATCCTCAATATGGAGAAACGTAGAAAATTTGAGTTGCGTAGATATGAGGGAATATTCTAAGAAAACTCAGGAAAAATAAAAGCATAAAATTGATTTAATAATAAAATGGGAAAATTATTTGAGGGAAATGATGTCACTGTTGTGGAAAATTACGTGATGAATCAACATCATAGTGAAGAGTTTCTTAGTGAAAGTGATGAATAGGAAAGTTACACTGGAGGAGAAGAAGTGGATGATGCTGATTTAGAAGAAGATTATAATTATGAGTATGAGAAGGTAAAATCTGTATCTAGATAGTAGCCTATGAGTCGAGATGAAATTGACAGGCATAGTATCATTGGTGATCAGTCAGCTCCAATTCAGACAAGAAGAATGAAATCACTACAGTAGACACCATTCCAATCTCAAGTGGAGCCTGAATTCTTTGATGATGTAGCTTTTGAGGAAAACTTGGTTTGTGCTACGAATGAAGAGTAAAATAAAATTTAGAAGAACTAGATGTTGGAGATTTTTTCGAGGCTATGAGATAATAATGTCATCAGGACTAAATGGGTCTATCACAACAATATGAAAGAAGATGACATAATGATTCAAAACGAATTATGACTAGTGTGAAAAGGATACTTCCAGATAGAGGTAATTGATTTTGATGAGACTTTTTCACTGTTTGCAAGGCTGTAGACAATAATATTATTCCAAGACATTTTTGTACAGAAAAACTTCAATTTATTCTAGATGGATGTCAAATCATCATTCTTGAATGGGGTTCTGGGGGAAGAAGTGTATATCGAGCAGTCAAATGGTTTTCTCATTCATGGGGATGAGAACAATGTTTATTAGCTGAAGAAGGTGTTATAAGGGCTGAAACAAGAACCAAGATCATGGTACTAAAGGCCTGATCAGTATTTGAAGAAGTTTTGTTTCCAATGTGGCACAGTTTAGTACAATATAAATTTACATAATAACAGTAATTGAAGGATGATAATGCTAGTTTATGTTGATGACATGATATTTGGTAGAACATATAATGCTCAGTGGAGACAGTTTACCAAATTCATGAAAAGTGAGTTTGAGATGTCAATGATAGGTGAGATGATGTTTTTCCTTTGTTTACAGGTGACACATGGATGGAATGAAACTTTCATCTCTCAATCCAAGTATTCCATGTAGGTTATTAAGAGTTTTGGGATGGAAAAATTCATGGAAATGAAGACTTTGGTTGCTTCCAGGATGAAATTTTCAAAATATGATGAAGTCATGGTGGTTAATATCATAGAATATAGGAAAATTATTGGAAGTTTAATGTACATGGACACATCAAGTCTGAACATTTTATTCACCACATGCCAAGCATTGTGATATCAATGTAATCCTAAGGATATACAGATGATTATTGGGAAAATAATACTTTGGTATATCAAGGTAATGGTGGATTTCCACATGATATATAATAAAAAACCATAGTCATAATTTTTGGGATACACTGATGATGATTTGGATGGTTCAGTGGATGAGATGAAATCAATTTCAGGAGGTGCTTTCTATATTAGTGGATTTTTTATTTCATGGATAATAAAGAAGCTACATTTAATTTCATTAAGCATTGAAAAAGCTGAGTATATTGTGGCCACTCACGCATGCACATAATTATTGTGGATAAATCATCAGCTTGAGGATATGGAAGTTGAATTGAAGTCTCTGAGTGGAATATAGTGTGATAACTCAACTTCTATCAATCATAGAAGAAAAAATCCAGTCCATCACTCAAGGACAATGAACATTGAGATAAAAAACATTTTATCAAGGATAAGGTTGATTAGGGAATTTGTAAATTGGAGTATATGACTATAGAACTACAGGTTGTAGAAAATATGATAACGGCCTTTCTTACGGAATCTTTTGAGAGGCATCAACTAGCTATGAGAGATCAGTCAACACCTCGTATTAGGAAAAGTGTGGGTGTGCCCCCTCCCCCTATCCTTGAGGTATGGTGTGTTTTACTTACTATTCTAATTGGTATTCTCTTCTCTATTGTAGACTACAAAATTTTTTCCTTTGGGTTTATTAACAAAGGTGTAGAAATAGTGAGTCTTAAAGGGGGAGAAGTTATGGATAAATAAGGGAGAAAATATATTTTCCTAAGACCCAAGGAGAAGCTGATAGGTGGGGAAGCTAGATTGTGGTATTTTATCAAGAAAATTGAAAGAAATAATAGGAGGAGCACCATTATTGGCTTATGTGGTGTTTGAAGAGAACATCCAGAGCTTAGCTTGGACAACATGAGAACACATGAATTGAAGATGGTGTGTATTAAATCAAACGATGCTAGAAGTGATCGATCAAAGAAAATATATCATGAAAACAAAATACCACGAAAAAATAAAATGAGTGGTGATGGAATGGTGTTAGAATGTTTCCAGAGATCATCAATTGGTATATGTTTGGTATCAATAATTGGTTTCATAAATTAAGTGATTCATTGATAAATTTTTTTTAATATTTTTTCTCATGTGGAGCATTTCTCATGCAGTCTTAGAGTATGTCCTGAGTGAATCGTTGATCTCTATCAGAATCTCAAGAGGTGAATGGTTTCTGAAGCATTAATGATGTATAATTTTATGAGAGGAGTTGTCATCAAACCAAAAGGGGGATATTTTCGGGAAAAAATCCCTCAATGTATCATTGAATAATTTTTGAGGTGATTTTGTTTGTTGACAATGTTGGACTCCATGTTGTGTTTTCTGTTAAAGCATTAAACGATGTTCAATTTGTTGACAAATGAGGGTTTGTTGACAATTCGGGCCTCCATATTTGACCATGGTTTTTGTTATGAGTTATTATAGAATATGGCCTCCAATTTTTGGACATATTATTGAAAATGTCCTACCATTATCTCGATAGATGTGTTCTTGGGGACATAGAATCTTCCTAAAACTAACCTAAGAGGGGTATCAGTGGTTTGGGTCATGTTAGAATAGTTTCATATAAGTTCTAATATCATGGATGTAGTTGGGAGATAAATAAAATGAGAGTAGTTTTGTAGGAATTTTTTGAAGGGAGTCTAATGGGTTCATGAGTTTAGTAATTAGACCCTAGAAACAAACATAGGTTTAGTGAATGACATATCCTTTCAATATGAATTTGATAAATTTTTGTTATCCTAAAACACTAATGTATAATTTTTGATGTACATGAATTTTGGTATATGAATAATATGGTGGAAAATTATTATCGTTCATGGGTCCTTGTTATGTTATCTCAATCCATTTATGCACTTGTGACTTTGGTTTTGAACTAATTATAAGGGAATGTTACTCAAAAATATGCCAATCATATTTTGAGATTGGGTCACAAAACATTCTTGAAATGGATTGGGATTCTCACATTTTATTTTCTAGGTGAAGAGACATCTCTTAAAAGGAAAATTGAGAGGTATCATATCCATATGAGATGATAGAAGATATATTTTTATTTCTTCGTGTATATTTTTATATAGAGAGGATGGATGTTATTGATTCATTGGGGGGAGATTCATATAGTTTTAATTTATTAATTGTATTATAGTTATTGAAACATCATTCATTTATTTGGAGTGAAAATCCTTGGGAGATATAGGATTAGTTGAGGTTTGGGACTCATGCATACATGTCTAGTTCAAATTTCCACCAACTAGATAGTTATTGTTCCATTTATTTTCTATCATATTGGGATATATATAGTTTTACATTAACATAAACTCTTGAAAAGACTATAATAATGCACATGGGGGTTTAATTATTTCCATGATTTTATATTCAATTAAATTGAAAGGAGATAGACCCGCTTCTAAGCAGCATGAACATGAAATAACATGTGTTGATGTTTCAGATGAAGTATACCTTGGTCCTAATCTAATATTGATTTTATATAAACTCTAGGGTTCTAGTTAGATCTCTATAGTTATAGGTTTAGTTAGGTTTTTTGCGAAAGAATCCCTGAAGGCATCCTTGAGGAATTTTTGAGGTTATTGCATTTGTTGAAAAAGCGTGAATCCATGTTGTGTTTGTTGACAATGTAGAATACAATGTTCAATTTGTTGATGAAGGTGGGTTTTCATGGTGAGTTGTGAAGTTCAAGAGATATTGTCTACAATCATTTATTGTTAGAAGAACCTTGACAATGTAAATGATGATTTAGAAAAGGGACTTGCGCTCTAGTTTCTTGGATTCCTGTAATGTTGTGTGCCATATGTTTTTCAAGATCAGAACAACAAAATATGGGACAGAAAAAAGGGGCTCTCATTTTTTGGTTTGGGCATGCAAGGTGACTAGGGGGAAAGAGCCTAAGATGGTTGTATTTGTGTGCTGGGATGATACTTGCATGTGGCGTCTGGGGTGCCCAAAATGCTTATAAATATAAGTACACCCCTACTCATTTAGAACGAGGATAAACACTTAGAGAAAATTCAATCTCCACCCACGCAAGTTGGTTTGGGCACGCAAGTGGTGGTTTGGGTGTGCACGTTTATTGTTATTCTTTAGTTGTGCACCATTATTGATTTCTGTATAGTTGGGTGTCAGTCTCCCATGTTCTGAGTTTTAGAATGGATTTTCTTGCAATTAGTTAGGTGACACTTGTGATCCAAGCATAGAGAAGCGCTCCATGCTTAGTGAAGTGCATCAGTCAATATTGGGCTGCAGGAAAGTTGGATGATTGCTCGGTACCTCTATTGAAAAGTGAGATTCACTTGAAGATGAATGTTAGACGTTAATAGGTCATATACATAATTAAGAGTATTCATTAATTTGTGATAATAAAGGGACCTAAATGTCATTAAACTGTGAGTGGATCTTCTAAATAAGTAGTGATTACACTTCAGTTGAGAGAACAACAATCTTTCAATTTGTGAGTGACTATAAACCAGGAGGGATAGTTAGTATGCTCAAAATATTGTAAACATCAGTGCACATTTAGTGGATTTGGTACATCGGCACATCGCTCGTGTATGCTCCTTTGACGTAGTCGAGTGAGCATGAACCAATTAAAAATATTTGTGCCCTATGCATGTCATAATTTATTTTTATACATTACTACAGGAAAGATTGTGAATGGATATTTTCACAACAGTAGAAAAATATCAATAGGGGCAGTTATTGTAATATTTCTTACCTTAATTCACCCCCCTCTTAGGGTATCTAACCTAGTGGACCTAAAAATTAGTATCAAAGGTAAATATTTGTATATAAGTGTTTCTCTCTCAAATAGAGGTCAGTAATCATAATGGGTTTTTGATCATCGACAAGATAAATTTTCATGTATGGAATAATCGGATTAAGCACTACTTCAAATATTTGGGAATGGATGTGCTTACAACAACAATGCATGGTATAACTGCCGATATTAATAGTGGTGAGTTATCAGATGTTGAGCGAGAGAATTGGCTGCTGACGCAAAGGGAATCAATTATTTAGGGGAGCCCTATACAATGTTATTTATATTATGGGTATTCCATGAAAATCCTCACATGCTATGTGGGAAAATCTATTGAATATATATGAAAAATATAAAAAGTCAGAGAGGAAAAGCTGCATGTTCTTTGGAACAACTATGAAGATCAGAGAATGGACCCAAATGAGTCAATTGATGCATACTTTCACATGGTAAATTTTTTATTGGAAGACATGAGAGGTCATGGTGAAGTCATAAGGCATAAAAACTGTTAAGAACATCCTGAGGAAACATCCACCTCAATTCAATCCAAAATTTTCAATTTTAGAAGATAAAGACCCGAATGAGATGACATTATAAAACCTACACAACATACTTTTTTCATATGAAATGAGAAATGATGGTAACGATTCTATGGAAAAGGGGAAATCTAATTGTATATAATTCAAGGCCATGAAGAAGATCAAAATTGAAGATTCTTAGACAAAATAAGAGACATATGAGGTGATGCCATTCCATTCCTGAAATCTACAAAGAGGAAAAGGAAAGTTAGAAGGGAAACTTTTCCTTTCTTTATTTAGATTTGGAAAAGTTGACCATCTAGTAGAAAGGTTCCCCAATATGTTTCAAGGAGATGAGGAGGATGAAATAGAAATTCTAAAGAATAATTCTTTATCCCACGTTAAATTCAATAAAAAATTCATGAAATTGTTTTAAGAAGAATAATCTCATTTCACAAGAATCTAATAGTACAAATGAGTTTGAGGCTGATGAGGTTGAATAGATAGAGAACTGAAATGATTATGGAGAAAATTCAATGGTTCTAGATGTTTGTAGTACTTTGAAAAAGAAATAAACTGACACTAATGAAGAAGAATAAGTTGAAGGAAGACTTGATATGCAAGTTGAGTTAAAGGATGGTCTTGAAGAGATAGATGTTTAGAGGGCCAAAAAAAGAAGCCTAACAAAATATTTCATGAAGCCAAACTACATATGCATCAATAGAAAGAAGAGAATTCTATGTTGATGGATGAAATTGAGAAACTCATGTAATCAACACCAAGGGACTCAGAATCAATTAGTGAGTATAAAATCATTATTTATGAAACAAAACAGGGAAATCAATGGCTTTAATAAAACAATGAAAGATAAAGTCATGCATATCGATGATCATGAATGAGAAGGGTCTATGAAAAAAAGTTAAGGATAAAGAAAAACTTCTTATTCCCAAAACTTTATCAGGAAATATGATAATTTAGAAGATTTAAATGATTAAATAGGAGCCATGTAGTTCATGAGGAAAAGAGAAAATGAAGAGCTCGGATAATTTGGGACTTGATCAGAAATATAATGTATTTAGTGTTGAAGTCAGATTGAAAGAACTCATTCTGAGATTGAAATTTTATGTAGGTAAAATAAATAATCCAAAAATTCAATGTTCTCATGGAAATTCTCATAGTACCGAAGTTACAGAATTTAGTGCAACTTTCATCATGTGTTATTGGTGTGGAATGATTGGGAATTCAAAAAATGTGTATTCTATAGCTAGAAGAAACCAATGGGCACAAGAACAGAGGTGACAACTGAATAGATATCAGTTCTATAGATTATATTTCTAAGGACACTATATTGGGTGTAGAGGATTTGGGAACTTGTATAGATATTGTACATCGACCATACATAGGAATGTGACAAACCAGAATCAAAATGTTTGAAAGTAATAGATCAATGAACTCACAGGTGAGTTGAAAATACAAAATTGATTTGTTGCATTGCAAGATTAAGCCCATCCAACATACTATGATAAATATAAGAGGTATCATAATTATCCGAGTGTCAAGAAGAAAATATGGGCCATGAAGAATAGAGAAGAGAATGAAGTGATAGCTAAAATTTTCCTTAATGCATCAATTTGTTCTTATATATGGATCCTTGAATGTGGTTTCACATCTCACATGAAATGAAACCAGGATCTGGTTACATGCATAAAATATAAAAAATAAGTAGTTTTAATGTATGAAAATGATGAAGGCTAGAAGATAATTGGATCAGGAAAGGACAAGTTTGGTGGATAATAAAGCAGACATGCTGATGTCTTTGTAGTAGAATGTCTCAATCACAATTTTCATAGTGTCAGTCAGCTTTGTGACTCAGGTAATTCAATAATGTTTACAAAGAAAACATGGGTTGTAAAATGAAGAGATGGTTAAGTGGTTCTTCATGTAAAAAGGACCATGGAAAATCTCTACCTAGTGAGTGGAGAAGAAGATATGTTCTTTCTCTATAGAGAGAAAAAAAAGATATGGCATAAACGACTATGTCATCCATGCCAATCATCCCTAGAAGTTAATGTAGATTGTGATGCAACTAGAGATCTCCCAAATCTATTATGTGATCATACACACTCATGTGATGCTTGTCAGTAAGGGAATATAATCAAAAATACTTTCAAAGAGAAGGAAAAGATGCCAACAAGAGTACTTGAATTGGTTCATGATGATATTTGTGGACATATATAACCAAAATCCATTGATGTAGAGAGATATTAAATTGTTTTCATTGATTATTACAGAAAAATGTCCTGGGTATTCTTCATTTCCCACAAGTCTGATGTATTTAGTTTCCTAAAACAGTACCAGAGGGAATATGAAAGGATTATTGGGTAGAAAATTGTGATGTTTATCTCTAAAAAAGTTACAGAACTCACTAATATTAAGGAGGAATACTGTCTTGAGAAAAATGAGATAAGTCATCAAGTTTATTTAGTGGTAATTCCCCATCAAAATGGGTTGGTTGAAAGAAAAAATCTGATCATCAACTACATGGAAAGAACGATGCTTATAGAAAGAGTCATACTAGAGATGTTAAGGAAGGTAGCAGTGTTGACATCATTCTAATTTTATAACTAAGATTTTTCATGTTTGAAGGAAGTAAATACTCTTTATAAGATGTGGTATGGAATGAAGAAAAATGTTTAATACTTTCAAATATTCGGAAGTAAGTGCATTATCCTAAATATGGAAAAATATAGGAAATTTGAGTTGCGTGGATATGAGGGAATATTATTTGCCTACTTAGGAAAAAGAAAATCACAAAAATTCTTTTATAAGAGCTTTGGAAAATTAGTTGAGAAAAATTATGTCACTATTGTGGAAAAGGAAGAGAATACTCAACAACCCAATGTTGAGTTTCTTTAGGAATGCGATGAAGGGGAAAATAACAAAAGAGGAGAAAAAGTGGATGAGCCTGATCCAGAATAAGATACTGATGATGAGTATAAGGAGGTAAAATATATATCTACATAGAAGCCTATGAGTCGAGATGAAATTGACATGCATAGTATCATTGGAAATCAGTCAGCTCCAGTTTAGACAAGATGATTGAAATCACAACAGTACAAATATTTTTGATCTCAGGTAGAGCCTAAATGCTATGATGATGCACCTGTAGATAAAAACATGGTTCAGGCTATGAATGAAGAGTTAGATCAAATTTAGAAGAACTAGATGTTGGCTATTATTTAGAGGCCAATAGATAAGAATTTCATCGGGAATAAATGGGTCTATCATAACAAGATGAAATAATATAGAAAAGTGATTCACAAAAAGCACGACTAGTGTGAAAATGATACTCCTATATAGAGGGAATATATTTTGATGTTACTTTTTCACTATTTTCAAGGATGCATAAAACTATATTATTCCTAGCCATTGTAGTGAAAAAAATGTTCAAAGTGTTCCAGATGGATGTTAAATCTTCATTCTTGAATGGGGTTGTGGAGGAAGTTATTTATATCGAATGGCCAATTTTTTACCCATTCGTGAGTATAATAATATGCTTTATCAGCTGTAGAAGGCATTATATGGGATGAAACAAGAACCAAGAGCATAGTACTCATGGATTTATCAGTATTTGATGAAGTTTGGTATCAAACCTGGTAGAGTTTATTACAATTTCTTTTTCAACAACGAGAGTAATAATAGGATTTGCTGCTGGTTTATGTTGATGAAATAATATTTGGCGGATCATATGAAGCTCAGTGATGACTGTTTTAAGAAATCATGAAAAGTTAGTTCGAGATGTTAATAATAGGTGATATGACGTTTTTCCATAGTTTTCAGGTGAAACAAGGATGGAATGACACTTTCATATCTCAATCCAGATATTCTAAGGAGGTTCTTATGAGATTTGGGATGGAATATTCCAAGGAAATGAGGACTATGGTTTATACTCGAAAGAAATTTTCAAAAGATGATGAAGGCATGGTGGCTAATATCATAGGATACAAGAAATATATTGGAATATTAATGTACTTGACTATACCAAGGCTTACCATTGGATTAATCACATGGCAAAAATTGAGATATCAAAGTAATCCCAAGGAATTCCACATGCTTTTCCTGAAAATAATACTTCAGTATATCAAGGTCGTGGTGGATTTCAGTTTGATATATAATATTAGATCTTAGTCATAATTATTGGGATATACTGATGCATATTTGGTTGTTTTCGTTGATGACAAGAAAGAAATCAATGCTAGGAGGTTATTTCTCTCTTGGTGGATTGTGAATTTCCTGTATATGGAACAATAAAGATTTAATTTCCTTAAGCATTTTAGGAAATGAGTATATTGTGGCCATTCATGCATGCAAAAAATTATTTTGGATGAATCAGTAGATTGAGGATATAGGAGTTGAAGTGAACTCTCTAATTGGAATTTAGAGTGATAACACAAGTACTATCAATGTTAGAAAAATTAAATTCCATCACTAAAGGACAAACAACATTTAGATAAAGTATCATTTTATCAAGGATATGGTTGATTAGGGAAATTGTAAATTGTAATATGTGACTATAGAACTACATGTTGCAAAAAAAATTACAAAGTCCTTACATAGGGAAACAGTTGAGAGGCATCGACTGGATGTGAGAGTTCAGTCGACACCCCGTACATAGAAAAGTGTGGGTGTGGCCCACCTCTCCTCAAGGTATGGTGTGTTTTTCTCACTGCTCAAATATGTATTATCTTCTCTTTGGTAGAAAACAAAAGTGTGTCCTTTGGGTTCTCTGAAAAAGGGGGAGAAATAGTGAGTCATAATGGGGGAGAAATTATTACTAAATAAGGGAGAAAATTCTTTTTCCAAAGACATAGGGAGAAATATAAAGGTGGAGCAGTGATATAGGGGAGTTTATCAAGAATTCTGAAAGAGCTAATAGGGGGATCACCATGATGGGCATATGAGCTTTTTATGTGATCATCTAGAACTTATCTTGAACAACACAAGAACCCCAAAAGTGATGGAGTGTATTAAATATGAAGATGCTCGCACACCGGTTTCTTGGAGTCTTGTAAAGATGCATGCAATATTTTTTTCATGATGAGAACATTGAAATATGGAAAAAGGATAAAGGGGCACCCATGTCTTGGTTTGGGCACAAAAGGTGACTAGGGTGACAAAAGCTAAGGTGGCTGGACTTGCATTGTAGGAGGAGACTTGTAGTTGGTTCTCAGGGTTCCCTAAATGCCTATAAATAGAGGTCCACCCATCCTCATTTGGAATGAATCTCAACACATAGATAAAATTCGATCTTCAGTCAAGAATGTATGTTTGAGCGCACATGTTTTATTTTTACCATATAAGTTTAATGTTATTCTTAATTTGTGCACCAGTTGATAGTTTCAGGCCAATATTGGTTTGGGAATAGAAGGGTGTCAAATAAACAAGTTCTGAGTTGGTGAAGGTATTGTCACACAAGTAGTTAGGTGAAAATTTCACTCAAAGAATAGAGAAGTGCGTCAGGATTAGAAAAAGTTTGCTAGTCATTCTTGTGTTACACAAAATTTGGAAGATTTCATATTACCTCTGATGCAATGTGAGATTCACCTGCCGAAGAAATTTGGACTTCAACAGAGCATCTACATTCAATGAACGATGCATTCATTTATTAAAATTAATGGACCTACAATTATTTATACTATGACTTAATCTTCTAAAGAAGGAGTGAGAACACTTAATTTGAGGGGCCATGGAGCTTTCAAAATGTGAGTGGTTGTAAAACAGAAGGGACAGTGAGTCTCCTCCAAATATTGTAAATAACAGTGCTCTTTTAGTAGGTTTGGTACATCAGCACATCTCTAGTGTATGCTCCTTGGACATAGCACTGGGAGGGTGAAACATGTAATAAATTTTGTGTCCTATGCAAGTCTTAATTTCTGTTTATACATTTATATAGGAAATATATATTAGAGATTTTTTCTTAATAGTGAAAAAAGATCAATAGGGGTAGTTGTTTTAATCAATCATACCCTGATTCACACCCCTCTTAGGGTATCTAACCAAGTGGACCTAATAGATTTATTCTTTTGTTCAATACCCACCTACCCCAACGAATTAGGAAAAAAATTGGAGGCATTGATTTTTAATAAGATATGATTATTAGGAAAAGATAAGACTATAATCTCTAATATATATATAGTATGGTCACATGGATGAACCTCCATCTTTTAGAAAAGTTTCAGTTCGATAATCATCACACTATAATAACTATACCCCTTTTGGGATGGTGATAATGTTAGAGGAGTTGGTTGTGCAATAGTTTCTAAATATGGTTGAAACATTGAACCACTTCCATTTACCTCCTTTAGGTGATTGTTTATTACATAGATTGATAATGAATGCAATTAATATGGTTTTAAAAAATAGATGAATATATATAGGTAGTACATGAAATGGTCTGAGGTATGATTTGTGTCTTTAATAGAGACACGCATACCCCTCCACGTCATTATGATCCATTGTTTCCTTAATATTTTGTTTTTTGGATGTTGGATATTCTAATGGATCCAATAGGTATAAATTATACACTATACTAATTTACTAATGACAATTTTATTTCTCCCTCGTTTTTTGAGAGTGTGATATTTTCACACAAGAAGAATTTTTTTCTTGGATTCCATTATATTAGGATGATTCTTTTTGATACCATCCCTATTTATATTGGATGGTTCATGATATTTCATAGTTTTTAAAAGGTGGGTAGGGTCATTTTTATATGGATTTAATCCTACCATATCCTAATGAGAAATTATATTTTGATGTGTTGTACAAACATTGATAGAGATTTTACCTAAAATTGTGGCTGATAAATTTAAAAATATAATAGAAAAAAACCCAGATTACAATAATTAGGGATTTTCTTCCAGGACATATTGGTTTAGAAAGACAACCATATGGGGCCATTATAGTGTGACACCTTGGTTTTTGAATTTTGATTCCATTCAAGTGGTTTGTTCCAACACAAGGCAATGTGCCGAACTACAATGCACACATGTGGGCCTCTGACTATAGAATGTAGTAGTGTAAAAAGAGACATACCACCTAAGGTACACTTATAGGATTCCATTTAATGAGTATCATTTAGGAAATATATCCTTTGGGTAATATCATGGTGCTCTTTGACTAGGACCTAATTACAGTGTTATCTATGGGTAATGGTGAAAAATTCTTCCAAGGTGTAGAGGGACCAACCATGAGAACCCCCTTTGTGTTGCAACCCCTAAGATGTATGTAGGAAGTAATCAATGCCTTGGTAGCCCCATGACACAACCTCTAGGCTATGTCATAGTGCCTTCACTTTCGGCACCACCATTGTTCATCCCTTTAATGCAATATCATTGCTTCCTTCATCATTTAAAATCATAAAATTCCATGACCCACACCCTGTCACAACACCGAATGTTCTGCATCGTTCCCTAAATTTATCAAAATAATAAGATTTGGGTCACTTTAAACAATCCTTGATACTCATATGAGAAATAAAAAAATCATCTATGCCTCAATCCTCATAAAAAACATATCATTGGGATGTTATAATGCTCGTAATTCTAATCCAATTCCCAATTTACCATGCAAACCTTACTTTGGGATAAAAAGTTCAATTCTATACAAAAGCAATAATTTATAAATTAATGGGTTGTTGTAATTATATTTTTCATCTCCAATAATAATTATGACATTTGGACCTTATATTGGGAATTGAAACAAAAGTGCATGGTTATACCCAAATAATTTACCTTTTATGTGACATTTATTTCACATGGGGCATATGATATACTCATCTGTGTGACAAAATGACATGTTCTGTATCAATACATGGTTTTAGATTAAACATATTGGATTTAAAATGTCTTATTAGCCTATATGGGATTGAGATGCATAATTTCCCTTGGCCACTCAATTTTTCAGACAAAGGGAATATATGATTACTCATACTTTTATATAATATAGCTAGAGGACACAATTCTTGATGTAGATGTTTTTGATAGAGATCATGAAAGAACCCTCTATATATTGTGTAGAACTGGTTCATTTATGGTGTTTGATGTTAAAAAATTATTCAGTATAGGAGAACATATAATTATTTTCAACACTATAATGGTTAAAGTGGTAAAATATTAGGTTTTTGGGAATATTCCATAAATATTATTATAGTGTGTTTTTCAAAAACTATTAGACCAATCAAAAAATTGATTATCTGGGAATATATAATAATTTTTGGTTTCATTATAACATGATGATATATCTAATATAACACTTGGTGAAAATAAATTATGGATCCTATTACAAATTATTTTTCATATATCCAAATGGAGTTTTCATTATGGTTTTATAAATTTTAACATTTTATGTAAAATAAGATGAGAGAGCATTATAAATATACTGAATTATTGGAAATGTGTTATGGTTTGAAATATATACTTAATCAAAACATTATAATGACTATATAAACCATTTCATCATTTGGAATGTGATGAACTACAATTTGTGGTGGGTCACTAGGCCATGGATTTATACAAGGATGTCTAACTATGTAGAGATACTGTGTGACTCCAAATACTTTACATTCAATGACTTACCATTTTCATTTCAATCATTATGAGTTGAAGGTTAGTTTAGATTGACGTTATAAAAAACAAGGTAAACAACAAATAATTTATCATAATGATGATTCAAAAGTTATAAAATTTTTAACTTATAATGAGTTTGTGAAAAAATTATATTCAACATCAAAACATTAATGAAACATTTAAAATCCATGGAGTGGATTTGTATAACTATATATTTGGGGACATGGTATATAAAATAAAATGTATGTATGTTTATAAATAAATCATTATGAAATTCCTAAAATCTAAATATAATTCTCTCAATATCACAATCTATTTAATAAAAGTTCTTAGTAGACCATCAAGAAGAGGGGATCCTCTACCAATGGTGTGAGAATCACATAGAATGTGGATACCTAAATAAGGGAAGAGTCCTATGTATAATCCTAAATGGTCTTCATCTAGATGATTTTAAATAACATGGAAAGAATATACAAATAGAGAAAATAAATTTTCACATATTTTATTTCACTTTAGTAAAACTATGTGGATAGAACATTTAAAAATTAGGACTTGATTGACTTTTTTACACTCTCTTTAAATATTTATCCTTCCATATAAAACCCTTAATGTTAATATATTTTAATTCTATTATGTTTAATTTAAATGTAAAATACGAATACATCCATGATATGAAAAGAGAAAATTCAAAGAATATTTCAACCCAAAATATTAATTATATCAACAATGAAATCTATATAAGTGTGACATAAAACTATGTCAAACTCACATCTGTCATAATTTTTATAATACTTCATTAATCAAGAATCTCCATATTCAAAATAATTATTTTCACATTGGGATGGTCCATATATCGAGGGCCTTTATCCTATATATATTCCTCAAACCTATAATTCCCATGGGAATGAAATTTTAAGGATAACGTTGTGGATTTGTCAATATTTTAGAAATTTTATTCTCCAAGAACTAACAGTCAATCGAGACACCATATCTTAATAATCAGATCTCAAATCCACTTAAACTAAATATTATCCTATGAGGGGAAAATAGATGTCTTTTGTATATCAAAATAAACCCTTAGAAACTTATTATAAAAATAACGTTACTCCTTTATTTAGGATCACGTACCCGTGTATCCAAAACTTGATGGTATACTATGAGGAAGACATAGAACTAACATATACATTGGATCTAACACCAAAATATTCAAGGTTATAAACCCAATTTAGTTTCTTTAAAATGAATTACACATTTTATAATTCTTTCTTATCATGATCAGGTAAATAATAAATTTTACATATCAACCATCATAATCATTCATGAAATAGTTATATATTGAATCACCATATCTTACAAATTATATCATCAAACGCCAAATTTTCATAATGATCACTGTAATGTATTTTTTAAAATATGTTACTCTATTTATCATCATCACCAAGGAACCAAAAACCCAGTTTAGTTTAGAATTACCTTTCCGTAATTAGAAAACAATAAAACAAAATTACTCATATATAAATAATGATACAAAAAGAATATTAGTTAAAATAATAAATTATTATTTTTCTAGTGCCACCAATGCATAACCGGTGTTTAGGTTGTTGGTAGAAATATAAAGGCTTACTAGCATGACCTTGATTGATGTCATGTCAGTAACATGGAGGAACCCATGATGTCCCCCTTAATCACATCCTTAGGTATACCCTCTATAATGATTTCTTCCACTCTTACCAAAATCCTGTTTCAATGATGGTTACTCCTAATGTATAACATCCCTTATCCTTGAAAAGATCACTTTTTAGAATAACTTACTACACTGAAGATGTTTTATTTGAACTAAACCAAGGGAAGGTATAAAACCAATCCCACATCCATGATTAAGATATGTTGGTCCTCTTAAAAAACATACACACTAAAGAGTTATTTGGTATTCTCACATAGACCAAAATACATACTAGAAGTGGAGGAAGCACTCACCCAACACCCTATCATTTAGCTAAGTGGATATCAAGTATTCCACTATTCTATATGTAATACCATTAATGAACCATTCCAAATATATTACTCACCATTATGTTGCCGAGATTGTTGGAAAATAATTAAGGACCACTATGCTTCTTTGGTTCCATTCATACCCCTATCAAATCTTTGTAAGACATTAAATAAATTTATAGTTTTACCCTCCATCACCAATGAATATTGAATGAAGATTCTATACATGGATCTATCATGGACCAAGGTAGTTTGATTATTTCAAATTGTTTTTAGATGAAACGTTATATTAATATTTCAATGTTAAGTGCACACAAATGGAGATAAAATATTTCACATGAAACATAAAATTTCATTAAATTTAAGGTTCTGTTTAAAGTCCATATAAATCATTCACAGATATATACACCTAGTGATTGATCACCCACTCTAAAGAATGTCATTGTTCGACCATTAATCATATATCAATGTGGGGACCCTGAATTATCCCATGGATTCAATAATTAAACAAGGATCTTATACCACCCTAGTCATTTACCCAAATCCTAGATGTATCAAAAACTACTGTAGTACTTGAAATCCAATGTTTATTTTATAAAATTATTACATAGATATGAATATAGTGGATTTAATAGTTTTGTAGTCTCTTGAAACTAAACACATATATGTTTATTACATTAATTTGAAACAAAAAATTCAACATTTAATACTTGATAATAATTATTAATCCCCTTTTAATATATATTTCATATGTATTACTATTATTGTTTTTATAGGGAAAGGATAAATAATATAATGATCAACCTTATATAATCTATAAGAGGGTTGTACAAAATGAAAAATATCATGAGAATGATTTTGTAATAATAAATACTAATGGAATATATAACTATAGTAATGATAGAATGAAATGGTATGATTTTAATAAAACATCCACAGATGAAATTTTTATAAATAAAATCGTGGTTAACAATAACTAATTGTATTGTGATTGGAATTTATAATGAAAGACAGCGTAAACATACTGTTGAGGCCGTATTCCAATACATTTTTTCATAAAAGGCAAGGACCCTTTAGTTACCATACCATAGTTTTCTCATGAAACCTATAGTGCACTAAGGGGATATATAATTCCAATCCACACTCATTTCATACTATTCTAATTCATTACTACACTTAAAAATGATTTTAGGATACACATGGTATAATTTTAAAAGGAGAAAAAATTAGAAATACAAATAAAATTTTCCCAATGTATCTTATCATACATGTTATTACCACATGAAAAAATAGATTATATGAGTCCTTAATAGATTTACATAGTTAAAGAATTAATTATAATCTGTAAGTGAATTCCCTAATCGAATATAAAGAATAATTAAAGTTTTGTGTTTTTCTCATGTACCAAAAAATAGTGATCTGTATGAAGTGATAACTAACTTGTACTTATCATTATTAAGTATTTTAAATTTATTTAGGAAATTGAATTATAGTGATAGGATTGAAATTAAATACATAAATTATAAAACCCCATATAAAATCTATGTTTTAGTTTATAAAAATAATGATGATTATCTATAGAATATACCTTGAGAGTGTCAAACTAGGTGTGTAGTAAGGTGTCATTCACCATACACTAGAAAGAAGATTGATATATACCCAACCAAATCTTTTTGGGGTTATTACTGATAAATAAATCTTCTCCAAATCTAAATCCACTTATATTATGTATTTATTTATTTATTTTCTTGCAAAATTATGCACTTTTTACATAACCTAATAATAGGGTCTCTTTGGCTATATAGAGGTTTAGGCATAGTGGAATCACATGAATATGGAATAATGGAAGTGTAATGAAGGAATACATGGGTGATACTTCTTTATAATCAATAATAAAATGAATTCAACAAAATAATGTGATAATATCATGTGGATTAAAAATCATACGATGATGGTAATGTAAATGGGAAATGTAAAGAGAGTGAAAATATATTGTTATTTTGATATAGTCAGAACATATAAAAAGTATATAATATTGGTAAAAAAATTATACCATTGAAAATATTTTTCATTATTGATAAAAATATGGATATAAAAGAATTTTGTATGTTGAAATTGATTTTATTAGACAATATAACAAGGAAATTTCTATTAAAAAAGAAAGAATAGGATTTACAACACATACTTGTGGGATAGAAACATAATGATTTTGAACAGCACCTTAAAATCCTAGAAACAAATTTTAGAGATGATAGAGAGTGATAATGGGAGTAAGGTTGTGACTAAAAAAATATAGAGTTGAGAGTAATGGTAAATGGGGTGATATTTATATAAAATGTTGGGGAATTGTTTATTGATTTTTAAACTTTGACCATGGATATCTAGGTTTTGGAAAATAAAAAAATAGTGGATTAACAACTGTTTCGATTCAAGATATTAGTATAAAAGAAAATATTTTCAATATTATATTGTTTTTATTACCGAACCCTATTATTTAATATTTTTTTCTCATTTAAATGAATGTTTTCCACACAATATAATTTTAAAATCCTTAATTTATATTTTAGACTATGCAAATATTATTATAAATTTAACTAATTCTTATAATAAATTGTAATACTTAATATTGGAAAATAACATATATTTCTCTAGGTATTAAATTTAGTATATTATTTCATCATTATGATGGAATAATGATTACTGTATATTTATACATCACTTTAGAATTTAGCCAAAAATTTTAATGTGATATAAAATTTATAAAAATTAATAAGTGTAAATTTTTTATGTTTTGATTTAAATATTAATGTCCATAATATTCTTCCTTTGAAAAATTTAATCAAAAAATATAATACCTATATATATTGAAATTATGAATTGTGCACCAAATACTAATATATCTTATTATTTTATGGTATTGTTATTATCTATGATATATATGTACAATTATATTATAACTAATTGGTAAATATAATGATTTGAATTATATATTATTTAAATTATTTTTCAATAATTTTGATTCATTTAATCACATTATTGATTTCAAATTAGTAATATTATTATTACAATGGTATGATTTACAATAGTCATATTCCCAATAGTTAGTTTCCAACAGTGAGATTCCCAAAATTCATATTACCCCTTATAAATACTTCATTCTGAATCCATAATTTACATATTTCTATCATATTGTACACTATGTAAATTTCTATATTTACTATTTATTAATAATAATGTTTCTCGTATACATTCAATTATTCTTAGATAATGATACTCCATAGTTCAAGCTTATGATGTTTCTATATATTTTTAATTATTTTATAATTTTTGATCTATTAAATTACTTATATTTTTATTTTATTTAATTATATTTAATCATTCATATATTAAAAATATACCTTCTTTAACAGTGTTTAACATGGACTATTTATCTTAAACATTACAAATACATGAGTTATATTCATTCCCCTAGAAATAATTTCTTCCATGAAATTTAGTGTACAAAATAATACATGAACATGTAATGGTGAATATTCCTCATTAAACCAACAGTCTCACATGTTTCTTCCTTTATATTTTGAATTTTCCAATATACATTTATAGTATGGATTCTCTTATTAAAAAAAACTTGATTTCTAGTGTCACGAATATGGATTGGATCTTTATTATAGAAAAAATATGATTTGAGCACAATATTATTAGTTTCATATAAATTTAATTAGATAACATATATTTCTTTATCATTGAGATAGAGAAGAAACCCTAAGATTTAGATAGATTCACAGGAATAACTAAATGATACACCAACAACACTAATTCTCTCTAAAATATAACATGGAAAAATGAACCATTGATTTCAATTTCCCTTTTCCAAAACCATTAAAATCCCTTAAAATTATATACATTATAGAATACAAGATCAACTTCATGGAAATTCAGGACCTTCCTTCAATTATCAACAGAATTGTTTTTCTATTTAGAGTTATCTTAGTATGACTATGGAATGATCACACCATTGTAGTTGTATCCTCAATGAAGATAGGAAAAACTAACTTTTTATCAAAATTTATCCTATCATGATTGAGTGTGAAATATATTTCCGTATAATGACTTGTATTGTTCTATTTATATTCCTGAGTAGAAGGTATTTTTATATTAAAATTACACTTGAGGTAAGTACTGGTCACATGTTCCTTCGAAGTCAAGTGAACATGACCTCAGAACATCCTATAAGGTTTGGGCGGTCCTTTCATTCCATAAATATATTTGAATATGATATGATGTTCTCAAAATTCACTATGTTTTCAAATATTTGTGAAGTCTACTCCAAAATGTAGATTTTATGTGAGGGTCACAATTAGATATAATAGCTAAATCTTCATTATATGGTAACATAATTTCATTAGTATTTATCCCTATAAGATGTATAAGGGAATGGTCCACCATTTTTCTATAAAATTTTAGACTTGGTATAGAAATCTAGAATACCCCTTATATCTTCATTTCAATTAGACTTCTTAGGTATTCTATTTATAATTTCCATTGTGATATTGTCCTACTACAAAATTAGTATAAAGAGAGGTTTCAATACACCATTTGGATGTTGGTTCTTTTCCATTATGTTTTTGAATACCATGCATTTAAAAAACTAATCATCAATTTCATGCCACATTTTATCCTACCTTAGGTTCACTTTTATATACCAATACATCTTGGTACTACATGGGTGTATTGAGATGTCCGATCTGTGAGATTCTTCGAGTAACTCCCTCTTCATATTTGGTACACAAAATCACCATCCAAACCTCCAAGATGAAATTTTACCATTTTTCAAATTTTATTTCATTATTTAATACTAAATACCATATTAAGTAGGTGATATTTATTTATCATATCCAGTAAATATGGATGGGCTATTAAATTTAAAAGTAATAACGTTTCCCCCTCCAAACTAATTTTAATAACACACATCTCTAACTCACTATATATAGGATCCTAATCGATCCTCATCATGGAAGGGACCCTGTGATCCTTTAAACTCAATATATTTTCAACCTTTATTTTATCCATAGGGTGGAATATTACTGTACAATCATAGTATTTATTTAATTCAAGTTGTCTACTTTTCCATGTGTTATGCTATTTCTATGTTAATATAGGCTTAAAACTTTTATGACTGGATTATATGTCAAATATTTTAGAAAAAAGTTAGATCCCCCATATTGTCAAATAATTTTTTACATATATTATTTAATGATCCAAAGTTTGGTAGTTCTTCTCCATCTTCATTAGTTGACTTAATGCATAAAAATTAACCCTATCATTCTGTATAAGGCCACACCCTAGTCCATTTTTTAATGCATCACTTTATGTAACAAAACACTCCATTTCTAATAATGATGTCCACAATGGTACATTGATGATATTTTGTTTAATTATAAAATGGCTCCCTACAAATTTTTAGACTATATGAATTTATCCCATTTAAGTGTAATCTTGGTGATCATATTATCTTACGGGTAAGTGTTTTCAATAAGTTACCAATAATAAACCACTAATCGAAACAACATATCTTAATAATATTTATTAGTGTTGGAAATTCTTTAATATCAATTTTCATTTAATTTTAAATTGATATTCTATCATGGCGGACAATATGGATTAGAAAACAATCTTTTTGATTTTAAAATTCACACTTATAGAATTTTTGTGATAATTCCATCTTCCTTTGGGTCTCATGGATGCTCTATAAATGATAATTATGATCGTTTTATATCATAGAGTATAAAAAGATTTATTAATATTGTATAATTAATTTATCAATATAGTAGTTTAATAATCCATCCATTTTATAAATATAGACAAAGGGTTTATTAGTTAAACCAAATGAAATTAATTTAAACTCATAAGTTCATAGATTTTTTGGAATCAAATATTTTGAATAAGACCCTTCTTGAAATTTAAATTATGAACAATACAATAATTATTAACCATGGAAAATTATCTATACTCTTGATATTGATGATGTAAACCATTAATGAGAGGTAATGTATATTTTTTCATAAAAATGATTACATATATTTCCCTATAGTGATTTTATAATTTCCAAAATTCATCCTTCTAATTATCAAATATAACATGTGCTCTCCATGGTGAAACACAACTAAGAATGAAAAACTAATCAAAAAACACTAGTAGTTGTATTATTCTAATTCTATCAATTCTAATGTAGCCTTATCTCAGGGCCTTATGCATTGTATTTTCATTCATGATAAGATCAGTATAGAATTTTACTTCATGACCAGGAGTGTATCTAGCTACTTCTTCATGGAATACATCAACATATTCCATCATAATGGAACAATCATTAATTATAATATTATCTTCATTCATGGATACAAATTCTCAAAGAATTTTATTAAGGATACCTATTGGAAGTGGATTCAAACATGAATAAGATGATTTAGTCAACCATATGAAGATGAAGCATTTAATAGATCCATCAAAAATAATAATCTCATTCATTCATCTATATTTTTGGAATTAATATAGGAAATACAATATGTAAAATGTATAATATCAATTTTCACCATAGGTATGATAATGATTTCAAAAAATATATATGTCATAATATGGGAAGACTATCAAATTATTTTTGTTGTATGATTTCAAAAAGAATTCATAATTTAAAACTCACATATTATGGTAATAGCAAGAGATTTAATTTTATTGGATATTATAGAGTACAGAAAAAGTATTGATAATCCAGAAACATATAAATAGTTTGTTAAATTTTAGTTTATGATTAATGTACCATCCACCGCATCTATAGGGACCTTAAAATCAACTTTTCTAATCACACAATATTAGTCTTTATCCCTTATCCTCCTTTGGTATATATTAACTCGAAACAAGAAGAATTGAGTTGAATAATTCTATATCTCCTTTCAATTGAATCATTAGAAATTATTAGCTCCCTATTTCCCTTTAATTCATGAACATGATGTTCCTTATCTACACACTTGTGGAAATCTACCATAAATTCTAGGAAAGTCCCATTGTGTTTATTCCTACATTTACATCATTTTTGAAAATATACTATATCCTTAATTTTATTTTATGAATTATTTTCAATATAGTTGTCATCCATCCTCTTCTTCTACTTATACAAATTAAAATTCAAGAACACATGGAACTCTTTTTTAGTGTTGATGGAACTCCATAAAATCCCTTCCTATGTGGAAAATGTTTTTGAGAATACATTCTTTAAAATGAATGGATTTAATCCATCGAATAAATGGACAATCCTTATTTATGGGTTGTTATATAATCCCAAACATTCCTCAGAAAACTTATAAATCTATATTCATGCTCTTTCATATTTTCCTCCTATTATTTCTCTAAATTTAGAATTTTCCTTTCCATGGATTCCCATTATTCAAGAGGAATATAAATTTCAAGGAATACAACTTTAGTGGACTTCCAATGAATATCCTATAACTTCTCTTCATTATTAGTATTATAAATAATTTAACATCACTATTCGTCATCTATATTTAATTGATATATAACCATGATTACCTCTACTTATTCCATATAACCCCTAGAGAGGAATCAATTACCAAATGACATGATCCCTTTTATACAGCTAGTGGATTAGTGGTTCCATTAAAATATGAAGGTTGTTATCATAGGTAGTAATCAAAAATTTTCAAACCATATTAAGGTGGAACATGTTTTTCCATTAAGGAAGGATTATTTTACAAAACATTTGTTAATAGACCAAATTAATAACAAGTTGGGTTCCAACATCAAATCCATTAACATGATTGGGAGGTAAATATTTACACTGACTATGGGTGTTGACATGG
Organism: Viscum album; assembly: GCA_963277665.1. Lineage (NCBI taxonomy): Eukaryota > Viridiplantae > Streptophyta > Magnoliopsida > Santalales > Viscaceae > Viscum > Viscum album. Next base: position 113,556,871 of record OY728121.1, read on the forward strand.
GCTCTATTTACTTTTTTAAGCACCACTTATAAATAGGGAAATATTAATAATTAGTTAATGAATATCTGTAAATACTTAAAACAGTAATATAATATATACTCAATTATTAGAAATGAATTTAATGAAATCTAAGAAATATTATAGAATATAATTAGGGCTTGACAGAGGTTTATGTTCTATATCTATGTCCTTCAAAATATAGTTACCATAGATTCTAATAAATTTCCTCTAATACCAACTATTACAACACTTACTCTAATACCCTATAGACAATGGTTATTTTATTTCATTGTTATATAGAAAAAAATAAAATAAAAATGTATTTAATTTTCTCAGAATACTATATATAAAAATCTTATTTAAATTAAATTGAAACTAAAAATAAATCATATTAAATCATGAAAATCATTAATATTTATTATAAAGTCATCCTATAATTTGCAGTGATCATATTGGTTTTATGGTGAGGTGGAAAATAAAACATTGTTTGAGCTCATTAACTCAGTAAGGGGTTCATGTAGAGTGAATTCATTCAAAAGCATTAGCATGAAATTATAAATATGGATGAAATTTGAAATTAGAAAAATTACATAATGAAATTAAACTATGGGAATATCAAATACATTGATGAAATATTATAAAATACATTTAGGGTTAATAATAACTGATCATATATTGATGAAGATGAATAATGATAGACACCATAATCATACTTTCAAGGCCTTTTGTTGTTATATCTTTCAAAAAATGGTAGGATGAACCCATTTCAATATCATAGCAATCTCACAAGACCTGCGAGAACACTGACTAGAAATATAATTCTAGAAAACACTTGTAACACCTCAAATATTTATGAATTATTAATTTTTTAATAAATTAAATTTCTATGATGGCTTGAATTGCCCACTACACCATGTTATGATTTATTTATGCCAAACACCTTGTTAATATTTCTCTACAAAAAACACATAGATTAAGTTTTGGTACACATAACACTCTATTTGGATTATGTTACACACAATGATAGGTTCCTTCAATAGCTTGTGTTACATGCAAGTTAGAGTTTCACTGAACTATATTATACTATTTATATTATTATTAAAATATTATTATAGTTATCACCTAGCCATTGGGTCTGAAGATGTGATAAATTTTAACTAAAATATGAAATTATGGTTTACAAATATTTATAAAATTAATAATTTATTTATCAATTATTTATAAATTTAAATACACAACCAATTTATTTTAAAGGATATGTTTTTATGAAGATGATATTTTTTGTGCCCACAATGGAATTTATTTTAATAATTAAAATTAATAAGTATTTGTGAGTGATATAAATAAAATTTTTATATTATAAATTAAAAATAATGCTTTATATTTATCTAAAATTTTTGATAGGCATATGGTACAAATAAATCAATTTTTTGTCAAAAAAGCTATATTTTTATAAGAAGAAGTTTTACCTCATTTTAAGGGATGATTTATTTTAAAAATATTTTTTTGAAATAGTCATAATTTTTAATTTATAAAATAAACATTAGTTTTGAAATCATAATATCAAAATTGATAATAAATAATTTTTTTTTAATTTTGCAAAAAAGATTCATTATTTGATGAATTGTGAAAAATAATGAACTTTAATAAAAAACTGATATTTCATCTAATTTATTAATATAGTGGAGTTTTATTTTAATTTTGTTTTAATTTTTATTTATATAATTTATAATTATTTTAATACCATTTAGCTCATTGGAAACTATTTAACAATGAAATTGGATAACAAATTATTTCTTACTTTTGAACATTTCACTTAAAAACCCAATTGTATCATCTTGTATCTGGGATTAATTTTCAATTAATATAATCCAATTATCTATTTATAATTTTGAAATATGAATTAAATATTTTTAATTGGAATAATTTATAAATTTTATTAATTTCAACATTATTTTTCACCAAAAATATTAGTGAAAGTATTTAAAATTAATTATTGAGATTAATGTAATAAAGAGTTTAGTTGGTGGTTGAATATTAATTAAGGGGAAAAATAACAGATACACATGTAAAAATACATTTTGTAGAAATGTTTAGAAAATATAATCCATTTTAATAAAATTAACCCTTGTTGGAGGCACATGATGTAAAGGATACCCCTTAACAGTTTTAACCTTTTGTATTTATAAGAATGCCACTCCTCCTCCACTATAAAAGGGTAATCACACCATCACATATTCAAATCTATCATGTATTTTAGATTACTATAAACGTAAAAAAAATAATCAACCAAATTCCCTACCTTAATCCTAGAATCGTAAATTTGGGAAAAATTATAATCCATGAAGTCCTTTGGTGCACACCCCAAGGATTTACAAAAGAAGAAGAAACGTCCTTTAATAAGAATTTTTGTTTTATTTATTTCTCCACCGCCTAGATTTTTCTTATTCAATGATTATATAATAAACTATATATCCTATTTTTATATATTTTTTGATAATGGTATTTCTTACACACTCACACACTTCTATAAAATAAGATGCATAATCTTCATTCATGTGTACAGAAGACTGCCACCTCAAAAACATATATCATTCGTTCATCCTTTCGCAAATCCATATTTTGGAATAAAGATTGTATTAGTGTTTTTATATAATATATATTATTTTTATAATTTATTTTTACTTCTATAAATAATATATAAAATATACCTTAGAGGTTTCAATTTTATGGGAATACATTAACTTCTTTTGTGTCTATGTGGACTACTACCTCCTCAAATCGATGTGATACATTCAGACTTTAATGAAATATATTTAAGATGTGATTAACAAATAAAATTGATATATATTACATAATAATTATATTTTAATAAAATATATATATATAAACTCATTCATATATGTGATTTTTTTCGTTCAATAAGATAAGAAAATGAAAACAATATTCATGCGCACCTATGACCAACCGTATCAAGGAATAATGTGTCTCCATTTATATTTGTATATTTTTTATATTATTATAAATACATATATATTAAATATATATGATATTTATATCCTATTTTACATTATGTAATTATGTAAATCATGTTCTGAGTTAGAGGATCAAGAATGACGAGTCAAAATATGTATGAAAAACAAAGTGGTAATTAACCAAAATGTATCTTGAACATGTAATTGATAATAAATGGGTAATATAAAGTTATAGGAAAATAATATATTGTATGATAGATAATAATAAGGTTATTTTATATATTTTTAATAAACATAAATTTATTATAAACATGGTTATTATGTGTTCAAATAAATTTCATATTTAAGGTAAGTGTTTTCTCATCTCACTTTTATTTTATTGGGATATATGCTCTATTCCCCACATATTCTTATTGTGTGGTGTATATACTACCCTATTAAATGTTATATCATGATTTTAATTTATTTAATGATAACATAAGTTTCAATTGATTTAATTATTTCACAGATCACATGATTCAATTAATACTCAAGTACTAAGGGGGTTTCTAGTCTCACTTTTATTTCTTTGAGACCTATACTATATTCACCACATGTCTAATTTGTGGGGTGTATTTAAAGAAAATTAATGTATTATATAATTATTATACATATAATTATTAATATTTATGTATCCTTTTTATAATCTCTTTTTCATGGGGTTTTATGGTTTAAAAGTTACCAAATTAGGGGGAAATTTTTAATCAATTTTCCTTGTTTGGGACACATGTTCTGTTATGCACCTATATAATTTTACACGGTGTATATAATACCATATGAAATGATATTTCATAAATATACCTATTTTAATGATATTTTATTCTATCATGGTTATTTTTATTTCATGTTACCAAAGTAGTAGTAGTTTGTTATAACAATCTCATCACTTATTAGGATTGTTTATGATTATCAATACATTGATGAAATATTATAATCTATATCATAATAATTATAATCAATTTTCTTATGATCTACTTTTCAAGATATATTCATATATTTGTACAAATTTTCCACTCTCTTATACTTAGTGTAATTAATAATGTGTTTTAAGAAGATTGGACTTTATTTCTCCATTCAGTCAGATATTTTCTTATTCATAAACCATGTTTTCTAAAACTATTTTTAGATATGTATTAAGTGATATTTTAATCCCATTTTTAAGGAAAAATTATTTAAATTTTTTTATGTTTTAAAATGTTTTAAAAATTATTTTCAAAATATATTGTATATGTCTTCATGAGTGTTTTCAAAGAAATATGTTTTTAAAATGTTTTATGATTTAAAAAGGGAAATTTTAAAGTAGAAGTTTTATATTCCTCAATAAATGTTATAAATCATTTTTAAATAATTTTTATATGTTTTCAATGTTATGGTTAAAGGAAAGTATTTTGAACATATTTTATGCCTTTAATATGAAATTCATATAAATGTTATTTTCCTTATGAAATGCACTAGGTTATCTTCCAACATATTTTTCTAGATATGATTACATTATTAGATACAATTTATGATTTAATGGGGACATGATATTAGGGAACCATTTAAATTCTTTCTATGAATTTTTTATGCTTAATATGTCAAGTATTTTTTAACACCAATTGCTTTTCCATGTGTTATACTATGAAAAATCCATATGAAACCCACTTTCATTAATGGTTTATTATATGATTAAATGATCATGAAACCAAAATCTTTTACATAGTTTATTATATAATGAAATTTTTGTTTTGCCCATTTAATTTCATGGGATATGATATGAAGAATTTTTATTATCTTGTGGACCACATATATATGATTTCATTATTTGTTAGGTGGGACCTATATCGCCCTCAAATTTGTTGAGTAATTATTTATATATCATTAGATAATGATGGGAAACAAGTCGATGTGATTGATACAAATGGGTAAATAGGTGTGTCTTGATTCATAATTGGAAACCAGTATGTCTTGATTCACAATAAGTAATTTGTGTTTCCTGATATTTAATGGGAAATAGTTGTGTCCTGATACATTATGGGAATAGATGTGTCTTAACTATTAGTGGGAAATAGGTGTATCCAGATCCACTAAGGGAAACAGTTGTGTCCTAATACCCTATATTTTTTTTATTTGAAGTTAACCTTGACACATTAAATTATTTTCTATATTTATTATGTTTTCAGACATATATTACAAAAATATATGGTTCATGATAGATTTATGATGATTTATCACCCTTATGATTCAAGTATTATGAAGTGCTGATCTTTTCCCAATGATCCACATATATGATCTTCGATATGTAGGGTTAGATATTTAAATTTCATATTCATTTTCTATTACCCTTATACTCATGTTATTCTAACATATACCCTTTATTTTCCATTCTTTCCCTTCTTTGATCACCCTTTCAGAAGATTCCATTACCAAGGATATCAATATTGGTTTGATGTTGGAGTTTTAAATGGGGTCATCTTTACCGGAAACATTGAAAATCTTTCACAAAGTGAGAATATTGTGTTGCATGTTTCCCAAGATACTAAACTATTATGGTCCTTAGGCATGTAATTCTACAATTTCATTAATATTCATCTAAATTAATGTAATACCAATTTATGTTAAGCCTAGATTTATATAGTTGATATCAAATGAATGGTTTAGTCATCCTTTGAAAACTATGGTGAAAAAATATTTGTGATACCCCTAGGGATATTTCTAAATATATGTCTAGGGATGTATATAAGGATAAACCTTTGTTTTGAAAGAATAAATAATTTTCTATTTTTATTTCGATAACATATCAGTATTTTTTAAGGATTATGTAGTTTCTCTATATGATTACCGTTTCTCATGCTATGCTTTTTGGTTTTAGTCAGTATATAGAAGCCAAATGAACCATGTTAATGCCGAATGAAATAGGAAATATGATGCCTTTATATCTGTGAAACACAAATATATGTTAGATTGAATGAAAATTATTAATGATATGATCCTCCAACTTTCACAATCTATGAATCCTGATGAATATCCATGAAAGAGAAAGAGGAAACTACCTTAAGTTGAGTCCTCCATGAGGAAACATCCACATTATTTTAGTTGATCCACTGACCCACTTGTTGTTGATAAAAGGATCGGTACCAATCACAATATATTTTCAATAGTTCTATTATTAGAGCATTAAAATGTCATATTAGATTATTATCGTTTGGAAGTTGAATCATATTTGGGGTGGAATCTTACTAAGAACATGAGAAAATAAGAATAAATTTAATCTATGAAATGAGAAGAGTTTAAGGGTATTTTTTAAAATAATTACTTCTCTTATATTCTATGATCTAATATGGAGAGAGAATTAATTCATATAAATAAAAAGGGGCATGAATCCAGTGGTAAATTGGATGATATTTTTAAAAGACTTGAAAGGTATAGTTATGGTTTGATCACCATCCATGAAAAGAGAATCAATAAATTTTTTGGTGGCCTAAAACCAATTATTTAAAGGCCTTGGTTTAATGAAATTTTAGTAGTTATGAAGATGTTTTTCAATTTATACTAATGGAAGAAACATAAATTTGAAATTCATAGTATTCCATAAGTTTTGATTAGAAAATGAAGACCGCGTTTCATGATGAAATAAATTGTGGAAAGGAATTTCAGATATTTGTGTGCTAAAAATGGGGGAAGAAGAATCAGTGGGATTTATTTAATAGAACTATTTGGTGATTTAAATATGGTATATAAGGTCATAAAATCCCGTAATGTAAAAATATAATAAGTTGGATGGTTATTGTAATAAAGAAGAAGACAATTACAAAAAATTCACCACCCACACTATAGTGTTTAAACTATAATGAGTTTGGGCATTATAAGAATCAATCCATAATCCCAGGGATAATATGGATGATAATAAACAAAAAATACACTGACTGAAAATGATAAAATAGAATATTAGGAAATAAAAATGCATTTAGTGAATCATGATATTTTGGGAACACATATCCTCCCCTCAGTAGTTTGGAATTTCATGTTTCATTTTTTAGGAATAAAAATTATGAAAATATTTTGTTCATCCTTTAGTGGAACATCATGTGATTATTTTCCTCTATATGGATTATGGAATAATAAAATGAAATTTTATATTCTATAGACACAAGGACGAAGAAATGTTTCCAATGAAAATGTTTTTACTTTATGATAAAGTCTTTTTTAATGAATAAAGGGTGAATTATATTTTGGTAGGCATATAAAGATAAATATTTATGTAATTTTTTCATTTGAACCTTAGAATAGTTTTTGGTGATTAATATTTTACTCTATAATATTAAGATTCATGCATACTGAATAACCTATGCTAAACATTTTGGTTTTTTTGATACCCGAAGATAAGCATAATGACTTATCAGTCTATCTATTGGACTTATAATCCATTATTCCTTCATCAATGCAAAATTCACCTTCATTTCATAGACATATAGATAAAATGTAAATCGGTTAAGGCATAACCAATTAGAGAAATTGTGTATATAAAAAGGAATGAAAGCATGTAAGTATATTTCCTTTTGTTATTTGATTTTAAAATACTTCATAAACACATGGAAATAGATATTATAAAAGGAATATACAAATACCTTTGTTTATATGGAACCAATGGTCTTATAAATAATACTATATTTCTAGTTTGGAGGCCTTTAAAAATAATTTCATCAGCCACTTATGTGTGATCAATGACCTCAATCATGCAATATAATTTTTTATTATTTTCTTACATATCCATCCGTACCACGACACCTATGTTCTCGTATATTAAAATATAGTTAGGAGTTACTTTGGATAACTCTTACGTTTTTGAATTTATTTTTTTTAAAGGATGATTTCATAATAGATTTTTTTATTTGGGTTCCTATAGATGTAAATTTCATCTATTAAAAATTTAATGAATCAAATGAATTTCATGGGAATTTTTTTAAGGGGGGTAGAATGTAACCCCTAAAATTTTAATGAATTTTTATTTTTCAAAAAAATTATATTTCATTGATGGAATTCATTTCATGGTACACTATCTTATGTAAGAACTCTATGTATCAACATGTTTTTATTTCCATACAATAAAAACTTAGATTAGATTTTGGGATATGAAACACTATGTTTGGATTGTGTAACACACAATTCCAAGTTCCATTCATAGCTTTAATTACATAAAAGACCATGTTTTAATGAACAATAATATATTATTTATATAATTATTATTTAAATATCATCATATTTATCACCATGAAGTTGGAATGGAAGATATAAATAAGATTTAAAAAAATTTTAATCTATTATTTACACATGTTTACCAAATTAATTAATAAATTATTAATAAATTATAAATAAAAAAACCAATTTAATTTAAATGTTGTGTTTTTATGAATTTTTTTATACCCACAAATGTGTTTTATCATAATAAATTAAATTAATATTTATTATCGAGGTATAATAATGGAATTTTTATATTATAAATTCAAATAATTTGTTTACATTCATCAAGTAAATATTGTATACATAATAAAATAATAAACCCATTTTAGGCATAAAAAGTTATATTTTTCTAAGAGGATGTTTTCTACCTTTTAAATGGATGACAGGTTTTAAAACTAAGGTTTGAAAATATTATAATTTTTATTTTCAATATAAACCTCATTTTTAAAATCTTAATACCAAAATTCACTTTAGATGATATTTTAGTACATTTCTAAGAAACTTTATTTTTAGATTTGTAGTTAAAAACAGAGTTTAAATTGAAACTGCATTTTCATCTAATTTGTTTTTATAGCTAAATTATATAATTAAAATTTGTATTTAAATAAATTAGACCTCTATTAAAAAAATTTATGTGATTGTAATTAATTTCAAATTGAAATTGGATTTAAAAACATTTCAATGTTTTGAACGTTTCAATTTAAAAACATATTGCCTCATCCCATCCACAATATTAATTTTTAAATTAATTTTACCACATATGTGTTTAGAATGGAGTAAAATTTATTCCATTTTTGGAATCAGAAAAATTTATAACTCTTGTTAAGTTCAAATTATTTTTTATTTAAATATTTTAGTGAAAGTAATTAAAATTAATTACAATGATTTAGGTAAAAACGAGCTTACTTATTGGTAAATGTTTTACATAAGAGGACTAATAACCAAGAAACATGTAAAAAAGAAACTTTATAGAAATATTTCAAACATATTATAATTTTTCTAGAAAAGTTTCATTTATTGGAGGTTAATGATGTAAGGGAGTACTCTTAATAGTTTTTTACTTTTTTATTTATAAGTATGCATCTCCTCCGAAATAAAAGAGAACTTACCCCTCACACATTTATACATCTAAATAGTTTTAGATTGTTCAAAACATACATAAATAAGATACAAAATTTCCTCTATCTATAATAGATGCCTCACTTTCGGAATAAAGAAAATATAACAAGCCTTTTGGTGTAAACCAAATGGATTTACCAAAAGTAGTGGTAACATCCTTCAATAAAATTTTTTGATTTATTCTTTGTCCACCAACTAAATTTTTCTTATTCCATGATTATATAACAATCCCAATATACTATGTATAGTAAGATTTTTTTTATAATATGTGTATTACCTATACTCACAAAAACTTCCATCTAATGGGATATACAATCATTGTTCATGTGTATGGCGTGATACCACCTCGCAAACCTATGTTCAGCATTCTTCAATTACCACCTCTCCATGTAGGGAATAACGACGAAAATTATTTTTAAATATAATTTATATGTTATTTATGATGTATTTATGATTTTGGATATATTTTATAACACATAACTTCATGATTTCCATTTTTTAGGGATACAGTAACTTTGTTTGTGGATAAGTGGTTTATTGCCTCATTAAAGTGATAAGATTGATTCAAACATTACATGGATTAAATTAAGGATGGGTTTAATAAAATTATATATATATATATATATTAAAAATTAATTCTACTATAATTATTATATATATATATAATTTACTATATTTATTTATATATGACTTAAAAATAGAAACAATGTTCATGTATGCGTACGACCTACCGTCTTCATGAAAAGTGTATCCCATTTTTTATTTATATATATTATAAATTAAAAATAAATATATATATATATATATATATATTGAATATATATGATATTTATATCAGGGTTTTCTTTCTTGAAATAAGTACATCATGATATTTGTAATAGGATCAGGAATTAAAAGTCAACATATATACTATAAACAATGAGGCTATTACACAAAAAGTAACTCTAACATAAAATTCATAATAAATAGATAATAAAAGTCATAATAATATTATATAAGGTATGATATATAATAATATGCTTCAGTGCTACAAGAAAAATAAAAAATATTTATTATATAGGATGTTTGAACATTTACAAATAATGTTAAGCCTTATGTTAAGGGTTTTCTCATCTCACTTTTATTTCTGTGACATATGTGCTATATTCAACACTTATTCATTTTGTGTGGTGTGTATAGTACACTATTACATGTTATATACTGAATTTACCTTATTAAATTATATTAAAAGTCACAATTAATGTTATTCTTTCATGTATCTTGGGATTAAAAAGTAACTCAAGTAGTAATTGGATTCATTGTCTCAATGATATTTATATGAGAACTATTTTTTATTAACCTCTTGTTTCTTTTGTGTGGTGTGTCATGAACCATGTTGGGATATCATCTGACACGACACCTAACCCGGTCCACTACATGGCCCAAAGGTAATTCATGATCCCCATAGGCTGGAAACAAGTGCCGGGAATCAAAATAAAAAAAGAGGGAACTATTTTTCCAAATAGTAATAGGACAAAAATATACAATATTGAAAATGTAGCAGAGCTAACCACAACTGAATTTCAATAAAATAAAAATCTTCTCCAATATTAATAATACTAAACAAAACAAAAACTGAATGAACTAGAAGCTACAACAAAATAAAATGACCAACCACTAGGACAATCTCCATCTGACCACTTGATCACCCCCAACTATAAGACCACACTGCTCTAAGAGATACTTGAACCAGAAAAACCTGAACAACATATGAACCTAAAAAATAGATCGGGTCTACTGACACCGAATGGTACAAGTAGGGTGTGTTCTAGATATGTTAGTATGAAATCACCAAAGAATCCATGTGTTTCATTTCTAAAAAAAATCCTTTAACACTACTTTGAAAATAATGATATAAAAATAGGATTTCTTCCTTTTTAAAAATAAACACATTTCATTCCCTTTTTACAAACTACGCACACCATGTTTCCACATTCAAAATTCACTACATTTTAGATAAAAACACAAATCAATAACATCAGGGAAATTTGGAAAATAAACAAAACAAAACAAATGAACATTCAATGCAAAAGAAAGTAAACAAGAAATGTAAATAATCCAGTAACCATGGGTGATCCAAAACATCCCTAGATGACCCTTGGACGTACCCAGTTTCGGAACCACCGGTCGGTGTATGGTGAAGCTCTTAAGTCTATAACCAAATGGCTACCCTAACTGACCAATCCAGTGGTAAAGCCCACCTGGCCTAACAAAATCCAGGGGGTACCAACCTATCTAATCGGGGTTGATCAGCAACCATCACTCGATCATCTAAAAGACGCCTAGGAACAAAAAAGTGGTTATAATAATACTATGTAAGTAGGAAGGCCCTCACACGCGTGACTCATCTCACTGCACTTTCCTTCCCCAAACAAAGACTCTTCCTATACGTTCGCCCATAAATGGTTACACTAGACAGGAGCGCCTCATATGAAAATCTAATCATCTCAAATTAAAAAAGTTCCAACCAAGTTTTCATGCCATGAACATCATTAAAACCATTAGAAAACATTTTCTAAATAATTATGTTTTTTAACTGGGAATATAGTAATCAAAAGTTCGTCATTTAAAAGAATCTAAAACAATATTACAAAGTTCCCCCAGATAAGCATATGATCATTTCATATCAACAAAGTTCCAACTGGGCCATCACACCAATTAACATTCTAACCATTTCATAAAAGGTTCAACGTTTCCCACTAGGCATTCACAATTTTTTGAATCACATTATTTTCTAAAATCAACAAAAAACATCACCTTTAAAAGTAAAATTCCAAACATGCCTTCAATATTATGCACCCAAATACATTTATCAAAGCAGTTCCAAATTATTTCTAAAACCATTTCCATGTATACAATGCCAAATGATCCATTATACTATTTGAGACCAACTGTGTCCCAAAATTCCCCACAGTTCATATTTTAAAGAAACAAAAATAAATTTAAAGGCTCATCAAATACCAACATACTTTTTATAAATCAAATATCCATTTTAGATACAAGATAGTTTGAGAGAGGGAAGAGAAAACATTTGTGAAATCAAGGTTCATGTGTAACACCCTTTTTTTAAGTGTCATTTTCACTTGAATTATCATCCATGTGTGCACATAGTGCACACAAGGATGTGAAAACATATAATGAAACCATTTAATGTTCCATAAGAATACCCATGTACATATATACAAATATTCCACTTCCCTTTAAATAAACAAAATTGTAACATCTCTCACAAACATTTCAAAAACTCGAAGAACATTTGCAAAACATTTCTCTGTAACGAATCAATCCATAAATATGAACCCAAATAAAATTCAATTCTCTAATTCAAGTTTCAAATAATAAAATATAAAAAACCAAGTCCAAACAATACAACAAGGGCTCAATTTTCTTTTTATAAAACAAAAGGGATTTTATCCAACACTTCCAATGCACCAACTCATAGACATAATCAATGAATCCATTCAAAAGATATTTTTAACAATTGTAACCAACATAAAAACACCACCATAAGATAACTTTAATACATATGGAGGAGATAATAATGTTTATAAATTAATCTGAGGCATTCAAGCATCAAGGGTTGTCAATGGAAAAGAAAATCCCGGAAACACTTACCTGAACCATGTGCGGATGCGATGAATTTTCATGGGAGGAGAGATCTAAGACCCACAGACCATTTTCACACCCTAGATCCAATGAAAAATGAACCAAACATAATCCCTATACATTAGGGTTCGTCCATAGATGAAAATACCCAAAGAAAACCATAGAACAAAGAGGGGAAGATAAGGACAGAAGATTTGATGAAGGAAACATGAAGAATCACCAACAATTATAGATAAATAGACCCAGAATCTCCCCAAATAGAAGCAAGAATGAGGGGAGGCCCCACTGGTCGATGTACTACAGATAGAGATTCATTTTGGAGGTAGAAGCACCCAAATCGGAGCTCCAGGTAAAATGTTATAAAGCCCACACGTGGCTACACGGTTTTGCTGCACGGTTTTTCAAACCGTGCGCAGACCGTGAAAGGGAAACTGGAAACTTCTACAACATTGCAAGGATAGGTATCACGGTTTTTTCAGGCCGTTCTCAAACCGTGTAACCACAAAAATTTGTCAAAACCCCCCAAATTACTCCCCAAACACTCGGGAAGACCCACCCAAAGATCCTTGAACATTTTAAACATAGTATGGAGACACGGAAGACATCAAAAACTCTCTAACATGCTACTATCTTCCCACAACATTCACAATAACCAAGATTAGGATTACAAATAAAAATCCCACAAAAACCCAAGGAAAATTATAGGACACCCAATCCAAACATCAACCAAAAATCCAACATCGATAAATAAATAAAATCATGGAGTATCTGAGGTCAGGGTGTGAAAAATATCTCCACCACAGACACTTTCTGCCCCCAGAAAGTCACCCTGCCAAAAGATAAACAAAACTGAAATCCACTCATGAAAAAACCCAAGGGGAAGCCACGAACCCCTGGGATTACTATTCACTCCACAATTCACACCCAACAAATCAAGAAGAAACCACTATGCATGAATGAGAATTGGGGAGAACATCAGAGGTTTGTCTCCACCACAAGAAAAAAACTAAAACAAACAACATTCAAACCCCAAAAAATACCCACAGTGCAACCCGAACTAAAGGTTGTAATAATTTTAATTTTTGGACAGCTTGAACAGTTGGCACATGATTTGGTTTGGCCGCATTATTTTCCAAATCATGCACCAATCGTGCATGAGCAATTGGAAGAATGGGGCACCCCACATGGCTCGGCCACACGGTTTCAAAACCGTGTGCCAACCATGCCAACACATCTTCCAAAAAATGACACAAAGCCACGCAGTTATAAGACCTACCGCTTTGTCATGTGCTGGTCGTGCAGTTGGTTCTATCCACCTAACTAGGGCCGTACGATTTCGATTAGCCATGCAGTAACCATGCTTCACATATAAAAATATCCCAAAACTCTAGAATCCAAAAACCTTGACTGCGGTCAAACCTGAACTTCCACATATAAGTTGGACACTACTACCACTAAAATATGGAACCTCCCAAACAAACCAAACCCACAATAAAAAAATTATACAAAACTCAAGCATCTCTGTATGAGCACTGTCGAAAGTTAAAACCACGACCGGAATACACAAAGGAAATTCACACTTAAAGGAGATGAAAATTTTCAAGGGCCACATTCAGATAGACTCAACTATTTGGGTTACAATAGATCTAGTTAATCGCACCATTACCACAAAAAGTGAACTTAAAACATCAAGTAAATAAGAAAAAATAGATGTTAAACATTTCCATCCCAACATAGAAAACAAAACTAGGTTAGAGCTTCACACCCCCGTTCACTCTTGACTATGCGTGAGCTTCACCCCGAGGCCTGTGGTTGTGGCTCGGATTGCTGAAGCATCTACTACCTCACAGTCAAGAAACACATCCTCTGATCAAGACTCCCTTTTTCCGATAGGGCCTCCTACATAACTTCTCCAAATGGACCAGAAGGACACAATGTCGGTAACTCTTCAGAGGAATACGACAAGGCAACATTGAGTGACCAAACCGACTTCATTAGAAACATACAAGGGATCTACTCTACAAACTAGAATCTAAAACCGATAAAGGATATTTTTAATAAATAGTCTCCTCTGGCATACCCCACTCACCATATGGGGAACCTTCATGAGAACCCACTTCCATCATCTGCACCACAAAAATCAATTCATCAATGAATTCCTCATCCACCAACTTCTCGAAACAGGTTTCATCTGATGAGAGCACTTTCTCGGCAATTTTAGGAAAATTGCCCAATACAAAGAGAGGGGCCTTCAACTGATCCTCCAATGCTACTTCCAAAGAGAATGGAACCAACTCTTTGAAATGGTCAACATAAGACTTTATTGATCGTTGGTCCTATTGAACATCCTACGTCTTTTCCACCTTCCCCTACTTCACCTCCTCCGGTATGAACTATTGGATGAAAGTGGCCTTAAACACCTCCCATGACATGTCACAATTTGTCGATGATGGGGAAACCAACCCCCACTAGTCAAAGGCTATACCCTCAGACAATCCTTGAACTTCATGGACACTAATAGTATGGGAGTTCCCAATGACTTAAAAACATTCTCGACTTCCTCATCCCACTGCACAACCTCAGGAAAATCTCAATCACCATAGAAAACAGGAAAAAAAATTGGAGGAAAAGGAATCGGGCATGACTTATTATGAACTTTGGGGACCTTTTGGGAAGAATTTATTTTTGAACAACATGAAAATCACTTACCAAATCAAATGTAAAACTAAGGCACAAACAAATAAGAACACCTAAATCCAAAACCTGTTGGCATAGAAGCAAAGTAAAAACAAAAAACCAACTGAATATTCTTTTTCAAAAACCATAATTTTCCTTTTAATAGTCAAAATTGACTTCTCCCAAGGCTATTTCCAAAATACCAAAAACCCATTTTTCAAGAAGGAAAAAATTGATTTCTGAAATCATTTTCTCATTAAAATACACTTTATGAAAATCATGCCAAACCATTAACTCTAACACCCAACCCATGGTACCTTATGAACCATTACATGTGTGTCAATCCTTCTCTAATACCTTATTCCAATACACACATCCCACATATACCGACACACATGTCAATGTCTATAAGAAATACCAAGGGCCGCATTCCCTTCACATTCTAAAACCCAAAACACCTTTAATGTTTCAAAACCCACTTTACCAATTTAAACCCGCTTGATATAATACACGTTTATTTAAATTATTTTCCATTTTAAAATAAACTCTCATTTTCAACACACCCACATAAACCAATATCAAATCAAAACACAAATAACAAAAAACTTCTTGAAAGAGGAACTAGTGTCTATGCCTAACCCGGAAACATGGTGGTGAGCCATGCCCCTAGTATGTCATAACACTAGGAGGGCCTTACAATGGGCACATGGTCTTCAAATGGGTCAGAAGCCCAAGTATGGCCACAACATAACCCAACTCGCCTCCATTTTCACCCCTCAATTCCAAAACAACACAAGACTCAAGAATCAATCCCAGACTACACCTAGTTACTCAAGGTTTAGAATGAGAAAGGGTTCATGAGGCCCATCCCCCACCTACCTCCTGAGTCCCGAAAATCCGAATATCCATCTACATGACACCCCAAATAACAAGAACCTCCACTGATACCATTTTGTCACGAACCAATTTGGGATACCATCTGACCCAACACCCAACCCAACCAGTGACATCGCCCTAAGGGCGTTCCAGATCCCCACGGGCTGGCAACAAGTATCGGGCATCAAAATAAAACAAGTGGGCACAATTTATCCCAATAATAATAAAACAACAATATACAACTTTGAAAATGCATGAGAGCTAACCCCAACTGAATTTCATTAAAAGAACAATTTGTTCCAAAAAAATAATACTAAAGAAAACTATCACTGAATGAACCAGAAGCAACAAAAAAATAAAATGACCAGCCACTAGGACAATCTCCATGTGACCTCTTGATCACCCTCAACTATAAGACAACCCTTCTCCAAGAGATACTCGAACAAGAAAAACCTGAACAAAATCTGAACTTCAAAAATAGTTCAGGTCTACCGACACCGAATGGTACAAGTAGGGTATGAGCTAGACAACTCAGTAAGAAATCACCAAAGATTCCATGTGTTTCCTTTCCCAAAACAATACATTAACACTAGTTTGAAAATAAGGATATAAAAATAGGATTTATTCCTTTTTAAAAATAAATAAATTTCATTCACTTTTTCCAAACTACGTACCCCATGTTTCCACATTTAAAATAGACTTAATTTTAGATAAAAACCCAAATCATTAACACTGGGGATATTCTAAAAATAAATAAAATGGACAATTGAACATTCAATGCAGAAGAAAGTAAATAATAAATGTAAATAATCCAGTAACTGTGGGTGATCCTAAACATCCCTAGAAGACCCCAATATGTACTCAGTTTTGGAACCACCTGTCAGTGTATGGTGAAGCTCCTAAGTCTAAAACCAACTGGCCGTCCTAACTGACCAACCCAGTGGAAAATCACACCTGGCCTAGCCAAATCTAGCGGGTACTAACCCGTCTCATCGGGGTTGATCAAAAACCATCACTCGATCATCTAAAAGACATCCAGGAACCCATAGTGGTTATAATAATAGTGCGGAAGTTGGTAGGCCCTCGCACGTGTGACTCATCTCACCACACTTGTGTTCCCCAAACAGATACGCTTCCTATAAGTTCACCCATAAATGGTTACACTAGACAGGAGCGCCTCATGTGCATATCTAATCATCTCACATTATCAAAGTTCCAACTAGGCCGTCATTCCTTGAAAATCATTAAAACCATTTGAAACCCTTTACAAAATACATTAGTTTTTATGTGGGAATACAATAATCAAAATGTTATCATTTCAATGAATCAACAAAAAACAGTAAAAAGTTCACCTAGATATGAATATGATAATTTCATATCAACAAAGTTCCAACTGGACAATCACACCAACTAAGATTCAAACCATTTCATAAAATGTTCAAAGTTGCCCATCGGGCATTCACATTTTTTTGAATCAAATTATTTTCTAAAATAAACACAAAATATCACCTTTAAAAGTACAATGCCAAATAGGCCTTCAATATTACGCACCCCAATATATGTACCAAAGCAGTTCCAAATCATTTCTAAAACCACTTCCAAGTATACAATGCCAAATGATCCATTATACCATTTGAAACCAATTGCGTCCCAAAATGCCCCGCAGTTCAAATTTTAAAGAAACAAAAATCAATTTAAAGGCACATAAAATACCAACACAGTTTTTATAAATCAAATATCCATTTTAGATGAAATATAGTTAGAGATATAGAAGAGATAACATTTGGGAAATCAAGGTTCATGTGTAACACCCTTTTTTAAGTGTCATTTTCACTTGAATTCTCTTCAATGTGTGCACCTAGTGCACACATGGATGTGAAAACATCCAATGAAACCATTTGAAGTTCCATAAAAATATTCAATATCATTTATACAGAAATAATACTTCCATTTAATCAAACACAATTGTAACATCTCTCACAAACATTCCAAAAACCCGAAGAACTTTTCCAAAACATTTCTATGTAAATAATCAAGCCATAAATAGGCACCCAAATCATATTCAATGCTCTAATTCATGTTTAAAATAACAAAATATATAAAACCAAGTCCAAAAAATACAACAAGGGATCAATTTCCTTTTTATAAAACAAAATGCATTTTATCAAACACTTCCAAGGAACTAACAAATAGACATAATCAATGAATACATTAAAAATCTGTTTTTAAAAATTGTAACCAACGTAAAAACACCACAATAAGTTAACTATAATACATATAGAGGTTATAATAATGTTTAGAAATTAATCCAAATCAATCAAGAATCAAGGGTTTGCAATGGAAAGTAAATTCATGGAAGCACCTACCTCAACCATGTGTGGATGCGATGAAACTTCAAGGGAGGAGAGATCTAAGCCCCCCTGAACAATTCTCACAACCTAGATCTAAAGAAAAACGAACCAAAAATAACAACTAGACATTATGGTTTGTCCATGGATGGAAATCTGTAAAGAAAACCCTAGAACAAAGAGGGGAAGAGAAGGAGAGAAGATTTGATGAAGGAAACATGAAGAACCACCTGTCATTGTTGATAAATAGACCCCAAATTGACCCAAATAGAAGAATGAATGAATAGGGAGGCTCCTCTGTTCGATTCCAAAATGATAGGGATTCATTTTGGATGTGGAATTACCCAAATCAGAGCTCCACATCAAATGTTATAAAGCCCGCAAGTGGCTGCACGGTTTTTCTGCATGGTTTGTCAAACCCTGCGCAGATCATGCGAGGGCTACTGGAAACTTCTGCAACATTGCATGGTTAGACTGCGTAGTTTTTCAAGTCCATGTTCAAACTGTGCAACCCCATAAATTGGTCAAAACCCCCCAAATTACACCTCAAACACTGGGGAATACCCACCCAATGATCCTTGAACATTTTAAACATAGTATGGTGACACAGACGACATCACAAACTCTCCCACATGCCGCTCTGTTCCCACAATATCCACAATAACCAAGAATAGGTATATAAAAAACAAATAGCACAAAAAACAAGGAAATTTATTGTACACCCAACCCAAGCATCAACCAAAAATCCAACATCGAGAAATAAATAAAATGAAGGAGTATCTGAGGTCGGGGTGTGACATGGTGTATATAATGAACATTAATTTATTATATAATTATTATAATTAAATTTATTTTTATTTAAATATCCATATTTATATG
Organism: Viscum album; assembly: GCA_963277665.1. Taxonomy (NCBI): domain Eukaryota; kingdom Viridiplantae; phylum Streptophyta; class Magnoliopsida; order Santalales; family Viscaceae; genus Viscum; species Viscum album. The sequence continues at coordinate 113,576,648 of OY728121.1, forward strand.
TCTTTTTAAAAGAGTTTTATTGTCCCAAAGCTAACTAATCAGTAAGGTATTTTGTTTCCCAATATGCCTTCTATGAGACACATGTTTTTTATGAACCTATATTATTTTACGAGGTGTAAATTATTCCATTTTAAAAGTTATATAAAGAATATAAATAATTTATTGATATTTTAATCTTCATTTAATGTATTTATTTTATGGGTATTCGGATTCAATGTTTTTTAAATGGTAAGAGTTTATTGCTACAATCTTATCGTTTATGAGGACTGTTTATGATTATGCTTCCATTGATGACATATTATGATCCATATATCAATAATTACAATAGTTTTTATTATACTACAAATATTAGTTATATATTTATCTATTAGGACCATTTTTTATAGTTATTGGTACCTAATATAATTAAGAAAGTTCTTTTAGGTAAAACTAACCTTATTTCCCTCTTTAGTCAGAAATATTATTTTATTCAAAAACAATTTTATATAAAAAAAATTACAAATTTTTGTTATGAGATATTTTATGATAATTTTAAATGAAAATGATTCCAATATAAAATTTATATTTTTAAAGGGTAGAAATTTGGGTTGAAATTTCTATTTATACGTTTTCGAGGTTATTTTAAAAGAAAAAGGATTTGAATATGTTTTATGGCTTAAAAAGTGTTATTTCGAAGAAGAAATGATATTTTCTTAATGAAATTTTTTTAATTATTATTAAATATAATCTTTTATGTTTTCAATGTGGTTTTCAACGAAATTTATTTTGAAGATTTTTTATGACTTAAATGGTGATTTGAAATGAATGATTATTTTCCATATGAAACATTATATGTTTTCATTAAAAAACCATATCTAGCTAAAATAAAATCTATTGATATAGTTTGTGTTTTACTCTGGATGTTATTTACGGATGTCATTCTCATTTTTTCTTTGAACTATTTTTACTTAATATCCCAATGTGTTTATGAACATTGTTTCTCTTATACGGGTTATACCATGATAAAACGCTTATGAAAACCACTTCCTTTCATGGTTTATTTTATGTTGAAATGATTATGAAACCTATCCCTTTTCTATAAGTTGTTATGTGATGAAATTTTTATGATTTCCATTTCATTTTATGGGTTATGATATGATGAATGTATATGACCTTGTGGAACATGCATGTATTATTTCATTAGGTGTTCGGTGGGATCTATATATCCCACCACTTAATTAGGTAATTATATATATCTTGTAATATAATTATGGGAAACAAGAATTTGAGCTTAATCAAAAATAGGAAATTGGTGTTTCTTGATCTAGAATGCGAAATTGGTGAATCCTGATCCATAATGGTAAAAATGATTTTCAAGACCAATAATTGGAAATAGTTGTGTCCTAATCCACAATGGGAAACATGTGTGTCCTCATCCACTATGGGAAATATGAGTGTTGTGATCCACGTTACTGATGGTCATGGTGGTTAACACTGACACATGAAATTGGTTTTAAATTTAAGATAGTTCTAAACTTATATAAAATGAGCTTCTGGTTCTTGATTGATATGTGATGATTTATAACCCTTATGATTAATGCCTTATAGACAACCAATATTTATTCCACGACACATGTATATGATCCTTGATATGTAGTGTATGATCTTCAAATTCCATTCTCATGTTCTATTACTAGTATAATCAAGTCATTCTTACGTATCACTATTATTTAAACTTTCTATGAATCTGATATCACAGTTTATTACATTTCATTTCCCATGGTTATGAAGAACTATTTTACGTAAGAGTACTGAATGGGAAGATCATTGTGGGAAACAAAGAAGATCTCTCACCAATATTGAATATTATGTTCCATCATTCCCAAGAAATTATGCTATTACAGTCATCAAGTATTTACTTTTTTAATGGGATGAATATTCATCAAAATTGATGTAATATAAAAGTATGTTAATCATGGGCTGCTACACCCCCCCTCCACATAAAATTATAATGAATTTTATCATAAATAAATTAACTATATGTAATACAATGTATAATTTAAAAAGGTGAAGAAAATATAAAGACATGTAATATTTTAAAAATTTTAATATTGTTACATGATATTACCTTATGTAATGATATATTATATGGGTCATTGATTGATTTACATCTCCAATTAATTAAAACTAATTTCTATTCGAATTTCGTAAACATATAAAAAATAAATAGGGAATCCAAATTTTCATAAAGTACCCACAACAAGTGATCTATTTGATGTTATATATATTGGGTACATATCAAGATTAATGATTTTTAATGTTTTTGGGAAATTTTATATTAAATAGTAGGAGACAAAATTAATATATGCATTTTTCAATACCATATAAATTCTACTTTTTGGTTTATATTGTGTATTATGATTATCCAAAGCATATCCCCTAAGAATTAAAAACATGTTGCATCATAAGGAAATATTCACAATGCAATGTGATTCTTATTATTATATACCTAATAGAGACTTTTGGAGTTATTACCCCTCAATGAATATTTTAGAAAAATCCACTTATGGTATCCATACATGGATATATTTACATCTAAAATCACACAATTTTTATATAACCAATTATATGATTTATATAGAAACAAGGTGTTTTATGCATAATAAGAACACATGAATTAGGAATAATGAGAGTGAAAGGAATAATAACATCGTAGAAATGTCATAATAACACAAGAAAATTGAAATAAATATAAAAATATTCTAATAACGTATGGATAAAAATATTATGATAATTGTATTATAAATAGAAAAGATAAATAAAGAGATGATCAAACCTTACATCGACTTATTAATGGATATAAAAAAGGATATAATGATAGATATTAATTAATATTTCATTGATAATAATTCCAATAGAAGATAACAATAAGGAATTAGATTTATCTTTGTAGATTTAAATGGAGTTCAAAAGAAAATATAAAAATAGAATTCAAATTGAAAATTAAATTAGAGGATTGGTCACCCTTACTTACGAGATGGATTCTAAAAGCATTGGAATACAAACATAGATGATTAGAAACTCATTAGAGAGATTCTTGTGAGATAAAATAAGTGGAGGGGTGTGATCATATGTTTTTGAGTGGAGATGAATGACAGAATGAGTGGGTTATTATTTCAAATGTGGGGGACTTGTATATTAATTTCTAATTATTGGACATGAAAACCTAGGTTGTAGAAAATTAAAAAATGTTTTCTTACCCATGGGTTTGGTTCATGTTTTTTGAATAAAATAAACATTTTATAATATTATAAAGAGTTTTTCACTAAAATCTATTATTTTATATTATAATTTCATTGTAAATGAATTTTTTCCACAAAATATTATTTTAAAAAATTAATTTTTATTTTCAACATTTGAAATTGTTTTATAGTTTTAGAAATTATTACATTATATTGAAATAATTAATATTAATAAAATAGAATATATATGGAAAATGATTTGATTTCTTTTTGTGTATTAAATCATTTTAAAAACCTCATGAAATTATAATGATTACCATATATTTATACCATACATGAATATGTAGTGAAAAATAAGATTATGTCTCAGTATTATGAAAAATTCACCATTGTACAATTTTGAAGTGCTGACTTTAAATTTTTGGCCATATTTATAAAAATAATTTTTTTATCTGTGAGAAATTTAATTTTTAAATAAATTACTTATATATTATTAAATAAAATACATAAGTATTTTAAAAGAAGGAATTTGGTGATAAAAAGTAAAAACTCTCTTATTTTATGTTATTATTTTGATCATAAATATATTTATAAATATAAATTATAATTCATTGGATATTTTAAATTATTATTATTTATATTATTTTCATCTTGTTTAATTAATTTAATCATGTACTTGATTATATAACTATAAGAATACTACTAAAATGTACATATTTCAAATGGTCAGATTCCCAATGGCCAGGTATGAATTTTTAGATTCCTAGTCGTCATAATAGTAATTATATATACATCATCCTAAATCCATTATTTATATACATATCATGTCATTTAAACAACATCTATTTCTGTATTATTAATTTTCAATTTAATTATATATTATATCATATACTTAGTTTTCTTCATTGAGTATGATCCTATATTGTTCAAACCTCTAGTGCATCTACATATTTTTCCTTTTTTCAGTTCCTTTTATAGTTTTTCTAATAAATGTATTTACCTATATTTTTATTGAATTTATTTTTTTATTTATACCATTATATGGAAATAGTAAAGTATAAATTTTATGATTTTTTTGACAAGGAGTTTATATTTAAAATGGTAAAATCTATGGTTATACACATGACACCCCAAAGACCCAATTTTAATCTTCTGTTCAACCAAAAATATCATCCAATGTAATTGAATGTCCCAAATAATTCAAGCTACTGAAAATCCTTCACGTATCTACTCCATTCTATGGGTGTTCATTCTCTTGGGATCATCTATATCAATGAAATAAAAGACTAATAATTTAGGGTTGATTCCTCTATTCATGGAAAAATCAACCTCAAACACTAGCTTATGATACAAAATGGAAATATGGGAATAAACTAATAATTAATCAGAGGGGAGTTATATATTTTTATCTAGTTATCATAAAATTACATTGTTTCTAAAATATGTAAATAATTGGTGATAATATCATTTATTGATAAAAATGAGTAACAGAGGAAAAACCTAGATATATTCATAAAAATATATAAAACCCGCATAAGGTTTATTTTACACCTCATCTATTTTTTTATTTTTTCATAAAAATTAAGAAAATCATACCACACTCCAAATTTGTATAACACTATAACTCCAAAACACCTTTCATATCACCTGGAAAAACTTAAAAATACCAGAAATGAAATTTTCCATCTAATGATAATATTTTTTATTTTCAACGGTTTTTTCATTATCAATGATTCAATTTTTGAAATATTTTATGCAATATATTATATTCTCCACATGTGAATGGGTATTCAATTAATAAAATCTACCCAAAAAATATATCTTACCCAATATATAATATCTTATCATTATAAAATATATATTTTTCCTAGATAAGGGTTTTACCTCGAGGGAATACTCATATGTAATATACTTTATCAATGTGTATTGTTTTACACAGAGAGAGAAAATTATAATAATATCCTTCCTTATGCATATTGGTTTTCCCTTGGATGAATTCAATTGTATATCTTTTCCTCATTCATATCATTTTTTTCCTTATAAAATGTTTTTATGTATTATTTCTCTTCAATTCAGAATATATATTTATTTTATATAATATATTTCACTTATCCCAATTTATTATTGTAATATGTTTATCCCATACGTAATATATTAATATACATGGACTTTGGGTTTTAAAATAAAATTAAATCCTTTTCATAAATCAACCAAATCCCGGGTAGTATAATCTCCCCAAAATAGTTTTTCTTCTCCTTGAGATGTATTCAAATTAATCCTTTATAATGTATATTTGATACTAAATTATAATACATGAATCAAATTCAATATCCCAAATTAGACATAGTTGTGCATACACAATAACTAAACCAACTCTATTACTAAATATTAATCCCACTTGTAAATAAAAATATATATTATTTTCCCCAAGTTCAAGAAAATTAGACACTTATAGTGGAAATCATAAATTCAAAATAAACATAAAAAACAACCCATTTATTTAAGGTATACGTTTATACTAGATATTTTATTCTTGTGGTCCCACATGAGTGTTTTCAGATAATTTTCATCAAAATCACATACTCATTATAAATACTATATACATAAAATAAAACCCCAATTATTCATGTCAAATTTTATTCCATGAGGAACAATATTCCATATATTCTGTCAATCCACTTCCCATTTGTTGTTTAACAAACCTATTCATACAACCTAACAATTATCTCTGATGTAGTAGCGATCAGTTACCTATCTTACCATCCCTTTTCAATTTCATCAATAAATTCCCACATCTAGTTCTTTTCAATTTTATTTAAACAATCTATCTTCATTCCTTCTATAACAATCAAAAACATTAACCACCTCTTGTTATGTCCCTTAAAAGTTCTCTCCCAATGTCTATAAAAAGGCCCACAAAATCAAGGTCATCTATTAATATCATATATGGTGTACTCAAAACCATATTGATTTCTTTATCAATAATCCATGATCATGAATATTCCCAATATCAACCATTAACCAAAATCGAAAATATATTATCCCTACTCACATATATTGAATAAATCCACATCTTAAACCATGTTTTGTGGTCTAATGATACTATAGATGTCTAGATAACTTCTTTTCATTTATATTGATAATTTATAGGCCTACACCCAATCATGATGTATCTAATTTATGATCGACAACCTTTTTCCAAATTAAATGAATATCACATTACATCTTGACATATATCTTTATATTGAAGTTTATATATCTTATTTTTAATTTTATTTATAATTTATTTTCATACACCCAAACATGATTTATCTAATTCTATATCGTCAAACATTTCCACATCTGAAACCATGTTCTATGGTCTAATGATACTATAGAAGTATAGATAACTTTTTTTCAATTATATTGATAACTTATAAGGCTATACCAAATCATGATGTATTTAATTCAAGATCAAAAACATTACTCACAATCATATGAATATAACATTCCATCTTGAAACATACCTTAATAGTCCTACTAGAAATTAGAAAAAATATTGGTGCATAATTCTACCTTATCGAAGTCATTTCATATTTCTGTATCCAATATGTTGAGATAGATCATCCCTCTATTTATCAAATGGCCCAATGGTCATGAAAACACATTATACTCCCCACAATAGGTAAGATGGAATTCCTCACCTGTACTTTCATCTTGGTATTTCATGAATCTTTGGAACCGAATTCATTCAGTCCTTACATCATATGAAACTCATATCACCCAAATACTAAATCCAAGTACTCTCGTTCCACAGTTAAAATTTTCACTTAAGCATATCACATATCAACTACAACTATGTCCAACACATTCCAATTGAAACAAGGGTTGCACCTTTTTTCCATTTTTCAATAACAATAAGGAGTCATGTTGGGAAAAAATCCCTCAAGGCATCATTGAAGCATTTTTGAGGTGATTGTGTTTGTTGACAAAGTGGACATCTGTGTTATGATTGTTGACAAAGAAAAATAATGGCATACAAATTTTTTGACAAAGAGGATTTCATGATGGAATGTAGAGTTCAAGAGCTGAGGTCAACGATCCATATTTTATTCAAGAATGTCGACAAACAGAATGGATAATCTAGAGGTGGTACAAAAGAACAGAAACAAGGTGGTGCCATATTCCAGTGTTTGCCAAATTTTTGGGCCTCAAAATCGACAAATGAAGAAAAGTGTTTTTGGAAAAGGGACGTGCGCGCCAAGGACTTGGAGTATAGGAAACCTGTGCCCCATATGTTTTTCAAGATCAGAAGATCAAAATATGGCTAAGGAAACAGGTTCGCGCAAGTTTGGGAGTTGGTCGCGCAAGTGTCTAGGAGGACAGAAGACTTGCGCGCTAAGACTGGGTCATGTAGGTGACTTGCGAGCCATCGCACAGGGTGGTCAATTTGCCTATAAATACTAGACCACCCCTATTCATTCAAAATTGGAGTTCAAAACTTTGAGAAATCAGAGCTCCCGTCGCGCAGGTGTGGTGGACGCGCAAGTGGTGTCTGGGTCGCGCAAGTGAAGTTGCGCGCCAGTGTGAGAAGTTGTGTGCCAGTTGGCAGTTGCACGCCAATTTTGGTTTGGGAATAAAAGGAAGAGAGTCATGCAAGATTTGATTTGAGGAAGATTGTGTCGCGCAAGTGTCTGAGGTGGACTCGCGCACCCGTTGAGACTTGCGCGCTGATACATGCGCACTGAGTTAGACTTGCGCGCCAAGTAGGGTTTTATTTCCAGTAGTGTTTTTTGGGATGTTTGGAAGCTGGATGTTTTCCCGATACCTTCGGTGCAAAGAGATATTCATCTATGGGTGAAATTTGTACTTCAATAGAGCATCTACATAAAGAGGAAGATGCATTCCTTAATGAAAATGAAGAGACCTACAGGTCTATAAACTGTGAGTGGATTCCTTCCAAGAGCAGTGAGCAAAGGAAGAGAAAGAAGGTGATCCTCTCCACCGGCATTGAGCCAGAGAGAGAGAAACATGGAGTGACCCTTGGGGAAGTAGTGAGCTGACCCTAAACATTGTAAAGGCAGTGAGCCTGGGCATAGAAGTGATCTATCCTAAACATTGTAATCCACATGTAGTGAAGTTTAGTGGAATTGGTACGACCGACAACTTGTCGTCGTATGCTACTTGGACGTAGCCCTTTGTGGTGAACCAAGTAAAATTTTTGTGTTATGTGCATGCTTTACTTTATATTTACTTTGTGAAAAGGAAATAGAGAGAAGAGTGTTTTGATTAATAGCAAAACAATATCAGAACGGGCGTTAATTTTAAATTAGTCAAACCCCGATTCACCCCCCCTCTCTGGGTATTCAGCCTTGTGAACCTAAAAATTGGTATCATAGGGAGGTTGAAAGTTGTTCTTCTCTCAATGGAGGTCACTAATCATAAATGGATTCTGATCTTCGACGGATGTAATTTTCATATATGGAAGAATCAAATGCATCACTATTTCTGATCCTTGGGAATGGATGTGTTTTCAGCAGCTATGCATGGTATCACAACTGATATTAATAGTGGTGCATTATCAGAAGCTGAGCATAGATAGTTGGATGATGATTCCAAAGAAATCAATGCTTTAGGGGGATCCCTTTCCTATCCCATCAACACGAAAGTGATTTCATGCAAAATGTCACATGTCATGTGGGAAAATATTTTGAATATATATGAAGGGGATACAAAGGTCAGAGAGGCAAAGCTGCAGGTGTTGTGGAACAAATAAGAAGATATGAAAATGAACCCGAATGAGTCTGTTGAAGAATTTTTTGACAGGTTAAACATTGTTGTGGAAGATATGTGAGGTCTTGGAGAAGTCATTTAAGACATAAAGGTCATAAAGCGCATCTTGAGGAAACTTCCACCTTGGTTCAATCCGAATGTTTCAGTACTAGAAGATAAAGATCAAAAAGAGCTGACATTTTAAAATTTGCACAGTACCTTGGTTGCATATGAAATGAGGAACGATGATAATGAGGCTATGGAAAAGTGGAAGTCCAAAGAGGTGGAATCTAAGGCCAATAAGAAGCATAACATTTAAGATTCTCAGGATGAAGAAGATATAGATGAGGTAATTTCATTACTCTTTTAAAATCTTCAAAGAGGAAAAGGAAAGTTCAAAGGGAAGCTCCCACTTTCTTGCTTTAGATGTGGAAAAGTTGGTCATCTTACGGCAAGGTGCCCCAAAAAGATTCAAGATGAAAATGATGAAGATGAAGTTGAAATTCCCAAGAACAAATCTTCAGACTATTTGAAAGGGAAGAAGCAGTTCAAGAAAAATTTCTTTAAGAAGAAGAATCTTCTTCCCCAAGAAATATATAGTTCAGATGAGTCTAAGGGTGAAGAAATTGAAGAGATAGAAGAATGAAAAGATCGTGGACAAAATGAAATAGTGGTTGTTGTCAGTAGTGCTCAAGAAAAGAAAGAAACTGAAACTGATGAGGAAGAAGAATAAATTGAAGGGAGAGTTTACATGGAAGATAAATTAGAAGCACCTCTTGAAGTGAGAGTTGTCTGGAGAGAATAAACAATGAAATCCAACAAGGTGGTACATGATGCCAAACTCTACATGCAAAAGCAAGAATAATAGATGTCTGATCTAGTGAAAGAAATTGAAAATCATAAGTCTTCCAGGCCGGAGCGCACAGAAAAGGTAGATGAGCATAAGATCAAGATTAAAGAACAGAAAAGGGAGATTGATTTCTTGAATAGAAAAGTGAAAGATCACGTCAAGCGTATCGAAGAGAATGAATAGGAAGTTGTCGGTCTATGGAGAAAAGTTAAAGACAAGGAAAAACCATTGAATCCCAACACATTCTTGGGGAAGAAGGTTGTTATGAAGACTAAAAAGAAGAATGAAGGGCCTAGTAGTTCAGTAGGAATGAAGCAGCAATTGAGCTCATAAGTTAAGGCTAATTCATGGCTTAATCAAAAACAAAAATCTGTGGTAGTTGGAGTCAGACTGAAATCATCTTTCCCAATATTGAAGGTGGATTTGGGCACAAAGAAGAATCAGAATATTCAATGATCCCAAGGGGAAACCTGTAGTGCTGAAGTAACATGAAGGAATGCACCTTATATCAGTTGTTATTGTTGTGGAATGATGGGATATTCACAGTATGTGTGTTCCATAGCCAAAAATATCAAAGGGAACAAGAAAAGAGATGGTGGCCAAACAGAGAATGGTTTTCCAGAACATATTTCAAAGGACACTTTTTTCGTGCAGAGGATTCGGGCACATGGATAGGTACTTCGACCATTCAGAGAAATGAGCCAAAGAAAAATCAAAACGTTCACAAGCAGCGTATCAATAACCCCACAGGTGAGTTAAAAATGCATAATAGATTTGCGTCTTTGTAAGATGAAGTCGTTCCATTATACTCTGAGAAAGAATAGAAGTCTCAGTCTATGCTGAGTGTGAAGGAAAAAGTATGGAACAAAAAGAAGAAAATTGAGAAGGCTGTGGTGGAAGAGACTGCCCTTAAAGCATCAGATAGCTTTGGTGTGTGGATACTTGATAGTGGTTTCACATCTCACATGACGGGTAGTAAGGATCGTGTTACAGGCATAAAATATGACAAAGAAGGAGTTGTCAAATTTGGATATGGTGATGGCCAGAAGATTGTTGGCTCAGGGAAAGCCAAGTTTGGGGGAAAAGAAATGAGACGTGCTGATGTCTTGGTATTAGAGGGTCTCAGTCATAACTTGCTCAGTGTCAGTCAACTATGTGACTCTGGGAACTCTATCCGATTTACCAAGAAGATGTGTATTGTTAAAGGAAAAGATAGAGCAGTCATTCTACAAGTAAAACGAACAAAGGGAAATATATACCTAGTAGGTGGGGAAGAAGATTCATGCTTTTTATCAATAGAAGAAGAAAACCAGTTGTGGCTTAAGCGACTTGGTCATCTATGCCAACCATCTATGGAAGATCTGGTAAAGTGTGATGCTGCTAGAGACCTTCACAAAATATCACATTATCACACTCATATGTGTGATGCTTGTCAACAAGGGAAGATCATCAGAAAGACATAAAGGCCAAAGGAACAAAAATCAACTGGATTTCTCGAATTGGTGCATGCTGATGTATGTGGACCTATTTCACCACGAGCTATAAATGGGAAAAGGTACTATGTTCTCTTCATTGATGACTATAGCATAATGGCCTGGGTATTCATCATTACCCATAAGACAGAGGTATTCAGTTGCATAAAGTAGTATAAGTGGGAATCAGAAAAGATGCTTGGGTAGAAAATTTTGAAGTTCCGTACAGATAACGGTACAGAATTCACAAACAGTCAAGTGGAAGAATATCTTGAGAAACATGGGATAAGGAATCATGTTTCATTAGTGAGAACTCCCCAACAGAATGGAGTTGTTGAAAGGATAAATAGGATCATCAACAACATGGCCAGAATGATGCTTATTGATAAAGACCTACCAGAGAAATTTTGGAAGGAAGAAGTTTTGACATCGGTCTATGTTTGGAACAGGTCTCTGTTGTGTCCAAAGCAAGGGAAGAAACCATAAGAACTGTGGTATGGAAAGAAGCCAACGTTGAAATACTTTCGAATCATTGGAAGTAAGTGTTTCATTCTCAACAAAGAAAATCACAGGATGTTTGAGGCACGAGGAGATGAAGGGATATTCCTTGGCTACTCAGGGAAAAGTAAAGCATATAAATTCTTCAACAAAAGGCTGGGAAAAATTGTTGAGAGCAATGATGTCACTATAGTCGAAAATGAACAGAATTCTCAACAAACCAGTGAACAATTTTTCGATGAAAGTGATGATGAGGTAAGCGAAACAAGGGGAGTAGAAGTGGCAGAGGCTGACTCAGAAGAAGATACTAATGATGAACAAGAAATTGTAAAGTCTATGTCTGCAAGGAAGCTATGTAGTCAAGATGAAAATGATAGGAAGAATATCATTGGTGATCAGAAAACTCCAGTTCAGACTCAAAGAATGAAACCATTACAGCAAACATAGTTTCTGTCTCAGGTAGAGCCGAAATGTTTTTCTGATGAAGCTGACGATGAAAACTGGGTTCAGGATATGAATAAAGAGCTTGATCAGATTGAGAAGAACCAAACATGGGAGATTGTTTCGAGGCTAGCATACAAGAATGTCATCGGGACTAAATGTGTCTATCGCAACAAGATGAATGAAGATGGAAATGTGATTCGAAATAAAGTAGGACTAGTGTGCAAGGGTTACTCCCAGATAGAGGGAATAGATATAGATGAGACTTTTGCACCGGTTGCAAGGCTGGAGACAATCAGATTATTTTTGCCATAGTAGTGCACAAAAAGTTCAAAGTATTTCAGATGGATGTCAAATCTGCATTCTTGAATGGGGTTCTGGAAGAAGAGGTGTACATTGAGCAGCCAGATGGTTTTCTCATCCATGAGGATGAGAACAATGTTTTCAGGCTGAAGAAGGCATTGTCTAGGCTGAAACAAGCACCAAGAGCATGGTACTCAAGGCTTGATCAGTACTTGAAGAAGCATGGTTTTCAGCATGGAGGAGTTGATTACAATCATTGTTTTAGTAATGAAAGTAATCAAAGGATGACGGTGCTGGTGTATGTCGATGACATAATTTTTGGTGGATCAGATGATACTCAGTGCAGACAGTTTTCTAGATTCATGAAAAATGAGTTTTAAATGTCAATGATTGGAGAGCTAACATTTTTCCTTGGTCTACAGGTGACACAAAGAAGGAATGGAACATTCATTTGTCAATATAAATATTCCAAGGAGGTTCTGAGAATGTTTGGAATGGATAATTTCAAGGAAATGAAGACTTCGGTTGCCACCCGAATGAAATTATCAAAAGATGAGGATGGAAAGGCAGTTAATATCATAGAATATTGGAAAATTATTGGATGTTTGTTGTAATTGACTGCAACAAGGCCTGATATTGTTTTTCCCACATGCAAAGAAGCAAGATATCAGAGAAATCCCAAGGAAAGCCACATGCTTACAGTGAAAAGAATACTTTGGTATATCAAGGGCACAACAGACTTCGTCTTAACATATAACGATAAATCTCAGAAAGAGTTATTGGGATATACTGATGAAGATTGGTCCGGTTCAGCGGATGACAGGACTTCAACATCTGGAGGTGCATTCTATCTTAGTGGACTATGTATTGCTTGGTTAAGCAAGAAGCATGATTTCATTTCATTAAGCACCACATAAGCTGAGTATATTGTGGCCACTCAAGCAAGCACACAGTTATTATGGATGAAGTAGCAGCTTGATGATATGGGAGTTGAAGTGAAGTCTCCAATCAGAATCCAGTGTGATAACTCAAATGATATCAATCATAGCAAAAATCCCATCCATCACTCAAGGACAAAGAACATTGAGATAAAGTATCATTATATCAAGGAGATGGTTGAGCAGGGAAATCTGAAGTTGGAGTATGTGCCTATAGAGCTCCAGGTTACAGACATTCTGACAAAGGCCTTACCCAAGGAAGCTTTTGAGAGGCATCGAATGGCTCTGGGAGTTCAGCTGATTCCCCACACTTGAAATAGTGTGGATGTGGACCCCCTCCCCCTCTCCCCGAGGTATGATGTGTTTTTCCCTAATGTGATGATATGTGTTCTCTACTCTATTACAGACTGCAAAGGAGTGACCTTTGGGATCATTGACGAAGGGGGAGAAAATAGTGATTGTTCCAGGGGGAGACAGTGTGCCAATTTGAGAAATCATGGTTGATACGCGGAGAAGCTAACAGGTGGAGCAGCTAGATTGGGGGAGTTAATGCTAGTTGAATGTTCTTAGCCAGATATTAGCTAGGACAACACAGGAAATAGTGCTAAAGAGGTGTTGAAGGAGTGACCAGAAAAGGGGGATCATATAAAATCTGACGATGCTAGAAGTGATTGATCAACGAATAGATATCATGATAGGTGTGAATCATGATAAAAGCAGAAGATTAATGTTGGAATGTTGTAAAAATATTTCCAAACAAAAATTGGTCTTCCAACAAGTCCATCAACAATTGGTATCAGTTTAGTACAAATTGGTATCAGTTTGGTGTCAACAGTCGATGTCATAGATGAAGTGATTCATTGATGAACTTTTCATTTACTCTTTTTTTTCAGGCCGATCATTGCTCATGTGGGCTTCGAGTATGTGTTGAGTAAATCATTGATCACTATCAGAATTGTAAAAGGCGAATGGTGGTTGAAGTATCAACGATGTATATTTTTATGGAAGAGTTTTCAACAAACCCAATGGGGTAGATTGTTGGGAAAAAATCCCTCCAGGCATCATTGAAGCATTTTTGAGGTGATTGTGTTTTTTGACAAAGTGGACATCTATGTTGTGATTGTTGACAAATCAAAACAATGACATACAAATTTTTCGACAAAGAGGATTTCATGATGGAATTTATTGTTCAAGAGCTGAGGTCAACGATCCATGTTTGAGGAAAATTGGGTCACGCAAGTGTCTAAGGTGGACTTGCGTGCCCGTTGAGACTTGTGCGCTGATACTTGCGCGCCGAGTTAGACTTACAAACCAAGTAAGGTTTTATTTCTAGCAGTTTTTTTTAGGATGCGTGGAAGCTGGATGTTGGCCCGCTACCTTCGGTGAAAAGAGATATTCATCTACGGGTGAAATTTTGTACTTCAATAGAGCACCTACATAAAGAGGAAGATGTATTCCATCATGAAAATGAAGAGACCTACAAGTCTATAAACTGTGAGTGGATTCCTTCCAAGAGTAGTGGGCAAAGTAAGAGAAAGAAAGTGATCCTCTCCACCGGCAGTGAGCCAGAGAGAGAGAAACAGGGAGTGACCCTTGGGGAAGCAGTGAGCTGAACCTAAACATTGTAAAGGCAGTGAGCCAGAGCATAGAAGTGATCTAGCCTGAACATTGTAATCCACAGCTAGTGGGGTTTAGTGGAATTGGTATGACCGACAACTTGTCGGCGTATGCTCCTTGGACGTAGCCCTTTGCGGTGAAACAAGTAAAATTCGTGTGTCCTGTGCATTCTGTACATTCTATTTATTTGTGCAACAAGAATGATAGAGAAGAGTGTTTTGATTAACAGCGAAACTAGATCAGAACGGGTGTTAATTTTAAATTAGTCATACCCTGATTCACCCCCCCTCTCAACGTATTCATCCTTGTGGACCTATCAAGTCCCATACATTTACATTATCAACAAACATTTATTCACTAATTATATGTGATATCCCAATTATTCCATTAATTACCAATGAGATAAATCTATGCATTCTAAGAACTAATTAAATCCATATTAAATAACAACTCACCAACACCCATTAATTTAAAATAGCGATAAAGTGTCCCAATCGATCTTATAGACATGTACTAAAATATCCAATACAAAAAATATGAATGTGTAACATGTCATAATCATGCACTACAATCGTCCATCCAGTCCTGTCCCAAGGATTCACATGGTCTACATATCATTATCTTCCTTTATTATTGATTCTTGGAAATTGTGTTAGGAAATGAAAAACATGTTATGAATGGATAGCCACACCAAATCAACCTGCTAAACATGACTCCCCATCAAGTCATACCTATCACAAAAATAGTAATACCCATGATTTTGCTCACACAATACCCAAAAATCCACATGAATATTTTCATGTCACAGATCTAGGTTCCAGTGAAAGGTTACCTAAGATTTATTGGCCACGTTGACTCAAGAAAATCTCCCCAAATTCAAGAGGCTTAGGAATAGTAGAGAGAGCCTATGTTGTTTCAATGGGGAGACTATGTCCTCTTAAAATAGTGAAAAAAGACGAATATCAACAAAATATATGTTATGGAAGTAATAAATCAAACAAAAAATTCATCCCAAATAAGAATAGATAATGACCCCAAAATAATACCCAAATAAATGTTGTTGATACATTTAATTTGTTCATAAAAATGGAAAAATAGATACAAAAATGTACAGTACAATATATGAATCACAAGTACAAAAATACAAAAAAATATCCAAGCTAACATCAAAAGCCATAGCTGAATCCCATGATCCAATTCTAATAAGATGATATAAAAGAATGTATAGTGGGGACCTTGCCCTTTTCTAAACCTACAATCATATAGTCTTTTCTGGTACCTATGAAGACGGAAGAGGGTGAGAGACATAATCCCAATAAGAAAACACCCAAGGTCTAGTTCAATCTTGGCAGTGAATATATATAACAGACTGTAGGAAGTGATATAATTATCATGGAAGTACTAAAAGTAATCAAAAAATAGGGGTATATCTATTAGTAACAACACATTTTCTGTTAACAAAACATTTTACCAATAGATTTGTCATTGTCCAATTTTTTTGTTGTAAAATAACTATCGATAAATATTATTGCAATAGATAAAATGATTCCATTAAAATAATAATAATAAGAATAGATAATATATATGTTAGTGAAAAATTTTATCAACTGATTAATATGACTAATATATCAGTTTGTAATATTATTAATAATTATAAATAATACAAGATATTAACATTTATTTATAAATTATATGTTATAAAAAATATTCTGTGAAGGTATTATAATATTTTGTTTAAAAAATTTATATAATATTTATTTATATATTTATATATATTTATATTTATATTTATTATATAATAATCAAAAGATTATCTTATATGAAACACTACAAATTTGAGGCTTTATTTTCAAAAATGTGATCAAATATAATTTATATACATCTTCAGATTTCAAGAAATGACATGAAACACCAAGATAAATTTAGAAAATATGTTTAATCATGTTCAAACACTAAGATATTTTATATTGAACTCAATTAAAAATCATTTTCAATCTATTTTCCACAAACTTCAGTCCACACTATAGTGGAATCCACATTATTTTACATGGCCTGTTATCTAATAGAGTGGATCTGAATATGAATAACATCACCAACATCACTTATATTGCAGTGGACCACCATTATATGTTTAAGGAAACACGTAAACCAACTCCCTCGGCTTTATACATGCCCCATCACAACTAGTATTCTGATAACAAAAACAAAACAATTAAAAGATAGTTACAATTTAAAAACATCTTATAAAAACAATAATTCATGGGATATTAGGAAAAAATGAGGCATGATATAATATAGTAAAAAGTACTATAATTTTTAATGGAACTGATTTGTAATTGAAAAATAAACTAATATGGTGACCACATTAAGATTACATAACCTTCCATGTTTAAGGTTTAGATGGAACCATCACAAATAAAGCTTCACAAATTCATAATGTTGTAACAACCATTCCACTATCTACATCTTCAAGAAAATATAAATCTAGAGCATCATACTAGAAAAATATTTGAGGCTTAATTATGAAAATAAACCCACTCTCTACTGGGATAAAAGAGATATTTATATTACAATATTTTATACCTTCATGTAGATATTCAGACTATCATGCATCCATCCTTCAAGTTACAAACTGATCAAGTGCACACATTATGCTTCAAAAGGAACACCCTAATGAAAAATCAGTTATAGCCACATCAAGACACAGCTTGCAGCTCCTATAAGAAAAAAAATATAATAGCTATGAACCCAACTCCTGTATTGAAACTCCACATAAAACTAGCCTCCATTTATGTACATTAGTAGAATAATTTAAACACCAAATGGAATCAAGAACTAATAGTGAATCCATTTTGAAAAAACTGATTCATACCCCACTAGATTTTAAATGCAGGTTCATGTTAGTTCTTATTCATTATTCATGTCAGTTATGTATTAACATTATTAGAGGGAATGTATTAAATAACATTTTTATGTCAGTTAACTAAAAATGATGATATGAATTAATATATGAAATTTCTTTTCATCTCATTTATTCTATAAGTGACTTGGAAAGCATGATTTTGGGTTTGTTATCAGATAATTGATGTGAAAAAATAATAATAATTTTTATGGTCATTTATCCCATTACTAATTACAACAACCATTTATCTAGTCCGTTAATTAAAATATCAATGTGATATATGGGTTTTCACATCGGTTATCTGATTATCCACATGATAAATAAAACATAAATAGTTTTTCACATAGGTTATCCAATAACCAATGTGAAATTTGTTTTTTAAAAAGATTTATACATTGATTAATTATATACGACTATAGAATACAAGTAATAGAAGAAAAGTGAGTCAAAAAAGGAAGAATAAAAAATAGAAAAAGACACATACAATTGAAATTTCAATTAATCTAAAAATAAATCCAAAATATAATATTATTTTTCAATTCAATTGGTAAATTTCTCAAATCCACTGCAGTTTGTGACTGTGCATCATAAAAAAGATACAAAAATAATAGAGAAATTATTTGACTTTAATTATCAATTAAACATATGAAATATTTTTGGAAGGATTTATAGTCAAATATAACATTATGAAACTTTGTAACTATCCTAGTTGACATTTTTTCATATATGAATCTTAAAACATAATAACCACATTTAGTTCTACCTTGTTGTTTATGACACTATTTCAAATGAATTTTAATTCAAAATAACATTTTTAATTTATATATCCAAAAATTAGTAGTTTTAAATTAAAATTCACTTTAACTTTAACTTTTTTGAGATTGGCGCTCCTCATTCATTTCATCTCTCTAATAAAAATAAATTTTTGTAATATGGTCTTATGCCCATGATTTGGGGAA
The DNA here is from genome assembly GCA_963277665.1 of Viscum album. NCBI lineage: Eukaryota > Viridiplantae > Streptophyta > Magnoliopsida > Santalales > Viscaceae > Viscum > Viscum album. Next base: position 113,595,600 of record OY728121.1, read on the forward strand.
AACTGTGGGAATAAAAAACCCTATATTATGGTTCATCCAAAATTGAGGGTATATTTATTGTATGGGATACTATACCCAGTGTTATAGGAGAATCGTGGGTAGTGGTTGTTCATCATGATGGATACCTAGAGTTTAGGAGAAACTGTGGGTATAGGGTAGATTTTTGAGACCAATACCAAATTTTTTGTAAAACTGTTTGTATAGAGATGTTTTTTTGAATACTTATATCCACTATTTTCATAATAGTTGGTATATCTTTGCCTCATTATGGAGGGAATTTTTTTCAAGGTACCCAGATTTTTTTTCATAGGAACAAGTATTCCCATGGCTTTCCATCTTATACCCACAATTTTGAATAATATATTTTCATAAATATAAATATATACACACATAAGTTATGTAGATGTAGTGGTGTGATGTTGGGTGACAGAGGAGGAGGTTGTGAGATCAAAACCTTCGACAAGATTTTTCTAAAAACCTAAAAAAAGGTTTTAAAACCATGGGTATATGGATATGAAATGGTTGAAAAAACATATACCCCTTATTTGGAGAACTATTGGTATAGGTCGTGGAGCTATACCAATGCCTCGGTATCCAACAATTTTGGGGGCTATAAGCATGGTTTTGAATTGTGGGTATAGGTCATTTATCTAATAATTCTCCAAGACCTATTTGTAAATAATATGAATATACTAAATTTTATTGATTATCATATAGAAATTTATTAAAATATGTGATCATACATGTTCAATAAATTCATGAAATTGTCAATCACTTCATTATTGAATGAGAATAATCAATTCTATGTCTTCTCTAATTGAAAAAATCTCCCAACATCCAATGAAAACTAATATAAAAGTTATTATAAATAAGAGTGGTTTGTATTTTTTGTGATATATAATAAATCTTGGGAAAATATATTTCATACTATTCAAGATATGAAATCATCTATCACTGAAGGATGACGTTATTCTGAAATCTTTCAGCAATATAATATTTTCTTTCATTATCAGTCATTGTAGAATATATAGGAAAAATAAGCCTTGGATCCATAAATTCATATACATCTATATTTTAATTTTCTATTTAAATTTTATATTAGTACCAAATATAAAATCAGACATATTTATTAATTTTCAACAAATTAAATGAAATATTATTTTAATTGACTAACCTAGAGAAAGTGTGCATTTTGCTAATGCCTAATTGATCTTTAACTGCAAGATCTATGATATCACTATTGAAAATAAATAAAATATTTTCCTTCCCTTAAAATTATCATAAATTGGAATATCATATACTCCAAATAAAAATTTATGTATGTCGAAAATCGATCAGGACTAGAATAATTTGCATATGAAGTCCTGACAATTTGATTTCTTTATTACGTATACAATATTTCATTACCTCAAAAGTGTTTATATAAAAAATTGAGAAATATATAATATTTAAAATGAGATAACAAATTTAATATCAAAATGACATAAAATATAAATTTTATACAAACCTCTATGGTAATATGTCGATGTAGTCTAGATGGACAAACCAATAAATGAATCATAATTTTTCCACCTTCACTCCCCTAATCTATTGGACATGGTATTTTTTTGATATATCTACAATATTGTATACAGTGGCCCGATGATTCTCTATCTTAATATGGTGATGATGAATGGTATTTCTGATATAATATATCCTCACAAATGGAACAATACAAAGAGGATCATCAAAATATAACTCATAGTAACATGCATGCTCTGGAGGAGGGTGTGTTGGGGTAGGATAACAAAGTGTGTAATCTAGAAACAAAAATTTTCGTGTAGGATAATGAGGACAAGTGAGATCTGTTGGTTGAGGTGGATGAGTTGGATTGGTAGTCCAAAATTGTCCTTGCATGTCTACAAACATATCCTTTACCGGAGCTCTGATCTTGTCCTTCATCATTACTTGAATACCATGAACTTTCACTACCATATATTCTAGTATTTTTTTTAAAAAAATATCCTTTGAATAACCATTCGAATGAATAAGAAATTTTCTTATCAATACACTTTCTAGGTATCCTCGTACATGACTCGGGTGTTTGGGATTTCCGAATGTAGCAGCTAAACTATCCTCTCTACCCTCAGTAATATGGATCTCGTGTGTGATCTTATCATCAAGGAAATTCATTATTGAATATTTGATAAAATATTAAATGAATCACAATATATAGAGTTTATTTTACATTAATAAATAAATAAACATCTTCCAATAGTTCCAACTAAAACTCTTGACTCTTTAGTAATAAATTGTCCTTTTTTCTAATGTGAGCCCAATTCAAGTATTCACTTCTTGTGAGGGGAACCTTTTTAGATCCTAATTTAAAAGCTATTATCTTTTGATTCTTTCTTCTATCAGGTATTCTTCCATTAAGGTATTCCCTCCCTGACATAACATACAAGGATATAAATTTATATCTTGAATCTCATTATGAGAGGTCCATGATTTATATAAATTAAGAATTAAGAATAACTAAATCATAAACATGGAAATTAATTTAAAAAACATCTAAAAATGTAACATTTAACTTAATTAAAAAAATTTCAACCTATAATATCAAAAAATGGTTTCCATGTATCTTCTTTTTTAATGAAAATATCTCACATCAATTTTCAGACTATCTATTCCCAAAATTTAATTGTGATGTGAGGAATGATTTAAAATCCCTCTATCTCCTAGCATCCAATGATAGACATTTACTCATCAGTCTACCACCATCGCGTATATCATATGTTATCTAATAATAAGGAAAAACATATTTTTCTATAAAAATTTAAAATATAAGTAAATTAATAAAAAACAAGCATAAAAAATTGTCTCCTACAGTAGTTAATATGTAGCTTTTTCAACACATGGAAAATCATCAAAAAAAAATTATCCTATATTTTATCATGTAAATATAAAAATGTGTTGAATTGTTCTGAGTTTGGGTATCTTGGAATATCATTATCATCAAAGCCTATTGGTATATTTTGTTCTGGTCTACGAGTAACTGATGATTTTTGTAAATGTGTGGTTCCACATTTACCAACCCTTGAACTATTTTCTTCCACCATGGAAGTAGATGACTAATGTAATAAAGGTTGAGGAGGCACATTAATAGGAGAATCTATTATTTTCTTTGCAACGTTATGAGTATAACCATCTATAGAAATATGTGCTGGATTATATGAATGATATGTCATTATCCTATAAATCAATGAAATATTAAAAAGTAATAAAATATTCAAATCCAACAAACAAATAAAAATGTAAATAAAAAATAAAAAATTATAAACAAAATGTAAAATAAACTTAACACATTTAGATTCAAATTTTTTATAGTTAACTAAAATTATAAAATTATTAATGAGAGATTAATGGGAATAAATGAGTAAAAAATACTTAATATTAATGATAGTTAAAATGACATAGTAAAAATTCACCAACCTAATAAATCATTTTTATAACTAAACTAATAATTATATACATTTTACTATTATACAATATATTTTTATTTTATTTAAAATGTTAAATTAAAAATAATTTGTTTAAAAAAAATCAATTTATAGATAAGTTACATAAGGGTAAACATTGAAAACAAGACAAACTAAACTAATATAAATAGAAAATTTAACATATTAGTTATAATACATGTTTTAATAAATAAAATAAAATTAAAATATCAAACATGTTATATTTTATAAAGTAAACCATAATTAAACATATTTTACCTATAATATTTTGAATTTAGTAATGATTTTTTGGCCAAATTAATTTTTAATTTATTTTATGTATGGAAAAAACCATGTCTTAGGCTTGTTCATCAAAATTTCTTGTTAATCGTTCTATAGATGTAGGGATCTCACATAAATCAACATCTATTTCAAGTTTACCGTAACCAATATAATAATTTTTCCTTTTAAATAAATAGACCACTACATATTGGATTGATGAGGAACATTGAAATTTTCTTATGTGTTTCCATGATAAAAGGATCATTTGTGTATTCCAGTTTATTTAAATTAAGTAGTGTCATTCCAAATTCATCATGATAGACAATATTATTATCGAAAAAATATTTAAAATTAAACATGAAATGTGAAATATAATTTAATCAACCTCCCACATTTATCAAAGGACTCCATAATGTGATGTTTATGTAGAGATTGTGTTTTTTTCTGTGTAACTCAAACAAATCATTGCATCTAAGAACAATAAAACACTACTATTCTAAACCAAAATTCGGTTGTCCTGATCTTTCATATGAAATGTATAACCACTAATTTCTTAACTATACCCTTTTATAAGATTTTTTACTTCGACTTCCCACTATCAATATCAATTCTTCTAATACATCTAGATTCAAGGTTTCTATAAACTATACATAAAATGTTTTGTTAAGATCACTGAAAATCACTATATCTTTTTTCTTGGGATAACCTTGTTTCAAATAATTAACATGAAATGTTATATATTTTGGGCATCATATATGTTATTAAATAGGTATAATAGTACATTATTTATCAATTCACATCTCAATGATTTGACTATTAAGACACAAATCCCATTTACATCATAATTAACATGTTCATTCCGAGTTGTGGGAAAACTTTTTTGCTCCATGTTACACAAATTACTTGAACAAAACTCTAAAAACACCTCGGAAATATATTACTTAATAATGTATGGTACATGTAAATATGGATTCATTGCATACCCCTTCAATATATTCATATAAATTCCAATAGGATTCATCTAACGTAGATATACTTGTTCGCAAATAATTATTTCATACTCTATATGAACTATTAAATGAACCTTGATATCCAAAAATATGGAGGAAAATACATTTTTAATTGAAAATGTATAGAAACCACTACACTATCCAAAATGTTCAATGTTTTAGAATCAATCGCCTAATTATAAATATAATTAAAAAAACAAACACTGTCATGATAGTCATTCTAACACGGGTGAGAAATATTCCACACAATGAAACAGGTAGGAGATGTTGCATCATGACATTACAATCAAGATATTTCATACCTATCAGCTTCAAATCCTCTAAAGAAATGATTTTCTTTACATTTTTTGAATAACCATGGAGAAAATTGATATCATTAATACATTGAAAATATAGTTTTATAATTATTGGATATTTTATGATAATCCAGGGGTAATAATGTTCTCCTTCCAGCAGGAGTGGGAGACAACTCCAAACATATTTGCATTGAGATTAGATAAATTATTGCATTCAACCCATGTTTACTATGTAAATTAGTTTTTGACAATGTCACAAAAAAATTTCTTAGACTTTATCCTCCACGTGCATCACATCAATGAAATATTTCACCTCATGATATATCCAATATGGTAGCTCAAAAATAAAATAGATTTATTTTTCCCAATATTTATATGATCACCATATTTATGTGTAATTTTCAATGTTAGATCATTTTCTTTCACCCTCTAAAAATATTTATCAGTGGATTACAGTTTTAGAGTAATATCAAATTGATGTGAGCTGTTGAAATCCTTTGTGTATCATGTATAATAGTGATCCATAGGTAATAAAATTTGATCACCCATGTATATTGTTTTTCTACCATTATGTTATTGATAATATGATGTTTTTTTATAAAAAAATGGACAGGATATACACCCAATAACACTATATCTATATAATTTCGGTATGCTGGGAGGTTATTTATGGGGATTACAATCATTGCATGAAGTTGAAAATATTCAATTCTATAAGAATCGTACACCGTTACAACATCCTCCCATAAGACATTCAAATAATAAATAAATAGTGACAATAAAACATAAATATCATTTCTTGGCTGTTTTGGTCCGTAGATTATTATACTCAACATGGAATATTTTTTATTTATTCACAATTCTGGAGATAATTTGTAAATTTACAATAAAACAGGAAATGAAATGTTTGTGCTACTAAGGCTTTGAAATTGGTTCATTCCATTTATGCATAGTCTAAGTGTAATAATTATAATTTCATTTCGGAATGTAGGAAACTACTAATCATTTTTTTTCAATTGTGGATAATCATTTAGATGATGTTTTTATCGATCACATATCCACTCATCAGCTTGTCATCTTAACCATTTTTCATAATGTGAATTAGAAAATAAATGTTTCAATTAAAGAATCATATGATGATACCAAAATTATTCGGTAGGGGTCTCCAAAACGTCTATATCAGCCTATGTTTTTTTATTTCAACTTTTATTGAAGTCTCCCACATTTGTGACACTCTAATAGAAATTCTCATTCTTTACTATATAGTAAAAATTAATTCGGCAAGAGATGTATTTTCTTTTACCCCAATTCCATCAAACATTATATTTTATTGGTGGTAAAATATTAATATGGAAGAAGATTGAGTTTATGAAGAATGACTTTCAAAAATTGTAGCAGCTCTGTATAACTACTATCACTCCATATATGTTTAACCATTAGGTTTATTAGTCTTAACACCACCGATAAATAAATATTTTATGTATAACCTATATACCAAGGTTTTTCAAAATCATCATATAAATGATCAATTTTAGGTTATTATAAAATTTTCTATATTTTAATATCCCATATCATTTAATCAATTTTATTATATTTATCATCTTGAAAAGCACCATCATCAATAGATATGAAATTCTTCCTGGTTTCACCAGGATGAATCCAAGGGTTGTAACATGAATTGAAACAATGAAAAATTAAATTAGATTGGATGTATCATCTTTTCAACTGCTTCAAGTTTAAACATTTCATGCATGGATAATAAAAATTTCATGGTTTGGAACATTTCATTTAGAAAATTCTAGAAATTCATCGACTGCTTCCTCTTATTCAGCACATATCCGAGGTGCATTAATAAATAACTGACTCATTGTATAATAAAACTATCCAAAATAAATATAAAAAACAAATTTAGTATATTATAAAATATTGAGATTATAAATGATATAAAAATATAGAAAATTAATAAAGGAAAAATTAAAAGGAAAAAAAGAAAATATTGATAATAAAATTCATTCATAAGGAATGGATTACAAAATAGATTATCTAAAAAATATCTCAAGTAATAATTAATGAATATAAAATTATGAAATTATAAAAATATATATATAGATATATCCATAAAAAAATTTCCATAAAAAATATATTGAATGAGAACAACATATTCATAGTCGATTATAAAAATAAAAAATATATTTTGTATTATAAATAACCATATAATCTATTCATAAATTGAGTTTTAGTTTAAAAAAATGGCAAATTAATCCTTGGTTAATGGGATATCATATGGTATATAATATTCACTAATGGTGTACCTAGTTGGTCTACCACTATAAAATGTGGACCCATCCCCCATTCATCATTTTTTCAATGCCCAGAGTAGCATTGAGAGAGATGAAAATGTCTATAATCATCACATAATGATGCTCATGGACATAAAATCTCATATGGTTCCCATTTATAAAATCACCCTAAAATCTATAAAATGAATTCAATATCACTAAACAGATTTACCTATAATGACTCACCCCATAATAAACACCACACTATAGGAATTATTATCAAATGGAATCATTGATGATCCTGTTACTCTGGATTATCTCTTAGTGATAGTTTTAAATACTAATTACTAATTTACAAATCTAATAGTGTTTTTTTTACAAAACTCTCATTATATTATAAAATAAACTTGTACCATCTCTTAAACAAAACATCTATTTGAAAACCCATTATAGAACCCAACTCATGATGTGCAATTTCATGAAATTGTATTTTTCATCTCTCCCATGTGCCATCATTATCAGAACTAAAATTAACCAAATATGATATAAACACCTGTCTAATTGAAAAACAAACTCTTTGAACTAAATATCAATTTAGAAACAAAAAAATCCTCTAATCAAATACACGGAGTAATAATCCTTATCATGAAATATTCTATAAAATCATTTTAATGAAATCCTAACAAGGAAAAATATATTGAATGAGATTAACCAAATCATACTAGAATTGAAATTAGAAACAACCCAACATCATATTATTAATGATATTCAAAATATTTGCTGATGTAGAGAGATATGAGAACATTTATAATCAAATTCACAATAATGAAGCTGGAAAAACTGAAATGTTTGAAGTTGGTAATTTGATAATTAAGAACACAGAATCAAACAGTTTTTAGTTAGAAATTCTAGGATAAGTAATGACTGATATGATAGAGAGAAAATGTTTCAGGCTTACTTTAGATCTATCATTGATGCGTAACATGAGTCCGAAGAAACCTAAGGTTAAATTAGGATTATAATGTGATATTGGTCCACTAGATTGATCTAACCGGAGAGTTATATCATGGGAGAGAGATAAATGAGACCTATATCATGATAAGGGAAGCCCGTCAAATGAATCCTAGGTCAATTCAAAAAAAATTAAATGTTTTATACATCATTTATATAATAACTGACATGGAAATTGTATATTCTCTGCTCTTTCACATTGGTTAAATTATTGAACCAACTTGAAGGATGTGGAATATCTATTTTTACATTATTTTTATGAAAACCGACCTAAGAAATCCTTTTTTCATGTCGGTCAACAGAAAACTGAAGTAAAAAAATTAATATTCCTAAATTTTAACTTCGGTTATAAATAACTGATGGGAAAACTAAGACCTAATAAAAAAATTTCTACTAGTTCCATAAAAAAACTAAAACACTTACTACAAGACTTACAAAAAAATTATTCCATACGATTCTTATATATATATATCATATTCTTTAAATAAATTCCTGGTAAGTTCTAAACATTTAATAAATAATATCTTAATAGTGTTTTCATTTTATGATCTATGCATTTTAGACTGATTATTTTATGTTAGAATATAAACCGTGATGAAAAAACATTTGGAATGATGCTAATTTCATTTAAAAGTTATTCATAAATAAAATCATATAATCTATTATCACTATATTTATTTATTTAATTTAGTAAATCTCCTTTGAATTTATAATTAAACCACTTTTCAATTGAGAATGACATAGTACCAATTTTGACCTAGTTGGAAATTTTCATAGACTTGTATATCAATACAATTCCAACATGAAAATAATATTTATTCCCATCGAATATAGATTCATTTATCAATTTCCATAAATTGGTGAACCCCTCCACTTAAGTATCAATATGGAATGTTAAATTTAGATAGAAATTATGTTTTAAAAGAATTTTTTCACTTGATTGTCCGATGAACCCCATCGCACACCAGGGTTGTTTGGGAATGAAAAAATTGTGAACATGAGGTCACATGTGAAGCCAAAATTTAGGGACTTTTGGGAAATTGAATAATGTATTATGTGTAACTTAATTACTGATCATATAAAATCATCATTTGGTGAGTATCCCACTCTAGAAATCCATTGTGGTATTAATGCCAGGACAACGTTGATGAACTCCAATGTTTATTAGATAAATAACCCATGATTGGATATGCAGCCTTTAGTGATCAATGACTAATGATGGCCACATTACGGATCAAAAAAACCACCCCAAAGTTGACGAAGTCCACACCATTGTGGGTTTTCCCAAAAGACATTTGGGATGAAGATGAATCTACAACTTATTGCCTCCAAACTGAGAGCAACGCTCATGACAAAAAATGTCATCAAAACATCCTTAAACTGAGACCCTCATCAAAGATCATAATGATAACTATAAATTAAATCATATCTAGTTTAGGATGAATCTCCGATTGGGATATCCTAACGAAGGGAGATCTATCAGTTGATAAGAAGTCATTAGCGTAGAAACCCTAGTATGGGAGAGAGTATTCTAAAAAATTGATTGGTTTGTCATTTATTTAATAAATTGAATTAACTAATGTTTGGAATTTATTTTTATTATATTTAATAATGTTTATTAAATTCAAATATATAAATTAAATTATCTTTCATATAGGATGTACCAAACATAAATGTAAATATATCAACTAGAGTAATGATTCAAATTGTTTTTTTCCAAAATAATATTTATATTTATATTAAATAAAAATTATTAAAAAATATAAGCACTATTGATATTTAGAAATATATTTAATATTATGAACAATTATAGATATATTTTCAATAAGACCATAAATTATTTATATTGAATTTGGTTACAAAAATAATAATATATAAAAAATATGGTTACACTTTACTGGTTGTTGAGAAATTATTTTTTATTTAATGGGTTGTTGTATTATTTTCTATTAATGGTAATATATTTTATGGTAAATTTTATTATTAATAACAACTTATTGTGTTGGTAAATTTTTTTTGTATTAGTATGATAAATAAATAGATTTAACTATTTTTAAAAGTTATGTTGTTATTGAATAATAAATGCCTAAAGATATATATGTTGGTAAAATTAGGTGTTGGTATTTAACAATGATACCTATAAATCATTATATATGTTGTAATTTCTCATTTTTAGAAATATTTATGTTTTCAACAAATAAATTTCAGTTGGAGTATGTCATTTTTTTGTAGTGTATGTAGAAACCATGAAAAACTCCAATATCAAAATTACGGACATTGATATACGGTCGTGCGACCCAAATCCCACAATTTTCATTAACCCTGTGACCTGTAAGTCCCCATTGTCCATCCTCAAAAAATTTAATATAATCATGAGGTATTCCCTGTTTGGTTTAAACTAAATGTGTGCTAGGAATTACTCACCCCAATGATGGGTCGGTATCTCTGAACCATACCCAGACACCCTTGATAATTTTTTTACAATAAAGGGCATTCATTTTAGGATTTATTTAATCATTTAAACTAATATTTTATAGAATATAAAGGATTTGTAAATTGACAAAAAATCATGTTCTTACATGATTCCCTCATTAAAACAATTCGTCCCTGAATTTCCCTCTCAAACATGGTCAATCATGTCTGAGAATAACTCTAGCCACTTGGATTATACATCGGACTCCTACTCCCAAGTCTCAACCTATACTCATCTGTGCTGACATAAAACCCTTACTAAATGAACTGATAAGTCCTAGAAAACATTTTTTAAATGATACATAATATGTATAGGGTGGTTCTCAAAAAATGCATATACCTTTAACATAGCCTCATCGGGAAGAAAATCATGATACAAATCTGGGAGTGATGTCACAACTGAGATATGTTGAAGACATCATGCATGGATCAAATCCTTTTAGGTAACTCTAGTCGATTGGTTTCCAACCCAACTTTCTCTAGAATAAAAAATATCCCATCATTACATGGGGAATGATTAACCTCTCTCATGATCCTACAATGTCCCAACCTCGGTGAAGCATGCAAGAAAACTGGATCCCCAACCACAAACACTAGAAGTCAAATTCAGTGATCCACACATTATTTCTTTTGAGAATACATAGATTGCATCTTCTTCTGAGTCAAAATAACTTTTTATATGGTCTACGGAACTAGATAAGGTCTATGCATAGATACCTCACCTACCTATATCTAACATAGGGATGATTGTAAGGTCCTTCTTTACAAAGCCTCCTAAGTCACATCTAAATAGCATCCCATAACATTTTTTTATTATATAATTGAACCCGGAGTATATACCTCTACTAAAAACCATCAAAATCTAGGAATCTTGATTTCTTTATGTCTTTATGCACCTAAATCATTTTTTCTAAATGGATATCTTCCCGTGGGTGGTATGCGGTGCTCAAGAGCTCATGTGTACCCAAAGCCCTCTAAATCCATTTCCATAAGTGTGAAGTGAACTATTCATCACTATCAGAAATAGTAGTATTTGGTACCCATGAAATTGTACTATCTCAGGAATGTAAAACCTCATAAGATCATCTACAATGAGGGTTTTTTTGATTCGTAGAAAATGTGAAACCTTCGTGAGTCTGTCAATGATAACCAAGACGTAATTATTACCCTGAGGCAACCATTGTAAACCTATCATGAAATCTATTAGTACATCAACCCACTACCACAGAGGTATTCGTAACTATTTTAAATTTATGGTTTTCCTCCAGTGTTCTGTCATCACCTATGCCAGGTGGAACACCTTTTGAAAAAACCATATATATCTATTTTTAAACTAGGACACAAGTATTGGTGTTGTAAATCCTGATACATATTTGTGATGTCATGCTGAACTACACAAGTTGAATCATTAAAGTTTCACATAATCTCATTGTCCATATTAGATGATACCCATAAAAGTCCATGAACACAAATAATTTTAACTTTTCATATAGTCCAACTAGGAGGAGGGTCAATACCTTCCAAACTCTCCCGTAAAACTAGGCTCTCATTATCAAATAGTTGACTCATCCTGACTCTATCTAGAATGGTATAGGTAACAACTAATAATGATAGAAAATTATTCCCATGAATTTATTCGAGATCCAAGTGCATCTAAATGTCCAAATCCATTAGCTGTATCTCACTACTGGAAAAACTGAACAATATGTATCTGAGTCCCCCTACTTAGTGAATCATCCACTATATTTCCTTTACTAGGCATGTAGGCAATTTCAATATTAAAATAATATAGGTATTCAACACACGTTTATTGTCTCAGGTTCATATCAAGCTATGTAAATATGTACTTGTGTATTTTTTTTCCCCTATATGCTATAAATCTCTTTGAAAGCATGAAATGTCACCAGCAATGCAATTCCTGAAAAACTACAGCTAACATGATATTGTGTGTTGGGAAATTCCTCTCGTCTAGCCTCAACTACATATATACATCACTATGAATCTATATTTCTGTATATGAAATTTTCATAGAACTATAACTAATTCATTGCAGTAAATAGTGTAACTCTTATATGGATCTAGAAATATTAGTATATACAGCAAATTAAATCCTCATTTCTGCTCCTGAAAGGCTTTCACATAGGAATATGACCATAAAAACATCACAAAGTTCTTAGTCGAGCATGTAATTAGTGCTTCTAAGAATGTGATTTCCTGCATAAATCTTCATTAGTACCTGTTTGACCTCATGAATCATTATTCCTCATTACCATTCATGGGATTCTCCTAGGAAACTATAGCGCATACTTTCTTTGGCTCAAATAACACTCCTCTATCTTAGATGATGTTACCCAGGATGTGAATTTGAACTATCTAGAAGTGAAACTTTGTGATATTAGCATATAACTATTTCAATCTCAATGTATACAATATAAAATAAAAATGATTTTCAAGGTCATATCAATTGTGAAAAGGCACTCAGATATCATCCATGAATATGAGGAAAAACTATTTCTCATATGGATGGAATAATATGTTCATCGGTACCATGAAGATCGCAGGTGTATTCATGAGACCGAAAGACATAACCAAATAATCATATAGAGCATACCTACTGTAAAAGGATACGTGAGGTTTATAGTATGTCATAAAATGCACATGATGATAACCAGATCTGAAATCAATCTTCATGAGAATTCGTGAACCTTAGAGCAGGTTGAAAAGATCATCCATTCACGGTTGAGGATACCTGTTATTTACTATAATATGGTACAATTTATAGTAATACACACACAACCTAAGGATTCTTTCGACCATATTTGAAAAAAGTATCAGTGAAACCCACAAATATATATTGGGTCAGATACATCCCTTTTTCACTAAATCATCAATATTACTCGTAATCTCATACAACTCTGTAGTATCCATCCAATAAAGAGGAATGGATACATAATATACTCTTGGAAGTATCTTGATAGGGTACTCTACCTCTCTCACTATTGGTAATACTAAATATTCATGTAGGAATATTTCTAGGAAAGAATGAAATACTGGAGTAAAATCTCCCTATTGCGTTTCATGATCATCCATATATAAACATGCAATCTAGGATGTCATCCCACCCAGCCCATGATTCGCAAGTCTCTCTCTCCTCTCATGGACATCGTATTATCCATTGTGAATAAACTCACTTACCTCTAGTGATGATAAGGTCACCATGGGAAGATAAAAATCAAAAATTCATGAATGGAAACCAATTAAGGCATACCAATAATAAAGTTAAAACATGTCATCTCAGGGAAAAATAGGTCCCATATAATGTGACACCTTCCAATACAAGAGGTTACTCCCTGCACTAAAATACATCCTCTGTTATAATCGCCAATATAGTTTCAAGCCTCTTGAATCCATCATATGTATTAAAATTAAGACCAAGACTCTCCAAAAAGGGTATCGATAATAAGAAATATGAATCACATGTATATAAAGGTGTAGAATATAATGTAGAGGATACTAGAATAGAGGCTTATATAGTATAAGGTCTTGGATCCTGATCCTAATAGGTCTGTTGAACTGCGTATAACTAGTCTAAATTGTAGCCCAATGAAACATCATTATTACCTTGAGAAGATCCACTCTTTCCTTTCTTTAAACCTAGTGTCTCACTACCACAAACACAAGAAACACATTTTCATTATTGGATACTTGTACTCCAGCTCCCAATCTAATGGGAAGCTGTTTTCCCTTCTCTTGAACATGGAATCATTACAAACCCTTTATCACTGGATACTGAAGAAAAATATCTATAGATGTCCTGTATATGGTCCATCATTCCACAATATCTTCACTATACTATGAACCTCTTACACTCTGACTTTGGATGTTCTATCCTATGACACTTGTAGCACCACAATTGGCTACCTGTGTAAGTGATCTATCTACTAGTATCACCATATGTGAGTTCCAAATGGTGAATCATACTACTTGTGGAAGTAGCACAAAATTTTAATTCTGATGTGCCCTTGCTCACACACCAATCCTCTCACAGGTTATACTCTATGATAAGTGCATAATACCATAGTAAAAATAATAATATTCATCCAGAATACACCCCCCTATTATCAAACTTCCTATATAAGACCATCCTTCAATCTCCATGATTGAGACCACATTCACCCATCAAAATAGGATTTAAATGTTGGAGCTTAGTAAAATCGGTTGAATGTTCCATTACTGATAATGCAACCTTCTACAGGTGCCTGAAATCAGGGACTCTATATGACCACAACAACTTATGATAGATGTTTTCAAAGATGTATTTGTGAAAATCCATCCAAGACATCTCTCGATGATGATCCATATCAGTAATGATATCCCACCATCTCTTGGTAGAATCACACAAATAATACATAACAATATTTAACCTCCACTCAAGAGGCATCTCTAGATGATCAAGGATAGATAGAATGTCCTCTAACCTTGACATTTTAGCTTATGGTCCCCTATCCCCAATGAACATGGGATGATGATACTGTTGGAACTCAAGCATTAACACTTCCCTAGTTAGGGAAGGTCATGATGCTCCCTAAATAGTCTATATGAATTGCATGAATCCATCCCAAAATTGGGCCTCAACTCTTCTGTTCATTACAACAATTGCTTCTGAATCTAGTTCTATTGTAGGATTGACATGTAGCCAATGGACCACCACCTCTGGATTATAGTTGTATTCACCATCCTTGCATATTATTATAAGTATTCGTGGAAACATACCTCAACAAATTCCATGTGCATGACAAAGATCATGTTTATTATTAGTGTTCATAGTTCTAAGGAAAAGATAATAATATAGGATAGGTTATAAGAAATTCTATAAATGAAAATAACCCTCTTTCTTTTTGAGGAGTTAGGTGTTAGGGACACCCAAATTACATATAATAAATAGATACAACAAAATCCCCAATACTAAGGTTTGGTCTTAGTGATGTACTCTACTATAAAAAATTTCTATTTCCAAATAACTTTCACATGAATTCACATTTATCAAAATTCATTCTTATATGGTTGGACTGAAGTTTTACTAAATTCTGATCCATAAGGGAACATACACCTCCTGAATCAAAATGTGGAATCCAAAAAATCCACACCATAACAAATTATAGAATACTTATCACAAAATTGAGTATATATATCATGGAACCTATCCCAAAAATAGGCAACATGTAATACATCCAAAATGGAATGGCATAATGTATGACATGGGATTTATGTGTAATGCATAATATGATAGATGAGTTAGAATACCCTCATCTCATCAGGTTTCAGAAAAATAGAGCACATAATCATATCAATAATAACATCACAATTATTGTGCATCATCCAAATATGGAATCAAATCAACTGTAATAGTCATTATTAAGATAAAATCAATTTAATTCAATTCCATTTGTATTTTTTCCTGTATGGAGGTTAGCTACACCCAAACACAACTCATTAACAAACTCATATTCCTTATTATCCATTTCTATTGGCTCTAATAAAACTAGAAAGGAACCCTATTATACCACTTTGTATCATCCTAGTCCCAGGTTCCTCAAAAGGTTCCCTGAGCCTGGATGGGCACAAGGCCTCCATAACATCTCCACAACTGCATGAGGCATACGACTACTAGTGAGGGCCTCTAATGTGTCTGTTGGGAGACTATTCCTTGTTACTAGTGAGTAAAAAGTGGAATATCAATAATAGAAATGTATTTGAAGATATATGTCAAAAAGACAATATATCATCATTAGAAATAGATAATAATACAAAAATTAATATTATGTACAATGTTGTGGATACATGACATTTATCTCTACAAAATAGCCAAAAGAAGTACACAATAGTATAATAATTTACATGTTTCCAAATTAAAGAATGAAAAAATTATCCTAGCTATCATTGAGAGACTCAACATAGTACCATGCTCCCCCGATCCTATGAATCTATATAGAACCTATAGTAGGGCCCTTCCCCTTCTCCTTAACATCAATCATATAGTCTATTATGGTACCTAAGGATACCCGAACTGGGTGTGTGACATAATCGTAGTAAGAAACCACCCCAGGTCTAGAGCCATCTATCCAGTAAATGTATATAATAGAGTACAAGAAGTAATAGAAAAAGAAAGAATGTAATTATAGTAAAAATCCTACAAGGTCAAGGTTCTCATTTATAATCAAGTTAATTTATCCATTAATTCACATTTGACTACTATGTCTCGACCCTAACATAATTACCAACATCCGCTATGATAATATTTTCAAATTATTCCTAATAAGACAACGTATAATGTATAAATAAGGTCAAATCCATGATTGTGTCTTGTCTAGGTATATGTGTCATATAACCCATTTAGTTCATTATTAATTTAGGAACATAGGCCCAGAAATGGGATTACTAATTAAGAATCTAGGTATTACTCCAGGTATAACACAAACCAATACCCTCTAATCTCATCCATGGAGATCCTCACAGGATCCGAGGTATCACTCAAGTTGATGTAAAATAACTCTACCATTTTATTTTTTCTGTGGCGGTCCATTAAGGGATCCCAAGTATCACCTAAGGCATATATGATCAAATTCCCTAGCAGTATGTCCTTTAAAATCAATATAGATTTCAATGTATCACTCAATATATAATTGACAACCCACATGAGTCCATCCTTGGAAGCCCATATAATGTGTCCAAGTGTCACATGGATACAAGCATGTTAATACCAAAATGATTCCATCCATGAAATTATTCCTTGAATCCATGTATCACCTTAGGAAAATAATAATTCAATTAATTCAATAACATTTAATCAATTTCATTTAAATAGTTCTATTTAAACATTTCAAGGTCATCATGAAAAAGAATTAAATTCAATCTAACCTAAAAAGGTTACTCATTTCATTGGCTAATATTATAGGGCCTACATCTCAGTAACACATGTTGGAATTTCACTACATTAAGCATGACATGCTTTAACAATCCATTATAAGGAATGGTATATGGGTCATGGCATTTCGTCCCGACCATTAATGGCATCAATAATAAATTACATCACAATTAAAATTACGCTTCAATTCACATTTGAAATACCAATGTAAGGGGTAAAAGGGCCCACCCTAAGGCATCCAATTCCAAAATCCACATATTGTGGTAAAATTCATTTTCAACCCACCAAAGGGGTGGTTCAAAATCCTAGTCTATAACCTATAATCATTTATTGATGGGACTCTTTAATTACATACACCATGCCTAAAAATTTAATTCGAGGATGTAAACCCTTTTCAAGGGAGACACCACTATAATTTGGTGAACTACCCAACGACATATATAAACACCTCAAATTTAATAGAAATACATGACACCATATATCGTTGGTAAGTAGTGAATAACTCATCTATAATTGGATCTTGATTTGATTCTGATCATGTGAAAATTGAAGAATAGATGTAGAACCTAATAATATTGAAAAATAACATTCACCTACATAGTACATCTCATACCAAACCAAATGAGTAACTACCAAAAAGGGATGAAGAATTCACAATTGTAGATCCATAGAATTGAGTATTTCTTTAATCCAATATGAAATAAAGTGTCGGTGGAGAACCCTAGAATAGCCTTCAATGGGGAATTGTAATGATGTTTTTTTGTATTGGATAAGAATGAGAGAATTAGGTTAGAAATAGAATTTATTTTGGGTGAAACAGTAATTTACAATTAATTATAGGGTTGCATAGTTTGGATTCAAGGTTTTCCAAACTAGGCATCAATCGTGCGTCAACCATGCATACATATTTGTAGGGAGTGGAACCCCGCATAGTTTTAATGAATTTTTTGAATACCCATGAAAAAATTGTGGAAAATTCTAATGCCAAAATTGATTACCTAGACCCATGGATATATTCCCAACTCACATATATTTCTCTAACAGTGTGGTATATATCTCCCTACTACCCCTTCCACACATTGTTTTACATAACCATGTATCATGGCCCATATAGTTTACATTAGCCATGGAAGAGATATTTTTCATCGAAGAGATCGGTTCCAGGCTCGGATATATCCCCAAGAATCCCTGATATGTTTATGAACTCAAAGGGAATTCACATTATTCCTTATTTAAACATTTAAACTGATATTTGACTGAATATATAAGATCCGCATCTCATATAAGAACCATATTCTTACACATACAACATACTCCCGATAATACTTCCCTTACATTGAGCTCACACCAGAATATAAAAATATTTCATCTTTTTTAGAGGTATTTGATATCTTGATCTTACTACTCTATCGTGTCAATATCATACATCAGAATTTATATAAATAAACCAATGTAAAACAGAATTATATTGGACTATAAAATTGGAAAACAAATATCCCATGTTATATCTCATCGACAATGGGCTCTCCCACCAAGTCCATAATCAAACATTATATATTTCATAGCTCATAAAGAAACATCAATGATATTATATCTTATTTAATAATAAATAACACATTACATAACACCAAATCTAAGGTGGTAATATATAAAAGTATGCGGCATATCATATCCAAGTCACTACCCACTTAGGGGTATAAATCCCAACTGATCATCCATGCACTAGGATAACCCGTCAAGGATAAAAATATTTTACATGTTTATATATTCAAATATATGATATCTTTATATGGAAATTTATATTGGGTAAACCATAAACATCATTTGGTAAAAAAATTTCCATACCCACAATATGGAGGAGGACACATTATAAGTTTATATTTTTAATTTATTTAACTTTTACCCCATGAGTATCAAAAAAACATTTTGAAATATTTTTTTGACTGTCAATGTTTACTATTGAATCCATTATATGTATAGACAAAATAATTTGAATTTTTTATAAAATTTATTTAAATTAACATTAGAATCATTTTTAAAATAAAATATCATTACTTTATATATTAGTTATGAAAATAATCATTGTCAAAAGTATAGATAAAAAATATTTTGGAATTGAATATTTTACAAACTAAAATAGAAAAAGTAAGTTTATATTGAACAATATTTTAATACATATATTTCTGTTGGATAAAAGTTCAAGATATATGAAGTATCAAATTGAATGAACAATATAAAAATAATAAAAATAGACATAATTATTTGAATTATATTCATTTCTTATGGTTTTTTACTTTGAATATAAATATTTGTTTTTAATATTCATATTATTGTTTAGTAAAAATTCATGAAAATTTAAATCACAAGATACTGAGACATTTTAAACAATGGTAGATAAATATCAATATTAAAATTGATATTTTATATTTAATAAAAAAAATTCATCTTCCACATAAAAGAATCATCAAATTATATATATACGAAACAAAATTAATAATAAATAAGGAAAATGTATTTATAAATACCATATAAATTTTTAAAGAAAAACCCAATGGAATAAATACTCATTATATCAAAGGAGGAGTTGAGAAAAACAATGAAGAACGTGGGAGAATTAGAATATATAGAATGTACATAAAAAAGTGTTCGATGGAAATAATAAATAATATGTGGGATGAAAAAAATTGAATAGGAGGATATATAGAAGTTAAAACATTCATATCACATAATATGCAATATTTTTTCAAACATCATATTATAAAAAACCTAATCTTAAACCCACATTGATTGGTTTAAACATTGGTTTTCCATATAATAGATGTTCATATCATAAATTTTTGATTTTGTTGATTGATATAGATGATTCTAAAACACCTATCATTGTGGATTTTTAATGTTGATTATATAGTAACCAATGTTAAAAAATTATATATTGAAGTCAAATTTTTATATAATTGGATTTAAAATCCAGGTTGTAGTGGGATTTTGTGACAATTTAATATTAGAAAACAATATAGAAATTGTTTTAATATCTGTTTATATATTAATGAAATTTAAATCCTAACAAAAATTCTATTTCTTAGTCTTTCTATATGTTAAAATGAATAGCTAATCATTTTAAATAATTACAAATCATTAGGTTTGGTTTTATTAGATGCTGGTAAGAACCTATATGTGAAAACACACTTTTGGTTACTACTGAAACTTTATGTAACTGAACCTATTTATTTTTTCCCCTGTCGAGAACGTATATTGAAATCAAAAAAATAAATAATATTCCATTTAAAACTATTCACCATATTTGTGTCATGAAATCATGCCACTTCCCACCCATGTGGAATGACACACCTCCCAAGAATTACATACCACATTTTGGACAAATGATGACCCACTCTAGAATCCATTATCACACAAGGGGGGATTGTGCACCACCCAAGAATCACATATCATATTAGGGTGTTATATCACATAGAATCTGATATTAGTTCATGAGGTGGATTTGAAATTCACAATAGAATCACATATCACATCATGGGGAATGATACCCACCCTTTTCTAACCCATGCATATGAACATCAGGGGGAATATATGCTCATATTGTTCGAGTTCATTCATTATAATATCACGGGAATGACTCCCCACCTTACTCCAACACGACATAATAAAATTACACCGAAATGAATCCCCAAATAGAAATAATATTACATTGAGAGGGAATTTTCCCAACTTGTAATAAATATATATATATATATATCCTAAAAATATGGGCATTTTATTTTCCTAGTGAAGCTGGGTCACTACTCTCCAAAAAAAATAGAGTGAAACATTATATTGTTTCCATAATAGTATTAATAAATATTCAATAAAGGGATTAAACGCTCACCCACATCAAATTATCAAGCTTAGAGTTACTCAATAATTTTTTAGTTCTATGTTATTTATGAATAGGATAACCATTCCAAATCTATCAATATCCCTTATGTTGAGAAGAATGAGTGTAACTACAAAATTTCCATTGATATTAAATGATTCCAATAATATACATATAGACTGATTGGGAAATAACATAATGATTTATAATTCAATCTTTGGTCACTTGTGATCGAAGAATCAAGCTACTATCTGAGGATCCATCAGGTTGCCCAAAAGTTCCATTTTTCTGTGATCTTTTATAACAAAAATCATATTTTATTTCATGTATAATAACACATAAGTGTAATGTCTAAATATCATGTACTAAATAAGAAATAAAAAAATTGCAAATAATTTTTGGGATCACCGACCTTATTCATTGAGTTATTAACATTATTATGGGTTCATCCACCCTCCCTTAAGCATACCAATGCCCAAAAAACCATCACCCTTCAATGAAAGGTCTATGTTTTCTCACATAGATTTAATCAAGAGGAATGTGTGTGAACAACTCATGGGATATAAAAATATACTTAACATAAAAAATAAGCAATTTAAGTACTCATTTATTTCATTAATTTTACATAAAATGATAAAATACACTAAATAAATCAAGGTAATGACCTACACTAATGATTTTTTCCATACCTTATGTGTTTGTTCTCATGGGATCTCTTTTATCCCGGATAAAAAATTCCACATAATTTTATATCAATTCCACCATGTATAGGGGAATTAACCATGAATACTAGTATACGTTGTAGTAGAATAGTAGAAAAGATGTATAGGAAGAAACTGAGAAGGAACCAAATTCGATTAATAGACATATTTATGGTTTTCAACCAAATAAAATGACACTTGAATACGTTACGAATTAATAAAGATATCACATTATTATAAAGTTAAGGAGTTGTTTAGAAGCCTTTATTTATTCCCTATATTGTGGAAAAAAATTACCTAAATCCACTTTAAAAATAATTCATATATTTCCTTATGATTTTTGAATAACATGGAAAAAACATCAAATATATAATTTGGTAAACACTTGAACTCCAAAAAACCATACATATCACTATGGAAACCTTATATATCCCACTTGTAACATCATCCCACTCTGAAAAATATATTTTCTCTTATGTAAGGATTTTACCTTCTATAATTTAACAGTTAATATATTTTCTTCTGTATGCAATAATATCTCTCTATATATGTTTTTTCTAAAGGAAAAACTCCATATATATTATTTTTTTCCCTTATACACAATATATTTTATTTATACCTAATAATATTTTATGTTATAAGGTTTTTACCTTGAAAAAAATACAATATGTAATATTTATTCTCATTTTAT
Organism: Viscum album; assembly: GCA_963277665.1. Classification (NCBI taxonomy): domain Eukaryota; kingdom Viridiplantae; phylum Streptophyta; class Magnoliopsida; order Santalales; family Viscaceae; genus Viscum; species Viscum album. The sequence goes on from OY728121.1 coordinate 113,618,614, forward strand.
AATATTTTTTACTTAGGGAATTGTGATATAACATATCCTTCAACTTCTGTATGTTTTTCAGTTATGAAAAAACTAATATGTAATATGTTTTCTCAACTTGTAACACTTTTTCCCTTAGCAAAAATTTGATATTTAATATTTCACCTCCTTTAATTATATATATTTCCCATATTTAAAATATATTTTTTAGAAATATTTCTATGTGTAATAATTTTTATCCATGCAGTATTTATTTATATGCATATGAATGTTTTTCCCCATAGAAAAAATAACTATATGTAATAATTTTTTCATACGTAAGATATATGTCATAAATAAATTTTTAAACCATATATATTTTATTAAATGTTTATAACATTAATCTCATTATTAATATTTTTAATTACATATGAAATATATTTTTATTCACATTCATTGTATGTTATATTTTAGACATTTAAAATTGTTGAGAATCAACTTCTACTCAAAAATACCAAAAATAATTTTAAAAAACACCATTAGATTAATGAACCTATAAATCCTCCCTCTGACCATTCCACTTATGAAATTAAATAGAAACAAAACCTTAAATATAAAAGATTTTATGCTTTAATTCAAAAATTATTATTATGGTTTTAACAACCCAACTATGTCTCAATCCACATGGTCGACCTTGGATATGAGGGAATATATCATTTTATAAAAAACCCAAATATATATAATGAGTACACACATTTACTATAAATATTTCCTAAAAAATGTCTAGTATATATTATTTTTTTAATAAAACATCACATAAGATGTGATATTAACCCAATATAATGTTTTATATTCTTTTCATTGATAAGTATTTTGTCCTCAATAAGTATCTATATGAATTATTCATGAACTATTTTGGATACAAAATCCTGATACATGATGAAAATAATATATCTCCCACTACTCATGGTCAGTCATACTCAATAATTAAACCAAATTTACTTATAAAAATCTCATTATCCATGGAATCATGGTGTTGAAAACATACAAAAAATCCTTGAAAATACTCTACAATGAGTTTCATTAATGATTTCTAAATTTACTATTTTTAATAAATACTTCATGAAATTATACATATATTCAAGATCCTAACCCAGTATGTGTCACAAATGAGAATCACCTAACCATTCACATTGAAATTTGTATCCATATTCCAAAGAAAAAAAAACTGAAAATACAATGCCCCATTGTTTCTATAATTGCGCTATCGATGAGATCTGATATTATAAGAACCCTTTAATTACACTTTCCTATTTCATGAAGCACAAAACTAATTATACCACATTATAATAATCACATATCCTATGGATTCAATATACCAATCTTACTGACCTTATAGTATTTCATCTATAAACACCCACAACATGGTCTTTTCCATTTTTCACACACAAATTAACAACATGTTTCATAGAACTATAAAAAATTTACAACCACATTTGGTTGGTTCTATCAAAACCTCAAACTTGAAATCTATCAAAATCTTTTGAAATGAATTGCCATGTATTCAGATCATCTAAATTGTAATAAAGTGCAAATGACTCCCCTTATCACAAATATATGAGAAAAAACCTTATGAATTACACCCATTAACCAACCATTAATATCTTCAATCCCTTCTCATATTGCTGAAATATTTTCTCATGCCATGCACTATTATAGGGTCCAATGAAACCATGGGGCTCTAAAAAATCATAGTCTAATTTCATTCATAATCCAAAACTGTGCACCCAATCTTAACTGATCTAACACAATTTCATCGACATTTCTTTTTATCCTATGAATCCTACATTCAGTACAATTATAATCTCTATATATTATTTCTTGACACATTGAATCACAATTGATCTGATTTAATCATAGTGGAGAAACTCTCATTTTTCCTTATCCATCATGTCGATACACTCAACCCCTTGATATTTTATACGAAATAATGGTTATGGAAACACTATGCTTTACCCACAACAAATAACATGTCATCCCACATGTGATATAATAATGTAATCATTTCTGAAATCTCTTAACCATTATTCACTATGCTATTATATCATAATAATATCATCTCACTCCCTATTCAAATACATATGAAATTGTTTCATCGGTCAAATCCAAACATGAAAATTCTAAAATAGACCCTTTTATGTTTCACAAATTTCAATAGATCTAGGGGTCAACAAAATTTCCCATTATTCAATGTCAATATGTTGTTTCACATGTTCCCTCTTTCATCCCATATCTGATCACTACCAATGAGTGGTGATCCCCAGGTCCCATCAATGTCCCATGACTAAACTAAATGCTCTATAATAGTCCCATTATTATATCAAAAACTAGATAACCACCCATGTGCATAAATACTAGATAATAATCTACCAAATATTTCCATTATTTGATGTTATTCTAAATCATCAAAAAATACCTCTCCTTGAACATCACGGTACATCATAACTCATCAAAATAATTACTAGGAATGATCCTTAAAATTTTATTATGACATTGATTCATTAATATCCTGAGTTTCTTTTCAATGTCACTAGGCTCTTCCATTTATCCCGTAATTTTAACTCATATAGGTTTCAACTCATGAAGCCACATTGATTCTCCCATATCAGATATCATAACGAAACTCACAAGGTATAACATCTACTCTATATTTGTCATATATATACATATGCACCATCTCATACCCATTAAACTTACAACTCAAGTGTTATAATCCTCATTGGTAGCATCTACACCGTGGAAAAACCTTCACCATCAATATCTAAACCTATGAAAATACTTATATATACATCATATAACTATGTTGATTTATTCAGAGTAGATCATACTTGTTTCATTTTTAACTGAAATTTCATTTAAAAGTTATGGAGGAATTCAATTATATGTTTATATTTTCATTTTCTTAAACAAATACCCTACTAGTATAAAAATACCATTTAGTGCCAATTTTTTAGTTTGAATTTTGGTTTTTAACTTATATAAAGATAACTAATGTTCTAAGTATTTTATTAATAATTTTTATATAACACAATGTTAGAGAAATTATTTAAATAAAAATTTTATATTTTCAATGTCAATGATCAAAATAAAAGAATAATAATGTGATATATAATATATTTTATTTAAATAATCTATGTTATAAAATTATTTGGATGAAATTTTTGGAATAACTAATATCAAATGTATTGAAATATATGTTTTTTTATATTTATTATCTGATAGATATACTGGATATCTTAATTATTCATACATTTGATGTTTTTTTGATAGGTGATGTTGAACGTATCTAATAATATTGTATACAAAATTATTAGATGTAATAATTTGAATTATATTATTATTATTTTGATATGTGGTGTCAAATGTGTCTGGATTGTTTTCAAATATTTCAATATAAGTGACACCCTAAAAAAATAGAATATATAATAACTATAAAATTTCAAAATCTAAATGAAAACATGGAATGGACGGTTAATATTTCATTTTTTTTCTTGTAACAATGTCCTTAATATATAAATATATTTAACTCGTATTTATTTTTTTTATGAGAAAATTCATGAAATAATTTAATCACCAATTGATAAGACAATTTAAACTCTATTCAACAAATATAACCTAGATGATTTATCTTTTCTAGTCAATTGGAAGAATTCAACTTCATAATAATTCATTTTCTTCAAAAAATATGTATATAAATAAAAAAATCACAAAAAAACTAAATAATGATTCAATTATTAGAAATACCAGCGATACATATGGGAATGTTAAAGATGTGGAATAAATATGATTCAGATTTAAGGATGATTTGATTAGGAATACAAATACTGGTATAATAAAATGTTTTAGATGATACATGAAAAAGTGTTCTTGTGTAATAATAAATATTTGGTGAGAAGTAAAAAATTTAAAGTGAATGGTGTGTAAATGTATAGTCATCACTAGTCCATGATGTCAAATTTTAAATTTAATGAAAATTTATGAATAAATGATGCAAGAGCCCAAAATTGTATGGTTTAAATGTTGGTTATCAATTTACTTGACATTCAAACCCTATGTTTTGAAATTGTTTTTTATAACCAATGTCAAACCCCAGGTCATGGTGTGAACTAACATGGGTAATAAAATAATTGATGTTAAAACCCTATGTTTTGGAATTAGTTATTCATACAACCAATATTAAGATCCTCACATTGGTGTGTTTTAACATTCTTTATATATTAAGAAATATAAAAAACTACCACATCAATTGTTTTAATATTTGGTATTATAAATGATGTTAACAGTCATACATGATTTCTATTTATTCTAGTAGTTTTAGATGATTGGATGACTACATAATCACTAAAACATAATAAAAAATAATCTATTTCGATTATGAATAAGGCTATCAATTATGATTTTTGGAAAACACCATAATAGTAATTGGTGATAGTCTATGTAACCAAACCTATTTTTCATTTTCTTTTATTTTTACAAAACTAGTGTGATTATAACATAAAAGAACTAATTGACATGTGAATATACTTTCATGATATAATTCATAATCTCATTTTCCTTTCTACCGTAATGGAATGAATCTCCACTAATAAAAATGTTTACATAAGGGGTAATGGATCCCATCCTAAGAATCATATACACATCTTGGGGGGGGGGGGGAATCCCCCACCATTGAATCCTTTATCATGCTTGGAGGAATAACTCTACAACTTAATGTTGTAAATTTCATCAGGGGAAATGGAACCTAGAATAATATATCACATAAATGGGAATTGAGCCCCCCCACATGAATCACATATAATAGTAGAAAAAACGGTGGCCCATCAAGCTCTATCTCATCCATTTCAATATCAGTATGTATTGCCTTTCCACGACACTCCATCCCTCTATAATAAAATCATGGGGAATGATACCCCATACACCAAATTCTTATCAATATAAATATTTTTTGGTAGTAGATCCCCCTTTTTATGGTCATAATAATTAATATTAATTGGAATTACACCCCACCCACTCCATCTCACTATAATAGCATCATGGAGAATTTGGCCCGACCACAGAATCTTGTCAAAACATTTTGAGGAATGACATGAAACTAGTAATACCAACATATTTATATATATTGATATCGTTATTTATGGGTTTGAATACACAATAGAACATCACATACATTTCTTATGTTGGTATTTAAAGAACAAAACCTACTATAGACCCCACATTTACAGTTGGTTATCATCCTAGTAGTCTGCCGGGTTTAATCCTCCCCTATGTTAATATGAGACAAGGGAACCAACCACAATACCTTAAATAAAATCCTAGTCTTGGAAATACACATGGTCATCTTACACAATTTTCTAGAACAAGGGATAATTCTTGTCACTTTTTAGGCAGGTCATCTCTCAACTCAGCCACAATCACATCCCGATAATATGGAACAAACTAGAAAGAAATAATTGCACCATGGAAGTAGAAAACATAATGCTCATCCCACTTCCAAAGTCTTATTAGGAATCCAACTCTAAAAACTACAAACTATGCCTTTAAATGTTATCCTAAAATCGATATACACCCATAATAGTAGATGAGGATACAATTATCTCACAAAAAATAATACACATAAGAGTTTGAAGTATTTTAGGGTTCTATATGGTATATTCATTTGCTGACTATTCCTAATATATCACTCTCCCATATATATGGAGGAATATGGGTATTTATATAAGGTCCATGGTTCTTATTACATTAGATTAATAAACATATAGGTTCTTTATATAGAAGTAAATATATGTATTATTTCATACAAGATCATTTAAAATTGATGCATTAATTTAGTGATCAATGATCTCTCAATCCCCATGATAATTCGGTTTTTCTCTATGATTTTAAAGGAAAATATTCCTTTTTTATTCATGTTCAATCATCCGGAAGAGGTATAGACATATATTATACGAATCATAAGAAATAAATAAACAATATAGATATTTTTAGGGACCACCAACATCATTCTTGGGGATATTTTGTTTAATGAATGATTATCCACCATTTCCTAAGATGATTTAATCCCAACCTTCCATCACCCATCAACGTGAATCAAATTCATTCTCCCATGCCATGAAATAATGAATATAGGGGGTGTCCACCACACCCTTCATACATTTGGGTCCCCAAAAAATAAAATATGAAATTTAGCACTTCAATTAACACATTATTTTCATATAAATTGTTGAAAACAGATAAGTAATTCTGTGTATTGAAATTCCTTAATGAATTGACACCATACCTAGTGCATTCAACCTTTTTTTATATCCTTTATCCAAAACCAAATAAATCATTATAATTTTTCTTTTATTACAACATGAAAGGGATAATTTTCCAACCATCATTTTCTAAGTTATAACAAATAAATCATAATGAAATTAGGGAATAAACTCCGAAATAATCTAAATAGAGTTACATATTGATCTCAGGTTATCATCTTGGTAAAATTACATTCGAATCGATTATGAATCAGTGAACATATCATTATTTTATAAATATTGGTATAAGTTGACAACCGATGATATATTACACAAATTATTGATGAATAAAATAATTAAATAGAATTTTATGCATTGAATAATCATTTTATTAATATTTTAAAAATATGTAGAAAAATACATCTACTCAAAATTATGAAAATACTTGAACTCCCCAAACATCTTATGTATCTCCCTTAAAACCATACACATCACAGATATATAATGTCCCATATCTATATAATACCTTTCAATCTATATAATGTCTTCCCCTTAGATAAAATTAATTAAATAATAAATTTTCCATATTATATAAGACTCTTAAATTTATATCGATTTTCCATTAAGAAAACCTCTATATTTAATTTATTTTCTTCATATAATATATTATTTCATTACACACAATCTCTTTTCCCTATGTATGGATATTCCCTTTTGAAAAATCCCATATTTAAATTTTTTTCTCCCAAAGGGAATGAATTTTCTCTTAGGGAACATATAATACATAATATTCTTCTACATGAATAAGGCTTTTACCTTTGGTAAAAACCCTTATGTAATATCATTTCCATATACGTAAAATTTTTTTTAAATGAAAATATTTGATGCCCTATAATTTTACTCAATGTGTAGTATGTATTTCTCCTAATTAATATATATTAATTTGATTGTTTTCCAAGAATAAAATTTCTAATCAGCATGTAATATATATATATATATATATTCGTAATGTTTTTTACTTTAGTTGAAAAATAATATATTATGATTTTTTCCTAGATAAGTTATATGATATAGATTTTCCTTCATTAATTGTATATTTCCATCCATGTATAATATTTTCAACTCTTATGTAATATTTTAATTACAATTGTAAAATATAATTATTTTAACCCATATTACATATGGTTTTGGACTTATAAAATTTTCATAAAAATTTAGAAAGTAAAAAATAAAAAAAATAACCACGAAAGATATCCATCAGATTTCTCAAATTACCAGGCCCCTATAAAACTGTCCAACTAATAAAACACATCTCTAATAAAATACCATACTCACAAACTCCTTATTCTCAATTGGTGATCAATTTTTACACACCTGATACCCCACCTAGGCCCCATTCCACATGGTCAACCAAATATTTGACTCAAAATACAATTATCTCATACTAAACCATATATAACATCACAAAAAAATTTAAAATTGGAATTTCTGGTAGAAAATGAAATATAAAAAAAAATTAAACAAAAAATTAAACAGGTTCATATTAAACCTGGCCTAGGGTATTATAACCTCCCCACATTAATGATCCATGCCCCTATAATTTTCCGATATATAATTCATGAACCATATTTGTTAATAAATCATTATTCCTAAGACAAATCATATATTTAAAATTTTTCATAGTCATGAAAATATCAAACCCATCTGGATCCACTGCTCAAAATCTCAAAAGGCTATACATTTCAATATTTATTATTTCCACTAACTCCATGATATTTCTCCATATATAGTGGTTTTCATGAATTCCAAAGTCCCTAATTCTAAATTCAATAATTACTCATCTTTATAAACCTCTATTTGAGGAACACCATAAGTTTTTTGATTCATTGTAATACATTTCTAGTGGATTTAAATGGTTTAATGATATGGTAATATGGAAACTAGCTACCGGAACAATTCCCATAATAAGTGGTTATTCACAATATTAATGATTTATGGGATAGTTTTATGTGTTATATTCTATTATTTAATGGTTTTTAGTAGAAAATATAATGACATAAGATTCATTCATGATGATATATGGTTTTTTAAATTTTAAGCTTGGGTGATGTGTATTTCTACTTATATGGCAATCAAAGATTCATTATGTGAATCCTAAATTCACATCATTTATCAGTTCATGTGTAGTAGATCTCTCTATATCCCTTGCATTATGATTCATATATATCTCCCCTATTTTCCCTAAAAATAAATCCATTACACTATCCTAGGTGATCTCTTGAATCTAGAGTCCATCCCCCTATTTTTATAAAGGTTTTCTATGTAGGATTCAAAGGATTTGTAAAATATCAAAATGTGATGATTTTTTTACCCATTTGAGGTAGGTGGAATTTCCCTCCTCCTATATTTATTGTAATAAAAATATTCTAGGATTTCATAGATAAATATATTCTAAATTTTATTGAAATTAAAATTTTGAAACTATGTAGTATTTCTCTCCCGCTGTTTGGATTTTCAAATTAGGATATAGGTGTTTCATATCGTGTGTTTTCTAAATTTTAAAAGGGCTATCTTAAAGGTATTTTTATAAAATATTCTTAGAATATATAGTGTGTGTGTTATGATTAGAAACAACATTGTATGCGTGTGTTCATCATTTTCATTCTATGAGGCCTTTTAAAAATAGTTTTGATGCTCAGTGTCAAATGGTGGATTTCCACGAATTTTTAGATTGATGGAGGATGTATCACTGGACATGAACCTAATAATTTTACTCAAAATTTATGTATTGTGTGTGTGTGATAACATAGATAATATACATATATCAATTAAATTGACTACATATTTATTCTAAAACTGATGAATCACTTCTGGTTATTTTGAATTGGATAATGTATCCATATGTGTTTGTGAATGTTTTGAAATCTAATTTATATACCTTGATATTTCTCCAATATATTTTATAAAACAATTATCTTACATAATTATGGTCTATGTTTAATTTCAGAAAAGTGTTTAGGAGTTATCAACTATGTTTTTACACTCACCCAACAATATTAACAATTGGGAATATGTAGAAGTTTCATTCTATGATATAAGAAGGGGGAACATTTCATACATAACTAATGGAGTAACTTTATTTTCATGGTCTCAGTTGGATGATGTGTAAATTGGATATATTCATGTCTTAGTATATAGTGGTGACATACTCTATTACTCGTTTTTTTTTCAGTCAATATTTTACACTATTCCACACTTAGTTTGTTTTTGGAAATTGATTTAGTTGTTATTTCATCATTATTACTATTGGTTTTTTATTTTCATTCCCAATTTTTTGATATTTAATTATTTTTTTATTTCTTATCATATGTTGTGATAATTATTTGTATGTTAAATAGGATAAATCAACCCCCTTATCATTTAGTGTTATTCCTAGAAATTTATTTGTGGCCATCAGTTTTAGTTAGTTCCACCTATGGATAAAAGAACTTATAACCCATTCCAATACAATAATTTATATGGTGATGTTATAAATTGTATCACATGATTTTAATAAATATTCTTTTATTGATTTACTATTATATAGTGCAATTGTTTTTGATTTTTTATATATATTAAATCATGAAACCCTTGTAATGTTTTTTAAAATCCTTTGACATTATTTACATCCTTTATGATCTTGGGAATTTTTCATTATGTTAGTAGAACCACCAACCATGCTTGAGAAAATGGTTTGGGGTGATATGTTACCACCTATCACATGATGATGTTTTTGGTCTCTACTAGACTATAACTCCCAAATATTCACACCGAATAATCGCTTGAAAATTCCCATCTAGAACCATATTTTGATGCCCTAGAACATATATACAATATAATAACTCATTGTTCAGTTATAAGTGTCATACATGTTCATTAATATTCCGTAGACCTATTAACTCCATAATCGTGTTTCCATAAGTACACAGTCGGTCATACCACCTAAATGTTATCTTATATATTATGGATTTCATTTATCATTCCTACTGATCAAACCTGATTTTGATTATCATTATTCAAATATGGGTCATTTCCATTTTCCACACAAATCCCAAGCACATGCCTCCTAGAAACATCCCAAAAAACAACCCTCCTCTTTTGGTTAATCAATATTTAATTCTATTGTTTTCTAAAAAACTACCCAAAATGATTATCATTCACTTATATTAATTATTTTATACAAAAAAACATTGGAAATTTCAATATAATTTTTTTAATTGTGTTTCCATGACTAATAAACACCATCAACTAAATAAAGATTTCTATGAGCCCAGTTTGTATTCCTCAAATAGATCAATATACCAATCCATGTTCAGTGGTCCAATAAAAGCATGGTTCTTTAATCTAAATCTATAAAATTTTATAGATAATTAATCACAATTAACTTGGTCTAGATAGAAGAAATTCAAGGACTATGAACTTTACCCCATCACATGACTATCACAATCTCCCATACTATGGGACTTTTTTAGTGCCACCAGAAACTCAAAATCAATTGAGTTCCCAACTCACTATAGTTGAGGAACCCCTTATTTCATCATCTATTAGATCAATTCCTTGGCCCCTAAACATTTCATAATTTCAAATGATCATTCCAGAACATTCCACACCATAAAATAGATCACATATCATCCCCCACAAAATATTATTGTTATAATATATTCATATTTTCATGAAAATCGATCATAATTTTGATCAATCGTAGTAATATTATCTCACATAATCATAATCTCTCAAGGAAACGGGTCCACTAAATGAATCTAAACATGAAATGATTTTTTAGTATCCCTGGATTTTGTCAACATTCATATACAACCACAAGGGTCTAATTTTTTTTCCATTATTCTATTTTAAAAAAAGGGTCAACACCTTTCAACAATCATCCTATATCTAATCACTATCCAAACATGATCATCTACCGATTTCACAAATGACCCATGACCTAACACTTTGTTTTCCTAGAACTAAGGAGTTGTAGATTAAATAAAAACTAATTATCACTTCTTAAGTTATGACAACCAATATAATTATAAATGGACTAAACACAAACATCTATAACCGGCCTACCCACAAACTTTTTAGGTGTCATGTATCACCATATTTCATTAAAATTATCCATCATGATCTAACATCAGGAGTTATGTGACCAAGAAATCTCAATATCATCATTCCAAATACTCCCCAAAATATACTCTTGACATGGACCACCTGTTATCCAATACTAAACACACCAAAAAGTATCTGATAATCATTTCTATGCAAGATATACCTATCACCCCATAATAACTTCCAACATTATCACACCCCAAATAGGAAATTCATCCCCATGTATATATCACACATCAGGTAACACCTCCCATGTATTGTATCCATTCAATAATCTACCCATGATTCCCTTTCTTTGAATATTTTCAAAAGACCAATCTAACCCCTCTATTGGGATACAATTATATAATATTAATAAATAAAATGAATGTGCCTTCCATTTGAATAAAAAATTTACCCACCAATATCTTGATTCGTATCTCAATGTCAATGGGTTATCCCACCCATCCTATAACTATACTTCTCATAGCCCATGACTCCTTGATAGAATTCAAAACCCCATATCAGATATCATAAAGAAACTGAGACACCCAACACAGAGTATATTGTTATACATATAAACAAATTATGATTCTCCTACCAAAGTCACTATACAATCTAGGGTACTAATCCTTAAAAGAAATCCACACACCATAATACCGCATCAATGATCCTGATATTGTACATTTGAATATACAAACATATATATAAAGTAATTTTATAGATATTCTTATCAAGTATATAATAACCATTGTTTGATTCTATGAATTTCCATACATGAGTTATAAATGAAAACAAAAGGTAATTTACTTTTGGGATACTATTTTACTTATTTCAAACTAGAAATAAAAATAATTTTAATGTTGTTTTATATTTATAACATTTTTTTTGGAACTAAAATAAATACATTCTAATTTATTTGTATTTAGTTAGGTTTCGTTATATAAGCTGACATAAGAAACATAATTTTGATAAAATTTACAAAACTTTTGTTTCCATTTATCAAAATAAACGACATGGAAGGTTATTTAAAACATCAATTAATTTTATAAATGATGGTATAAGTGAATTTCATCAATTTATAACAGAATAAAAATTGTCAAAAGTCATCATTGTTAATCATTTGACATTTTTTTTTCATATTTGAAATAAAAATGAAAATATTCTAGACCATAGATGTCAATTAGTTTGATAATCGATACTAAATGTGTTGGATTTTAAAAAAAATATTTAATTATGACTATACCCCATTGAAAGAAAAGGAAAATTAAAATAATAAGAACATTTAAAAATCCCAAATAAAAAAATAATTACATAATTATCTGACATTAATTCTTTTCGTATTATAATTTCCTAAAATCCAAATATTAATTGGTTATATCTATTTTGTTTTAAGGAAATAATTTTTGATAATTTTAACCTCTATATTATAATTAAATTATATATCAAAATTGGCAGTATCATATGAAAGATTTAACTTTTCTAGTTTACTAGAATAACACATCATCGTCCTGAAAAAATAAATCACTAAAAAAATTATTTTTATTAAAAAATCACAATAGAATTAATTAATGATAGAATGGTTTTAAATATTAGGGAATTTTTATGGAATAAAAAGCATTGGAATGATAAAGAAATTTATCAAATTTAGAGTCAATAATATATATATAAATATGAACAATGAATGATTAATGATTACAACAAAGAAAGTGATCAGTAAGCGTAATAAATATTAGTCATGATGTTAAAAAAGAAATGATGTGTTGTAAAAATTTATAAATACTTATAGTGCGTGATGTAAAATTTTACATTTAAAATAGTTATTCTAATAATGAATGTTAAAACCCATCATGATAGGGTTTTAAGATCATTTATTGATATAATAAATATTAAAACAATTTTTTTTTCATTAGTTATTTATGTAACAAATTCTAAAATCCCCATCATTGTGTAGTTTATCATTGGATACATAATAACCATTGTTAAAAACCTATGTATAGACATTAGTTATTTATATAACTGATATTAAATACATAAAATATATTCAAATTTTATACGCGTTTTTATGATACATGGAATAGTTATTTATTGGTAGAAATAAATCAACATCATGTTTAATGATATAATATATCATTCGAATGCTATATGAGGAAATTAATTGTTAGTTTTTTCGATTCATTGTCTAAAAAAAATTATTATTTATTATTTTCTAGAACTATTGTCACATTTATATTAAAACTAGAACATTTCATGTAAACCTATGCTCATGATATTTTGCATACAATCAATCCACATCACACGGTTGAAAAAGATAAAAAAACAAAATGAAAATTCTAAATTAATTATCATAATAAGAAAAAACTCTAATAAATCTTCAAGATTAAGAAACATCAATCCAAAATAATTTTATAACATAAAATTCAATTCATACATGTTATGGAAAAGCATAATATATAACCTCTATCTCATGTTTTATCCAGTCCAACATCATGTCTATCTTATCCCAAATATCAAGACAAATAAAATAAGTCCTTGATAAAAAAATTTCATGTCAGGATTGCGTAACTATGTAGTAATAATAATAGTTCAAAACATGTCCTTAGGAACACCTTCCCATCCCCAGAAGATACTGATCAGTACTGGGGGAATAAGGTTATAATATTGAGTGGTTATACAGTTGTATCATAGGGGAAAAAACAAAAGTAATACTAATATACAATTATTCATTTCAATATCCTAGTTAATTAATAATCATCATGACCAAATCCATATAGAATAAAAAATCATACACTTTTATTAAAAATTTATCTAACTTGAATGTCACATGAGTCAGGAAGACACTATAAGATATATCATGGAAGATCTGATATATCCTTGACCAATATAGACATGAATCAAAAAATCACAACATATTTTCAGTCCTATTTCTATAATAAATCATGTATCCATCGTAGCTATTGAAAAATTATAATCTAAATTAGGCATCTACCTAACCTATAATGATGATCATGAGGTGTTATTTTTAAATGGTTTTCTATGGCCACCTAAGAAGTGTTTTAGAAAAACTCAATAGTCCACCACTAAAGGTGTACCTACATTAACTAAAAAATATAGTTCATAAATATTATCATATGATCAATATAATCAAATAAATAACTATAAATATGATAAATAAATCACCATTGACACTTAGATTCTATAGTGACATCCATGATCAACCATAATTACTTCATCCTATCACAGATGTCTCATAGAAATTCGCATATCAATATATCATCCGGGGCATGACATCCTACATGAAAATACTATCACATCTGGGGGAATGTAATCAATTTATAGAATCAAATATCACATCTATAAATAATGAAAACCCACCTTTTAATCTCACATACCATTAGGGGGAATGACGGCCCACCCTCAACTCTCATATAAAATCAAGGGGGAGGGGCATTCTACCCTGGAATAACTTATCACAACTAGTTGTAATGAAACACCATTGTGGAAGAATATATATCAATGGGTGTGGGGGGGAGGGTGGTTCTAAACCATGGTACAACCTATCCATATAAATAATTTATGGGTAATTTCAGTCCACCATTGCTCGAATCACTATAGAAATATCATAGTGTAATGGTTCCCCGATAGTCTTACACATCAATATCAATATCATAAGGGGAATGGATCTCGTCCCTACGTCATCTGATCCATATCAATATGAGGGGTAATGGTTACCCAAAATACTCTATATCACAATAATACCATCATAGGGGAATGACACCCCACCATAGAATCATATAATTTATCGAGGGAAAGGAAAACCTCCTGTAATACGATCACACACACACACCCATATACATATTTCATTTTGAATGGTCTCAACTACTTGACCAATCCGCATAAAAATTTCCTTATTTTCCTATTAATAATGAAACCTATAATGGAGACCACATTTGTACTAGGATATTTTTATGATAACCTCTACATGATAATTCTCTCTTGTGTCATGTTTAAACTGGGGAACCCATTATTGTCCCTTATGTTACATAATAAAGGGGATAACTCGTTATATTTCCTTCCTCTATTTACAAAATATTGGTCAATTCACATCACAATGAAGGAATAACATTCCTCAGCATTACCCTGACCACATCAATGAATAACCAAATAGAATATTGATGCTATACATGAATCGATCATATGGAATAAATAATACCCTTCAAACTTCCATGTGTGATCTACAATAGTCCTCTCACTAAATATATAATCTAATCCCTTATATAGAATATTCTCATGGGTACACACACATACTAGTGGATGGGAAAAAATCACTCCAATCCAATTCATCTATCCAAGAAGATATCAATAAATCCTTGGTATTATATATGGTCTTCCCAAAGGCCTACCATTCTGTATATATGAACCCACCATACATGTAAAGGATTATGGGTACCTACTTATGGTCCACTAATATTTATCAATTCTATAAATACCCATCTAGGGTCATTGTTTCACATGATAAACATGTATAGATATACCATCATTCATCTATGACTAATGAATCAATCTAGTGTACAATGATCCATTAAATTCTAGTATTATTAAATTCATTCCATGTATATATAGAATAAATTCTACATTATTAATTAATGGTCTCACACACACCCAAATAAGGAAAAATATCACATGATAAAAAATTCATAATCATTAATTAGATGATTAGGTACGAAGTTCCTAATTCATATAGTTATTCCATTTTATGAATTTTTTTCAACCATCTCATAAGATCATCTATTCTTTGTTACAAATATCTCATCAATGCAATGTGCAATAATTTTCCCATGAATAAGTATTTAATTATATGTTGTGAACAACCCTCATCCTCACCCATTTCAAAAATACACAGAATAAATAATTTAACACATTAATTCATGCATCAAATGTCTTCCAAAATGATGAAAACCCAATCAATATTCATGTAAAAGACATACCTTTTTGAATATTCACCATTCCTCGAGAATTCATTCACTTGGTATAACCATTATCATAGAAATATTCCACTATTCTTAGGGGTATCGGGCTCAATCCACAAATCTATACTTAATAAAATTACTATTCTGGAAATTAAGGATAATACTATGAAATAATGAAATATAAGAAATTTATTTACCTCTAGTTATCACGCAAATCCAATAAAACTCAAATCCATAAAAATCGACAAGGATCTCACTATTGGATAATGTAGAGGCTGAAAGGATTGAGTTGAATATATTACTCACATTCATGATATAACAAACCCAAAATCCCCATTTTGACATCATTTAAACAAATTTTTAATGGTTTTTAAAAACATGGGAATAAATTTCCAAACTGAAAACATGGAACACACTAGAACATAAAAAAAGAATATATTGACTTAAAAAATATACTCATACTATAAATAACATTTTACATTTCTATGTAATATATTTCCATGTAAATTTTTGTTTTCACATAAACATGATTTAGTACCTAATATATTATCATTATAATATAAGATTCTATACCCTGTAAGGTCTTTTATTTAGAAAATTATCCATATGTAATATATTTTGACTCATATATAATTTTTTTTATTTATAAATAATATATTTTCCCCATGTATACTTTTCCCTTGAGAAAAATTCAAAATTTAATATCTTGTATCCTTGTTTATAGTTTTTCACATATAGATAAACCAAGATGAAATATCCCCCCATATGAATGTGGTCTTTCCAATAAGGAAAAACCTATACATAATATTTTTTCCACAAAATTTTTTTTCCCTTTTCTAAAACATGATATGAAACATTTTTCTTCAATTAACTAACTATATTTATCTTATAAGATATATATTATTATAAATATTTTCATATTTAATATTTTTATCGAATAAATAATATATTTATATATATATATTTATTTTCACTTACATGAAAAACAATATATAAGATTTTTTTATGTTTAAAATATTTGAATTAGAAAAATATAATATTTAATATAGTTTCTTTTGTGTGTAATATTTTCATAAAATATGTAATATATTTAATTAAGTATATAATATTTATTTATAATACCTTATATTATGTATGGTTTTGTACTTATGTAATTTTTGAGAAACTATTGCTACTCAAAAACACAATAATTTATTACAAAACACCTTTATTTTATTTCAGAATCAATGTGTTATCCTAGTCAAAATTGTACTACCAAATCATATTTTTAACATTATATAATTACATCTAACTCTATATGTTTAATTACAGAACTATTCCACCACTCCTAGCATTACTATTGTGCCTCATTCCACATGGTGGACCCATGATTCATACCAAAATACATTTTTTTAAATATTAACCATATAAAACAAGACAAAATATTCAAATATATTTATTTATAGAAACATATTCAAATGGAGACTAATATTTAAATAAAAATTGAAACCAGTTAATACGTCAACAATATCAATGGTTTTAAAATAAGTCATCCAAATAGGGGGCATTAATCAGATAATATAACAAAAAAAATCTAAAATATAACTTAAAATATAATTTAAATACCGAATAAAAAATATTCATCATTTTGATATAGTAACTACATTAATGTCACACAATAGTTCAAATAATGTAGAATGTTTATATGAAATAATTAAATACTAAAATGAAATCTCTCAATTATATGTAACTTAAAATTGATAGATCAAAAAATTTATAAACTCTAGAATCTCAAAAAAAATCATAAAAAATTCCCTTACCATCCCACTACCTGAACCTATAATAAATAAATGAAAAAACATGATATATAAGGTATTTTTGATAAAAGAGAGTATTAAATGATTTTTTTGTTGAAAAGTAAAATAAATATTATTTAATCGTAAGGTAACTTCTATATAGACCTATTAAACCTCAATGTTCTAACCAAATTAATACAAAAATATATTTTTTATCATTATAAATAACTTTTTGAAGAAAAAGACCCATTTTCAAATTAACTATCCTCAACAAGGGATTAACAATAGTTAAAATATGACCATACATGAGATCAATTTTACATGTATATCATATCAATAACTATACTATAGGATTAAGATAGTATCATGCTAATAAAATATATAAACTATCTAATATCATATTTTTAACTCATCACTTAGAAACTAGATCCTATAGATAACATCGCCATGGTTTATAAACTCAAAATTACACCCAAAGAGATTAAAATTTTCAATTATTCAAGGGATTTAAACATAAAATACCATTCTTGTTTGTGATCCCCTCCGATCCTAGGGATCACTTCCCTATAACATAGGTACATTCAAATATAAAATGGGAAAACCATATTGATATCTATTTTAATAGTCCAAAATCCTCATATATGGTTGTTGTAAAACTTACTTATCTACTTCACACAAATAAAACTTTAAAAATAATGTCACATCATCATATTATTGAAATATATCTTCTAATTAAACCAATACAATTATTTATAATATGATTATCAATAAAATCACTATAATTTATTGATATCATCAAAACCATTATATTATCATAATTATTCCCCAAAATAATTATTTCATTACCATAAAAATTTCTCTCTTATTTAATAGTGAACCTATTTAATAAGCAACAGAATAATATTATACCTCTCACGAGACAGTCATTTCATTCCATCCATTCTACATTAAATTGTTTCTCAATGAATATTTAAAGATAAATAGGGAAGATAGATTTTGGAATGAAATTGTACATATTTTGAATAATTCCATTAATTATTGGAATAAAATCTATGTAATACATTAAAAATTCATATAAATATTTTTTACAACATTATGTACGTGATAACACTTATAAATCATATTGTTCATTAGAGTCAAGAATCACTATAATGGATTTTTAAAAAAAAAAATTGAAAGACTTGGAGCTCCATTTACCCCCTTTTCTGCCACATTAACAATTAAAATTAATGAATATAAAATATCTAGAATTATATTTTATCTTCCACAATCCATGGTCAAACTCCAAAAAAACCATAAAAATACCAATAAACACTTATTTTAAACTAAAATAAAATTTTTACTATTTAATGAATCCCTAATTCATAATTTCACAAGACACAAGTTTATTAACAAATACAAACCATTATTTACATAAAAATAATTACTCATAGAACCCAACTGGAAATTTCATCGAACACTTTGTGTTCAATATTTTACCAAACAATTCTATTTATCACATAATTTGGCATAAAACAGAATTTTTCAACAAAAAAATTATTTAAAAGGACCCATATAAATATTTAGTATAAAGGGAGGTACATAAGTCATTAAATAAAATATTATTAAATTTAAAAAGGAATGTGCATGGTAAACCTACCTCAAACTCAAAACGATTCCACAACCCACACCGTAAACTATACCACGAAGGTTCCTAGATCCATGATTTACCTGGAGAAACCCTAATACAAAAAACCCCCAACAATATTTGTGGTGAAACAGAAAACACTATTTCATAATGACCATGGGATAAGATGAACTCAAGGAGAAATTGATTAAATAGGGGGAGGCATAAGAGAGGAGGGGAAATACCTTGAACAATATTGCACCATCTTGAAGAACTCTAGAGATTCACACCAAGGGTGGGAATATGAGTCCTCAGGATCTCAAGAGGAGACTCCCAAGGGATGTATGAACTTTGTGGGAGGATAAATGAGTACAATTAGGGTTAATATCATGTAAGGGTAGTTTCATAATTTCAAACAAAATATATTGGCATCTCGTATAGTTTGGCTGCATGGTTTAAAAATTTTGTGTGAACCACATGTGAACTACTACCCAAGATGGATCGAACTCACAACCAACCCACATAGTATGAATTACCATTCATAGACAATGTGGTTTCTTATGTCCAATTTTCAACACCTGCTACAAGGTTACCTGGGCTGAGACGCACGGTTTATCAAACCATGTGACAACTATCTGTTGTCTACTATAACCCCCAAAAACTCAAATTTTCCAAAATAAAATCACAGGAGGACTGACTAATACCCATAGGGTAAAAATTAAACAAAGAACCACTAAAAATATATATCTCGTTATAAATGGTACTGGAGATAAAAATTGGGATCCAATAAAGAACTAGAACAAAAGAATAAAAATATAAACTAGGTATAACAACTATCCCAAACATTAACACTTTCTTTCCCAAGAAATCCACAAAACCTTTATTTGATCTATTAGTGACTCGGAATTTACCTAACTACATAATTCCACCTCTTATACCAAATATCAAAACCACTGAAAAAGGTAACATATGCCTCCTACCAAAGAAAAAATGACAAAAAGATGGAACAAAAAGAAAAAAACATTAATGAAGCCACTTCACACTAGACCAACACCGAAAAAACCTAATTTATAATGAATGATGATCGAATAGACACCATTAAATTTATAAAAAGATTATCACTGATCAAAAAATACAACAATTCTCATCAAGTCCCACATTGGCTCTCCCTACAAAAAGAACCAACCATCATTGACCAATCAAAAATTCAACAAGAGCTAACCAAATATCTTCCACTCCAGCCTACAACACATGATTAAGAAAAAAACAACAAACACATTTAATTTTTCCACTCCCAAGTGGAGGGGACAATAATGGAACCAAATATCCCCACACCCACAATGGTTTCTTGACTATGTGAAAAGATTCTCTTTGAGAGCTAAGGTTGGAGCCCCGATTTCAGATGCGTCTACTACATCCCATTCAGGATCTAATAAATGAATTTCAATTGAGTGAACAAGCACCTTCACCTAAATAGGGACTTGAATGATTCACAGGCCAGATTCACCACCACTTAGAATAGAAGATCCATAATTTCCAAAAGAAAAAATGGCCTTCCTTGAAAGAAATGGTTTATTAAAAGGGGGTTAAAATAGTCCCGTACATTTCAATGAAAAAAGAACCACCAGTACAACCACCACAAAAAAAATATTACTTACAACAATATGGAAACATATAATAAGTAATATTTAAACAATACCCCTTATAGAACATCACATTTACAAATTAGCTCCACTATGCCTCCTAGAGACACAATAAGAAATCTGATATAGGTGACCTAAGAATCCACATGCATGGTAGGGCCTTGGAGCACATGGACCAAATGGATTCTTTTTACCCCTCTTACCTTATTGATAACATACCAGTATCTAATGCGTATATATGGTTAATGAATTATCCTGACCTATTTTGATTCCTTGACTCAAACCATATATTTAGGTTGCTTCCCCAGTTCCTTACTAATACTATCATCATTACTTCTATGGACTAGAGGAAAATATGTAGCATCAAGAACTGCAGATAGAATAAATTTATCAATAAGAGCATTCTTCACCACCATAGAAAACAATGCTAGATTAAACTCTGACACCTTCGACTGCAGATCAGGTTGAATCCCATACTCTAAACGTCGTGTCATAATGGAGCCTCCCGCAAAATACTTCAGAAGGAAGAAAATTTGTTCCACAATATGTTTTCAGTATTCCAACACTGATCCACTTCCTTGATTCATACAACACATCCCCTAACCCTTTTAAAAAAATTTCATTTTAATGAAATATTGATGAGTGAATGAATCCTTGAAGATGTACCATGTATGATATTCCCAAGGATTTTTTCGAGACACTGACCTCCACCACTTCCATGTCTATCCCATAGGAATAATGGTGTAAGACTCGGACATTAACATCTTTGGAAACTCAATGAGGCTAAAGATCCTTTCAATATTCTGCACCCACTCTTCTTCTTTGATGGGTTCCCCTAGACCATGAATGAGAGGAGTATTTAACATATGAAACTCAATATGGAAATGCAAATTTTGATCAACTAGAGAGTCATCTAATGGTGAACTATCTAGGGATGCACTTAGAATATTCATCGAATCTCTATGGGGGAAGACACAAGGAAATAAAAGAATGAAGAGATTTATGAAAACCAACCTACAACGAAGAGTTTTCAAATTCAAAACACCATATAAAAAATACTTCTAAATCATAAAAATAAGCACCAAACAACCACTCATTTTCAAAAATATCATAACTTTCCTTCTCAAGAAATTTTCAAATGGAAAAAATATTTGTGTGTTGAACACTCAATAATGTTATTCCTTAGAGTCTCACCCACATGAAAATTCTCATGCCACCTTTTCCACCCATCAACCAATCCATACAAGGTACTCATATGCTGTTTTATATATAAAAATTTATATAAGCACCCATAAGAACACCAAAGGAAACAACAAATCATTCCTTTTCAAGATCCATAAATACTTCCAAAATAACACAAACCACCAATCCAAATAACATTTTATAATATTACACATCAATAATATTCGTCTCATTAAAAACATTTTTCTCAATACATTTTTAAAACATGATCTTTATTCCAGAAAACCAATTCCATTAAATTCATTTTTTTATTGTAAAATCCAATTTTGATAGACCATTTCTATTTTAAAGATATAGATTTCACAATTCTAAAAAATATCTCTCAAAATAATTTTTAGAGTTAAAGAAGACTCAATGAAACTCAATAGGGAAGCTAGTGTTAGTGGGTGACTTGGATATATGGATGGAGACCGAATTCAAATTGCACTACTACTAGAGAGAGTATTCTTGGACAATGTCCATATGGGCACCATTATTTCCAGGCCCTACGAGTTGATAGATACAACTACCCCAACTCCCCTTTCATATCCCAAATTCAAAAAAAACCATAAGAACCAACGGAAACAAAAAAACTAGACTCCCCTTGGAAACATGAGGATCATAAAAAGAAAGGGTTCATGAGGTCCATCACATTCCTACATATCGAGCCCCAAAAATCATAATACATAAACCATGACATATCCATGTAAAAAAAGGGAACTCTAGAATGTAAGGTCCCATAATGATACCTCCTTTGATACCATTTTGTCACAAACCAACTCCAGGGGACCTTGAACCAGTCAACTGAGCAAACACACATCATGGGACGAAGGGCATTCCAAGTCACACTAGATAAAAACTACTGTAAATAATCATTAGAGTTGACAAAAAAGTAAATTTTTTACCCAATATTATATAAATAACTAAAAAGTGGAATGTTGAACAAAGAAACCCAATATATAAGTTAAACTAAAATGTTTATCTTTTATAAATGAATCTGGAAAGTAAAATGAAACTACCCAACAAAACACAATGTATACTTGATGGACACACTACTCCATGTGTCCCTGAGTTTCACTCTCTAACACCAAGGCCAATAATCTCCCATAGCAAAAAATACCCGGCTGATACTTGTTCCAAAAACTAAAAACAATATAAAGTATTTTCTTGTGTATCAAAACCGATTAAGAGTTCCTATAAAATCTTTTCCCAATTCACATACTTTAAAATAAAAGAAACATCATCTTCAGATTGGAAAAAAATATCAAGATAATCTTTACCACAGTATCACATTAAAATAATAAATGACCTATTTCCCCTTTTTCTATTACAATACCGGATTTATTGCCACCAAAGCTGTACTATCATTTTCAAGGGGAAAGTAATGCTTTCATTTAAAAACAAGAAAAAGAGAGTATAAATTATTCTATTCATTATATAATATTTCATAAAATCTATAAAACCAAAGACAACAATTTTCTAAGAGGTACACCACATGTGAAAACAATTCAATTTTCCTTATAATAAGAGAAGTGGAAATAAAAACAAAAGAATAACCAAGCATCTTGGACATCACTGTAGAAAACTAAGATTCAATAGACATGGGTGGACCTAAGAGATCATGAATAATCTGGAACATACTAATACATTATACCCATCCTCAAGAGGATTCCTCCCATGATGAAAACAAAAATCACCATAAAAATTCTGGGCCACCCTAACAAATAAATGACTAAGGGGAAGCCCCTGTAGAAATAAACCCAATATACTGACCTACTATTAGCCACCATATAGTTCATAATCTAGCCAATGGAATAACAATTAAAATAAAATTCTCTCGATATAATAGGTTCCCATGTCTTATGTTTCAATGGGTAAGATACCCCATGCTAACTAAGGATCCAATCACAAGCACATATAATAGCATTTCAATAAAAGTCATCACTCAAATCACCCTAATGATCAATCACACGACATGAAACAAATAGATATTTAAAGATTACATAACGATAATCTCGATTTATTATTATGGATCACATGGATTTCTCAATGATGACATCTCATCCAGTAAACATAAACTAGGAAAGAGAATCATACAATAGATTTTTCATAATAAATGATTCCACCACTTTCAAAATATAGTCAAACGGGTGTCAAGTTAATTTAAAGAAACATCATTTTTAGAAGAAACAAACAATCTTTCCAAAAGGTGAAAATGAAAAATTTCCCATTTCACAACCTAAAATAAAAAAATTAATTTAAGGAACTCATATCACATTTACAAACAAAACCATTTATATTAAAATTTGAAACGAACCCCAATACATCATCACATGTCAATCCACTATCAAATTCTAAATACAAACATCTTTTAAACATAAAACCACTTGAAACATTTTTAATACAAAAATGCAATATTTTCAAATTCCAAATATTTACTTAAAAATTAAAAACCATGCTTTACATACCAAAAATTACTCACAAAATCCAATATTTCATTTTATCTAACACTTTGTGTGCAATATAAAATGAAACAATTATATTTATCACAAAACAATTAATTAAATGCCATATTTCCCACCAAAAAAAATATTTCAAAGGATAAAAATAAATATTTATCATATAAGGGAGGTGATAAAGGCATAAAATCAATAACTCTTAAATTTAAAATGTATGTTAATGGGAAACCTACCTCAATATCGTGATGCTTCCACAATGCAGGCCCGAAACCACACCATTAAGGTTTCTAGAAACAAGATCTATGAGGATAAACCCTAAATAAAAAAATACCCAATTATAAATCATGGGGAAACAAAAACCCTATGTCGACAGGACCATTAGAGTAGAGGAACTCACTATGAAATAGATGTAAAAGGGAGAGGGAGAAGAGAGGAGGGGAAATACCTTTTAAAATCTATCCCCAATCTAGATGAAATCCCAAGATCCACAGCAAAGGAGAGACGAGGAGGCTTGAGGAATACAAGAGGACCTTTCTTATGGTTGAAAAAACTAGGTGGGAGGAGAAATGAGCAGAATTGGTGTTAATATTAGAAAAGGGTATTTTAGAAAGTTGACATATTTTTTTATATGGGATGATCAAATGGGTTGGTCGTAGGGTTTACAAACCATATGCCAACAGCGTGGTAACTACCATCTAATAGGGATTGATCGCATGACTAGGCCTCATGGTTTGAATTATCATGAAAAAACCATGAAGTATCTTCTATCCAATTTCCAACACCTTATGTATGACTACATGGCCTGATCCACATGGTATATCAAATAATGTTCCAAATGTGAGCAGGCTATTGTCAATAACGAAAGCTTAACATTTCTCCAGAAACTCATGGGAGGACTAAGGAATACCAATAGGGAAAAACCAAAATAATAAATAGCTCAAAATCTAGATCCTGTCAAACCCAGAACTCGAGAAAAAAACCATGATCATACAATGATCTAAAATAAAAAATGAAAAATAAAAACTGGGCGTGACATCACATTAAATCAATTATAGTGTCGCATTATATTTCTAAATTTTATTTCTACCCCTCGCATTGAGAACACCTATAAATAAAAAAATTCATTTTCTTAAATATCTGCTTTTACTATAATTAAAAATATTATTAAATAATAAAAATCTTCAATATCCTCTAAATTCATCATCAATAATAATTAAAAACAAATTTTTAATTACTTAAAACTATGGAATTTTTCATCTCCCTTAACCTAAATTAAAATAATATGATTTTCCGTAAAAATATTTCTAGTAAAAAATTTAAATAAAAAACTTTTTTTTTTAAGTTTATAAAATTACTAAAATGATGTAAAATAATCAATGGTCACAACATTCATCATTGTATCTCCATTTTGAACACCCAACATTCTTTTTTGTATCATGAAATTAAACAACCTATAAACATGACACATATTTTTTATATTTATTTATTCCTCTTTACAACAACATCAAAATGAATTTAATAAAAGTGTTGTTCAAAATTGGTATTTTACACTGCAAATCAGAATTTATTTTTTGAGTTTCAATGTATTTTTTACCCAAAAGATATAAAATGGAAAATTTACACAAGTGCTTTTTCATGACTCTTTTTATTGGTTCTATTGAACTCAGAATGTGATGTTTTTTTCGATGAAAATTTTGAATTTATGTGAATTTTTTTAAAATTCAATATTATTCATATTTAAATACTTATCCCATATGTGTCAATTTTAATATATACATTAAAATATCTGATTAAATTTCCATTAATGTTATTTTTTTATATGAGGTGGTTTTCTTATGAAATATAAGATTTATTTCTTCTGGCATTGGTCACTAGACCGATCAGTTTTTGATATGTTTTTTCCAGTTATAAAATAATCAATATATCAATATCATATTATGATATTATCTGAGGGTTGTATATTTTTTCATGGTTAGAACAAATTATAGTTTGAAGAGTATGGAGATAGTGATCACCCTTCAATGAGGAGGTGGATTTAGAAGGGATAAATGTATAATTCTGTTGTGGTGACCAAAGATTGTCTTCTTCAGGGATACGAGAATAAGTTATCTTTTTTTTGATATTTTCTTTTTTTTTCTCATTCATTGAGCATAAATCATAATCTCTACAAATTATTTTCTATAAAATTTATTTATGTTAGTTTCAAAATGGATTAAATAATAATAAATCAAATAATATATAATAATTTTATTTTTAGATAAAAATGGATTATTTCTATAATAATATTAGTTTTCATTTAAAATAATGATTATTTTATAGATAATAAAATCATAGTTCAAAACTTTTTATTATAAAATTTAATAAGAGATTAATTATTATTTTCCACTAATAAAATAATAATGGAATCTCGTGAATGTTAGTGTGTTTTAAAATTTTTGAGGGTAATAATAATAATAATAATAATTGATAATCTGCATTATTTATTTGGTTCGTAATGTTTTCATTATATATAAGTTTCCATCAATCACTCAGTTGAACCTGATCATATGGTTGTATTCGGTCACAGTCCAACAAAATATTTATTTTATTAAAAAACGATATACAATACTAGGATAACTGCGGTCATTTCCCATATAGGTTGTGTGGTACAATTATTTGCTATTATAATAACTTATAAATATTTTGTTATTTAATTAATTTTTAAAACCTATATAATGTGTTGTTTATTTTTTAAAATTTATGAATTTAATATAAAATTGAACCACAAACATAGTAAGTCTAGGTGAATGGGGTTTAGATCTGGAGAGATCATACATGTTCTTCATTATCCACTTTGGTTATCATTCAACAATCATGTAAATAACATTCATTGATTTATTTTCTCTTTTTTATTTTTTTATAACTAATACTCACAATAAAATTTATCCATGTTTATCTAGTTCCAGATACACTATAGTGAAGTGGTAATGAACACACTCAACCGTGGAATTCAATAACTCAACATGCAACTGCTTCATATTTTTTTCATCATATAATCCACATAATTCCGATAGGTTTTCCTATATAAAAATATAAGGGCTGAATAATTTATTTGATATATTAAAGGGTGAAACAAATAAAAAAACAGAAGACTAATATCATTGATATGCATCTATCTAATGCACTAATTCATGAAGGAATAAAATTATAAAATTAATGAATGGTGATCCAAGGTTCCTATGTGGTATCCCCTGGTTCATAGACCTTAGGATAGTTTTAAAGTGTTATGGATTATAAGATATCAAAATGTGGCTAGTGGATGAGAAAAAAATGATGAAATATCATGGTAAAAGATTCAAATAAAACAATTAAATAGAAAATGAATTAAATAAGATTTATAATGCTGAATAAAATTATAGTCAAGGGAATAAAAATATTTATATGTAGGAAAGAGGGAAAATTTTTCTATGCAACAACCTTCTTCTTTCTCTAATTTACTGTAGATCGTTGAGTTCATTATACAACTCGATAAGTGCTTCATGTATGAAATAGATAATCAAGGAGGATTTAGTTCAGAATCATCTTCACATTATCATGATCTATACATCATATATAATATTGCAGTAGAAATTTTTTGGGCCCTTGTAGATCTAGTGGGACTAAGGGGGTGCTTGGTAGTCTCATATCATTAATTATATTATCTTCCAATTCTAAATTGTTTTATTTTAGTATGAGCTTCTATGAAATATTTTCCCTTAAACATGGTTTTTTCAGATAACTGTGTCCAATTTACATATTTAGGGAAATATTTGGGGCAATGTGAATTTGAGAGTGGGGTTGGATTCCTGTGTTTGTCTTCATTAGTTAATTTTTTTATTCTATGTCTTGTAGTTTTCATCATAGTGACAATTGAATCATTTGGGATCTTCTATGTCTCTTAAGTCATTCAAATAATTATATTCATATGAAATAAAAAGAAACTCAAAAATTAAATTAAATAAATTTATGGTTTGTCTTTCGGTTTTCAATGGAGGTGTTATATTCTCCATCTTAGTTTGATGTTACATCAAAAGGAAAGAACCAAATGTTCTAAATTGAAACAACAGGTTTCTTTTGAAAGATTCAGGGTCATGGTCATCTCACATGACTTCGTATTCTAAAGTAATAGTATTTAGTGACTTATTTAGTGCAGATTCATGCATGATTCGGTCGGTAGTGGGATTTGTTGTTTAGTGGACGATGGATTAATCATTTATTCTCTAGGGTGGTCGACTTACTTCATTTAAGAATGACAAATCCAGTGAATCTTGTACTCTAGAGAGTTTGGTTTTCAATAATATAGAGGCCCCATCTGAACGGATGGTGAAAATATCTTTAGATATAATTCAATTAATATATGGCTTGGTGGGGTGGTATATTCAACTGGTTAGTATTGGAATAGTATGGAAGGATCAGTATTCTTTATCATTTGTTACTATAAGGGAGATGTATGGATCAACATAACTTGTTTATATCATCATTATAGGGTGGAAAATTTTTGTTTGATATGATCTCATTTCGATGTAGTGTCGTCAGATCCGAGATTCTATCCTCATATTTAGGTCCACTGTTAAGACTACAAGATTCAAGATTTATCACTACCACATAGTAGGTTGGGAATATGATATATTATGACACTTTTAATATGATATTAGTATAGGGGGAGGGTAGAATAATTGTTGGTTGTCCACAGAAAATTATGTGACCATGGATACGGGGTTTACTATGAATTTACTTGATAAATAATGGGGGATCAATATCAATTAAGTAACAGTGAGTTGATTACGTGATAAGATAGAAAAGGCTTATCACATTCACTTGGGAAGGGAATATGGGAGGAAGTGCAGTCACATTATTTTCTAAATCTAGTTTCTACTTAGTGATTCTCTTTCTGTTAAATTGAATCTTTATTAGGGTTTTCAGCACCCTCACATGGTGGGAATGGGTACTTAAATGATCATGTTTCATTTGGAAGTACTTGTAGACAGTATTACAAATCTGAGAACACAGTGTGATCGGTTTGTTTCAACATGAAATTTTACTTGTGAAAACATTTGGACATTCCCTACTTTCATCATGAAAATAATAAAAAATATTTTTAGTTTATTATTTTCTCCAATTTATTCATAAAATGATAATAAAATAAAAAATAAAATTTCAACGCTCAAAAAAATTAAATTATTTAAAATTAATTAATTAAAAATATAGTATTGTAAAAAAAATTTCCTTCATTTTAAAAATCATATCCATTTCGAAATTTTCATTTCATAATTAAAATAATATTTTTATATCAATTTGAATTAAATTTTCAGAATGAATTTATTTATCCATTTATTTTAAAATTTAATGAAATAATTAATACTCAAAAGATAATCCTTTTAAGAATTTAATTATATATTGAATATTTTAAATTTAAAAATATTTTTTAAAAAATATATATGAATTTCAATTATATAGCTTCATCAATAATCAAAATAATTAAAGAATCATTAAAAAAATTAATTTGAGAAAATTATTAATTAAATCCAAAATTGAATAAGTAAGAAAAATTCCACATTTATTCGAAGGATTTGATTAAATAATGGTTATCTTTAATGAATAGAAAACAAAAAATGATGAAATATTCATCTCACATCACACCCACACACATAAACTATTTCCAATCCCTTGAAATTTTATCACAGAATTTTTTTTATTCAAAAATAAAAAACAGAGTTTAGATTTCATAGATCTAAATTTACCATGATGAATTGAAATTAAACACATTTATTAAAAGTTTAATTCTGCTTATGAGATTAAAAATCATTATTTAACATCACTTAAATCTAATTTCAAATTTCTGTCGTCAGTCAAATTATATTTAGGGGAAATCCATTTTTTATAAAGATGAAATTCATTTAACACAATCTCCCATTGTTCATAATCAATGGTTTAATTTTACTCTTCATTGATATTATAAAATTATTTTCTTATAAGTCAATTTTCACTTTCTTCATCTACATTCAATATTACTCTCACATTGATGAATATATTTTTTAAAAATTAGCACTTTATTCATTTTTTTTATTTTCATGAATATGCATGTGTGAGCAAATATTCATAAGTAATTATTTAATATGTAAGCAGGGATACTCACACACTCTGTTTCATTATCTCAAAGATTCATCATGGCATCACGTGTTCCCATTTTACTTGATGATTAAACAATATATTTCAATTTAATTATAGATGGTTCCCTAAGGTGTTCTTTTTTCATAGAGGTCAACATAGCTTATATAATGTTTCCATTTCCAATAACATTATGTTATAATTTTGATTTTATAAAAATCATCTCACTCACACTCCATTTACTTGTTCTATGAACAAATATACAGTGAATATGACGACCAATTTAATTAAAATCATTTATTCCACTACATTTCAAAACCCAATAATTATTAGACTCCTGCATGAAATTTTTAAAATAGGGAGGGTTCTCATGAAATTAAATAGGACTTTGAAAAATAAAAAAATAGTGAATGTGAAAATTATTATATATAATATTTAAAAATGTAATAATTAAAAAAATAATATTCATATAAAACATGAAACATATTTTTTTCAGATTCAAAAATATCTCTTAAATAAAATTGAAATAACTTGTAATCTAATTTGAATCACTTCCCACATAAATATCTATGAAAATACCCTTAATTTCATTCAAATGAAATTTATGAGTGATAAAAATATTATGAATTTTTTGTGTCATAAATAAATAGATAGGATAGTTATAAACTATTATTTTTTTGTAAGTGGTTTTGAGTTAAGCTATTCCCTATGGATTTGTTGACATCCTAGATCTTGTCTACTAGGTGTTGACCACTTTAGGAAAACATTATGAAAAATATAATTGAACATTTGAAATTTTATTAAATATTAAATTAATGAAAAAGAAAAAGAATGATATGGGAGGAGATTCATGGGGGTTTTATTCCCAATAGGGGCTGTATATAAATTGTCTATCGCTATAAATTCAAGTGGCCATCCTAATTCTCAAGAGGATGGAATTTTTATTTTCGGAATAAAGAAATTTTCTTATTTCTTTAGCTAATAAACTATAATTATTTTTAGATCCCTTAAATATGGATCTTTTAGTCCACCCCATCAGTATTATGATGTCACTATTAAGGTTAAGGGGGTTGGTTGACCAAAAGTATATCCGCAGACTCGTGAAAAACATTTATGTATTATTAATCTAAAATTTATGATTCCACTTGTGATTCTTGCGTAGCTTCAAAGTGTGTAGATTTAGAAAATCATTCATATTGAATGAAATTAAATAATATTGAGTTTATATAAAATTATTCCCCATAATTTTTTATAGATTATAGTTTTGAATTATTATGAGAAGCCATTGGCAACACATCATCTACATTATCACGTATAATATTAAATCTAATGTTGAGAGAGAAGTTTCTTGTCCACAGGTATCTGAGTAACATCATATTGATCATATTTTTGGGATTTATTGTGTTAATATTCTATGTATTCATAACAGAATTGTTCAACATAATAATGATATCCATTTTAAAATATCCATCATTATTTTCTCAAAAATGGGAGTTACCATATATTCTCTTTTAACCCCATGAAATAATGGTATTAGTTGTATATATTATGATAACTTTTTACAAGGGATATTATACGATAATTCTGTTTTCAAAAAATTAGAATGAAATAAACACAGTTTAGTTGTGTATTAATTTTTAGTTCTAGTATGTAGATCATTTTCCTAGTGTAATTTCACATTGGTGTTTTCTTATATGGATGGGGGAAAATTTTTCATTACATATTCTCTTCAAATATGAGAACATTAACTAAATCTTCATCATCCAAATATTAAAAATATTATGGATTTTATTTTGTAATATATGGGAGGTTATTAGAAAATTTAGTTATAACAACATCAGAGAAAGAACAATTTAAAAAATACATTCCATAAAAAAAATTCCGCATATAGTTTATTTTAATGATACACATGCTCTTGGTTGAAGCGTTCAACGACATAAAGAGGAAGATATAATAATTATAAAAAATCCAATTACACTTCTTTATTATCATCTTGGAAAAAGACCAAGGGATCCAACTATTTATCTTCTTATTGATTCTATTGTTCTATAGGAACATTTAATGGATTGTAAATTGAACTTTAAATTTTAATCAATTTATTCAATATTTAATTTAGTTTTTTTAATGGTTGGATCTCATTCACATGGAATTACTTCAGCATCGATTATTATGTCATAAATATATTAGGTGTACGATCATCTAAAATTCGATTGTGTGGGGGAATGTGTTTGTTGATGGTATTTGTCTCTGTTTAAGTATTACCTTTTATCCTCCGAACCATTTGAGATGTTTTCTCTTGGTGATTATACTATGAATTCATATCATTTCATTCCTATTATAATTTAAACAAACAATATGACTGAGGATCAATTAATGAATTATCCCACTGTAGAGTTAATACATGATTGGATTAAATAAATAATCATGGAAACAAAAAAGAGAAAAAAACTAATTTCAAATGTGATAAAGATAGAAAAAACACAACCTAAATCCTTGACAACACAACCAAGTTCATCACATAGCTTTCACAGACTAGGTAAATATTTTAAATTTTTATAAAACATGAAATATATCATTGGGCCAACCAATTTCATTTACCAAGTAGTTTTTGTGGTTATGTTATTCAATATTATAATAAGATGTAAATATTTATGTTTTAAATATTTTTTAAATACCTAGAAAGAGTTATTTGTTTGGTTTTCATATTTAGTATTTAAAATGAAATTAAACAACATCCACAACCAGTAATAGTGAATGATGTTTGGATCCAAGTCCAATTGTAAAGGTTCCTCATTATCCTCTTTGGTTTTTATCTGAAAATAAATAAAATATCAATCTATGAATAAATATTTATTTCTATTTTTTGGTTCTTAATACTCATAGAAGAAATATTCCCCTGTTTATCCAATTTCACAACATCAGTACTAAAAATGAAATGAAGAAACTCAATTGATGGATGCATTATCTAAACATCCATCTTCATCATATATTATTTATCTTTAAGACCACAATTTTATAATCACAAATTCCATTGATTGAGATAATGGAGGGATAATTTCATTAATATATTAGAGTTAGAAACAACTCATTATAAAGAGAATATGAATATCTTTGATAATATTTTATCCCACACACTACTACAACAACGATGAATAATTTAAAATTGAAGAATTAAGATTTGAGATGATTTTCTGATATATCTCTGTATATTATCCCCAATATTAGTTCTCTATGGTTATGGAGCAGAATAGAATATAATGTTTCATGCAAGTTGAGGAAAAAATAAAACATTTTCAGACAAAAATATTCACACAATAAAATTGAAGGAAACTAAATGAAACATGAATTTAAATATAGAAGAGTATTATATTTTTAGATGTAAAAATATTTCGAATTGTGTAAGATGTAATATATTGATAAGTAGAAAAATAAATTCCCCACTCATTTATAGTAGTGAGGTGAGTTCATTCTCATGATTGATGAGTGTACCATGTCTAAAATCAATGGTCGAGGTCAATTCAGTTGATCATTTTCTTCCCATTTTCACACATCATACTCCATTTTGAATATTTGGAACAATAATATTTCCAGGATTCCTAGATACAAGGGAAATTAGGGTGTTCTCGGATTTCATACTAAAAGAATAAAATATTCCATTTGTTAAAATATATTTATTTGGTATATTACCTGCTATTATGGGTTTGTGTTTGGAAATTAGTCCTATATGAAACTGATTGTAGTTTTATAAAAATATGTCGAAATTTGGAAATTTCATATTTTTGTTTACTTTTGGTGTTTTTCTTCTTTGGGGTAATTGTTCATGAATTTGGGTTATAGGTTTCATTATAGTGACTTCCTCAACATTGGGGATTACTAAGGTATTTTTGTTCGTAAAAATACTTGAGAAGGGAAAAATTAAATAACCAAACAATGTAAATGAATTAAATTTTATATTTTGATTCATGTTTTCAAGGGAGGTTCTAGCTTCTATTGCTAGGTTCATGGATTCATCAGTAGGTGACCAAAAAATATTCTCCATTTCAATAGTAAAATTTTCCAAATATCTTTAGGAATTTAGTCACCACCGACATCTTTTTCATTTTCAACACTCTTCAAAAATGTCTTCTTCATGGGACATAGTCAACAGATTATAACGATGGGGGATATGGGGTAATTAGAATAGATACCTGACCATTTATTCTATGAGATTTTTATATTAATTAAATTTTTTGAGGTGCTTCAAGAGAATCCAACCCTTTGTAGAGTGTAGTTTTCAATAGTGGAGAACACTCATTAGAGCTCGAGGTGTTCATCCCTTCTAATCTAGTTTTTTTGTAATCTTCTCAGTTGAATGAAATCATTAATCAGTGGATCTCGAAATCAACATACACATATCAGTGTTTTTCGGGGAGGAATTAATGTGTATATTCTTACCAATGAACAAGATCCGTTGAGACTTTTTGTATTGTTACATAGTTATTAGAGAAATTAATTTTCGTTCGAAATCATAAGTTATCAGAACAATGTGAATGCTCATGTTGGAATAGAAAATTAAACAAGAAAGATCATCATGATATAATTTTCTTGAAATATATGTGATCATGCATAAATGTTGAGAGAACCACCTATGCATGATTTTATTTTGCTGAACCAAAACAATAAATTATATAATAAATGAATGATTAAAAAAACACCTAAGAATCTCTCTGATGAGGCTGAACATCCTAGAACAGATGGGAATGATAAATTATATCATATGAAGTTAGCACACTCTATTTATAGAGGAAAAAAGAATGTACCTATCATGGGATACAAAAATGGATTAAGAAAAAATTTCGAATATCATTACTAAAATATGGATATGATTTGAAAGTATGAATCCAATTGAAACCATGATTTATGTGAGGAATGTACAGATCCACCTACTATTCAAGGTCACCACCATGCCTCTATCATACAAGATATCCTTTTGTAGAAGAAAGGTTCTATGAAAACCAGTGAACATGAAGAAAGGTTGGGACCACTATTCTTTTCTTCCTATCAAGGAATTTCCATGAGAAAAGAAACTTTTGTCAATTACACACTCCAAGATCCAAAACTGGTGTGAATTCAATGATCCAACCAATTGAGAATACTAGATCCCCCTGAAGTGAATGGCCAATGGGAATAATGATAGCATGGTACGAAGCCTCGGGAGGTGAGCACATAGGACATCATATAATGGACACATATATGGAATCAATGATAGAGGATGTCTAGGTAACAATATGTAACATAGATGGGAAGCACAGATGAGGATATGGGATTGGAAATCTGGGAGAAAATGTGGTTCCTATCAAAGGAAAAGAAATAGGCATGTCTCAACCCATATCCATTAGATTAATTTGGATCGATAGTTCAGGTTTAATTCACTAAAAATTAAAACTCAAAACATGGAGAGAGAAAAGTACTATGGGAAAATTATCTATTTGAAATATAAATACTATCAAACAAGGAATCATACATAAAGAGTCATTCTCCCATGTAGTAAATAATTTCTTAATAAAATTAACAATTAATTTGAAAAATAATTTTTCATGGAATGATAATATATCCAATCTATACCTTTTAGTTTAACAGGTTCAATTAACCAATGGTGTTCTCACAAAAAACATAATTTAAATTGGAAAAGGTTCATAACATTTAAAGAGACGATAAATTCATAAAGTGATACATATTAAGTCGTTCTATCAGAGAGATTACCCCAAATGTGTATCTTGGTAACACACACAGTCTTAGATCTAATTAGGATGTAAAGAAAGTGAATTCAAATGTTTATATGCTTAAATATACCATGGGAAACATTGTTCTAGGAAAATTTAATTCATATTGAATATAATAGTATTGAAATACTCTCTATGTGGATATAGAAAACTCGTTTATCATAAATTGTAACCAAATAGATTCTTTAATACATTCATTTAATGTTATATACATAGCCTTTGTGGTGAAAATAAACATATCATTTGAATATTGCATTAATTCAAAAAGGGACTACCATAAGAATGGGAAAAATAGAAATTGATTTAAGTGTTTCATCACTTAAAGAAAAATTAGAATCTAAAAATCCTTCAAATTCATTATCATGAATAGTATTTCTTCCAAAAATGAATGCACAAAACTAAAATACATTGATAGAGACATTAAAATCTATTTAAGAGAATTCTATTGTTATTTCTAATATTTTTCGATAAACCTTATCAGAGTAGACACTACAAATGAAACACCAAGTTTAACATATTCCATTTTATATATAAGGATCCCAATAACATTAGAATAAGATATCATGGCCATAAAATCAATATTAGATTCACCAACATGGGACTAGTTCAATGAAAACATCAAATGTGGCCTAAATGTATATTATTAGGTTTACTATTCTAAAAAAATACCATTTCAAACTCTGTTTTTACGTAATCATGATGAGATAGATGCATAACCTTTTACTTTCTATTAAATATGATTTCAATACATAGAATATATTTTCTATTTCTTAGGTAATCCATTTTGATGTAGGAATTCAATTGGGTTTTCATATGTAAAAATAGATCTCTATTTTTACAAATATCTGAAATGTGATTAACATATAAAAGCATGTAGATCATTTCATTATTAACATGTATTTAACTAGGACATGCATCTTATTTAATTCTTAAAAACCATTATTAGTCATAGAATAGTCAAAACATCTGTAATATTTTCTATAAGATTGTTTCATTATATATATTGACTTTTGTAAAATGATAACTTTATTAAATTTAAAATTCATTGAAAACCCATTAGAGGGTCACATATAGATGATTTCATATAATTTCCTAGAAAAACAGATGTCTTAAAATCAAAATATTCATCATGGAAATAATTTTTATTAGAAAAATAAATTAAAACATGAATGCATGATTTTTTAAAAAGAGGATAAAAAATATCACAATTATCCACTCCCTCTTGTTGATGGTAAACCCTGGTGACTGATCAGGATATATATTGGGGTTTTAATTCCCCATTTTATCTTATTTCCTATTGAATATCCGTTAACAACCTACAAAATTTAATTTAACTGTTTGGTTAAAATATTCCAGGTATTAGTATTCAAAATGTGATTCATCATTACACATGTCTAGTGAATCAATAAATCTATACACAACCAAGCAAACCTGACTAAACTAAGAAGGGGGTTCAATTATCCTCTAAGCTCTGTCTCAGGTCAATTTGTATCCCCTAAGGTCACCCTATTCTGCTTCAGTTTCGTATCTAGAATATCATTATTATTCACCTTATAGTTGTGAGGGTTGAGTAGAATGAACATTCTCTAGTTATAATATTTCTTGCGGGCCAGGAACATATTTTGTGCCCATGGGATGGTGTTCCCGAGTATTTTCCAACTCAACAGTCATTTCTTTTGAAAGAATCTACTTTCAAAACATGAAATCATGACTAATAATGAATTTGTTGTATCATTGTTTCTATAAACATGGTTTGTACAAGTTATCACACTCAGTATAACCAAAAAAGATACACTCGTCATCCCTATGTTCCAACATATCATTAATTGAATGTGAAAATGTTGTGGATCCAAAACACTATTTTGATTAAGAATACGAGTTTTTCTATTCTAGGGTTATTTAATTGTTTTTAAATCATTAGCATTGAATGTGAATGTATTTTTGAGGTATACTAAAATATTAATATCATTAACC
The DNA here is from genome assembly GCA_963277665.1 of Viscum album. Lineage (NCBI taxonomy): Eukaryota > Viridiplantae > Streptophyta > Magnoliopsida > Santalales > Viscaceae > Viscum > Viscum album. The sequence continues at coordinate 113,657,525 of OY728121.1, forward strand.
CAAAAATCTTTGGGAAGGGAGGAATATAAAATCACACATATAACCCATTCTAGGATGCTCTGGTTCATTGCCTTGGTTAACCCATTCTATTATGGGGTTTCCAAAATATTCTTAAACCTATGAATACACCAAGATAATAAAACAAAAAAAATCAAAGGATATAGTTTCCATACCATTATCAGTTTTTAAATCATTTATCTGCCTACAAGAATAATTTTCTACACTAGAAATCTGATTCTTAATGTTTTGAAACATATCATATTTTTTATTTCAATAAGTATATCCAAACCTTCCAGGAGTAATAATCTATAATGGTCATAATTTATTAACCTCAACCATGATGGGTATTCCTTGAAGGGCCACATAGGTAAGAGTGAGTGTTTCTAAATTTTTAGGATTACTTTCTAGAACTCACCTACTCAGATATACCATGAACAAAATCCTCAAAGAAGGAAGACTACAATGACTAACTATAGTTAACATAACTTGTTTTATATATTCTTCTAGAACATTGTAACTAACGTTACCTAGTATTTTGTTCCAAAATTTGGTATCATATAACTCTATAACATTTAAAACATTAAATTTATTTCTTTTAGTCATACTTTTTAAAAAATATAACCCATTACTATGTATTCCGTTCACAATAGATATAGATCCATGTGAAATTATAAGATAATCATATTCATATTTGCTGTTATAACCATTATAGTCTAAAATGCCTATGTAAATGATGTGTATTTCATGTTTGGGTACCAAACTAAACTCTTCAAGAGTTTTAAAAATCCATCATAATGTTATAATGAAACATAACCTATTCTCATAATTGAATAACTCTAATTATTTCCTAGTAATACATTACCTGATATGTTCTCTCTAAATTAAGTGAAGGAATCACTATCAGGAAAAAAATGGAATAAGTATTTGGAGTCAAGGATCCATTCAATAAAGGTAGGATGGTCTCTAAAATTCAACACATCGACTGGGTTGAAGTCTTGGTCAATTTATAAATAATGATGAATACTATTGTCATTATTTATATTTTGAAAATTTCTTTACATGTTTCAAGGTTATTTACAATGAAAACATTAAAAAAATTATTATTATTATATTATCTCCTCTAGGATTAGAAACATGTTTTCTAGATCGAATCCTCATATGTCTCTTGTCTCTGTGTTCATCTCTTTCCATAATTTTTAAATCCTTTTATTTATTCAAAATCATGTCTTTATTTTAGATTTATTTGGTTAACAAAGAATAATTTACATCCTTATGAGTTAATGAGTCACTATCATACATCATAAAATATTTTATAAAAGTATATTATTAATAAAATAATGTTAAATTTATTATTTCATGATCTTCAACCCCTATTTCAACCTATATATTGGGGGGTTATAATATAATTCTATTAAATCATCAATATTTGACATGGTTATTGTTACATGGCGCATTTTAATATAATAAAGAATCATTTTCTAATATACCCTTCCAAATAATGATTTAGTCATATTTAGGGCTTCTCACTTAGACGAGATAGTAGTGTAAGTGTACTCAAAAGCGACTTCTTTTAGAACATTACCCCCTAAAGACAACACAATATAGTTGTGGGGTTTCTTATGAACATCATTAGAAATTTCAACATAATAAGTAATAGTCATTCCATTAGGGGGAGAGTGTTTTACTATTTATTTGAATCACAAAGATAATAAATCAATCTATTATGATCCAATATGTAATTCATCATAATTTTCCATAGATTAAATCCATTTTGACCATCGAATTTCATTATTCCAAACATCTTATAACCCATTATAATCAATTTAGAAATTATATAATACCAATGTTTTGGGGTGGAATTAATGTTTTTTCCATACCAATGACCAAGATCCATGAAGATGATTTATAATGGTACCTAGTGGTTAAAGACATTTATTTTCATTATAAATCAATTGTTTTTTTGAATTTGGTGAATTATCAAGATGGAATAGAAATGAAAATAACAAATGAGCATGATGATATAACTTGTAGTAGATATATGCGATCCAATATTCATAGAGAGAACACCACCCAAGAAATTGATATTATTAAGGAATTGATGTGATAAATTACAGACTCAATGAAATCATAAAAAAATAATAGGGAAACAATTAGAGGAGGTTGGTCTTGCTTAACCATTTGGAAGTGGTGACCACTATAATGTGATGTCTGCATAATCCACTCCAAGAGGGTGTCATGTGTAGTCCATGTAAATGATATGCCAATAAATTTAACAAAAAATGAATCACATACTTTTCCAGATTTCAATAAAAAAATGTGGATATGATTTGAATGTACGAATACAACATTAGGTGTGATTTGTGTGAGGTACATCTAGATCCAGTTCTTGTTTGTAGTCACCCCTATGTCTTCACTAGATTTAAAGTCCATTTTCAATAGAGTAGTCCTAGAAAACATGGAAATGTGAATCAATGTTGGGAGAATGGTTTTCTACTTCCTCATAAGGAATTTCCCTAATAAAACTAGGGATATTATATTAAACTCTAGAGGAACCAAAAATAGAGTGAATGTGATGATCCGACCAAATGAGAATAAAAGAGTCCCCCAAAATAAAAAAAAGCCAGTGAGCATAAGTATAGTATGTTAGGAAGAATTAGTAATTTAGTGTAGATCCCATCAGATGAAGGGCATGTGGACAACATGTTTGAAATCAAAATTCTAGGTAATAATAATTAGTGCATCTAGAAAGGAAAAAAAGAGCCACCAGATTAAGACTATAAAAAAGATTATTCTAGAGTTATAGAAACACACCAACATAAAAAAGGATCAATTAGATTATGTTGGATAGATGGTCCAGGTTCAATTCTCTAATAAAAAAATCTAGAAACTATGTCATAGAGCAATAATACCAGTTGAAAATTAACATTTTTTAATATGGAAATTATCAAACACGTAATCATATTTATAGAACCATTCACCCATGCAGTAATCCATCTTTGAAAAAAATATTTAAATTGAATATTCATAATGCATGGAATCGAAATATGACAACATTATTGAGATCATAGGTTGATATTCTCCATTTATCACTTCCATACAGTATCATAGGTTCATGGTTTCTTATTCCACCATAAGTATGTGGTCAATAGTGAGATTGTGTGACAATTTATAGGTTTTCCACATTCACTTATGTGACTTTGGGGGGAGGGGGTCAGGGTTACTTAAGTGATGATATGTTGTTCAAACTGTATGATTGAAAATAATATTCCATTCGGTTGGTAATTTATTGTGGGAGTAAGTGAATTCGAATGATTTTTACAAGTTTGTTTACATCCCAGTGTTTCAAATTCTATCAAGATAAACCTCAATTAAATATTTTTTGTAGCATGATTTTTTGGTGGTAACGGGCATGTATGTGATATTTCTTCCTTCACCTGTAATTTTGGACATTTAGGGAGTGTGGGAATGCTGTGCAGAAACATGACATCAATGTGAATAGTCACTTGAATACAAACAATTAAACATACCCTATTTTCCAACAATTATATAATGAAAATATATTTTTAGAGTATTAATATCTTCAAATAAATTTCAAAAATATAAAAACAATATTAATAACAATTTCATCCATCAATAAAATAATTTCAAATTATTTTTAAAAAGTATTAAAAATACCAATTTTCAAAACACATTCTCCATTATTTAAAAAATCACATTCATTTAATAAAATTTATTTTAGAAGAATACATTCATTTTTAGATCAATATCAAAAACAATTTTAATATAAATTTTTGGATTCCATATAATTCACTAATTAATGAATGATTTTAAAAATAAATCCATTTAAAAATATTATACCATATTAAATATTTAAAATAATAAATATATTTTTACAAATGAAATTTTTATTTCAATTGTATGGATTCATTATTAACCTAATGAATGAATTAAATATTAATAAATAATTAATTTTATCTAATTATCAATTAATTACACCACTAAAAAAGTTAAAAAATACTTATTTTTTCTCACGGATTGGAATTAATTAGGGTTGTTTTAAAATAATTATAGATACAATTTTTTGAAATATTCACCTCACATAATAACACTCTCTATATTTTCTTGTATTCTTTAATAAACATAATTGATAAGTTTAATTTAGTTTTTCAAACCATCCCATTGATCACTTTTATTCAATTATTAATCTTTAAACATTTGTTTTTTGTTTTTTTATTATGTGACACAGCAATGGGTATGAAGTGTATGGGTGAAAAAATGTTAGTGAGATCATAAATATGGATTGTATTTCTGCCTGATTTGTTATATGGTATTAACTGAGTTTGTATGGACATGTCGGATGATGATTAATTTAATTATAGTGATGCATGAAAGAGATTTTATAGGCATTGGAATTGTTCAAAATTAAATCAAAGCATGATAGATACGTCTATGTCATGCTATGTGTGATATTATATTGGAAATAATAATGTATTGTGATGAAAATATGTTATAGTGTAGAAGGAAAACATAGTTAAAAATTATATACAATAGGATGTATCATCCCCAAGGTCATTTAACACAGTGGTGGATTTCTAGGATGGTTATATTTTTAAATTTTCATAAATGTCTAATGGGGTGTGAGTCAGGGCCACATAATCTAAATTATGGGTTTCATAACTTCATCATGTACCACCTACACACTTTAAATTAATTATTGTACCTCAATATAATTTGTGTTATCAAACATTGTCATTATATTTATGGAAGAATGTTAGTGTGTTCTGGGGATAAAGACATAATATGTCATGTGGTCATATGTACTGAGTATCATGCTATATATGTCATATATAAATGATATGAATCATTTTTATACATTTAATGTCCATGAATATTATATTTCATAGTTACATAAACCATATATTATATTTTTAGTACCATTTATCCAAGCGTGTGAATTGAAGTGTTCTAAAGAAACTCACCATGTTTGAGAAGGAAAACCTAGACACCATATATCATAATTTCTCGGCCACAATTTCCAATTCCGAATATTATGAATATTTGAAACACACAATGGTATTTTTGTGGGACTAAAAGAAAAATAAAATAGAAGTATATGTCAATTAATAAATATTTTAAGATATTTAATATATCTTATGAACTGATTGTAATAATAAGGGAGATTTGTAATTCATTAAGAGTGATTTTTTAGAGAAGTATAGTTCTTTTTTAATGGATGATTTTTACTTTATTAAAGATTCTTAGATAGATGATGGTACTTATCTTAATGAATATGTTGTGAGTGTTTGGGAGAGTTATTCAATGCATGTATTTGGATAGTAACACTAGTAAATATTTTCTAATGTAATGTAATTAGTTCTCTATAAATATTTTTTCCATGGTACCCCCATTAGGTCTAGATCAAGACTTTTATCAGGGGTGTGTGGGTACATTATTATAGAATGGGGTTAACAACCCATCAAACCCAATGAGGATTGGGTGCCCCATATTATAGGACATATTGGTACTCCCTTATGTGATGGTGTGTGGGTATTTCATGTAGGAGTATCTAATTGATCCACTATATATATTTTTTTGAAAATTGAAATATTTTTATTTCATAATTACATCTTATCACATCTTTTATATGAATTCCTAATTCTCTATAACATGTGTTATAATGAATCCATTGTCAGTGTATTTCTAATATTATATTAAAAAATTGAAAATATTTGTATTTCTTAATTATAATATATTTTCCACGAGTATTAAGTCTTTTTATGAGTTTTCAACCATATTTATTAATGATAATGTATGTGATAACATTGATTTTATTTGAGATAAAGAGTTTTTCAATGAGCGATACTAAGATTGTGTGACTATATATGATTTTTCCATGAGTTTAAATGTGATTATGAGAGTGGAAATTTTTTAGTCTTGAGATTCTGTGTTTGTAATGAATCTTTAATTAGTGTAATAAATCCTTAATTTGTAATCATAGATAAGTTTATAGTTCAGTCTTCAAGATTTTGTATGATTAAATTAGGCTTCAATGAGAAGAGGTCGATCTTCTATTATAAGAATGTGTTCTTCCATAATGGAGATTAAAAGAGGATAAATAGATATCCCATGAGAATAATTATAGAGATTATGTGAATGATATTATAGGATGTTTAAGATCCATTATCTACATTGACATTTTTTTAGTTTTAAAAATGCTCTATTTTTCATACTCATTCACTTGTTGAATATATACAGGTAATTTTAAATTGTTTTTTTTTAATTATTCATTAGTTACTCATTAATTGTTATTTTATAAATATTATTATCTAGATATAACTAATTTTATATTCTAAATGAATTAAATTTAATCATGTGTGAACATATTTCATGGAACATGAACCATTTAAATTTTAATTATTAAAAACATGATGATATTTAATCTAACACATTATTCTAGTGTTCCAATGTTAGTTAATGTTGACTATACTTCATATTATGTTCTATATTATATATTATAACAAGTTACAACGTGTATCCAATTAATTTTTTTTATTATCCTAGAGATCTGACATGAGCTTGTTTTCTTGTTTTTGAAATAGATATATAAAAACATTATGAACCTTAGATGTACTCCATTATCAATGAAATACATAGTGAAAGTACATTAGAAAGATGTTTTTAAATATTATTTGATGATGAAACTCTTTATATAATTGTTTTATAGATCATTTTATATTATAATAGTTGAGTTTTCTTTCAAGAAGTATTGTTCAAATCATTTATGACATTGAAATATACTCAGTTTGACTCCATAATTCCTGATCTATCTTTTGGAGTGATCCATATCACCTTAACTCTAACATGTTTTATATAAAACTATTTATAGGGTTCATTAATTATATATATTTATTTTCATTTCAAAAGAGTTAGTGGGTTATAATAAAAAATTAAAAAATATGTGTGTGTCGGTTGTGACACCCATTAAATGATAGTATAGGGTTCTGGATCCAAGTTGAAAAAGGAAGATCTATTTGGGTTGTTCATTAATGGGAAGAAGGATAAATTATTTAGGTGGTGAATCTAGGGGAAAAGGGTAATATTGTTCATGATGTTCCTCAAGGTAGAAATTAAAATATTTGTAGTTTCTAAAATACACTAGGAGTAAAAAATACTTATAAATATATTTTGATCGTATGTGAGGAAAATTAAGTGTATGTGATAACAATTTTGTTGGTTACATTCTCATATGTATTTGAGAGGATGGATGGGTAGAAATTGGATCACTTAGATCCAAGATTCTATAATAATCACTTTGGTCATTTTATTTATATTTATGGTATATTAACTTAACTGTTGTATGTGATACAAATATTTAAAAAAGGTTAATTCATTCCCTCATAACAATTTCACCATTCCAATTAGGACCTAATAATAAGTATTAAAGGTTGATTTTTTATCTCTAGGTTATTTTTATATTATTTGACATAATGAAATCATGAAATAAATTGTCTTCCTAAGACGATATATTTGTAGATTCTTGGAATTAAGGATAATATTTTTTAAACACATTAAATACCTAAAATCATTAATTGAATAGATTATAGAGACTAGCATCCTCTCATGGAATCTTATCATAAACCCATGAGCATTAAATGTTAGGAAAACTTATTGAAACCATGAAAATTAGACTGAAGTTGATCATTAAGAAATTGTTTTTAATTATACGATAAGGTATCTTTTTATGTTATGAGGTGTTTATTATTCAATATTTTGTAATCAATATGAATGTTTATATTAATATTGTGCAAGTAAAAAAGAACTTGAAATTTTTGAAAAAACTACCAGTTACTAAGGGTCATCTAAGTGACCATAAAGAGACCATATGGTATTATTAAAAAACAATATTGTAGTCACTTGGGAAGTAACCATCTGAGGTAGTGTGTTCACATAAAGTTCCGAAGTGTGTTTACGTCCCAAAGATTCTCATATAGCCCCTAGAACACATTATTAATTATTATTTTTTTCCAGAAATATATATTGTTGGAAACATGAATGTATGTGGATGTTCTTCCTTATACAGGACATTCAGATATTATATTGACCATTATAACATTGTTCGGTTACTTTATTTCAATGTGCAAGGTCACAATCATGAAAACATTTAGAATTTCCCCATTTTCAACCCACCAATCATAAAAAAATTATTATTCTTATACATTATAAAAATAATTTCAAATATATAAAAACCATAAGAATCACAATTTAAACCTTCAAAAAAATTTAAATTCTTTTAAATTGGTCATCTAAAAATATGATTTTTCAAAACATAGTTTCTATCATTTAGAAAATCACATTAATTTGGAAATTTTCATGTCACATGGAAACTTAATCATTGTAGTTTAATAAAATTTTTAAATTCATTATCAATTTATGGTTTCCATTTGATTAAAAATTTAACGAATGAATCAATAATAATCAAATCCATTATGGAATCTAATCCCAGATGGAATATATTAAATTTTAAATACACATTCAATAATGAAATTGTAATTTCATTTTTTTTAATTATTTAATAACATAAAAAAAAAAATCACTGAAAAATAATTATTTTTATCCAATTTTAATTAATTCCATAATTGACATATTAAAATAATCCATATCTTTACTTGGGTTTAGAGTTAAATAGCTTTATTTAAAATGAAAATTAGATAAATTGTTTGAAATTTTCAACTCACATAACAATGCTCTCTCAATTTTTCAATATTATATATTAAATATGATATATAACATGAATCTAGGTTTTCATTCATTCCAATTAAAAAACGTATCTCAAATATTCAATTTTATTATTTTCACTTTTTTTTATTCATCGTTTGACACAAATATTTGTATGATGTGGATTGGTGTGCAAGTAATTGTGAGTTCCAAAATATGGAATGTATTTCAATTTTGGTATTTTATATGGACTCAAAAAAGTATTTATGAATATTCCTGATGATGATAAATTGAATTTTGGTGAAGTATGAAGGATATTTTAGGGGAATTTGATTTTATCAAAATTGATGGGAGGCATGAGAGATGTGTATATGGAATGTCAGGTGTGGGATTGTGGTGGAAATCAAAGTGGATCGAACTAGAAGTAGGTTATATTAAAGAAGATTATCATAATTCAAAATTACATACTATATGATGTTTCATCATATGGGCCATAGATTATATAGTTGAATTTCTAAACTTTTTATGATTTTCTATTTCATAAATATTAAATACTGTGTGACTTATGGAAAAATGAGTTATATTATGGGATACATAACGTGACCACGCACCACCAATATTCTCCAACTAACTAATTTGACCTATAAATCACCTATCTCAACACACATTCATTGTATACAGGGAAAAGTAGTCAACTGTGATCTGGGGATATACACAAAAAGTAGTACAGTTCTATATGCATTGTGTCTCACTATATATGTCTTGTATACATGACAGGAATCATTAATATACATTAAAAGTGCATAACAACTATCTTTCATTATTCCACACATTGTATATTGTAATATAAATACCATGTATCCAAGCATGTGACATGAAGTGTGTGGGAGAAACACATCTAGACCTGGAAGGATGTCCTAGACTCTTTATAGCGTAATTATCACTCAATATAGGCCAAATTCAAATATTTTGAAAAACACAGAACACAAATAGAGATTGTTAATTGACTAAATACATTGTAAAAAAAGAGGAATATTCAATGTGATAGAAATTTTGTGGTATTCATTATATATTATCAACTGAGTGTAAGAATTAGACACATGCATAATTCGTTATGAGTGATTTTTTATAGATAATAATTTATCTTGCTTAATTAATAATTAATATTGTTTAATGAATCATGGATAAGTGATGGGTTTTTTCATCATGAATAAATCATTATTGTGAGGGAGAGATATTTAATGTATTAATGAGTTTTGTAACAACTCAAAGGATTCTTCTAATGACATGGAATGATTTAATTAAATGTATTTTTTACTAGGTAGTAACATGGGTTTTGGATCAAGACTTCCATCCATGTTGGGAGGGTCCCCCATTATGGCATGGCGTTAACAACCAATCAATCCCAATGTGGTCGGTGTTACCGATACTATTTTTAGTATTAGTAGTCCTCTATCTGATGGGGTTTGGTAATTTTACAATGAATTTCCTCATGAATCAAAATTATTTATGTTTTTATAATTATAGTATTATTTATTTCATTTTTATAATTTTTACCATATTTTATTTGAATACATTATTTCCATATAACATGAGTTTTAATGATTCTATTTTTACTAAATTTCTTGTTTTCAATTAACATTTGGAAAATACCAGATCTTTTATAAGTATAATAAACCTTTAGTGAGTATTAAATCATACATGAATTTCTTACCTCATGTTATAATGATATACCAAGAGATTTATTGGATCTTACATGAGATATCATTCACCTTAATGAGTGATTCGTAACATTCCTGAGTGAATAATTTTATTATGTGGGTCTATATATGATTATGGGAGTGAACATTTGGACATCATGAGATTCTGTGAATGAAATTAAACTCTTATGATTATAATGAATCCTACATGAGTAAACATTTATAAGTTTATATTTTATTAATAAATATTATGTATGATGATATTATTAGTTTATGAGAAGAGATTTTGATTTCGTTAAAAGATATGGTGATTTTGTAGTAGAGAATATGTAACGCCCTGACCCCAGAATCCTAGAAAATGTTAATTATTTTAATACATTGGCATGATTACATGGAATCAAATCCCAAAGGATCGATTATTTTTATAGTCAACGAATAATATATTAAAATCATGATCCCATAATACATTCGAAGAAAACATGATACAATATAAAATAAACTACATATTTGGAAGCTTATTCAATGTTTTCTTCTTTATAACCTACGGAAAAAAATTATATGAAAGGGATGAGATCAAATTCATGGTAAGGGTAAGTAATACAGTGAATTTTTCATAAAAATAATCATTAGGCATGTTGAATAACTAAAAACACATGCAATTAAAAATAAACATGAGTATAACATAGCAGGAAGGAAAGCTGATTAAATAAAGACATATAACCGATCAGATAATCAATTCACATGGATGTTATACTAGTGGAATGATAACATGATTTATAAATTACTATTATCATAAATTGAGAATGCATAGGTTTGAGAACACAAACCTATCATTGAGGCCTCTACTGAATATCTAAAAATACTAGGGTATTCCCTAGACCAAAACATAATTTTGTTTCATCTCATGAGAAAAATTGATGCATCAAGGGGATATACAGGTCTTCAACCATCACTTTACATGTCCAATTCATTTCTTATTAGAATGGGGATTTACATAAACATCATATACTTATTCCATGTAAATAGAATTCCCCAATCTATAACCCTAATTTCTAACCACTCATAGTAACATGTGGAATAGAATCAAGATAGTTCATACACAGTAAAAATAATTAGAAACCCTTCAACAAAATATTTTAGATTATATCTCAAGAGATAAACCCCAAAAAAATATAAGATTCTATAATGAATGTTGACATATATTAAGATATATTTAAATGACCAATTGAAATATTCTTCAAGAAATAATCCTTAAATAATCCAATGTGTTCCACACCACTTTTAATCATTAATATAGTAGGCCTAAATAATATCATAAGAATAAGGAGACTCTTGATATGATGTATCAAAGGGAGGAAATACACCACATACAAGGAATAAGTTGTTAACAAGGCACATATCTCACAAATGTTTAAATGAGGTGAGAAAACACCATTTTTTACTTTGGAATGTTGAGTTCTTTTGGAAATCATTTTAAAAATCATTTGTATATTTAAGAATCCATATAAATAATATATTTAAGTTCAGTTTAATTATGTTATTTAAGAGCAGAAAAGATTATTTGTTTTCATAAATATAAAAATGAAACATGATAGTTTTTCATGATAAATTTTTTGATTTTATAAAATTAAATATGGTTTAAAATAGATTACATTGTGCACTTAAAAATGGGTATTAATTCGACAAGTTCCATTGAATCATGCTTGTTTTCCGGAATAATTGAGAAGGAAACCATTTTAAATAATGAATATAACCATAAAATATGGATGATATGATCTGGATATATAAGTTTATAAAACATAAACATAATTTATAATATGGATACAAAAATAAATTACCATTACATTTGATTAAAGGTACGGAAAGAGTAACATGAATGAAAACAGGGGTTCAGGTAGAATTTTGTACCACATTGTAAACAATTGAATTATATACCCCAAAAATAATAATCATTAATTTATACATATAATAACATTAAAATTAAGTGATTGACGATATGATACACAAATGTGAAGTATACATACACCATACACAATAAATAGTGTTGAATAATTAGTATCTGAAAAAAATGAAGTGAGATGGGGAATCCCTTAACTTATGTATAATTGAGTTCTCCACCAGACCATAATGTCCTAGATAATAAGTCTAAATAATTTAATTCATTAATTATGAACCTATTATACAGTTATTAGATTCATTATAGTTTTAATAATTTAATGTTTTTTGTTTTTTTGATAAGTTATAATATTTTATTCGGACGTTCTAGAATGTTCGTTTTCCTAGATTTCATGATCGGTCCTCTCAATTATATATAATGGAGTTAATGTATAAATTATAATTGAATCCCTTAATTTATTTTATATGTTATTAATGATCTTAAATATTTTTAAATTATTATATAAGTCATTTTTATATTTTGGGTGAGTATGAATCATTATATAAAACATTAATGATAATCGCTAGGATTATTTTCCATGATTCACTCACAACGACCTTGTTTTGATATATTAGTTCACATCATGTGTGTATAATGATTACAGAAATTGAAATAAAATAATATAAATATATAATGAAATGGTTATACTATAGAAAATGTTTTCATTACCATCCATGAAGATGGTAATAGAAATTGAAAACCCATCATCCTCGAATGGCATTAATTAACACATCTCTTACGGTGTTTTCATTTTGTGTATAAAAGGAGGGGAAGTGAAAGATGATGATGAATTATTCCATTATCAAAAAAATATCCAGTATATTTAAGGTACCAGAGTTATCATACATTCTTTATGAGTGGATTTGAGGATAGAAAAAGAAAATAAATGAAATTGAACGAAAAAAAGAGATTTTGAGAATTCCCTTATCAAAATTCAATAGCCTAATGGCGTCATATAAAAATTAAAAAATATTTTCATGATATTAAAATGGTTATTTCACCATTTTTATATAATATGGATATAAAAGGGAATATTTAATGACATATCCAAACAAAATCCTATTGATATTTAAAAGGAATAACATAAAATGAGTGCACAAAAAAGAGAAGGGTGGTAGATTCCTTTACCATGAAGAGTAACTCCTATAACATGATGGTTGGGACCATAGGGGACATATGAAAACTTTAGTAGGATTCCTTGGGAGGTAACAAATCAAGTTATTCTCGGATGATGAATTTTTTATGTAACAAAATGAAAGAATGGGTGGGTGTGTATAGTAAAAGAACGAGAGTTTTTTTTACTAATTTCCAAGGACACCACATTAGTGGTCTTTTCAAAACCATGGGCTTGAAAATAATATTTGTCGATGGTATTGTCCAATAAGTACACCTAATATAATATTTTATTACTCATTATTCAATCATAATTATTACATCATGATTAAATCATTAATGATATCATTAAACATACCGAAATCTCAAAACTATATTTTTACTGTTTATAAAAAAATGTTGTATTTTATAAATTTCTCATAAATTATGTGTAACATGATATTGAAGTTATGATGTAAAAAATGAAATTTATTTTATCTTAAAAATTCCTCAATATGATAATTTTAACTTTGATATATGAAGATACTTATTTATTAAAAAAAATAGAGGAAATAAAATGCATAGTAAAATTTACCACACATAAAAAACATAAACATTATTTAACATTTGTAATTAAAGAAATTTTTTTTGATAATAAACATAAACAAAAACATAGATTGACATGAAAATTTAAATCTACTTAAACTGTACATTTTTTACCTGAAAAAACAAATTTATCAAATTCGTCATATTTTTTAGGAAATACTAATCTGAAAACAGAAATAATGGAACAAATTTTTTATACATACATTTTTTGGTGAGGATACTATTACATTGGAAATGTTATTATTTATAAGTTTAAAAATACTATTTTAAAGGGTGAAGTTATTATTTACCAAAAAAATTATGTTTATCCTATAAGAATCTAAATATCTTACTAGATGGAACCATGTATGTTTGATTTTCAAAATTAAAAACATAGAAGCGGAAAAAATAAGATTAACAGTTAGGTTATATGAAAAAAAGTTTTATTTCTCCGAGACTCAGTGTTTTGGGAATATAACCGATAGAATGAATTGAAATTATTTATGAAGAAACATACCATAAAATCATGTGGTTTCATATTAATATAGAATATATTTTTAATAAAATATTGTAAATATCAAAATAATTATAATAGTTAATTGAAATATTTAATTAAATAATCTATTTATAAATATTATTTTGTAATAAAACTATTCAAAAACAAATATTAAAATAAAAATATTAGTTTACAAAAAATAATAGTATACAATAGTATTTATTTTAGAGCATTAATTTAAAAATAATTTTATAACTATAAATTTAAAATTTAAGTATTATTAATTGAAATTTTTTTTAAAAATTTATTATAAAATTATTTTTTAAAAAATTATAAAAAATTATTGGGTTGTGAAATGATTCTCCCTTAACATAATTATGTCCTCACAATTCAAAATTTCATTTCAATTGTTAATGGTTGACACCTGAAAATTAACCTGTGGGAAACCTGCATCAGAAATTGGATTAATAACATATCCACTATATAAGAATGAAATTTAAATGCATAGGTTGCCACAAAATTAAGCTTTCAAATGTGATTCCATTAGTGCGATGTGAAAATATAAATATTGAAGAATTATTTATCCATCATGTTATAATGGAAATTGATAAAGAACATGTTCCCATGAGAGTTGTTTACCAAAAAATCATAAACTAAAATTTATAAAAAGTTCATTTCTATACTAAAAAACTATGATATTAGAGAAAGAAATTTGTTATTACACTTTTACTAAAGTTTAGGAATTATTCCATTATGTACGAGTATAACTATAGGTTTCTATTTCAAAAAAAAATCATATTCTTTGATTTCACCTCGAACTATCAACAATTTGGCTTTTAGAACAAGTTATGTCATGTGGTGAAGTAACACATTAACCTCTAAAACCTTATACAATGATCAACTCAAACCATTTAATAAATGTATAACCTTCCAAAAGGTCATAATCCAACACTGGAATCACTCCCATGATAGTTGGTACTATTTAGTTTTTTTATCCACATCAATCATCTCTTTATCCAACAACATTATCTCAACACCAGGAACATTTTATGGTTAACCAATCCTTTAACAATTTTTTTTACAATGTTTAACTTCTTACAGAATCATTTTTCTTTATAACATTAAACATATGACCTCAAATACATAATGAAATATTTCTACAGTAAAATCCTTATATATCTCACAATTATTATAACAAGAATATCATAAAATATGTATTTAATAAACAACTAAAATACACTAATTATTATAATTTGATCGTAGTAACATCATAATCTTGACCATGGTCCATTTACATTATAGGAGATATATTTCCTTCATGATTGGGGAATTCATTTGAATAGTGCCCTATATCCTTATAGATGAAACATTTAATATAGTAAAATTATTTTATTCCCCTGAAATTATGATAATATTGGCCAGTTTCTCCATACATAAAAAAATCTTCTTCAACTTAAGTATATACCAAGTGTTTCCTTCCATAATTGACACATTTGGGGAAATACTTCTTTCCCATATTCCCTTAATCAATATTTTTTCTAGTTTTCCCTTCTTCAACTACTTCCTTCTTAAGCTATCAAAATTTCTAAACTCTTTCACATACTTATTAAGACAAGATATTGTCTCCATATATGATGAGAATGTTCGACAGATTATTTCCATTTGAAGGACTGACTTAAACACATCTAAAAAATTATCATTCTTACTCCATGAATATTGTGCATTGATGTGGTTCCAATTCATTTTGATAGGTGCCATTTCTAAAATATTTCATACACCGGAATAGATCATAACATTATGAAACAAAATGTCGAATTCCAATACAAGTGAAATAAATGACAAAAATAGAAAAACTTATGCATAGCTAATCTCATAACCATAAACATTGTCTCTTTAGAGACATAATTTCATTTAATTCCTTCATAATGTTTGGTATTGAAAATATAAATTATCCTAAGAATATCCCTATGGAGTGTCAAACCATGTGCAAGGTAAGGCATGTTTCTATGTACCAGGTTACCCAGAGATAGGCCCAAAACACCTTGTCAATGAAATAAACCCTAGGAACATCTGTGCGAAAACAACTTCCACATGCAGTATCTCGACATGAATGTATAATCTTTTAAGATCCAAATAATCTATTCCTGACTAAAATTCTTGGATTTTTTTCTATTATTATCCTCAATTTCAATCTATGGGTGATGTTCCCTAATATAAATTTTCTAATTCTAGTTGCCCATGTTACAACTAAATGTCCCTTGATACCTACTATAATTCCCTAACACCACATGCCCAAAGCTGGTCAAATATTTTTATACATTTCCAAAGTTACAAGGAATCAAATCATGACTTAATGATTAGTTGAGTAGTCTTGGAATACCATTTTACATTCCCGATCCAATAATACATTGGAAAAAACATGATATATTAGGAAATAAATAGCATCCATGAAAGATTATTGCATGTTTTCTTCTTCAAAAAAAATTTAAAAATAAATATGAAATGGGTGATCTCAAAATCACAGTAAGGGTAACTAATATATTGAAATTATGATAAAAATAAACTTTTAGCATGATGAATATCTAAAAACACATTCCTTTAAAAATAAACATGAGCATGATATGGAAGGAACGAAAGATATGTAAATAAATACATATAAATGCTCACATAAATCTTTACCATTGATTTTCTATTAGTTGAATAATATAATGATTAATAAATTAAAAATATCATGATGAGATAATTCATGTGTTGTACCTCAGAAAACTAGCATTGAGGGCTCGACCAAGACTTATGAAAATAGTAGGGTAAGGCCTCGCCCAAAACACAAATCTGTTCAGTCTCATTAGACATAATGATGCATATAGGGGTTTAGAAGTCCCCACCGATAATGTTCTATGTACAATTAATTTTTTTTATGAATGGGGTTATACATAAACATCAGATACATATGTAATGCAAAGAACTATCCCAAATCTGTAAACATAATTTATAACCATTCAGAGTAACATGGTGAATCGAATCAAGATCGCACAAGAACATTAAAACTAATTATAAACCCATAAACATCATATTGTATATGATATAATAAGATATAAATGCTAATTATGTACAATATTTTACAATGAAGGTTTACATAGATGATGTTAATTTTAAATGAGACATTGCAAAATTCTTGAGGAAATAAACCAAAATCATTCCAAAGTGTCCCATACCACTTTGAAATATTAAAATCATAGTGCAATAAAATATAATGAGAATAAAGAGACTCTTTATATGATATATAAATATTTATTACATAGAAAACATGCAAGTAATACATAGTCTAATGTACACATATCTCACAAAATTTAAAGTGAGACGAGAAAAATAATTTTTACTTTGGAAACAAGATTTCTATTGTAAAATGATTTTTATTTGTATTTAAATAAGATTTTAAACATTTATATCCAAAAAAATAAAATTTAAGGACATTGAAATTATATATAAGGAATAAATTATGTCTCATTGATGTTAAATCATGTAAAAAGTGGTTTTAAGATGCTTTAGAAATAAAACATTTTAGTGCGGTTTAAGGAAGTGATTTTAGAATGGAAAAGTATGTTTGTTTTCATAAAACAAGAAATTAAAAAAGTTTGTTTTTCCTGATAAAATGTGTGATTTTATAAAAATAATTATTTTTAAAAAAAATTACATTGAGTACTTGAACAAGGGTATTAATTCAAGAAGTTACCTTGAATTAGGCTTGTTAATATGGAACAATTGAGAAGGAAACCATTTTAAAACATGAATATCCCAATAAAAGAAGGATAATCTGATATAGATATATGACATTGTTACATGTAACCATAATGTATAAGAAGGATATAAAAATAAATAAGCATTATCTTTGAGTAATTATAGAGAAAGAGTAACCTGATGGAAAAATGGGGGTTCTGGTAGAATTCTGTACAAATTTGTAATACATTGAATTATATGACCAAAAATTAATATTAAATAATTTATACATGTAATAAAATGAAAATAAAGAAATTAAATATATGGTAAATAAATGGTTAGTATAAAAAATCCATACATAAGAAATAGTGGTGAATAAAGAGTATCTCACAAAAATGGAAGTGAGATGGGGAAACCCTGACCTTATGTCAGAATGAGTTATATACATAAAATTAATGTCCTAGATATTAAGATTAAATTAATTAATTAACGGAATCATAACCATTTATAAATTTTTTCAATTCATTATAGTCTTATTAATTTCATTCATGCTCTTTTTTATTTGTTATAATATTGGATTCATTTGTTCTGGAGTGTTCTTTTTCACTGATTTCCAGATCTGTCCTCTTATTTATAAGTAATGGAGTAAATGTGTAAAATGAGAAATGATTTCCATAATTGAATTTATATTTTATTAAATATTATAAATATATCGAAATGAATATTTATTTCTATTGGATATTTTTGGAGAGGATGTATCATTTGATAAAACTGTAATGATAATTGTTTGGATTATTTTGAGCAGTTTCACTCACAATGGGCTAGTTTTTATTTATTAACTCACAAGATGTGTGTATTATTATTACAGAAAATGAAATAAGATATAAAAATTATATTATGATCTGGTTCAACCCAGTAAATGTTTTAGATGGTGTTTTAATTTTTTTATAAAAGGAGGGGAAATGAGAGATGATCATGAATTATTCAAATATCATAGAAATATTCATGTATATATAATTTAATGGAGTTATCATTCCATTGGGAAGAGGGTATTTGAGGATATTAAAATAAAATAATGTAAAATGAATGAAAAAAAGAAATTGAGAAATCTCTTATGAAAATTCAGCTTCCTAACACTGTCACATAAAAATTCATAAAATATATATAGAAGAGAAAAATTGGGTATAATAATTTTTGCCTATTATTTACAGTAATGGGGATATTTAATAACATATTCAATCATAATCCAATGGGTATGAAAAAGGAATATCATAAACGGAGTTCTTGAAAAAGCGATTGGTGGTAGATTCCCTTGCCTTATAGAGTAACTTCTAAAACATCATTTTTGGGACCTTGGGAGGTATCCTATGGAGGTAAAACATCCAAATATTATAATATGATAAATTTTTAATGACTGAAAACGATTTAATGAGTGGGTATTTACAGTAATAGAGAGGGAGGTTTTTTTATTAATTTCCAATGAGACATCGTTAGTGGTATTCACCAAACCATGGGCTTTCCATCATATTTTTCCATGGTATTGGATACTAGGGACACATCATATCGTATGTTTTACTCATTAATAGACTATAATTATTATATCATTATAAGAATCTTAATTATATCATTAAACATTCCAAAAACTCAAAATTATTTTTGTACTATTCATAAAAAACTAAAGTATTTTATTAAATTTTCATAAATTCAATGTAACCTAATATCAACATTCAGAATTAAAAAATTTCATTTATTTTAACATAAAAATTATATAAATATTATAATTATAACATTTATCGACGAAAATACTTATTTATTAAAAATAATAGGAGAACAAAATACATAGTAAAATGCACAGTAAAATTTTTGACACACAAAAAATTAAATTATTTTGTCACTTGTAAATAACGAATAGTGTTCTGATAATAATCTTTATTTATAATAAACATTATTAAAACATTATTTTGATATAATAATTTATGTATCACTAAATTTAAACATTTTACCCAAAAAATAAATTTATCAAATTTGTCATATTTTTATGGAAAAAATAAACTCAAAATAGAAATGATGGAACAAATGTTTTATTTATACATTCTTAAGAGATGTTAATTTTCCATTGTTCATGTAACTATTCATATGTGTAACAATAATATTACAATGGGTCAAGTTACTATTTACCAAAAAATTATGTTGATCCTATTAGACTGTAAATATCATACTTGATGAAACCTTGTTTGTTTGCTTTTTGAAATCCAAAATGTATAAGTTGAAAAATTATTTTTAACATCTTGGTTATAAATATAACCAAGTTTTGTTTAACCGATACATAGGGTTTGGTGCATATAAGATATTTAATGAATTGAAATTATTCATGAGAAAGCATTCCATAAAATCATTGCGTGTCATATTAATAATGAATATATTTTCAAAATAATTGAGTATTTATCAAACTAATTATTTCAGTCAATTTAGATACTTATTTATAAAATATATTGATAAAAATGAATTTGTAATAAAAACAATCATATAAATATATTAATATATTCATATTATTTTGTACAAAATAAAATTCTAAAATAGAATTTATTTTATAATATTAATATAAAATTAATTAGAAAGCTTTAAATTTGAAATATAAGTATTGTAATTAAAAAATTAATTTTAAATTATTATTACTTAAATTATTTATAATAATAAAACAAATTACTGGGTTGTTAAATTATTCCCCCCTCAATAGAATTACATCCTAGAAATTCTAAATTATATTTCAAAATTTAATGGTTGATACATAATAATTCCCCCTGGGAATCCCACATCGGAAATAGGATTAAAAATATGTCCTCTTAATAAGATGGAATGTGAAATGCATAGGGTACCACAAAATTACACATTCAAATAGGATAAAACTACTCCAAAGTGAAAATATGGACATTAAAGAAATATATATCCATAATTTTCTAATATAATGTTATGTAGATCATGGTTACATGGGATTTGATTAACAAGAAACCATAAACTATTATTATAAAAAATATCATTGATATCATCAAAAAATATTATGATTGGGAAACATTTATTTATAAATATTTTTCTAGAGTGTATGAATTATTCCACTATATAAGAGCATAAATATACATTTTTATTTTATAAACTCAACCTTATACATTTATTTCTCCTTTAACTATCTACAATACATCTCTTAGAATATGTTTTGTCATGTGGTGAAGTAACACAGTACCCTCTAAAAACACGATCAATGATCAACAAAAAACATTTCATAAATAGTTAAACATTACAAAAGATCATGATCCAACAATTGAAACATTATAATATTTGTTATTATTATCCAAATTTTTTTCCACCTCAATCATCTATCTATCAAACATCATTATCTCACCAACAAGAACATTTTAAAGATTATTATTCCCTTAACCATGTGTTTTCTTATTTTTAACTTTTCTACCGAGTCTTTTTTATTTATATCATTCAATATACAACCTCAAATACATGGTAAAATAGTACTAGAATACAAAACATATGTATCACATAAGTCATATTAGAATAATATCATGATATAGTTCTTGAATTAAAAAACACAAGTACATCAATAATTCTACTTCAACCTTAGTAACATCATAAGCTCGACAATGGTCCCTTCACATTCCTGGAGCAATAGTTCCTAGATGCTTGCGACATTCATTTGCATAGATACCTATATCATTATAGTTTACTCATTTAGTATTTCAAAATTATTTCCTTCAGTTGCAATTACGAGCATGGTGGCTTTTTTCTCCACACATCAAGCAAACTCCTTTTCCACTTAATAATATACCAAGGTGTTTCCATAAAAAACTATCACATGTTGGAAAATAATACTTTCCCCTCTTCCCTTTATATATATTTTTTCCCATTTTTACTCTTCTTCTCCTAATTCCTACCAAATCTGTAATACATAGAAACGTATTCCTCTTTCCTGTTAGGACATGATATTCTCTCTTCATATGATGAGAATGTATGTGAGGTTACTTCCCTTTTAAGGGAAAGATTAATTCCATCAAATAAATGATCATTCTTACTCGATGAATAATGTGAATTGATGTGTTTCCGATTCCTTTTAGTAATCACCATTTATAACCAATTTCATACACTAGATTAGATCATAACATTATGAAACACATTTCAAAATCCCAATACAAGTGAAATACATAACTGAAATTGAAAAATTTATTCATAGATAATCTCAAAATCATAAACATGATTTCATTTGAGACATATTTATTTTTAAATCATTAATAATGGTTTGTAAAGAAAATGTAATTAATCCTAAGAATATCCCTCTAGAGTGTCAAACCAAGTGCATATTAAGGCACATTTTTACATACCAGGTTGCCCAGATTCAGGCCCATAACACCTTGTTAGTGTTTCTACTCTTATGTAAATCTGGGCCAAATCCACTTCCACTTGTAGTGTCTAGAAACAAATGTTTATTTTATGATTATCTACATAATATGTACCTCACCAAAATTTTATGATGTTCTTCTATTCTTATACTCAATTTCTATCTTATGGAGTTGTTCACTAATCTACATTTTCAAAATCAAGTTTCGAAGGTTACTATTAAATATCTTTTGATATAAAATATAACGCCTCGACCCTAGAAGCTCAGAGCAGGTGCATTATTTCAATACATTAGCTAGATTTAAAGGAATAAAATCTAGATTTATTATTTAGTTTAGAGGGCTTGGAGTACAAGATTACATTCCTGATCCCATAATGCATTGGATATAAACATGATACAATATAATATAAAATGTATCCTTGAATGTTTATTTAAGGATTTGTTCTATATAACCCAAGGAATGGAAACAAATGAATGTGGTGAGATCAAATTCTCTGTAATGGTGTGTTATATAGTGAATTTATCATAAATATAAACATTGGGCATGCTGAATAATGGAAAATGCATGCCTTTAAGAATAAACCTGATCATAATATATCGAAAATGAAAGATAAGTAAATAAATCAATATAACTGATCACAAGAAACTTTAACATGGATATTCTACTCATTGAATAATAAATTTTTTTATCAATTACTAATATCAAAATGAGTTAATGCATATGCTGAAAAATAAAAACCTGTCATTGAGGGCTTGACCAACACTTCTGGAAAAACTATGGTAATGCCTCAACAAAACCCAATTCTGTTTTGTACCATAAGACCTAACACTTCATCGATTGGGAATAGAGTAAACCACACATCACATTATAATACCAATTAATTTTTCATATAAATGGTTCTATAAATAAATATCAAATAAATATGAAATTTAAAAAACATTCCCTAATCTATAAACATAATTTCTAAAAATTTAGTTTAATATGTTGAATAGAATCAAGATAGCACATCAAAAATCCTACTAAATAGAATCCCGGAAACAAAATATTGTAAATGATATCATAAGAGTTAAACCTCAATGAATTACATGATTTTAATGTGAATTTTTACATAGTGAATATACTTTTAAATGAGACATTATAAAATTCTTGAAGAAATAATCTGTAAATATTCCAATGTGTCCCGTAATAAATTGAAACATTAATATAATATTCCCTTATAATATCATGATATTAAGGAGACTCTTGATATAATATATAAAAGTATTGTGCATAGACCACATTCAAGGAATAAGTGGTGAACAAGACAGATATCTCACAAAAGTTAAAGCAAGATGAGAAAAATCATTTTTTACTTTAGAAAGAAGAGTTATATTTGAATATCATTTTTCATTTGTCTTAATACCATACTGTACACATTTATTTCCTATAAAATAAAATTTATTTATAATTATATAATATTATAGGCATAAAAGATGTCACACTGTAGTTAAATAATGTAAAAATTGATTTTTAGAAGCTTTAGAAATAAAACATTGTAGTTTTGTTTTAAGGAAGTAACATTAGAGTAAAAGGGAATGTTTATTTTTTCCAAAAAAACAGAAATTCAAAAAGATAATTTTTCATGATAAAATATATAATTTTTAAAAATAATGATGTCACAAAACAAATTACATAGTGCACATAAAATGGGTATGAATTCGAGCAGATAACTTGAATCGAGCTTATTGTCAGGAAGAATTGAGACCATTTTAAAACAAGAATATCCCCATAAAAGAACGATGATAATATATATATATATATATGAGTTTGGAATATATAAATAGATTTTATAATAGGTATTAAAAATTAATAACTATTACATTTGAGTAGAGTTAGAGAATGAGTAACCCAAAGGAAAAATGGGCGTTCATGTAGAATTTTGTACCATGTTGGTATAAATTGAATTATTTTCCCAAAAATTAATAATAATAAATATAAACGGTCAATAATATAGAAATTATTATATTTCTGTCATTATTCATAAATGGTAAGTATAAATACCCAATTCATATGAAATAGTGGTGAATAAGTAGTATCTCAAAAAATTTGGAAGTGTGAAGAGGACACCCATACCATATGTTAGAATGTGTTTTGAACATGGAATTTAATTCATGAGTAATATTATTAAATTCATTAATTAATTAATAAAAAACTTATTATACAAGTATTATATTTATTATTGTTTTATTAATTTAATTTATGACCATTTTTTTATATTATAAGATTGGTTTCCATTATTCCTGGGTGTTTGTTTGCCTTTATTTCATGATTAGTCTACTTGATTGTATGTAATGGATTTAATGTATAAAGTGGGAATTGAATTCCATAATTGATGTTATATTTAATTAATGATAAAAAAATAATTTTAAATAGTCATATAAGTCATTTATATGTTTTGGGTGAGGATGAATCATTAGATAAAACAATAATGATAATCACTTGGATTATTTTGACCAGTTTCCCTCATAACAAGCTTGTTTTGATTTATTAGTTTACATAACATGTATGATTATTAATGAAAAAAATAAGATAAAATGAATATATTATTTTTTGTTTCAATCATAAAAATGATTTCATGAACATCCATGAAGACGGTAAGAGAAATTGGAAACTCGTTGTCCTTGAATGAGATAAATTAACACATCTCGAACGATGATTTCATTTATTGTATAAAAGGACGTGAAAGGATAGATGATGATAAATTATTCCATTAGCATAAAATAAATCCAGTATATATAAGGTACTATAGTTATCATTCCTTTTTGAGTATGGGATTTGTATAGAGAAAAGGAAAAGACAGCGACATGGTAGAAAAAAAAGAGAAGTTGGGAAGTTCTTAATGAAAATCTGGCAGCCTAACAACATCACATAAATATTAATAAAATATTTTTATGAGATAAATAGGGGTATCTCATAATTTTCACATAATATGGACTATAAGGTAGATATTTAATTAAATATCACACAATAATCTAATGTAAGTTAAAAATGAATAACTTAAAAGGTGGGCTTGAAAATGAGAAGGGTGGTTGATTCCCTTTACCACGTAGAGTAACTCCTAAAACATGATGGTTGGGACCATGGTGGATTTAAGACACCTTGGGAGGAATCCTAGTGAGTTAAAACAAAAATATATTCAAGTATAATTAATTTTATGGGAATTAAAATGAAGGAATGTATGAGTTTTTACAGTTAAAAAGATGGAGTTTTTTTATTAATTTCCGTAGACACCTCATTAGTTGTATATGAAACACAATGGGATATCCCATGGTATTTTACCATGGTATTGGCCACTAGGTATATGTAATATCACATTTTATTAATCAGTAGTTGACCAGAAATATTAAATCTTTATTACATCTTTAATGTTATCATTAAAAAATCAAAAACTCAAGACTATTATTTTACTAATCATGAAAAACTAAAGAATTTTATAAAATTATAATAATTTCATTTTCTTCATATAAATGTTATGAATTCAAAAAGGAAATTTATTTTATCATAATAATTCTTTGAATATATAAATTTAAACTTTTATCAATGAAACTACGTATTTATTAAAAATAATAGCGGACATAAAATGCATAGTAAAATTTTCGACACTGAAAACAATAAATTATTTTATCATTTGTATTTAAAGAATAGTGTTTTGATAATACTATTTCATTATAATAAATATTAATAAATCCTTATATTTATATAATAATTTAAATCTCTCTAAAATGTAAAATATTTACCTAAAATATCAATTTACAAAATTTGTCATATTTTTTAGAATTAATTAACTGAAAACAAAAATG
This sequence comes from Viscum album, assembly GCA_963277665.1. Taxonomy (NCBI): domain Eukaryota; kingdom Viridiplantae; phylum Streptophyta; class Magnoliopsida; order Santalales; family Viscaceae; genus Viscum; species Viscum album. Next base: position 113,684,005 of record OY728121.1, read on the forward strand.
ACATAACAACAGTTTTATGTATACATTCTTAGGTAAGGTTATATTATGTAGCTCATATTACTATTAATAAGTGTAACATTACTGTTTCCAATGATCAATTTACTATTCACCCAAAATATTGAGTTGATCCTGTCATACTTTAAATATCTTTCACAATTGTGAATGTTCTTTTTTGGAAATTCAAAACACTTAAGTCGAAAAATTAAGGTTACCATCTAGGTTATAAGTATAACCAATTGTCCTTTCTCAGATACATGGTGTTTTTTTCATATAATCTATCGAATGAATAGAAATTGTTTATAAATAAATATACCATAAAATCTTTGGGTTATATATTAATAGTTAATATATTTGTAATATTATTCTATATTTATCAAAATAATTATAATAGTAAATTGAAATATTTAATTAAATAATCAATTGTTAAATATTAATTTCTATCAAAAATTATCAACAACATAAATTCATATGAAAATATTCTATTACACCAAATAATACAATTAAATTTTATTTATTTTAGAACATTATTTTGATATTTATTTAAAAGAAATAAATTTGAAATATAAGAATGATTAATTAATAATTATAATTTTAAATTATTATAACATAAAGTATTTAAAAATATAAAACAAATTACAGGGTTGTTACATCATACAAGAGGAGAAATAGAGCTCTACTGAAGAGAAGTCCAATGATTTTGAGAATGATATTCTTGAAAGTTAAAGGAATATTATTTTGACATTTTTTAGTTTAAATCATTCTATATTTTAAAAATTCTTATACATATTGAATTTATACATGTTTTTTTCAAATTTTTTGGTTTAATTATTTCTCAGTTATTAATTAATTATTTTTTCCTATAAAAAATTATCTTGATAAATATAATATATATTGTATCCCAATTAAATTCAACCATGTGTGTACAACTTTCCTGGAAAAAGAACGATTTAAATTTGAATTGTATTAAATAAGAATATATTTCCCCACATATATTATTATATTTTTCTAATGTTGGTCAATTTAGACTATCATGGATATTATGTTCTATATTAAATGTTTTAATGGGTTGTGTTGTGTATCCCATTAACTTTTATGTAATATCATAGAGATCCCACATGAACCTTTTTTGTCATGTTTATTAAATAGAGTTATTGAAACATAAAGAAGATCTGAAGTTGTTCATTATAAAAGAAAAAAAATAATGCAGGTACATTGGAATGATGTTTCTAAATAACTATTCATTATTAAACTTTTTATATATGAGTTTAAAAGATCATGTTTTAATATAGTGGTTAATTATTCATTCAAGAAGTATTGTACGGATAATTTTCCAATTTGAAACATATATGACTTCACTTAATCATTCAATATCCATCTGATAGAGAGATCCATAATGCTTTAACATTACATGATTCACTATCAAACTAGTTATGTGGTTATTTAATTCTTTTTTAATTTTATATACTTTAGAGTGAATGGGATATACAACACATTTAAAATATATGTGCATGTAGTGACTCCATTTAACAGTTAGTATAGTGTTTTGGGTCTAGGATAAAAAGAAATTACTATTTGGTTGTTCCTTAAGGGGAAGAATATAAATGTTAAGAGTGTTTATGATGTGCCTCAAGGTATAAAAAATAGATTTTACATAGTAAAAATCCATAGAGTAAAATGTACTTCTAAATGTATTGTGATTGAATGTGTGAAAAAACTATTATAAGGGGTTCTAACTTATAGTGGGTTATATTATTCTCTTCAATAGATAATAGTGAAGAGTACACATTGGATCACAATGATCAAGTCTACTATAATGATTATAATGTTCAATTACATTAAATTTATACTATATTAACATAAAATTTGGATTTGGAAAAAAATATTTAATTGGGTAAATTCATTCCTTCTTAACCATTTAACGATTCCTATTATGAGTAAACTACTATTATCAAAGAGTAATTTGGTAGATCTAGAATATTTTTATATTATATATTTAAAATAAATCCTCAAAAAATAGTCTTTAATAAAAAATATTTTTGATATTTAAAGGAAGGAATACTAATAAAGGTTAACCACCTCAAATACCTCAACTCGTTGATTGAACTTATTATGGATATTTGTGTATTAACGTGGAATATTTTATTAATCAAATGTTCATTAAATTTTTGGAAAACATTTTGAAACTATGGAAAATGGCTTGAAGATTATCATGGATACATTATAGGTAATGATATGAAAATGTGGCGATTAAGTTACAAGGAGTTTATTATTTTATAATTTTAAATCAATATGATATTCACGTAAAACATCACATGAAATTTTGATAATACTACTAGTTAATCAAGGTCACTTCAGGGACCATCATGTGATCTTGTGTTATGATTAAAAAAAGTTATTACAGTCACTTTGGGAGTAACTCTGGGAGGTAGTGCATTCACATGATTTTTTCTGGTGAAGTTACATACCAGTGTGTCATATGTGGTCAATGAAACCATTTCATAGTTATTTTCTTAGAGAATGGTTTGTTGGTGGTAATGATCATGTTAATTTCATTTATTCCTTCACAAATAAATTCAGATAGTATAGTGACTGTGAGAATGTAGTGTGGTCACTTGATTATAAAAAACAAGGTCACTTCCTAGAAAAAAGTTATAAATTCCCAATTTCCAACACATAAATCATATAAATGAATTTTTAGTTTAATAACTTCCTCAAATATTTTCATAAAAGATAAAAATAATATGAATAACTATTTAATCCTTAAAAACATACAATTTTAAAATATTTTAATTAAATCATTTGAAAATATAATTCTGTAAAACACGGCTTCAATCAATTGAAAAATAACATTCAGTTGGAAATTTTCATTTACAAAGGAAAATTACATTTTTTATATCAATATCAATTTATGGATTCCATTTTATTAAAAATTTAGTTGAATAAATGATAAAAAATTCAATGTAGGAATATTATGCTAGATTGAATATCTAATATTTCAATTACATGGTTAACAAGTACCTTTTAATTTCAATTATAAGGATTTTTTTAACCTAAAAAAAGAATAATTAATTAAAAATGATTAATTTAATCCAATTATCAATTCATTATAGAATTGAAAAAGTCATAAAATCCTTATTTGCCTTGGGATTGGAGTTAAATAGGGGTATTTTCAAAGAATAGATTATATATTTTTTTATAATTTTCGCCTCACAAAACATCCCTCCCTCTATTTTATAATATTCTCTAATAAACACAATTTAGAACTAAAATTCACGTTGTAATACCATCCAATTGTCCATTATTCTATAATTATTCAGTTTTTATTCTTTTCATGTTTTTTTCCTTATTTACTATGACACATAGTGATGGGTTTTATAGTGCCTTGACCTTAGTAAGGCCGATGATAGTTCCTACTACTATTAAATTGTCTTCATTAAAATTAATAAAATCCCGATGGACTGATCAGTTTACTAGTCTTTGAAAACTAGATACATAACCAAGTCTTACATTACCATTGGAATAACAAAACCAGATCATAATTATTTTCCTATAATAAAATTATTTCATCTAGCATATCCTTGTATATATTTCATAGAAATCTTTATGGAATCCTAGGGAAAATAAACAAAATAAGTTTGTGCTAAAATTTATAGTAAGGGTTACATATAGTGGTGACAATAATGAATAGGTGAGAATAATAAATTTGACATGGTGAACAAGGGAACATAAATTCCTTGTAACAAATAAACTAAGAGGGAGTGCGTAAACAATAAGTGAAGGTAAATATATAATCACACATTCCATTTAATTAATAAAGTGAGCGGGTGTGTGTAAAATTTTTTGAGAAGTCAATAATTTTACACACATTCCATTTAAATAATAGGATAAACTATAATTAATAATGTTAGTTAAATAACATAAAATAAATTCTATTTAATCAAAAAACTAAGAATAAAATTCATCCATATATTTTTTCATATTGATAATATCATGGAAAATAATAACAGAATTTGAATGAAGGCAATGTTTAATTATTGGATGCCATGTTTACTAGGTACATGATACATTTACCACAAAGACCATTAAAAAGTTAGTTTAATACATAATGGGAGAAAAAAAACTAAGTCTGGCCAACTGAACCATTCCATGAGACAACCAATGCATCATTGTGCTATCTATAACCAAGACCCACCTATGTCTTACATATCCACTGAAACCATCATATATTAAATAATTGATTTAATTAGTTAAAAATATTCCTTATCACGTATTTTTATTAAGTAAAAGATATAGGTTTATCAATATTTTACCACATAATAAAACAACTTTAAATTACACACAATTAGTAAAAATGGTATTCATTTAATAAAAAACAATATCTAGGATTAATGATATGGATATTTCGAGGATTTTTAATGTTCAAATATCATTATATGGTGAATAATTCATGTGGAATTTAAGGATGAAAAAATGTTTCAAGGATGTGGATGTCAATATAATCTCCCAAAAAATAATCATATGCCTTCTAGACAAATAATATGGATGGTATAAATTTGACTTATTACCATTTAATAAAAAATACTGGTTGTTTAAATTGATTAATTAAATGATATTTTAAAAATATTCTTTAGGGAATCATCCTTTCCATTTTGAAAAACAACATGATAAATCATTTTCATTGAAGACCATTTTTAAAACATATTTTTTAAAGGGTGAAAATAACATTGATAAATCATTTTATAAGGTTCAAAATATTTTTTATTTTTTTATAACACATTGTTTTTCAGGAAATAGATCTCTGATTGAAGAGAGAAATGTTTTAAGGTTTTCTAGAAAATAATTTAATTACCAATGAGTGAAAATGGTACTTTTAATTTAAAAATATAATGAATAAACATAGTATAATAAAATTAAAGTGTTTGTTAAATAATAATCCAATATTTTCCTTTAATGTCAATTCAAGTGTAAACAATCCAGAATACAATGAGATTATGAAGTAAGCCCATGGAAGGATTATAACATTGAAGTGAGAATTAATCAATGAATATATTATAAGTTTAAACTATAAATTAAAATTTTTAAAGTTTAAATACAAAAATATATTGTCGAAAGTTATTACACACATAATTTTATAACATTAATGAAAATTATAATATAATATAACCCAATGAAAAAAAATCATGTATTGAAATTGTTTAGAACATGGTAAATTTTAATAACAATCCATCTACATGAAATAATTAAAATATAACTCAGAATACAATGAAAAATTAAGTTCCCCTACTATTAAATTTCAATACAGTAGTATATATATCATATAAAAGAAATTTGGTTCGTAATATCAGTTAAGTCTCAATGGAATGTAAATTGGGATGAAATCCATTACATTGTGTTTCATTTATGGTGGAAATCATAAAAACTCATGTATAATGGATTCAACCATCTTAATAATATATAATATGATAATAATTAAATTTAAAATATCACATATTTCCTTTTAAAAATATCTTATTACCCATTTGTTTATAATGTTTCATTATTTTCAATATTTTTTGTATTAATTGCCTTGTTTTTCAAGAATGTTTTGACTTTTATTTTTTTCTATATTACATAGATCATGATTTAATTTTATAATTATTTTAAAACATGGGGAAAATATTATATATATTTATTATATATGTATTTATAGTAATCAATAATATTTGGAGATATGTAATGAAATACATTGTTTATGAAGATTGTAGGTCGTACACACGCATGAATTTTTTTTCAATTTTTTGTATTAAATGAAACAATTTTAAATGTTATATATGTATATTATAATTATAGTATCATATTTATGTAATATATGTCTCATATTTTAATTAATAAACCATTAATACATTCTATGTATAGCATGAACGAATCACATAACATTGAGGAGGTGGATGTCGACACAACCACAAATGATGTTATCGTATACCCAAAAAATGGAAGGAATGAATATATATGTTATATAATAATTAAATAATCATAAATACACTATAAATATCATATATATCTTATAAAAATAATAAATTCACCATTATTACCCACAATTAAATTTGAAAATGGAAGAATGAACAACATCAGTTTGCGAGGAAGTTGTTCATCGTACACATAAATGGTCATTGTGTATCCCATTTTATTGAAGTGTGTGTTAGTATAGTTCATAACCATTTCATAAAAACATATCAACATATTTATGATACTTATATTATTATATATTAATTATATAAAATTAATGGAAGGGTGGATAATGAAAAGAAACAAAAGTGCTAGTTGAGGAATGTTACCTCTTATTCTGATAACTGAATTTAATTTATACCAAACCCCTTCATTAGATTTTTTTTTATTAACAAATTGAGGCATCTAGTATCATGGGATGTATTTTGGGGATCTAATTGGGTAGGGTCTGTACAATACAAAAGGATTTAGAGGTGTGAAATGTTTTTATGCGTCAGTTCATTTTTATAGCTGTTGAGGACTATAAGTCTTATAAATATATAAAAGATAAACACTATTGAGAGGTCTCCCTTACATATTATATCCCAAATATTGATTAAAAATCTATAAAATAGGTTAAATAGTTTAATTATTTACATAATATAGATCTTTTACAAGAGTGTTTCATATTTGTATCCTTAAGATTTAAGTTTAATCACCATGTAAACTTATTTTTAACTAAGTCAATATAACTAATTTTAATTACCTTAACTAATATTTAAGGTCATAAACTATGATGAACATAATATGAACACAAAATTATTATTATTTAATATATGGTTTCCATTTTTTCATATTCCCATCATTGAACTGAATGAAATTAATATAAAATAAATCCCATAGATGTGATAAAAAGTTGGGTTTTAATTTAAAAATATACAAAAGATGACAATGTTTATATATATAAATTAAATAAATAATATTCCAATGAACATAATTGTATTAATAGATGTAAATTTGATTTAATAATTATTTAAACCAAAATTAAAATCTAATTTAACACTATAAATTATTTTTACAAAAAGTCGGTTTTCACTTAAAATTATGTATTTTATATTATTCATCAAAAAATGAAACGTCATTGAAAATTTTAAAAAAGTAAACCTAATATAATTATGATATTCATATTGAGAAAAATGAATTTTATTTTTTAATATTAAATTATTTCACATTTTAGTATTTATATTTAAAATAGTTTCCCCTTTAAAAGGTGGAAAAACTGCTTTCATCAAAATATATCATTTTAGGCATTATAGGAAAAAATTTATCTTTTTATGCGTAATATTGAGTTTGTTCTTATTTTATACTTATAAAATCTATTGGATGAATGTAAAAAATAATTTATGGAATATATAATGTATAAATTTTATCAATATCATCAACTGATTGTAATTATTTTAATTAATATAGACAAAATGCATTTGGGAGCCAAAAATAGTTTTTTTTAAACATTTCCACTATATCTTATTGGTTTTTAGTTTTCATTGATAATTAATTGGTATGAAATGAAATAATTTTAATTTTTTAAAAAAATATTTTCATATGTTATTTAATCCTATTAATAAATAGTATTTTAATTTCTTGGAAAAAAATTTCATTTTAAATAATAATATTAATACTATTTTGTAAAACTCAATTTAATGTGTATTTTAAGACCTTATAGAAGGTCATTGTTACGTGTAACTGAAGATAACTGAGGATTTTCTGCATTTGAAGATATATTATAGATAAAATTTATTTATTATATTAAATATTTCAAAAATCATTGGTATGTTATATTCTATTCAACACTTAGTGTTCCATTTCATATATGTTATCAAATAAGTTGTTCTTCTTTTAGGGTGTTAGGGAATTACATTCTCTCCATCATAAAACAATTGTGTCCCCACAATTTAAACTCGTTCTTAGTAGTAAAATATTGATATTTGGATATTATGTTAAAAATCCCACATCTTAAAAGGTTTAATAAAATATCCACTTAATTAATAAGAAACGAAGTACTAAATTTATATGGAATAACATTAAAATTGGATTCCAAGTAAGAGAACATCATTGGAAAGTGATGATATGAAGATGCAAGAAATTTGTAAATAACTAAAGGGTGTGATTATGGTCATTGATCACAAAACATTCAATGATCAATGTAACATTGAGGGCCACAAATACATAAAGTTAAGATATTTGAAAGACCATGGGTTCAAAATATATGAAGGTATTGAGATAAATTTATTGTTTTAAGATCCTATTTGAAACGAGGAGGAATTATACTATTCAACAATATTGTGAGGAAATATACTTTTCCATAACAATTCACTTACAAAAGAAAAATTTTACCATTTTTTTGCGCTTTGATTAAATTCAAATTCATCCTTTACTACATGAAATGGACTTCCTAAAATAATCTTTTTTTAATCCTAAAGTAAAAAAATTAATCCATAAAGGGTCATAAGATACATAAAAGAAGTACTTATATCTACTTTAACTATGTTAAAAAACTAATATTGGGTAATATAGTAATCCATAATAATTAATAGTATTAGGTCATCATAAATATTTATTCATAATATTATTTAACTAAAAATAATGACATATTAACTAGGATATTTCATAGTCCAATTGTATGCGTGAAAACCTTATCTTTCTTGGGTAAAGGGTTCAAGCCCCACCATCTCACTAGATGTAATGAGTTGCTACCCTGTATGTAGGTTGTAATTTTCCCAAAATATAATGCCACGAACCACCTTCACCAAAAAGAGGGAAGGGTCAGCAGATTGTCAGGACCTTCCATCTTCAAGTTGATGGAGAGATAATGACCCCAAAACCCATCTTCAATAGGTCCCAAAGTAGTGACCAGTACCAAGGGTATAGAATCTCTCACTAAATGGAAGGAATTACCCTTTTTCTTTTAATAGGATCAAGAGATAAGATAGTAAATCCCACAACACCAAACTAAAAGTGCAAGAAAATCCAAAACAACAATTCCCATATGCATGTTCCAAAAGTAAATACCACAAAGTACAAAGTTACTACAAAGGTAATGTACCGAAGAATGAACAACAGAAATCGCAACTATCCAAAAGGTCTTGCGCTAGTATGGTCCAGCACGATCCCCGAAGTCCTCCTGGAAACCTTAAAATAGTTTTATATACGTATGGTGAGCATAAAAGTATACTCAGTAGGGAAAATCCTAAAGGTCTCATGCACAAGTGAGGTGGCATACTAATGCCCCACGAGAAAAGAGATAACCAAGCACTTGACAAGTAATCTAACCACCCAATCCTCAGAAAGGTACACTCCCCAAAAAACGCAAGTCAGGTAAATTGTAATAATAGAATATCGAAGTTTGGGTACCCCGCACCACTTTCCCACTGGTTATAGAAGACATCCTACGCATAGAACTAATCCCGCCATTCTCATCACAGTCCCACTACCAAACCCCACCCACACACACCTGGGCCATACCCTCATGCAGTCCCATAGCCAAACCTTGCCTGCAAACACCTGGGTCACAACAGTCTCACTTAACCACGCCTACAAACACCTAGGCCAGAACAACCCCTACCGCGCCCGAAGACACCTGGGCTAGAAGATCCACTTCCATGCCTGAAGACATCTGGTCCTCATCCCGAAGACACTTAGGAAACCACCTATTCGAACTCACTTGGGACAACCACCACACTACCCTGCCCGAAGATTCGTGGGCTAATAATGGACTTCAGGCCATCACAGCTAGCCTGAAGATACTTGGGCTATCCGGGAAAGGGAGTAGAAATGAGGTAATAACCAGCCACTAATAGAAGTGTTGGAAAAAACACCCACCCCCATGAAATGGGGTGATTGGAACTAAGTTCTCAACATAGGTGGGGCCCGAATAAGAAACACAAAACTACAAGTATATTTATAGGTAACAATCACTCACCCAAAGTTTAGGATTTTCTTCAGCCCGCCTAATTAACACATTCAGCACCCATGTCCAAGTCACAAATCACACAAAAAAACCAATTTATCCCATTTTTTGTTTCATGTTCAGTAATAATGTTTAAATAAGTTTCTGCACCTACTTGGGCAACTAGCAAGCATAAGTATAAGCCAAGGGAAGATTATTGTCAAACATCAACTTAACATTCACAGCCGGTTCTCTTGTAAAGTCACAACAAAAAAAGGGGAAAGGGAGATCCCTCAAAGTACTGGAACTAAAGAAAAACCCAAGATATATCCCCATGTCCCCATGATCCCAGAGCCAACGGTTTCTCAATAACATAGGATCCCTCCCCAATTCGTTATATAATCATGGTAACCACCTGACCTTAAAATTCATAACCCCCGAATCTGTAACAGCAGGGGATCCCATCCCCACCCACATCACCCAGAAATCTTCCCATGAATAAAAACAGCCAAAACACCACCACCAACACAAAGCAGGCATGTGCCAGTATTTTCAGATTTAAAATATTTAACACACTCCATGATTCCAACTTCGTCATGCTTTAACCGGGGTTATCACAGAGAGGATTGATCTGGGTGTTTTCAATTTATTTAGCCAGATGTATGTAATTAACCAAATTCCTTTACACAGCAAGGGTCCACAAACACAATACAAACCATTTAATCATTAAGGGTTCATTAGTTCTTAGAGAAAGACCACCAACGACCATGATTTTTAGTAGGCATAATCCCGCACAATTCAGAAATCATTAATCGTGGAAGATCATAAAACAAAACACCATCATCGATCACACCCCTCCTCCTTTTTTCTTTATAGAATCCATTCATTATCATCATTTAGATTTGGTTTATTCAATTCTACAGAATCAGAAGCATGCCCACCCCGTGTGATACACAAAAATGAGAGACGAAGGAGAAATTCCCTACCTGATTGATCAACGATAGAAGTTTATCTTCACCTGCGAGGAACAGAAGATACACGATTTTCAGGGGTGGGGCCTCGGAAACTCAAGAACTAGCAGACAAAACTATGGGAGGGTGATCGAGTAAAGTAGAAACCCATGGAGAACCCTTTAGTTTATAAGGTCTGGGGACGGTTGAGATAAGAACGTGAAACCGCGTATGGAGCGAGGGTCGTTGGTAGACCGTGTGACCCAATATGTTATTAAAGGTGTCCTCGCCTTTAGGGGCTGTTTAAACCAACGCACCCAGGGTATCTCACTTAATCAAACACCATTAATTGGAATTAATGGGCCTTAAAACTGGTTTAAAGGGGTAAAAATATGGTTTAAAACCCAATTTTTGCAAAATGGGGGCGCTACTGGAAAAACCCGTGGGGGTAGGAAAGAGCTACGGTGGCTGATAGACACCGGTAGCTGAGCTACTACTAGGGTGAAGCAACCAGTATTCGAGAGCTATAGGTATGTTGTAGCCACCGGTAGTCGAGAGATACCAGTGGTTGACAGCTATCATTAACTGAGCTACCTGTAGGCTGCAGCTATCAGTAGACCGAGCTACCGGTAGGCTACGGAGACAGGTATACCGAGCTACTGGTTGGTCTTCTATCGGTAGGCTAAGGCTATCTGTAGGCCTACCGTTCTTAAAACTTTACCGAGAAGTTGGGTTGCCCTCCCAGACCACCTAGAACACCTCAAGGATCAGATTTTTACTAACTAATGGTCTCCAACAACCAGGGCCATTACATCAGATTCCTCTCAAACTATTCTCTTCCTAGAGAATCAAGACAACCCATAAGGAAAGAGAGGGTCCGAACAACCTCCTCTAAATATACCTCTTAGGAGAGAACCTCATTGTTAACTAAAAACACCTTTCTCTTAACTACCATGAAACATTCCATGTCAGACTGACCGGTCTGTGGGTTGGAGAGTCTCTTCCCCCATGTCAAGATACTATCATCTTTTGGCGGCACTGAATCACCCTCATGGGTTTAATGGAACCCACCTTAATGTGTCATGATTAGGTGTCTGATCTTACCCTCCCCATAGCCAGGACTTTTCTCACACATAAAAAGAGGAAAGAAAACCGACATATTTCATAGCCAACAAGGTAAAATGGTCCACCACAACAAGTATAAATAGAACAGCACAAAACTCAAAACAACTCTGGTTACTGGGCATGCATATGTGCTTCCCTCTCCCATGTGCTCTCCTCAATCCCACCATGTCTCCATAACACACGAACCAATGGAATGGTTCACCCACGAAGCACCTTCTCCTCACGATCCTCGATCATTACTGGTCTTTCCACAAAGGTCATGTCGTCGTCAACGTCTAGCTCTCCCCAGTCAAGGACGTGTGAATCTTCATGCAGATAATGACGGAGCTGTGACACATGGAATACATCATGTATCCTCAGTAGCGGTGGAGGTAACGCTAGATGATGAGACACTTCGCCGACCCGCCGCAACACTTCAAAGGGTCCGATGAACCTGGGAGAAATCTTACTCCCCTTACCGAACCTCTGTTGTCCATGCCGAGGGGAGACCTTCAAGAACATGTGGTCTCCAACCTCAAACACCAAGGGCCTTCTCTTTTTATTAGCATATGACTTCTGTCGGTCCGGGTCCGCCTTCAACCTTTCCCGTACGAGCTGAACCTTCTCTGTCGTGCTCTGCACCACCTCCGGGCCAAGGATGCATGCCTCTCCTACTTCGGTCCATCACACGGGTGAGCGGCATGGTCTTCCGTACAATGCTTAAAATGGGTCCATACCAATTTTAGAGTGATAGATATTATTGTAGGTGAACTCTACCATAGGCAAGTGTCGCACCCATGATCCTCATGAGTCCAGAACCCATGCCTGCAACATATCCTCCATGGTCTGGATGGTACGCTCTGTCTACCCATCTGTTTGGGGATGGAAAGCAGTGCTAAGATGTAGCTGGGTTCCAAAATCATGCTTCAATCCTCTCCAGACTCGTGAGGTAAACCACGTATCCCTATCCAATACTATGGACCTCGAAACTCCATGAAACTGCCCCACCTCATCTACGTACCTTCGTGCCAAAGCACCCACTGCACTTGACTCTTTAATCTCCAGAAAGTGAGCCGATTTCATCAACTGGTCCACTACTACCCAGATGGCATCGTATCCCCATTGAACCATGGGTAGTCCCGTGATGAAATCCATCGAGATGTCCTCCCACATCCACTCGGGGACATCTAGACACTACAGAAGGCTGCCTGGAACTCGGTGTTCAGCCTTCACCTACTGACACACTAGGCATATGGCCACAAACTCCGCTACTTCTCGATTTACTCCGGGCCACCAAAACTATCTATTCGGACCCTGGTACATCTTGGAAACTCCTGCGTGTACCGCTAGGGGTGAGTTGTGGAACTCACTGAGAACCTTGTCGTGCATCACCTCTGGAACAAAAAGCTTCCCCTGGAAAAACATCCAGTTTTGACCATCCTCTGTCCATCCTTCCTGAGCATTACTCTGGTCAACTCAGTCACGCATCACTTCGCACTCTGGGTCACCCCACTAAGACTCCTCCACTTGCTGAAACAGAGATGACTGCACCGCCATCCGGTATAGGAAACCTCTACCGCCATCCATCCTCGCATCTAGGTGTGAGGCAACAAACTCCTCCATTGCCTTCCAGGTGTCTACTGACTCTGAGACTACATCCTTCTGTGATCTCCTGATCAAGGCATTAGCCACTCAATTCCCCTTCCATGAAGTGTAGGAAACCTCAAAGTCGTAATCTTGAAGTAACTCCCCCCACCTTCACTGCCACAAGTTTAAGTCTCACTGGGAGAATATATACCTCAAAATTTTGTGATCTGTGAAGACCAAAAAGCGTTCTCTAATGAGGTAATGCCGCCATAACTTTAGCGCAAAAATGATGGCTGCAAGCTCCAGGTAGTGGGTGGCATAATTACGCTCATGAGGGCATAGGTGCCTAGACCCTTAAGCGATCACCCATTGTCACTGCATCAACACACATCTAAGGCCTTACCCTAAAGCATCACAGAACACCTCATATGCTGCCCCTTCTGATAGTAATCTCAGCACTGGGGCACCAGCCAACTTCTCCTTCAGATATCTGAAGGCTGCCTCGCACTGCTCACTCCACACGAAAACCGAGACTTTCTTGGTCAAGGCTGTGAAAGGGGCTGCAACTTGGGAGTATTAGGGAACGAACCTATGATAGTAACCTTCCAGCCTGAGGAAGCTACGATCATCTACCACATTCTTGGGTTCTTCCCAAGAAACAACTACTTCAACCATTGACGGGTCCACTACTACCCCTTTCTCGGACACTACGTGCCCAAGGAAGTGCACTTCTCACGTCCAGAACTTGCATTTAGAAAACTTACCATAGAGTTGGTGATATAGGAGGACCTCCAAAACCGTCCTTAGGTGCTCCGCGTGATCCTACTCTGATCTTGAACAGATCCGGATATCGTCGATTAACATAACTACGAACCGATCCAGGTACTCCCAGAAGATGGAGTTCTTAAGTCCCATCAACAAAACAGGGGCGTTTGTAACACCAAAGGGCATGACTACGAACTTGAAGTGTACAAACCTGCACCTGAATTCCGTCTTCAGAATGCCACCCACTTCCACTCTCAACAGGTGATACCCAGACTACTGGTCGATCTTCGAGAACCACCCTTCCCCTTTCAGCAGGTCAAAAAGATCGTCTATCCTCGGAAGAGGGTAGCGATTCATGATCATCACCTGATTCAGTCTTGTATAATCTATACACAACCTGAGACCACCATCTTCGTTATTTACATACAAGACTGGAGCACCCCATGGTGACGCACATGGTCAAACATAAAACCTCTTCATCAGATCGTCAATCTGAATCCGCAACTCCTGTAGATCCGAAGGTTCCATCTTGTAAGAAGCCATCGAAATCGGACGAGTACCGGGCTGCAAGTCTATCCCAAACTTGATATCACATCATGGGGGTAGAGTCGTTTCCTCCTCAAGAAAGACGTCCATAAACTCACTGACGATTCTTGGTACCTCCACCATCTCAGCATCCACTGACTCTACTGATAGCTCAGCTAGCAGGGAGAGGAGGGGTTCCTCTCGCCTACTGCCCTTATGACTTCTCCACTCGCTAGTGAAAGTAATGTGTCAGCCACCCTAGTCTAAGAACACAACCCTTCCTCGTAAGCATTCGATGACGATACACAAAAAGAACATCCAGTTGATTCCTATGATGACATCATACGGTTGTCTCTGTAGCAGTAGTAGATCCATGACCGACAGGTATGGCCCAATCATCAGTCTGCATCCACGAAAAACGTATTACAATTCGGTCTGACCTCCGACTGGTGTGCTCAGAACCAGGGGAACTGGAAGTATCTCGGCATCTAGAACCAAGGCATGAGCTAGACTGGGTCCAAAAAAGGAGTGCGAAGCTCCGGTATCGAACAACGCATAAGAAAGGGTGTCAAAAACTGATCATAACTTGAACGACCTCCGGCCCTGCTAGAACTGCTGCCTCCGCGGCGTGTAACTATCCACTCCCAGCTCCTGTTCCCCTCGGATGTCAGCCACCTCCCCGACCACGCCTCGGTCGAGGTCCATGAGGAGCACCCAGAGGTTGGACTCCTCCTGCAACGTCTGCCCTCGGAGGAGCGGGAGCTCGCTGCCCTTGCTTCTGCTGCTGGAAAGGCCTAGCTAGAAGCTGGTGCTGGGGAGGGTGTTGGGGCTGTCTGCCACTACCGTACTATACTCGGTCCGGGCACTAACTCTAGAGATTCCCATGGCTCCAATAGATGAAGCACAAAGGTCCTGGGCCCGATGGAAAACGGCGAGGACCAGGGGATCGAAACTGAAACTTCTGCGGCCTACTCCCTGCTAGTCGGAACCTGGAGGGTCCTAACGCTGGAGGCCTGGTGCCGATGGCCTTCCCCTTCAGTGGTCCCATCTAGATCTCCTCTCATGACACACATCCTAGAGTGTGAATCCCCTCCACCACTTCGGCATTCTTCTGGACCTCTATGTACGTCGGCAGTGTAAAGGGGGTAACATCATACTGGAGGGAGGGTCGGAGCGCCTCCTCTAAACGACTTTCCTGAGACTCCTCGTCGAGAAATTGGTACAAAGAAAAATGTAGGTGGTCCTTGAACTTGATTCCTAGCTCCCTTAATAACATACTCCCCTACTAAATGGAGAGTAGCTCCTACCTCTTCTCCGCCTTAATTGTCAAAGAGAGGAATTCCGCCCGGAACTGCCTCTCAAATTCATCCCATGCCACCTCAACCTCTCTCCTCTCCCCGGGTAAAGTGTCCACCACTGACGTGCCGCTACCCACATCTGGATGATGGCCAGAGGAACCCAGTACTCGGTCACAGCCCAAATCAAGCCGAAGGCGATCACCAGCTCCTCTAGCTCGCTCTCCATCTTCAGGTCAAAGGTGCTTCCCTAATACATCTCGAGGGTTTGTCGCTGGAAGGCCTGAATTTCCTTTTGCCACTGGTCATCCTCCTCCTCTAGATTATCTCTCTGCCAATCGGCCAAGGTAGTCTCTGGGGCCTCGATCACCCGTACCACACGTGGTCACCTCCCAGGTTCCATAGCTGAAAGGTAAACAAGGAGTGCCTAAGCCCAAGTAGTGCAGGATATTGTTCATAAAAATTTCATAAACTTCTTATTGAATTCAATTCCCAAAACACCCATGAAACACGAGAACACAAGTCATTATAATGCATGTACCTTTCCTAGGGTTTCTACCCTGCAATCATTGTGGCCTCACTTGGTCGTTCCGTAGGTCCAGAGTCCTTGCATCAGATCCTGGGGGGCCCTAAAATCTTGCGTCCTAGTTGGTCTTCCCTGGCCTAATTCACGCACCAAGGTCACCCAACACTTTTTCCCTACAATCCCATACAGTCCTTACTGTGCCTAACTCCAGACTCCATCCTATCTCTCAACCATCTCCTAGGATATCATTCTATCATGACCCGCCTTCACCAAAAGGAGGGAAGGGTCAGCAGATTTCCAGGACAATCCTGATTCATGTTTAAGATGAGATAATGACCCTCGAAACCCGCCTACAATAGGTCTTGGAGTGGAGACCAATGCCAAAGGTATAGAATCACTCACTAAATGGAAGGAATTACCCTTTTTCATTTAATAGGATCGGGAGAAAAGATAGTAAATCCCACAACACCAAAACTAAAATTGCAAGAAAATCCAGAACAACCATTCCCATATGCATGTTGAAAAAGTAAATACCACAAAGTACAAAGTGAATAAAAAGGTAATGTACCGAAAAAAAAACAGCAACCACAATTGTCCCAACAGTCATGCGCTAGTATGGTCCCACGCGATCCTCGAAGTCCTCCTCAAAACATGAAAATAGATTTATATTTCTAGGGTGAGCATACAAGTATACTTAGTAGGGAAAATCATAATTCTCTCGTGGAAAAGTGGGGAGGCATACTAATGCCCCGCGAGAAAAGATATAACCATGAACATGACAAGGAAACTAACCACCCAAGCCTTACCAAGGTACACTCCCCAAATAACACATGTCAAGTAAATTATAATAATATCACATCTATGTTTGGGTACCCCACGCCACTTTCCCACTGGTTATCTAAGACATCCTATGCATAGAACCAATCCCTCCATTCTCATCGTAGTCCCACTGCCAAACCCCGCCCGCACACACCTAAGCCATACCCTCATGCAGTCCCACTGCCAAACCCCACCCACAAACACATGGGCCACAACTGTCTCACGTAACCACACTTGAAAACACCTAGGCTAGAACAACCACTGCCATGCCTAAAGACACCTGGGCTAGAAGATCCACTTCCACGCCCGAAGACACCCGGGCCTCATCCCGAAGACAGTTGGGAAACCACCTGCCCACACACACCTGGACCAACCACCACAATACCCTCCCCGATGTGTCTTGGGCTAATAATGGACTTCAAGCCCTCACAACCTGCGCGAAAATACTTGGTTTATCCGAGAATGGGAGCAGAAAGGAGCTACTAACCAGCCACTAATAGAAGTGTTGGAAATAACACCCTCCCCCATGAAATGGGGGTGTTCGACACTAAGTGCTCAACTTGGGTGGGGCGCGAATAAGAAACACAAAACTACAAGTATATGTATAGGTACCAAGTAGTAACCCAAAGTATAGGTTTTTCTTTAGCCCGCCTAATGAACACATTCGACACCCACGTCCAAGTCACAAATCCCACCAAACAAAAACCCATTTATCCCATCTTTGTTTCATGTTCTGTAATAATGATTAAATAATTTTCTGCACCTACTTGGGCAACTAGAAAGCATAAGCATAATCCAAGGGAAGAGTACGGTCAAACATCAACTTAACATTCACAACCGGTTCTCTTGTAAAGTCACAACAGTAAAGGGGTAAGGGAGATCCCTCAAAGTAATATAACCAAAGAATACCCCAAGATACAGCCTCATGTCCCCAAGATCCAGGAGCCAACTGTTTCTTAACAACAGTGGATCCCTCCCCAATTCGTGATATAATCAAGGTAACCACCCGACCTTAAATTCATAACCACTGAATCCATAACAACAGGGGATCCCATCCCCACCCACATCACCCAGAAATCGGCCCATGAATGAAAACAAGCAAACCACCACCACCAACACAAAGCATGCCCTTTCCATTATTTTCATATTTAAAATATTTAACACACTCCATGATTCCAACTTCGTTGTGCTTTAACTGGTGTTATCACAGAGAGGATTGATCCTACTGCATTCAATTAATTTATCCAGATGTACGTAATTAACCAAATTCCTTTACACAGCAATGGTTCTCAAACACAATACAAAATATTTAATCATTAAGGGTTCGTTAGTGCAGAGACAAAGACCACCAATGGCCATGATTTTTAGTAGGCGTAAACCTACACAATTAAGAAATAATTAATCATGGAAGATTATAAAACAAAGAACCATCATTGGTCACACCCCTCCCACTTCATTCTTTGTAGAATCCGTTCCTTATCATCATTTAGGTTTGTTTCTTCCAATTCTACAGAATCAGAAGCATGCCCCCCCCCCCACGTGATACAAAAAAACGAGGGACGAAGGATAAATTCCCTACTTGATTGATCAATGATCGAAGTTTATCTTCACCCACCAGGAACAGAAGATGGTCAATTTGCAAGGGTGGGGCCTCGACAACTCAAGAACTAGAAGATGAAATGATGGGTGGGTGATAAAGAAAAGTAGAAACCCATTGAGAACCCTTTAGTTTATAAGGGCCAGGGATGGTTGATATAAGAACGTGAAACCGCTTACGGAGCGGGGGTCGTGGGTTGACCACGCGGCCCCACACGTCATTAAAGGGGTCCTCACCTTTATGGGAAGTTTAAACCGACGCACCTAGGGTATAACACTTAAAAGAATTCCATTAATTGGCATTAATGGGCCTTTAAACAGGCTTAAAGAGGTAAAAATAGGGTTTAAAACCCAATTTGCTCAAGAAGGAGGCGTTGCTGGAAACAACTGTGGGGGTAGGCAAGAGCTACTGGTAGACGAGAGCTACCGGTAGGCTGCAGCGACCGGTGTTCTAGAGCTACTGGTGGTTGACAGCCACCGGTAGTCGAGCTACCGGTAGGATGCAGCGACCAGTAGTCGAGAGCTACAGGTGGCTGACAGCGACCGGTACCCGAGCTACTGGTAGGCTGCAGACACCGGTAGACCGAGCTATCGGTAGGCTATGGCTACCGGTAGACCGAGCTACTGGTAGGTCTGCTACCTCTAGGAAAAGGCTACTGATAGGTCTGCCATGGGTCAAACTTCACTGAGAAGTTGGGATGGCCTCCCAGACCACCCATAACACCTCAAGTATCATATTTTTACTATGTAATGGCCTCCAAAAATCCAGGACATTACATATAATAATGAAATTCCTATGAATTTCCCAAAAATATAATGTTCTACCATGAAAGTATATCATTAAATAAACTTCATTTCATTAGTTTTTATATAACCAACTATTTTTTATCAGAGTCTAATAATACAATTTTATTACTATTACAATTTCATAAATGATCGAATTAAATATAAAGTTTATAAATACCTTTAAAATTATATTGTTCAAATGTAAATTCATTATTCCTCGAATAGATTTTCTACTAAAACATGTAGTAAAATAATGTTTTTTATATCCATAAATTGCATCTGAAATATCCTTCATAATGGTAGACTACCATCATATAATACATTAAAAAATATTAATGATATAGAACATATGATCAAAGATAATCTCATTATACTATGATGGTATTTATAACTCTTATATAAATAAATACATTTTTTCTTCTATGATAATCATCATATTATATCTTAGGTTAATGTTTCTAAATATAAATATTTCTAAATCTAGTTCCTTTGGTTTTTTCTGAAGGTTATTTCATACAAATTTTAGATCCATGATCCCAGTAAGCCCAAAGTCAGTTTGTACAAAAAATACCATGGAATGATTATAAATAATTGAATCCCAATTCACTGTTCTGTTTATTTTTCTTGGTAAACTAGATAAATATATGAGTCTTAGAATACATTTGGGAGAAAAAAATTCAAAAATAATATTTTTCAAGGTCAAATTTATTACATCTAGAATTGGATTATACATATTTCTTAGTTAAATTAATGGAATCATTGGGAAATGAAAGAAAATTATGGAGAGATGAAATGATTATTAAGGGATATGTACAATTTAAATAATAATGAATCAATGAGAATAATCAATATGGAAAGAAAAATAAATGAGAATAAATTCCATGTAATCAACAAACTGATATGCATTTCAAAAAAAATATGGTAGCTTAATTAATTGAACAGACATTAATTTTAATCAATAAAATGATAGGGAGTGTGTCAAAAATATGATAATTTCAATAAATAAACACATAATCCTTTTAAATATCTAGAAAAGACATAATTAATATGGAAATGTATATAATTGAAAACACATTCAATTTAATCAATTTACTCAGAATAAAATGAATCCGTAGAATTTTTCTTAGTGACAATATCATTGATAATAATAATTTATTCCAAATGAATTAATTGCATAATTATTGGATTCTTTGTTTCCCAGGTACATGATACTTTTATTAGAAAGACCATTAATAAAAAAATGATAAAACATACTAGGTAAAATAATACTAAGGTCGACCAACATAATCATTTCATGAGAATATCAATTCATTGAGGGGATATAAATAACTATGACCCACCTATGTCATATCATTCCAAATAATTCCTTAGATATTTAATAATAAATTTAATTAAAGAACAATATTTGTTATCAAATATCGGTATTGAGTAAAAGATAGATATTTATCAACATTTTTGTAGTTAATAAAATCACTGTAATGTACAAACCATATGTAAAAATAAAATATTTTTGTTGAAATATTAAAATCTATGATAATTGATTTGGATATATAGTGAATGTTTAATGTTCAATGATCACTGGAAGGTGTATAATTCATTGGGAAGTTAATGAGTAAAAATATGATTCAAATTGAATTTCAAAACAATTATTGGTCAATATAATCATTATCAATCTAGAGAAAGAATAATTTTAGTAACAATATGACATATACCCTCTGTATTTAGAATAATTATTGTTATCATTGATGAATAAAAATATTTTTAAAAAACATTCTTGAGGGAAGCATATTTTTCTTTTTTCAAAACATTTTGAAAAAAACTTTTATATGAAAATAAATTTTTAAAACATAAATTTATCTACAAAACGGTTAAAATGACTGTGATAAATCATTTTGAAAAGTTTAAAAACGTTTTTATGAACATTTTTATAAAACTAGGTTTTGAGGTAAGGATATATCTGACAGAAAAGATAATGGTGTCGAATTTTATTAAAAATAATATAAAACATTTTAAGTACAAAATATTAAAAAACTTGTAATATAACATGAAAAATAACCTGAATAAAAGAGGATAATAAAATTAAAGTGTTTAGGAAACATTTATAAAAAATCTATATTAATGTAAATTCAAGTGTAAAGAATCCTTCATAAAAAGAGATTGTGAAGATTACCCTTTAAAACTATAACATTGAAGTGAGAGTAAAGAAATGATTATATTATGCATAAAAAATTTAAATACACATAAAAAAGTGTAAATACCACAATATATATTGAAATTTTATTAACACATAATAATATAATATTAATGACAATATGGATGTAATATAACTGAATAAAATGGAATCACTTTATGAAATTCTTTACCAATTGGTAACATTCAATTCAAATACTATTAGATGAAATATTTCAAATTAAAATTTAAAATAACTTGAATAATGAATTATTCATGATAATAAATGTAAAATTGTCTTTACATACACCATATGAAATAAATTAGGTGCATAATAACAATTAAATCTCAATGGTATGTAAATTGAGATGAAACCCCTAACCTTCCGTTTCTGTTTGGGTGAACATGATTAAACATCATATATAATTTTATTAATAATGTAATTTAATTATACTATAACCATAATAATATTTATAATATCACATATTATCATCTTATTAAATCTTATTAACGTTTTGCTATTAATATTTCGTTATTTTCTCTATTTCATTTGTTAATTGCCACGTTTTTTTAGGCGGTTTTGACATGTTATATTTTTACATATAACCCAAATCATGATTTAATCATCTCCTTAATGTAATCATAAATAAAAATATTATATATAATCATTATATATGTATTCATTTTTATCCCTAAATTTTGGATATAATAAATGAAATACTCCAATCATGGAGGCGTTTTTCCATAGATACATATGAATATTTTTTTTCATTTTCATGTTATATTAAAAGACTAAAAAGTAAATGTAATATATCTGTATTATAGTTAAATTAAAATATTTATTCTATATATGTCACATATTTTTATTAAAATCATTTATAATACATTCCATTTATATAATAAATGAATCACATTGCTTTTAAGAGGTGGTAGTCCGCACACCCACTAACGATGTTATCGTATTCCCAAAAAATGGAAAGAATGAAAGTTTCATTTAAATAATTATTATAAAAGAATGAATAAATTGTAAATATCATTAATATAAAATATTAACTATATATACATCATATTTTCTATCCTTGAAAGGTGGTAATGGAGGGTTGAATGACATCAGTTCGCAAGGCAGTAGTCCGCTATACACAAAAATTATGACCGTGTATCCTATATGATGGAACTGTGTTTGAGTTTATTTTATATATATTAAATAAAAATATCATTATATTTATTATACCTATGATATATTATAATCCTGATATAAAAATAAAAAAAGTTTGAGAAATATATGAAACAAAAGTGCTTATTGATGAATGTTCTCTCTTTTTCTGGCAACTCATTTCTGTTTATACTAGAAGACTTCCTCATGTTTCTTTTATAGAAAAGAGAGGACTTTAAGATGATAGGTTTTATTTTTGGGAGCAATTTTTAATGGTATTTGATGATACAAAGGGATTTATTGGTGGTAATAATTGGTTGGGCGAGTTCCTTTTTATATTGGAGGAGTGACAATCTTGTAAATATAAAAAGATAAACACTATAGAGTGGTCCCCCATATATCTGGTTTCTACATTAATTAATATTATTAGATAAAAATGGTGGAATGGTATAATTATTTATAGGGAATTTCATTTTTTTCATGATTCTTGTTCATTTGGCCCCAGAATATTAAATTTTAATCACTATTTAAACTTGTATTACATCAATTGTTTTAATTAATTTTACTTACAATTATTATTTTTTATGTGAAAAAAAATTTAAAATAATATAAATTTTAAATTATTCTAATTAAAAATATTTAATTGATTTTTCAAAATTTAAATCAATGAATTGGTAGAAATTAATTTAAAATTATTCACGAAGATGGTTTGGGAAAACTGGTTTCAAGTTAAAAATGATCAAAAGTACACTAAGTTATTATATGATAATTAAATATAAAAAAATTAAAATAAACAAAATGGTATTAATATATGAATTATTTATCTAATAATTTATTAAAATCAATTAAAAATTCAATTTAACATAATAAATTCATAAGTTGGAAAATCAATTGTCAATTATAATTCAGTATTTCTCACTATTCATCAAAAATGATACATCTCATAAAAATATCAAAAATTAACCATAATATAATTTTTATATTATGATTTCTAAAATGGAGTTTATTTTTTCATATTAAATTTCAAAAAGTATAAAAATTTATATTTTATTTTGGTCCTCCATTAAAATGCATCAAAATTACCTTAATAACAGTATTGTTTTTTGCACAATATTGGGGTTCTTCTAATTTTATGAAAAAAAATAAATTGGATGAATTTAAAAAATATTTTACTGAATATATAATGGATATATTTCATCAATATCATACACTAATAGTAAATAATATAATATAGTAATACAAAACACCTTTAGGAGGATAAAAATTGTTTTTACAAAATAATTTCATTTATATCCCATTGGTATTTTATTTTTAGTTGTAATTATTTAGTCACCAATGGATTCATTTTATATTATTATAATAAATATATTTTCATGTGTTATTTAGTCTGACTCATTATATATAATTTAATGTCTTGGATGTGACAATCATTTTAATTAATAATATCAAAAGTATTCAGTTAAAATTGTCTTTCTTGTAATGCATTACATCGAAGAAGGTTATTGTTGCATATAACGCAAGCTAGACCAGGGTTTCATTCATTGAGAGCTATATAATATATCAGATTTACTTTATATATAAAATATATCAAAAGAAATTGAGATGTTATATTCCCTTCTTTTCTAGGTGTTTCATGTCATATACCCCGTCAAATAAGATGTTATTCTTTTAGACATTTGGGGAATTACATATATGATGTGGATGGGTATACACATGTCAAAAAGATAAAAAATATGGATTTTATTTATGCTTATACAAACAATTTTTGGATAATGAGTTATAGAATTTGGGTGAGGTGGGAAGCGTATATTAGGGGAATTGGATTTGATCTAAATTGAAGGGAGGAATAAGAGATGCATTTATGGAATTTCATATGTATGATTTTGGATGAAATCATAGTTTATCAATATAGAAATAAGTTATAGTGATGAATATAAAATTAGATACAAACTACTTACTATATAATATATCATCCTCTTTGTAACATGCCATATATGTTACTTTCTATGATGTTTAGAGTATTTTTTATTTATTAAATATAAAACGGGGCGTTAATTAAGGACTTATGATTTATATCGTGGGACAGATAACTTTAGAATATACCACCTAAAGACTTCAAATAACTTATTGAACCTATAAATGACGTGGCTTATCACACAAACTTTTTATATTGTACGAAGCATTTTAGTATACTCTGAGGATACACAAATAAATGATTCATAGTACCATGTGATGAGTATCTAACTATTCATGTTGTGAATACATTATAAGAATCATTTATATATAATAAAAGTTCTAACCCACTTTTTCTTATGGTTCTACAGACTATATATTATAATGAAATTACCATGAATCCAAGTGTATGACATGATGTGTCATGGGAAAACATAGAAAGATTGAGAAGGGTGTTCGAGACACTATATATCATTATTTATATTCCAATTAGGCCAATTCAAAATATTTTAACAATTTTGAAACTCAAATTAATATTTGAGGGACTATATGATATGTAATACAAAGGTATATTCCATTTATTGGATTTTTTTACATTATTTCCTCTATATTCTTAACTGAGTGTAAGAATTGGACACATGAGTAATTCATTGTGTTTTATTTTTTATAGAGAATAATGGATCTTTTTAGTGTATTATTATTATTATTTTCATATTCAGGGATATATGAAGGTCCCCATCATTATGAAGATGTCATTAGTGTGTAAGAGATTTATTCATTGCATGGAGAAGGCTAGTAAAACCCTGAAAGATTTTTTTATTTCATAGAATGAGTTCGCTCAATGTATTTTAGTCTAGGGACCCCCATGTGATCTGGATTAGGACTTCTATCCTTGGTGTGTGGGTCCCCATTATGGCTTGAAATTAAAAAACCTCGAACCCAAAGTGGTGCAGGTTCCTCATACTGTAATGTCTTCCAATCCCATACTAATTCATGTGGTCATAACTGGTTTGTATTGGGAACTCAATTGTGCCACACTATATATTGGAGGCTTCTGACAAGAATTAGGGGAGAGATATGTATAGTGGGGAGACTATACCCCTAGTTACTGAGTTACCACATATTTTAATAATTATACAACAATAAAAAATAAATTTCCGAGTGTGGAAATAATGGGAACAATATGATATGATGAAAAATAAAAAATACAATACAATAGAAACATCCAATAAATAATAATGGAATATTGTAACGTCATGTTGTAATGTAACTAAATTTCATGCTATAATTTTTTTAAATGAAATACTTGAAGACTCAAACAATGACTCAGAATTCTCCAGTTCCAAAACCCATGTCGGTCCCATCTTCAAACACCAACCTATCACACAAGAATCAAGAAACAACAAGATCCTTTAAAATTTTCCATACCTACATCCACATATTCTTATCAGATACCAAACTAAATATTTAATATGGTGTGAGTATAACTCAGTAGGTCATAACCATCATGTTTGAACATAACTAGTACGATTACAAGTTCATGACATAATGAAATAAAAAGGTGTATGAACTAATTAAAAAATTAAATCAATACAATATCAACCTTCTTTGACACCATGATAGAATATCTCTAATCATGTCTTACAACCACACAAATAGTAACCATATTACCATTTTAACAAAAAACCTACCCTGACTCCATATTGAAATTTCTCAGAGAATTTCTCCCAACCAATCCAACCATAACCTAAAATCCAAGGTATAAATCACCAAAAAAACTGGGTCAAAACCTTCTGTATAATCATGACAATATTTAATTTGTTCTGATCCTGATATAAAATCATTTTATCTTATTTGTAGATCACTCCCAATATATAATCATTTCCTCATGTCTCGGGTCTAATCCCGGTATATAATCATTTCAACATGTTTCTTTTGGTGTATCCCTCTATATAAGAATTTCAACATGTATTTGGGCATATCCTATTATATAAGAATCTCAAAATGTAAAATTGGATAACACCCCATATTCACATTAAAAATTTTAAATCACATCACATATCATATCAAAAAGGATATCTCAATATCAAATCATCAAAATAAATGGTTAATTATTGAATTTACCACTATCTTTTAATTATACATTTTATTTATCCTTTGGTCATAAACGAACTATATGCCAATAATTTCACAAATTTGGAAAATACACTGTGAATTTATATCCAAAAAACACCCAAATACCATGTCATGACAAACGCACATTAATCCATTAAACTACTCATTTATAATAAATTTTTTTCTCTCTATAATTGTATAAATAAGAAAGGTAAATAACTAATTGGATAAAAAGGTTCTCCAAGGAAAAATAAATTTCATTATTTTATTATATCAGTTGCATGCTATGTTGGCACAATTTTAAATATTGAAACTACGTGATAATTATCATCCCATAGGGTTCTAGTTTAGATACAATACCATTAACTGGAACTCAATCAACACATCTAACAGAAATTTCCCATGAGGAAGAAGGTTAAGTTGATCATTATAAGGATCCTAGATCAAAACCAACAATTATTACTGTCATGAAAACTTCCCCAAAATGGTTTGATAACAATGGGAGAGAAGAAAAAACATAAACTAAATGACTTATTAGAGATTGATCGCACAAAAAAGTAATATTCAATCAATGGAGGTGCTCAACAATTTCATGGAAACTACCATTGGGTAGTGAGAAAGAATATTTGGGTTGGATGAATGAAAAATCATCCACACAACAACATTTAAAATTCTTCTAGGGATATTAAATAGTATGTATCTTCGTTTCACATAGTGTATTTTTTTGAGAGGGAAGCACCGAAAAATCCATATCCATGAATTAATATTTTATTATACCATGAATTACACGAAATGTATTACATACATGACATGTGAAAATTCCAAACCCTGTAATTTTTTCATGACATGTATTTGGAAGAGTCTACACAGCGTGTAGTACCACTACACAATGTGTAATTATCCTATAGAAAACATTAATCTCCATTTTCCCTATATTAGAATATGAATTCCTATGATACATTCGGTGAATATAAAAATCCTTATAAACCCATTTAACACATTTATACCCAGACTCTATTAATTCAAGTAACCATATCTCCCTAAACATTAGGTCATTGTCCCAAACAAAGGATCTAAATCTCTAAACATGAATCAACCTCTAATGCTCAAACAAAAAACTCATAAAGGGACTTACCTATAAATGACGAGATCTCACAATGTCCCCACAATATAACATCTCATCCCTAAGCTACACCAAGAACCAATAATGGGTGGTAGATAAAACGTTTGGCCATTATTCTCAAATATCATACTCACTCTACTAGGTCCCCTAAAAGAATCACCCACGTAGCCACTACACATAAACCAAAGAAATCGCCCTACGCCATAAATACTTTTCATAATGGCCCACAATCCATATCCGATTTTCCTCAATGGAATCATCAACACTAATCTAAATTTCTATTATATTTATCACATGAAACGGATCGGAATAATATCTATGAATTCTTTATACCTAAAAAATCATTCATTGAAATTTATCACTATTGAATGGATAATCAGTATGCCATAAGAAGACCCATATCCATTATCTCAAATATGTAAACATTCCTGGGTTCGTAAATTCTTCGTTTCATGATTCAATATTTCCCCAACCTAGGAAAAAACCAATGGAAAACATGTTGATAATACTTGGACTCTAGAGGTCCTGTTTAATGATCAGCATAGGATTTATTCCTACATTGTACAGTCACTAACCACTATATGATCAACTAAACATTCTCATATATCTCCGGCATGTGACTAGTCCAAAAAAGTGCAAAAACATCGACCTCCAACCAATAATTTGGTGAACAGTGTAGACTTCAATACAAATACTCAATAGTTTCCATATGAATATATTCTTATTAGATATTATTAAATGAAATATACATGAGTTCCATTTGTTTCTCCCATGTACCACTGAATTTTAGATCATAGGATCAGAACATATCATCAAGAACATGAAATTTCCACTTAGATTGACTATCAGTTTGAGGTCGATTGACTATAATCAAAAAAACTTGCGATCCTATAGCCTTATGAATACCCTTTTAGGAATGGAATATAAAATGAGGATCCTAATCATAAATTATACTCCCTGGACAAGCATGCTGACGAACAGACCTGCGTATATTAAAACAACCCAAATAATCAGTTGTGAATGTATCCCTTGTATGAAAGAAATTTTATTCTATCGTTAGTTGATAAACGATATCCCAAGAAACCTAATTCTTATATGTTTTCCAAGATAATCATATCAATCAATACATTGTGAGATCATCCCATATCCCTCATGAATGGTAAAAGGATACAAAATCCATGATGGACTTTGATTCCCATCATTTATCAATTGAATTTGAATCATCACCCCCTAATGATCTCCACCTCCTTCTTCAATCCCAAACAAAAGTTTTTTATATGTAGTTCATGAAACTTATATGTCATACCAATGTATTTTTACATATTGAATCATGATTCCCTTTCATCATCCCCTCATGCAATCTGAGAGGAACACATACTCTTCCATAAAAAATAAAAGAATTATCTCATCCAAGAGACCATATAGATTGTTTATCCCCACCATTTAAGATGTTTTCTATATTTATTCCCTCTAGATCAGAAGAAATATCATTCTAGTTCCATTCCAAAATCATGGTTATAATAGATGTCGAAGTTTGAGAAACATGTTTTTGGGAATATGAAATACCTATATGTAAGTATTTAATTGGGGAAATCACCATTCTCACATCCTCAGACTCTCATACTACCTTTCCCTGCATCTTAAGACTCAATGAATTGGAAACCATGCTTTCCTTTCCTACTATATAATCCAACATGAATTTGAAAGACAGTAGATACATAACCCACCTCCATCATCAATGGGTCAGGTCCTAATGGGAAAAGATGTATCTATGCCTTTTGTGGTCTATGTATACCAAAAAAATTTCACACAAGTTATAATGTCTCGATAATATCATGTTATGTACAACTACTAATAACACCATATAATGACTATTATAATTCCACTCATGATGTATCATCTCTCTAGAGACATGGTAAACCACTTGATCCTCCGGCACCAGAAATACTCAGAGTCTAAGTTCAGATGCATCATAATTCATGGAATATTATTTTCCCAACACATGTAATTTGAGGATATGTGATGAGGTCGGATGATATTTCGTCCCATGATCTCTCTTATAAGTATCTAACAAAAATTTAATTCACCACTTTCTTGGTTAGACCAAAAATTTGTGTTTTTAAATGGAAAATGTTCTGGAAAAAGCGCTGATAATAACCCACTAATCCCTTAAAGTAGTGAATCCCATATAAATTATTGGGCTACTCACAAGATTGTACGACTACAATGATTTCTTATTCTACTAATACTCCATCCTCTAAGATGACATGGATAATGAAGTGCACATTATCATTCCATAAATGACATTTGGTTAGATTAGTGTAATGATAATGCTTTCTCAGCGTGGTCAGAATGATGTGAAGATGTTAGGAATGATATACTACCGAATGGAAGTAAAATAATATTTAACGAACAAAAACCAAAAGAAACTGATTCTGAAAAGGTTCAATGATCTTATTCATCAAGGCCATAAATACCACCAATGAATTGGTCAAACCAAACAACATCACAAAGAACTCAAAAAATCATATCTTCTCTTGAAAACAATCTGAGGTATGTTAGATTGTATCACTCTCAAGTGATGGTATAATGATCATAAATAAATGTTAGAGAACATATTATAACCTATTATTTGATTGAATATATCATCGATTCACAAAAGTGGATACCAGTTGATTAAATTGTTCTGGTTCAATCTTCAATGGTCCACAGATAAATGCAAAGACCCATTAGTCATCTTAGTGAAGAGAACTAGAGAACCCAAAAGAGATGTACTTGGACATATGAAACATTTAGATTCTATATCTTCCAAAGTAACATTCAACTCTCTATACCCTATTAGTTATATTCTAAATGGTGTGATAGAAACCATCTCTGCTCCCAACACCAACTCATTTGTAAACTCGATCTCTCACTCGTGTGGTAATCCATTGAACTCTTCAAGGGAAAAATACTGAAAATGGTATACCACTGGAGGAATATAATCCGGATTCATTCTATAATTATCTATAAGAAGACTAGATATCTATGATACGTTATAATATAATGTACTTTGAATTGGCTATGCCTGACCAGCTTGAAGATCCCACTCAACATATTAAGAATGCCTGCCTCCTACTAGAGATAAAAAGGAAAATCACCACTAATAATAACCAATATGATCATGTCATAGAACTAATAAATCCATACAAAAATATAATCAAATACTTTTCATTTAAAACATGATATATTCCCAAAATTAATAATATCCACTAATATCCAGAGAAGACACCTTGAAATGTTTGATATTATCTAACTATATGTAGTGTTTTAATGGGGGAAAACTTCAAAATTTTCTACATTCATGTAAAAACTATATAAAAATTATAAGATAGAAAGGAATAATATTAAACTATAACAAATAAAAAACAAGTAGATGTAGATGATACTAGAATTACACCTCTAACAGAAGACAATCCTACTTCAATGCTGTAATAAACCAATGTTTTATCAATAAAAATTAACATCTTTTAATTATTTCATAAAAACACATGAAATCAAAACTCAAGGAACTAATATGTACTATGTGACCTTTAAACAAAACATTGTCACATCTTTGATCTGAATTTCAAAAATCTGACATTCACGGCTATGGACAATAAGATGTTTGGACTCTGATAAGACAACCATAATTTTTTGGTTAATAGTAACTGACCCTAATGAATAGTAATGTTACCATTTGGAATAGTAATTTGACCCTTATGAATGTAAATTGATCATGTAAGTAGTATCCTTAGAAATTAATGTTAAAATTAAATATATCTGTATTATAAGTGACAATATGATATTTCTTTATTTTTATAAGTCAAAAATATTAAATTAAAAATTTATGAATAATTTAATATTTCAAAATAAAAATTTATTTTCATAAAATATATTCATAAATTATTGTTTTTATTTATTTGAATAATATGATAATTTGATGAGACCTTAGCTAACTTTTCATTGTATTATAAAATCAATTAGAATTTTAAAATATATATTTTTCATGAAAACGTTGACTTTATTTAAAAATTAAATATACCATATTTATAAAATCATTTTAATAAAATGAAGTTCATTTTTGGATTATGCACATCAAAACAATAGTTAGGGTTAATTTATGGGATTCTTCTAAAATACTAGAATTTTTTATGAATAGTAAAGTATGATAATTAACAATTAATGATAAAACCTGAATTTATGTGTCATGATTGTGTCATGGATGAGGTAAATATCTATTGGTATGAAATCACATGATATATTTACTATTTTTGGTCGTGTAAAAAATGACTATTCATTGTCAAGATAAAAAATGTTAAACTAATGATTAAAATAATGTGGACACCCCCGCCCCTTCTTCACCACTTTAAATACCACCCCACATTATCTCTTCTATCCACTAATCTAAAGACTTTTCCATGTCCAAATTCTTCTAAAATATACCCCTAAGCCCCTATTCAACGTCCCAAATCCCTTGGTCTCTTCAAAATAACAAATCCTTCAATTTAATGAGGTTCTAATGAACAATATATTCAAGAGCTAAATTTCACTTTTAATTTATTTTATTTTCATCCAAGTACCATTCTTTTATTTATATTTACTCAACTCCTTTCATACAAATGATATTATAACTCTTGTACCATAAATGTACTCATTTTTTTAAATAATTAATTAATTCATCATCATCTATAATTTTCCCTCATTTTATATCTAAATGAAAACACCATCCGAGATGTGTTAATTTATCACCTTCATGGATGACGAGCATTCAATTTCTTATACCCTCTTAAATTCTACTCATGAAACCATTTTTATGGTTTCAAAACACTATAATATATGTATAATTTTTTTTGAGGTTCTGATATCTTTTTGTACAAATGATTTTAATTTATAATGAATAATGTGTTCGATGTGATCAAAAACCTCAAATTAACAAAATGGTTATCATTAATGTTTTATATAATGATTAAAATTCACTCCAAATAAAAAAATAATTATAGTAACCAATTAATCTAATATATTTTCACTAATATCATATAACTAAAATTCTATACAACCATTCTCATCATAAATGTTTATCCTAACATGCATAT
Source organism: Viscum album (assembly GCA_963277665.1). Taxonomy (NCBI): domain Eukaryota; kingdom Viridiplantae; phylum Streptophyta; class Magnoliopsida; order Santalales; family Viscaceae; genus Viscum; species Viscum album. The sequence goes on from OY728121.1 coordinate 113,717,495, forward strand.
AAGTCATCCAATTATGAAAACCAATGAAAAAAACAATTAAATTGAACCTATTTACCCATCAAAAAGTCATGAATGAAATAAATAAGGTTATACTAAATCATTTATATAAATAATATGTTACTGAAATATTAATTAACTATTGTATCTTGGTTATCTAGGACATTAAGATCATGTGAATGACACCATTAGACTTAATTGAAGGATTCTACCCGATCCTCCTTTATTCCTTCCGGTTTCTCTATATTTATTTTTATGCAAATTATGTTATATGTTATATTTATGTACATATTCTAAATTTTGTGTACATTCTATAAACTCATGTATCAAGATCAATTCACTATTATCTTTAGGTTATCTACATGTTTATAAATGGTCCCCTCCTCAATACTTCCCGAAAAGCAAACCCGTTTGAAGGGAACTTCCGGATTTCTTACTCAATTTTAAGAGGACTCTCTAATCATTTTTAAGACACCATGTACATTGATTCCCTAGTTTTAAAGTCATGATACATTATATATCAGATTATTTTAACATTATTTTTTAAGGACACTCATGGCCCGAATGGATCATCAAAGTGAGATCAGGCAAGGATTATTCGTGAAATGTTATATTCTTATGATTATATATTTTGGATAGAGTTGGTGTTGGACATAATAAATATGCTTCATGAGGAACCTAGAGGATATTGTTTTTTACCAAGAGAGGGGAATTATCTTACTAGGGATGTTTCCATTTGAATATCAGGCTAGATTTGGAAGTCATGTTTAATCCTATGTGATGAATCTTATGTATCTTAGTTAATTGGGAGTCAAAGACCATGTATTTCAGAATGGAATGGGGATTATACCCCTGTTGGAGGTCTATAAGAGCACATGGTGGGACTTATACATTAAATTGACCAATATGATGAGTATGGTTTTTGAGAAATACACTCAGGGGGGGTGACCATTTAATTTGTGAATGGGTATTACATCTATGAAGAAGGCCGATGATGGATTTGGGTGGATTTCATGATCACTAAAAACCTATAACCAAACAAAATTCATTATCTATTTGTGAAATGAGTGGAAGGAGTATACATGAAAATCATTTTATGGAATAAGTTTCGAAGAGAGATGGTGTGGAGCATATATGTGGAAGCTGTCGAAGGAAGATATAATTCCCTCTGAGGCGGGTCAGATTACATGTGTGGGTCGGTGGTGTGAAGACCATCCCATTCCACTCAAACAAGAAACATCAAAATCTTATTGTTGAGTGTTAATCCATAGTTTACACAATGTGTTTATTATGTTTGGGAAATGATGTTTTTTGTCATGCATTTTAGATGTGGAGGGGCTCACTTCACATTGCATGGGCATACGTCACCACAGATCTTGCATAGTTGGGTTGGGCATGGATATAGAACATCTTAGTTATAATGATGGATGGAGTGGTGATTAATGATGTCCTTGTTAACATTCAAATGTAGAAAATCTATAAAAATTTTCATACCTAATATGAGAAGAAAAATGTAGGTGGCAGACTTGGACAACAAATGATGTGGAGTGAGCCAAAATAATTGGTGGAAAATGACACATAGAGACGTGAGGTGTAGCTACACTGATCCTAGATAGGCGAGGGATATCTAGAAAAAAACCAGTCAGAAAGATGTGATAACATAACAGAGTCAGCCTAGTGAGACCCAGGAATGTTGTTTCGTGAAGATTAACGGCTTCTAAAGATGAGCTTCACGAAGATTAGGTTATTTTAAAAGGTTAGGGTAATTTTGAAGGAATATTAATTTTGAAATATGATGAAAATTCCATAGGATGATGTTTTACTTCATTAGAGGAGTGCTTCACGATTTTGGAATACCTTGAGAAGCCTCAAGTTCCTTGTATTGACTTCGTCCTTCATGAAGGGAGTATGACTTTGCTATTGCCATCTCCACCTTGGGTGGAGTATTTTATGAACACCATAAAGGGGGTTTCATGAATCCCATGTACCATGGTTGATCTATCATAGGTCTGTTTTACAATGATCAAGAGGTTTGCGAATTGGGAGAAATTCAAAAGCCCATGATTGAGGAAACCCACACTAAAATATCATAATGAGGGGGTTTTATATTAAACGTGTTTTTCAATGATTGGATGTATTTCATGAATAATTTATAAGATTTGAAAATGGGTGTTGCTCTGTTGGACTCATGGAGACACACTCAATTTCTCACATGGTCGATAATCATCATCAGAATCATGGAGGAATGCAGTCCCGACATGGCATGGTTCATGAAAGGGACTTCTTGTCTAGTATATCTGTGAGCTCTGGTCATTCATGAAGGATCGAGGAATAACAAAGTGGTCCTTTAAGATAATGTTTGGCCTTTTGGCATGAATATGATCTAAACAATCCATTTCTCCATCCACAATTCAAATATCATGTATTTCAACAACAACAAAAATCCCCCTAGGAATGGGAGCCGATGGGGATTGTATCATCAAATTCTGAGAGAGAATCATCAAAAATCATCAATAGGAACCCGCTCACAAATCTAACTCATGAAGGATTCATGTGAGTCTCATGAGTGATGCCATATTTCATGGAGGCCACCAAAAAGACACATCCATCCATAAATATATAAATAGATATGGGAGCGGGCCCTCAATGGAACATGAATTCATGTGATGAAATGGTTTTATCTAAATTTTTTCGATTCTCAATATCACCGGGAATGTGATCACCAAGGAATTTTTTATAGAATTATTCTTCTGATATTTTTTCAATGAAAATTATGTTTAGTGAACTGTAAACCTGAAATAGAGTCTCTATGATGTGAGCCTTGTGACCCGGAGCACTATGAATATGCTCTACGAATAGGCTTCTTGAATGACCTCCATGAACTAGAAATAGAATACAAATAAGTATTTAATCCAATGGATACTGTTAAATTCAATTAAGATGCTACTAGGAGAGATGAACTGAATGATAACATCATGATCAATGAGTGTGCATGAATTTCCTTGGACCAAGATTCACTAATCAAACTTCTGTAAGAGTTACCAAAGGAATAATGTTGTTCAAGAGGCTACCTATTTATGGATTCTCCTTGAGAGATGATGTCTTCATCATGGTGGCGGATAGGGATAATAAATCTTACAGTTTAATGGGAATACAAGGGTTGTATCAATTTCAAAGGGATATTTTAGACCACATACGGAAATACCACACACCCAACACAGTAGACTACATTTACAACCTTTTTAACAACATTGATTGGGATAATATGGAGGATGAAGTATCTCTATTTTATATCTGATGATAATCCTAGTTGGTTTGGGGGATCCATAGAAGGGGTGGAATTATAGCAGATATTTGTGTTAGTGAAGTAACTTCATAGAGGAGTGGGGCTAGTCTTACTGGGCATGTGCATCATGCCGACAATTCATTGCTGAGATTAAGTAGGTACAACTTTATTATGAATAATGGACATCACAGTTCCATGTTTACCATCTGCAATACCTCATTCCCCAACTACTGAGTTGATAGTCACTAGAGACTAATACATTCATTATTCATCATGGGGATATTGGATGTAGCCTCTGGAAGCATCACCAAATCACAAGAATCCTGATTTTGGGGGTGATGTATGAATAATTAATCCTTGTAGAGAAATAATGTGGGGACCAATAGTAGTTACTAGCTTTATTTAAGGTGCATCTAGATCTATTATAGGGAACCAGGGATGAGAATTTGAGGATAAGGTATTTTCCCTTTAAGAAGTGGTTAAGATATTTCTTGGATAAACTAGTGATTTTACTACTTGAAGGATAGAATACATTAAGGATGATTTTGAAAAGGCCTCTAATGTGTCCCGAGGGATCCCATTTGGTAATGGAGGGATAAATATTTTTTTCTAGAAGCAACCTAGTGGTAGATATGTTGATACATTTAATGACTGATGTTCAACAAATAATTAGGCTGGACAGATTCCTCACATCACTTATTTTTTGTTGGATTCTCCTAGTGAGATATAAAAACAAGGGGTTTTGGCCAAAGATATTCATAATAGAAAAGATGTTGGTGATAGGGAAGCCTTTCAGACATGCAATCCCAGTACTGGGAAATTTATATAATGTGCTTTGGAAAATCAGTGATGGGAAGATGATGATGTGTATTTTTCATCCTTTTCACTTTCATTATAGTTGGCTGTCCACAAAGATGGAGAGTTAGGAGTACCCAAAAAACATATCCCATAAATGAAAAACACCTATCTTTCAATCTTAAATATCATAGGATGTATCTCATTAAAATTGGGCATGGTATAATTTTTGGTGATGTTCTTATTAGTAGATAATTTCATATTTCATATGTTCTACCAGCTAATGGAGGAGGCGACTTATGGATGTGTAGAGAGAGGGGAATAGACATCGTAATGCATGTCATTTTCAAGAGGGGTACTGGTATGAAGAGTTTACTATGATACTATTTGTGATTCATACAATGCACATTAGTTTTTAAAGAAATTCAGGTGTCTATAAGTATTGAATATAAATATAAACTCATAGGTGTGTAATGAGTGTCCCCGTTTTGCGATGAGGCAGCTCTGGTGCATGTTCAAAATCAACCAAAGGAAGATATAGAATGACCTTCAACCATCAACAAATTTATCTGATCTCATTCATGAGCATGAAAATATTTTGGTGAGAACATACCTCAGGGATATGGTGAGAAAGTGGACTACCCGATCCACTGTAGGGGTTCTCACTATAATGTAGGTATGGTGGTGAACAATTTTTAGATGATTCCTTAGCGGTAGAGCTAGTCTGCTGGGTAGGATAACAGTAGTGGGTCTAGTAGTTCATGTTCCTATATAGGCAAGTGATGAAAGGAGAAGAGTACCAATGCCAATCCCAACTTCATTGGGAAAGAAAACCCAATAAGAAGGATATCCATCTAAGGATGTGCCTAGGAAAATGTTTCAGGCTCCAAAGAAGTAGTTATGACACATGGGCATTCCCAGTATTGCCATCATTCATGATGCGTGGGAAAACTGGGACCCTAATGTGTAGTTCACCAATGATCATAGAATTTCATTACACTGAAATAGTTATGAGATGTATATTTATGTGATTGTCCATTCCAAGGATATTTTTCTCATTTATTGGGACAACGGGAAGTGATTTTTTGTAGAACTGGTAGACCTGTTGCATTCCTGGGTCACTATGGATCCACTGATTGTCCAGGTGAATGTGCTGCTTGATAAGACCTCTCCCCCACAATTTTTAGCAGTTGAACTGGTTGTGTGTGAACCATTTCTAGAGGAGTCTAGTGATTCATGTGGAAGTGAATCATATAGAGAATCTCATATGGTAGGAAGTGTTGGATCCAATCAAGTAAGTATGTTGATCATATATACCTATGATATAACATGTTCCTTATATCTATTTTATAACGTTTTTTACAAATGCTAATGAATCAATAAAATATGATGGGGAGGTCTGAGACAGATCTAAGAAGGATGGAATGGGGGCCTCAATCCATTAAAGTGTGAATATGGGATCCCATACCAATTTTTTTGACGTAGGTAGTCAATAATATGTGCCTAAAATTGGGGGTTCTATAGTGGAAGGTTCCCTGCCTGAGGGGATATCTGTGAACCTTCACTAAATCCATGATAGGGTATACAGTTAATGAAATTACCTTCCTCCTCCTTGTCTTTGAAAAAATCCTTTTCCTTCATATTCGTGAATGAAATATTTTGGAACAAAAATTCTGATGGTGATCATAACTCAACCACAAATTCCACCGCTCGCATTAGTTATGCTTGAGGATAAGGTGGCCATAGAAAATGCAAATCTCCTAGATGAAATGGATGGAAAGGCTATAGTATTCAGTTCAGCATAAATGGTTCAATTATAGGGGATTGATTAGAACATTCCTTTAACAGATGAGATTGATATAGGGACCACAATAAGGATAGCTAAATGATTTCTAGTGGTTTGGATGGTCAAAGAGGGGCCACCAAAGGTGGTTGTTGGAGAAGAAAATGTGATGGGGGAACTGGAAATGTGGTTAGTTTCTGAGGAGATTGGGGGGTGCTAATTTGGTTTCACATTCTCCTATATTTCCACCAGTGGTGGCTGTAGGTGATGACGATGACATTTTTCTACCATCATTGGTATTCAAGGAATTTTGGATGAATGTATCCACCTCCATGAGACCATAGGGTGCGTTAGAGGATTATACCATAGTTGGGGAGGTTGAAATGATGTGTCTTTTGTATATAGTTCTAGAACCATTTATACAAGAGGAACTTCACCTTGAATACCATGTTGATACTGTAAAAGTGGTCTTTCCTCAATACGAGACCGCGTAGGCTAAATATTTTCAATATTCTTTCCCATGGGTATCCAAGGAAACTTGAGATGTCCATCACATGGAATTGAGGAAAATGGTAAATTTATCATTCATATCAAGATAGGTGATTTTCCACAATGGATGTGATCTCTTCGTTATTGGTTAGTAAGTCTGTGGATAGGTGGGGTGAATTCTAGCTCTCTCAATGCACTAACTTGAGACTTCCTCATCAATCAAGAATACATGGAATGTACACATCGTGATTTGGCCTAAAATATGCATAGAGATGGGGGATACCAATATCTTTATAAATTTGATGAAGAAATTTCCCACCTTGAAGGGATGACATTAGATCAAGCAACAATCACTACCACTAATCTTGAGATCATTAGTAGTATGAGGGATCAAATGACATGGGATGAGTCCGTTGAGGCAGAGTGCATAAAGAGTGAGGCTGACTGCTAGGATGAGATGTTATAATAGAGTAATAGGGTCAAATACATATGATTCATGGTTGAATATGAAATGGAAGACCAATTTCTGTGATAATGAATCCTAGAGGCCACTAATTAATGTATGACTGAGCTTCAATGCTCAATCAATAAAGCATAGACGTAAATGTCAAATTATGGCTGAGGAGAATCTCTACTATGTGGATGACCATCCAAAATAATGGGTTTTTTAAATTTAATGATAAAAATTATTTCCTTTTTATACTATATTACGTTGATAACATTTCTGATACAACCAAAAACCAATCCCTAAACCAATGTGGGTTATGCCCGATGTGGGAAATAATGGAAGGCCAGGTGATTTCTCATCAAATGAGTGTTATAGACAATGATCAATTACTCAAGGTCTTATATTATTGAATTACCAGAGAGTCTTTGTAGGATGAGATAATACAAGGTTAGATACAAATAATTCTCTTTTAACAAACAACATGATTTCCCAATGTATACTAGTAAATGAATGAAGTAATGCTAGGGGAATGTAATTATACCCAAAAAAAGGTAATGGAGGGTTGTGAATCACAATGCCAAAATCCAAAAGATAAAAAGTGTGGCATGGAGATACATGATAACTTCGGTCCATATTCAAAATATAGTATCTATAATGTTATAAAAGAATGGGGAACAACATATGGGGGTTAACCATTGACCATGTTCAAAAAATGAACCTATCATAGATATCCCTTAGGGATGTGGGTCCAATATGGGAAGTGAGCCTTCTCTAGACACTATCCCATTTGGGGTTCCCTTCAAGCATGGTGGAAAATGATTATCCAAATTAGGGGCACTTGAAGCATGGAGAAAAAGTGATGGAATATTCCAATGGATTGAAACACTCCAACACATACAACATCATGGCTTAGGGGACATTGGTATAGGATTTTTGGTCTAAAAAAAGGTCTGACTTCTACTCCTAGGGAGCATTATCTTGGATATAGAGAGACAACTGAAAATAAAAATGATGTGTTATTTAACCCGACCCATAATAGAGGACCTCTAAGTTGAGGTCCTAGGATGAATTGTAGTGTTCTATTATACAATAAGGATGTCGGACATGAAATTTAACTTCATGTGTGTAGAACAATGCATGGAATAGTTTAATGTAGTTTTATCATGATTCATTTCAAAATTTAATGTCACACTACAGGGATATTCCACAAATTTTATGGTCATACGATCTAGAACATAAGTGAAACATTTTTTCTTGGAATTAACATGTGTGACACTATTAGTGATAAACTCTAATGGATGGTATAAGGGATATTCTAGCAAACAAAACCCTAAAAAATATATCATGTTGAAAATCAGTACAATGGCGAAGGAAAGACCTAATAGAGATTCAACTGAGGGGTTGGAATCGTGATTACATATTTGGGAATTATTATGTATCCCATAAGGAATGTAATCAATCTATTCATATTACTGAAACATGGAATGGTAGGTGACTAATGTTTGTAGTAACCGAAAACTATTTGATGAGGAAAATTGAGGCATCCCACATTTTTCGTGGGGAATCCTAGGTTTAGAACATGGGGTAAAGGTTTCCATCCATCCCAAAAATATTTTCTGTGGCATCACGATTTCAAATAGGGTAAGAAACATCATATTTAAGTGGAATCCTAAACATTTCTCAGGTAAGACTTCAATTTAGCGTCAAGCACTATGGACCAAGGGGGAAGTATTCTAAAAGATATGTGCATGGAATGGTTGTTTTAACCTGATGTGAATGAGGAACAAGTAGGTTCACAAAGAATAACATGCACAAAAAGGGAAGGCTCGCAAACAATCTAATTTTGTGAATCTTGGACTGAGAATATGAGTTTATGGTCATAGATCTTGGGTTGTTGGCATCATTGAATATGTATATGCAACACGAAAGAGTAACAACCCAGACAATAATGAGTGGATAAAAAACCCCACACAACACCACATACTCTAAAGAGGATCCTTATATAGTTTAAAGTCATAGTGGTTGGGTTTGAGAAATATGTTTATTTTCATGATGTAATGGATAAAGAAATAGGGACAGAGGGCCAATGGGTTTATGAATTTGTGGATGAGATTGAAAATACAATGTTCGGGTGTCATTACATATCCCATGAGTATATGAATAAATTTTCCATGATGTTCTAGAATCTTCCATGGTATAATACCACTCTCATTGGGGGATATCCTCTCTGATTAGGGCATTTGAGGTATCCCACTGTTATCGTGGGGCATCCTATGTTTCGGGCTTGGGGTAAACTTTTTTAACTATCCCAAAAATATCATGAGAGGTTTCCCATTTTCAAATGTGGTAAACATCATCTATTATTAGTAAGAATCCAGATTCTGGATGGGGTAGAAATGTTTATTAATGTCTTTTGTTAAAGACATCATTATTTTTAGTTTAAAGTCTTACAAAATGGACTATATCAGATTCAAATAGTTTAATATCATAATTCATAGACATGCTGCAAACAGTTTTTGTCCATGTTGCCTAGACCATTGGATTAATATTAGTATAATTTATTAAGCTTGCACCGGGTTCTTAGTTTGAAATTATTTGTCTGGGACATAGGTTCCTCATTTAAGGTAAAAGAAATTTGACCGATGAGTGGGGTATTCGGAAATAGATGTCTGTAGTGAGGCATAATGACATAACCTTTGGGAATGAGGGAATATGAGTCCCACAAAACACTAAATCTTCTAGAGATGACTCACATATATTTTAGAGCCATAATGCATGTATTATAGGTTATCAATTTAAGGTCATGGAGTTCATGCCAATGAGAGGTGGAAGTTCCTCGAGAGGGTATGTGTAGTGTAGTGTTACAACAATACTATGTTTAATAATGGACTAAGAGGTCTACTCCTCATGACGCATTAATAGGGAGGATCACACAAAGTTTAAGGTCCTGATTATATGACTTTGAAGGTTAGTTTAATGTCATGATGTTTGACCTAAATGAGGAATTATTTAGAGGAATAATTGTACGATGGAATTGTAACAAAGATGATGTGAATGTGGGACATGGAGGCCGAATTTAACAAACTCATTAAGAATAAACCATGCATATAGTTTAAAGTCATGATTCATGGATCATGATTCCTAGTTTATGGTCAGAGAACAAAGAACTTTGAAAACTGTTTATGGTCATGTTGCATGGATCATAGGCACTTAGTTTAAGGTCAGAGTGTTTAAACCTAGAATGTTGTTTAATTTATAGATGTAGGGACATATAAATTTGGTTTAATATAATTTGATATGGATGGTAGTTATAAAATAATTTAACATCATGAAAATAGAATGATGGTCTTAAACAGATTTTCATCGTCTGGATTGGACACATATAACTCCTCCAACGAAGTGCATCATGAGAAACATGGATTTGGATGGAGGATTAATTACCTCTACATATATAGTTATCAAAGAGTATACACCATTGGAATATACATTTTTTATTTTGTGAGGTCCTTCCCACTTTGGATTCAAATTTGGTGACCTTATTCCATGTATCATTAGAGTTCAAAGGGATAATACCGTGTTACCCTGGATGAAGGGGAAAAGTGAACCTTCTTGTTGAATTTTCTTTATATCTTTATTAGGTGACTCTCAAAAAATTTTAGGACCTTGCTATATATATATTCATGGGAATCTAGATCAGCTACAAAGATTTCTAACATCCTATCTCTCATCTTCTTGTCACAGAATGAAATCCAGAGTTTTGGAAACATAATATTAATGTGATAAATTAGCTATGTTCTATACAGTAGGGAATATAGCGTCACATGGGAGGAATTTGCAGTCCTTTTTTGATAGGCCCAAGGGGAAATGAGGAGCTTGTCAAGCCAATGTTTCTTGTTCTATACCACCATATTCTATAAAATTTTATATTGTATATTTTTGAATGCCTCAATCAGTCCATTTTCCTACATTTTGATAAAGGGAAGTGTGGTTTGACCAGATCCTACACTTGGCATGAATCCTTTTCATCTTCGCAGCTCAAAAGATGGATCCATTATCTATTAGAATGGGGTGACGGACTATGACTCATTGATTTATATAGGACCTCATGTATTCAATCACTAACCTGGAATTGGATTTATTGCGGGTAATTTATTCTTCCCACTTGGAGAAGAAATCTTTTGTAGTCAAAATGAATTTGTACTATGGAGTTCTTGCTGGAGGATATGGTCCAAAAACCTCAAGTCCCCATAATGAAAAGAACCTAGAATTCACGGTGGTGTGGAAGAGATCTGATGTTCCATACAAAAGTTTGGCATGAATATGACACACATGACTCCTATTGGAGTGCTCGATGAAATCATGGACCATGGTAGCCCAGAAATAGAACTACATCTGAATCTGATGGGTGTGTTTCAACCATTCCTGATGAGTTCCATACGACCCAACATGAAATTCATGAATAACCTGGGGAATATATTCCCCATGAATTCAATATAGGAAACTTACATCAAATCCATGTATATAAAGATTCTTCTTGATATAATGTCCATTTTGGAGGGTTAACTACGCAACACATAAACAAGTTTCCTAACATTCAGCTCTGTATGAATAAAGGATACCACGTTGAAGGTACTCAATAAATGGAGTTTCCAAATATTAGGTTTCTTCTACTATGGATGGACATGGAAATCCTAATGTGGAAGAAGATGTGGTCATCTTGTTTTCCTTCATGATATCGGCATCATCAATAATTCCATGATTGATGAATATTCAATGTCCCACATGAATGAACTAGTCATCCTAGTCAGGAAATTTATGATATGTGACTAATCATTCCAATGAATAATCTCGACCCTTCTATTACCACAGAACATGATTCACCTATGGATAAGAATGAAACTAGGCATTTAGATTGGTGGTGAACTCCAGTAGGGTATTGAGTTCTTACTTTTTGATGATGCAATAACTATTGATCTATTTTAGGACTAATTTTCGGTCTCCCTTCACATGAAATTTGGGAAAACCAATCTTGAGGTTTATATTAATACTAGTTATGAGAGCATGATACTCTACATTTTTTTGGTGTGTGCTTCATGAATCATGAAAGAATATGAAAAGATAGAATGTTACCGGGTGATAAAGATGATCCATATGCCTAATATGTTGATCTTGGGATCATTATTCCTTAAACTAGTTGGGTTCTGGGGGGGAACCATTAAAATGAGTTTTTCAACATGGAATAACTTATTCCACTAAATGGATGGCCTCATATGGAAAATCTACATCAAGAAGAAATTATTATGAAGTTGGTTGAGGGGATAGAAATATGTCCAATTCATGAACCTCAATGGATTTATAAGAGATGAACCTAATGTTGAACTACTGAAGGATCAAAACCCAACATGCTAGTCGTCCAGTCATCCAAGGATGATTTAGGATATACTTTAGTGGATCAACTATGTACAAATAATATAGCTCATGATGTTGCAGATAATGTCACAACTTCTACACTATGAAATCCAATGTGAGGTATATCTTCTTGATGAGATCACATCTATCCTCTTATTTGTGTGGCATGAAACAGAGATAGTATAAACTATTTTCTCTTCCCCATTTAACCTACTAGTAGATAGGGGTACTAAGGGATCATTCCCAAGAAGTCAGTTAGAAGACCAAAGGCCTCATGAAAATAGGAAGAATCATAACCATAGGTTATAATATGTACCAATTTTTTAAATCATAGGAAAAACTACACTTATCTCACTGGTAGAAAAATCCCTTTCATCATAATCCTTGATAATGAATTACACATTCTGTCTATATTGGAAATGATTCTCCATATATAGGATATGTGTCCTTGAATGCCTCAGAGTTATCCAAGGTTTTTGAATGAAGGTATTTGGATGACGAGTTTGATATTATATGGGATGATCTCAATGCCTCTATATCTGGTGACAATTCTGGGAATTTTTCCATAGGTAACCCCAATTTCACACATTAAGGGTTACGTATTCAAATATAGAAAGTGGTGGATTCCAAAAAAATTATTATGATCCTTGAGGTGGTCCTAACTCTATAATCTTTTGAAAACAAAATCATCTACATAACATTCCACTAGAATACTAAGGATCAATTTGAAAATAGGGATCATGCACCAAAAATAATTGGCCCTAAAATTCTTCAGACCAAATGGAATTACATGATAGAAAAATGTTCCTTGAGGTCATATGAAGGTTGTAGACTCCTCGTATTTGGGTCCATCCAGATCTGATTGTACCCATAATGTACAACCATTAAGAATAGATCTTGGAACCCAGCTATGGCATCGATCAAAAACTATGTCACTATTAGGGGAAATCCATCCTTTATATAATGTAGGTGGAGGTCCGGGAGGTCGATATACTAAAATTTTACCATTATTCATTCATAATGGAACAATGTTGGATAGACACGTTGGGTAATAAACTTCCTTGACTATGTAAGTTTTATAATCTGATCAACTTGGTCATGACCATGGAATTGTGAGAGGGATGCATCTTTCTGGGAGGTACCATGAATCTATGGTGACTTACTGGGAGGCCAAGATGATGGAAAACGTCCTGAGTGTATATTCATGGTATATCATCATATCTCTAAGAAAATGCATCAAATTTATACTTCTATTAATCCATATACTACTATTGTTCCTTGGCAGTTATGGATGCACTGATCAATGTTGTATTTGGATCTGTTATAGTGTAGAGGACCACCTAATCCAACTCATCGATGGGGGTGGATACATTCTATTTGAATGAGGATGGAGTGTCTTAAAATCATCTTCATCATATAAGGTATCTGAATCATTTTAAAGATGTTTATTCAGGACAATTGATTTTGGTGGATCACTAGTTCCTACTTGGGTAGACACATAATCTCTTATGGGTGACTCCTAATTTTCTTAAACCGCTGTGAAAGGGGCTGCCAACCATTCCCATATGGCCCTTAACCATGCGGTACATGATTGATAACAAAGCAATAGTGATAGGTATAATTTTATTAATTCAACATGGATAAATGAAATTGGGGATCATAATTTACAATGTTTTCCATAAGGGAAACCTCTTGATACTACACAAGGGCAGGAGCCTCTGGCATCACTCGAGCCTACCTCATGTGGGAGATTGAGATAATATTTGGATGTTGTATATAAATAGGGACATGATTCCCCTTTCTGTTGGAAATTATAATGAAAAATCCCATGTCATGGTTTGTGGCCCCCAATTTATGAAACAATTGAGTGAAATCATCATCCAAGTCTACCCCTGGGCGTGCTGCAAAGGTAGTGTGCATGACCAAATTGGCCTGAAATTTTATTCCATCACTTGGGTAATAGTCAATGTTTTGGTAGCAGTCATAACATGAATCAAAGGGATATACATCTCCCTCAATCATGCCTACTAAACCCTTTAGGGATTATTTGATAAATTGGTGATATGATGTGGGAACCACTACATAAAGATGGAACTAGATCCTACCCATCAATACATAATAGCCAGTTTCTAGTGAGATAATAAAAAATTGAATAATTTCAATAAATCCTATGAAACATGTCTTAAACCAAATCCCACAAAATGGTTTATGATTGATCCTATCATAACCCAAATTCTTCAAGTCAGATGGACTAAAAAATACTTTAGTGATCCCCAACTTGTTGAGCTTCTCGTTCAGGATGAGGATGATCCCTGAACCCATGTCCACCAGGAAGTGGAATAATTACTAACCATTTGTATAACCTATGATATATAATAGGAGAATATTTTCTACCACCAAATAACATCATCCACTTTAGATAATGAGATGATAATATCACCTTCTACTTCATCAACCACCACTGAATAGAAGGTTTATGGGGAAGCAAATTCTGCTTTGATCTAGGGGGAGATTTTCATGGATTAGGAAAAAACCTCATGAAATTCTTTCAATAATTGGAGGTCCATTATGGTTTTGTTCCATGCAGCTATAATGAAAGGGTTCTTCAACATTTCATACATACATGAAAAATACATTTTTATTCCCATATGGTGTGCCTCTTTGCATGGAGGAAAGATGTGTGTGAACGGTTGTACCACTACATTTTTCATAGTTCTATAAATATCCTTATTCTCATCATCTATCATAACAAAAACCATTATAATATGGCTTTCATCTGGATGAGACATGAATTTAGTTGGATGTGTTAGAACACGATCTGGTTATGGATGTTCTACATAGTCAGTTATCACAATTAACATTAGCAGTGTGTCTAACAGAGGTGGTAGGGAGGACTATGTTTTATGTGATCTATTCTAGACCTAATGCATAGAATCGGTAGCATGAAAGGAATAATTTAAAAAATTTAATATAGGATCCAATAAGTTTGGATACCACTGAAAACCCATTCGATGGTCTCATCCAGAGTAACTCCATCGGCCTTATAGATATTCCTCATCCTTTGGTAGTGTGAAGTGATCTATGAACTCAACACTATTCACAGTGGAACACTCCTTCTCATAATTAGATTAAACATTTAGTGCTATGATGACTCTAGGTTTTATCCCCAACAATTTGGATTGAAATATCTATTAGTGTTGGATGGATTGGGAACCATCATGGGACTCTTCTTTCCCTTGATCCATTGATTCCTACTCTTATGAGATTTTATGGGATGTCATGTGGATGAAGAATCATAAATCGGGGAAGCTTTGGTGAAATTAGGAGTTGTTGGATGACCTATAAGAGCATGAGTAACACCATGGTTATGAGCATAAACACTGCGAGCCAAATAGGTATCATAATATTGAGTCCCATTGTTGGACACATGCTGTCATTCACCTTCACTATCACTGTCAGCCTCACCATAGATATGTGCCACCTATTCCAGGACATTTCCCAATTTCAGAAAATCATTATCCACATGGTTCGAAACCCATTCCCTCAACACACAACATTTCTTGATGTATATCTGAGGATACAATGGTAAGGGATATGGCTAGGTAGATCAGTGTGGTTGGATTCATAGGGAGTCCTACACTTTGGGAGCTTCAGAATACCCCACTCTAGGGGAGTGAGGAAATTTTAGTGAACTTATTCTTCCTTATGTAATAGGTACAGTTCCTTCTATCCAACAAGGTCACTCTTGGATCCTAATCCAAATGAGTGGCTGAAGCCTAATGAGGTGCTAGAAAATAATTTTATCATTTGGGAAGTTTTTCTTGATGGGGGGGGGGAACCTGCTGAATCTGCATTGGGTGTGGCTGAGATTGACGAGGCTACTACAGAAGTAATGGATCATTAGAAAGAGTTAAAAAATGTGGAAACTTATGGGAATCCACCGGTATTGTGGAGATAGTCTCTAATTTTTAATATATTCTTCTGGGAGATAAAAGTGACAAAATGTGTTAGGACCATTTTGATAATGTAGTAGGTCATTGTCATATGTTGTCTTCTTTTGTTAAGAAATAGGAGAAATAGATATTTATATTTGAGAATAAAGGGAAATTATCCCCATTTTATTTTTAGAAAATTTTCCAAACTATCAAATATAAAAGTAACATACTCACTCGGCTTTAAGATGGTCCATCGTATTCAAGAAAACATGGATGGAAGAAAAGTCAATCATATTGAAATTATAACTTGTTGAAAGTAAATTGTCATCAGATTCACTCTAAATCTAGTATGAATGGTTTGATTTTAATTATTGAAATTAGAGTCTTTATGATTATGATTTAATATTGATGATGATTTTTTAATCATGGAGTTCTCTTAAATCATGAGTATTTGTAAAACATGTGACGAAAGCATAATGAACAAAATGTTGAGTGAAAATGATATTGTCTATTTTATCCAGATTATTGTATCTAAAGAAAAATTGAGAAGGGTGCCAGAGATTGTATTCAACCTGATAGTATTTTGGAAAATTGAATTCATGCCAATGGAATTCTAGAGAATCATATTCAGGATGATTTGGGAATAAAGATGGGTTTTGGGAAGATACAAAAGTTTCCATTGAAATACTAGCGATGTTGAATCTATTCTCAAATGTATTCATAATCATGCTCGATGTCATGGTACATAAGGAAGTTTTTTTAAAGAAAATAGTTGATAAGGATTAATTAGTAGAATCAATATATTGTATTTAGTGTACCATCGTATTCACATTAAATTATTTTCAACAAAATTGATGGTAATGGAATTGAGTAGAAGCTGATGAAAATTGTAATGAAAACGTCTTATCAGAAATGTAGTCAACCACTTAATAGGGATAAAGGAATTTTTTAAGGAAGAGAATTGTATTTGAAGATAATAGAGTTTTGAGAAATATTTGAGAAACTAAATTGAATGAAGAGAATGGGTGAAAGAAATATCAAGATGTGTTGTCAAAGAATAATCTTATTCAATAATCAGAATGAAGAATTGAAATCAGTCTAACATTAGAAAACAAAATTCATACTAGGAGATGTGTTTTTAACAATATTAGAGAAAGATCTACAAGCGTATAAGAAGTCAAAAATGCACCCAAAATTCAAGGTATCAGTCAAATTTTAGAGAATTTGGTTGATCAGGCGTGTTTTGGAGATTCTCACCAAAACCATCCTTAGGTTTCCAATAAAAGGGTGAATTACATTATACTTCTCTTTTATTTGATGATAGATGTAGGGTTCATGGGAAGAGATTGAGGCTCCAAATTTCAAGGGAAATAAGAAGTTTTTATTTATTGAGATACATTGTAGAAGTTTCAATATATTAAAGTTAAAGTAGAGGAGTCAATATTGTAATTTTATTTAGCTAATCATCATATTCATTTGATCATCATATTTAGTTGACTATTGTATTCTTCTTTTCATCATATTAAGATATGAGATTTCTTTATAATTATTAGATATAGTTATGTATATTGTATTGGGGAATCAAATTAGAGTATTTGGATAGGAACAATCAGATTGGGATAATCATACTGGGAAATTAGATTTGAAATCTATATCAAATTCCTTGAAGTTCCTACCAGCTTCTAGGTAAGGAATTGATGATTTTTTTTGAAAATAAAACATTTTTGGAAATTTAAAATGAATCACATGTAACATGTTTTCTTACACACACATCACTATTTTTTCTAAGAGGGTGCACACACACTATTGAACTATCTTCAAAGTACTACACGAGTGAAAGGGTATATCCTACTCAATGTATTCCACAAAAGTATTAATTTATTGTGCATTGTGTTGTATTTTATCATTTCCAAACCATACGAAGGATGTATCTATTCATATTTAATAATGAACCCTATAAATACTTGTGTTTCTATAGATGGGTGTTTGTAATTTTTTCGAAGTGATTACCATATTAAACAATAGGTGAATGTTATTTCAAGGAACCCTAATAAAAAAACACTAATTCACCCCTCCCTCTCTCAATGATATAATTATCCTTACTAGGAACTTTAACTAGTATTATTTAATAGGTTCCCTTCCCATATTCTTTGGTGATATAGAATATGAATTGTGTGAACATTAATGGTATTATGAGTTTCTATTTAAATAATTAGCATATATAGAAAGATAGAATGTTTCCTTTTCTTATTTCTATTTGAGATGATGTTCTTACAGCGACAATAGATGGGTTTCCTCCTATTTATTACAAAATCCCTCTAACATCTGTTGATTAGAAGAATCATGATAATGATGGATGGTCCAAGAATGAATTATTATCTTAACTTTTCGAAAGAGAAATTTTAAGGGTGAATGTAGTTTCCCCATCCAAATGTATATGGTATAAATTGAAAAATATATTTGAAAGGAATTAAAATGTGAATAAGGAAAAGTTATAAATCTAGAGATTGAAGTATAAATATTTGATGATGGGTTAATATGAATCTGTTAGGGATATATTTACTTGGTTGAATGATATTTTTAGGAGTATTAGATGTATTGTTCCAATGTTACAAGACTATATAGTTGTTGAAATTATTTTTAGAATTATTCTCAACATGTTTTATGAAAAACTTTCTTCACTGGATGACAAAGATCCTAAAACATTATCCCTGGATGATTTCCATTGCACTCCAATTACTTGTAAAATGATAAGGGTGAATGCTATGAGAAAAAAACAGTAGTTGATAGAGAAATGACATTAAAGGCTGCTAAGAAATAGAAGTGAAAGAATATTCTTGTTTAAAATCAAGTAGGTGAATCTGATTATGATAATGAGAGATGTAAAAATTATTGATGATATTTTACACTTGTTTTCAAGAAATTTAAATAGAGGATTAGGGAAATACAAAGGTAAATTTACCGTGAAATTTTTTGAATGTGGACCAATTGGATATTTTACAGCCAATTATCCTCAATGAAAGAAGAAAAATGAAATTACGGAGGTAGAAATAAGGACAAGAAGATCGTGGAATAAAAACATAGATAAAAGAAAATTGTATTCCTTTGGGAAAGATAAAAAATTCTTTCAATCCAATATATCAAGTCTCTTATATAAATATGAAGAAGAAGAAGTTAGTGATGATAAATCCAAAAATTGTTATGAATATTGTATTAGCAATACATTTATTGTGAATGTGAATTATGGAGAATTCATATATAGTAGTTATGAAGAAGAATAATGTCAATATGAATTTCTTTTGAAATAATAGTTGAATTTATATCTTAGGAATATTAAAAGGTTGAATAAAAAATTAATATGTTGAATGATGAATGTTCGTCAATAAGAAATAATTATTTTTTTCTTGATGATAAGGTAAATATGAAGAAATATATTTATAATAAGAAGAAATCTATCAAGGAAGAAAATAATCATAGTGAGAATATTTAGGTGAAGTCGATGAAAAAAGAAGAATAGTTGCAACATGTCTAACAAAATTTATCTAAAGATGAGTTGGGGTATACATGTTTCAAAATATCTATCTCTGATGCTGGTAAAGTTCTCATACCAACATACCTAATAAGGGTCACAAATGATAAATTTAAATGGAGAGTAGAAATATGTAATTGATTCTGAAAAGAATATAGATGGGAAAGTTATGTACGTATCTAAAAACAAAAAATATGGTAATTTAAAACATTCAAAATAATGTGAGACAAAAAATGTTTCCAAACATTCTAAATCCAAAAATATTTCCAATACTTCTCGATCTGATAAAGTTTAAAACAAAAGAAGGATTTTGATTGATAACATAATGGTTAGTGGTGTAGAATAGAAAGACAAGAAGGATACTAAGAAATGTATTCACCGTTGCGGTCAATATGGATGTTTCAGAGGAAACTAATCCTTCTATGGATACTATTGGTATTATGGTGGATTTTGAAACACAAAACAAATTTGTTCATTCAACCAGCAACATTACTCATATTCTGTAGGATATGGAAGAAAAATTTTGAGGTGGTTCCAATATTCTCAAATAAAGAATACTAATAATTGTGTTTTTAAGAAGCCTAAAAAGGATGGTGTGAAATTTTAAAATATGTTCCAACCATTGGAAACTATTTGTGAAATATGTTAGAAGATCATAAATGTTGAAAAAATATGTCATGTATTTTTTACCGGTACAACAAAAGTATCATAATAATTCTTAGCAGCCTAAAGAGAATATTAAAAAGGAATAATAAAAATTTCTTGTTGTTGAATCCGCTTTGAATGATACAAAAGGAGAATGAAAATTGATTCATGATTATGGTTGATCTTCACATATGATATTAGATTATATATTTTGGTTGAATTTGAAGGAATTTAAAGAAGAAACATTGAAATATGGTAATGATGAATCCTTGAAAATAAATGGTGTTGGGTCAACCATCATTGGGGAAAAAGATGAAATCGAAGAAATCTATATATATAGATGGGTTGAACCACAATATGCTAAGTGTTTCATCATTATGTGATGAGGGAAACAATATTATCTTTAGAAAATATGTATTTTACATCAAAATTTATGAACATGTAACATAAAGTTACAAGAGGCCAATGTTCAAAATGGAATTTGTTTCAAGATGGTAAAATACAAAAATATTGTTTCCTAAGTATGGTGGAAGATAGTCAATTATGGCATAAAATATTGTGTTAATTTCATCTAAGAAACATAATAATGTTTTCAATGTGTGATAGTGTTTGAGACATTATATATTTTCCAAGAATAATAGATTGGTGTTTCATGATTTTTTAAAGGAATGATTTCAAATGATGTGCACAAGAAAGGTGATATTTGTTCAAAACAAACCATGGGGCTTATTCATTGCAATTTTTGTGGGTCAATGAGAAAATAACCAACAAATTAAAATAAGTACATAAATATTTTAATGTATATGAAATGTTAGTCATATTCTATGAAAAGTTTTATGAGTTTTAGAAGGAAAAATATGAATGAATGTAAGTATTCAGTGAATATGTCTTGAACTGATAATGGTGGTGAATACATATGTGAATAATTTGAATGTTATATTGAGAATCCTAGAAATTGGAAAGAATATATTCCACCAAATACTCCCATGAAAAAATTGATTTATGTATGAATGAATAGAAGTTTTGTTGAAATGGGGAGAACTATGTTACTTAAACATAGTCATTCTAATTTCCATTGGACGAAATCGATGAGTAAAACTCGATATATTCAAAACCAATGTTTCTAAAGATAAATATTACATATTAATCTATATGTATTGTTTTATGAAAAAACACCATCTTTGAAACACATATGATTTATTGGGAGTCCATGCATTATAATGAAAAATGGTGGAAACATTGTAAATTTTGAGTTTACGGGTAAAGATAGAATATTTCATGGCAATTCTATGGAATGTAGGGGATATTGTTTTTTCAATAAGGACACATGTTGAATTGATGATTCTATTGATGTGAATTTAATTAATTTATTAGATGAAGACAAACATATTTAGGTAGATAAGGATGTTTGGCTGGATTATGAAACATATTTAGATAAGGATATAGACGATTGTAATATCACTAAAAATGAATCAGACTCATCTATTTACAATGATGAAGAGGTTTCTAAAAAATATCATCTTATGATGTGAAAAAAATTGGCTGCTCAAGAAAATTATTGGTGATCAACAACAGATGGTTAAAAAATTAAGAACAATAAATGTTATTTCACATACTTCATTGTATTGAAATGTGGAGCCAAATGATGTGAATAGAGCTTTTGAGTATCCTTAATGGGTTATCTCCATGAATAAAGAGTTGGATGAGATTGACCATAATGTTACCTTGAGACTCATTCCCATGCAAGAAAACATAAACATTACTGGCACAAAGTAGGTTTTCAAGAAGAGGATCAATGAAGAAGGTGAAGTTATAAGAATAAAAGAATTATTGGTGTGAAGGGGGTATTATCAAATTAAAGGTATTGATTTTTATGAAACCTTTTATTCATTATTAATATTATAATCAATTTGAATTTTTCATTGGAGTAAAGAACAAAAGAGTTATAAAATCATTAAAACAGTTGTTAAATTAACATTCTTGAATGATAATCTTGATGAGGATGTTTACATTTAAAACCCTTATGGAATTGTTGTTGGGAATGATTAATGCTATGTGTGAATATTTTAATGAAATTTAATGGGCTAAAACATGCTCTAAGAGAATGGTATTTCAAATCAGATACTTTCTTAATGAATATGATCATCAAGAATGGAATAGTTGATAATAATATTTATATGAGATAATTTAAATATTATTCAGTCACAGTAATTATTTATGATGATGATATAATCTTTTCAATGAATGATTAATGAATTTGTGAATAATTTTCTGAAGATATGAAAAAGGTATTTGAAATTTCCATGATGTGGGATATGAAATAATTTCCTGGGTTAAAAATATAACGAAAGAAGAAACATATCTTTCTTTCATATGGAAACTATTCTAAGGGTCATATGAAGAGGTTCGAAATGGAAATATCAAAACTGGTTTCCACACAGATTTCAGTGTAAAAATATTGACAATAGATGTAGATGTAAAATAAGTTGATCATAATGAATTTCAGAACCTAATTGAATGCTTACTGTATTTAAATGCCTCAAGACTAGAAATTGTTTATGTTGTTACCTTTTGTGCCAAATTTTAGAGTTCATGAAACGAATCAAATTTATTTTGTGAAAAATAATTCTCTGACACATCAATGGCACCGAATATTAAAAAAAAATTATGAATCCTCATAAAGTATTGTTTTATATGGTTATTTAGATGTTGATTAGGTAGAAATGATGATGATAGAGGATCCACATCTAGTGGAGTATTCTTTCTGGGAATAAATTTTGTTAGGTGGTATTACAAGGAAAAAAATTCAGTAACACTTATTGTGGCCAATGATGATAATGATTCATGCACTCAAGTCGCTCCTCAACTAGTGTTGATGAAATACAAAATAATTACTTGTTGAAGTGAAGTTAACCTTGATCTTGGGTTGTGATAATCAATTTACAATCAATCTCACCAAGAATCTAATTAAACACACTCTTTATAAACATATTGATATAAAATATTATTTCATAAAATTGAATGTGGAAAATATTGAATTGAATCTAGAGTACGTTCCTATTTTATAACAAGTAGTTACCATTTTCAAGACACCTTTACCTAATGAATCCTTTTCTAAATGGAGTTGACCATGGGTGTCCAACCAATTTCTCATTAATGTTTATATATGTGTTTTAATTCCATCTCCCATATTACCTTTGTATAATGTTTTCATGGGGTATAATTTTATTTTTTTCATAAATCAAACCATGGATGTATGTAAAAAAGGTGAGACATGGGTGAACTATGATTTTAGAATTGAATTTTGTGTTAAATATTTTAACAATTTGTTGGAATGATTGTAGGACACAATTTTTTTTGTATTTTATTAATGTTGTAGAGGCCTAGTAAGAAAATATAAAGGGAATAAATGTAGAAAATTGATCCATTGCATTAGAATACAATGATAAATGATATATGAAACCTAGTTGAAAAAAAATTCTAAATGGAGATACTATTACGAACAAGATATTGATGAAGGTGATACTTTTTAGATGTTGCCAATTTTTTCAAGAGAGAAGAGAATGGAGAAAAGTAGTTTGTCAATAATTAAATATAGACACACTTTTTATTTGGTAAAAATTTTCCTGACCATCATATTCAAAATAATTGGACTCAAAATTTGTGAAAACAGTCAATCATATTCATGAAAACATGGATGGAAGAGAAGTCAATCATAATGAAAGAATGTATCTTTCGGAAGTAAATTGTCATCGGATTCACTCTGAAACCGCTATGAATGATTTGATCAGAATGAGAAAAATAGAAGTCTATATGACTAAAATTTAAATGTGATGTTGCTTTCAAGATATTTGAGTTCTCATAAATAATGATTATTTGCAATATTTTGGATAAAAGATTGATGAAATAAAGGCGGAGTTAATGATATGTTGTTCATTGTATGTTGAAATAGTGGGTTCCCTAGACCCAACTATGCAGTAATTTTGATTACAATTTCATGTGTACAATTAGTTATACATGATTTCCTATTATCTTTATAGTGTATACTTTTCTGTGTCCACTATTATAATGGTAATGTCTAAAGATTAATTGTCATATCGAGAGGTTATAGCAGATCCCGTGCTATAATGGGAACCTTGATAGACTATAAAATTAATCACAAATATTTTTTCTATAGTCTAGATACATCTTACTAACTATAAATAGTAGATGTTTGAATATTAGGTGTTGGGGGATCATAATAATTGAGTCTTTTTCTCCTGAAGTTCCCACTTGGTGATCACAATTAGTGGGATCATGGCGACGGACCAGCCAATAAGGACACCACATGTTTTGGGTATCATTTGTTGTTCCTATCTACATACATGTCTGTTGGTATTATGACATCAGATAATTACCAATTTATATAATTTGATTACATAATTTTATGCAAATCAAAAACCATGGTATTTAAATCATGGCATGGTATGTTGTCTTGGGTGCATAGTTATTAGTATGACATTGGTAGAATGGTCAAGAATGGATTTGTCACTTCCATGTTTAAGAAGTTGTATATCTCAGGCCTAGATGGTGATGCCTTTATATGTCATTGGCCAAAGAAGTAAAAAGGTAAATCCATCTGGTAAGATAAAAAAATAATAAAGCAAGAAAAGGGCAATGACATAAGTATGCGTCATGCTTTATTACATATCAAATGACATAGATATTATAGTACAGAGTAAGTGTTTGTTGGTTTCTTGTCATTTCTATGACAATCCTTATATCAATAGATGCCCTACTGGGTTTCATCACTCCGCTATTATTCAGTGGATCAATTCACTGATATTGAGATAATGGACTAGAGGGTAACACACAATAGTGTATTCTAGAATCCACCATATTCTGTTGAATAGGTATATGAACATATTGGGAGCCACCACGGGGTCCGAGTGTTGTCCATGTTTTCAATCACCAATAGGAATAAAAATATATATTAATATTCAAGTTAGAAATACTTGGGATTGAATTTATTTAATGAAATTACTTGTTTAGTAAATACGAGATAATATTAAATGAAAGAATATTATTTTAATATTCATGGTTAGTTTAATATTAAGTGGGACAATGAGTTGAGTTAAATGGTTCATTTTTCATCATGTAATATATTTTATATATTACTAGTATGTGATAAAATAATAAATAATATTTACATAGTTAAGTTCGTTGGAATTTTTTTAGTCGTTGTTGAAATAAACGGGGGTTAGGGAACCATACTGGGTATTTACCAACTCTACTATAAAAAAAAGGAGGAGGATATCACCCATCTGGGGATAATCAGTATTTATTCACTTTCAGGGAATGAAATTTGAGAGCATCTCTCTCTTCCCGCTCTCTAAAAAGAGATGCTCTTGATCCAAAAAGAATAGATCAAGATCTATATTCAGTATCAAAGCATCTCGATGTGGTGAACATCATGACATCGAAAGTTCCAACGAAAATCTGCACTCGCACCCATAATTTGATGATCAACACACCAACGGGTTTATGAAGTGCATGTGGATGATCTTGAGGATTCCTACTTCGGATCCTTCAAGCAACGATCACCATCGACTATTTGGAGTTAAATACTGCATCATATTATAAATAGGTACATTTTAATATTTATTTTTTGATCTTTATAATTTAAAAAACATAATTAGACCTTTATGAGGCTCAGATCATCAGCAACGACATGTTCCATCATCCCAGTGATGAAAATTTTAAAAATTCTCGGCCCACATGTGACTGCTGTAGGCCGTAGAACCTATTTATGGTATCATAGAAACCATGTAAATTTTTTGTGCCTAGAAAATTAAAATTTCAATTCAATTAAGTTGAGGCTTGAAAAACCTTCTCAATAGTTCAAACTACTTGTTGATCAGATCACGAACAATAAATTTATGGCCATTTTAAACTTTGGGATTGGATAGAAATTTGATTTTTGATCACAGGTATTAATTTTAATTCATTCTGAAGAACTGGTCCTATTTAGATCTGTTCATCGGATATTATTAAAATAATATTCATATTGTAAAATTTTCAATTTAGTAATTTGATTAAAAAAATTATTATTATAATAAAATTTATTTTATCATTATAATAAATTAATAATAATAAATTATTATTTTTTTATAATAATTTTATTATTATTATATCAAAAGGCTCAATAGCCTTTGGAAATTAATTTGTGAAAAATTGTAGTTGAATTGTCTTAAAAACCAATATATAAAGACTTGACATCCCTTTTAAAATTAATTAAAAAAACATGAAATGGGGAGCTGACATTCTGAAAATCAATGGAAAATAAGTGGGATAAGGGGTTGTGTGGTGATTAAAAAGGCAAAAAAAAAAGGAAAGGGGGTCTGTGTGGATGCCATGGCTAGGGTTCCTTGAGACTCTACTTGAGGGAACCCCGCATGCATAAGGCACCATGCCGTATCAGTCTTCCCCACTGCCTCCTCTACCTGGCCATCTTGTAGACAGCCTGCTACCCACAGGTTCCTCCCCTCTACACAAGGCGCCCTGAACATCTCTTTCTCACTTTCTCTTCTACAGCCAGTGCACCACCACAATGAAACCAGGTCGTTGCCCTCCCACAGGCTCCCCACTGCAGTTTCCCATCTCCCTCCTCACCGGCAAGCATGCTTCCCCTACCCTCTGTTTCGATCTCCCGAGGCAATATTAATCTCCCCAAGCCGCAGTCTAGAATCGCATCGGCCAGTGACCCTCGGTCTAGCCTACTATCCAGTTCTCAAGCACCCCACTCGGCCTTCCCTACCTCTTACTATTACGATGGACCCTCATCATCACCTTGCCTCATGTCCGCCATCTCCAGCCCATAGCATCCCTCTATGCTTGCTATCTCCCGAGCAGCCGACGACAGTCCCGCCGCCGAGTGCCGCTCCCCTTGCTAAACCATTGTGAGGAAGCTGAAAACTCTATACTACCATAGAGGAACATCTTCTCCTCATCTCTTAGCCAGACCTTCCAATCCCTCCGACCTCACCGTCGTCCGGGGTTGTGCAGTCCAGCGGAGTCGTACCGATCAAGGAGGTACATTTTTATTTTTCCTACTTGTTATCTTTCCGCAGTTTAAAATTGGCTCTAAAGTGGTCCGGGTAGACCTTCCCAACATATAATGTGTTTTTGGTGGATCGATCTGACCTAGTTTGGTCCTAGATGACCTTGTTGGGCCGTTCACAGGTTTTCCCAAACCACACAGTCCTTATAGTAGTGTTTCGGGTACGGACTGATTTAAATAAATCAAAATAATTGATTTAACTAATTTGATTTTAGTATTTATATTTAATTAATTAAATTTAATTTTTTTAATTAATTTAATACCAAAGGATATAAATTAATTTAATTTATCAATTAACATAAATTAATTATAGGATAGATAATTAATGAAATTATTTGAATTTATTCAATTCATTTAATTTAATTTAGATAACCCTCATACTTTATTAATGAATTTTAATTTTCATTGTGTATTATTTACTCATATTATAGTTTTGAGCACCGACCCATGTATGCCGCATTTATTTAATTAGTTATTTAACTATGTGCAATGATTATAATTAATTAAATAGATGATCTGTGAATAATATTTCTTTTTTGGTTAAAATGTATAAGGTCATGCATGCCCAATTTACCTGTTGTTCATTTATACCTGAGTTCCCCTCGCCTGCACATGAGTAATTCTATACATCATGCGAATATGGAGAATGATGTAAATGATTCATGGCATAACATAGACCCTACCAAGATGAGGCAGTACTCTAAGACGTGATGTGGATTGTGCCAATATGATATGATACTTCAAATGTGAAGATAATAAAGAAGACGAGGGAAAGCTACACAAAGAGTCAAGCTTTGGCTCAGGTACGATTCCCTTAGGTCGTTTTGATGCTCATGACTAAGGGGATAACAATTTACTATTATTTATTTATTTATTTATTATTTTATGCATTTTAGAATAGTGGGAAAATAAATAAAAAATAATAGATAATAAAAGGAATAACAAAGAATCATATGTATTTCTACTAAATCCAGTTGTGAACATGACAAAATAGATGACATGTTTAATAAAAATGTATTATATTCATTGAGAGAAAAATACAAAACCTTAAAAGTAATAATACTTCATTATGGCCTTTCATTATTCATGTGAGAACAAAACCGGGAGTTTGGGGTTTCGGTCAGACCATAGCTGTGGGTGACTCTTTCTACAATAAGTTCTTATTAGGATGGTGGGTTGACATAAATAAAATTTAAGCAAAGAAATAGTCATAGCTAGATCGTTTTAATTTTAGAGGAATGTGTTGATTAAATTAGATTTTTATTTTAAAAGTGTGGACATCCCTCAATAGATCAAGGAACTGCAAGTTAATGTGGTTGGGCTGCCGAATTCATGTGTTGAACCATCCGAGTAGTGGAATAGTCATAGCTTGTAGACTGTGAGGGAGGTTCAAGGATGTTTTCCACTAGAATACTCAAATGATAGAGTATTCTGAATCTAGTACAGATGGTTCCTAGAATTAGAAAAATCAGTGGGAGACATTTAAATGATTAAATAATCAGTTATATCTAAACTAGTAATCACATAAAAGTAAAATCTAATATGGTTTATTTGTATAGAATGACATTTAATACCACAATAATACTATGACCATTCTTAATATCTCATATAATCCAGAATTTCTAAAGAGTTGTATAGGTGATCATGAACATTACTACAATATCTAAAATTCAAGGTGCTTATGTCCCAACCTGTTAAACCACCTTATAAATAGAGAGTGTAAAAAGCTTACCGGAGACTCATGAATTAATCATATAATGGTACTTTCATAATGCTATCATCAACGTCTGATTTTAGTTGTGGTCACTACATCCTGACATGGATGATGTTACATGAAGTCTCATTTCTAATTAGCTTCCAAGGGAAAACACAAGCATGGTTTGAATGTGATGATTACACTAACATTGTGTAAAATTAAAGACAGTTCACAATCTTTCATGTCATCCAATTCATATAGAATTAAAACTGAATTACTCCAATTTTTTTTAAAGATATGAATGAACGGTATAGAGTAAGTGCTTAATTACCATTAAGGTAAAATTCTCCAAGTAATAAGAATATTATAGGTATAACAACCTTTAATTCTTATGAAGAATAAATTAAATGGCATTGTGCATAGGCCTATGAGAAGTTACGCCCAAGGCACCTTCATCATGTCCTTCAATGAAAAGTGTTTGGTTATTTAATAGGATGTTATTTCATCTCATATTGAAATAAATTTTTGGATGTTTAAAAACACAATGCAGTGAAATACAGGAACCATTAACCCACTTCTCATTCAGTTTATTTTCATTAAAGAAAAGTATTATTTTCTCACATATATCATAGGTATTAAATATATTAATCATTTCACATATATGTATTCAACTAAAGTAACCATGTAAGTAGAGAAACATTACTAGTAATTAGGTGTCTTCTGTAATAAACTAAAAATTGGTGATTCCTAAGTCAACGGTGAGAAACAGACAACATCTAATTAACAAGTGATTGATTAAAATAGTACAGTTTGTGAGTATAACCAAAAAAATTATCTTATATTTAATTTGAACATAATGAGTCATTATTACAAGTTTCAGAATGATTTTTTTTTCTAACATACTCAAAAAAATGTTTAGACATACTTGAATCAAAGGTAATACAGGATGAATATAAAATAAAAGACCTACGTAGTTGTGGTAATATAATTCATTGTCATGTAAAACTAAAAGTGGACATTAAGAACATACACAATATGGTATTTAGGCTCGGAAAACACAGACACATGTGGTATTACTGTAATCATTAGTTTAGACCAAGAAACATTTCTAAATTAAGGTGTGGCACCATGCTTCAGAGGATAGTTAAATAAGATAGTGTGAACTATTCCAAACAAAATCTTGAGGTAATGATACATCATTATATTCCATAAAGTTATCATGGAATGTAATAGTGATGTATATGCATGTTCAGAATATATGAATTTATTTAGGTCAACATCTCGAAAATATCTTGACCAAGCAATCATCGATCATGATAACATAGAGTGGAGTAATTCCTATATTCATGTTACCTTATCTACATCACTGTATTGATGATCATTAGTAGGATAGATGATAATGTCTTACATGTTTACATTAATCATCAAAATATAGCAAGGAGAAATTCCTAAACGCACATATTAAACATCAAAGTTATTATGTAAGCAGTATCATTTATATAACCTACAGAAACATCCATTATATTTCATGGTGTGCTTTTCAAATAACGACATAAATTTATAACCAATATGGAAACTCAAATGACAAAAAAGATATCATATGAGTCATAGTATGATGAAAATCCATTACATCCTATGACATGCGTCAAGATTCAATGAGTTTGTTATGTTACTAACAAACATGCATCAAGATAAACACATGGTTTATCTAAGTAAATATCCTAAAAGGTGTGATGGATATTCTGTGAATCCCTATGATAGAAAAGATATAGTCATGTATTAGACTACATTTCTATATAAGGGTTCACATATCTATTAGAGACAGTGGGAGCACGATTGAATTCGGTTTTTTCAATGCTCCTGATGCACAAATGGTTGGAATGGGAACAAGTTTTACATGTATATGAGTAATATGCATGTTCCAGTGACATATATTTTATAGGAAGAATGAAACCATGGTGATGGGTTTATGTTCACCGCAGCTAGTGATACATTATTCATTAAGAATAACAATTCCAACAAGCATGTTGTATATGGAAATGAGCTAAGATTGGCTGGATAAACTAAAATTAAATTAATGGATTCCATGTATTAAATTCAAAAGGGGATTCTAAATGGAATATTTTTGTGTGTATTAAAATGAGATGATACATGGATGGTATAAGCATGGTACTAATAACACTCGATTGGTTATACCAATTTGGTATGCCTAAATCCATTAGAATTTTACTTATCATAAGCAAACATCTAAGATCATTATATTAGTCATTGGATGACATGATCATATTTCTATGATGGTGTGTAGAGGACACAACCAGAAAGGGGTGATGAAATCATATGATGCAAATAAGGGTTTCAAGTTACCGAAATCCAGTTCTAGATTAATGTAACAAAAAAGATCATAGAACATTCATTTCAAATTAATCTTTTTATTATGTCGACCAAAGGTTAGTTGGAAAGTCAATGTTTTCTAAGAGTAATATGTTTGGAATCATTTGGAAAACATATCTTGGTCTTACAGTTAGATGAGACCAGGATAAAATTAATTCTCCAATGATTGACATAATGTAGAAACATATGTTCTTGAGAATAGGATCTATTGAGGTAGATTAAAATGTTGCTTGGTCCTAGTTAATCGTACATAAAGTGACATTGTATTGAAAAACACAAGTTCAAACAATTCATGTCAAGAATTGTTGTCAATATCACTTGGCTTAATCTCTTCTAGTTTACTTGTTCGGATCATTAGAAGATATTAAAGATGTGAATTCAGTTCCATAAGCTTCAGTGATGGATAAATCACATATTCCATAATATGTACAAGAATGGATAGTACCAGGATATACTTTATAGAAGGCATATATCAACTATATCTAGGAGCACTACTAATGAAGCAGTTAGAACTATCATCTTGTACTTCAGCAAGTAAAAATGATATATACCTGGTAAGTCGAGATGAAGGTTTTATAGTTATGGTGGGACACGAACTAGTAATCCTTAGATCATTTTGATCTTGTATCACAGTTAAACTAAGGCGATGATCGAGTCAAGATCATAATAGCCATTGGTTTTCATATCTACAAATACTGAGTATGTTGTATATTCTATGGAAGCTAAGAAGCAGTTATCAATTGAAATGTTTTACTCTGGTTCTTGGATCCACACCTACTGAGAAAAGCATTATCATAATATAAATTATGATATTCTTAATAGTCATGTGGTCAAGTTATGATAATGGAAAAAAGTAATATGCTCAAGGATACCATAGCAAGAGAAGTATTAATTATAGAGATGAGGTCGTATGTAGCAGATATGCCATGCAGTGAAACTTTGGCAAGCCCAATAGCTAAATCCATTACTCAATAGATGCATGATCTAAATCCTATGAGTAGCAAACTTGATTGGAATTATAGTTGTCTCTAGTGTAAGTGGGAGTGTAGAAATAGTGGTAACCCTAGACCAAATTATGTAGTACTTTTAATTACCATAACATGTCTATAATTATTTATACATGACATTATCTTACTGTTATAGTGTAGACTTTTCTACTTCCACAATTATAATTGTAATGTCCAGAGAGAAGTAGTCATATCAAGAGGTTATAGTAGATCCTAGGATACAATGAGAACCTGGAGCTACAATAATATTAATCTTAAATATATATTCTATAGTCTAGTTACATATTACTGATATGACACAATATATGTTTGACAATTTGGTTCTGGGGGATCCTAATCATTGAGACTTATTCTCATGAAGTTCACACTTGATGATCTCTAGTAGTGAGATCATGAGGACGGACACGCCAATAGGAACACCACATGTTTTGGATTTTATTGGTTGTTCCTATCTATAGACATGTGCATTGGCCTCCTAACATGATATCATTACCAATGTATACAGTTTGATTATTTACTTTGATGAAAGGAAAAAACCTTGGTTTTGAAATCCTGGCGAGGTAGCTTGTGTTGGGTGCGTAGTTGGTGGTATGACATTGGTTAAATTTTCAATAAAGTATATTTCTCTTCCATGTTTACAAAGTTGTATATCTCGGGAATGGATGATCAGGATGGTTCTCCCTTCATAAGTCTTTGGAAAAAGTAGTACAAAGGTAAATCAATCTGGTAAGATAAAAAAATAATAATGTTTGAAAAGGATGATGACACAAGATTCCATCCTGCTTTATGAGATATCAAATGAAAAAGAGATTATAGTAAAAAAACAGAGTTCATAGGTTGGTTTTCATTGTTACGAAATTCCTTATCTATTTAGGGTCCATGATTGGTCTCTAGACTCTTCTCTTTGTATGTGGATTTATTCACTACTTTTGAGATAAGGGCCTAGAGGGACACACACAATAGCATATTCAAGAATCTGCACTATTCAGTTGAATATGTATACGGAGATGGTTGGACCCACCACGTGGTTTGTGTTTTTTTATGACATTTTCTATAACTAAAAGGATTAAATAAATTGATTAATATTTAGTTTGTGAATATTTGGGATAGAATTTATTTATGGTATTTACATGTTTAGTAAATACGAGATAATATTAATCAATCTAATGTTATTTTAATATTCAAGGTTCGTTTATTATTATGCGGGACAATCAGTTGTGCTAAAGGGACCAGTTTTTATCACGTAATATATTTTATATATTACAAGTATGTGATCAAATAATAATTAATATTTACATAGTTTAGTTCATCAAAATTATTTATTTAGTGGATGTTGAAATAAACAATGGTTTAATGCATATCTCTCCTCCCACTCTCTAGAGAGAGAATCTCTCAATCCAAGAAACATGGATCATGATCAATCTTTAGCATCAATGGAATCTCGATGCGGTGATCTTCGAGACATTGAATGTTCCATCATATATCCACTCTAGAACTCATAATTCGACGACCGATCTTCTAGTGGGATTTTGAAGAACATGTGGAGGATTGAGAGGGTTCGTGCTTTGGATACATCAAGTGACAATCACCATCGACTAGTTGCAATTGACCACAGATTCAGATTTTAAACCGGTGCATTTTAATTTTGTTATTGCGCTCTATATAATTTACGTGAGATCCTCAGACCATTTCAGGGCTTGGATCATCAACAACGACAAGTTCCATCATCTCATCGATGAAAATTTTTAAAATCCCTAGCCCACCGGCTTCTGCTATGTGCCCTAGATCCAATCATTATTTTCATATTGATCGTATCATAATGGAAAGAGAAATGGGTGATAACTATCATATTTATCCTGTTAGTATTAAATCCAATCATATTTAGGTCAATTTAAATTTGGAAAACAGTATTTAGGCTATAATGGGAAGAAATATGAGTTTTGGGAAGTTACAATACATTCCGTTGAAAGAATGATGATGTTGAAGTTGTTACCAAATGTATTCAAAATCATGATGTAATTAATGGTATATGATGGATTTTTTAAATAAAAGAGACTCTATTGTTGAAGAATCTAAAAAAATCTATTGTATTCTATATACAATAATATTAAAGAAATTTTATTTCAAAAAAATAGAAAGTAATGGAAATGAGTTGAAGTTGATGAAAATTATAATATAAATACATATCAACAATGTCTTCAACCATTTAAGTGGGATTAATTAATTTTAGAAGGAAGAGTTTGGTATTTTATTGCATGATATTTTTGTGGCATATGTGATAATCCAATGTGAATCAATAGAAGAGATGAAATAACTAGCTAGATGTGTTTTCACAGGGAGAATCATATTTATCAATTGGGATAAAGAATTAAAATCAAATTGACATTTGAAAAATAAATCAAGAAATGGTATAAGTTTTGAATAATATTTCTGAAGGATCAAAAAGAGTTGAAGAATTCATATATGCACATGAATATCAAGGAATCATTCAAATTTTGGTGAATTTGGTTGAGTGGAAAATATTGGTGGATTCCAACCAAAACCATCCACGGTTTTCCGATAAAAAAATATAAGTACATTATAATTCTCTAAATATTGATGATGGATGTATTGTGCATGTGAAGAGAGAGAAAATTTTAATTTCTAGGGAGATAAATACATTTCTTGTATTGGTCTATGTTTTAAAAGTTTCAAAAAATACATGTGAAAGGAGAAGAAACAATACCACCAAGTTATTCAACTGATCGTCGTATACAATGATCATTGTATTCACCTTAGTGTATTATTTTTCTATTCATTGTACTCCATTTATCATTATAGATTATTTTATAATAATATTTGGATATCTTAATTTTGATTTCCGAACTAAGTAAGAATAATTTTATTATTTTCTTGATCATATTTAGACAGAGTCGTATCTATCATATTAGGAAATCGGATTTGAAGAATCTGATTTAAAGAATTGGATTGGGATATTAAGATCCAGAAAATGGATTTCAATTAAATATAAAATTCCATGAAGTTATCAGCTTCTTCTGGGTAATAAATTGATTAATTTTTTTGGAACGAAAACATTTTTGGAAGTTGAAAAGAAGGAACAAGTAATATTTTTTTGTTATACAAACATTTTTTTTGTATTTGTTCTAAGACGGTGCACACAAACTATTGGATTGTCTTCATTATGATAAATTATTTTCTGGGTATATCTTATTTATTTTATTTTACCAAAATTATTTATTTCTAGGGGATTTTATCGTATCGGATCATTTCCAAACCACACCAAAAACATAACTCTTCTTATTAAATAGTGAAACTTATAAATAATTGTATACATGTGGATGTGTGTTTGAGTAGTTTTCAATAGGGGTTCAAATAATTAACAGATAGAGAATGTTGTTTCAAGTAATCATAAAAGAAAATGTATCGCCGACTCACCCCTTCCCCCTCTTAGTGATACAATTATCTTGACTGGGAACTTCCAACTAGAGTTCCTACTTAGCTTGTGGCAGGCCTTTTTCTAGGTGATGGGAATTTTCAGAGAAATATTTGAATCTAGTAGGAATGTTCATAGTTATAAGGGTAGGGACCAAATCCTTCTTGAAATTCCCCACATACCTTATCAAATTCTTCTCTTGAGTCAGCATCATATCGAGTGAATATGTGAAGCTATTCCATTTGGATGTGAATTCTGCAACGAACACATCATGCATTTTCATTCACATTAATTCGGCAATGATGTTTTTCTTCTATGTGGTGGTGTTGAATGGTAAAGGAACTTCATGTGGAGATATTCCCAACTAGTGACATACCCAATGGTATACTTTCTATACCAATCAAATGCATGTCACTCTAATTTCTGTATGAAACATCGGAGTTTGGAGGCCTCCAACTACTTTGGGTTTCCAACCATGGGCATATAGCTCGAAATTATTTGTTCCAAATACTAATGAATTTCATGAATCCATTTTAAATTGGAAAATTTGGGGTTCAAAAAATATTTGGGTGCTCGCATATCATCCACATATGCTCAGAATGACTTTCAATCTAGTGGGATTTCGACCAGTCGCATCTCAAGGGCCTCATGTTGGGAGATGAGTGGGGATATCAAATCATCCTGTTGAGGGTCTGTATCTTGATGTGGATTACTAAACACCAATGCATTTATAGGATCATAGACTTGTCAACCCATCATGGTGGATCATGGAGTGGATCGATCTAGGTCTTTAGGATGATTATCACGCTGCTCAAGACGATTTGGTGAGTCATATCTTGGTCACCATTTATATGATGCTATCCTACTCTGTATGGATATTTGGGATAACTAATATTTTCTATGTACAAAAAGATATGTGGGACATGATGGTGATCTGTTGGGTGATTAATAGGATCCTATCGAGGAGTTCCATAATCTGGGAACCTCTCTGCAAGGAGCTCATTGATGGTCCTTTTCTGATATTTGACCTATTAGGGAAATGGGGCCATCGTTGGACCATCCTCCGTCTTTAGCGTAGACTCATATGGATCGAAACGATTAGAAGGTCCAATATTATCTTTAACATTATTGATGTGTTGAATGATGGGATACACGTAATTTGGGTCCCCAAGTCCAAGTGGATGCCTTTTTTGGTGGGTGAGGACACCAATATGAGGGTCCACCATGTGTTTTAATACCACTGTGGCTAGGTATTCCAATAAATCCATACATAAAAGTCGTTGTACTTGGAAAACATTTGAGCAACCATGTCTAGCATAACAATACCAAGAGGGAAATATTCAATATCCTTGGTTAGGTCAGTCTATCATTGGATAAAAAGGAAGTGAGGTGCAACATACTGTCCCTATCCTTTGATATAAATATGTAGATATTCATCTTATTGATTTTTTAGATCACAATGATGTTTTTTACACATCTCTTTTGTTAGGTTAGATGATAGGTGGGCGACACAGGGTGGTGTGCCATTGGGAGTGCTACCAACTCAACCATTTTACATTTCCCATAAATGTTATAAAAGTGATGACATCATCCTAAATATACCAACTAACAATCGCAGAGGTGGCGAAGAATCCCCTAGATGGGATAGTAGAAAAACGCAGCCTATTCCATAGTGAGGGACTCAAGAATATAGATTTTGAATGTCACATTTAGCTAAAACAACATCGAATTCTGATAAAAAACTACAGTATCCCATAAGATTTTTTCCCATTGTCAGGTCCATCCTCTTGATCAAGGTAGACATAAATTGGTGTTGTATGAGAAAATGGTGTAATATCCAATGTGTATTGGTTTTTTGGATGGTTGAAAAAGGAGGTGTTTCTGTATGCGTCAACCCTTCCCTGAATATTGGAATGCCAATCGTGGTTAGTGCCAACCATATCATTACATCCATGCAGGATTCGGTTTTCACCACCATCTCATACAATACGTAAACACCGCTCTTTAGGGACTCCTCAGGTAACTCCTTGTTTGAAGGAGTTTTCTAAGTCCATAACAACATTCAATTATCTTGGGTACTGACAGTGAGGGGGATTGGTGGTAATAGGGATCATTTTATTATGAGACCCTAGAATGGGACCAAATCTTCTTACACCTTCATGTATATGTAGTGGTATTTTGGGATACTAAGGTTTTACCTAATGTGATGGAAAACGTCACCTATTGAGTTACCTCCCCGATAATAACATGAATGACTAGGGTGATGGCTCTACCAGCGATTCATAATCCCCCAATGAATCTGAGAGGATGATGAGGTTAATGATGTCTTGGAGATTCCCAGGATTATTCCACAGTAGTGGAGGTTCACTATTCTTCCCTTGGATGGTTCATTATGGAAGGGTAATTATACTCTATAGGGAGTACTTCTGTGCTGGGTGGTGATGAATTGGGAAGGACCTCTACTTAGGTTTGTTTTGAAATGGGGAGGGCCTCTATATTAGTTGTTTATGATAGAATGGGGAGGAACTATGTACTAGTTGTTTTCAGAGCGGGGTGGGGGGGTCCTCAACATTGAATAGGGAATGAGTGGGGAGGGCATCCACCCGAATTAGTGTATACATGGGGAGGGACTATATGCTCACCAGATGTAATGGAATGGGGAGGACCTCTGTATTGGTGAGTTGAGGCATAAGGGGGACATTTTCAATGATGAAAACGGGCATCAAAATGACCTCTATTTCGATGATTGTAAATAATGATAAGTAATCCATTTTATCTACTTAAATCATGGGTTTGGACGCTGATTTGGATAGTGGGAATAAGGGGAGGGCCTCTATTTTTTCTATTGAATGAGTGGGGAGGACATTCAATCTGGTTCACTGTGACACAAGGAGGAACAGATATGATGGATAGTTGTGATTGCAAGGGGTGGACCTCCAGAGTGGTTTCTAATGAAGCATGGTGGATATATTCTTTGATCTATGCTTGAGTGGGGATTACCACTATTTGATATGGCAATAGTAAGGGGAGGACCTTATATTTGATCGAAGTGAACATGAGGAGGACCTCTATATTAACTTTGAGTGTGGGGAGGACCACCTCTTTGGTTGGTGATAGTACATGGAGGTCACCACATTGAATCTTATCATTATGGGATGTCCCGTAATAGAATCTTGTGACACTATCAATTGAGCAAGTAAACCTAGATTTCTTACAAGGTGGTTATGGTATCAATCACAAATAGTAAATGAAGGCCCCCTACTCTTCTATCAAAGGGATATTACAGAATGCAGCAGCGGTGTATGGATCCATTGAAACCATTGGAGATGATTCCCCATGTTACTCATTCTACTGTGATTTATTCTAATATTGGAATCCGACCAGGGATAACAAAGTAGGAGTGAGGCAGAAAAGTTCCATGCCCGAAAATACCAATCATAGTTCAAGCTAACTAGGCCTAAATGATCCCTTCTTGGTGGGTCATGGATAGTTGTAAAATCCATGGAGACTCCGGCATATGCAAAAACCTCAGTGTGGGGGATCAAGTAACACGATTTCTCTAAGAGATCATACTAAAGTGATTCACTATTGGAATGTGGATTGGATTCCCCCATGTCTATCCCATGGGCGTAGTGGGGTTTGCGAGGTGTTGAATCCTCTTAGTCCTGGAATGTTAGGTCCCTTGTGAGAATGACCCCCTCCTACTCATATTGATGTCAAAGGGTGTCCATATCCCTCATCTAAATGATATATGAGGATGGAATGAGGTTTTTGTCTTAGTAGATGAGTTCATAGTAGAATTCAAGGAAGAGGTGGTGTCTTGTGGGATTTCCGCATTAAATTTTCCCGTTCCTAGATACCTGTATGTCGGGTGTTCATTTAATGGGAAAGGGGGATTGAATTGCAGGTGGATTCAACCTTTTTTATATGTTTAAGTAAATTTATATCCCATTCCATAATTTCATCCGATCATAGAAATTAATATAGGGATTTGTGTTGGAAATTTCTCAAATAGAAGAATTTACAATGTTTACTACACTAATTTTAGGTGACATCCAAGCTGGTCCCACCATTTTCTTGGCGGGACATAACACTATATTTCTAAAGTAGGTGATATTTTAGTCTAATTATGTCCCTAAATCAACAATTCTTCATATTGATGTTATCAGTTTCACATTTGGTTTACCATTTCTATTTTTGAATCTTTTACCATAGCCAATTCTTGCGTGTTAATATGAACTAGTGTTCTTGTTACATTGTATTCCCTTTTTCAGAAAAAAAGATAACATTCATTACTTCTAGAGAATTTGTCACCACATTGATTTAAATTGGATAGTGGAAAGTCAGTTCCTATTTCCATGGATTTCTGATGGGTACATGTCACCTAGTCTGGATCTCCCTCATAGAGTTATGATATGTTTGTGGAACTCATTCCAAGTGCCATTTCAATGTGTACAATGAAGAATTACCCCTCTTCTGCTTGGTCATACATGTCACATATTTTTATGGGAATCATTCTTCAGTCAATGGTGTAGTGATGTTGTTCATCGGTAGCCTATCCTGATATTGGGAGAATTGGTCACCAAATTCTTACTCTCGGGAGGGAGCCTTATAAATCCATATTAGGCATGGAACCAAAGGAATCCTTTGTCTATTACGAGGTATCTAATTCCAATGGTTATTATCTTTCAAGGATTTTAGATTAGGAATAAAAAAAAATTTCACAAAATATCTGACACCGTAGGTTCATATTTTCCAATTCTTCAACCTCGAACATCTCGTCCTTTTCATAGGTTATGTGATTTTGGTTAGGTCACATGTTTAAATTTTTTTGACTTATTTGATTGATTAATACACCCCATAGTGGAT
Source organism: Viscum album (assembly GCA_963277665.1). Classification (NCBI taxonomy): domain Eukaryota; kingdom Viridiplantae; phylum Streptophyta; class Magnoliopsida; order Santalales; family Viscaceae; genus Viscum; species Viscum album. The sequence goes on from OY728121.1 coordinate 113,758,306, forward strand.
AAACAAGGAGGAGATTACCTATGAGTAATAATGTCACACAAAGATATTTATTTATGGATGTATCATAAAACTCCATTGAAGTCTCTCCGTGTGGTGTATCCCATAAAGGGAATTTAACACACCATGAATATTGATCAGAACACCCCTTGGGTGGATAAAGTAGGTGACTCACTTAGAGGAGTGATTTCACTCCTATAAATTAACTATTGAGGGATCATAATTCCTTATGTAGGTAGATCTGTGGGGTGTGTCCCATGAATGGAATATTCCACTCCATGATGTTTGATCGAAATGCCCCCTGTGTTGGATGAAAGAATATTTTCCATAGGAGGGAACACATTGGTTAATCATTTGTCAGGATTGACCATAGTGAGGGGTCCAATATACCATGTTCAGAAGAGATGGATAAAAACACATGTTTTTTTATGCTATTATATTATGTTCAGGTAACAAGATTGATCCATGATGTTTAATGTTTTGTAGTAGCGATGCTCATGTCACAAAATGATAATTGAATATGGATGGTGTGGGGATAAGATGTGCAATATTCCATTTTCAATAAGATTTATTATTTGTTTCAGTTAGTACGGGTCTTACACATTGAGTTTCCCAAGTAACCTGGATGAGATATGGTCTCCTAGGTGAGGGGAAATATCCTTACAGGGATGTGGTTTGGAGATAATAAAAAAGGATTTGGATGTTAGATTTGGACCTCCAGGTGTCGTCCTATGTATCCAAACTAGTTGGGAATCCAATTACATGTAGTTTAGAATAGTATGGTGCCTATATCCAACATGGAGGTCTAAATGAGCATGTGATCTGGGCTTACCCATGAAAGGGGAACAAAGGAATACTATGGTTTTTTGGGATTACACTCATAAGGATGCCCATTTAATATGAGGTTAGGTATTACATATTTGAATGACTAGGACAATTTGGGGGGATGTCATGATGACCACAAACCATTACTCCCTCATGATTCACGATTTGTAAAATAATCAAGAGGAAGCACTTTTGAAAGAATCAGCAACAATTGATGGTGTGGGGTATTTGTGTGGATTATTCCCTAGGAGGATCTCATTCTTAGTGAGGAGGATGTTGTTCCATGTGAGGGTGGGAAGTACAAAGTCCATCCTATGACACTTATATATGGATAATCCTATAATTATTTATTAGAATAATTCCACACATTAACATCATGTTTTGCAGAAATTAGTATTAGTAAGTTTTCGATAATGAATCCTGGACATAGAGGGGCTCACTCCCCGTCCCATGGGCTTACGTGACTTGAAATCATGATCCATTTGGTAGAGAATGTCATTATAACTACTATATTATAATGATGGGAGGAGTTACCTATCACAAGGTCCACATTACTGTGCGTATTTTGAGAAGAAATAATCATTAGAATACCTATGATGGGAAGAAAGAGGTAGGTGGGAATCATAAGACACCCTAGAAGTGGAGTGGAGCATAGGAATGGGTGTCACATGTCACATTGGTACTTGAGGTGTAGCTAAATAGATTATAGATGGGTTTGGGATATCTGGTAACTGAGTTTTCATGAAGAGGTGTTTGAAGAAGGTAGGAAGAACAAATAGGCACATGGAAGGGGTTTTATGAAGAATAGGGCCTCATAGAGAGGTTCTTCATGATGCTCAGGAGCTTGGCATAAGTCAGGGGATTCGTAAAGTAATATGCATTGTGAAACTAGTACTCATGTTACTTAATTATTTCTATTTATTTTATGTTCATATGATGAAGTGGGTTCTACTAAAAATTTAAAAGGATTGTACGTGGGTGTGGTGACACCCCTGGAAATTCAACATATGGTTTTGGATCAAGGATGCAAAATGAATAACATTTTAAGATATACCATAAGGGGAAAAAGGATGAACGTTTTTGGTTGTTCCTCTTGGAAAAAATGTTATGAGTGTACATGATGTGCCTCCGTGTTGAAAATTTTATGTTTCTATTGGGTTAAATCCATTATGAGTTAAAATTATTTATAAATGGAGTGTGATTTAATGTGTCACAAATTCAGTGTAATTGATCCCATTTTTAGTGGGTATATTGGTATCTACATTAGAGAGATGTGAAGAGTAGACATTGAATCACTTTTATCCATGTTACTATCATATTCACTATGTTCATTTTATTTATATTTCTACTGAATTTACATAACATTGGTATGTGTTAAAAAAATTTAAAAAGGAAAATTCCTTCCATCTTAACCACTTGATCATTCCCTTTAATACCTAACATTTAGTATCAAATGGTTCTTTGTAAGATGTAGAATATTTTTATTTTATTTTTATTAAAAACAAATCCTGAAATAAATAATCATGTTGAAAAGGTATATTTTGAGATTGGATGAATGAATGCTGATAGAGGTTAAACACCTTAAAATTCTCAGATCATTAATGGAATTGTTTATGGATACTAGTGATCTAGCACGAAATATTTTATTAAACATGTGGGAAATAAAAGATAGAAAATCATTTTGAAATCCCAAAAAATGGTATGATTTTGATCCTGGATCAATAGTTGGTAATGATATGGTAATTTTACTATAATGTAACAAGGTGTTTAATATTCTATATTGTGAAATCAATATGCATGTGTACATTCACATTTCTGCAAGAAAAACAACCCCTATAAATTTTAAAATACTACTATTAAATCATGGTCAATTATGTGACAATAATTTGATCATGGATTATGATTGGAAAAAAAATCTTGTCACTTTTCAAGTAAACATAGGAGGTAGTGGGTTCATATTATTTTTTCAAGTGTTGATACTTCCCTGTGATTCACATTCATTCCCTTCAACCCTTTATTAATTATTTTTTTTCAGGCGTGGTTTGATTTTGGTAATGGGAATGTAATTGAAAAGGATTCCATCTCCAATAAATTCATATAGTATGTTTCCTATGAGAACATAGTGTGAGACTTGATAAAATCTAAAAATCACATTCGTTCAAACATTTAGAATTTCCCTACTTCCAACTGTTGAGTCATAAAAATGGATTTTTATGGAAGTATAGTCACTAAATACTTTCCAAAAATAAAAACAAATATGAATCACAATTTCATCCATCAAAAAAGAAAATATAAAATTCTTTTATATCCATCAATAAGAAAATATTATTTTTCTAATTGAGGTTTCCAACACATGGAAAATCACATTCATTTACAAATTTTCATTTTATATGGTATGTTTAATTTTTAGATTAATTTAAATCTACATTTGAATATTAATTTAAGGATTCAAATTAATTCAAAAATGAAATTATTAATTAAAGATAATAAAAATAAATTTAGGAATCTAATCGCAGATTGGATACTTAAAATTTTAAATACATGTTTAAAAATTAAATTTGAATTCATGTTTTATGGAATCTTTATTTAAAAAAATGAGGATATCACTGAAAAATAATTCAATCGATCCAATTATCAATAAAATACACCATTGAAAAAGTCAAAAAAAAACATATTTTCCCAGGGATTGGGGTTATTTAGGGCTATTTACAAAGAATAATAAATATAAATGTTTGAAATTTTTACCATAAAAACAACCCTCTCTCTATATTTTTTATTTTTCTCTAATCAACGTGATATATAACATGAATTTATGAATTCATTCCATAAAATTGGGAACTGTTTCCCAATATTTTTAGTTTATCCTGTTCACATGTATTTTCTTATTTTTTGTTAAACACAATGATGGGTATGAATTGTATGTGAGTGCATGTGTCATAAAATTAAATAATATATAATGTATTTATGATTATTTTTTTACGTGGACTTAACATATTCCGTATGAATATTTTTTATTATTATAATTTGAATTTTATAATGTTTGAAAAAGATTTTAAGGGAATTGGATTTGACCGAAATTGAATGGAGGAATGAGTGATGTGACTATGGCATGTCAGGTGTGTGATTATACTAGAAAACATAATGGATTGAGCAAGAAATATGTTCCAATGTAGAATATAAACATAATTCAAAATTATATACTATACGATGTATCATCATATAGGTCACATGCATTCTAGGTGGATTTTAATGATGGTTAAGGTTCTCACAATTATTAAATATCAAATGGGGTGTGACTTAGGGAAACATGATGTATAATATGGGCCACACAACATGATAATGTACCACATAAACACTCGGAATCACTTCCTAAAACAATAAATTATTTGTCTTATCACATATTCATTGTATAATAAAATAATAAGCATAGTCTATGTCGAGGATACACATATAAAATTTTAACAGTCCTACATTATGAGTATCTATCTCTATATGTCTTGTATACATGATAGGAATCAATTATAAATATTAAAAGTGTATACCTACTATATTTCATTGTTTCACAATCTGTATATTATAATGTAAATATAATTAAACCAAGTGAAAGACTTGATGTGTGTTGGGTAAACACACCCAGATTCATTTTGGTGTCATAGACACAACCCAACCTAATTTTAATTGATTTAAGTTCCCTAGACACTGTATAACCATTTATATTTTAATTATATTAAATAATGATGGATTTCCTCACTCACATTAGTTTAGTGTTCATGATGAAACTATTAATATATGTGTTTTACATTTCATGTTATAGTATAAATGTTGAGATGTATTTCAAGTTGTATTGTAAAAGTTTTTTTATATTACATCATACTCGACTGGAATTCATCAATCAATATTCATCTTCTAGAGTAATCTATACCACCCTAACATTAAAAAATTTCACTACCAAAATTGTATTGGGGTTTTTTAAATATTACTATTTATTTTATAAATATAATATTTAGTTGTATATATTACACATTTAAAAGGTATGTTTTTCTGGGTTGTGAATCAATTTAAAATTCATTATAGGGGTTCAGATCATGGTTGAAAAAGAAATAACTAGAGAGGATGTTCTTTAAGGGGAAGAAGGATTAACTATTTAGTCTGTTCCTCTAGGGGAAAAGGTAACAGTGATAATGATGAGCCTCTATGTAAAAAATTTGTTTTTTACTTTTGTAAAATCATCTATGAGAAAATATTATTTATAAATGGTTTGTGGTTGTATTTGTAGAAATTTAGTAAAATTGGTATCAATTTTTTACAATGTTCAATTTCTTTCTGCATTAGAGAGGGGTGAATATTATACATTGGTTCTCATTGATCAATTATCTAATAATAATCAATATATTTATTTTATTTATATTTATTCTATATTAAATTAACTATAGATAGTGGAAACTTTTTCTAAATGTTCATTCACTCCCACATAAATGTTATGATTTTCCCTTTACAAGCTAACGATTACTATCAATGTGTGTTTTCGAAGTTATAGAATATTTTTATATTATTTTCACAAATTAAATACAAAAAATAAATAGCTAAGATGAAGATATCTATTTTTATATGGTAGGAATGAATTTAAATAATTCTTAAATACCTAATGTACCTCAACTATATTATGGAAATGATTATGGATACTGGGAGTATCTCATATAATCATTCATTAAACCCATGAGAAATAAAATATTGGAAATATTGTTGAAGTTGTAGAAAATGGTATAAAGATGATCATGGATCAAAAATTGGTGATGATATAAAAATGTGTCTATTAAGTTATAAGGTGTTTAATATTTTATAATATGAAATTAATATTAATGATTTTTTTAATTTTTTCAAGTAAAACAGCACATGAAATTTGGAAAATACTACTAGTTAATCCAGGTCACAAAAGTGACCAAAAGAAGATCTTGTGGTGTGATTGAAATTATATCTTCTAGTCACTTTGGAATTATCCAAGTAAGGCAGTTTGTTAACAAGATTTTTCCAAGCGCAGAGACATCTTAATGTTTTATATGGGGCCACTGCAAAAATATATTATATTTTTGGATTGTGGTCTATTGGTATAAGTGGGTAGGTAATTGTCTGTTTTTTCTCCAATAAATTATAAAAGTATATTGACTATGAGAACATAATGTGGTCACATGAATTCCATGTGTGTGGTCACTTGTGTGAAAACAATTATGCATTTTCATTTCCAACCAGTAAATAAAGAAATATTTTTTCTGTAGTACATCTTCCAAATTATTTAAAAAAAAGAAAAAAATAATATGAATCACAATCTCAAACTTCAAAAATTTAATTTTATATTATTTTAAATCATCAATTAAGAATTTTATATTTCAAAAAATAGTTTCCATTATTTAAAAAATCACATTCATTTGAAATTAATTTCACAAGGGAACTTTCAGTTTTTTAGAACAATATCAATATCAATATCAATATCAATATCAATTTATATATTCAATTTAATTAAAAATAATAATGAAATAAATTGTAATAAAAAATCTATTTAAGATTCTAATAACGAATTTAATGATTATAATTTTAAATACATTTTTTAAAAGTAAATATAATTATAAATTTTATAGATACATTATTAATATAAAAAATAAATAATTAAATGAAAAGGCATAAATTAGATCAAATTATTAATAAAATTTAGAATTGAAATAGTCATAAAATCCTTATTTTTACCCATGGTTGGAGTAAATTATGTGTATTTAGAAATAATAACTTAAAAATATTGTTGAAAATCTCACAACACATAACATCCATCAATCTATTTTCCTATATTCTCTAATAAACATGACACAGAACATGAATAAAGGTGTTCAAACCTTACCATTGAACATTGTTCCTAAATTAATAATTTTTATCCATCATCATTAAGTAAATTTATTAATAGGGGTTGGGAAGAAAAAAAATAAGGACAAATAGAAGAACCACCCCCCAAGAAAGAACCTAAGGGGTCTTGGAATAGTGTTGCATGAGTGCATCTCCATATATAATATCAACCAACTTGGGCATAATAGTATCTATCGTGTACAGAAACACCTCCACCATACTAGGGAACTCCACTACGGCCAAGTAGGTAGAATCCTTGTTCTCATCCCTCCATGTATGGAGCATACAAATTCTACTATTTAAGATACTATTACATTTTTTGATAACATAGAATATTGACTAAGGAGAAACATCACACCATTTCAAGGAATCATGAACAACCATGTAGTCTATTTCAATATCCGAGATATCTAGCTCATTTTTTCACCAATGTTTAAAACCTGGGATCATAGGTATATCCTCCTCTTAGAAGGGAAGAGCCCTAACCAAGCATGGCTAGGAATACTAACTAAAATGATCAATTAATATCATACACCACTCCTCATATACCCGTGACCTCTGGACACAATAACAACACTTTTTATTTTTCAAACCCAATGAGGGAGGACACTAGCTTACCTAGTTGCTTTACATTCTATTTGAAGTAATAACCACACCGGATCCTGCCTGAACATGATGGAGATATGGATCATACTTCAAAGACATAACTCCCTTGTTCATGTCAAGTAACCTATTTTTTTCAATATGATAATTACACGAGTCTTCACAGCCACACCCTCATTCTTCGACTTGTTCCACGCCTTCCAAATACACCAGCATCCTGCATGTAGCACCACCGAGCAGGCCACCCTCTCTGGGCCACCTCTCTCAAATCTGCGAAACCATTTCTCATGAAAGGGAAGGATATCCTCATTAGAGGAGAGGACTATAGGGAATTCACCAAGGAATTTCTACACCTCACTTTCCCATTCTCTGCAAAAAAAGTAGATGAGTAGTGCTCTCCTCACAATGAACACTATAGCACACGCTTTTTGATTCAAGGTGAATACCACACCATTAGATATTATCTTTAGTAGAGAGGGCTCTATTTTGAATCCTAAAGATGAGAAAGTTAAACATGGTGGGGATTTTTTCACCCAAATAATCTCATTCCATTCCTCACACTACAGCTGGTTATGAACCATACTACGGAGGTTTTTTAGTTAGACGAGGCCTGAGGAGGAAGCGAAGAAAAAACATTCATCACCATATGAATTACGATTAACGAGATAAAAAACTCAATCTGTTCCTTATACAAAACAACATTGGTGAATGCGTGGAAAATGGTGGCTTCCCTAAACAAGATATCAGTAAACATACACCCTGGGAACCCCAGAACACCACCATAGAAATCCTAGTTCAATAAGGATAAATCACCTCTCTCAACCATCCATCAGGAGAAGGGGAAAATAACATCGACAATAGAACCAATCAGCAACCAGATGGATGATCCATACCCCTCCACTGAGTCATGAGGACACAAATCACACTTGAGAATTATTTTTCCCTAGAGAGTACGTCGTTACATTATTCCCCATTCTTTTAACATTTCATTTCTATAAGATTTTTCTACACAATTATTGGTATGAAGTGGATTGGTGTGAATTTGTCAGAAACTTCATAAATTTGGAATGTATTTATTCTTGGTTTTATATGTGGTCTAAAAATAGTATATATGAAAATCTCCAATGATGTGTAATGAAAACATGCTAATTTATAAAAGAAATTTCAGTGGCATTTATTTTTATCAAAATTGAAGGGAGGATTGAGAAATGGATATATGGTATGTGAGGTTAGTGATTACGGTCTAAATTATCGTGGATCGAGATATAAATAGGTTCTGGTGAATAAGATAAACATATATTGAAAATCAAATCCATATTATATGTCATCCTCTAAATAGAATACCATATAAGAGAACTTATAAAATGGTTATGGTTTTTATTAAATCTTACATTTCCAATGGAGAGGGACTTAGGGCCATGTGATGTATATTATGTGCCACATAACATGATCATGTACCACCTACACATTCTGACTAACTTATTGGACCCTTGAATAATTTGTCATATAAAAAATTCTATATACATTGGGAGAAGAATATTAGTGTGTGATGGGGATAGACACATAAAAGTACCATATTCATAAATGATAATTATCCTTCTATATATGTCATGTATACACTATAGGAATAATTAAAATATAATAAAATATCATTTATACTATCTTTAAAATTTCCATAAAAAATATATTATAATATAAATAACTTGAATCAAAGAATATGACATGGAGTGTGATAGAGTCACGCACACAGATTGGGAAGGGTTTCATCGAAACTATATTGCCAAATTTCCATTCCATACATTCCAATTATACATATTTTAAAAAATGTAGAATCCTCCTTGAAATTATGTATGGATTACATGCAAATTATAATTGAGGCATATACCATGTACTAGAAATTTTATGGTATTCTTTATATCTTCTCAACTAATTTTTAGAATTTGGAAAATGCATATTTAATTATGCGTGATTTTTTATAGAATTATGGTTATTGTTTAATAGATAATAATAATTTTTTATGCAGTTTTGGATAGATGATAGTCATTATCTAAATGAAGATTTCATCTTTGCATGGGGAAGTTATTAATTGCATGGATGAGTCTGGTAACATACTAAAAGTTGTTCTGATGCCATATAATGCATTCATGATAAGTATTTTGGACTAGGTACCCCCATGGGTGTAAGGACCCAAACATTTTAATTATATTTGTTTCCTAATTTTTTGTGATATTTTATTTTATATTCATCAAAACTATATCCTTTAATTAATGATGTAGGTAAAATTAAAAATAGACCATTGGGTTTCGACTGTTACATGACCATTGGTCAATATAACCGTTGGAAACTGTAATCTTAACATTGTGTTTTTATAAATATAGTTATCTTGGTAAATTAATATATAATGAATATTGGATGACCTCAAAATGTAGACTCATGCCATATGAAGCCCATCTGTCAGAGCTTGGGAAGGAGGTATCGTCACTGGGCTTTTCTCTGGACCATGCCCTATCCAAACATCAACATATGTAGCTTGAACAGAATCACTTAAGGGATAAGTTCAAGCTGATAAAAATCACCACTCAGTATTTTTGTCCGAGACACCCCATGATTCTATCACTATAACAAACCTTACACTTTGGTCATATGCTGGTGTTAAAAGGGTCTATGTAACGAGGCCTTAGATGCTTTGTGTAAAACATTTATATAAATAAAATTATTATTTCTTATTATGGAAAAGTTTGTGAATTTCAAATATTCGGATAAATATTGGATGTGTATTATTGATGAATTTAGTAAAAATTTGGTATTTTAAAATATTTTTCTTATTCTATAAATAAATAATAATGTGAAATGATTTTCAAAAAACGACCTTCTACAGTTGTGATCAGAGATAATTTTAGAGTCTAATAAGATCAACTTGATTTTTAGTGAATGGTAAAGTATTAATAGTATCATACCCGTATGAATATTAATGAATATTAATGAATAGTAAATTGAAAAAAAAGAAACATCACCCATTAATTTATAAATACAATTTATACATCATAAAAGTGAAAAAACGATCATAGTATATGTTTTGGTATTATTTTTATGTCATAAATATTTTATTTACAATTTTATAGTTAATTTAATAATAAAAGATGGAAATATATTTTCATAAAATGTAATTGTAAATTTATACTTTATTATATTATGGTTATATGACAATTTAATGGGACCTTGATTACTTTTGTACAGTGTTAGAAAATGAGTTATATTTATAATGTTGTATTTTTTGGAAAAAATAATAATTTTATTTAAAATTTAAAATCATAATATTAAAAAAAATTATTATCATAAAATAGAGTTAATTTTTGAATTCAGAGAATCGATATTAGGGTTGTTAAAAAAAATTTGGGATTTTTCTGAAATAGATGAATTTTTAGTGAATAGTAAAAAAACAGTTTTGAGTTTCAGGTGTTTAATGAAATCATTAATGATGTAATTATTATGTAAGATTTTTGGTAGAATTATGAATAGTGAAATATGATATGAGGTGTCCCATGTGGCCAATACCATGGGAAAATACCCTGGTAAGCCCCATGGTTTTGCAAATACCACCAATGAGGTGTCCCTTGGAAATTAATAATTTATTCCCCAACTTTTCCTATAAATACCAAGCCATTTCCCTCATTCATTTCATTACAAAATCCTCATAAACGATGTTATGGTCTCCATAACTCCCATGGATTCTTCCCATGGTTCCCCCAATCCTTCCAAGGTCCTCACCATCAAGCTTTCGATGTTACCATTAAAGGTAAAAGAACCTTCCACCCTCCCCTTTTAAGTCACGACTTCCTTTCTGTTATGTCTTATAGTTCCATTTTATTATGAGGGTTATTATTCATCTATATCTTTACTACTATCCAATTTATTTCCAAATTATTAGAGGGCCTTTCTTCTATTGTCAATTAATTTTCAAAATTTTAATGTGACGCTGTTAGGAGACAAAATTTTCATAAAAGAAATTGTGCTTTCTCTTTCCTTTCATGTTTTCTTTTTCATGTGGTGTGTCATTAAAATGTACACACCATTATATTATTTATTTTTAATATTCACTCTACATAAAAATGATTCATTTATTTATCGTATACCCTTTTCACCTCTCTTTATATTATTTTCTAAAACCATGTTATATAGCCAGTATGCTGTAAAAATTTCGACTCAATATATTTCTATCCTTTTCTCAATGAATACTCTTGTTTCATTTATGTGAATACCCAGACCTATTTCAATTATATGGGTGTTAATAGACTCAAAAAATGATATATTTGATTCTGTAATTGACACACATGTAACCCTCACTCAGTTTCCATGGGTTATAAATGACATAACGATCTAATTTTTATGCACTTTTAAAACGTCAGGATTTTGAAGTGAAACCTATTTCTTTTATTCTCTTGGGGTTATTTATGAAATGTTTGATTATGATATATATAGATCACATGAAGATAAAGACATATTATGGGTGTGACCTGATATATCTCCAATGCATTCTGTAAAATAATTGATCTCTATAGATGGCATGTTTCATGACACCTTGGTGAATAACCATTGCAATTTTTTCATACCTTTGGGATGAACCTTGGTGATATGTTCATGAATGTCTAAATTAAATGTTGTATCCACCTATTCATGTTATGGTACATGTTCTTTTCATTATTAAATGACTCTACTTTTAACACCCTAGGTAAATGAAGAATAATACATATTTCATATTTATTAATATTTGAAAATTAAATATTAATTTTACTTTAAAAGGGTTTCTATGTTTGATAGCGTACCCGATACACAACAACATGTTTCTTTGAAATATTACGTTGCACTCTAATAATATAATTTTATTATTTTCAATTGTAGTTAACTACTAGAGATTGTGTTGGTGGGAATGAATGAAACTAACTAAAATATTATTATACATGATTGTTAAATGTATTTACATTATCCAATAAAAATTTAGAGGCTTAAAATGTGAATGAATCTAAGTTTAAGCATAATTTACATTAAAAGGCTGATTTACCGCCTTTTAATGGAGAACCCTCTTTTAATATATTTTTGGACACTTTAAAACATTCTAATTGACAAAATAAAATACTTCACTAGAATGGGGACATCAAAAAATTTTGGGTATTTTATGGGTATTTTTCTGATAAAGTTCATTTTTTATTGAATAGTGAAAAATATTGTATTTTAATACAAAAGTGCCTTTCAATCTAATTAATTTATATGGTTATATTATCTTTTTAATTTGTTTTAAAGTGAAATTGAAATATATTTCTTCCATTTAATCAAATATTGGTCATTTTAATTAATTTCACTTTGAAATTGGACATAAACAAGTATCAATCTTTTGATAGTTATTGTTTCTTAAAAACTTGCTATTTGTTTTAAAAATGGGAATTAATTTTTAAATTAATTAATTCCAATTCAATGTTTTGAATTTGGAAAAATAGACATCAATTTTGAATTCAGAATATCAAATAATTCTTCGGATGATTTTTTGGTATTTTTCTGAAAAACATTAATTTTTGATGAATAGTGACACCACTTAGTGGTAGTTAAAAAAATGACTTTTCATTTAAATGAAATTTTACCACTTCTATGAATTGAATTTCAAAAATCTTACATACATGGTTGTTATCAAGATGTAAAATGTGGTTCATTACGATGAAAATTATTTTTGGTGAATAGTTACTTTTGACTTTTATTTATCGCAGTTAAAGGTGAATAAAGTAATTCAGGGTTAAAAGAGTATTATAATAATTAAAAATTACCTCAACACTTGTATAAACCTTATTGGTTGAGTCATTAACGACCATGGTCATATTTGGGTTGATTTTGGGAACCCATTGAGCCACAGGGTAGTGATAATGACAATTTAGGCTAATTAATTTAATGTAAAGGCAAAATATACATAAACTTAAATCTTTTAGTAATTAATTATTATATGGGGTTATATAAGAAATATTTTTGAATATGAATATTCATTGGAAATATTAAAATATTTCCTACATCATGGTATGTTTTTTATAAATTTTAGACAACAAATAAATTATATTATTTATTACATAATAATGATGTAGTGTTTACCTTATTAATAAATGATTTAAATAAATAAAATTATAATGCTTAAAATATTATCCAAAACATGTCCAATTATGATTTGATGATTATATTTTGACCATGGATCATGTTATCTTCTACTATAATTATTTTTGGACAAATAGAAATCTAATAACATTATATTATAAAATAATAATTTCATGTTTTCCTAAAGAGCCCCTCCTCTCCCTTATAAAAGGAGACCATTTATAACCAATTCCTCACACCTATCAAGGCATTTGGCTCGTCCAAACTCTGAACATTTAAGCTCCCAACATTTCTATCATCCCCTTATAAGCCTTAATTTAGGATTAAGGCACTTCAATAAGTCCTTTTGTTTTAAACCAAAGGAAGTTACCCAAATTAAAGGTAACGATTTATCTTAAATTGTTTTCTTTTATTTTACATCTCCAACCCCAAAAATATTTTTATTAATTTCTTTTGTAACAACAGCAGTGTCTTAAATATACTAGTATGTTGTTATGAGAAGGATTAAAACTACACTTACACACACCTCCATCTAATGGGTAAAGAACATAATGTTTCTGTGGATGGAAAACTAACGCCTCACGAAACGATGATTATTAAATTACCTCTTCCCGCCTCTCATAGTGGTCATTATGATGGAACTATATTTATATATGATATATATTATGTTTCTATTTTCTTTATTCTTCTGTATTTTCCAGTTTTATCACGCCTTTATGGTTTCCATAGTGGGTAAATATGATAATCCCATTTCAGGAAGTGCGGACTACCGCCCCCTCAATGTGATGTGATTCGTTAATGCCTTACATGGGATGTATAAATTATGTTGTTAATGATATTATATATGATATTATACTGAAATTATAATATACCTATGTATCATTATGTTTTATTTTCTTTAAAATAAGAAATAGAAATGAATATAGCGTTCATGCATACGTAAGTCTTACTGTCTCCATTAACGGTCCATTTCATTTCATACCTCCAAATGTTAAGTAATATTATAAATAAATGTATATTCTGGATATATATATGATATATATGAAATCCAAATCATGAATGTAATTTTTTATATAATGTACCATTTCCAGATGAACAACATGTAATTATAAGAAGTCTATTTTTGACTCCAGTGCCAAATATCGAAAAAACGAATGTTATTAACTTAAATGATTAAATAATGTTTATAACATGGTAATAAGTGATATAAAATGAATAATAAACTTGAAAAAGGTACTTAAGAAAGTAGAAATTAACTTTTGTTTATTATTCCGGAGATTAAATAACGATCGAGTCAAGTGGGACACAAGGTAAGGGAACTTATTAACCCAATTTATATTCATTGGGTTAAATCTTATACTTTTAAATTGTGTCATGATTTGATTCTGTTTGAAATATCTTTTGATGTCCTATATTGTATTTTTTACATTACATATGTGTACCTATAGCGAATACACATAATCTGTATATTTTATTTACAAAATGATCTTTGTAAGGGACTTCATCTCAATCTCTTTTCTTTGAGGCATATTTTGTTTTAAAACATGAATTTCTTTTATACGATGTATAAACACCCCTGAATTTTCAAAGGGAATATTTTTCTACGAAGAATTTTACTAAATGACAAAAAGGAATGTTTCTTATAACGTGAGTGGTGACAACGACCTTTCCTCCGCCTTGAGTATTATTTTATCATTGGATTTCTCAACAAGCCAAACTGTTTTTAAAAGAAAATAAATACCTTATAATATTTTACGTATTTTTGGTATTGAAAATGGTTTTGAAAATGGATTTTTTATATCAATATATTTAATTTATATATTGTGATTGAAATGTGGAAATATTTTCTTTCCTTTATATTTGTTGTATGTGTTATGATTGTATATTGGTACTTGGACATTTGACGGGTGGTTACATGATAAACAAAATGACGGGTGGTGTCGTGAATACCAGGATGGGTGGTTACGTTATAACCTATAATTCATTGGGTATGGATGTTGGCCATATGGCTATTCCATTTAGTAATATCTATGGAAGTTGACCATATGGTTATTCTATTTAAGTATGTTTATGTCCCAAGTTACCTTTATATGTAATGTGTTCATTATACAGGTTTTATGGTAATCTTCTGGTTAAAAATTAGTATGTAATGATCCTTTATTCAGTGAAGAGTATTTACTACTTCATAAAGGTGAAAAGTATTACTTATGTTAATGTATTCATGGTTTACTTTTTGTTTTGAAAAACTAATAGTTTTACTTCTTTGTGTATCCCTTACTGATCTTTTTATGCTCATCCCATGTTTTTGAATTGTTTTTCAGAGGACATAATGTGGAATAGGGTAATGGATGGGATCAAGGAGAAGTCATGCTATCTTAAACATGGAACCAGGCATGACTCTCTTTTTTTCAAGAGTTCATGTTTTTAAAAGAAATGGAAACTGCGTAGAAGTGACTACATTGTAATATTCTGAGATGTAATAGTTCTGGCCTAAATCTCAAAAACTCTAAACCTGAAAAGATCCATAATGTGAATTATTCATTTAATTCAAGATTATGTATGGTTTTAAGGCTGGGTCCTTATAGTTGGTATCAAAGGTCGGTTTAGATATCTTTAGGGGTTAGGGTATTGTTAATGGAATATCCATAAAGTAATTTATGTTAATATTGACATCATATACCATTTCCAGATTACCAATTATCTTCGCCCAAGATATTTCTAGGTTCAGAATGGTTTTCCACAGAGGAAATAGAGCAGCTATGTTGGGACGACATTAGGAGGAAGAAAACCATTCAAATCAGCAACCTGGAATGGTTAGAATCGTAACAGAACAGTTTGTTGCAGTGATGGCACAATTGACTCAGGCTATAAATGGTGGTGGTATTCATGTACCAGATCATCCAAATCAACCGTGGAGAAACATTTCAGTAGTGGAGAATTTCATGAGGCAACATCCCCCATAATTCAGAGTATCATCTGACCCTATTCTAGTTGAAGGGTGGATTAAAGCACTTGAAATGATTTTTGATGCCATAGGTTGTTTAGAACATCGAAAGGTTTTTCTAGTTGTTTACTGTTCTTAAGGAGAAGTTGATCAGTGGTGGTCGATGGTGAAAATATCCGGTATAGTGAGGATATTGATTCTGTTGATTGGGATCATTTGAAAGGTATGATTCTTGAGAAATATTTTCCTATGGTGGTTCGTCTTAGGATGGAAAAAAATCCTGGAATTGAGCCAGGAGGATGACTTAGTGGCTGCTTATTAAGAAAAGTTCACTCGAATGCCAAGGTATGGACTAAATTACATCTATGATCTTGATAGTAAGATAAATCGATTTTACTCTGGACTGAAGCCATGATATTGAAGAGTGTTAGCCTCTTGTGAGTTAAAAAGTTATGAGAAACTTGGTCAATGTGCGGAGAAGGGGGAAATGGAGTTTGCCGATGATCATGTGTTCATTGACAAACAATAGAAAAAGAGGACTAGTTGGAAGACAAAGGGGAATAATTCATCAAAGAATCCTGGAGGTAGGAAAACTAAATATCCATCTTGTGAGAATTGTGGTAAAAATCATCCTGAATAATGTTTATCAAAGATGGGAATGTGCTTCCGGTGTGTTAAGTCTGGTCATATTGCTCGTAACTGTAAGGAAGATGATCAAGCAGGGAATGAAAACCCATCAGTAAGATGTTTTAATTGTAATGAAATTTGTAATTATGAGAATGAGTGTCCAGAGAAGAACTCAACTAAGGGAAAGAAGCCAGACTACTAGCAGAAAGGGGTGATGAAATCCGTTGCAACTACTTCAGTAGATGTTGGGCCGTCAAACGAAGTAGTAGTAGGTACACTATTTGTTTGTTCACATTATTCCAATGTTTTGTTTCATTCAGGGTCTACACACTCTTTCTTTTCTGAGAAGTTTTCTAGTAAATTTGGAATTCCATCTCAAGATATGAATACGTAACTTATGGTAAAAATACCTGGAGGAAATTTTGAGACAAAAATAAAACATAAGAACATTCCTATCCTTGTGTGCAGAAAGAATCTACCTACAAACCTTATTGTTTTACCTCTAGTAGAGTTTGATGTTATTTTGGGCATGGATTGGATTTCTGTTTATCATGCTAAGATTAAATATAGAGCTAAAGAGGTTTCATTTCAGAATGATTTACAGTTTGTGTACAAGAATGAACCCTTGATTTTTATGACATATCAGGAAGTTGAGAAACTAGTAAAAGAATGAAATGAATGTTACCTTGCTCATATTGTTGAAAATAAATAAAGTGTTAATATTGCTTATTTTCCAGTGGTAAACGAGTACCTTGATGTTTTTCCTGATGAGTTTCCTGGTATTATACCTGATCGGGAAGTTGAATTTACCATTGACTCCGTTCCTCATGCTAAGAGAATTTAAGAACTCCCTTACCTAATGGCTCAAATTAAACTTTTAGTGTTAAAGAAGCAATTACATGAGTTATTAGATAAATGTTTCATTCGACCTAGAACATAAACATGGGGTGCTCTTGTCATATTTCTTAAAAAGAAATATGGTTCAATGAGACTTTGCATTGATTATAGAGGATTGAATAACATCGCTGTTATGAATAAGTATCTTTTGCCTCATATCGATGATTTGTTTGATCAGATCCAGAGAGCTTAGTATTTTCCGAAGATTGACTTATGGTCGGGGTACCATCAGTTGAAAGTAAAAGAAGAAGACATTTTGAAGACCATGTTTCATAGTAGATATGGCCATTATGAATTTGTAGTTATGCCTTTTGGTTTAACCAATGCACCTACTATATTCATGGAACTTATGAAAAGAATTTTCCCTGAGTTCTTGGATAAGTTTGTGGTTGTGTTTATTGATGATATTTTGGTTTATTCAAAAAGTAAAGAGGAGCATGAAATTCATTTAAGGGTTGTATTTCAAACCTTAAAAGAAAATAAATTATTTGGGAAATTCATCATGTGTGAGTTTTGGTTACAAAAAATTTCATTCATTGGTCACATTATTTCAAAAAATGGCATAACTGTTGATCCTACTAAAACAAACGTTGTTGAAGAATGTCCAAGAACCACAAATATAACCTAGATTCATAGTTTTCATGGTTTGGAAGGTTATTACTGGAGGTTTTTTGAAATATTTTCATGGTTATCTATTCTAATGACTAAGTTAACTCGAAAAGGTGCTAAGTTCATCTAGAAAAAATAATATGATTATTGTTTTCAGGAATTGAAAAGAAGATTGGTGAATTCTCCCGTTTTGGAACAACCTTCCAGAAATGGTGAGTTTGTTGTCTACAGTGTTTCTTCGTTAAAAGGACTGGGATGCGTCCTAATGCAGAATGATCAGGTAATTTCTTATGGTTCACGTCAGTTGAATCCTCATGAGTTAAATTACCCTACACATGATTTGGAATTAGCTATTGTTGTTTTTGCATTAAAAATTTGGATCCATCATTTGTATGGAGTAAAGTGTGAAATATATACTGATCAAAAAAGTTTGAAGTATATATTCACTCATAAATAATTGAACATGTGACAGAGGAGATGGTTAGAATTAATCAATGATTATGATTGCACGATCATTTACCATCCGGGAAAATCAAATAAATTGGATGATGCTTTGAGTTGAAAAAGTAATACTTCATTAACAAAGTTACGTTTGGAAAGAGATCCTTTTGTATTTGATTTGATGATATTTGGGATAGAAGTTGTTGTTGTAGGAAATTCTTCTGTTTTGTATCAGGTTTTAGTGATATCTTCTCTATCAAGTAGAATAAAGCATGTGCAGAAAGAAGATAGTGAGTTACAAAAAAAGGTAGAGATGGTTCAGAAGGTTAAGTGACCTGAATTTAACATTGATAATGATCGTGTTTTGAGATTTGGAAAGATATTATGTGTGCCTTGTGATTCACAGCTGAAGAATGAGTTGTTATGTGAAGCTCATAGTTCCCAGTTTTCAGTTCATCCCAGTAGTACTAAGATGTACAGTGTTCTTCGGTAGTATTACTGGTGGGATGGAATGAAAAAAGATATTGCAGGTTTTACTATGAAGTGTTTGACTTTTCAGCAGGTTAAAGTAGAGCGGCATTTACCGAAAATAATGCTTTATCCATTACCAGTGCCAGAGTGGAAATGAGAAAATATATCCATGGACTTCGTTGTGGGATTACCACAGACATCTCGAGGTAATAATGCAATATGGGTTATAGTTGACCGATTGACTAAATCTTCTCATTTCCGTCCTATTAGAGATACTTTTTCTTTAGATCAAATTGCTCAGTTGTATGTTAAAAAGATAGTAAAGTTGCATGGAGTTACCCTCTCCATTATATCTGATCATGATTCCAGGTTCACTTATAACTTTTGGAAAGTCCTTCAGAATTCATTAGGTAAAAAATTAAAATTTAGTGAAACTTTTCGTCCTCAATCAGATGGGCAGTCAGAACGAACAATTCAGACCTTGGAGGATATGATATGTGCTTGCTTTATGGATTATCATGGATGTTGGGACCAACATATTTCTTTGGTTGAATTTTCATATAATAACTGTTTTCATTCCAGTATACAGATGGCTCCATTTGAGGCATTATATGGAAATCATTGTTGAACTCTGGATATTTGGGATGAAGTAAGTGAAAGGAAGCTGATGGGACCATAATTGGTATAAGACATGGCGGAGAAAGTTCATTTGATTCAGAAGAATATGAGAACATCTCAGAGCAGACAGAAAAGTTATGCTGTTAACCGGAGGAAAGATATTTCTTTTGAGGTAGGTGATCATGTCTTTCTCAAAGTTTCTCCATGGAAAAGTGTGATGCATTTTGGTAAGAAGGGAAAGTTGAGTCCGAGGATCATTGGACCTTATGAAATTCAATAAAAAGTTGGATCAGTTGCATACAGAGTGGCTTTACCCCCATGTTTATCCCAGGTACACAATGTTTTTAATGTTTCGATTTTGAGAAAGTATATGCCAGATCCATCTCTTTTTTTGAGCCCCTAGGTAGTTAAATTAGCAGAGAATCTCTTTTATAAAGAACAACCAGTTCAAGTTCTTGACCTTAGAGAGTAGTTGTTGCCGAATAAGGTAATTTACCAGGTAAAGGTTTTGTGGAAAACCCATATGGTTGAAGAGGCAACATGGGAATCTTAAAATTCTACGAAGGATAAATACACCCCACTTATTTTGATAAGTGAATAAAAATTGTGAGGACACAATTCATAAAAGGGGGGAAGGATGTAAAACCCTAGGTAAATGAAGAATAAGACATATTTAATATTTATTAATATTGGAAAATTAAATATTAATTTTACAATAAAAGGGTTTCTATGTTCGATAGCATACCCGATACGCAACAACGGGTTTCTTTGGAATCTTACGTTGCACAGTAATAATATAATATTATTATTTTAAATGGTAGTTAACTCTTAGCCATTTCATTGGAGGGAATGAATTAAACTAATAGAAATATGATTATACATGATTTTTAAATGTATTTACATTATACAATAAATAGTTAGAGGCATAAAATGTGAATGAATCTAATTTTAAGCATAATTTACATTAAAAGGCCGATTTACAACCTTTTAATGTAGAAACCTCATTAAATATAGTTTTGGTCACTTTAATGCATTATAATTGACCAAATAATATCCTTCTTTAGAATGGGGACATTAAATTTTACTTGGGGTATTTTTTTGGTATTTTTCTAATAAAGTTCATTTTTTAATGAATAGTGAAAAATATTGTATTTTAATTCAAAAGTGCCTTTTAATATAATATATTTATATGGTTAGATAATATTTTTAATTGGTTTTAAAGTTAAATTGAAATATATTTTTACCATTTAATCCAATTTTCATCATTGAAATTAATTTCACTTTGAAATTGGACATAAACAAGTATCAATCTTTTAATAGTTATTATTTCTTAAAACACGCTATTTGTTTTAACAAAGATAATTACGTTTTAAATTAATTAATTACACTTATATGTTTTTTATTTGGAAAAATAGACATCAAATTTGAATTCGGAATATCAAATAATTCTTATGCTGAATTTTTGGTATTTTTCTGAAAAACTTCAATTTTTGATGAATAGTGACACCACTTAGTGATAGTTAAAAAAACTGAATTTTTCATTTAAATGAAAATTTACCACTTCTGTGAATTTAATTTCAAAAATCAGACATAAACGGTTGTTATCAAGAAGTAAAATTTTGTTCATTAAGATGAAAATAATTTTTGGTGAATAGTAACTTTTGACTTTTATTTACCGCGGTTAAAGGTAAATAAGGTAATTCAAGATTATAAGAATATTATAATAATTCAAAATTACCTTAACACTGGTCCAAATTTTATTGTTTAAGTCAATAACGACCATGGGAATATTTGGGTCAATTTTGGGACATCTTTGAGCCACTTGGTAGTGATAATGACAATTTAGACTAATTAATTTAATGTAAAGGCCAAATAAACATAAACTAAAATCATTTAGTAATTATTTTTTTAAGGTGTTATATAAGGTATATTTATGACTATAAATATTCATTAAAAAGATAAAAATATTTCCTATATTATGGTATTTTTTTATAATTTTTAGACAATAATTATATTTAATTATTTATGACATAATAATGATGCAGTGTTTACCTTACTAATAAATGATTTAAATAAATTGGATTGTAATGCTAAAAATATTATCCCAAACATGTCAAATTCTGATTGGATAATTTTATTTCAAACCTGGATCATCTTATCTTCGACTATAATGATTTTTTGACCATTAGGAACCGAATATCATTATATTATAAAGTAATACTTTCACACCTTCCTAAAGAGCCCTCCTCTCCCTTATAAAAGAAGACCACTTATAACCAATTTCTCACACCTCTCAAGCCATTTGGATCATCAAAACTCTTCCCAATTAATCTCCCAACATCCCTATCATACCCCTAGAAGCCTTACATTAGGCAAAATGCACTTCAAGAAGTCCTTTTGATTTAAACCAACGGAAGTTACCCAAATTAAATGTAACAATTTCTCATAAATTGTTTTCTTTTATTTTACTTCTCCAACCCCTAAAAACTTTTTATTCCTTCCATTTATAACAAAACCATTATCCTAATTATACTATGATGTTTTTATGAGATGTACTCGAACTACACTTACACACACCTCAATCTAATGGGTGAAGAACATAATTTTTCTGTGGATGGAAAACTAACGCCTCACAAAACGATGATTGTTAAATTACCTCTTACCCCCTCCAATGGTGAACATTATGATGTCACTATATTTCTATATGATATATATTATGAATATGTTTTCTTTATGCTTCTGTATTTTCCATTTATAGCATGCCTTTATGGTTTCCATAGTGGGTAAATACGACCATCTCATTTGAGGAAGTGCGGTCTACCGCCCCCTCAAAGTGATGTGATTCATTAATGCCTTATGTGGGATGTATAAAGTATGTCATTAATGATATTATATATGATATTATACTGGAATTATAATATACTTATGTATCATTTTGTTTTATTTTCATTAAAATAATAAATATAAATGAAAGTAGCATTCATGTGTACGTACGACATACCATCTCAATGAACGGGGAATTTCATTTCTTACCTCCAAATGATAAGTACTATTATAAATACTTGTATATGCTGGATATATATGATACATATGATATCCAAATCATGAATGTCATTTTGTATATAATGAACCATTGACCACTTGAACAACATGTAATTATAAGAAGTCTATTTTTGACTCAAGTGCCAAATATCGACAAAATGAAAGCTGTTAACTTAAATAATTAAATAATGTTTATAACATGGTAACAAGTGATATAAAAGTAATAATAAAAATGAAAAAGGTTCTTAAGAAATTATAAATTAACTTTAGTCTATTATTTAGGAGATTAAATAATGATAGAGTCAAGTTGGAGAAAAATTAAGGGAACTTCTTAACCCAATTTCTGTTCTTTGGGTTAAATCTTATACTTTTAAATCTTGTCATGATATGATTCTGTTTGAAACAACGTTTGATGTCCTATATTGTATTTTTAACATTACATATGTTTACCTATAGTGAATACACATAATCTATCTATTTTATTTACAAAATGATATTTTCAAGGGACTTCTTCTCAATCTCTTTTCATTGAGGAATATTTTGCTTTAATACACGACATTCATTTATACTCTGTATAAACACCATTGAAATTTAAAAGGGAATATTTTCCTATGAATCATTTTGCTAAAAAAAATAAAAGGAATGTTTCTTATAATTTAAGCGGTGACAACGACCTTTCCACCACCGCGAGTATTACTTGATCTTTGGCTTCCACAACAAGCCGTACTGTTTTTAAAAGAAAATATATACCTTATAATTTTTTACGTATTTTTGGTATTGAAAATGGTTTTCAAAATGTATTTGTTATATCAATATATTTAATTAGTATATTGTGATTTAAATGTGGAAATTTTTTATTTCCTTTATATTTTTTGTATGTGTTATGATTGTATGTTGGTACTTGGACATTTGACGGGTGGTTACATGATAAACCAAATGACAGGTGGTGCCGTGAATATCAGGACGGGTGGTTACATTATAACCTCTAATGCATTGGGTATGGAAGTTAGCCTTATGGCTATTCCATTTAGTGATTTGTGTGGAAGTCGACCGTATGGTTATTCCATTTATGTAGGTTTATGTACCACATTACCTTTATATGTTATGTGTTCTTTATATGGGTTTTATGGTAATCTGTTGGTTATAAAAGGTTAAGTAATGATCCTTTATTCAGTGAAGAGTATTTACTACTTCACAAAGGTTAAAAAATAACTTATGTTAAAGTATTCATGGTTTACTTGTTGTTTTGAAAAACTAACACTTTTACTTCTTTGTGTATCCCTTACTGAGCTTTTTATGCTCATTGCAAGTTTTTTAAATGTTTTTCACCGGACATAATGTGGAATAGGGTAAAGGATGGGATCAAGGAGAAGTCATGCTATCTTAAACAAGGAACTAGACATCACACTTTTTTTCAAGAGTTCATGTTTTGTAAAAAAAATGGAAATTGTGTAGAAGTGTCTACATTGTAATCTTTTGAGATGTAATAGTTATGGACTAACTCTCTAAAACTCTAAACCTGAAAAGTTCCTCAATGTGAATTATTCATTTAATTCAATATTATGTATGGTTTTAAGGATGGGTCCTTATACTACTTCAATTGATCATGACATTATGTTTTTATCATGTTCTTATTGAATTCGCATGTCAAATGATTCCCTTGTTTTCATTACTAGGCCTTATACTCACCCTTTTATTTGATGTATGTATCCAGGATATGTGATACAGTAATTGAAAATATGATGAACCTATGATGAAGCCTTGAGAGTGGTTTAAAAGACTATTTTATTTTGTTTTCATGTATAATATTCCTGATTTCAAAGACACTCAACTTTACGGATCCTCTGTTTGTAAAATGTAATGAAAAGTTATATAATAAAAATGAGGGATTCCATAGCTGGTATCAAAGCATAGTTTATTTATTTATTGAAATAAAGAAATGAAAACATTAAGAAGAATCCTATAGAATGTTTTAAATATAGGAAAACTTCCTGGTATTTTGGTAAGTATTGATTAAGTGGTTCATCAAGAAAAAAATCCCTATATGGATAATAACATATAGAGGTGGCTCTGGCATAGAGGTGCCTAGGAGTGAAAACTCTGAAAAATAGTTTCGGGCTTTACCTGGGTTATCCGAGTACACGACAACAGGCCTTACTGCACTCTTGGTTATGAAACTCCCAAGGGATATGTTTGGTTAATCATAAGCTTTTTACTAATCATTATGATGCAATTATATAGAATTGAGATTGTTTAAGCATGATGCTTTAAGCCGTTAAATCCTTTTTTTCTAAAAGATTCTTAAATGAAATAAGTTTCTCACTAAAGTTTTATTCATTTAGAAATTGTGTGAAATAGGGGGAACCATGCAAATGGTGACCGCAATGGACCATGCATTGACGACCCTTCGATTGATGCCGGAATGGAAACATTCATGCGAATGATGAACCAACAGACTCATGTTATGGGAAATAACATGAATAAAGACGAGATAATGATCTCATCACAAAGGGAAAAACATTCTATTGAGCCCTTTATGAATCAAAGACCACCAAAATTCAGTGGATCGACTAACCCATTGCATGTTGAGCAGTGGATCGGCTCTATCGAGAAGATCGTTTTTGTGCTCCGCTGTTCAGAGAAAGAGAAGGTCACCCTGGCTGTCTATCACTTAGAAGGAGAAGCTGATTAGTTGTGGGAGCTGATTAAAACACAACGAAAAGAGTGGAGGTAGAAGCTATGTAGTGGGAAGAGTTCTAAGAGATCTTCATTAGTTAGCATTTCCCTAGTTCCAGGAGAACAATAATGGAGAAAGAGTGTCTTGAGATGAAGTATAAGGAGAATGAACTTGTGGGAAGCTATAAGATGAAATTCACAAGGCTTTCACATTACACCTCTAACTTTTTTGTGGATACAAATGGTAAGGTTGATAGATTCTTTGGTGGACTGAGACCTCATCTGTGGATGAATCTAGCCAACTGAGATTATGATAGTTATGAAGAGATCGTGCAAAGTGCGATGAAAGTCGAACTGGAGTTTGGTGAGACGTAATGGTATCATAAATCCAATGACAAGATGAGATCGATGGAGCCAAGCTTATGGAGGATCTTTGATCAAGGAAGAGGAGGAATGAAATTGCAACATACCATGTGTAATAAAGGTGGGAATAAGCATTCGGGGAACTACCTGCTCGAGTGTGGGAAATGATATAAGTGTGGAAGATATGGCCTTATTGCGAGGAATAGTCTTTGTGAGGTGAAACCTCAACTTCCAAAAACTAAAGACAAGGATAATATGGTGAAGGACTTATCTGATATTCAGTGTTTTATGTGTGGACATTATGGGAACATTGCCAATCATTATTCAAATCTGAGGTCAGTGGAGGGGAACCACCATCTGCCTCAGTAAAGGCCAAGTGATAAAGTTCGTTCTTTTGCTATCACGAAAAATGATGTTGAAGCTCCAATTGATTTGGTAGAATGTACTCTTGTTGTTATTTCAAGGCTAGAATGTACTTTATTTGATTCTATTTCTACACATTTCTTTATTTCCACCAATTTTTCCAAAAATTTAGAAACAACACCAGAATTTCTAAAAGTAGAGTTATCAGTTCAGAATCCAGGTGGGATTATCCAAGCATCTTCAGTGTTTAGAAACCCTAGTATTTATTTGGTGTGCACAATCTTATTGCAAATCTATGTTTCATTACCTTGAAGGAATTATACATTATACTTGCGATGGAATGTCTCTCGAAGTATAAATTCTATGATCAAATGCAAAAGTAATGAAATATCAGTAGTCTTGAATGGAAAACGTACAGTTATCTTCCATGGAGTGATATCTCAACCTGATCTTTGTTTAAGAGAAAATCCTATATCCTTATTTATGGAATTGATCAGTGAAAAAGAATAATGAAATGAGAGTTTGAGGATAGAAAATGTCCCCATTGACCAGGAATTCGTTGAAGTATTTCTGAAGGAGTTTCCTGGACCTCCCCTAGAAATATAGGTAGAGTTATCTATTGAAATGATACATGGAGCTCATCCAATATAAAAGACCCTATATAGGATGGAAAATGTAGAGCTAGAGGAATTAAAGAAACAACTCTAAGATCTTTTGAAGAAGGGGTTTATATGACTGAGTGTGTCTTATTGGGGAGCACTTTTTATCCATGTACAGAAGAAGGATGGATCGATTCAGCTGTGAATTGATTATAGAGATCTGAATGGGATCACAGTAAAAAAATACCTTGTTCCGTGAATTGATGACTTATTTGACCAACTTCATAGGGCTCAATTCTTCCTTAAGATTGATCTTCGATCTGGTTTTCATCAATTGAGGGTGAAGAAAGAAGATATTCCAAAAACTGCCTTCCGATCAAGATAGGGGCAATACGAGTTTGTTGTTATGCCTTTTGGACTGACTAATGCACCTGATATTTGTATGAATTTGATAAATAAAGTCATTAAGGACTACCTTGATAAATTTATAGTAGTTTTTATTAATGATATTCTGATATATTCCGAAAGTCATGTGGAGCATGAGGATCATCTAAGGGTTGTTTTGAAAACATTATGGAATGAGAGGCTTTTTGGAATGTTCTGTAAATGTGAATTCTGGTTACAACAAGTTGCTTTCTTGAGTCACATTGATACCAATGAAAGAATCCCACTTGACTCGGAAAAGAAAAAATTTGTAGAGTAGTGGCCTCAGCCTACAACAATAACTAATATTCATAGTTTCATTGTATTAGAGGGATATTATATGAGGTTTTTGAAAAAAAATCATGACTTTCTAATCCATTAACCATGTTAACTCGAAAAGGGGTTTAGTTCATCTGGACAATCAAGTGTAAGGAAGGTATCCAAGAGCTAAAGAAGAGATTGGTTACTACACCCATGTTAACTCTTCCCTCAAGTGGAGAATGATCCATTAATTTAGCGATGCATCTCTAAAAGGGATGGGGTGCGTCCTCATGAAAAATGAAAATGTCATTGCTTATGCATCTTGACAGTTGAAGTGTCATGAGAAGAACTATCCTACGCATGATTAGGAGCTGGATGCGGTCATTTTTTCTCTGAAGATATGGAGGCACTATCTTTATGGGGAGAAATGTGATATATAAACATACCATCAAAGATTGAATTATATTTTCACACAAAAGTAATTGAACATGAGATAATGGAAATGGTTGGAAATTATTAAAGACTATGACTGTTCAATTCATTAACATCCTGGAATAGCAAGAAATGTTGCAGATACATTAAGTAAGAAATACCCAATTGTTCTATCCATTATGAGGATTCAAAGAGATCCTTTGATCAATGACGTAGTAAAATTGGGCATGGTAATTATAAAGGAAGGGACATCATCAACCCTTACCAAAATTATTTATCAACTTTCATTACTAGAGCAGATCAAGAATGGTTGGAAAGAAGATCATTTTTTATAGAAGATATTTTAGTCTATGAAGGATGGGAGGTTTCTTGAGTTAAATACTGATCAAGAAGTTGTACTAAAATTTCATACAAGACTATGTGTTCCATGTTTTCTGGAAATAAAGAAGGAGATGATGTATGATACTCACAGCTCTACTTTCTCTATAAATTCTAGTAGCATGAAAATGTATAGCGAAATTTGTGATCATTATTGATGGGATAATATGAAAAGAGTGATTGCTGACTATACATCAAGGTTCCTGGTATGTTAGCATGTGAAGTTAGAGCGAAAAATTATTAAAGGGCTATTGAAACCACTACCCATACCCGCATGGATGTGGGAAAATATCACTATGGACTTTGTCACTGGTGTCCCAAGAACATCCAATGGAAACATTGTGATATGGGTTATTGTGGACCATCACTCCAGGACTGCCCATTTTATCTCCATTCGGGAAGATTTCTCTATTGATCAACTTTCCAAGATTTACATGAAGGAAGTTTTAAGGCTGCACAGCCTTCCACTTTCTATCATTTCTGATCATGATCCATGGTTCACATAAAAATTCTAGAGAAGTCATCAAAAAGCTCTGAGCACTCAATTGAATTATAGTATGACCTACCACCCCCAAACTGATGGCCAATCTGAAAGTACTATTAAAACACTCGAGTACATGCTGAGAACATGCTCAATGGAATTTAATGGTGGATGGGATCTATATCTCCCTTTATTTGAGTTCTCAAACAACAAAAGATTCCACTTAAGCATTCAAGTGGCCCCCAATAAATCTCTATATGGGATTCGATGTAGAACTCTGACTTGTTGGGATTAGGCTGTTGAGAGAATGTTTCTTGTTCCTGATCTTGTGCAAGAGATGACATAAAATTTCGACACCATCCAACAACACATTAAGGCTGCTCAATGTTGGCAAAAGATATATGCCAAAAACCATCTAAGGGACATAGAGTTTGATGTTGGTTACAATTTCTTTCTTCATATTTCACCTTGTAAGTGAGGCATGAGGTTTGGGAATAAAGGGAAGCTTACCTCCAGGTACATTGTCCCCTATGATATAATTGATCATGTGGGAGCAGTGTCCTATCAACATTCACTTCCTCCAAATCTATCCCATGTTCATGATGTCTTCCACATATCCCTCTTGAGGAAATACATACCTGGCCCTTCACTGGTACTAAATCCAGAGGTGGTACAACCGGAACACGACCTCTCTTATGAGGAGATGCCGATGGAGATCATGGATCGTAGAGACAATGTTCTATGCAACAAGACTACCCACATTGTTAAGGTGTTGGGGAGGAACCACAAATGTGAAGAATCCATGTGGGAACCGAAGGAGTCTATGAGACTGATGTACCCAAAACATTTTCTCATATGAGGGTACGAGAAAAATTTTCAGGGATGAAATTTCTTAAGGGGAGGGGAATATAATGACCCGAACATTTTAATTATTTTTGTTTCCTAATTTTCTATGTTATTTTATTTTTACTCCACAAAATTATATCCTTTAATTAGTGAAGTGGGTATAATTAAAATGAGACCATTGGGTTTCAACTATTATATGATCGTTGATCAATATGACTATTGGAAACTATAATATTAACGTTGTGTTTTAATAAATACAGTTATCATTGTTAATTAATATAGAATGAAGATTAAATGGCCTCATCCAGTAGACTTGGTCCATATGAAGCCCAT
The DNA here is from genome assembly GCA_963277665.1 of Viscum album. Classification (NCBI taxonomy): domain Eukaryota; kingdom Viridiplantae; phylum Streptophyta; class Magnoliopsida; order Santalales; family Viscaceae; genus Viscum; species Viscum album. Next base: position 113,788,553 of record OY728121.1, read on the forward strand.
CTGTCGGAGCCTGGGAAGGAGGTAACATCACTGGGATTTTCTCTAGACGAACCCCAATCCGAACTTCAACATATGAAACCTGAACAGAATCACCTAAGCGAGAAGTTCATGCTAATTGAAATCACCACTTGGGCAATGTTGTCCAAGCCACCCCAAGATTATATCCCCATAGCACACCTTACACTTATGTACTATGCAGGTGTTATAAGGGGATATGTAACGAGACCATACCTGATTTGTGTAATCCTTTTATATAAACAAAATTGTAATTTCTTATTACGGAAAATATTGTGAATTTAAAATATCCAGATAAATATTGGATGTGTATTATTGTTGATCTTAGGAAAAAAGGGGTATTTTAAAATATTTTTTATTCTTTAAATATTTAAAAATTTGTAATGATTTACAAAAAATGGTCTTCTACATTTCTTAACAGTGATAATTTTATAATATAATAAGATCAAATTGATTTTTAGTTAATAGTAATGTATGAATAGTTACATACCCGTATGAATCGTAATGAATAGTAATGAATAGTATATTGGACAAAAACTAAACCCATAAATGCATAAATACAATTTAAAAATCTTAAAACTGAAAAAACGATCATAGTATATGTTTTGGTATTTTTTGTATGTCATAAATATTTTATTTACAATTTTATAATTAATTTAATAATTTAAAATTGAAATAAATTTTCATAAAATGTAATCATAAATTGTTAATTTATTGTATAATGATTATAAAATAATTTTATGGGACCTTGATTACTTTTTTAAGGTGCTATAAAATAAGTTATAGCTTTAAATTTGTATTTTCTGAATAAATTATGATTTTATTATAAAATTAAATTAAAATATTTAGAAATTTTTTTTAATAAAATGGTTTTCATTTTTAAAATCAATGAATTGATATTATTTTATGGTGATTTTTTTGGATTTTTCTGATACAGTTGAATTTTCGGTGAATAGTTAAAATACAGTTTTGAGTTTCTGGTGTTTAATGACATCATTAATGATGTAATAAAGATGTAAGATTTTTGGTCGACTTATGAATAGTGAGATATGCTATGAGGTGTCCTAAGTGGACAATAGCATCGAAAAATACCACGGGCAAGCCCTTGGTTTTTTAATTACCACAGATGAGGTGTCCCGTGGAAATTAATAATTTATTCTTTCACTTTTCCTATAAATACCAAGCCATTTCCTCCATTCATTTCACTCCAAAATCCTCTTCAACGATGTTATGGTCTTCTTACCTCCAAATGAGTCCTCCCAAGGTTCCCTAAATCTTCTCAAGGTCCTGACCTTCAATCATTCGAAGTTACTCATTAAGGTAATGGAAAATTTCACCCACCACTTTAATGTCATGACTTTTGTTATGTTATGTCTTATAGTTCCATTTTATTATTAGGGTGCTTTTTATTATATATAATTAATAATATCCATTTAATTTAAAAATGATTAGACACCCCTTCCACTCTCATGAATTGATTTTCTGAATTTTTATGTGACACTATTAGGTAGCCGAATTTTTGTAAAAGAAATCACGCTTTCTCTTTCCTTTCAAGTTTCCTTTTCATGTGGAGTGTCATTAAAATGTCAACAACATGATTTTATTTCTTTTTATTATGTCTCAAAACATCAAAGTAATTTATTTATTTATGTTATACCCATATCCCCTATCTTTATATTATTTTCTAAAATAATGTTATATAGCCGTTATGCTTCAAAATTTGCGTCTCAAAATTTCTCTCTCTTTTCCCTAATGAATTCTATTGTTTTATTTATGTGAATACCCAGAAATTTTTTGTTTTGATGGATGTTCATAGATAAAAAAAATGTTATATTTTATTCTCTAATTGACATACATGTAACCCTCACTCTGTTTCCATGGGATATAAATGACATAATGATCTTTTTTAAGCACTTTTAAAACGTCATGATTTTGAAGTGAAACCCATTTCATTTATTCTCTATGGGTTATTTATGAAATGATTGATTCTGATCTATGTGGATCACATTAATATAAAGAAATATTATGGGTGTGCCCTGAAAGGACTCCAATGCATTGGGTAAAGAATTAATCTCTAGAGATGACCAGTTTCACAATACCTTGGTGAATAACATTGGTAATTTTTATGACACCTTTGGGATGAACCTTGGTAATATGTTCATGAATGTTTAAATTAAATGTTTTAGCCACATATTCAGGTTATGGTTTAGGTTCCTTTCAATATGAAATGAGGCTACTTCAATTTCTCATAACTTTATGTTTTTATCAAGATCTTATTGATTTCACAAGTAAAATGATTACCTTGTTTTCCATATTGGGCCTTTTGCTCACCCTTTTCATTGATGTATGTCTTCAGGATATGAGATGCAGTAATTATTCATAGGATAAATCTATGACGAAGCCTTATGAGTGGTTTAGTAGAATTTTTTATATTGTTTTTAGGAATAATTTCCCTGATATCCAAGACACTACACATTAAAGATCCTTTGTTAGTAAAATGTAATGAAACTTTATGTAATAAAAAGGCAGGATACTGTAATGGGTTCTCGATTAAGACTTACAACATTGGGGTGAAGGTCCCCCATTATCGAATGGGGTTAAAAACCCATCAAACCCAATATGGTGTGGGTTACCTATACTATAGGAGGTATTAGTACTCACATATATGACTGGGTATGGGTAATTTATGTTGAATTATCCCATTGATCCACTTATTTTTGTTTTGTAAATAAAAACATTTTTATTTCATAAATTAATATTTTCAAAAAATTTATTTCAATCCAATATTCCCTCTAACTTGAGTAATAATGATTCATTTTTATTAAATTTTTTGTTTTCAATTTAGAAATTGGAAAAGTATTTAGATTTCATATGTATAATACATAATCCATGTTTACAAAATCTTATGTTAGTTTCCTACCACATCTCATAGGGATTTTCCACATGATATCATGGATCTTAATTGAAATATCATGTTCTTCAATGAGTGATCTTAGTAATGTTAGAGTATATAATTATTTTATGGTGTGTCAATATAATTTTGAGTGTGAAAATTTGGAAGTCTTTAAATTATGATGGTGTAATTAATATTACATGAGTGTAATGAATCATTCATGTGTAATCATCTATAAGTTTTAATTTTTAATGATTATTATTCAATGAGTAAATTATGATTCCATGGAAATATGTTGAAGTTCTATTTAATGAAATGGTGCTTCTATAATGGAGCTTATTATAGGAGAAATTTAGCACCCATGAGGATTAGTAACGATATTTTATGAATGAAATTATAGAATTATATGATCTTTTATTTACAATAAAATTTTTTAAAATTAATAAATTATCTCTATTATATACTCTTTCATATGTCAAGTTTCCACATATTTGTTTTAAATTTTACAGCCAAATTATTCCCTAATAGATCATTAATTATTCCTTCTGATATAAATTTATTTATATATAGCTGATTCAATATTCTATCTTAATTAAACATAATATTATGTGCACTCCCTTACTGAAAAATGAACCATTTGAATTTTAATTATATTAAATAATAAGAGCTTTCCTCACACACATTATAGTAGTGTTCCAATGTCAGTTAATTTATTCTATCATGGATGATAAGTGATGTGTTAAATGTTATAATTTTTTTTTGAATATCCAATACATTTTTATTGATTATCATAGATATCCCACATGAACATGTTTTTCATGTTAATTAAATGTAGTTATTGAAAAATCACGAAACATTGAAGTAGTTATTTATGAAAGAACAAAAATGGTGCACCTACATTGGAATAATGTTTATAAATAACAGGTCATGATAAAAATAATTATATAAGAGTTCTAAAGATCATTTTCATGTATTGTGGTTATGTTTTATTTGGAGAAGCATTGAAGAAATAAATTTTGAAATTTTATCACACTCCAATGGACTTCATAATTAATTATTTATCTCTTAGAGTGATCCATACTGCCTTACCATTAAAAATATTTACTATCAAAGAAATTCTAGGGTTCTTTAATTATTTCTATTTATTTTCTTCATTAAATAGTGATTGGTCTATACTCCAGGTTTAAAAGGTTTTTGTGTGTGGGTAGTGACACCATTTGAAATTCAGTATAGGGTATTGGATTCTTATTAAAAAAAGGAAGAACTATTCAGGTTGTTCCCTGAGGGGAATGTATGAAATATTTAGTTTGTTCCACCAGAGAGAAAAGATAAGAGTGTTCATGATGTTCCTAAAGGTAGAACAAAGTGTGTTTTCAGGGGTAAAATACACTTGGATTAAAAAAAATATTTATAAATGGATTTTGAGTGCATGTGTGAAAAATTTAGTTTATGTGATACCAGTTTTTATTTGGTTATATTCATCTCTTCATTAGAGATCAGTGAAGAGTATACATTGGTCACTTTAATCCAATATACCAAAATAATCATTTCTTTCATTTTATTTATGTTTATGTGACATTAACATTCCTTTTTTATGTGGTAAAAAATATTTAAAAAGGTGAATTCATTCCATCTTATCAAATTTACCATTCCCTTTAGGATGTAAGAATTATTATCAAAGGAAGATTTGGTATATTTTGAATATTTGTATGTAATTTTTTCAAAAAAAATCCTAAAAATTAATTTTAATAATTTAGATATATATTTTAATATATAAATAATGAATGATAATAATGCTTAAACCCCTTAAATAGTCAAACTCTATGATGGAAATTATTATGGATATTTATGGTCTGGCATTGAAGCTTTTCTTTAACACATGAGCATTTAAATTTTGGAAATCATTTTAACAATAGGATAAATGGAATAAATGTGATCCATGATCAATAATTTGTAATGATATGATAATGTATATTTTATGTTACAAGGTGTTTAATATATTATACTTTTAAATCAATATGAATGTTTATATTCATAATTGTGCATTTAAAAAAACCTGAAAAAGATAAAATACTACTAGTTACTTATATCAGTTTGATAACATGATAAGAAATAACTAATTATTTTTTAGTGGTGTGCCCATAATTCAAAATTGGATAAGAATAATAATTTAATAAAAAATTTAATTGAATTACATGGATTTTAAATGTCATGAATGCTTTATGAGAGAGCACAAATAATTGTGTTCTAGTTGAATGTTTTTTGAGATCATTACCAATTAAATTACATAAAAAATTAGTAATTTATTAATGTACTAATTTAATGAATATACCTTATATGAGATATTGAATCTTTACTAAAATTTTAACTATAATTGATGATTATTTCTCGAGAGGAAAATTTACAACATGAAAGGTAATGATTTGAAATCAAAAATGAATATAGAAGTCAATCGTTATATTATGAATAAAAAATTTATAAAGATACCATTATTTAGAGGTTTTAAATGGGTTTACAATGATAGTATATGTATGAATAAAATAAATTTAATGACCCTTGAAATAATGAAATAAAAAATATAATGATAATAATGAACTTGTATATTTTAAATGAATAGAAAAAAAGTAACTTCCTGGACAATTGACCAAGGATCATGTATGTTTTTTTGTATTCATTTATGAATAAGAATTCTGTTTAAATTAAATAGAGTATGCAATTCTTAAGTCTAGGACCTTGTAGTTGGTATCTAATCATGGTGTAGATAACTTTATCGGTTAGTATGATGTTAATAGAATACAACAAACTATTTTTAATTTTCTTTAATTGGAAATGATATATAATTGTAAAATTACCATGTTAATTCCTCAAGGATATTTTATTTGAAATGGTTTTCCATAGAAGAAAAAATGAAGGAGATGTATGAAGGTAGAAATAAGAGGTTTTATTTCTATATTATCAACCCGGAATGCTGATAATTAGAACCATTTTATAATAACCCTTCACTTTATTTCACACATAAGCATGGTTTATTAAATAAAAATTCACATAAGATAACTCTGAGGATCGATATATCTATTATCATGGGAAATTAAGAACATAACATAACAATAGAGAAAATAAAACCCAACACCTTTATTGAAAACGTCTTTTACATGACCAAATCATTCCTTCATAATTAGCATTGCATGGGAGAACCTGAGGACATGCATTAGAATTGTGTAATCAATAAAGCCCATTAAGGGAGTAAACAAGAAAAAAAATGAAGAATATAGTACATGTTATACAATAGTATTATCAATTTTTCACAAGAGAATCATGAATGTAGTGGCATGATATATCAGGATTATCAAAACATGGAAATGTGACAACATCATTAACATGATATTAGCATGTTCCAAGGCTCATTTAAAATGGATCATGAGTAAACCCTCTTTGAAATTGAATTATCATTAGTAAACTCTCATTTAAATTGAATTAGAATTAGTAAACCCTCATTTTACTTGTTGTATCATGATGCTAATCTTTTCCCAATGCATTGGAGTGTTATCCAGGCACACCCTTCTAAATCATTTCATTTCATGCATTAGTGTGCCAGATATATAATAAAACATGGATTCATTAGACCTCGTAAAATATATCATGAATAAGAGATGTTCAATACATAAAATTATTTCATCAATACACAAATACATGTTCATAAATGTGAATACAATTGATTGAGAAATGGTAATGATAATCGTTTACATGAATATTTTGGAGTAGTAAATTTTGGTGTAACATCAGCAGCATAACAACGTCAAATAGAAATAAAAAAATGGTTTGATGAAAGATAAAGGGTCCTATAATCATTTATACATGAATTGGAAATTAAGGGGTCCATGTAACATAATATTCAAACATATTTAATTGAATATATATGAAAAATATAAAATTATTTCTAGAAAGTAAATGGGGATACCGAAATCCATTATAGAATTTCGGCATGGTAACTAGTGTAAATTGGAGTGATTAATAATAGATAATGAGGCCTATTATTATTAAAACATAAGGAAAGAAGAATAGGGGAGGTGATAAATAATACCAAAACATTTTAAATTGAAAATAAAATGGAATAACAATATAAGTAATCTAGGACATAAATAAGAAAAGAAAGTTAGGATCCCATACATGGAAGTGTGATTCCAATGGATTGGTAGGGGCATGAAGGAGGCTTCTAGAGAGCATGGGCCACCATTGGAGGATTGTATTGAGAATAGGGAAGTGGTTGGTAGAGATAAAAATGTTTTTAGTGAAGAGTAATGTGATATTTAGTGGGTATATATAGGAAAGGAGAGGAAATTCTTTTTTATTTAGGTTTTGGACACTACACATTAAACTAATCAAAAACACAAACCATCCCTGGGTTTTTCCACATGATTTTTTTCAATGTGGAGTGTAATAAATTATTTTATAAGTCCAATGTCTGATATTATTAAAATAATAGGATTTCTTATGTATTGATTTGTCATACTCTCAAGTATATCATTTAAAAATTTAAAATAGTTTAGATGTCTTGGTGGGTCCACTAAGGAACCATAAAATTAATAACAAAAATTAAAATCACATTATTTTAAATGTGAAACATATATTTACAGAATATTATTTTTATATTATTTTTTTACATCACTATTATTTCATTAGGATGTCATATAACACATTATATATTTAAACGATATTTAGTTTTTACCCAAAAATTCAACTGTCTTTGAAAATTTTGAATTATTCACCATTAGATAATTTATAAGACCTCAATCCAAAAATTATATTCATTTTACTTAAGTTATTTTATAAATTGGTGAATTTTTAATTTTAAAATAAAAACTGACATTTAACGAAAATTATGGGGTTGTGACCAAAAAACTTTCCAACCATAATAAAAATTACTATTATATTCATAAAAATTATACGATCATTTATATTTAATAAAAAATAATTGAGTAATAATATTTTATTAATATATTATTTAATTCAAAAATCCAATAATTCATCAAAATATATATCCTAATTAAGTATTAACTAAAAATCAAATTTTTACATTAAAACTCATTTACAAAGTGAAAATAGTAAAACAAATGTTTATTATTTATAGAAAAAAATAATGCACATAAATATAGTGATAGGGTCTTGATACATAATCCATTTTAACAACGACATAATTCATAAGGGTAAGCTATGTAATGGTGAAACACTATTGGGGTGGCTCTGAAAACATCGCTCGGGTGGTAATCATTATCTACCTCTACTTCTCCCATAAGAGATTATGTCCATGCTTAACGTGTTGAAGATAAGATTGGGATTGGGAAAGATTTAATCCATGTGACACTACCTCCTTTCTGAGCACCAAAAAATGTACTTCATATGGAGAAATTAAACTAGATGGGGCTATCTCATCCTTTTCCTGAGTAAATTGGATTTGGAAAACCCTATATTTATAATAATATTGTGACCTCAGTTCAATGACTATATTAGCAACGGTAAGAATTATTAACGGTATTTTAAAATCCAGAAACATTAACCAAGTAATTTAATATGTTTTATATAACCATTTTACAAAATATTACAATTAATTCGATCAAGATGAATTTTCATTAATAAAATATTGTGTTGTTACAAGTTTAGTTAGAAACAGTAGTGGATTAGTTGATGAAAACTATAAATGGTTGTGGCGTAAATACAAGAGAACAACCTTATCTACCACAATAGAAAAATGATGTTAGTATATCATTTTATAAGTCAAGACCCACCAGATTTCAGTAGATCTTCTTATCATGTGGTAGCTGAATAGTGGATTATAGAACTTTAAAAGATATTTTATTGTAGGGGGTGTTGTGTAAATAAAAAGGTTTGTCTTTTTATTTGATAGTTGGAAGGTGAAGCCAACCTGTGATGGTTAATGGTAATTAATTACAGGGATAGCAAGGAGATTGATTCATTGGATTGGGGTGAATTAATGAATTTGTTCATTGAAAAATATTTTCCCATGATGGTTCATTTTAGGATGGAAAAAAAATTCTTTGATTTAAAATAAAAATAAGAAGATTCAGTGGCCATGAATGATGAAAACATCACTTTATTGTCAACGTACACTCCAAATATTATTTTGGATCATGCTAGTAAAATTAATCATTTTTTCTCAGGATTAGATCTAGTATGTGGAAGGGCATTTGTTACCCATTAATTCAGTAGTTATGAAAAAATTTTGCAATGTGATGAACTGGTATAAATATTGTTTTCTATTGATCATGTGTACATTGAAAACATGTATAAGAGAAGGTCTAGGTGGTAAGCAATGTGTAAGTATCAATTAAGGAAATGTGAAGATAAGAAATTATAGTTTCCAGTTTGTGTAATGTGTGTTAAAATGAACCCTGTGAATGACGAAACAATTATGGGAAGTGTTTGTGATATTGTTCTTTTAGACATATGTCCATAGATTGAAATTAAAATTATCATAAGTTGAAATTAGATATGAAAATTTTAAGGTGTTTCTAATGTTGTGAGATGGAGAATTATGCACAAACCGTCCTACTGAATGATCTGAATGATTGATTAATCAAGATTATTAGTTGAAAATTGTAGTGAAATCCTGGGAAAATAATTCCCCATATGTTGTTCAATCCAATGAAGTTGTATCAGTTACATTTTTTTTATTAACTCATATTTTTATAATGTGATGTTTGATACAAGTTCTACATATTCCATTATTTTTTAATAATTTTACAGTAAATTGAAATTTTCACCTAAAAATGATAACAAACTGTATGGATAAAACACTTGGGGAAATAATAATGGAAAATGGAATTATAATAATATTATGGTTTTTTGTATATAGAATTAAATTACTAGAAAACCATGTTGTTTTTCCCTAGTAGAGTATGATGTTATTATAGGTACATATTTACATATTTTTTACCATGCTAACATTTATTGTAGAGATAAAGAGGTTATTTTTTAGTAATAGTATTATATATTTTACAAGAATGAACAAATAACATTGAAAAAATAATAAGAAGTTGAGAAACTTTTAAATGATGGAAATGAATGTTATCTAGCACATATTGTTGAAAACATGGGAACTGTTTAGATTAATTATGTACTATAGGTAAATAAATACCTAGCTGTTTTTTCTGATGAAATCTGCTTTATTATACCTAATTGTGACATTGAATTTACTATTTTCTTAGTTCTTAATGTTAATCCTATTTCAAAACACACTTATCGAATGGATATAGTGGAATTTCGTGAATTGAAAAAGCTGCTGGAGGAGTTGCTCAATGAAGGTTTCATTCATCCTAGAACATCAACATGGGTTTATCCGATTTTGTATGTTAATAAGAGATATGGATCCAGAAGGATTTTCATTGATTATAGTGATTTTAATAAAAGTACTATTAAGAGTAAGTATCCTTTTCCTCTTATCGATGACTTGTTTGATCATCTCAAGGGAGCTCATTATTTCCCTATAATTAAAATAAGTTATGAATACCATCAGATGATGGTGAAGGAGGATGAAATTATTAAAACAACATTTCATAATAGATATTAAAATTATGAGTCTTTTTTTATGTCCTTTGGTTAAAAAAATCCACTGTTATATTTATAGATCTTATGAATATAATTTTCCAGAATATTTGGATAAGCTAGTGGTTATTTTTATTGATGATATTCTATGTATTCAGAAATTTTGGAGGATCCTGAATGACATCTAGGTATTTTCATTGATACTCTAAAATAGTATAGTTTATATAAGAAATTCAGAAAACATTATTTTTGATTACAAGATAAATTTATTCGTGGGAACACTGTAAATAAGGATGGAATATATATTGATATGGCTAAAACAATAGTGGTTGATAAATTGAAAATAATAACAAATAATACTAAGAAACATAGTTTTCTTCCATTTGTAGGATATTACCAACAACTTTTTAAATCCTAGCATGATTATTTTTTAATCTAACTAAGTTAAATTGTAAAAGGTTTAAATTTATATTGAAAATGATTGTGTATATTGTATTCAATGCTTGAAAAGGAGATTCGTTTCTGGTACTATTTTATCTATACCATCAAAAAATGATAATTATGTCATATATTGTGGTTATTCATTGATGGGACTTGGTTGTGTTCAGATGTAAAATAATCAGGTAATTTATTATGCTTCACAAAAAAAGAAACCATATTTGTTAAATTGAAATACTTGATTGAGAATTATCTATGTTTTTTTTATTTAAAATTTCAGAGGCATCATTTATATGGATCCAAATGTGATGTATATACTGATCATAATGTTTTGAAGTATATATTTACTCATAAGTAATTGAACATGAGATAGATAATGTGGGTGGAACTAAAAATTTATTATGATTTCATGATCAATTAACATATATGAAAAGCAACCATAGTAGAGGATTCCTTGAGTTGAAACATCTTTGATCATTTACCATGTAACATGTTGAACATAACCCTTTGATTAATTATTTATTGATTTTTGGATTGGATGTTATTGTAAAAGGAAATTACTCTTTTATATTTTTGTTTTCATTACATTTTTCTCTGTTTGAGAAAATTTAGAACGCTCAAAAGGATGAATGTGAGTTACCAAAAAATTATAGAATTAGTTAATAAAGAAAAATTTACGAAATTGAATGTTGATAAAAAAATTTATAAATGTTTTGATATATATGATGTGTATATTTTGATTCCTAACTAATGTATTAATTATAAGTGATTATCATAGTTATCTATTTTTAGTTCATCCTTGTAGTACTAGGATATATAGAGACCTTCTAACGTTTGACTGGTGGGATGGAATGGAAAGTGATATATATGATTTCACATGAAATGTTTAAATTTTTAGAAGGTTAATGTATTGTGAAAAATAGTTGTGGGTATTATTTCAAATATTCCAATTCTAGAGTGGAAATGGGAAAATATACCCATGGATTTCATGGTGGGACTACATATACTTATCAAGGCAACAAATTAATTTGTGATATTGTTGATCAAATGAAAAAATCTTCACATTTCATTCATATTCAAAAAACTACGTATCTAGATAAATATTCTCGATTATATATCAAATAGGTAGTCAGGTTACATGGAATTACTCTCTCTCTTCTATTTGATCATGATCCCAGGTTCACCTCTAACTTTTGGAAAGGCCATCAACTGTTTTCTATAACAGAATTAATGTTCAATATATCCTTTCATCCTTAATATGACTGATAATAAGGGATAATAATTCAAAAATTAGAGTTTGTTATTTGAACCAATTCAATGGATTACAATAGAGGATGGGATCAACATAATTCAATATTATAGTTTTCTAATAATAATTGTTTCCATCCCAGTATACTACTGGAACCATTTGGGGGAATTATGTGGAATGTTGTGTCTAAATCCAGTATTTTGGGATGATGTTGGGGAATGGTAGGTGATGTGACCAGAATTAGTAGTGGAATTGGATATGAAAGTGAATATTACCTTGAAACATATTAGGATAGCTCAGAGTAGGAAAAAAGACATATAGATAACAGGAGGAAAGACAATTCTTTTAAATTAGGCGATCATGTTATCGTTAAAATGTCTCTAGGGAAATGTGTTATGCATTTGGTGTGAAGTGAAAGATATATAAATTATTCATTAGAAGATATGAAATACTGAATAATGTTGGATCAATTACCTGCTAAATATTATTTTCTTTGAGTTTATCAAAGGTACATAATGTTTTTTATGTTTTTATGTTAATAAAGTATGTTCCAGATTTGTCAATTTTTTTGATACTTCAATTAGTTCATCTAGAAGATAACATTTCATATAAAGAGGAACTAGTTAATATTATTTATTGAAGAGATAAAGTAGTGTGTAATATGTTAATTCACTCAGTTATGGTTTTGTAGGGAAACCACTTGGTTGAGGAAGCCACATGGGAATATTATACTTTTTGTGGGAAAGGTACCCACATTTATTTAATAAGTGAACATATTTCATGGAAGTAATTTTTCAAAATGGGGTTGGGGGAATGGAACAACCAAGGAAAAATAGATTTTTTATGATATTAGTAATATTTAATTCGATAGTGAAATTCATTATGTTATGTATTTAATAAAATAAAAAAATTTATAAAGTTAATAATTCTATTAAACCTATTTTTTATATAGTTTTTTTTGTAATTATTAATCTTAAAATTATATATTTTAAATTTTACATAACTAACTTTACATTTTATTTAAACATTTTGAAATTATCATATTATGAATTTTCATGATTTTCTAGAAAAAATTAATTGTTGGTGAATAGTAAAAACTATATTTTTTTTCAAAAAAATCCATTGTTTTTGGGACATCATCGTGAAAAAAATATGATAAAAAATTTATTATCCATATTAAAAAAAATAGCAAAGATATTATAATAGGAATAGTTTAAAAAATAATTCTGAACATGTTATTAATAATTTATTTCCTAATATGTAGAGAAAAATCATTTTCCAAGCCGACAGAGTGCCTGTACAGTGTTGAAAAAGTAAAATTTGGTTTCATATAGATAATAATTGAGTCTAAAAAAGTATTTCATCTGTTATTTTATTAAAAAGTATATATGATTAATTTTTAATCTTATTTATTATATTTATAGAGCTATATAACATGTGTCTTATCAATTTTCTTGTACATGCCATAAATAGTTAAATTAACAAATTAATGAAATTTCCTTGACATGAATATGAGTAAATATAATAAATTTATGATTATAAATTATTATCATGAACCAAATTAATTTTCATTAATAATTTGTTTTATGTTTTTACATAAAAGATAATTAACATTAATTCTAAATAAAAACAGATGGATTACTTATATAAGTAGAAGATAAATAATGAAAATGATTTAGATTAAAACTATAAGAACCTGTAGATGGCCTAAAAATTTGGTAAAATATTTTTGGCTGATTATATCTCGAACCAGTTTTTCCATGTGTTAAATTAATTACCATATAGATACACCTTGATATGATTAAGACCCTTACAATATTTTTTTAAATGAAATTCATGATCTTCACACTGTAGATTTTAATGATTATATGACTTTAATATATGTTCTTCCATAAGATATATTTTACCATAAATAATTTTTAAAATATATTAAATTTTTATTCGTCCTGGTAAAGTAATATTAATTTTTAGGCAATAAATAAATACCTAAAATTATTGCACAATGATAATGCAGAAATTATTAATTTAATACAAAAATAAAATAAAAATAATTTATATTTTTAATGTAATCAACGAATTATCTAGATAACTATGACATGTTTTTGACAATATAACCATTTTTTGAATGTTGTTATTTGTATTGATGTTTTAAAATTTTTAGTTTTGAATAATGATTAATTTGAAAAAAATATATATTTCAATAATAATATAATTAATTAAATTATTTAAAAATGAGAAAAATCTTGAAATATGAATGATATTATAATAATATGTCTTGATGTTATCCTTTTTTACATTTTATTCCTTCTTTATGTTTTACCTCTATATTAGACTTACTATATTTCCAAATTTTAATCAATTCCTAATTTTACCTATACCTCAATTATATATGGGGGATCATTACATCACTTAATATCATAACCTTAAGCTATATTTCTTGCTATATTCTAAAAAACTCACTTCTTGTAAAACCTTAACACATTCGGGTGTTATTGGTCTCATAAAAAGGCCAATTACAAGTGATTATAAAGATTCCCAAGGAAAAATATTTGAGAGGTAAAACCCCCCTCTCTTTTCAATTTTTTACCACATCAAACTTTGATCAAACCTATAAAAAAATTTATAATAGATTCAATATATTATATATATTTTAATACTATTGTACTAATATAATATCTATCATTAAACACTTATTTTCTCTTTTATTCATAAAAGTGAAACCATCGTCCATGGTGTGTCAATTCACCGCCTTCATGGAAGAATAATTTTTTATTCTAATTACCGCATTCATGTCATGTTTCAATTCACTTATGATTTTTTAAACTGATCTACATATATATAATTTACCACTTATATAGTATTATCTCTATTTTATAAGGAAACCTGTAATGAACTGACCATGGAACCCTGATCTGAACATTCCCCAAAAAATTGAAATAACAAATACTACTAATAAATGGGTGGATAGATGTTATAAAAAGCTTATTTAAGGTACTATAAAAATGAATAAAATTCAATGAAAATTTTATAACACTTTTTAAAACATTATAGAAGAGTTTTTAAGACTTTTTATGAAATTAAAACTTGAGATAAGAGAATTAAATTTTAAAATCATCTTAAATGTCTCTTTTAAAAAATTAAAAAAAGCTGTTTTTTAACATATAAAAAATGAACATATTATCCCTATCTCATGAAACCAGATTTATTTGTTGTCTTATTTACAAGATTAAATGATTATTTTTTAAAAATGTTTTTTCCTTTTTAGGTGAACAATATTACTTAGAATGAAGTGATTTTCCCAAAGGAATGTATATATGATGAAACAATTTAAAACTAGTAATTGTGTTCTGGTTCATAGGAATTATTTATTATTATGGTAGGATACATTATAAACTAAATATGGGTGTGTCCTTGATATCCCTTTTCTACATTTTTTATGTTTTAATTTGTCTATAATAGTTTTTCTTAATGTAACTGTGATGGTTACATCATTAGGTAGTTGTGAGGGTCACATTGTAAGTAATCTGTGGGGATAAAAATCATATGGTATCCATGAGGGTTAAAATCATATGTAAGTATTGTAAGAAAATGATTCCCCAATTTAAACTAATATTGGTTTATCCTTTATATGTTTTATAGAAACAACTTATATTCCAAAATTATATGATACATTAAATTGTGAGATTTATATCATTCAGGTGTATAGATGTATTCATAGTCTAAAGGTTTGTTTGTTTGTTTTTTATGTCCCTTACTAAAATTTTTTGTGTATCCCATGTTTTAAAAAGAATTACAGAGATTAGGGTTGGGGAAGATGAAAGAAGAATCCATGTAATGCCCCGACCCCATAAGCCTAGAGTTGGTGCATTATTTTAATACATTGGAAAGATTACAAGAAATCATGTCCTAAAGAACTGACAAGTTTTTCAGTCGTGGGAAATAGATTACATACATGAACGTTACATTTCATATTCAAAAAAAAATCCATTGAGAATTACATTATTCCTCTAGATTAACCCTGCATATCAAACATAATACACTTTATTGAATCATGGGAAAACAGAACATAAGAAATGGATGAGATTAGATGATCAGTAAGGGTAAATAATTTTGGAGAAGCTATAAACTTTTAAGGAAATATGCTAATAAAAAACATCCTTTTAAACATAAACATGAACATTATATGGAAAAAATAAATGTAACATTACCATATAAAAATTGACATGAATATTCTTCTGGTCAAATAATCACATGTAATAACTAATTTAATATTGAGGTAATTAATAATGTCGGACATCATAACCACATAGTGAAGGCCTCGTGCCAAGAAAACAAATAAAATTTTTGTCAAGACCAAGTTCCAATACACTAACTTGACTCATTAGACCTACTGAAACATCATGGGGATATAGTGTGCTTCACCCATCACATAATATGTCCTATGTTTTCATTATATGAAACAACTGAAACTAAACATAAACATTCGTAAAAAAAATATCATATGAAATGTCAATACATTAACTGTAAACCATGAATGGTATAAAAAAGAACATCCATATAAAAACATTTCATAACTCATTCAATACAATATAGAACATTTTATTATTATTATTAAACCTCAATCATGAATAATATCTAGTAAATGGTGTTGACATAGTTGAAAATGATCAGTAAAAATCATTGAGGGAAGTATCACTTTTTCATGAAATCTTTTAAAATTCAAACAATTTTAGAAAGAACGACATTTAAAATAAAATTGTGAATAAATTTTTCCCATACCACATTGAATAATTTTAAATTAATTAACACATTAAAACATTCTTTCCATATAAATAAATCCTTAAAACTATTTTGAAAACATAGACATTAATGAGAATTATTTAGAAGAATAAATATTTAAACCATTTAAAATGATGTTTTAGTAATAGACTCCCTTAAGAATAATATTTTTTTTTAAACTATTTTACAAAACATGTACATGGATAATAAAATATCCCCTACTAAAAAATACACATAAACAATCAAGGATAATAATGTGATTGAGGAATTAACCCATACAATTTAATTTCCTCTGGTATAGGGTATATTTAACCTCTATTATAATTACCATAGTGTGATATTAAATTAAACAAGAACCAGAATAATATTCATATTTATGATATGGGACTTGATTAATTTATGACTTTATAGTGCCCATTTAATTATAATATCCACATTAAAATAACATTTTGGATAATAATCAATTTTTATATAATGCTTGTTTTAACATGTTATTCTAGATTGTATCACTTATAACATGATCAAATTTCTTCTAGAATATAAAACATTATTTTGGTATCATATATATTCAGAATATAAATATGTATAATTGATAGATATATTAAATGGAAAACACCGTTTATGGAGACGGTATGTCATACGTACACAATACTGTTATTTCCTTTTTCATATCGTACTGAATGGAAGTAAGTGAATGATATATCCATAAATACACACACATACACAGATATATATACATATACATATACATATATTTCAAGTAGAATTATTATTTCATATATTACATAATTATTAATAATATGTATTTCTGTAATCATCAATGAATGGTGAATGTGGAAATGAATCTCATCGCATCGTGGTGACAGTAAGTCGTACGTATGCAAAAGCGACAATAACATTCTACAGATGGTGAACTTTTATGTCACTGGATGTTATATTATATATATAGAATAATCAACATGTTATATATATTATTTACTTCAATTATACTCATTATTATAACCATCCCAAAAATGAATTGTTGAATAACAAACTACACCATGACGTGCGGACGATAAGTCATACGTACGCACGTTTGGTGACTTTGTCCTACATAGAATGGATTGAATAATGAATATGGTTGTACAATATTTATAATAACATATCAGTTTGTATAAGGTACTAGTTCTACTATTTTGGTATGGAAACAACAAAGAAAGAGGCTGTTGAATAAGAAAATAACATTGAAAGAGGTGATGAAATAATTATATCTTCTCTGGGTTCCTCCAATTTATTTGAGAAAAAAGGTTCGTAAGGTTAGATTTATGATCAAATTAAGGACTCTAGAATGAATTGATTGTAATTGGAAGGATATTTTACCAGGGTTTGGCTGAGCCAAATGGCTTTGGAGATGTGAATTTGTGTGATGGGTAAGTAACCTGTTATAATATAGCTGCGGGGCAATTTAAGAAAAGTTTGAAATATTAATTTATTAAAAAATAATTTTCAGTTTCTAATTGATCCAAAAGGATTTATTTTTAGTATAAGTTGGGAATGAGTATAAATAATCTCAACCAATAGGTTTTAGAAATGTTTATGTTACCATATTAACCATATCATTTATATTTAATTCTTGGTTAAATAGTTTAACATTTATTATATCTCATTTTATTTTTATATTACAAGGTTAATAAAATTTCTATACATTTCCAAGAGATCCTATGGTGGTTTATTAATGGAATATATAACCTTATATATGTATTTCGACTAAATCGTAGATTTTATGAATATTATATAATTTAATAATACAGTATTTGTTTTAAAAACACATTTTGGTCAATTTAGACTCAATTTATTATTTGGTTTTTTGGAAAGTCAAAAAATATTTATTAATTCAAATAAAATTCATTTAATCAATTCTTAACATGTCATATTCAACTATAAAATTATTTTATGTCATCAAAACATTCAAATTATTTTTAATTTAATATTTTAAATATCCTTTATTTTATTCCTTAATTTATAATGAAAATATTGTATCATTATTGTGTAATAAATAAATAAATATATTAGGTATAGGAATTATTAATAAAATACCCTGATTTTGTGAATAATTTTATCTTTCTAATGAATATTTATAGTCTAAAATATCACTTATATAACCCCATATTAATATTTTTTCCTAAAAGTTATATGTTTATTTACATTTTCCGCAACTTTAAATTTATTTTTAAAAAGTATCATTTTCACATAAAAGTAGCTCAGTAGGGTCACAAAACAACCCAAGGATGAACATGGTCAGAATGTATCATCAAATAGGGTTTGTATATGTGTTATGGTAATTTAATATTAATATTATTATTTTTTACTCTTATTTACTGTATTTATCATTTAATGATTGTAAATAAAATATTTAATGATGTCAGTATTCACAAAGTCTAAAAATAAGAGTTTCCTATTTGAAAAATATTGAAGTCATGGTTCTAAATATGGAATCCATTTACCCAGATTCAATTCAAAGAAACATTAGATGTTAATTTAAAATTATTTCTCATTGTCAAAACCAAAAAATGGGTTAATAAGAAGTTAAACCTATCAAAAGATTGACATGTGTTATTGCTGAATTTAAATGTGAAATTACATCCAATTACATAAAAGAAATTAAATGATAAAAATATAATCTAATGATACTTTAAAATATTTCAAATGTATAATTTAACACTATAAATGATTTTGATTAAAAAATTTGTTTTCAATTAAAATTTAGTATTTTTCAATATTCATCAATATATGAATGTTACCAGATTAGTACAAATTTTTTTCCCAAACTAAAATTTTATGTCCCTCTTCTAAATAAGAATTTAATTTCATCAAATTTAATATATAAATGTTCTGAATATAGTATTAAGAAAAGGTGATCCATTAAAAGGTAGAAAAACTACATTTTTTAAAAAATAATTCTTTAATTTGAAAAAATGATATTTATCCTTATATTATGTCTATTAAACAAAATATATGATTTTTAAATTTATATGTGATACATAAAATTCATAATGTGGTTAATTCTAGTCATAAATACTTTTTAAAAGGCTAGTTTGATAGGTCATGGGTAACTTGAACTCAGTGTTGCGTACATCACACGCTATTGAATTATATAAAAAGTTAGAGTTCTGTGGAACCTTGGAGTGTTGCATTATCCACTCCTTCAATAAATTTCATCCTCTGAATTTAAACTCAAAATTGGAATATAGGGGTTTGACATTTCAAAGAATTATAGATGAAATCCCACATTGAAAAATGGATTAACGAGGACTCTATTTAAAATAAGGGAAGTTAAGTAAGAAGGTTACTAGAAAAACACATACTAGGGTTACTTGTAGGAAAAAATATTTGGAAGAGAATCCAATCCATAAAGATCTTATGGAGAGTGATAGATAATATAATTACGAGGATGATTACAATCAGAAATCTATAAATCTGCGACGTTCTAATGGACCATTTGATCCATCACAAAAGAGGGTGATAGAAAAAAAATTTGGTTTTATGATCCCTTTTGATGTGTGGTATAATTAAATTAATTCATAGACTAAGAACACAAGGAAGATTAATTAATTTATATGTAGTGTTTCATCCTCTACTACAAACTCATCTTTCTCTTCAAAAGATAAAATTCAAAGAAATTCTATTTCCCTCAATTGTATAAGGTTCCAAAAATAAACAAATATCATTTTAATGAAGGAAAATATTTTATAATAACTAGGGACTTATTTAAGGCTATTGGTGGGCGATAAATCCTTGTTACACTTTGGTAGTGGGTTCGATTCCCGCAGAATTTCCGGATGTGATGGGTTATCTCCCGACCTGCAGGTTGTCCTTTTTAGACAAGTTATTGTAATATAATATTAAAAAAAATATTTAGGAAATATTTTAACCATATAAAATACTATCCAAATATCTACTTAGTCCATTTTAGCGTTTAGTTTTATCCATATTTCATCTATCCAATCACTATCTAAACGTTCTCTAAATTTTCAAAATCATTTGTCACCTCAAATTCCTTAAACAAAGTATTATTGTTCTTACTAACACATAATGAATATATCATTGTCTATATATTATGAAAAACATAGTGGAAAAAATTTAATACAATAAAATCTATATATATATCACATTCTTCATATAACCAGGATATAATTCTTGAATCCAAAAACACAAATTCATTAATTATTTCACATCAAATTTAGTAAGATCATAAGATTGACATTGATCCATTTTCTATTTCTAAGATATAATTACATGTCATTTTGGGAAAAAATTTGCATAATGTTCCATTTCATTACAATTATATGATTGTGAAATATATTTGTTTCTCCTACAATCACGATCCTGGTGACATTTTTCTCTACATCTGAAACCAACTCTCATTCCTTTTTGGAAAGTAATATGGTGATTCTTTGCACAATTATCACTTAAGGGAAAATAATTATTTCCCTTTTCCCTTTATATATATCTTTCTCCACCACTACCTTCTTCTATTACTTTAATCTAATGTTATAAGACCTAGAGAATTTATTTTCTCTCTTGATATCCCATGAGACTATATCTTTGTATAATGAGAAGGATTGGGTGACCAATGCTTGATGGAGAAATGGTTTTAACCCATGAAATAATTGATCAATATTACTTATTGGGTAATGTAGGTAGTCTTTAGCGTGAATTTCTAACCATGTAATGTTATCTTCATATATTAAAACATTCTTATCATTCTTTTGACATAGGCTCAGAAATTGTCTTCTCATATCATCTCGTTGTTCACGAGGAACGTATTTTTCAAGAAAAAGTTCTTTAAAACTCCCTTCATTCCATATTTCACACTTCATCATCATATTTTATGTTTGGAATGATTGGCCAACAATGATCCACATCTCATGATAGGTGATATGAATCCATGAAAACCTTTTCCCTTTAGTTACATCCCAAATAAAGAAATATAGTCTCTATGGAACTTATCTACTGGTCAGATACAAAAGGATTTGTAGTCACACTGAATTTTGTTGGTTGTTTCCTCATTAATCATTCTAATGTTGACCTCATGCACTATGGATCAGGGTTCTCTATATAGTTAAGGATAATATTCATAACCTGAGTGAGTAAACCCATATTGGTTATAAGCTAATCAGCACCATTTTCATCATCAACTCCACTATAATTATCTTGATTAGGAGGGAAATCCCTATATGGATTATATGTTGTGATATGGTTTTCATTCCTTACACTAGGAATCATTTCTTAAAAATTTCAAACACTAGGTTAGTTTATGAATTTCCATGCATAATTCCTGACCTATAAAATACTTAACATACAATGAATAGTTTAGTCATATAATCCATAATGAATAAAAAAAATTCTTTGGGAAAGTATTTTCTCATAAATCATTCACAATGGTTTGTAAGGTAAATTTGAATTATCTGAATAATGTCCCATGGGAGAGTCAAAATAGGTTCAAAGTAATGCCCATTGTTGTGTACCACGATACCCCGAGTCAAGCCCGAAACACCTTGTTGGATTTTTCACTCCAAGGAACATCTGTGCCAGAACCACATACACATTTAGCATCCAGACATGGATGTATTTGTTAAAAACCCCATATAGTCCCTTCTTTACCCAAATTCAATGGGGTTATCTATACTTATCTGCAAAGTCTATCGTTGGGTTATGATCCTTAATATAAATGTTCTTAATCTATATCCATGTATGTTTCTAAACATCCTTTGATACCAAATATAACGTCCCAATCCCAGAAGCCTCGAGCTGGGGAATTATTTTAATACAATGGAATGACTACAAAAAATCAAGTCCTGAAGAAAAAATCAATTTAGTAGTCTTAGAAAATAGATTACATACTTGAACATTAAATTATAAATTCAAACACAACATAAATAATCCTTTGATAATTTTATTACTCCCCGAGCATGACCAATCACATCAATCATAATACACATCTAGGAATCCTGGGAAAAAACATAATAATGGGGTGAGCTCAAATGCTTTGTAAGGGAAAATAATTTAGCAGAAGCTCTAAAAATTTATGGAAAGATGTGTAATAAAGACAACAGCCTTTAAAACATAAAAATGAAAATAATATGGAAAAAATAAATCAAAAAACCATATTAACATTCACATGGATATTCTATTAGTCGAATAATAAAATGTAATAACTAATTTCATAATGAAGAAATGCATAATTCCGGATATAATAACCACATAGTCAAGGCCTTGTGCTAAGACATCAAATAAAAATTTTATTAAGGCCATATGCGAAGATAGTAATTTCTCCTATGAGACCTTCTAATGAATCAAGGGCCTATAGCGGGCCCCACCTTTCACTTTCTAAGTCTAATGCATTTCTAATATGAAAATGACGGAACATAACATAAACATTCATATTAAAACTAGCATTCAAAATGTCAATACTTAAATAGTAAACCATGAATGGTTTAAAAACTGAACATCCAAATTCAAACATATAATAACTCATGCAATATAGTATAAAACATTTAATTATAATAATTAAAACTCAATCATGAATAATATATATTAAAGGATTTTGACATAGTAGAAAATGATCAGTAAAACTCTTTGAGAGAAATATCCTTTATTCATGACATCATTTAATAATCACACAATTTAGAATGGAAGACATTTAAAATAACTTTTTTTATTGAAATCATCCCAAACCATTTTGAATCATTTGATAGGAATTAACATTTATAAACATACATTTCCATATGAATTAATCCTTATAACCATTCTGAAAACATGAACATTAATTGGAATGATTTAAAAGAATAAATATTTAAACTATTTAAAATGATGTTTTAGTTAGAAAGTCCCTAAAAAATAATCCTTTTCAAAATGATTTTATGAAACATGTACATGGATAATAAATGTGTAACATTTAAAAACATTACATAAATAATCACGGATAATAATGATATTTAAGAATTAATGCTTACCTTGTACTTTCATTTGGTCGAGCGTACGTTTAACCTCTTGCATAATGACCATAGTATGTTTTTAAATTATAACTGATCCATATTAAAATTTATGATAGTGTACTTGATTCCTTTATGAATTTCTACTACATATTTAATAATAATTTCCATGTTAAAATAACATTTTGGGTATTAATCGATTTCCATATCATACGTGTTATAACATGTTATTCCTGATCGTATAAAATATATCATGATTTAATTGCTTCCATTATATAAATCATTATTTATGTATCAAATATATTCATAATATAAATTTATATAATAGATATATATAGTAAATGGAAAACACCGTTTATGGAGATGGTAGGTTGTACGTACGCATAAATGTTGTTTTCGTTTTCATATCTTATTGAATGGAAGTAAGCAAATAAGATATATGTATATATATATATAGTATAATTATAATGTCATATATTACATACTTATTGATAATATTTTTTTTATAATCATCATTGAATGGTGTACGTGGAAATGAATCTCATCGCATCGTGGAGACGGTAAGCCATATGTACGCACTAGTAAAAATATCATTCTATTGATGGGGAAATTGTGTATATTTTAATGGTATATTATATATAATGAATAATTAAAATTTTTTATTTTTTATTTACCAAAATAATACTCATTATTATACCCATCCAAATAATGAAGTGTTGAATAACAAACTACACATGGACGTGGAGACGCTTAGCCGTACGTACACAAGTATGATGACTTTTTCATTAATAGGATGGATAAAATAATTAATATGGTTGTAACATATCTATAATAACATCTAATTATGTATAATTAACAAGTGTTATTATTTTGGTATGGAAACAAAAAATAAAGTGGAAGTGGAAGAATAAAATAACATTGAAAGATGTGATAAAATAATTACCTCTTCTTTGGGTGCTTCATTTTGATTTGACCAAAAGGGTTCCATAGGTTGGATTTATGATCGATGTAAGGACTCTATGATGAGTTAAGGGTAGTTTTGATGATATTTGATAAGTGTTTGACCGATCCAAATGGCTTGGGAGGTGTGAATTTGAAACAAGGGGTAGTTCCTTTTTATAAGAGAGGTGAGGGGTACTTTAGGAAACGCTTGAAATATTAATTTATTATAAAATCTCTATCGGTTTCTAATATATAAAAAGGATTTATTTCAAGGATAAGGTGAGAATGGGACAAAATAGTCTTAACCAAAAATTGTAATACAAGTTTATGTAACCATATTAACTTGATCTTTGCAATTTAATTCATGGTTAAATAGTTTAACATTTATTATGTCTCATTATTTTTTATATTAAATGATTAATAAACATACTATAAAATTACAAGAGAAACCCAAGTGGTTATTTAATGTCATATATTACCTTATCTAAGTCCATTGGCCGAATATTATATTTATATCAGTAATATATCGTTTAATAATATGGTATTTGTTTTAAAAGGTCATTTATGTCAATTTTGACACTATTTAGTATTTGGTTTTTTTGAAATTCATAAAATTGTGATTACTTCAGTAAAACAATCATTTAATCAACCAAAACATGTCATATTCACCATGAAAATTTGTGTATGGCATCAAAACGTTCAAATTATATTTATTTTAACATTTATAACATCCTTTATTTGATTCATTATTAATAAGGAAAATATTTCATCAGTATTGTGTCATCAATATATCCCGAATGGCCCAAAGTCCTTATTTTTTATTTTATTTTGGATAATCCCCCTTTTAAGTGTTGAAGGGGAACTCATACATAACCCGTAGGCCCAAGGCACAAGGACCGAAAAACCCACAATACATGATGGAAGGCCCAAAGGCATGCCATTCCCAATACATGACCCGTAGGGCCAGCCCACTTGAACTGCACCTCCCCAGCTTTTTGTGTCATTGATCACCTAGCTCCCCACCTTGCATTTCTGATCAACTAGCATTTCCCCATACAAAGCTACACGGTGCTTGGTCCCAATGGCGACTGCCATACCCTCTCATTATTCAAATCCGTTTAGATCTACATCGGGGGGCTGCTACTCCTGTTTCTCTGATCCTCTTCTGGGGCATGTTCTGTGTGAACTAGGCTACTCCATGGTCTACATTACCCGATGGCCCTATTTCCCGAAGGCTTGGATGACCCGAAGGCCCTGGAGACCTGTATGCTCAAACCGGTGGCATGATGGCCAAAACCTGTTGAATAGTTCCTACTACTATAGTACCGAATAGTGACTGAAACAATACTGCTAGAGTACCTGGAAATTTTCCTCCACCCGTTTTTAAACCCAGGTCTCTGGGATGCCAAGTAGGATCCCTTAACACTCAGGTATGGGCTCGTTGGCTTGTGTCAGAAATAAATATATTTATTATATATAAAAATTAAAAATAAAATACCATGATGTATGAAATATTTTTATATTTATAATGAATATTTATAGTCTATTACATCTCTTATATAACCTCATCTAAAAACTTGTTTACAAAATGATATATGTTTTTATATATTTTCTTCCAATATAAATTAATTTTTATAAAGTGTCATTTTCAATTACAACTGGCTCCATGGGGCCTCTAAATCAAAAAAAAAGATTCCCATAGATTGAAAAGTATAATCCAATAGGTTTAGGAAATGTGTAAGGGTAAGATAATATTTATAATAATATATTCTCACCCATATTGAGCAAATTTATCCTTTAACCATGGTAAGTAAAATATTTTCTAAAGTTACTATTCATAATGTCCAAAAATAAAAGTTATCTATTTAAAAAATTTAGAATTCCTGATTACACATTTGAAATTCATTTTTCCAATTCAAAAAACAGGATTTGCAGAAATTAATTTAAAATTAACTCCCATTGTCAAAACCAAAAGGCAGGTTTTTAAGAAGTAAAAAATATCAAAATGTTGATATATGTTTATGTATAATTTAAATCTGAAATTACATCCAATGAAATTAATTATTTTAAATAAAAATAATATAATCTAATTATACTTTAAAACTACTAAAATTTATAATTTAACACTATATATTACTTTTATTAAAAAAGGTGTTTTCAATTAAAATTTAATATTTGTCACAATTCATGAAAATATAAAAGTTATCAGAAAACTACCAAAACTTTATCCAAAATAAACTTTTATATCTCGCTTCTAACGAAAAATTTAATTTCATAAAATTTAAACAATTAAATTTTTGAATATTGTATATAAAATTTTTTTTCCATTAAAAGGCGGAAAAACTATATTTTTGGAAAAATACTTCTTTTATTGGAAAAATTGAATTTGTCCTTATATAATTTCTAACAATGAAAAAAATTAATATTAAAATAATATGGGATATATAAAATTCAAAATATGGTTAATTATATTCATAAACGCTTTCTAAATATATAGTTTGATAGGTCGTGGTGCTTTTGAACTCGGTGTTACGTACATTGCACACTATTTAATTATTTAAAGAGAAAGTGTATCGTGGAAGATTTGGGTGTTACATGAAAAAATGAATCTTTTGATGATTAATCATGAAAATAAATCATATATTATTTTTAAAAAAAATTTTATTATAAATTTCCAATGCTATGATATCAGAAACATTGTTTGATTATGAGTTGTTATGTATGAATTATGACAATATGCTCTAAAACTCAAAACCCAAAAGAACTTTGGGAATTTATAAATGTAAATTTTAGTTGAATTTACTAAATTATGCAATGTTTTAGGTAGGTTTATATTAATTATTATATATATAATAATCATGAATAAAATTTATTGGAAGTATATACACTGCATATAATAAATGGGCATTGGATAAGACATGTGTCTCAGAAAAGTAAAATGTTAGACAAAAATCCCATAACATAAGCCTTAACATATTTAATAAATGTTATAAACTCTCTATAATAAATATAATTTTATTATACATATATTTCAGGAAGATATTTATTTATTCCAAATCATATAATATATTTTAATGACCTTTTATTACAGATTTATTATCATTTCAATAATAATGTTATGTGTCAGGTAAGAGCGTATTTTTTTAATATATGTTTGAATTTTTAATTTTTTTGTCACTCTAAAATAGATCATTGTTCCATTATATCCAAAATTATAATCCTGATATAAATATAATATATATTAATTATATATTTATTTATATTAATCTATAAAATTTAGTGTTAGAAAATGGAATACACATTTCATGGAGTGAGTAGGACGTATTTACGCATGAATGTTATGTAAATTTTCATGTTATATTGAAATAATGAAAGTAAAATGATATATTATCATTAAAAAAATATTATGGTCATATATTTCACATATGTTCATTTAACCCATCTATAATTCATTCAATGTAAAGAGTTAGTGAATCATAGAACCTCACGGGGCAGTAGTCCACCGTACACACAAGTGAAATAATAGTATTCCCACAAAATGGAGAGTATGAAGGCTTGTGTGACATAATAATTATAGAATTAGAAAATAATTATAAAAATAATTTTTAAAAAATAAATCATTAATTATTTTTATCCATGATATGTGTTAGTGAAAAAGACAAATGATATCAGTTCGTGATACAATATTCCACCAAACACATAAAGAATGATTCCATAATCCATTTGACCGAAGTGGATATTTTAGTAAGACCTGAACATAAAATAATAAAATTTTATTATATGGAAGGTAATGAGGTTGATATATCATAATGGAATATTAATAATTGAAGTTATTTGAGGATGAAATAAATCCGAAAATGTTCCTTGATGAATGTTACCTCTTCTTTAGGTAGCCTTTTATGGTTTTCACTAAAGGCATAATTGGAATGAATTTATTTAAAAAATAAGGATTTTAAAATGAGTATATAGAATTTTGAAAGTGATTTTGGTAGTTATTGGATGAACCAAAAAGGTTTCATGGTTTGAATTAGAGAGTAGTGGGGGGTCACCTTTTATTAGTGGGGGAGATGAGACACATGGTATTCCTAAAAGGAATTGAGTGATCCCATATTTTTCATATTTTTCAAGGGCCCAAAATGATATATTTTTATCCTTATAGGTGTAATGGTAAAAATATACACAGGAAATTATTTTTATAATGTTGTATAGGTTATTTATACTGTTTCCATTTTAGAATAACACCTCGTGTACCTAATTTATCCTTAACTATTATAATTAATTATTATTAAATTAACTATTCGTTTTTTAAAAATATTATTTTTACCTCATTATATAATATAAATTAATAAAATTCCAAGTATTGAATCCATTTTTCGAAATTCCATTCACATATATGGAAATTATTAATTTAAAATTAATCTTAAAAATGTGATGAGAAAACATATTTTTAAAGAGAATTTTTTCAAAAGGTTACAATGTTTTTATATCAAAAATAAATATGAAATTGACTCTAATGAAATAAAATTGTATTAATGGATATACAAATAAACTAATAATACATTCAAACATTTTTAAAATAAAATTTAATTTAATAAATTATTTTAACTGAATGGATATTTTCAACAAAAATATTGTATTCTTTACTATTTATAAAAAATTGAATTTTTTCAGAAAATTAAAAACCATTCAACCTATGATAATTTATATATTCCGATTTAAAAAATGTGGATTATTTTCTTAAATATATTTATATAATTGGTAAAATATAAATTTAATATATGTGTGCCCATGCTTACAAAACTATTTGTATAGAAAAAAAATTTTAAGAATAATAATTGATTTATTATTAATTGTTATATTGAATAAAATAAGATGGTTAATTAAAATTTCATTGAATATTTAATATAAAAATCTTATATAAATCAGAAAGAAAATTAAATATTTTTAAATTTTTATGTTAAAACATGTTTATGTGCATTATAATAGTTTTTTCTAAAAATTATTTTCTTCAATTTCAAAAGATTTATAAATTAATTTCTGACTAATTGGTAACTAAATAATTAATAATATGTTACATTTTGAGACATATGTTTCCATAATTTATTTATTCCTACTCATACCCACCATTCTTATGGCTAGGTGATACAATCGTATAAAAATATTTTAATAGTATTTCATGTAGTGTTTAGGCTTGGTAATGATTATAATTCCAGATAATCATGGTATTGTGTGTAAAAAATTTAAAAATAGTTTCATGTGTAATTAATGATAAAATAAGTATTACTTCTTTTATAAGACTAAATTAGATTTTTTCATCACACAAAGTAACGAAAAGATGTGATTTATTTGAAAAAAAAATCTGAAAATCTCATGGTGTTCCAATAACTTCTTTTGACATCCACAATGTCATTATTTAATATATATTTTAATATTTTTTATAGTGTTTTATTGAGATTTAGTTTGGAAATTTTAATCATTTGATTAAATCTCAAAATTTGATGGTATGGTTCATTATTACCAAAACTGTGCGTGAAAACAATGTTGTCAATTTGGAGGATTCCCATAGATAATTTAAAGCATGTTTATGGTTTTAAAAACCATTAATCCAAACCATAAAAACATTTATATAAATATATATATATATATATTCTTGAAATACATTTTAGAAAAATGAAGTTTTAATTCAATTTTCTAATATTTCGGAGTATTCCATGCATCCTCTGACTCCACCAATTACTTCCATAATAGTCTCTATTTATAAGAATCCACCATTTATAGGGTAATATTTCAGAAATGTTCTTGAAATAAAATCCATTATAATAATTGTAAGAACCCGGAACTTCGTTTAGGGTTTGACTTTCATTTTTCTAGAGTTTTTTAGGAAAGATGAGTATTTGGATGTTTTGGAAGTACATGCAGTGTACTTCGATGCCGTGTGAGGCTGTGTGTTGGCCATGTCCGGGCCACACACAAGGTTGTGTGGGGTGATGTGGAGGCCGCTTATAGTGGAGTACAGAAAGGCTTAGTACAAACCATGTACACCAAAAGTACATGCCTTGTACTTTCTTTTTTTACCTTAAATCGACCAGGATAAGGTCTGACCGCCAGAATCGTCTTCTTCTAGGTCTCGTTTGACCGAGAGAAGCCACATAGTGCCAAAACTTCTCTGAACCCCCGTACCTCCGTCCTTTCTCTGAATATACCATCGTCAATTGTGTTGGAATCACAATGGTAAGGTCTTCCTTCTTCTAGTGCATCATTTTCCAATTACTCTCATTTTAAAAGTTATCTAGGGTTGAACGTTTTGTATTTTTTCGTAGACCTACAATGTTCTATAGAGATTCAAGCACCGTGGTTCTGGTAATCGATCACATAGCTTCATGGTAGGTGGTTTGTGCCTTCCCGCTCAAAGTCTTTGAGAATGATGTTCAATTTACACCAATAACCTTGAACGGTGTATTGTGTGTTTACTGTTTTTCCCCTATTGTTTTCTTGCCTTTCATGTATTCTTGAGTAGTGTTAATTTGGTTATTTATGAGGATAATTTCTGTGATTTGATGTTTTTCCCATGACTTATTCTATTTACGACCTTTTGGTCTTGTTCAGACATTGGTCGTTATACATGTTTTCCATGACTTGTGACTGTAGGATGGAGTGTTGTTCCCTGACATTCTTGTTATGTTGTATACTGGTAAGCCAAGTATCTTTGTGTGTTTACATTGGGCTTATAGAATTATTATGCACTAACTGGCACGAGGCCGTGAGAACCTGGTGCTATAGACTATATGGGGATATACAGAGTGAGCTTTCTCATAGAGTCTTGGACATTATAGAATATAGGGGACAGACCGAGTAAGCTTCCCAGAGATTCTTGGTTATTATATAAACTATAGAAGGATAGACCGAGTTAGCATCCTCAGAGAGTCTTGAGATTTATAGAATATTCGAGGTAGAATGAGTGAGCTTCCTCGTAGAGTCTGTGTTTTGTTTGAATTTCCTTAAACCATTCCCGGCTATAGGAGGAATTGACAGATTGAGCTTCCTCAAAGATTCTATGATTGACCTGAGGCTATATGATGGATTGAATGAGTGAGCTTTCTCATAGAGTCTCGAGACCTTGGTGCTATAAGGGTGTTTGATCGCGTGATCTTCCTCAGAGAGTCCCTGACTACCTTAGACTATTAGTGGAATTGAGTGAGTGTACTTCCTTAGAGAGTCTTATAATTTCGTATGACTAAACCAGAGGGGTTAGGCTGAGTGTACTGCCGAGTGGGTTGTTGGTACTTCTTGGATATGACTAGAGGGTATGGATATGAGTACATCCCAGAGGGTTTCCTATTTGTGGTTAGCTGTTTGCTTCGCTGCTTCTTGTTGATCTGTGGATTGTTTACTATTGTGTATCATTCTCTTTATTACCTATTGTTTACTGCTTATTGTACTATTACCTTCCATATACTCACTGAATGTTAGGCACAGATCTTCTAGTGGTTTTCTACTGGGATTTAGTTTCACACTATGTTTGGGTCATGCATTTGGGCCCAAACAGATTATATTGTTACAGGTATTGACAAGGGAAAGCGCCCTTCAATTTCAGGTACCTGATTTACATTGGATCAGGAGATAATAGGACCAAGTCGAGGCTTGTGATGCTGAGGAGTTGCATATCTGTTTTCTTTTTTACTTTTTCTCAGTATTGTATTCATCATTGTGAATTCTTTAGATACTTTCCAAGACATATGTATCATGCATCATTTATATATATATGTGCTCCTGTTGTTTATCATATTTAGCCGTCTGCTGTTCACTTGTGTATGGATTGTTTACTGATACCACTATGGTTTACTGTTTTCTATTCTGCGGTGTACTCTGCCAATGAGGGAATATTTTCCCCACTATCACACCCAGGGCCCTCGTTTCTAGTCGCAGCCTCTGGCATTGGGAAAATGTGCTTGAGGCCAAGTGACTGACCGAGTACGAA
The DNA here is from genome assembly GCA_963277665.1 of Viscum album. Classification (NCBI taxonomy): domain Eukaryota; kingdom Viridiplantae; phylum Streptophyta; class Magnoliopsida; order Santalales; family Viscaceae; genus Viscum; species Viscum album. Next base: position 113,821,381 of record OY728121.1, read on the forward strand.
GCGCCTCGGGGTGGCTTCCAGAACTGGGGCGTTACAAAGTGGTATCAGAGGACTATTTTCTCTTGACATAATGTTTGGAGCCTATATCATGGGATATGATAGAATAGGTACTTGGTAATAAGCTATTCTCGTGAGTAGCTAACCCGTGTATAGGGAAAAGCCATACTATCTCATTTATTGCAGTTTTAATGGAGTGCACTTTTACAGATGATTTGATTTCACTGTTGGGTGATTCACATGCTTTGTGTTGTTACCGTTGTTTTTATTGCGGTTATATTTGAGTTTCAACCCAATTAGATGAGGGTATTCCATCTCATGCATCATATAGGCATTTGTTAGAAATCACATGCCATGCATTCCTGCCATGACATAAAAGATGAATTAGATATTTCATTTTGTTGTGATAGATGTTGTGTACATTATGCATGTTGTTGTGATAAATTCTTTGATAGAATCTCTACTGTTTGATAGAGTATTTTTTTTGTATTACTTTGCTTAAATGGACGCCAAACATTGGTTTCTAAGGTGTTATGGGCCCTTATGGACCTGAATTAGGTGGATCATTGCCTAGTTTCCTTATTATAACTTGTATTAGAATCCAAGCTTTGATTCCCGGTGAGTATGGGCCCTCACGGATCAGAATTTTGCACCATAACACTTGATATCTATGTTTTCTGGGCTTTAGAAATTTTTTTGACGTACTGCCCGAAAAAAACCCATAATACATGGCATGTACTATATTAATACACACCCTGTAGTTTTTAAAGTGTGTCATTGATTGAGAGGGCAGAGACAAGGGGTTGTGAAAAATATTCTGGAACACGCCGTGTGCGGTACGTATACACTGTGTCGTAGTGATCGTGTGTCTTACCGTGTGTCTAATGACACAGATGGATGGAACTTTGACTTTACATGACATGTCCTATTATCACACATTGTGCCATATAACCTATGTACCCAGCAGTGTCACGAACATCACGGGTCGGGGAAAACCTTCCAGTACACATCGTGTTCTCAGGGAGCACGTCATGTAAGAGTGAACGGTGTAGCCGGACGTGTCACTAACAACACGGGTTGTTCAAACCTTGTCTAGTATATGTCGTTTCTTTTGAGAACAGTCCTTGTAGTCAATGATTAAGAGGATTGTGTGGGGTTTCCGTGTAAGGAGACTTGGGCAAGGAAATATAGTTCAAATATATGTCATGTGTAGGGATAACATTCAGTGTGGGTGGGGCGTTACACGACCAGTTGTGGCAGAAGTACATAACCATTTGAATGGCTTAAAAGAACACTCCATGTATTTTTTATACATGGCATGTAGTCGTGTTTTGTAAAACATGAATTTTTCTTTCTCCTGTTCCCGTCTTGTACTCTTGTGTTCTCAGTCGTTGATAATTCTGATCTAAGGTGTGATTTTTACCATTCAGAGATATGCCACTGAGACGTCCTTCAGTTATACGTTAGCTACAAGATAGTGATCAGACACCAGATATGGACGATCGGGGACATCCTACAGATCCTCCTTTTGTGCCAGTCTAGGCAGCAACAGTTATACCAGTTGCAGGTGCCAATGTACAGTTTAGGGAAGACTTTCTGGGGATGATGCAAACCTTCCAAGGAGCACCGCCTCCTGCCCTGTCGATGGCAGAGTTGACGTGGGTTTTCCAGTAGCTGCGTCCTTCCACTTTCTTAGGGGATGGAGGACCTCAAGATGAAAAATCATGGCTAGAGGCCATAATGACAATTTTCGAGCATCGGCAGATACCTCCAGAGGAGAGGGTGAAGCTCTCTACCTATATGCTCCGAGACTATGCCAAAAGGTGGTGGGAGGTGATATAACAATCAATAATCCAACAGAGTATGACATGGGATGAGTTTCAGCACATCCTATATGATTAGTTCTACCTAGAGACCTTGAGGGCCGATCAAGACCAAGAGTTATTGAGTCTGGTGCAGGGTACTATTTCTGTTATGGAGTACTCGTCTCACTTTACTAAGTTTCAGTGTTTCATACCAATTCAAGGAGGTGATGATTTGTTCTTTGTATGAAAGTTTGAGCGTGGTCTGAGGAATGACATCCACTCGTAGGTGAAAAAATTATGGTTGACTTCGATATCCTCTATCATCAACTAGGTGCTGATCATAGAGCGCAATCTGAGGGATTCTGAAGCAGTGAGCCAGGGGGATTCGACATCCAGAGTCATTGTTCCTCCTCATGATAGTAGGAAGTGCCACAGGGAGTCTGCTTGAGGAGATCATAGTAGGCTGAATGTATCTTTGGGTAGCCAGGTAGTATGCTACCAATGCGTAAGGAGCGGACATACTAGACCTCAGTGCCAGATATACCCGATAGAGTGCCAATCTTGGGGGAAAATGGGCCATCTTTAGTGTTTTTGTTAGATCTTCTCACCTACAGCTGGTTGTAGAGGTTCTTCTATGACCCCGCGTTCAGGGGATGCAGTGCCAGTTTCTTACTAGACTAGGAACTGGAGTTCTTCCGGTCGTTTAGGCTGAGGTTGAGGTCGCGATAGTGGTGGTCAGTTAGCGGGTTACCAGCGACAACAGAGTGGATCAGCTCTGAGTGGTCAACCAGGGTCGTAGGGCCACGACACAGGCTAGAATTTCACAGTGGAGTAGACCCATCTGGGGAAGGATCCCAGACATTCCACAGTTCGAGGTATTATCTTGGTAGCCTCATATTTATCTTCAGATCTTTTTGATACTTTTTCTATGCATAGCTTTATCTCCGATTCTGTTGTGGTGAGCCTTGGGATCTATATACTTTCCTCTGATGTTACTTTGACTCTAGACACACCATTGGGGACTAGAACGGTTAGCGTATGTTAGTGTAGAGAGTTCCCTCTTGAGGTTGAATGGTGTCACTTACTTTGGGACCTCTATTTCCAAGAGATGACGATCTATGATGTCATTCTCAGAATAGAATGGTTAGTCCCCTTTAAGGTAGTCGTCGATTTCTATAACTAGAGGGTGAGTTTTGTATCACCAGAGGCTGGATACTTTCTTCATAGAGGTGAGTGGGATGTCCAGGCAAGGAAAGATGGTCCAGAGCATCATGGGATGGGCGGAGTTACAACCCAGATTACTAGTCTTTTTCTGGATGACCAGGGGACTTCACAGTTAGACTTTCCTCCAGTGGTGGATCGTTTCAAAGATTTATTTCCAGAAGAATTTTTTAGTTTTCATCCTGATCGTGTGGTATAATTTTCTATTTTTCTTGTGTCAGGAGAGCACCAGTGTCTATTCCCCCTTATAGGATGGACACACCAGAGTTATAGGAGCTCAAGAAGCAGTTGGAGGGGTTGTAGGCAAAGGGTATCATCTGACCCAGTACTTCTCCTTTGTGATTTCATGTACTTTTTGCGTAGAAGGAAGATGGTACTATTAGGATTTGTGTGGACTATCGGGATTTGAACCAGTTTACAGTCAAGAACCAATATCCCTTGTTGAGGATCGGTGATCTCTTTGATTAGATTCGAGGAGCCCGAGTTTTCTCGAAGATTGAAATGAGATCTGGTTATCATCAATTTCATGTTAGACCATCTAATATACCTCTTAAATCTTTCCAAAGTAGGTATGGTCTATAGTAGTATATGGTTATGTCGTTCGGTCTCACGGACGCGCCTCCAGTTTTCATGGAACTGATGAACTAAGTGTTCCATCCATACTTGTATTTATTTTTGGTGGTTTCCATGGACAACATCTTTCTGTACTCTCACAATCGACATGACCATGCTACACATCTTGATATCATTCTAAGTACACTGAGATAGCATCTGTTATATGTTAAGATCTCAAAATACCACTTTTGGTTGGATCAGATTCACTTCATGGGTCATGTTATCTCAGAAACAGAAGTATCAGTAGACCCAGAGAAAGTGAGAGCTATAGTTTCTTGGGAGTAGCCGAAGAATGTATTTGAGGTGAATTGTTTTTTAGGGATGGTTGGATAATACAGGTGATTCATACAGGACATTTCATGCCTATAAACTCCACTGATAGGTCGGACCAATAATGGTGAAAAGTTCTTATGGTCAGATTTTTGTGATTCACCCTTTCAGGAGATGAAAGGGAGGTTGATGTCAGCCTAGATAATAGTATTTCTACATCCATGAAAGAGATATATGGTCTATTATGATGCTTCAGGTATCGGTCCAGGATTTTTTCTTATTCAGGTAGATGGATTTGTTGTGTATGGGTCTTGACAGTTGACGCCACATGAGAGGAATTACCCGATGCACGATCTCGAGTTGGTAGATGTTGTTCATGCCTTACACCGTTGGAGACATTATATACTGGGAGAGAACTTTTTGGTGTCTACAGACCACAAGAGTCTCATGTACATCTTCACTCAGCATGATCTGAATTTGAGATAGCGCAGGTGGGTCGAGTATCTTCAGTCCTTCAACTTTGATCTTTCATATACGCTGGGAAAGGACAATAGAGTGGCTAATTCATTGAGCATGAGAACTCCGATACAAGTAGTTTAGGAGTCCAGTAGTGAGTGGAATCTTATGTATATGTTCTATGATATGCATTCAGAGGTTCATGAGAGAAAAGGGAAGACCTTTCTATCTTTTGTAGCTATTACCACTATACTTCTTGATCGGGTCCGGATGAAGCAACTATCAGACTCAAAAGACTTAGTCCTGTAGGAGAGTGTGTCAAGATATGACCCTCTTCCCAAATGGGCAGTGGGTGATTATGATATCTTGCATTTCCAATGACGTGTATGGGTGCTATTAGACATACGCAAGGAGTTGATGTGGGATTTTCGTTCCATAGTTTGGGCAGTTCATCCTGACATCACCAAGATGTATCATGATCTACACCACTAGTATTGGTGACCATGATTATGTGTGGAATCGTTATTTCTTTATTTATATTGTAATTTCCCCTTATATTATTTTTATATATACTCTTTCTACAAATTATCATCTGATTGATAATTTTTTACATCATATATATGATCCTTTTAAGGGAAATCTCAACTCAATCTTCGTACATTGAGATAAATATCCCTTTCATTTATTTGACTTATCCATGAATATGTGTGAATGAACTATAATTATCTTACACATAATAACCACTTATATTGTGGGTATTTATATTTTTCACACATAATTATATCATTTATTTATCCTTAATCTTTTGATATTTTCTTTGTATGAGATTTCATCTCAATTTACCTTCCAGTGCGACTGATTGGTTTGTATACACCAATTAACTTTTATATGGTGTATATACTTCCGTTTGATATATAATATCATGAATATACTTATTATAATTATATTATATGTATTTAATGATATTATTTAATTATTTTTATTCAAGTAGTTTCTGAAGTGGTAGAAGTTTGTTTTACTAAAACATCATTTTAAATGATTTAATGATATATTCTAATAAATATTTATTATTAATGACCATGTTTTCAGAATGTTTTTAAGTATTTAATTGTATATACATGAGTGTTTTTATGTGTAAATTCCTTTCAAATGTTTCAAGGTGGTATGAGACACTTTTATTCAAAACTCTTCTTTTGAATGTTTTAAATGAATTGATTATATCAATATATTGAAATAATATATTGCGATTACAAAGTGGAAATGTTATTTTCCCTTAATTAATATTTCATTCATTATGATTATGTTATGGTTCTTGGTAATTTTTTATGTATACTGGTGGTTCCATTATAAACTGAGGATGTGTGAGCCAAAGATATCTCTCTAATGCATTTGGTAACATGACAGAGGAAAACGTTAACATTTATCCAAATAGATTTAGGGAATATACTATGATGGGTATTACAAATGTAACCATTAAGGTTACTGACAATGTTTCTTTGAAAGATACAATGTAATTAAGATATTGATGCCACAAGTAGCCATTATGTTTTATGATTTCTATGATATTTTGTAATAATATTATGATTACATAATATAAGATAAGTATCCTAGGTTTAGTGAGTGAAAATTATGATGTCATTTTTTTGTATGTATTCCTGGAGTAATGTTTTCTTTCCTTGTTATATAACCATTAACGAGATTTTTATGATCATCCCATGTTTTTGAAATGTTTTCATAGGGTATAAATATAGGAAAAATACATGAAGAATTCAAAAAGAAACATTTGATTACATTATCCCTTTATTTCAATTTTAATTTACATTAATTAATTTCTGAACCATTAATTAACTATTATCATTTCAATATTACTTTTCATTAGAATCAAAAAAAAAGTTTCATTCCCTCAAGGCATATAGAAACAGTGTCCAATGATTATTTAAATTGTATCCTCATAATTGCATTATAGCAAGCTCCAACCCTATGGGTTTACTTCATTTATTCAATATTTTATTAAGAGTATTATCACTATCCCATAATTCCCAATCATTCATGAAAATAATTCTAAGCTACCAAACACAAGGGTCTCAACATGGTTTGTAGGTGAACTACCTATCAAGTATTTTCCACCTATAACAAGACCAGAGGCCTATCCTTCACCGAGATGCTAAAAACGGAAATCATCACTACTGGAAATATGATCTTTCCCAACACTTCTATACCAACGGTTTGTAAAAACCGTTGGTATAGGTACCATTTCCCAACGGTTTGGCCAAACCGTTGGGAAATCCATAGATTTCCCCACCTTTCCCAACGGTTTGGCAAACCGTTTGGAATGGGTGTTTTTTGAGCCTCTTTCCCAACAGTTCACCAAAACCGTTGGGAAAGAGTGACCTTTCCAAACGGTTCACCAAAACTGTTGGGAAAAACCACCCAAAAATCCAACCTTCGACCTAAATAATTCAACCCACCCTAACCTATCCCAACGGTTTGGAAAACTGTTGGGATAGGTTCTTTTATTTTTTTCCAGATCTACTAATCGAGAACATTATATAAATCAAAATTTTAAATAATTATGATAATATATATATATATTTATGAAATTATGTTTACAAAAGTTATATTAGCTTAGTGGTTAAGTCGTTCGATTATAAACAGGGGGTTCTGGGATCAAATCCCACCGAATGTTTTTTTTTTGAAATACATATACCAACGATTTTATAACCGTTGGTATAGATATTCATATTACTTATACCAACGGTTTTCAAAACCGTTGGGATAGGTCTATACCAACGGTTTTGGGAAAACCGTTGGTATAGACCTATTGTCACGGCTTACTTGCCAACGGTCCTCCAAACCGTTGGTATAGCCTATACCATCGGTTTGTGGGCCTATACCAACGGTTCCAAACAATTGGTATAGGGTATTTTTCCAGTAGTGCATGTGGCATACCCCACGCATCATCTCTACTTTTGGAAGCTTTCTAACAAAAACTAGCTGCATCAAGTAGTGGGAAAACTGAATTAAATAACAAATAACACATTAAAACCCCACTTTCATTTCAATTGTAAGTCCATCTTCAACCGATTCCATCATCCTTGATGTCCTCCTCAACACCCAAATGAAAAAGTCGATGCATCTAGCCAATATAAGAGTTATTTTTTTCCACCTGCACTTGGACTCCCTACCCGATCATACCACAATCTCTCTCCAAGATCAGCCATCCTATGCTCAAACCACAATACAAGTAGTTAGAAAAAAACAACATAGCAGGTTCAATCGTGGCCCTAAAAAGGATTTTATCCATCAAAAACAATGACCACTCCTACCTACAACATATAAGGTGCATGGACTTTAAAATAAATAAGGAAACCCATAACCCTTCAAGGCATTATCATTATCGCAAAACCAGTCCTTTATTCCATACTGAATCAACTGATTCAATTAAACATGAATAAATGCATCCACTTGATTTATCTCCATCCACAATAAAAACAACTAGATTCATTAACCATGCCTCTTTATCTTTGGCGAATTAGTTTATAATAAATCTCGGTTTTACGTTCAATACCAACATTAATCAAGAACTACATGAAAAATAAGAAATACTTTGATATAATTCTATCTGGAAAAATCAAGAAGCAAACTGTTTTAATGGTATAAAGAAACAAATATACGATCAACACCAATTAATTACTCTATATCAATATTTATTATGTAAAATTATTATGGTATAGTGGTTAAAACTTGACAACTCTAAGACTGCCAATAAAATATTTTATAAGCCAAGAATCCACTACCTTAAAAGCATTAAATTGTTATTTTCACAAGAACGGGCCAACATAGTGGATAACGATCACCTCTCCCACAATGGCTACATCAACCCGAGGATACCACCGCACAACCACATAAACCAACTCCAATGAAAGGTCCACTAGAACCAAGGATATAACATACCATTACATGGAAGGGAGAAATGAAGGAAACTGATCGAAGAACCCACTACAATAGAGATAGAACATACCTTCTATTAAAGTTGGATCGACACTTCCTACTTGAACCAAAAAAGGGGCGTACAGGTAGAGAAAACACATTTCAAGGATATAACAAAATTGAAGATCACCTTGGGAATGAAAGGTTCTATGAGCCTTATACCAAGTACAAGGAGAATAATATACAATGCAGAACATATCTCAAATTTTTTAAAATATAAATAGAGCTACGATTTAGATACTGTTTATATTTTCTATTATTTGAGGATATTGACAAGACTACAAGATTTGTCAGAGTAAAGGCATTCAGACCCTTAGTAAAATGAAGATATGACTTATAGGATTTGAATCAGGCATAAATCATTTAAAATGAGGATTTGAATGCGTTTTACATCAAAGAAAATGTGAAATGAGAGAAACTATAGGAAGATGGAAACATTGTACACCTATCAACCTAGAAATACTGTTCAACTACCAATAGCTAAAATAATAATACACATTTTGATAGATGGAGACATTGTACACATACTGATAAATGACTCACTACAAGATGGAAACATTATACACCTAATTATTGCTGGACACACTAAACACCTGCTGATAGATGGAAACTCCATACACATACTGATGGTTGAATAACCGACAGCTGGAAACACTGTACACCTGCCTATAGTAGGAAACACTGCACACCAACAGATAGCTGGAAACACTAGAGACAAACTGATAGTTGCAAACAGTGTACACCTACCAATATCAAGAAACATTATTCCCAATGTATTCTATGAAATTACTATAATAGATCATATTATCATTGAGTCTTATGATATTTTACTGATGTTGTTAGGTATTCTTCTAAAATTTTAATTTTTTAGTCTTAAATTTTTCAATGTATCACAATTTTATTAATTTTTTTGAATTTAATTATTTTTTAAAATATGATGGTAGTATTTGAAATCAATTCTTGGTGACAATATATCATAAAGTAATAAATACTGTGTGATTTTATATTGGACATATTATTCTCTCCTATATTATTCCAATGGATTGAATTTTTTAAATATATGATGATATATTATAATTATAATTTGAGATATTTTTTATATCAATACACTTCCTATATTCCTAAATTGATAGAGGTTGTATAATCAATATCAATCTCCATTAGTGAATATTTTTTTCAACTTTGTTGTTTATTAATGATTCTAAATCATGGGTATACAACTAGTGAATGACCTCTTTTATTTGGGGGTTTCATTCATTTCCTGAATCATTTAATGATTTATCTTCCTATATTGTTTCACTTATAATCAATTGAAATAAGAACATAAAAATAATTTTTAAATTATTCAAACCTAGACCAACATTAATCAAATAAAAAACCATGTTTTTTAATTTTTCTACCACTTTAATTGATTATAATTGGTATTTAAGAGGTTTATATTTCTTTAATGAAATTTAATTTAATGATAATTTTCAATAACTTAGGAATATAAATAGTTAAATGGGGTAAAATTTTAAAATATGATAGTATAATAAGGATTAAATGTTAACTATACTCATTTGTGATATTAGGATGGTATTAAAGATAAATAAAGACATTCAACACCATCATTGTGTTTTTTGGACATTTAAAATATATATGAATAAAAAGTTGAACATCATTATAGACTTTTAATTCTTCATCATTTACTGATTTTTATTATATATCATCTCTATAATAGCCTCAGACCCACACACCCAAATATAGTGTCAAAAATCATAGTATTTATATTTATGGAATGGTTAACGATAATCACATTCCATTTTTTTATATCGAAGAACTGAAAACATAAAAAATTTATCAATTAAAAATAGAAAAAAAATTATACTAATCATATTGTAGATGTAGGATAAACACTTATTTAATAATACTGATACCTTTATCTGAGAATTTACCTATAAAACATGTTCTTTATAAATACACACTTTCTTATGAGCTATGTAAAACATTTTGAAATGTTATATGATCACAAAATTCATATTAGGTGATATATTAAAAAAAGAAACATGTTAATCGATTTCAATAAAATGAAATTTTGTAAGAGATTTTACCAATAACATAACAAATTTTTAACTCAAATAATATTTTAATTTCACCTGATATAAAATTTTCTACCGAAAAATATTCATAGAAAAATTTAAAAAAAATAAAAAGAAAAAATCACGATCATGATGGTTTCTTATAAAACATGGGAATTCATGAAGAAAAAATTCTAAGAAATATACCTTTTACAATTAAGAAGAAGAATAATTCCATAAAACAGAATATCTTTGGATTAACATATAAATTTGAAATATACCCATGAATTCTCATTAGTATTAACAAAATTTGTTATAGGTTATTTATAAAATCATCATTATAGAAACATTTCAAAAATATATATAATTGGAACAACCAAATCGGTTAATTACAACATAATTATCTAGAGAACATAATAATTACCCAATTAATTAGAGAGCTTTACAAGGCCAAAAATCGTCATAAAAATGTTAGAGGTCATCAATATAAATTATAGAAAAAAATAATTCATTTCCCTCATCAAAATCATAAAAATATACATTTTAACACATATGTAAAACATTTTAGGATATTGATATTTTCCTTTCCATTGAAACCAAATTTAAAAAATAAAAAGAAAAAGAAAAATGGATGATGGGTTTTTCAATGAAGAATAAATGGAAGCTTATAATGTAATAAAAACATTAAATAATGGTAATATCAGTATGAAAACTCTTGGACTTTTAATATGTTAAAATAAAATATTAATTTTTTCCTCTAGTAAAAATGTAAAAATGTCCATTATAAAATTCATAAATTTTTTAATTCTGACAATCCCTTGAATAGTAGTTAAAATACATATAAAATTAAATTTATATTTAATTTATGTTAATATAAATACATTAATTATAGGATTTAAATAACTGTACCTGGATGAAAAGGTGAGAAATTATTTCTTTAAAACATTTATAAAGTCTTATAATTATATTGTATCCCTTATCTTGAGTCTAAATTGTCATATACTTTGTAAAAATACTATATAATATATTATAATTTTTAACTAATTTTATAAAAACCATTTTCACTCTATTTCAATTACCATTATCCTTTTTATTTTTTTATTAACTGGTATTATTTAGTAACATAATTACTTATGTTTACATTGGATTCATTGTTCATAATCCAAAAGAATATTTGGAATTAATACTATAATTAGAGGGGTAATTTTTCCCTTATAGAAAGAATAACAATAATTAAATTATTAACATTTAATTTCATTACATACTATTTTATGACCATCCATTAATGTTTTATATGAAAATATATTCACATCGCTTCATTGTGGTGATAGTACATAGGTACACATGAACAATGTTATAATTTTTAAATGGATTGAATGGTAAGAAGATAGATGATATGTTGTCTATATATAATAGTAATTATGTCTTGAATAACATTTATATGAATTAAATCCATCATAATAACCAACCAAAAATGTAAGTGATGGGAAATGAAATAAATATTTATATAGAGGTAGTAGTCCACATGTATGCATTAAAAATGTTTTTATTTTCCCTCTGATAGAAATGGAGGAAAAAATGTAATGGATTTTCCTTAAAAGATAACCTTTTTTTGTTATAATTGTTTTAATAAATTTTAATGATCACTATAGAATTGAATGATTTTGAATAATATGTAGTTCGAAAATGCTCGGTTAAGTCGATTCCCACATCTTTTAAGAAACTCATTTTAAACCGACTATAAAGGCCTTCAAATTGGGCTTTTAAGAATATCAAAATATCGATAATATATATTAATGTTAGTGAGTTGGTTTAGAAGGGTTTGGTTGATCCATTATGTCTCAAATAAGTGTTAAAATTGGAATTTAGGTGGTTCCCCTTTATAGCAAAGGAAATGACGCACCTGGAATTACATAAAATATTTAAATTTAATAAAATATTTTTCATGTGAAAGTTAAAAAAATTAAAACGTAAGATGGGTTTTGTTTTGGAATAATCAAAAAATAAAATTTAGTCATGTTTAATTGTAATTGTAAAAATTTTCTTTGGGTACAACCCATTCATTATCTAATTTTAATCTTAATTGTTGTAGAAACATTTTAAGTATTAAAGTGTCCAAAATTCACATATAAGACAAAATTTGTTTCAAAATAGTATATTATATCCCATTACCATTTTCAAATTCCAAAATTTTTATGTAATTTAAAAAATATATTATTTAACATAAAATACTATTGAGTTTATTTTAATAATTAATTACACATTTAGATTTTAAGACATTAATATAGATAATAAAATTTAATATAAACACTTCCACTATAAAGTATACATTATAAATAACCATTAATTTTTTTGTGTAATTTTTTGAAATATATTACCTTGGAGGTTTATAAAACCATTTATATTGATTTTTGTTACGCTTGAATAAGTATTTCATTACTGTTTTGCAAAAATTTAATTTAATAATAACATCACTAAATATTAAAATTAAAATATCCTAATAAAAATAAAATAATTAAGTTTAAATAAAAATAATATTAATTGTATATGTATAATTAGTAACATTTATTTAATGATAACTTATTTAATATTTTATTTCGACATTTTCACTCATTAAACATGAATTAGAAAAGAATTTGGATTAATTTCCAGATAAAAAACCATAAATTCTTAACTATATATAAATATCATCAATAAAACATAATATTAATTAATAATGTTCATAAAATACTACAACCATATCAAATATTTTAATTATGACATCAAATATTACTTTTCTAGTGTTACACAGGCACTGCATTAAGAAGGAATATATTTTCCCCATTTATCATGAAATAAATTCAAATTTTTATGTCCGCAATGATTTTTAAAGTTTTTTTATATTACCATAATTTACTATTTATATATTCTACATATATTTTTATATCATATTTTGGTCATCAAGGTATTATAAAATATAACATATTTCATAAGACATTATTTTTTTACTAATCAACCAAAAATGTAAATTCTAAATGAAATATAGAAAATTAGTAAGATGATAAAGTTAAATTTATGAAAATAAAAAATAAAATAAATTGATAATACTTAATTCCTATAGGTTTCAAAGAAAAATATTAAAATTAATCATGTAAAAGGCGATAAACTGGTTTAAAGACATTTTAAATTATAAAATATTTTCTACTGATATTTTGAATAATATTTTTTCAATAGATAATAATTTTATTATGTAAATTAAAATTTGAAATTAATCAATGAAATTAGTCTATTTAAATACTTTAAAAGAAAATATTGTTTTACATAAAATCAATACATTTTACGATTCAATGAAAATAAAATAATTTCATAAAAATCCCTAATAAAATTCCTACGATAGTTTTGATATGGTGATTTTAAAAACATTAACCATTTTATCTGATAATATTTTTAAAATTGGAAGAAACTAAATATAATATTCTATCACAAAATAAAATAATAATATTTTTTTGTTGAAATTGTATTTTTTGATGAATATGACAAATTAACTAAAAATTTAGTTCTTATTTCCTAATAATTAAATAGTACATTTATATTGAGTTGGATGTTTATATTAATAGATATGATATCTATGAGACTCTAATTGATATCTTCGAATTCATGGGCTAGGTTATAAATGAAATATTTAAACCATTATATTTCATTGATCGTTTATGTTCAATGTTTTGTGTTAGACAAGTTATTGTTTATTGTATTTTTTTAATATGATAATTTTTTTTTCATATTATACACCTTATTGAAATTTATTCCCCTAAATTTTATATTATTCTTGTTGAAAGGGTTTATTTTTTTTAATTCACTTTTATATAGTGGATGATGAAGCATATGATGAGAAAAGTTATCATTTTTTAAAATTTAAAAAATTCCTTTATTGAAAATGAAACATCATAGAATTGGGTAACAAATTGTTATTTTGAATATAGGAAGATATTATAATAGAGGTCGATGAGAATGACATTTAAAAAAGGTAATTGTTAAGGATGATATTTTATGGATTAAAAAATATGGTCCTGGGGGAAAAATTAATATCCCAATGATGATAGAGATAGTCATAATATATTAATCAAGAGAAGAAAAATGATCATTAGAATGTAAATTAAAATGGAAATATAAATCAACTATGTGTTAAAAAAACCTCCACTAAGATATAATGTTTGTATGAAATGAAAAAAAAAATCTTTTCAAGATCATTTATCTAATGGTGAGGGATCCTTTTAAATTTATTTCAAAAAAATTATAAAATAATAATATATGATTATATAAAATCCATAAATTCAATTTCATTGTTGTCATTAAATATTCTATCATATTTTACTTCAATCCAATTTCAAACATCAATAAATGTATATTCAAAATGAATTCTTTGTTCATAAAGCTATAAAATATACCTCTAGTATATCAATATTTACAGAAAATGATAACATGTTATTCATATTATCACCATACACTAATGAAAACAAAAATAATTAGCACAAGTAAAGATAATATCCATTATAATTTAAATTGTTTTGAATAAATAATATATTAATATTAGACGATTCGTCATTAATTGAAAATTTACAACTTTAATTATTCTATAAATAACTGAACATAATATTAATCAAAATAATCCTAACCATTTTCATAACCCAAAACTAATACGATTTGACCTTGTATTCATTCAAGATAAAATTTTAATTTATCTCTAAATAATTTTTATAACCTATAAGATCATATAAACATAATAATAATAAGTTATAATCCTAAATTTTCAAATATATGATAATTTATTCTATAAATAACAATAATGACCATAAATCCCAAATAAATATACATATAAATCCTAATAACAATTTGACATTTATTCCATAAATAAAAACCATTATTACCCAAATATATTTCTGTTTTCTAAAATATTATAATTTTCCAAAAGTAGAAAACATATTTAAAACAAGCATTATTCAAATAGTGTCCAATTCAAATTTTCATCCCAATGAAATATATATTATAAATAATATGTTCTAAGAAATTAATAAACCCATTATCCCAATTAACTATAGTTAACTCAATATGAAAGATCATATTAACCCCAAATATAAGATATATAATTAAATGTACAGTTGAAATATATATAATAAATATTACATACATTTAATTTTAAAAAAATAAAAATAAATATGGAACACAAATTTTAAATTACTATAAATTTCATGATAATACACTTTATAATTTTGTAATCCATTCACCTAACTCATAAAAGGGGTGTATATGCCTTTTAATATATGATGAGAAATAAAATTTTAAACCCATTATATTATATTTAATTCAAAAGATAATGTAACGTGAAAAAATATAATTAAATAATGTCATTTCATCCCTACAATGATACTAACTATATTATCCCCAATTCTTCACTCCCGAATCCATTACTAAAAACAAAATCTGTACATTTATAGTATTGATACTAATAAACGTTACATAAAATTGGGTATCCAAAATCCAAAATGGAAAAATTAGATAACTAACAATCCTAAAGATTTTTTGGTGTAAAATTTTATAGAATTAGTATAATATCGTACATAGAAATATCCTTTCCCTTAAGTGATAATTTTTTCCACAAAGAAGTTATTTATAAAGGTTGACATGCTTCATTGATGGAAACACTCATATCAAGAACCGTGACACTATTAAAATTTCTACTCATCGTTGAAAAAATTGAAAACTATTTGACAACATGAGATAAATACCAAATAATTGGAATGGGATATATAAAAAATAACAGAAAATAATTTATCTATTTCAAAATCTCGAGAACATAAAATATAATTTTTCCTTTTAAAAAATACCAATTGATCTCAAATAATCATTAACTTACACAAGAAATTGTTTTGGATTTGTATTTTTCAAATAAAAAACATATAAAACTGGTAAATTAAAATGAAAATCATTAGATTTTCATTGAAAACATGAGAACCCATGAAAAAATTTTGTTATAAACCAACCTTTTACCCATAAAAGATTAACTATTCATTTAAATAGATAATTTATGGCTCATTTTATGAAACAAATATATTTTCATAAAATATAATTATAAAAAATATAAAAACATATTGGTTATTATGGAATTAATATTCACAGACCCCTTAAGATAATCCATTCAATTACCCTTTGAAATTAAAAAAATCCACATGGTGAATTCCAACATAATTACTGAGAGAACATAATTATTACCAATTAAATTGGAGATCTATATCAGGATCACCCGTTATCATGAAAAAATTAAAAGAAACATAAAATACATGGAACACATAATATCATTAAATTAATTTATAAAATAAAAATAATAGTCTTTGCATCCCTGAAATTTTTTATAGATATCGATATTTATTTTACATGAAATAAAATTTAAAAGCTAAAATACCCAAAAAAATTAATCAAGGGTTTTAATTTAAAAAAATATGGAATCTTATAATTTAACAGAAACATAAAATATCTATTATTATTATAGAAAAATTATTTGACTCGATAAACATTAAAATAGGAAACTCTATTTTCCATTTGTAAATGAACCCAAAACGTCATGTATAAAATATGTAAAAATATTTATTTTGAAAAAAAAATTAATTGAAGAAGATATAATAAATGTAAATTATTATTTATTTATGTTAATATAATCAAATCCACAAAATAATTCTAAAAATGTGCACACAGAGAAAATTTATTAGAAAATAAATTTTTAAATCTTTCAAAAGGAGGTTTTATTATAATATATCTAATAATATAAGTATGAAATTACATATATGTAATTATTGTCCTATATAATAAATATATATTAATTATTGATCTGATTAATAACATTTTTTCATATAAGGTCTTTATTATCATTTTATTTTAGTTCTGAACATGATTTATTTAATCCTTAATTAGTTTAGATTGTGTTGGATACTTTCAGGACGTTTGGTTTATAATCTCAAAATAGCAATGGTGCGATGAAAATGTTCAATGGGTTTGTTGTTATATCATCTAATGAATAATTATAATAATGACATGATTATCATTTTATATACCAAATAAAATTTCTAAACCATCCATAAAATGAATCCTTGATAAGGGAAAACATCGCATCGTGAAGGTGGTACTTTTTACGTATGCTCAATTGGCATTATCATTTTTCAGTTAATTGAATAAAAAATAGATTATATATTATCATTATAGTATGGAAATTATGTAATTAATATCTTATATATTTATTTAATCCATCATAGTGTCAAACCATTACATTATGTGATGATATTTACATTAGATCACTTTGTTGAGGTTCTTGTCCACATGTATGCTCGAATGATGCATTCATTCCCCACATGATGGAATCAATGATTAATATTTTCATGAAAATTACATAACTATATATGTTTATATGAGATATTTATTTTATTATATTGTAATTTTGATGATATAATTGAAGGATGTAGATGAATATGTAAAATAAAGATGCACTATTAATACAGTTACCTCTTCTTTGAAGAATATCATTTGGATCAATCATTAAGGACCATATTGATGGTATTTTATGAAAAAAAGAACCTATATAACGTAAATAAGGAATATAATAAGATTTTTTTGTAGTGTTTTGTCTATATATTTTGTTCATGGTGTTGTGTGGAATAAAATAGAATTTGTTTCTATTTAGAGTGAAGGAAAATTTACAATTGGAATTATTTAAACTAATCAAATAAAATAAATTAATCTCTTTTTTTCGTGGAAAAAATGTTATGAATTTAAAATCTAAAATAATTTATTTTTTAAATAATTTTATCCAATAATATTTTGATAGGATAATGTGTGATTTTAGACGTTACCTTTGGGTATAACCCATTAAATACCAATTTTAACATTAATAGGGATAATTAGGTTTTCAAAATTGAACGATTATCAATTTACCTATAAAGTAGAATTTGTATAAAAATTTATTAATGAATGTTATTTTTTTCTATATTTATTATTCCTTTTGTATTTGACTTTTTTAATATTATATCATTTAATAATATATTAAATTTTATAAAATAATAGTTAAGTCATTCAAAATAGTATTAACATATTTTGAGATTAATTACCACAAAGAAGGTGTGAAATTTGACGGTATAATATTTAACCATGAATAATAAATTATTATTAACCATGAAATTTTTGGAAACCATATTTCTGAAATAATGTTACTTTTGATTTTTTAAAATATTTTAATTTGATTTTTTACTCACTCCACATGCATTATATTTAGATTTTATAAGAATTTAATGTAATTATACCATCCATAATAATTAAGATTATATTAATATCATAAAAATAGAAAACATTTGTTCCTAGAAAATTTTACAATCATTGAATATGTAAATTTACTCAAATCTATTTATTGAAAACTAATTTAATATGTTATCTTGAGTTTTTATCGACTTGAATATGCACTACATAGGCTTTTGGATACGTTTATTGTAATATTACAAACCAATTCAAAAAAATTATATATAAATTTACAAATAATATTAACTACTAATTTTGATCTAAGACTTCTGAAATCTTAAATTTTATTTTTATGATGATAACTTTTACTTTTATAATGTAGAACATGCACTATGTCGACACTGGAAATGATTTTAATTTTTTTCATGAAATAAATTATAATTTTTGACTTTTGTTTTTTTTCATATATAATTTATTATAATACAAGAGTCATTACATAAGTCTTTCAATTTTTTATATCCTATTTATTTCATGGATATATCATAAATAATACCATATTTTATAAATACTATAATTTTTAACTATTCATTAATAATTTATCTACATCATACAAATATCAAAAAATAAAATGAGTATTAATTTTACTTTAAGAATATAAAATTTTATTCCATTTAATAATAATATATTCCTAAAATATGCAAAATTTAATTTTAATGTTAAATCCACAAACATGACAAAATTTGATTTTTTAGAAAAATTTAGTTTTACGTAGACAAATGTTATTCCAAAATCAAGTATATTATTGATTCCAATTACAGAAATTATATTTTATAAATATATATAGACCAATATAATTTCAAAATAAATTCAAAATTATTTTTTTAAAAGTAATAAACATAATAATATGTTTCTATAATATATATACTTTCATTATTCACTAAAAAATTAATCTTTTTTGAAAAATCCAAAAAAAAATCATAAGTTAATATTTACAAGAAGATTTAAAAATGGTACCATTTTTATTTAAATAATTTTTTAATATTTGTATAAATTAATTATAATATTTCTAATAAAATGTAATAAAAACCATTTTCGAAGAAAACATATTTTTTTATGAATAAAATTACATTATAAAAACTTTATTAGTTATTTTGTAAAAATTAATCTATTAATTTCTATTGAGTGGAACCTTTATATATATATTTCAAAATAGGATTAATTCAATTCATATTATCCAATTCATAGACTATGTTTTAATGATCATATTAAAATTTTAATATTTTATGGTTGTTTTATGCTTTATTTTTAATGTTAATCCAAAATCAAGAATAATATTACTTTAGAAAAAACATCATCATGGTAAAAACACTGATGTATAATACATAAATTCAGATTAAATTTAGTAGAATTAAATAACAACTTATTTGGTATTCTAACATCTATTATGAAAGAACATATAAAAAAAATTATTTTATATTGGTTATTTATATAATAAATTTTATAACCCATTACATGGTTGGTTTTAATCATGGTTAATATATTTGACTATGTTAAAACAATTTTTTTTGTTGGTCAATACAAAACTTCTTTTACCATCCACTGTGAAATGGGTCATAACATTAGATATATAAAAATATAACATCAAACCATACAGTTTTAAAATTAAATAATATAGTGCCAATGTTCAAACCCACCATGTATTGGTTTTGACATCAATAATATGACTAAATAAAAAAAACAAAGGATTTGAAAAAAAAATATGTGGATAAATGAGGTAATAATTCATTTTATTTTGTGTTATAACATCAATTATATATAAAAAAAATTTAAAAAAAATCACATCATGTTGCGGGTATGTTTCATGTTTTCAACAATGAACCATTTTGATTTATTACATCATGTCTGAAATTTGTAAATACATGTACAATATTATTCAATTACCATATATAACATCTCATTCTCTTTATTTCTATATTTATGATCAACCCCTCCATTGATCCAATGCTTAATCGATTCAATGGTTATCCATTTGATGATTTTTTGTGATATTTATCATTTTTTTTTATCAATTTTTATATTATTTTTGTTTTCTTTGTCACATATATGTATATTGATTATTTTATTATAATTATTATTACATATTTTAATTGATTAGAAAATATGAATCATCTAATAGATATTTATTAGAAAATGTTTAAAATGACTGAAGAGTCAGAGATTAAAATGAAAAAAGAGTTCATTATTCAATATATAATTAATATCAATAAATGATATATAGAATCAAAAAAACATCCATAATAATGGAAAATAATCTAAAGAGTACTATTTTTATTTATCTTAATCAATTATCTTTTTATTGTATGTCATCTTTTGTTCCAAAATAATTATTTTTACTGAAATCTTATTTTAAAAAAATTGAATACATTCATAATATTTTATGAAAATAACAAATATATGAAGGTATATTTCATTATCAAATAGTTATAAAGTAGATTTTAAAAGGGAATTTTTATTCCAATTGTCAAAAAATCAAAATTCTCCACACTTATTCTTTGGGAATTAATTAACAAAATTGCTGATATCATAAGTTTACCTATCAAGAGTTTTTACATTGATTATAAAAAAATCCCTATATAAGTAACTTTTATTATCAGTTATCTGTATTATAGATATTTAAAATCATGAGATATTATATAAATAAATATTTTGATGTTTGTTTAAATAATTAATATCAAAAAATACTAACAATGTCAGTAAAATTTACATTGTCTATAAACATGATCTGTTTAATAAAAAACAACTAAATATTGAAGGAATTTTTTTACTAATAATTTATTGAATTTTATGCAACACCATATCCTATTTATGATTTAAATTATGTATAATTACCTTACTAAATGATATCCAATCATAGTGATATTTTTGTTTTTCAGTATAATATCTATCACCCTGATCAAAAACAATTATTGATAAATAAATTTGGAAATAGGATATAAAAACTTATTTATAGAATAACCTATCCAAATTCCGAATCATTATAATATATAAATAATTTTTTTTACATTCCTTGAAATAATATTATATAATAACATTGTTGTTGTTCTCTGGTTCATTGGAGTGTTAATATTTTTTGTGGTAGATTTACCCACATATCTTTATAAATAAGTGACATTTACAAGGAATTTGTAGGGGACAAAAGTGGTGTTGTGGGGATATGTTTGGCAACCGAGATTTCATTTTTTGTTTTTTACTTTTTTTTGGTTTTATTTTATGATTTTAAATTTTAATCATTTTATGAAATTTCTATAAACTGTGGTTAGGTTGCATGGTTACCCAAATAAAATAGACTATGTGGGTGACTCTAGTATATGGTTCATATTTGGTGTATAGTTTGAAAAATTATTCATCCAAATTATACAACATTTTCTAATTTTATATATTTTTACTTTTTAGATAATTTTTTAAATAATATCAGTGTCAATAATTTCTCCATTTTACAAAGTCTTCTACTTATAATCCATTTTGGGACTATCCCTTCATCTTTGTCTGCTTTACTAAAACAATATTATTTTTAGATGAATCATCATGTTATTTCTCGCCTAATAATCTTGTTTATTGTTTCTATTATTCTTCTTGTTTTATTTTATTCTTTTATCTCACATTTCATTGTGAAATTGAGGCATCACTATAGATGAATTTTGATAGGGGATTTATTTAAATTTTGTGTGGTTTATAATATTTTGAGGACTATTAATTATCACAATTAGTGGGAATTATTTCAATAGTTATTTTTTAAGATATTGTGGTTGTTGTTATATCAAAAGCTTCTTGATTATGAAAAACTTGTGTTTTATTTTTTAAATTTTTGATTTAATTTTTACAAAATTAATATTAAATTTTAATTTTTTTATTTATGTTGAATTTTTTTAAATCCTAATTTAATTTGACTTACCTAGTAATTATTATATTTTCCATGATTCCCCATCCAGTAAAGGTACAATTCTGAGGACTATTTTGAATAATGGGATATAATTATAAATTATTCTCACATAAAATTGGCTAGAAGTTGTTTCATTTCAATAAGGGTACATCAATATCACACATGAGAGGCCTCAATATCCATAAGATTAAGTATTAAGTGACAATAAGGATAAACTAATAACTAACATGATTTATAAAACATAATGACTTTCAATACATGTAATTTCATACAAATATTGAAGGAGAAATACTTTTACCAAAAGTATGTCATAGAAGCGACTACAGACTCTAGCAGGTATGGATAGCCACTCAAAAACTACCACAACCTTGTAATGTATAGTATGATCACTAAAAAATGTTACTCATGTGAAAAGTTGTTTTATATAGATAGGTCAATCATAACGTGTAAAAATTGTAGGATCTTCCAAAATATATATCATGGAAAATGTTATATAATCATACTAAATCATAGGGAATAAAAAATGAAACCAACTCATATCCTAAACAATTAATAATAGATTTCAATTTTCAATAGAACTCACTCAATATTTTACACAATAAATTAATTTGTACTCTTGTAAAATCATGTATATATATTAATTATGGTTCCCTACTTAAACTTCTCCAAAAGTTTTTCTCCATCACACAATAATAACAATGTCATATAATAAACCCTTGTGAAAATCATCAAACTCCACAAGAATTCGTATTACATCCATTATTTCTTCTTGTATAAATTTTTATATCATAATAATCATATCCATGTAGTGATTTTGTGTCCAAGATCCACAAAAATCATTGTTTATAAAACTTTATGAATCTATTACAATCCTTTCCAAATATTGTTGTACTATACAACAATGCATTACAACCTAAACTGACATGTATAGTCAATAATTATTCCCTAATATCCAGAGTCAGAACAAACCCAGAACACAATTAAATTATATATCAAGATACATATATTCATAAATGTATATAGAGAGTGTGGGGATAATGGATAAGTTATCCATTCATTCAGATTTCATTCTTGATGTTGGAGAAAACACCCCTAAAAATATTTGGTTATTAGTAAGCCTACTCATATGGGTAAGGTACCAAATGAAATCAGAAAAAATATGAAATAATATCACACAAAATCTCAACATGGGAAACTATATATCCATAGACTCATCTTCTGATATCAATGTATAAATCCCATAGATGAAACTGAAATGGAAAATATATCTGGCATTCATATAAGCATCACATTCAATAAAAATTAATTAAACATCCATTATATATTTATCATCAATATTTTTCAATATTCACATTTTATCTTTCTTAAGATAAGTATTTAGTGACTTATAAATTATATTTATTTTATTATCTTTTATATAGTAATTATTTTTGTAAATAATAGAGAATTCATGTTTATTTATTAGTTCAATTATAATTACATGATTGATCTTGGTACTCTAAGGCTCATCCAGTGTTACTTGTTCAATAATTAAATCACTATGCATTGAAAAAAAAACAGCATTAATTATTTTGGTATATATCAAGTAAACACCATCTATGTATCTATCCATAATGTAATTATCAAACCATAATCTATTAATATTTGATATATTTATGATAGAGCCCATTTATAAACATGTATTGTCCGCCAGGGTTCCACATCATTTAAAATAACATAAATTGTCCTTATATCATTAGCATTGACCATAACTATATCCAAAGACTCCCATAAATTATCCTATCAAAATTTTCATAAAAAAACATAGGCCCATGTCTCAAGGCCCTTAGTCCTCAAGATTTCCATTCACTTTAATTCATCATTAAATCAATCAGAGATCTAAATAAATTGGGTAAAATATCATTACAAAATTATATTACACATATAGGGGAACATACTAAGGACCTAGGATTGAAGAATTTAAGCCTCTGTATTTTATAATGGGATCAATAATCCCAAACAATTTATTATTTAATAAAAACCTAATTAAAGTAAATTTTAATTAACTATTTCATTATGCATAGGTTACCTGCACAGGGTAACATAACTGAATAGATTATAATATCAAACTATAAAAGGAAACATGATTTCAAACATTATATCTAGTATCTATTCAAAATACATGACATGGAAAAAAACATTCTCATGTATCTTCCATTAATCAAAATAATTAGGCTTATGGTTTTATTATTTTATAAAATTAACTAATCTAAAACAATAAAAATAAAACTGCCAAATACATATCACACCATCTTTGTAAACATATAGAAGCAACATGAAAATAAAAACCACATGAGTTCAAAAAACTCAATAATTCATTTATGTACCAAAATTAATTTTTAAATTATCTTAATATGTTTTCATTCCAATTAGAACTTATTAATTTCTAAAAAGTAAAAAAAAATATCATTATATGAAAACAGAAAGATAACATAGCTATATGTCATAAGATCAATTTTATTTTAAATTCTTGTTTTAAGTAATATTAACTCATTAATCAATTCCACATAATATATGTTTAAATTAAAATATTTAATTAATGATGAAAAAATTATTCCATATAATGTGATTAATTACAACACATATGCTACTCAAAACCATAAAATAATTCTTTATCTATTTATTGTTTACTAATTATTGATTAAGAGATAGGTATGATTTTTTTTGGATTATTTTATTATTATGTTCACGATCACCTATTTAGATAAGTAGTTAATTTAAAATTAATTTAGCCATTCACATTATGAATACAAATGTAACATATTGCTTATATTAATTAATGGATCAATGTTATCAATGCTTGAACAGTGAACCAAAGAATAACCATCTCCGAAAGAAAACACTAATAAAATCAAAGGAATCAATACCATAACCTAGATCTAATACATCAAATCATCAATCCAGGGTGAAGAAAATCCATAATTCCCGAGTGAAGGGTGATAAAAGGTATGTGGTCTATTGTGGTATTTAGATGAGTTAAAATATATAAAAAGAGTCCTTGATACATCTCTTCATAGAAGAAATATTAAATCCATCACAATTCTATGGTGAAATCCCCAAATACCTATAGCACGATAAGTAAATGAATGATATGGTTTTCATATTTTCTAAATCCCATGAATTTCATTCCTTATGAAACTTTATGAAATCATTTTGAATACTGCCTTTGGATCAACATGGAGGGGTGTTGAAACCTATTAATTTTTATGGCCTAATTTCTCAACACTTCAACATAGACAAATCAACAGTTTTCGTTTTTGATAGTGGGTTTTTCTAAACCCCATACCCAACCTTTAATATAAAAAAACATCCTTAGACATTTCCCCATCCTTGTTTCTCAATGAATAAACCCAAAATTAAATTTTATTTGTGAATGGGATAGATAGGACATTATACACTCTATGGTTCACTCGAACATCAATCCCCAAAATCTACAACAAAATCCAATCCAATTTGTGTCAAAAGACTACTGATGTCTAAAACCTCTATGGAATCGTAAATAATGCCTTAACCACGTAGAAATTCATGACTTGGTGACCCTTTAAACATAAAAATTTTTTACTAACAACTAAAAATCCAAAATATACAAGGAAAATAGAATGGGAAGAGCATGTGAAATTCAGGACCTTATATCAGATGCCTCTTAAAAAATTTACATCCATGAGAATTTAAACAGAATAATCTAAAATTAGTGAAATGGTTTTTAAACAATCGCCACATAGGATTTTTATCAATGATCTTACAACATGAGGAAAACATCCTACCCAATACAAGGAATAAAATTGTAAACTTGAAACATGACCAAATGATAATGAGAAATAGTCTTATCTAAGAACCCATGATCATAAAAAATATCTCAACTAATGGGAAAAGAAACAATGAATATAAAAAAACATTGTCAACTGAGTCTACATCTACAACTCCCACCACCAAGTTCTTCGTCCCATGCCACCATATCATTGTAGGACATAATTTAAAGGAATAGAAAAACTATGTAACACCTTCTCATAATGGTCTAAAATCTTGATCATCCAATCTTAAAAATTCTCAAAATAATGAACATCATGCTTACCCAACCCAAATATCTGAGAATTTTCATGAAGATATTTAAAATTATAGGATACATGTAAGACATCCTGAATACGAATCATCTAGAGGGGTAGTTATAAATCATATGGAATGACTCAAACTAAATAAACATCCTTAAATGAAACAATTAATTGGGGAGAATGCTTAGTATGGATAATGAACCTTCAATAACCCGGATTGTAGAAACATTAGTGAAAACACGATCTATGAAATTTTACTCTATTTTTATTTTATTTTAATAATTATAGCTATTCTGTTATCCATTGATTATTTCAATTAGTTAGAGATAACTTAAACATTATATTTCATTATCCATACCAATTCATGTCCATTAATAACTAACTTCCCAACATTAATTACACATATCAAAGATCAGTATCGTCAACCATAAAATTCTTCAAAAGGTGAAAAACCAATAGTGGAGTGATAATGTTTTTAATATAACTATACCAGAAGTCAGTTCCCACCATAAACACATGTAATCAAAATTGAATAAATGAAACATGTCTTCTAATTCAAGGATTCAGGGCTCTATCTAACAATCAATATTTTGATTAAAAAGATAGATAAAAATAACTAATAACCAAAAGAACTTGACAGACCCCTATACACAATAGATGTAAAACTGGGATCAATATTAGATATTATTAACTTCTAAACCCTTCTAAGGATCATTTTTTATTCCATATACTTCCTTGGAACTATCATTACACTGATTTACTCCTTGATCACTTATATGTGGGTAGACATCATGAGATAACTGGTGATCACCCATATAGAATCCTAACCACCATTAACTCATGGAAAAATAGTAATGGGTTCAATCATTGTAACTAAAGTAATTTGAAATGTATATTTATGGTAAATATATTTAATATAATATATATCATTTTGTACACCTAACAATAATTTTTTAATGAATACCACTATGTTTGATTGTGTATACAACACACGTCCTTGAGTATATTATTACTATAAACTGTACACTTTTATTATCTACCCATTAACATAAAAGTTATGAATTATTTAGCTAAATTATTAATATTATTTAGTTTACACATGTATATAATAAATTTATTATATATCTATTGATTAATAATAAAATATAAATCATTTTCTATAAAAAAAGTTTTTTGAGAAGCTATTTTTTTCTACAAGGTAGTTTTATTGCACACTGTGAAAATATATTAAAAATATTTATTCACTATTTTAAAATTTTTATTTGAAAAAATTATCATTTTATAAATAAAAATTTCATCATAATCATCAAATCTATTTTTGATAATGTTTTAAGGAGATAAATATTTCAATGAATTGTGAAAAATTATGGATTTTATTAAAATTCTCCCTTTCATTTAATTAATTTAAAGGTCAAATATTGATTTTAAATTTTTTTAATGTAAATTTAATTTAATTAAATTGTAATAAATAAAATTGAATTTATTTTTATCTATTTAAAATTGAATTTTTATATTAAAACATTATATACTTATGAGACATTAGATTATATAAAACCTAGTTTTCATAAGATATGCGGGTTTAAATTTAAATTTAAATTTTACAATTTTGTGTATTGATCATTATAAAATGGGTTTCTTAAGAATAATAATGATTTTTATTTTCATTTCATTTTAAATTTATTTTATTAATAATGGATCGAAATAAAAATAATAAATTAGTTTACACTCTTATGGTTAAAATGTTGTTTTATGCATTACCTGCCTTTGTGTTCAAATTAATTTTTCACAGATATGTAATTTTTACTAAATATATTCTATTTAAAATATAGAATAAATGAGACAAAATTATCTATTATGGATAATTTTATTTTAGGATTAAAGTATATATTATCTAGGATAAAAATCTAATTACTATAGTGAAAAATAAAAACGGTAAAATGTTGCTAACATAAAGTATACATAATAAATTTTTTATAAATTATGTTTTTATATAGTTTGGGTGGAGGATCTACTATATATTCCATCCAATATATTATTTATAAATTATAATGGATCATGGGGTGATAGTGACTTCCCACTTTGAATAGTTTTGTGGTTTTTAATAAAATTTCACTCCTCAATTATAAATGGGAACCCACTTCTCTAACATTGTAAAACATATAAATCATTTTTTATAGAAAAAAAGACATATCTATCATTAACATCATTATAAAAATTATATAGATACTTTTCTTCCCAAAATTCCTACCCATTGGTCCATACGAGGATATTCAAAGGAGGTTTCTATAAGAAATGTTTAGATTCCTAATGAAGTGCTTTCATTTTCTATCTTCTTTTCCACCATCAATAATATCTTAACACATACAAAATAATATATATAGTATCTTAAAAATAACTATTTTTTAATATATTTAATATATAATATTCACCCTTATCCTTTTCCATCAAATGGGAGATGAAATCATTGATTGTGTGTACGACAAACTATAGCTTCGAGAACCGATGGAACTCATTTTACATAAAAACATATTAAAAATTAAAAAAATTATGGATCTATGGAATATATATAGTATTATATATATATATATATATTTGTGTGAAATTATGATAAAAAATATACCTTCTCACATCCCATGTCATTAAAAATATGATAATTTTTCTCGTGTGTACGTTGGATTACCTCTTCATGAAGATATGTTATTATTTTTTCACTTACAAATTATAGGGAAGGTAATAAGGATATATTTAATTTATATACGTTATATATACGCCATGAAATTTAATCTTAAAAATGAATATATCACACACTTCTTTACCATTTTTTCAAATAAGGATATGATAAAATTTCTTTTTCGTACATATGTCCTAGTGTGTCCGTGAAATGATGTGATCCATTCCTCATGCTAAAATTACAATAATAAAAAAATGAATCTAATGAAAACATATGATATTTAACATATTAATATAATTTTAGATATAATGTAACTATATAACATTCAACATAACTGTAACTTTCATATTAACACATTCATGAAAAAACAAAGCAGTAAACTACAAAATCAATAGAAAAAATGAATGATTGTTAACGAATGGTTGAAAAGATGTTATAAAAATATCATTTAGGATATTATAAATATTAATACGGCTATATTAAATGTTAATATAATGTTTAGAGCCAATATATTAGAGGTTAAATTATGTGAAACCAAGTAGAATTAAGTGATATTGGATTTTTTTTAGTTTACATTAATTAAGGCATATTGAAATTTTAAGAATCTAATATGATTTATATGGTGTATATACTAAGGATATTACAGGTAATATCTTGAATAAATCCAATTCAACTGAATTATATGTTTCATTTTTAATAATTCCTTCCAAGGGGATTTGAATTGAATGTTATAAAGTGGTAAAGAATTTCTTAAATCGATTTATTTCCATTGGTTTATATTGAAAATATATTATCTAATAAAAAATAATAACATGAATGTGATTATCTCAAGATGAATTTAATAATCCCAAAATATATCAAGAAATGTGTGGTGACAAATGGTTAATATGGAATATATGTATTTTCAATTAGTCGACAAAATAAATAGCTATTCAATTTAAATAAATCAATGTGGTAGTATATACTCTATATTAAAATGAATAGGTTTATATTAATAATTATTTCTCTATGAAAATGGATGTTTAGATGAAGTCCCTTAAAATGATTATAGCATTTATTTCCATTGGTTTATATTGAACATTAATTGTATTTGATATTATATGATTAAGGAATTAATGAATATTGAGTATATTATGTTAAATTAAATGAAATGTGAATTTAGTATTGATACAAATATTTTATTCATCGATAAACTCTCACTTAAATGCTATAATCATTTTAAGGGACTTCATCTAAACATCCATTTTCATAGAGAAATAATTATTAATATAAACCTATTCATTTTAATATAGAGTATATACTACCACATTGATTTATTTAAATTGAATAGCTATTTATTTTGTCGACTAATTGAAAATACATATATTCCATATTAACCATTTGTCACCACACATTTCTTGATATATTTTGGGATTATTAAATTCATCTTGAGATAATCACATTCATGTTATTATTTTTTATTAGATAATATATTTACATTAAATATTCCTATAATTTGTATCAAGGCTATGATTATTGGATATAACATATACCATTTGTGTATAAGGTGATTTATTTTATTTTTATTTAATTAAATATGGAAATATTGATATATTTTAATTATTTAATCAATACATATATATATTAACTAAATATATTATTACTGAGGTGAATTTATCATTATATATTTAGTAATGTTTTTGATATAAAATTGCATGTGGGGTCTTTTATACATTGACACTAAATGCTTTAGTTGCCTCATAATATAAATCAATGGTCATGTCTAATTTTATAGGATTTCCTATGTATGCATACCCATCAGATAAAGTATCTTTTAAAAGGTCTTGAAAGAATAGGTATCATGATGTTTGAGATACTAACATCCAATTACTTCCCATCTACCTCAATTGGAAATATGTGTGTATTTTTATCCAAGATATTTTTTATTGAAATTATAATCGGATGCATTTCACTATCGTATTATTGATTAAATAGACAGTGGGTTAAGTTATTTACTTTCATTGTTTATTATTTATTATCGATTATTCTTTATTTATTCATGCTAGCTTCAAATTAGTCTGAAAATTACTGAGAATCTGAGCTAACTATTATTTTTTTATTTCAAAATGATATATTGAAGGAATATTTTAATGAGGTCCATGATTATTAATTTTTACTTTCACTTTGTTTATTCATGTTTTCAAATATAATTTAAGACTCAAGTAAATATCATGTTTAACAATACTGAAAAATATTCAGTCTTCTAAGATGTGATCGCTTTTATCTTACACCAAATTTGTAAAGTGACCACCTACTGTAAGCTATTTGGTTCTGAATCAAAATAGTCTATAATAATGTAATTTTAGAATAATCCTTGGGAACTAGAATATGTAAAACATAGATTAGGTAACATAACCCTATGTTAGTCATTGAGGATATGATTATAATAACATCAAAATGATTTGTTAATTTAGAGATTATGTAGTATTACCAAAAATACATTTTTGTATAGATAAAAAAAGGGGATCTGATTCATGTATAAATATTATAAGGTGTACTAAATAAAAAAATTATTATTGATCATGACTCTAACATTACCCAATACACCAAAATGGTCCTTACTATGCACTTGGATTGACACTACCTGTATATATTATTAGGTTAATTCAGATTATATTTACAAAATATTATGAATAACTTAAATTGATGAACAAAATGAAAGAACAAATTTAAAATAATATCCCATAGTTTGAAAACATGTGTCATAATTAAGACACACCTTTAGAGGTTTTATATGACTATATTTTCATGTTATTGATGACATTATGGGAGATGATTTGTTGTGTTGAGGTATATGTAACCCTTTCGTACAAAATTATGTATTATTTTAGGAATAATTATATACCTTATTATTAATTTCATTTATTTTTTTTAGTTTTAATATAGAATTGATGTTAAGGTAATAATAGTAAATTAATATTATTTGATCGTTTGTGGAAAAATCAATATATAAAACATTTGTCATTAAAATTTTATTTTCTGATTAATGTAATTTTTGAGGAATTTCGTTATATTTTTTGTAGAATTATAAGTATTATGTTAATTTAGTTTTTTTAAAAGAACAATCCTCATGCCTAGTGACCACTTTTCATGACTGATAAGGCTATTGATCTTGAATTTGGAACCATAGGGTGGTAGGTTTTTAGAACCTACTAATGGACAACATGTTGTTATAGTTAATATGTTATTGTTTTTATATAACTTATTTGATGGATAAATAGAAAAATAGAAATAGTGGTTCTGCTATTTTGGAATAGAGATTAATGTATTAAATTAAGTGATTCTAATAATATTTGTGTTATTTAATAATTTTAATAATAATGAAATAATTTACACTAGTTTGTGGATCTTTTGATATGTTAAAATTAATATTTTTTTATTAAGAATTAAAAAATCATTTTTTGTAATTATTTCAAACATTATGAAATGATGTAGATATTTATCGAAGCATAAAAAATGCATGATATTGTTCATATGAAATAGAAGGATGTTAATTGTCAATATTTCCTTATATTTATAAAAACAATTTCTCCATTTTTGTAAGAAAATTTTGAAATAAAATGTCTTAATATTAATTTCATATAATTTTTGAATGAAATTGAATTTTAACGCATCACACATTTATGGGTTTGTAGTATAGGTGTTTCAAATATCAAACCCTAAATTTCTGAACATATGTTTGAATTGCGAGTTTGCAATTTATTGAAGGAGGGGATAATGTGAATCCAAGATATTATAAATTATATTAATTTGAAACAAATATATTCTCTGAAAATAATTTCTGTAAATAAATTATATTCTTGGAACATATGAATATTGTGTTAGATAGAGCATATAACACCCAATCCCAAGATTATTAGATCAAAAAAATTAATATACTATTATAACCTTGCCATTAAATTTATGGTTAATAATATTACAAAAATATTATTAAAATTATATTCTTTACACATGTATAAAATAAAATTAATTAGATATAATTTTATTACAAATATAATAATAATCATTTTAGTGAAAAAATAATTTTTCCATAAAAAAATATTTTTCTTAAAGTATTTTTCATTCATTTGTGCACACATTCAACAAAATTAACTTTCCCTGATTTTATAAAATTTATTTTAATGATTTTTTTGATTTTTTTTAATTTTTAATGTCAATTTTATCTTAGTTTTAAATTTTTGAGAATCTTATATAAAGATTAAAATTATGATAAATAGTGAAAATAATAGTTTTCATTGAAGTCGTCCTTTCCATATAACTCATTTAAAGGATCGATTTAGATTTAAATTTATTTATGTAATGGGTTTCAATTATATTATTATTATTATTATCATGGTAAGTGTAATAGATTAAATATTGAATTGAGATATTAAAACAATATATTATTGTCAGAGTTTTCACATCAGAAGCCTGTTTTTTTATCATATCTATGGGGTTAATTTTAAATTATATTTTTCTACATTTTTGAGTTGAATTTGAAAAAATGGACTCAATATTTTTATCATAATAATTAATATTCCGTAATATGTATAATTTTATTTTTTATTATAATAATTAGTGTAAAAATAATAAATTAATTAAATTGGGTAATGTTAAAACGAAGTTTTGGTATTTCCAAGAACTTATATTAAAATTAATTTTACACAAACCAATAATATTCATTGGATAAACGGGGTTAATATTTATAATTAGTGAATATAAATTTTCATACATGGACCATTTTTTTAGTATTAATGGACAAATTACTTTGGTTAAAAAAACTAATTACCGTAGTTAAAACTAAAATGCTAAAAGTGAATACACAAAAATAATAATTAATAACTTGTTTAAAAAATATGTATTTTCGGATTTTTAGTTTAAAAATATCATCTAAACACTATTATTTATCAATTATTTAGGAACTTGTTGTGGGACATACGTTCTATTATTAAATACATTCAAGTCTTTTAGAAAATTCTACACAAATAAATTGTAAAATTTAACTCACTCTCATCACTTATTCAAAACTATGAAGCCATTTTTATTATCCAAATCCAAAAAATACATCCCCAAAACGCTTAGAAACATTATATAGTCATTTTTCATCCCAAAATACCACCCCATGGTCTTTATGTGGGGATCTAAATGAAAATTATTTAAGAGAATGTAACTTTATTAACAAAGCCCTTTTATTTTAATTATTATTTTTTCAAAAATAAATTATATATTAACACTTAAAATATAGTAAAACTTTTATATTAAAAATACTAATATTTTCTTATGTTTATTTCATAATATTTTTCATTCTCCTTCTCCATCAAAAAGGAGATGATATTGTCGATCTTATATGATAGACTATGTTCTCTTGAACTGATGTAAAACATTTTCCATCAACAAATATGGTGATTTTTTATAATAATGGATTTCATATACATATGTAATTTTTATGATATTCTAAATCTTTTAGACATTTGATATCACATATAACTTCTTAAATTCCATAAATTTGCTCGTATGGACTACAAACTACAGCCTCACGAATTGATGTCAATTACTTTTAACTTACTCATTACAAATATGTTAAAAAAGATATTTTTAATTATTATATGATATATATATATATATGACATGATATTGAGTATGAAAAATTAATATATCACCAACTTACATACCATTTCTTCTGTTAAGGAAATGATAAAATCGATTGTGTGTGTCCGACCTACCATCTCCACAAACAGAAAATATCTATCTTAAAATTTCAAAAATAATTCTAAAAATACATCTAATGAAAAAATGAAACATATAAAATTAATATATATATATATATATATGATCTAAATATATAATATTCTCCAAAAATGAAGCGTTAATGTTAAAACATGAATTAGAAAACAAGGTAGTTAACACCTGAAACAATAGTAATAATGACATATTAACTACGAATGAATAATAAGATGTCATAAAAGGATAATATATGATATTATAAATATTAATATTGTTCTATTATAAGTTTATAAAATGTTAAAAACCACTAAAATAGTGGTAAAAGTTAATTTTAAAAATATGAATCATAAGGTAAGATATTATTTCTCAGTTTCCATTCATTTAGGCATATTTTAATGTTATAAACCTAATTTATTTCATAGTGTCTATATTTACAATTTTATAAATAATATTATGAATTCTTCATAAATCAAAAAATTTAATTTTTCAATTTTAATTATTTCATTCATGTAGATTTAATAATTAATTTACCTAGATGTATTTAATTTTATAACTAAATTTATTTTCATTTGGTTATATTATTTATTCGTTATATTTGATATTATAATATTATGTTTGTAATTAATTTTCAATTTCTTATATTTTATTCATATGTGTTTTATTTGGATTTAAATAGAATATTCGTAAATTATCCATTGATTACTTCTCACTTCAACACTATGAGCGTTGTAAAGGATTTCTTCTTAATTTCATTCAGTAATATTTGTTTATATACCCCTTTTCACTTTTATATGTTGTGTAAACATTCATATTGATGTATTTAACATGAATACACATTTATTTATGATTTAATTTAAAAAAACCTATATTCCTATGGAACTAATGGTCACCACTCATTTCCATATTGATTTTGTAATTATTAATTTTTTCTTGAGACAATCACATTATTGTGATTATTAATCAGTTGAAATTAAATGTATATTAAATATCTATATTCATTTCATCATAGAGATTATTATTCCCAAGAACTGTATACCACATGTACATACAGTTCTTAATTTTAGTGTTATTTAATAAACCATGTAAATATTAATAAATCTATATTTATACCCAAAATTAATACTTTTTGATATGACATATTGTTCCTTAATAAAATTAATCATTATATATATGAGGAATGGATTTGAAATGCAGTTATTGGTGTAGACCAATTATATATATCCTATAAATTCATTGTTAGTATCCTAAGATGAATCAATTTGACAGTCTTATTTAATGGGTTTCTATTGTACCCTAACCCATCACTAATGTGGTCTTGTGAAAGGTATTCATAGTAGAGGTATCATGATATATAAGATCATGAAATCCAATAATTTAGAATTTTCTTTACTGATAATTCTGGTATTAATATCACCAATGATATTTCTGAATTTATATTTTATATGAATGAATTTCATTGTTAGTTTATTTATTAAATGGAATACATGTTTAGTTATTTAACATCCATATCGATTACCCTTTATTTATTCCTGATTTATTTTTCTTAACACAAATCCCACTGAGAATCTGAGTCACCATTATTATTATTTTCATTCCCCATTATATGAAGAATTAATCAATAAATTATTTCTAGGGTCTATAATTTTTGAACCTAAATATATGTTAATTATTTTTTTCAAATGATATTTACGAATGAAGTATGTATTTTGGTTTACATGACTACTAAACTATTCGATCCTTTGAGATGCGATCACTATTATATAATTATAATTTACTTAAGTGGCCATTGAATATTGGATACTAGGTCTAGGATCCTTAAAATAAAATAATCCTCTAAAATTCATCGGGGAATTGGAAGTGGTTGAGTGGAAACATAAATTACATAGTTCTCAGCCTTCAAATTATAGAATAATTTACATAGAGAGACAAAATGTACTTCTGATTGCATCTGGAAAGACTAGAAAAAGAGATCTATCAGATCAGGATACATATTTTTCACACAATTATATATTTAGAATTTATATGGATGGATCTCCTGAAAAATACCAAATGAGTTAATGATGGGAAAAAATACTTCCCTCTAATATCACCATATGTTATCCATCCATAAACCAACTATCCCGGGAATTTCCATAACAAACCTGATTGTGTGAAGTCTCTACCTCAAAATATAATATATGTGATTACTACACCTAAAAAACTAAGGTTGCATATAATGTAAATTTACAATGAAAACATATGACTTCCATTTCTCTCATAACAATGTGAATTGGTGAAATAATTTCAATAACTCTCTAAGAGTCTCAATACTCTCACAAATTACCCCCACTTGACATCTTGATAAAGGAACTATCTACTCCAATTAATTTAATAGGGGGAAAGGATTTATCATTATTATATTCCTATATGAAATTCATCCACCATTACTATATAACATTCATGTTACATTTATTGAATAAAAACATCTATATTTTGGGATAAAAAATAAGTCAAAATGTTAACTAATAAGATAGTGTTTTAATAAATTTAATGAAAACAATATAGAACAAAGATCAAGAAAATCTATTTAATTGATACATCATAAGGTTTTAACTTACGAGAAATACAATTTATAAACTCTCTCTATAAAATCAACACATAAAATAGACCATGAAGTGATGATTTGTAGAAGAAATTGAATGCAAATCCTCCCCTAATACACAATGAACCCAAGCATTGACCCCCATTTCCATAGAATACTCAAAAGCATCATATAAGTATTCATTCTATTGAATAACTCATCCTTTGATTTTATTTATGTCATAATAGCCACAATATTATTTTTTTTATGAAACTCATATAAGGGAAATTATGTTCAAGGTATGTCTAAACCTCTACACTATTCAGGGGTGGTTAACCATGATTCACCCTCCTAAAGCTTCTAAGTATACAAAAAATCCATTATATGTCAATAAATTCCCTATGAAACATAACCCATGATAATAGAAATCACATTTCAATAGAATCATAAAAACATGACAAAATCGAGGGACACCCAACACAGCTCATAGATTTTATATGTTCTCCTAGTTATATAATGACCATGGGGATAAATATGGGTCTTAATGATAATGAAACACAAAAATGTTTTAGAGGAAAGTTGATCCTCTATCATCCCAATTTTTTGGATGCTTCAAATTTATGTGGATGATCAACCAATGGTATTTTTCAATGATATTGATGTATACCATTATCCCAACCCCATCCATAAAAATAAATTCTACCTAGGATAGTAGTGAAAAAAGAGAGATAAAAATTCATGAATCCTATTGGAGATGGTTCTTAAGAACCAACCATTTTTTACGTTATGATAAAAATTATTAATATTTTTTAATATTAGTAAAATCCTTACCATATCATGATATTTATTCTACAAAACATAGTACGTGATAATATCATCAGAGTAGTTGCTACACTAAAAGGTCACAATAGTTCCCCGCTATAATGATAACATAAAAGTGCCATGAAAAAATTCAAAAATATTTATTATATATCCAGATGAAATTATTTTAGGGACACACATGATAGATGATATCATGGGTGGAGACACCTAGGAATTTTAGGAACCTTATCATGGTGTACATCCATGGAAATATCTATTGTAGGATATTATGAGAATGATTCATTCCTAAAGGAAATCCACATTTATATATGCCATTGGATTTTAAAATATGTGGAATTTTTTATTTATCCATATTAATTAAAATTATTAATAAAGGTTTTATAAGTCATGTACTT
Organism: Viscum album; assembly: GCA_963277665.1. NCBI lineage: Eukaryota > Viridiplantae > Streptophyta > Magnoliopsida > Santalales > Viscaceae > Viscum > Viscum album. The sequence goes on from OY728121.1 coordinate 113,860,263, forward strand.
TGACATATTGATTAAAACTAGGAGAATATTTTTTCAAGTCATGGTATGATATGTTTTTTGTGTCAAAATTAATATTTCATCAATGATTAATTTGAGAAATATTTTTTCCATCTTTTATTTAAAAAAATTGGATATTCATGCCCATTTATGTAAATGATTTATCCAATATAATTTTATTCCATACTGTTTTATAATAATGTTCAATTTCTACAAATTAAAAGGAGACATCGAGCACCTAGGTTGATGGGACATGCACGTATCCTGGTTGATTAATGATATCATGATAAAAGGATTAAATCACAATATATGTATCTATATGAGGTATTATATCCTTGAGACATTGTCATATTTATTTATTATTTCCTAGTAATTTTTCTTGTTAATGACTATTGACAACGAGCTGATTTACCTAATGACGTGGAGAAAGTGGACAACAGGGTAACAAACTCTATATATCCCGAGCCTTAGATAAATTATATTGTTATTTATTATTTTTAAAGTTGATTAAATTTTATTCTCACATGTGCATGTCATGACACTTCCCTCAGGGCCTATGCCGCAACAATCTCAATCTCTCATGCCAAAGGTCGGGGGCTGGAGACTAGAACTGAGGTCTTTATACTGTATGTGGGAGGCATTTTTTGAGTACCTATACACACATGCACTCACAAACCCATCCCAAGACACTGAAAAGAAAAACATTCATGGCACTAAGGCAGCCACTGATTGTATAAGTACAAGATTTAAGTAAAATCAAATAGAATATTGACCCAACTAAAGAAAAGCCTTAAAAAAGGGTGTATAAGGTCATTGATAATCCATCTACCAAAAATACCTAACTAAAGGGCAGGAGTATTTTGTCTTCTAGAATCCATAGGAGTACAAAATTCATGTCTGACCTAACTTGGAAGTACTAGGTCATGGATGACCAAGGACTCTAACAAAGTGTTTCTCATCTACACAAGATACGACATGTGCTGGACAATCTCGTGTAGCGGTGAGTGACACAATATTCAGTAGGGATCCCAAACCACAATGAAATTACGACAATGAAAACACCACCAAGAAGGTACTGTTAGGTAAAAAAAGTTATATGTTATCAACACATATAATATGAATTTCCATTTATACTCATAATAGATTCCAAACATATAATGACTCCTCTACTTCTAGCTGTATTCTTTCATGTGTAGCACACTAAATTACGGGAGGTCCCACTCCTCGAGTTATCTGGTTGTAACCTCATAGAGAAAGTTGAAAAAAGTATCTGAGTTAAAAAAAAATTCTAGATATGTCACAATGATTCCCTGAGACATCCTGTCTCATTGAAATATGGAGTCTTGATGTCACAACCAATACAATGTCACATGATTCTTCTCATGGAACGCTCATCATGAGAGGACTTTCTACTAGAGCCACCCAGTCATCAGAGACGTTTTTTTGTGGTCCCGCTTCCTTAGGGATTTCCCAAAGAGAAAACGCTATGACCTAACCAAAATAAACTGCTTAAGTCGTAACGTTGAACATCTGGTACTACTAAGGGACTCATCCATGATGACTCACTGATGTCTGTCTGGACTATGAGGTCTTCTTGTCTTCTAGATCACTGAGGACTGCTTGGCTACCATGAAATAGTGGTCCGCTCATTTGTCGGGCTACTGAGGTACGTTCGGTTTCTAGACCATTGATGTCACCTCATCTTTTGGACTTGTGAGGACCGCTCAGCTACCAGGACCTTCAAGTTTTATAGTCATCTGGGCCACTGAGGTCCTCTTGGATACTAGGCCACTGAGGTTTTCTCATCACTTCCTTCTCATCATAGCCTGCTGTTGGATTCCTACTCATAGCATGCTTTATTAGGGGATAATCTACCCCCAATCAATTGGTAGTATCCCAACATCAATGAAAACCCACTAGGATTATGTCAAAAGTGCCACCTAATTGTGATCGTCTCACCGTCATAAACAACTATTCAATCACTGCACTGTTAGGAAGTTATGGAAGTTTTAGTAAGAATGGACCGGTTGGGTCTGGGTCCGGCTTGACATGATCGGGCCGACCTCATCAAGGTCTGACCCGATTCGCTAGTCCCATCCAGGACTTTTTGGGTCTGGCCCAGACTGGTTGGTCCACAGGTTCGGCCCATTGGGCCACAAGTCAACCTGTTGGGGTAGATCGGCCCATTGGGAGGGCTTATTCGGTATGCTAGGGATCTGGTGGATTCCATGGGTCACTACCATTGTCCATATATACTGCTACCCTCTAGTTGTGTGAAATGAAATGTCTCTCCCCATCCACTCGTGGTGAATCTACCAACCCTGATCCTCTTCAAATGATGGCAACTGTTGTCCCCATTTTTACGCTACCGTCGCTGACCAACGTCGGTGGCCTTTGATCGCCGCTAACGGCCTCATTCCTCATACATTCTATGACATCGCGGTGAAATATTAATTTGTGCCCCTTATTCACCACTATGACCATCGATCCACAACATCTTCAAACCATTTCGTTCTCCACTTTGACTGTGTCTCTCCATCACAGAAATCTTTGGAAACGTTCTAGGTTATTGAAACAGTGAAGTTCGAGGACTGATAAGAATGAGGGAGGAGAGAAACTCATATGGACTGCTAAGGTGGACAGCTCTGGAATTTTTCATGTCTGCCTTGATACGTCCATGTATGAATTTAAAGGATGCTAAATGAAAAATTAAGTCAAATCACATGATCGACATGGATCCATTTTTCTGATGAATAATTAAAAAAATAAACCCATTTAACATTTAGAATGCTTGATCCATGAATCATTCCTTTTTTGAAATGATTCACTCACTTATTAGAGATTTATAATTTGGGAAATAAATTTAATTATGCATACTCCCCACCTCGATGATGGATCATTCGATGGTGATGATCATAATTGCACCACAGTTGTTCATCCTTTCTCAATACTCAACTCGTCCTTGTTTGAGACTTGTTGTTCATCGTCGTTCATTGCCTTCCAATGTAAATCCTTCAATGGATCGAGCCAATACATGATCTCAGACCACGATCTTTTATTCATTTAATCCCTAATATGGGGGAATCACATTTCATTGTTTCTGTTACGCTGAGTCATATCGTTGTTTCATATATTCATTTATGAGATTGTTTTTCTATTAAGCTCTGGTAGAATTAATGTTTCCTTGCAGTGAAACTTGAATTTCATAAAATAAACTCCTCAAGTTTATTTTATTTTTGTCAAGTTACTTTATTTTAAAAGGCTTGAAAAATAACTTTTTCCCTCGAACTACGCCGGTCAAGGTTACGACTTCCTTAAAGAGGGCATCATATTATAAACACTATGGTGGACTCAAATTTTCAATCCGAGTTACTATTTTTGACTTATGATGATTCAAAAAATAATTATTTAATTTATATAAATTATATTATTTATGGGTACATTCCAAAAACTTTCTTTCCCAGCTAGCCTACACCGGCCGATGTTAGGATCTACCTAAGGAAAAAATGCCCTCACGATCTCAACAAAGGTCATTGATTTTCAATCTGAGCAACTTTTAATGAGTTATAACAACATGAAAAATAAAATAATTTTATGTAATTATTTTATTTTCGATTATTCCATTTTTGGTATTTTAACTGGAGACCTGTGTCGGCTTAGCTTATGTCACACCTACGTTTAACCGACTACTCGAAAAACAATGGTTCCCTCAGATTTATGATCTGGGCACCCGTTTAAGAGTTATTCTACAACTCCAGGAAAACACCTCACACATTTTATTTAAAACATATAATTCTTTGATGGATCATTTTGAGTACTCTGGGCCTTGGAATCCATGTCGTACCAATTCCTAGTGTCGTAATTTTCCCAATAATTTTCAGATAAATAGAACTAGGAAAAAATGGGCGATTAATTTACCCACACCATAAGGCTTTACATCCCTGAAAGTATAACCAATGGATTCCCAAACATATGAGGGTACGAGCACGAACCTGAGACTCCCTATCCCACTTACACACTTCGAGATTCTTCTGCTACCATCGAGAACACACTATAAGAGTCAATCAACTATGGAGGGTCCTCTCCTGTTGATCCTATATCTCTACTGGAAAATACTCAAAAATCACCCCTTCGTCCACATCCAGCTCGCCCTTATTAAATATTTAGCACGTTGAGGCATATAAATTCCTATTCTAATCTCTGATCCATGGTAATTATTAAGTGGGATGACTCAGTTTGTCGTTCAAATATCACCAATATGGTATCGTCTCTTCGAGACATATGTGGTAATACAATCAAAATTTCCATTGATATCCCTTACCACTTCTTTCACGGTACCCACATAAAAAGAAATAAAAACCCAAAAAATAGATTCATAAAAGTGTTAACCTTTTTATCTCAATAGGTAAGCCTAGCTTTAACCTGTTACTTCATCCCTAGTATCATCCTTGACACACACACACATACCTGGAATCATCATTACACTATATGTTTCAATGCTACAACTGAACATCCTCTGAAATTAAAAATGTGCTCCACATATTTCGAATGTTTATTAGGGTTATTCCCTATTGATAACTGAGAACATGACAACTCACAGTCATTTTCACCAAGTTGTTAGTTTTTTAACTAATTTAATAGTGGATGAGTAACAACCAATGAATGGAGATAAGTTGCTTCATCCCCATCCATGAAGGATAACTATAATGTGGCCAATTATTTTGTTTCTTTGTTCAAGATTGGGGTGCTCATAAAACTCTATATTAATTGTTGAAAATATTACATGAAACATTCCATCCATTTGAAAGGAATACCCTTTCACCTTATTGATTCATTCATAATCCCTTTGGTAGTGGGTACATATTCTACACATCCACTTGGTTGAAAGCGATGGTAATATACACATAACCACGAACACTGGATCTTTCTAATCATATCCTCTGCATGTCCCCCACCTACATCGTGAGCTAAATATGATCTATGATATCCATATAAAATTCTAATGTTGATATCGGTGCTATATAAGGGAGTAGAATGGTGATGAAGTCCATATATTTATAGGGATGTATTCCTGGAAACATCTTTTGGAAAGACGTCCTCATACTGTAACACTACTACTGGAAAAAACACAGCACATCCACAACCATGTGGGTACGACTGTCTTACTCAAGTGTGATTCACTACACCCTCCTATACATTAATTTATAATGTGCTGTATGGGTTTCCTTTTTCACTGATGAAGTAAAAACCCATTTCAACACTGGAGACATACCGCATCCTTTTTCTTAAAATAGTTAATCTGAGCATGAACTTTGGATAACTATTCCATTCCAAAACTAACGTCGTATGGCCTCAACACTACCCCCAAGAGGTACCAATAGAAACTCTCATATCAAGCGTTAGATCACACCATCATCAAATGTGAGATTATGGATTACACCCCCATATATATATCTAGATGTTAGGGTCATGTCAACGGTTTAACCTGAAACACTTGGTTTTTATAAATATTTATGATAATAGGTAATGATTACAACTATGTATATTAATACGATAGATAAGTGTAGACACATACCATAACTAAAATTATTCATAGATCCATTGGGTCATAATCCTAGGCCGCATTTAGCCACCCCTTCTCCTTTCATCCAAATCCCAAAGCTTGGTGTGGACCACATTGGGGTGGTGATTGTAAATGTCGAAATGTATACCACCACCTGATGCTCTCCAAGATCCTCTACCATGTATTCAAACATGCAGAATAATTTTTCATGTTACTCTCTCTACCATGGTGGCCCATCCACCATTTCATTGTCAGCATGACAGACTGGGAAAAAAATAGTGATATGTCCCCTTCCATCTTTCTAAAATCATTACCTCATTATAGGAAAATAGAACTCACCTTATGATCCATGATCTATAGATACCATAACTTGGAAACTCTTCTTGGAACGTATCATACACCAATGTCTCTGAGACTATCTTCGGCTTCCTACTGTTGCACTACTAACTTATACTGGTTGTATCTGTTTAGACAAAGGAAATTCAATGAAAAATTGTTTCCCTATCACCATAGCATAAGTCGGAATGCAGAGAGTAATAGTTTTGGATCATATTTTCATAAACACATCTCCCTTGTAGGTCTGAGCACAGAAGCACTAGTCATATCATATTCATCAAGTACCTGGAATGGTCGGTATGCCACGATGAATACTAACATACTGACATGTCCCCTTACAAAGCATTATAAACTCTTGGGGAACACATAGACCTTATATTTTATCGAAAAATTCCCTTCTCTAAAAAATATTATCAAGCTCTATCTATAGGATAGACACATCATCATATGTTTGGGTAATCTAAACCCCACTATCACCCTACTGAGCCATGTAAAAGGCTCACTGTCAGGACCTCCATATGATCTAATGGTGCCCTAACTAGATGAAAAACTAAGTCACCTCCTCATGTCTGTCCTTAGCTGTCTGTGAGTTGGGCTCACCTCAGAACCTATGGGGTCACTATCTCCAAAACTGGTGAAGTGCGCTTAGCCCACACATCTTGCCTACTAGTAATATGAGTGTCGTGTGCTACTCCACAATTGGTGGTATAAACTAGTACACCACCCCATGATGATTTCATTGATAAAAACCCTAATACACACCTTGGCACCCTGTAGATCAGCTCCCTGATAAAATGGTGGAGTCATAGAAGGCCATCTATATGGAAGCACACTTAAACAAAACAAGATGTTCCATGATCAATAGATTATACCTGGTGAGATAACTCAAGAAGGAAAAGTCAACCCATTCATATATAATTCATGTACCGTTGTTTTTACTACTACTAGTTTTTTCATTTACCGATCATAAAGTATAATTCAAGGTCCTAGTTTTAAAATATGTTAGTCGTCACACCCACACTGGATTGCTTGGCCTAAAATAAAAATTCAAAACACATAACATTATTTACCCCAACCAAAATCTTAGATTATGGTTTCATAAGGTATAAATGACCTCCTATGATACCAATTTGTCCCAACCCATCCCCTTGGGCCCGTGACCTGACTACCCCTAGCATGCCTCCCAAAAGTTAGGGGCTAGAGACTAGAATAGAAGGATTTATCTTGCAAGTGTGATAAATATTCTAAGTACCAGCAGACACGCACTATAGAGACCCAATTCATGACGTACATGGACATTACATTACTTTTGAAAAATACTTAATACATGACAAAAATAGACTCCCACAGACCATATTAGTTTAGTTTCTTTGAAAACTCAGAACAGAATCTTATAATCATTGTGAAAGATCTTCAACATCTCCCATAAAGATCTTCCCCTTTGGTTTTCATACATAAATCCTTTCTTTATATCCTGGGGAAATGAAATCATAAAAATTCTGAGCTCAAATACTTAGTAAGGGTAAACAAGAATAACATAAATCAATCCCTAAACATTTGAACGTAAGAACATGAACATAAAACATCAAAATCATGATTAATGAAATAAATCTTTGTAGTGCATAAGGTATAGATAATAAAAGAACATTAACCATGATAAAATAGAATTGGAATAAAATATTAAATTGTCGAAATCCATTAAGCACATGATATGATTTCCATAGTAGCCAAGGCATTGCGGCCAAGACCATCATAGGGGACAAAGTCCATTACTGAACCGGGTTTACTTGCAGTTCCAGCCCTGTATTACTGAACCAGATTCACTTGTTCTTCCATTCATGTCTATATAATGAGATACAAATCTTTAACCAATGCATTGGAGGGAGATATACGTCCAACACATATCATAATTAAATCATTCTTACTTGTTCCACAAAATAAACAAAAACCATTCATCATAACAGAAATAATAAAATGGGTTTCCTAAACATCATCCCACCATAACATAATCCATATAAAACAAATGAATATAATTTCATCATAAGAAGAATAAAACCTTACAAATAATAGAGACATTATAGATGAAAAATAATCATACTAAATAATGACATCTTATATGGAAAATATATTTGACAAAACACTTGAAATGAATTCTCGAGGAAAATATCCTTTCTTCTTCAAAATCATTTTCTTTTCACAAAATTCAATGAAGTTATAAAAGAAAATGATTTTTTTATAATAAAAATGAAATATTGTAGAGTAAGTTTCATGAAAATTAAGCTTTATGAAACCCTAAAATTATGTTGATTCTTCATAAGTTAAAAAAACAATCTCCCCGTACTTTTAATGAAAAAGTCAAAAAGTACCACGTATGGTAAACATAAGAAAGATTCCTTCCATAACACAAAGTAAAATTCAAAAAGTGGTAAAAATTAATTTAAAAATACATGGAATAATATTAAACACTTTATAAAAATAATTTTTATGGACATGGATGAGAAATATAGCCCTAGTAAATACTTACGTATAAGCAATTTCAAATAAATATGAGATTGAAAAATTATCCCTTACCTTAAGTCAAATTTCTTCTGTATGTGTCCGAGACCCCTGTATAGTGGGTTTAAACATATTATTAACTTGTAATAGAACCACAATAATATTTATGTTATCATATATGATTCACTTATGACTTTATATTACCCATTAATTTGTCAATTCCATGTTAAAGTAGTGTTTTGGGTTAAATCGTTTCATTTATTGTCTGTGATTTGACTTGTAATTATTAATATGATTACATAGATCATTATTACTTACTTCCAAAATGTAAAACATGATTTATATATAATATATATTCAGAATATACATATATATAATAGATTGAAAATGGAAAGAAATACACCGTTCATGGAGACAGTAGGTCATACATACGCATGAACGCTATTTTCATTTCCTTATTAAATTGAATGGAATTAAGTTAATAACATATACATAAATCCAGTATCATTAATGTGTCATATATGTAATGATTATTTATTACATATTCTTTACAATTATTCTTTAATGGTTGACTTATAAAATGAATCTCATCGCGTCGTGGAGACGGTAATCCGTACGTATGCACGAGCGATGATATTGTTCCCATAATTATTGAATGGAATTAGAGTGGATGATATAATATCTCAGAATTAGTTTCATGTTATAATAACCATATATAGTTATTCTTTGCACCATTATACCTATCCAAGTAAAGTGGTGGAAAAATAGATTACACCACGGCATGGTGACTGTATTTCATACGTACACACGCATGATGTTTTCATTTTTCGTAGGATCGGTTGAAGGTGAAATATGGTTTTATCATATTTATAATAACATATTAGTATATTAGTTATTATTATTTAATTACTTTATAATGAAACAACTAAATAAGAGGACATTTAAGAATTATGAAACATAAAAGAATCTGTAGAAGAGATTACCTCTTCTTCGACGCGCCTCCTCTTAACCTCCTCATAAGGAACTAAATATGGCCATAGAAGAATACCAGGACCTCAATTAGGTTTCTAGGGAAGTGGGGAAGTGGAATTGGCAGGGTTTGGCCAATCTTGAAAGCTCAAAATTGTGTGAATATGGAACGACTTTTACGGAGGTCCCAGTGGAGATAGAGGATCGACAGGAGCGGGTCCTACGTGGGCGATCGATTCCTCTTGTGCGCATCAGATGGCAGCACGGGAACCTCCAGGAGAGCACTTGGGAGCGGGAGGCTCAGATGCATGCTCAGTACCCACATTTGTTTCCCTAGTTTTTGATGTATCTTTACGGGGACGTAAAGTCCTGAGGTGGGAGTAATGTAAAGACCAGTAAATTTCAAGGAAATTTTTTTCTTAATTTTCTTTGGAATTTTACAAGAACGCAGTTTCTGACGGCGCCTGATCCCGAGGCCCGGTGTGCCCGGAATCATTTTCTGAAGTTTGGCTCGAGTACGTTCAGTGAACGGACGAGCGGGTTTTTCTAACTTTTGAACCGGTGCCCGGAATCGAATTCTGAGGGCACCGATGAAATCACAGCGCCGGTATTCGCTTAGAAACGCCTCTTCCGGAGTTGCGTTTGCTCGGGTGTGGTTTTTAATTTTCGGGCTTAAAGTTAAGAAATAAAATAATTTTGCGACAGCTTTATTTTATTTCACTTAAGCCACTTGGAAGCCACTTGAAGCCACTTAAAGGAGGCTTGAACTGAGTTGAACTGGATAGGATGCTATCCAGAAATATCCTACCCCCTTGGTAGGATATTTGTGAGGTGGGGCCCGCACGAGCCCCGCCGTTTCTTTCCGCTAAGAAACGCACCCGTGAAAACCCGTCTTAATGAAAGTCAACCGACGCGTTTTCTAAATTCTTAACAGACCATTTAATTGGGCGGTTTATTTCGTGAATTAAATGGGCTGTTTCTTTCGTGAATTAAATGGGTCGTTTCTTTCGTTGAATTATTTGAACGAATTGATGGATCGTTTCTTAACCAGTTTTTCAAATTCGTTGGCGTAATAATAAAATAAGACCAACGCTTAACCTCTGGTTATTTGTGCTTGAGAAGATTTGGGAGAACCCTCGCAACTTCTTCTCCCTCGCGAAGAACATGAAGAACGCGAAGAACGCGAAGAACGCGAAGAACGCCGAACCCGGAAATTGACGACGCCTTCGCCCGAGACGCTCTTCCGATCTCCGATCTCCGATCTCCGATCACCGACCATTCGAGGTGAGTGCTTTCGGATTTCCTCTCAAGTTCTTTTCTTTGGTTTTAAACGAAACACAGATTTAAATATTAATAATTTAAATCTGTTGTTCTTGATTCGTTGAGCTCGCCGACTCAACGCCGGAATCCGCGACGACGCGATGCCTCCCCGCGACGACGCGACGATCGATCTCTTCCGCGACGGTCTCTTCCGCGAAGAACGCCCGCGCACGACGATCATCAAGGTAGGGATTCATTTTGGAAAAATACCCCTTTTTAATTTTCTCATGAACATTCTTGAAAATTAAAAAGCCGGTTTTCAATGAACAATTTTATTTTAATTAAAATTGTTGGATCATGTGTTGATCGTTTTTCTCCCGGTTGTTTATCTCTAACGCGGAGGGTGTGGGCCGAACGAACACGGCCCGACGACCCTCCGCCGTTCTTCGTTTTGTGCGGATTTTTCGGTCGACGACGGAACGTGCCGCAGCGGACGGTTGACGATCCCGCAGTAATGAACGGATCCCGGGAGGAGCAACGGCGCAGACGGGATGGAAAACGGGCCACCGGAGCGACGCCGGCGGCCCGCGGAAGTTGCCGGCGGCGCGGGTCACCGGCGCGGCGGTGCCGGCGGCCGGAGGCGGCGGCGCCCTGGCGCGCCGCCGGACGAAATCCGCCGCGGATTCAGCCGCGGCGGCGGCGGCAAAACGGACCCGCGGCGCGCGGGTCCGGTTCATCCGGGCGGACGCGGCTCAGCGCGTCCGCGGCTCGCCAGCGCGGCCCGCACGCGGGCCGCGGTCCTTCCTCAAGCCGCGGGTCAGCGCCCGCGGCTTCCACCCGCGCGGCTCGGCCAAGCCGAGGCGGCCGAGCCGGACCGGCCCTGGCCGGGCCAGGCCAGGCCAGCCGGGTCGGACCCGGGTCGGGTCGACCCGGTTCGGGCCGACCCAGGGGGGGTCGGGCCGGGTCGGCCCGGGCCCGTACCCCCCATCTTCGGACGTTTCGTTCAAACGCCCGTATCTTGAGCTTCGTGCCTCCAAACGACCCGACGTCAGCGGAAACGCGATCCTTGGATTGAGACGGTCGTTTCGGTATATTGCACTCAAGGTTTCGGAATACTTTGAGTTCGGCCGGGTTGGTTCGTACACGAGACCAACCGGGCCCTCGGAGCGGAAACGCTCATATCTTGAGCTACGGACGTCCGATTGACGTGCCGTCAGCTTTGTTGAATTCCTCTAAGTGAGACGGATCTTTTGGCATACTCCGCCTGAGTTTTGGACGCAGGTGGAGTGCGGTTGGATTGGTTTTGCCTTAAAAACCAACCAGGCCCCTGGGACGAAAATGCCAATATCTCTCAGACCGGGCGTCCGATTGACGCGCCGTCTGCGACGTTGAGTTCCTGTTGACGATACGGAACTTTTGGATACATCAACTTCGGACTTCGTGTCAGTTGATGTATCAGCCTCTCGGCTCGTGGAGCGGACCTTCCCGAACGAGCTTGCTGTGTGCGGGAACCCTAGTGCTGGCTGCGACTGCTACTTCGACAGCGACGACCGTGCAGAGACCCTCAGTGGACTGCGGCGACGACTGTGCAGAGATCCTCCGTGGACTCCGACGACGACCGTACAGAGATCCTCAGTGGACTGCGGCAACGACTGTGCAGAGATCCTCAGCGGACTGCGACGACCACTGCACTCAGCGATCCTACGTGGATCAGTGCTACCGGTCCTATGTGGGCCCGATCCTGTGTGGGTCCGATCCTGCGTGGGTCAGCGCTCAGCGGTTCTGTGTGAGCCAGCGCCTACAGGTCCTGCGTGGGCCCGGTCCTGTGTGGGCCCGATCCTGTGTGGGTCATCTCTCAGCGGTTCTGTGTGAGACAACTTCTACAGGTCCTGCGTGGGCCCGATCCTGTGTGGGTCACTACAAGGTTTGTACCTATCGATCCTTCGTGGGTCCGACGACTTAGATGGTTCAATGATCATCTTTATCGTCATCCGAAGAAGTATACATGTGTGAGATGAATCTTGTGTTACTCTCCTTTGTGGATTGTGTTGCTCTATCCTGTGTGGGTATACGTTTTGCTTTCCTGTATGGACTGGGTTGTGCTTGGGCTCGGACGTTGGAGCCGAACGGGAATTGAAGACTTAGGTATATGTATGGGCATATACCTAAGCCGTGTCAGATGTTACTTCGTGATTGTATCTTTCCTTTGTGGATTATCCTTTGTGGATTTCGGGAGACCTTCGGGGGTCTCGGGGTCCCTACTGAGTAGCTTATACTCACCCCTGCACGGGCTATGCCCGCACTTCGTGGTGTTGGTTGCAGACGACGGACAGCGCTGATCGTGGAGGAGGCGTGCGGAGCAGGACAGTACCTGGAGGTGGACCACTGGGCGGGACGTACTCGGAGCGGTTAGGTGGACCCGAGGAGCAGTGGAGGCTATCTGTACCCACCCTTCAGGTGGGACTTCGAGAGGACGGCTCGACGCTGCAGTTTTCCCTTTTCAGTTGATGTTTTCCCTTTCAGTTGTACTTTACAGTTGGGCTTGTATTTCCTGCCCCTTTTTACTTTCAGCACAGCTTGTACAGTTTTACTTAGTGTTTACTTTTCCGCTTGCTTGCTCTGTGGTGCTTGTTTACTTTTCAAAGGCAATCCCTTCCCTTTTTGTTGGGATTTACGCCTTGGTGCTAGTCGCCAGCCCCTGGCCTATGGAAGGCGGGCTTGGGGTAGTCACGACACGGGCCCGAGGACGGGTCGTGACAAATGCCAATAATTTTAAGCCAAAAATGAAACCAAGTATTTTTTTTAAACAATGGGTTAAAACAAAAATCCCATTTCAGAAATTATATCATACCCATGTTTAGTACAATTTATGTAATCACCCATTCTATGTTCATTAGTTCCTCTTGATGAATAAATGATGTGGAAGAATCCCTTACCCATGGATTTATATCTCCAATCTAATGAAATCCATACAGAGGGAAAATTAAGAACGAAATTATCAACATTCCAAATGTTTCCACCAGTAGGACGAAATTTCCTACCAATAAAGGGGAATGTAAAATCATAAATCTATCAATTATCACCTATTTGTTATTAATCACATGAGTTGTGTCACCCTTATTCACAATTCTACATGTAATTACATCATTTATTTGAATAATATTTTCTCTACTGGGGTCCCTTTCAGCTTTCAAAAAACCATAGTTGCTCTCAATATTAATTTTAGAAGTACCCACCCCCTTTACAGCTACCATTGCACTAAAATGAAGAAACCAGCTGGCCTCATCTTCCAATGACACATGAGATGCACAAAAAAAGGGACTTTCTCAACTTCCTCAACATATAGAGGTCTCTGATCTTTAAACCCTAGATTCATTTCTAGGGACATTCTCTCTCCAGTATCCTCTTCCATCCCCATAATCACATTCTAATTTCCAACCACACTGCTCATCTCATCCACCCTTGTTATGGAACACTAGACTTCATTTATGAAACTCTCGAATATAGATATATTGATCCACTTTGTCACCACAACCATAGATCTGTGCTCACCCCCAACTTCATCCACTGTAATGAGATGAATAGATCTGTTCTGAGTCAGTCCGACCACCTGAGGACCGTATAAACTCACATCATCCAATTAAAATCCATCAGTAATAAAGAACCCAAAAGACATACTAACATCCTTCCCTCCATTTTAGGAATTTCTACTTCAATCCACTAGTGGAGGATTCGGGACAAAAATTCTCTTGAACACTAACAAGTGTAGCACCAACATAATTTTGAGAAACCCTAATCTCCATATTTAACTTCATGAAGAGAGCATCCCAGATCATGCTACATCCTTCATAAATTACACATAAAATATTTATATAGGATTATTGATGAAGAATTCTATATTACAGGGATCATGATTATTCATGATAGATCCTGGAGGTTACATGGACTTTGTCAATGTATATACATTAACTAGATACTAAAGTGATTTATTGTGGAATAATTAATGAGGGGATTTATTACACTATCACATAGTATAATTCATTCATAGAAAATGTTTCTTCTAGCACAAAATGTTAAATCATTCATGAGTAAGATCTCATACACATTAGTGATAGGATCAATCCTGTATTCCAGGTTATGTGAAAGACATGATTTTTCCTACACATTGACCATGGTAAAAGATATCATGTTGTTCCTGGTGAATTTCATTGGAAATATATTATGGATATCCTTATGTTTTAGTGAAGAGATAATGATCTTTTCAAAGTGCATGGATGAGATGAGGGGGTAGTCATTAGAGGATATATAGATTCTAGTTTTGAAACAAATCAAAACGATCTAATGTTTTAGTCAGGATATGTTTGATATATCAAAAGATGGGTTATGAGCTGAAATTGTTCAATGAATCTAATATTCACCAACTAAATAGTGGTGTATGATTATATAGTTACTTATGATGAATCTATGGAATATATTTATATATGAATCATTATCCAGGATCTTGATCTAAAATATAGTATTAATGACCACATCACATTATATTGTTTTAATATTGTTGATGTGACACTTGAAAACATTCAAGGTCACACAAATAGAAAACAAAAATTCTCCTAAAGTATCACCTCTTGAGGGAATTTTATAATACATTTGATGTTTTCTAAGGAGTACTTCCCATAGAATAAATTTATGTGTAAAAACTGATTGAATTCATTTCTCAATAGAATCTTGAGTATTATATGAGAACCAGCAGACCAAAGGATTTTAGATGTTGGAAATAGTCTAATTGAAATTTTATTGTAGTTGGTTCCCTATATTCGACTAATTTTTTACATTATGATGAGAATTCGAGGTCTTTGACCCAGATACCACATAAAAGGATCGCCGAGCATAGTGTTCCACATGGAATCGAGCACATCTCCATGAACGTTGGAGGTCGTAGACTAGTAGAAAGGGCCTAGGGTATGTCCATGGGGAGACTATTCCCTATTTACCAAAGTGTAGTGCAGTGGATGAATATAAAAAGAGGTAAATGGATAAATCAATATAGGTAAATAAAATGCTCAAAAAAATAAAGATTCAATAATAAAAATAATTAATATAAATAGAATAACACACATGAATACAATTGATGAAGATTTTACATGTATATAGAATATTTTAAAGTATTGATAAAAGACATTCAAGAAAACTTGTTCCAAAAAAGTATAAAGAAAATGAAAAAACAATCCCAAACATCCCATGCTCTGGCATGATCATCTACTACCATGCTTTATCCTAAACGTTATGAAATCATGTGTTTGAAGTTTAATGCTTCCCTTTATCAACACCTACATTCATGTAATCCACACTGGGTACCAAACTATGCCCGAAGAAGGGGTCAGATAAATCTCTGTTGGCCACCACCAATGAAGTCTATAACAACTAGCCCATGTAATAGAAAGGTAATAGTGTCTATGCATGAATATATAAATTAATTCCTAAAAATGATACTAAATACCCATGTAAATTTTTCAGATCTCATCTGGTGTCTTCATAACGAGACAAAAAAATTTGTATTACCAGTTTATAAATGAGAATCATGTTAACAATAGTGTATCATCTAAGTTATGACACGGTAACATGTAATTTCATTTAAAAATAATGTTTCAAGATAAAACCCAAGGAAATATAGAATTAAAGGTTCTCCAAACTAGTAAAAACTATAAAGAGAATAATTTAAAGAGTGTAATATATGGATCATATTCCAAGGGAATTCACAATAAGGTTTTAACCAAATACAAGGTGACCATCCAAGTAAAACAAGGGCTAAACTGAGAGATGTCCCTTTGGGTTATAACCATGGAATATACATTTCAATGATGGATCCAAGGATTTTATCCACATAATCCATTAATACAATTTGAGGGTCCTACAGTTTCAAACTAAGTATCGAGAAGTAGATAAGGATCAGGATCTAGGTGGGTCTCAACAAATGCAAGCTGTATCCTTGAATTAGAATGGGGATATCGAGATCTCAAGGCATTCTCGATAAGAATCCAATGCCTGTTTGAGTCAATCCATTCCTATTTGATAATGAGGTCATTTAATATTTCATTTGGTTCAAGAATTTCCTTCTTTATTTTGATATGGTCATGTAGTAAGAAACCCTTCAATCCTTTCATAGATAATCAATATGTTCATATAGTTAATGCCTTTCCAATCAATAATGTGACATGTCCATGTAGGATGAAACCATTATTAATTACATTTAAGACATATTCAATAATTAATGTTCATTCTTCTTCCTTCCATAATGTGTTAAGGGGTTCTATAGACATGAAACCTATTAATCATTCACATTTAATATGATCAAGTCATATATATAGTAAACTCGACAAGTTTCCTTTCATGTTTGATTATAAATTTTAGGAACATTCATTATGCATGTAATGTTGAAGTGAAACGTTACATTCCATTAACCATTAAATGATTCAACATGAATTCAATATAAAGAGGATCTCCATTAGTGTGGTCATGATTGAGCACATCTAGAAGATATCTAAAATTGTTAAAAAAATAAAACTCAAATACGAAATAACACCATAAAAGTGGAGTTGGGAATTTTGTGTGTAACCACAAAAAACTAAACCGAAAATTTTAAATAGGATAATGATATAGATCTAATTAATATAACCATGACATATAATTTCTATAAATTACATCTGATGAAATCATTGGGACCCACACAACACATCTAAAATCAATAAAATTGAGGAATGAGTTATAGACTACCCTCGTTAGAATTTTATGAATTCCCTACTCCAGTTTCGTCCCTTTATTTGGCTTGGTTTGTATTAGATCTAGGAAAATAAAAAAATGATCACACATAGATAATAGGGTCTAGAGAAAGATGGAAGGAGAAAGTCATAATCAAACACGAGTACTTACCATTGCTCATCCATCATGATGAACATAAGATCGATCATATCCCGAATGATGGATATCCTTCAATCACAATATTCTTCTTTCAAAATGATCCAATTTGAGAGATAAATATTTTAATCCCATAATAACTCCTATTATTAAGGAGAAGGAGGGTCAAAATACCATTAAAAAAAATTTTAAATTACACAGCCTATGCTAGGTTTGTCTGCATAGTTTGAAAAACTATATGCCAACCATGCACGATTACCGGGGAATAAGGGGAACATGCAAGGTTATGGTTCATAACCATGCCGAAAACATGTGATAATATTTTTTTGGGAATATTTCCATCCACATGGTTCGCCAAATTGTTCACCAACCGTGCACTAACCGTGCATCATTTCCAGTTTCCCCCAAAAGATGGTTTCTGGGATCCGAACATTTCTTAGACCCTTAAAAACCCTATTCTAACTCATTATTCATAGACATTAAGTCCAAAATAAAATTTTAGACCGATATTTTATGGATCCATACATGGGGTGAAAAATCATGTTCTTATTATCATCCTCCCTTAAAAGAACTCATATCAGAGTTCAACTTCCAAGTGTGTAGAAATAATTTCTAAGAATAATTATAGCCACAGAGCATTGATTTTGTCCTCCATTTACCATGTCTCATCCTACATGTGGCCATACAGCCATATAACTTATACTGGAGGAACATACTGACCACGGATAACCTTCTTAATCCCGTCAATGATGCATACTTGATACTCCACAAAGGTAGAATCAGAATCTAACTCAAATTCCTTAGGATCCAAAGTATGATAAGGGTCCTCATGATATTAGCTAAGTTGTGAGACATGGTAGGATACATGCATGAAAAGGTACCTATGAGGTAGTAGCAACCGATAGGCTATTATACTTACTCTCTTTAGAATTTCAAACCAGCCTATATAATGAGAAAACCACTTAAATTTCTTCCATAATGATATATTCCCTAGAATGGGTGATAACCAAAGGAAAACCTGATCTAAGGCCTCGAACAATATAGGTTGTTGATGGTGATCGAGATAAGAGTTTTGTCTTGACTATGTAGTATTCATACGCTTCCTGAAAAGCTAAACCTACTCTAAAGACTCCAAAATGAGATGAAGACCCAGTAGGGCTTCCTCACCTGCCTCTAGCCAGCACAGGGGTGAACAACACGACCTACCATATAATACCTCAAATGGTTTCATATGAGTTGATTCATGAAAGATATTATTATATGATAATAACATGAGAAGGATATGTTTCTTTCATGAACCGCCAAAACCATGGACTCATTCTCAGAGCATATCCTACTGATCTGGTATTGTCTATTATTATTGTCCATCGATCTCTAAGGGTAAAAATTTATGCTTAAAAGAAACTTTGTTCCCATAGACTTCTATAATCCCTTCCAGAACTGTGATGTAAAATGAGTGTCCCTATCCAAAATGATAGTATATGGAACCTTGTTTATTCGATTGATCTCATGAATATACAGTATTCCCAAACCATCAACTAATAAAGTATACCAAATAGAAATGGAGTGGTATGATTTTGTCAGTCAGTAAATTACTACCCATATAGAATCCCTACCCCTTGGAGAGCTATGTAATAAGACAACAAAATTTATGGAAACTTATTCCCATTTCCAATTTGGGACTTGAATCCATTGTAACATGCCTGCAGGTCTCTAGTGATCGGCCTTCACCTATTGATAGGTGGAACACCTTTTGATAAAGCCTTTTATATAACATTTAATCCCAAGAAAACAATTCTTGCATCACATATCTTGATACATCTTCGAGATGCCTGTATGAACTGTTGATTAAGAGGCATTAGAATCTTTCATCAACTCTACTCTCATATCTATTGGGACCCTTAAACATTCTTTAACAACAAGGATTTTTTCTCTGTATATAGACCAATCCAATTCTATGTTATCTCCACATATCAAATATGTTCTTTGTATTCTTCTAGAAAACTATAACATGAATTATTTCTAGGTCAAAATATACAATTTATTTTGATATAATATTACCCAAGAATTGGACTTTGAAATCCATTATTGGAACATAGAAAGAATGGCATAAAGATGATGATATCTCATTGTACATATAATGATACCAAGATGTTTGGAATGGATACTATGATTAGAATAATACACCAAGATATCTTCCAAAAATACAGAAATAAAAGAACTCAGATTGGGGGTGGAAAAAACCATTCATTAGGGCCATATAAATAGCAGGGAAATTCGTAAGACCAAATGGAATAACAAGGTACTCGTACAGAACATACATGCTTGTCAAAGCTATATGAAGGATGTCTGATGGCCGGACTTATAGCAGATGATAACCTAATCTTAGATCAATCATTGAAAAAACCTTATCTCTTCAATGCGGGTATAAGAGATCATCTATTCAAGGTAGTGGATACCAATTCCTGACTATAATATGTTTCAACCTTCAACAATCCATGCACAAAGGTATTTTACCATCATCCTTCTTAGAAAAAAGCATAGAAACACTCCAATAGGATATACTAGGCCATATGATATCTTTGTCCCCTAAATCCTATGATGGCTTCTTGATCTCTTGAAGCACTATAGGCGCCATCATGTATTGTGGGATGAATAATATATTTTCTCCTATAAAAAGCATAATTGTAAACTCTACACGTATATTAGGTGGTATTCCATAAAAATCATCATAAAATACATCCCTAAAATGATTCACTACTATAGGGAAATTATCTTATTGTAAACCCTATTCCTCAATGAATAGATTTGAAAACTGGGTAGTCAATCCACCTTTCCCATGATGATCTATTCCTACTCAGCCAACCTAAATGTCCAACTCACCTTATGTAGATAACTGCAACACTCTGGTGTTGTAAATGATACCTTACTTCAATAGCTGTCTATAAAATCATGATATTGTACCCACCAATCCATCACAAGAATGACATCAATGACTGTCATCACTAGAATGTAGAGGTTCTATAAGAACGGGTAACTTCGTACCTCAAGGGGAAAATCCCTGCACTAGAGTATACCCTCTCTCCGTACCCCTAATGGTGTATCTAGGGTCATTACACCAAATTAATGATGTATCATTAGTATAAGACGTTCCATGATAGATATGGAGATAAACTAGTTTAAATCGCATGTATCAAATAAAGAGGATACTTTAGTAGGTTCCCCACGAATAGAATCTCGTACAATAGATAGTCTCGATGGATGATACTGAGGTACTGGCTGTGGCACATGAAATTGGCTGGATCCATGGCCTTGTACAGCATATTGACTTCCATGATCATAATTAGTCATTTGGTGTTGCTATTTATTAGGGGACTTGCTTCAATGACCACGACATCCTCCACATACATACCTTCTGGTTCTACTCTATCTCCATACCTATCTTGGTGAAAAAAGAACTAATTCTTGGAGGAGGAGACACTGTAGATCCTTTTCCACTCAAAGAAAGTGGAATGGTCTTAAAGAAACACTAAACATCCCAACTACAACCAAAATACTGTTACTCCATTGGGTATCCTTCAAATTTTGGATTCATGTTCCCCCATCTTCCACACTAATTAGACTCGATAGAGCAATTAAAACTAAAATAATGATTGTCATTTCCCTAATAAGAAGCCTAAAGGGAGCATTTCATGCCACCGAAAGAGCTACCGGCCTTCTTCTACACTGATCCTCTATACCCAGTACTATTATTTCCCTCATGCTACAATCAATGATAACATCATGATTTACTATTGTAGAAAATGTTGGAAGGTGGATGGAATTCACCTACATATGGATGGCATACTGGAGCCTATCCACAAAACTTATAGCATGTGAAACCTCATCACCTATTAGAAGCATTGCAGAGTGCTGAAATTCCATGAAACACACTGAATACTTTATGTCAGACATATAACCCTTCTAAAGATGGCTTAAATCTATAGCTATATCAGGTCTCAGTGTCTATGGAATGAACTTATCATAGATGTAAATATCGAAATCAACACATAACAGGCCCTGATAAAGACCATCTTGGGTAATTAATCCCACTAGTGCATGGATGAATATCAATGAATGTATGTGGGAATAATGATCCTAAATTAAGGAGGAACCTCCAGATGCATAAAGATAGATAGTGTGGCCTCTAGATAAGACATTGCAGCCTGCGGATAACTATCCCCTAAACATGTTTGTGGATTTTGGTGCTGGGACACAAGAGTCACCACATCCATTATTGGTGAAAGATGTGGAGCACCATACATTTTGTACATCAAACATATGAAACTATCATAAATTTGGGAATAAGTGCCCATATTAGGTAAAACTGGTGGTGCATCGAGTGGAAATCCTGGAGGTAAGAGTGGTGGAACAGGTCCCACCACGTTTGGAGCACGGTCGCTGCCACCATAATTTCATGTGATACATGGATGTCGTGGCAGTATTCTTCTACAAATTACAAGTATAATCCTTATCACAATATTAAGTATAAAGATTGAATCACTTGAGGGAGATGAACATACGAAAACTCCCTACTTAAGTCATACTACCCAAACTACTTGCATAGAAGATCAGTTATCAGTATGTGCTCATGTATATGTTTCATTTCATTTTATATTTTAATTTTCAGGTTCAATCCATTGCATTTCATAAACATGACATGGAGTGATAATGAGGTGTCACGAATTCATTTTAGATTTCATGAGTCACATTATAATGGATATTCATTTCCGGTGATTCAGTGCCCATACACCTTATCATTGTATATGGCACCCATTTATTTATTAAAGAGTGGTTTTACTTGGTAAATTACTCATCCCAACACCTGAGGTCCCATACCCCTCATGAATTAAGACATACAATCAATAATTCAAAAAAAGAATAATACATGAATAATATTACAATAACAACATCACTTAACAATCATAGGCAAATCAATAAATACAAATTAGTGAAATGAACCTATATGGCATGGAAATCTCCATGACATGTGAAATCTTGGTGCATATATTGATACATGTGACAATGTTCTTTGTCCACATATCATCTGGCTATGGATGAAAGAAAATCATCAATGAGTGTAATAAGAAACAAAATGACATACCATGTGCATCACCCAATTGTGAAATCATGTCAACTATAATAGGAAAATTCATAACAACAATTATAATATAGGCAGGTTGATTTTCACCCTGAACATGGGTTCATAGTGCCTATGAATGGCTTATGACAAAGTTCTCAGTGTACCTAATCTCTAATCTATTATCTCCAAATTGTAAAGTATGAAGGGAAACTCCTTTGATATCTCTTTTTGACGTCGGAGACTCAGATACTAATAAATAGGATCCCCGAGCCCTATGGGCCACATGTCCTCAAGATCATCTTCCCAAATTCCAGAGGCTACCAGCAAGCAGCATGGTCCAATGGTGTGTTTATGGGGAGACTATTCCCGCATTACGAAAGTGTATCGTAGTAGATAAATATAAATAGAGTTAAATGGAAGAAGTAATATATGCTAAAATATGGAACAATAGAAAATAGAGATAATTGTAATAATAACTGAAATAACTGGAATAACACACATGAATGAAACTGATCATGATATGTCATATATCTCGAAAACAGGAAAAAATGGATACAAGAAAACTAGTATAACATGTTCCGCAAAAGCATAATGTAAATAAAAATATTATCCCAATCATCCCGAGCATCTTCTATGTCATGTGATTTTATGCTCCATCACAAACAACAAAAAAATCAATTGTTTTAAGATGTATTCATCCCTTTATGAACAAATGCATTCATGTAAACTACTCTGGGAACCAAACGGTGTCTGGAGAGGGTATGAGATAAATCTTAGTGGTCCACCACCAATGGTGACTATAATATATAGCACATGTGATGGAAATCAAATATCATGAATGCATGCATATATAAATTAAAGATGCACAATGTCATTAAACCAAAGTACCTACTTCTTGTCTCTACTGGCATCTAATCATAACTCGTACATTAATTTATTTTTATGAGTTTATAAATATGTTACATGTTAACAATAGTTAATTTTCCATGTTAGGAGAGGGAAATAAGTAATGACATGAAATAATGATGTTCCAAGGTAATAACCATGGAAATATAGACCTCATGGGTTTCCATCTCAATAATAACAGTACCCAAGCTAAGGGTAAAATTGTAATCCAAAGAACACATTCCATGAAATTCCAAAATATTGTTCCTACAAAATCCATGGTGACCGTTCATGGTAAAACATGGATATATAAATAAAGGTCCCTCTGGGCTGTAACCATGTCTCCTACTTGTCCTTGATAGATCTAGGTAGTGTATCAAAGGCATCCTTTAATACGATGTGAGGGATCCTAAGGTATCATATTATCCATTCACGAGTAAAAAAGGATCTAGATCTATGTGGGGATCATCCTATGAAGGTCATATAATTGAATCAGAATGGGTTTCCCTAGTGCTGAATGCAATCCCAATAAGAATCCAAGGTGTGTTCGAGTAAGGCCTTTCCTATTTGATAATTAGTTGACATAGTATTTCATTTGTTTCAATCATTTTCTTTCATTAGTTTGATAAGGTCATGTAGAATTCAACCCTTC
The DNA here is from genome assembly GCA_963277665.1 of Viscum album. NCBI lineage: Eukaryota > Viridiplantae > Streptophyta > Magnoliopsida > Santalales > Viscaceae > Viscum > Viscum album. Next base: position 113,884,455 of record OY728121.1, read on the forward strand.
TATCCTTTCATAGATACTAAATAACTCCATTTGGTTCAAGATATTGCATTCATTAGTTTAATAAGGCCATATAGCATGAAAACATTATTAATTTAATTAAATTCATATTCGATAATTAAGGTGAATTCATAAATATTCCATTAATGTGGTGAGGGGTTCAACACAAATAAAGTAGATTAATCATCCACATTTAATATGGTCAAGACATATACTAAGTATACATATCAATTTTCTAGTCACATTAAATTATCGATTTGATGCACATACCTTAGGTGGGTCATATAGAAGTGACATGGTACATGTCATTCACCATTACATGATTCAATAAGCATTAAATATTACGAGGTCCACCATTAATCTGGTAAATATTGATCATATCCAAATGATGTCTTAAAAGGGTCAAAATAATAAAACTCAAATATTTCATAACATCCTATGTGGTGTGTTGGGAGTTATGGGTGTAATGACAAAAAATTAAGCACTTAATTACAAATATCATTACCATACAGTTCTAATGTTTTTAATAATGACATATAATTTCAATAAAGGACAACTGATGAAATCTGTGGGCCCCACATGACATTTATAAAATAAAAAACATGATGGATGATTTATAGAACACAAAACATAGGATTGTAAGACTATCCTCCTTAGGTATTGGTCCTTGACTTGGGTCTGGTCAATCTATATCTATGAAAATAGGAAAAATGCTCACACATCAATAAATAGGTCAAGAGAAAGAGAGAAAAAGAATGTCTTAAACAGACTTGAGTAATAACCGTTGCACATCATATGTGACCAAAAGAAGCTCTATCAGATACCTAACGAAGGTGATATTTCAATCCCTATAATTTCCCATAAAAAGAGTAAAATTGAGATAGAAATAGTTTAATCCTATAAGAAATCATATTTTGAGGAAGAAGGATGATTAATTGATCATTAAGGTCTAATTTGAAAAATTACATAGAAAATTATCTTGTGTATGGTTTGTCCGCAAGGTTTGAAAAACAGTATTCAAACAATGAATGGATACATCGGAAGAAGAGGAACCTCAAGTTTAGGCAACACCATAACGTTCAAACAATTCAATATGGTTTTGTCCGAATATTTCCATCAGCACCATTATCCAAACTTTGTGCCAACTATTTTCTAAACTTGAGACATGAATAGGTGCCCTAAAAAGATGAGTTTTGGGTTCCGAACGTGCCCCAAAAAATCCTTAGTCATTTGATAACTAATTAGGAATCCATATTAGGTCTAAAATAATGATTTATACTGATAAATAAAGGATCCATATCTGAGTGAAAATTGATTTCTTATTGAGAACACATACATTAATTGATGGTATAATTAAATACATTTCATATCACTAGATGAAATAATTTTTGGGATATTAACTAAACAATATATCATGGGTGGAGACTCATAGGTATTTGAGACACATTTTCATGGTGTACTCCCATGGAAATATCTAGTGTAGGACATTATAATTATGAGGCACACCAATAATAATTTCACATTATTATGTTTCATTTCATGTTACAATATGTGGACATTTGTATTCATCCATATACATTAATATTATTATTAATGAGTATTATAAGTTTCAAATTATAATGTATTGAATAAAACCATGACAAACATTGTTTGTGGAATGGTAGGATATGTTGTGTGTCACACAAGTTACATTTCATTAACGAATAATATGTCAATGGATTTTTTTTCCTTCTGTTATTTGAAAAATGTTGATATACCTAGCTCGTTAGTATAAATTATATACCCTAAATAAGTCCCTAAATGTGGTGTTCTATAAGGAAGTTTTATTTTTTGAATTTAAAAATAAGATACACAAGGGAAATCAGTTGATGGAACCATGATGGAAATTTCTTGATTTGAGATATCATGATAAAGGAATTATATTATACAATAATAATATATATGTGGAATAATTTCACCATAACATTAACCTATTTCAATGTTGGTTCCTTTTAAATTTTTTAGACATAAAACATGGACGTAGGGCTACATTTTCTAATTCCAATGAGAAATAGTTCTAGAGGGTCACACATTAAGTGTATCCAAGATCTTAGTTATACAATTTTTTTTTGATATTTATCAAGTTGAATAATATTATTCACGCACATGGTACAAATTATCATGTTGAATAATATTATTCACGCACATGGTACAAATATTATTCATGTTTTCTTGATCACTTACATTTTATCACCAATTATTCAAGGAAATATTATGTGAGAGGAATATTTTGTAAATATTTATCTTACATTTAATGTGTATAATATTGATTTATTTATTGAATAATAATTCAGTGATATGTATTTATTAAACATATACTCATTATCCAATGCCCGATAAATATTGTGGAGAAATGGAAGACTGAAATTAATGGTCTGGGTAAAAAATATACTAAATGTTATTTTAATAAATTTTTTAATTAAATCAATGTGTTTATAGCATGTTATAAAAATAATTGTAATATTATTAATATTATAGATAGGGGTTATGCATGGATTGTATAAAAAATTGGGTTTAGTTGATATTATTATTTTCTAAACCTTGATGCATATTAATCAAATTATATTATTTTTTCAATAGATCGAATTCATTATTTTGTTTATAGTGATATCTTGAGAAAATCCTATAAAAATCCATATAGAGATCCCACTCCATGAATTCTATCATGAATTGTGAGAGTCATCCCACTCCACTGCTCTCATGTATAGTGATTTAAGATAACACTTACCCGAAATGATTGTCAAGATCACCAATAGTGATCAAGGAAATAATTAGTATTTTTCATGTTATCACCTAGAGATTCATATGACGATGCATAGAGGTTCATGGAACAAGTGTGGATCATCGTTGGATAGAATTTATTCTTTATTTATACAATACTATAACAGCACATTGTAGAGACATTTTATCAACCATCAACAAAGATATAATTCATAAAAGATTTTTCTTTAATATAATAAATTAATTAAAAGTAATTTAGGATGATATTTTGCATTAGTTTCAGTAATTTTCCATTTTCTGTATTCTTTGATTCAATTATTTTCATCACAAAATATATCATGATGTAAATAATTGATTAATCATCGATCAATAAAAGAATATGAGTTGGTAATGCCCCATCCATGGCTTCCCCTACACCCCAAGCCTTAAAATACTAGCTTCAATAGGCCCTAATTTGTTGTCTTGTATAAAGGGTATATCGGTCACAAACATGGGAGGAATTTCCCTATATATGTTTATGGAGAAATAGATTAGAATGATAAATGTCAAAAAAAACATCGTTAATAACCCAAAATAAATTCCAATATGTAAAATTTCATATGTATATTTAAATAAAAATACAATTATCAAAATTAAGACTATGTATAAACCAAAAACACAAAAAACTTCTCAAAGCCGCTCAATTACACATTTGTGCTGGAAATGTCTAAATTGATCCAAAATATTACCATATTTAACTAAGGAGAAATTAATACACATATAAGTAGGGTATTATGTTTATACATAACTAGACCCCCTATAAACTTTTGTGGAAAATATAAAACAACAATTTTAAATCCTTGTGAATAAAAAAATGAAACTAAATTTTTATCTACACTATTAACTACATTTCCCCATTATTTCCATGTATCACATATCAAGTAACACATATATGTAAATAATTCTATATAAAAGTAATATATAAATATATAGGGTTACCTCTCTTCCACTTCTCCATTGATTTTTCACACTCACACACAAACAATTACGCAATTTCCTTATACCCGTATTAAATCTTTATAATCCCCATGAAACATTATAACAACCATTACCATATCATGTGCATCTCAATATCTCATCATCATCATATCCCAATAATAACAGATTGAATATTTGGAATCCACTACTTCATGTGTACATTCATTTTAGGTTAATCAATAACAACCCAAAAATTTACACCACTGGGAATCTATAAACTCCACATATATAAACATATATGTGCTATACCTCAAACCATTAGAACTTGTTCATAGATGTATAGTAAAACTGTGTTCCATTACATCCCTAGTAGTTATTCACCCTATAGATTAATACATTATAGCATCAAATATCCCTACTAATATATGTTTTGTAGGAGATTATGGGAGAGGGAGATATATGTAATCTATACCCTCACAATCCCATATGTTTGAGAAAGAACCCCGAAAATAATTGGGTATCAATTTCCCTATAGATGTTAATGGAGTATAATATGAAATTAAAAAAAATACTACCAAAAATAATCATGCTAAGGGAACTACCTACATGTAGACTCGTCTACAACTGTTATCAGATAGAGCCTCCAACTACCACTGCTAAGGGCTAGATATTAGATAAATATAAAAACCTAAAGTTCATTATTAATCAAATATTTTAAAACGAATGAACACAAAAAAATATTTTTGAACATTGATAATTGAATCTACTTCAAAAATGTGCCAATGGAACAATTAATTATATTTCTTTTTTTTTCACGATTTCATCATTATTTTTCAACACCATGAACCACCCCTATTAATCATTAGACAACTTATAATTTCCTGAAGCTTTTAGTTAATCTACGAAACAACCTAATATAAATTTTATGAATTTTATCTCATAATTTTCTATAAACAAACTGAATCAATAAGTTGTATACTAATAATGTAAACATCATTAGGCTAGTTGATAATAAAATATATATCTAGAAAGATTAAAAATATCAGTGAGAAAACCTCTCTCTAAACTCCACTAATTTGAATGGTACCCAACACCATTAGACATAACAAAATCATAATGACGTTTATGAAATCCCCCATCCATGCATCCTATGACCCTTTTCCATCAACCTTAAAATATATCATTAAAACAATGACCCCTTGGTCTATTGTTCATTACTCTTCAATATTTTAAAATAGAACAATATCATCAAGAAAAAATAAAGGATTCAAATCCCAATATCACACATGAATTTCAAATGTATTTTTGGCACGAATGAAAAGAATATAAGTGAATGGAATTGTTGTATTTAAGTATCCCATAATAATGAATAACATATATCTTTCATAAAAATTTATTCATTGACTAAAAATCATTTTAATTACAATTTTAATTAAATATTTCACTAAAATATGATATTCATAAAATGAATCCTATTGGAATGTATAACCATATATAACCATAAATGTGAATATTATCTTAAGAATTATTACCCTTGTATATTGAAATGCATGATTAGAAGTTTAAAATCATATCATCCATCATTCATCATTTATTATGTTTGGGATTTATGATTTTTTGTTTTATGGAATTAACAATTATTATCAAACAACAACAACAAAAATACCAAATATATATCACAAAATCTTAGTAAAAATCAAGAGGATGTTTAAAATAAAAAACCACATGTGTCAACGAAAACAACCCTTAATTAAATTTTATAACTAAATTATTAAATTACCAAAATCATGGTGTAATTTCCATTTCAATTAATTAATTCTAATAATTATAAATAATCATCATTATATGAAAAAAACAATATAAAAATATTTGAAGAAGTGATATCTTTTCATTTTAATATATTGATTTAAAAAGCCTAAGCATTTTAGCTATGATATGTGATTAATGTTTTAATTATATTGATTCATTAAAGGAAATAAAATTATACCATGGAATGTGATTTATTGAAATGAATATATTAGTTACTGTCATATAACCATTCTTTTTATATTTATAATTATCCCTATTATTGATTAAATATTCAACATGTGATTGATTTTCTAGATTATTATCTTGTTATGAACAATTATATACATTTTGAAAATTAAAATATCTTGTTTTATTCCAACTTTTAGATAATAAATAGGGAATTAATAGATCTCCTAACATGTTTAAAATTTCACTATTATACTAGAATTTATGGTAAATAAAGGAGAAACTATTATAAAGAATATACTATCAATACCAATATAAAATCTCCAAAAACATTTTTCCAAGACATAGATATATCAATCCATGGTATTTTAGGTCTGCAGTTCATGGGTAGAGGGTAATTAGAGGAACATAGGTGGGAAATCGTTTTTTAGTGAAGGGAAAATTTTATCCAAGATATATTTGGACCTCTCTTTATATATGATATCTAAAATCCTTCTCACAACCTAGTGAACTCCTATAATACCCATTGTGTTCTCAGTCATGTAATGATCCAATTTTAAACATCTCTGAATGTTGTAGATTTCATTAAATTAAAAATCTTATAATTTTTTTTCCTTCCACAATGGCCTCCACTATGGCCTGGTGTAGGATAAGAATCCATTTTCCTTGGCACATTTATCATTATGGATTGGCGATCTTCACACATCCCATTTCTAATAGCGGGACTCACTGAACACCATGACCAGCATGCGTTCATCAAAACAAAGTCCTAGGTTATTTCCTTATTCAATTTCTTATAGGGGAAACACCATGGAAATATACTGTGTAATCCATCTTAACTAACCATTTCACATATCTTTGTACACTCTTGCTTCAAAAATCCAACTCCATAGCCAACTATAAAAAACTCTTTTAAAAAATGGCCAACCCCATACACATGTAGCCATGAAATCTTCAAAATATTTAGAAGCATGACATAGAGACCCTTTAAGGTGGAAAAATTATTTTCTACCTACCCGAACTCCTCCAAATATATATAAAACATAAAAGGAAGAACATTACTAATGTACAACATTAAAATATTTATGTTATACATTTATTTTCTTGTAAATATTTACTCTTTAGGTGTTTAATGAAATTTATAAAATTTGTAAATTAAATAATAATTTATTATTGATGAATTTATAATTATTTATTTATAAAAAATAACATAAACATAGTGATTTATAAAAATGAAAAATAGTATTTTTTTTCTCATATGATATTTTTGATTAAATGTGTTGATTTATACATAAAATAAAGACCCCGAGATTACCATCTTATATTATAAATCATTGAATTTTATGAATATATACACCATGAATTATAAATGTTGGATATTATAACATTATTATTATTTTCAAAAACTAAACGAACTATTTTTATATATTGAATAGTTCTCAGGATATATTTATAATCATTATTCATATTTCCCCAATTTATTTTTATTTATGTGTATGGAAATTGATTATTTTGAGTTTAATTAGGTTTTTTTTAATATAATAAGTTTCTATTTCTATAAACTGTATTTGATGTTTGGATATGAGTTATATGATATATTATATTATATTAATATTTGATGTTCTAAAATTTGAATCGTATACTCATATCCATTTTGAAAACATCTTGGAATCCTTGGCTAGATTTGTTTGAAAGTGAGTAAATATTTCTATAATACCATAGTGTTATGCTCAAGAAAATATCCAATAGATAATTGATTCCTTGTCTAGGGGGTTTCACCAAAATTTGATAGAGAGGGGGGTTTTGGGTGTATATGTTTTAGGATAACATCACAGGAGAGTTAGGTTTCTATATTGTATGATCGCATCATTGTCTTACAGATGCTTCCACCCAAGACAATTCCTAGATTATCTCTTTTGTTCATAGGTATTCTCCCTGTGACTATATTTATATGAATTATATTTTAATATATGATGATTAAAATTTTATTTTGTCTTACACAATTTAAAAATGTTGATTTTTTAAATTTTCATTATTGATATCCAACAATTCCACTATGAATAATGGGATATATTTTTTTATGATTACTTTCATTTATCATTTTACAATGTTTTATAATATTTATAGTCTGGTTAATGTATTTATTCAAGAAATTTTCCTTCTTATTTGATGTAATTAATAAAATCCATTTTGTTATCATGGTAACTTATGTATTTTAATTATATTCCACAAGTGTTTTATTTTAATGTGTTTTCAAAAATAATTTGACATCACAGTCTTAACATAATATAAAGCCAATTTTATTTATGAATGTGAACATACATTTACTTTCCAATAAGGTTTCATACCTAAGGAAATCTCCTTCCATGATAATGAATTATTCCTTTTCAAATTAATTTCTATTATATCCTTCATATATAAATATATTTTGAGAAACATATTAAAAAGATAATGGTTTTATAAAAAATGGATATAGATTTTCACTATTGTAAATTAATCTCATAAAATTAAAATAATATTGTGCCTAGATGTATTTAAATCTAGCATTTCTAGGGTTTTTTTTATAAATTAGACTTGTAGAAAATGGTGTAGAATCCTAATAATAATAACTAATAAGTCCCTCTATATATGAATTATGTTTCAGTATTCATGTTTAAATGATTATATTGGTAAATTTATGTTCCAATAATAGTTCTATTAGATGATGATGTATATTTTTAAATAAGGGAGAACGTAACAAGTGATTTGTGTTTTATTATGACATAAAGAGTGATAGTATTATCTCTTATTTGGAAAATTATATTTTTTATAAATTTTGAAACTTTTATATATATTTCGATATCATTTCGTTAATTCAAACTAAATGTCATTTTGGATTCATTTTTATCTTCTTATATAAAATCTGGTCATATATTCGATTTACTACATTTATATTAATGATGTTTGCTATATATTTTATTGTTATAATAATATTTCATAATTATATTATACCTTGTTTTTACATTTCATTTTAAAAACTATTCATATCATATGGATTCTTCATCAAATATAGGGAGTGGTATGAAAATTCTGTTGCGAGAATTCGATCATTTAATTTATTATTATTTTTGTAAAATTATACCCAAACTATAATTTTGATTCCTCAAACACATATTTATTGTCCAAGGTGATATTGAACTCGCCAAAAATATTATAGTGAATAGGCTCTTGTATCAGGGTTGGGTGTCCCACAATGGATTCTTACAATTTTATTAAATTATATACATCAATCCCTTGGACTATTTATAATTTTTAAAAAATAATTTCCATGAAAATTTCTGTTACCATAAAACATATTCTCTATTCAACCCTTTCACATTGCCAATAAATATTACATATAAAACCAAATGTGATGGTTTCCACTCTATCCATTTTAGATTCAAAATAATCTTTAACTGAATAATGAATTTATTTTATATTCAAAATAAATTTTCAAAACTTTTCATATTATACAATATTATATCACAATATTAAATCTATCTTAAAAAATAGTATAAAATTACCTTTATGCTTTTGTTATAGTGATTTTCATTTTTTATATTCTAAAAAATATTAAATCTTAAAAAAATTATATACCTTTCTTCATGAGTACTTCATTACACTAGTAGTAAACATTTTCATGGAACATTACCTAATTTAAAAAACACCATGTCACCCATTCGATAGTATATTGAGTGTTCACAATGATCATTTTAGAAATATATTCCGTTATATTTTTTCACTACACCAATGAAAAAAATTATCAAAATAAATTAAATGGGGTCAACTACCTTAATGAAATACTCAAAATTATCTTTATAGATTACTATAGTTTAATTAAAATCATTTAGTACAAAATAAACAAGAATGATATGTTTAATGGTCCTTTTAGGTATACAAATACTTTTTCTAACTAGTGGATTTTAAATTATGTTTACACTATTAATAGGAATGTTTCTAGGTATTATTTAATCATATCTTTACAATCTTCATCTAGAATCATAAATCTTCTCGTCAATTATTTCCCCTCCAATTCTTTATCGAAAATGTTGATTTCTAGTCAAATCGATCTTAATAAGTACTCATATCCATGTTAAAATTTACATTTTTCTACATTTAATTTTTATTCAAAATATCTTCTCAATTTAAAACACTTCCTTCTATATTGAAGATCTAGTATAATAATAATCGTAAAAAATTTACCATTTAAATTAAAATGAATTTGATAATCCCAAATAAACCAAGAATCCTTTCAATATTTTCCCTTTCTAGTACGAGTTATAAGTGTGAAATACAAATTTATATTTCCATACCATTGTAGTGATGATCATAAATATCAAAAAACATAAATTTTTCCAAAAACATGGTCCCTCAATCTCACATCCATAACATAATTATATATTAATTAAATAAAAATACACCAAATATATTCCATCTTCTCCAAATTATTTTGGATTCATTTTTATTCAATAGTCTCACTAAAAAATATCTAAAATATAATTTATAGTTTTATTGGATTTTGTAGTGAAATCTATATCATTTGAAATAATCATGATATTATATATCTCATGATAAATATGATTTGAAAGTTATTATCAGAACAAAAAATTTGTATGGGGTAAAATTCAATTATTGCTGCTCTCAAAATGTCATAGGGAAGTATAGTTTATCTCCTATTTGAGTTATTACTAGATTCAAGCCCCCTTAATTCATTTCTTAGGTGAGTTCTATATGAATCACTAATAAAAATTTACTTTTATTTATATACAAAAAACTACTCTAGGATCATTATAATATGACTTTTTCCATATCAATAAAACAATATATAAATCATGGGGTTTTATTATATAACAATCCATGAGATCAATAATCAAAATAAATTATTTTGTAGTTTAATTTCCTTATATTGAATCAAAATGACTATTTGAAACATTAATTTCCCTTCGAATCATATATCCCACCACACACTCCCAATGTTATTTGGTATGCTTGATTAGAATAATTCCACTCTAATTCCCACAATTTAAAATATATAATTTTTTTCATACATAATAAATATATAAATATTCTACCATTCTGTTGTTGATTTTAGATTTAAAAATCTCATTAAATTTTCAATTGAGATAATTAATACACTAAATCCCAGAATTATTTAACACTTCAACATAGATGAGATCTAGCTCAAACTCCGTGTAAATTTTCTATTATTCTTATGTAATCATTATCCTAAAAAATTATACTTTTAAATGAGAGATGTATTTTAGTTCCTACCTATAAATAGATAAATTATATAAGTGAAATGTATTAATAATTTCTTCATTAGATAAATCATTTCATTAAAATCCTAAAATTTTATTAATTTTTAATTTATAAAAACTAAACATCATTATTCAACATTTATATAGCAAAACAATACATAAATATATATATTTTTCTCTCATCCACTACAAAAGAATTAAATTTTTTACACCATAATTTTTATGTAATGAATGGTATAAAACATTAAAAACATGATATTTTTTCTTACAATATACCTTTTTAGATTTTATATTTTCATCACGATGATATTGTATTCACATTTTTTTCCTTTTTTTTAATATGTAGTTTAATTTTTTATTCAATTCAATGATGTATATTAATTTATAAACACTCATCTGTAATTTACGATGATTTAAAAAATAAATTGAGTTATTGTGTTTTCTAAACTTGATTGTTTTCCTTTAACATAGTTCAATATTATTCCATGATCCACTGTTATATTACTTATCTTAATTTTCTCATAAATTGATTTAATTTTCATGAAATTGTTTATTATGATAAATAATGATTACTACAGGATAATTCATCATTTTAATATATATTTTTCAAATTAAATAATAAAATTAATGAATTGTATTAAATATTAGAGAGAATAATTCATTTCATACAGCTAGTACAATGAAATTCCATTATATTTCATCAAATAACTAAAATAAAATTTCATTTAATATATGTTTTATACTCTTAAAAAAAATTATTTCTCAAATAAAGTGACAAATATTTTTATGTTGTTATCAAATATTAATTTTAGTTAAATTAACCATTATTATAAAAATAAATAATCATACTTTCATCTCAATTTCTATTCAAATATGATACTAATATAGTTAATGAAAATCACTACTCTAGCCTCAAAAATTTCCTTATTCTTGTATTTGTGACTGTTATTTAAAAACATATAATTATATTTGTAGCATTTTATAATCTAATAAACCATTTCACATTGATAAAAATATATATTTTTAATTTTATTTTTAAAACTCACTAATAAATTATCAATACTATTATAATAATATAATTTGATTAAAAAAACCTCTAAACTTTCCAATTTATTTTTATATAATTGTTGATATAAGAGATAATACCTCTTCAACATTATAGTTATTACCAGGTTTTTTAAATCAAAAGATAACATTCCATTTATATTCATTTGATTTTTGTGACTATATATTTCCTTAATATATGTTTTATTATATCTTATTAGCTTCTATTTCTCCAAAAAAAAATTCAAAAAATTATTCAAATAATATAATCTAAATTATAAAAATGTCATTCATAAAGATCCATTCCATCAATATTTCATCAAAACAGAAATGTAAACAATATTGATATGATTTTTTGGGTGTTATAAGAAATCAATAGAAATAACAAAATTCATATAGATAATTATAATTTACCTTTTTCTCCAATAACAATTATAGAATCCCTAATGGTTTAATAAGATAGGGTAGGGATGGTTATGGAGTAGTGCACACATTTTCAATATCAGTTTTAGGATTTTTACTGAAATCAAACTTTACTGCTGGTTAAGGAGAATACAAATAATTTTTTTTATTTTTATTTTATTAATTATTTTACTAATATAATAAAATATATTTCATAAACACATAAATTAAGAAAATATTATGTGTAACGAACCAAAGTTTCATTAATGGAAATCCCTCTTGATCTAATTAAATGACTCTTTATGAAAAAATGTTTTTATAAGATGTTACCTTCTTTGGTTTTATGTTAAGAATTGTGACCGTTGTTAATATAGCCTATGAACAGTGATCAAATGATTAGTAGAAATATAAGGCTTTAACAAACCCAATTTTGCACAGACAAAGGAAGAGATGGCCTCATCTAGTAGAATTTCCCCATATGAAGACCATTTGTCAGAGCTCGGAAAAGAGGTGGCATCCTTGGGCTTCGCCCTTGACCAAGCCCAAGATGAGCTTTATAATGTCAAGCTCGAACATGACCATCTACGGGAAAAGTGGAAGTTGATTGAAATTACCACTCGAACGATGTTATCCAAGCCACCCCAAGAGTCTGTCACCATCGCACACCTTACCTTTAGGTCTTATGCTGCTGTTTTAAGGGGTTATGTAACAAATAAGTAGTACTATGTTCATGTATATTATTTTTTTATATAATAATGAATATAATTTCTAGTCATTTTTTATACATTATAAATAGTTTTTAAAGTACAAATTGTGTTTTTAGTTATTATCTAATTAAGAAATATATTTTATTAAATTAATGGATTTTTTGAATTAAATAATATATTAATAAAAAAATAATATTATTATTAAATTAATTTTTATTAAATATAAATGATCTTATAATTTTATGAATGAAATTAAAATTTTTATTAAAGATTGAAATCCATTTCTGTCAAAACCTGTGAATTTTCGATAAATGTCAGTTTTTATTTTAAAAGTGAAAATTCAAATATTTAGAAAATTATTTAGATAAAATAAATGCAATTTATGGAATCAGGACGTCGAAATTATCCAACGGTGATTTTTTCATAATTTTCTGAGACAGTCAAATTTTTGGGTAAAAATTAAATACCGTTTAAATATATAATGTGTTTTAGGACATCATAATGACCCAATGGTGATGTTATAAAATACTATAATCCTTATGTTCGGACAATATATATTTTATCATTAAAATAATGTGATTTTGGGTTTTTTTTTACTTACTTTTCAAAGCATTAATGAACCCCAAAAGACATATTCAACACTTTTCCTTTTTAAATTAATTTCAATGGGAGTGTGACTCACCTCCACATAAGCAACCCTAATATTTTAATATGTTAGGACCTTGGCCTTCTAAAATATTTTTTCCTATTTCCTTTTCCAGAAACCATGGGCAAAAACCATGAGATGTTTTGTGGTTTGGATTAGTTTAATATAAGGGGTCCCAAACCTAAATAATAAAGAATTCTCTCACCTTTCCTATATAAACCCACCAAAACTCCCACTTCCTCCCCACTAAAATCCTTTGGAGTTAGTCCAACCTCTACCCTAATCTCTCTATAATCCTACCAAGGTGCCCCAATCTCCCACGAAGCCTCTCACAAGCCTCTCTCTTGCCTTTGGAAGCACACTTCCAAGTAAGGGTTTTTTTCTTCCTTTCTCATTTTTGTCAATTTTTTTTAAGTTGTATTTCCCTTTTAATTTAAATCATTAATGTTGGGGTATGGTTTTGAACCTCCCCATAGTTCCTTCATATTTTTTTAATGATTGGATACCCCTTTCTCTCCAATTAAATTCCTCCCATGTACACCCATTACTATGCCGAAATTCCGAAAGGAACTTCTCTCTCTTCTATTACATTCAAGCAATAATTTTGTATCATGAATCTAAATTCCATTACAATTGTTGTAAAATGTATCTATATGACCTCATTATTTTCCATTACATGTTAATATGATGAGGAACCCCTTTCTCTCTCATCAACCATTTTTTATGAATTCTTATGTCACGCCGTTACGATGCCGAAATTGCACCGATTTTCTAAGACAATGCCATTGTGTAGTGGATACCATTCACATTTCTCCATCAAGGGTATCCACCTTTATCCACCTTTACTTATTGATTACAAAGTTTCATGTATTAATTCCACATTCCATTATCGTGGAATAAATGATTATGTGTTATGAATCCCTGTTTTATGATCCATGTGGCACACTTATGCATGAAATGAAATGTTTTAAGAAGGGTGCGCCCTTATAGCGCTCCAATTCATTGGGTAAAGTATAGTATCCTGATACGTCATGTGCAATGAGTCTTGACTCATTCTAATTCAAGTGCAATGAGGTTTTACTCGTGCTTCATGTGCAATGAGGGTTTACTCATGCTTCATGTGCAATGAGCCTGGGCTCACGCTAATTCAATGTTAAGTGTTGTTGCCACATTTCTATGTTATGATTATCATGATTTATCATGCCTTTATGTTCATGTTTGTATTATTCTCTATTTACATGCCTATTGCCTAACATGTATTGTACTCCTCATGTTATTCCATGTGTGCTCCCTTACTGGTCTTTATAGCTCACCCTTTTCTTATGCATGTCCTCAGGTTATCCAATGAAATGCTAAGTATGTGGGAATGTAGTGGTCAGGTAAAGGAAGTTTTCAATAAAGATGTTGTATTTCATGTTTTAAGTTTTTATGTAATGATCCTAAGCCCCAAAGACAATAAACCTCTTTATCTTCTTTGTTGTATCAAGTGAAGTCTTATGTAATAAAGCATGTTTAAGTTGTAATAAAAAGCAGGGTTTTCATAGTTTGTATCAGAAGATAGGTTTTGTTATTTTTGGGATTAGGATTAGAAAAAAAAACATAGTAAAGACTTAGAGATAAGATTAAGTATAACAAAAACATCCCTATGATTGGGTAAGTATTGTGTAAGTGGTTTATCAAGAAAATACATCCCTGTTTGGATACGAGCAGGTAGAGGCGGATCTGGCACAGAAGTATCCTAGGGGTAAAACCCGAAAACACCCCTTTGAGCTAGACTGGAACGAGAACTGGTGCACGACAATGGTCCTTGCTGCACTCATGGTTAGAACACTACCAGGGGATATGATTTGGTAAATTCACAAGCTTATTATGAACCCCTATTAAGGGAATTAAAAAAAATCCCCTAAGAATATATGTTCAAAAGTTGATCATGAAAATCCTAGATTGAAGCCTATAGACTCATGAGTTATGGAAATAAAAGTTTATTTATAAGTCATCAACTTTTGTCTTTGGATTACCCTTTATGTATTACCCCTAACTTCCCTTTTATTCCATCCAATGGCAGGTAATATGAGGACTCAGGCTAACAACCGTTGTGAAGATCAGTGTGATGACTATACTAATGAGATTCCAAATCCAATGGGAGCGGGAATCGCAAACTTTTTCATGCTTCCCTCTTAGATAACTCAAGTTTTGAATAGAAATATGGGTCAAGAGGAACGTCCAACCCCCCCTATGAAAGAACAAGTCGTTATCGAGAGCTTCATGAGACAAAGGCCTCCTACTTTTTGTGGATCATCCGATCCCACGTTCGTTGAACAATGGATCAACTCCATTAAAATGATATTCTCTATCCTCCAATGTTCTGAACAAGAGAAGTTTCTCCTGGATGCTTATCTTATGGAGGGTTAAGCTGATCAATGGTGGACGTTGATCAAAAATACGAAGCCTGAGGAGGAGATTGAGGCTTTGGAATGGAAGGAATTCTAGAAGATGTTTCTCGATAAATATTTTCCTCGCACCCTCTGGCTTAAGATGGAAAGGGACATCCTTTCCCTCAAGCAAAAAGATGAAGAATCAGTTGGAGCGTATGAGGAAAACATCACAAGGCTTGCACGATACACTTTCGTCTTTGTCGTTACCCCCGAATGCAAGGTTGACCGCTTATTTGGTGGGCTGAAACCTAGCTTGCGGAAATCATTAGCGATCCGTGACTCTGACAGCTATGAGGAAATTGTCTGATATGCCCTCAAGGTCGAAATGGAGATCGGAGTATCACAGGGGTATCATGGGGACAAGAAGGGTAAGGTAGACTTCAATTCTGGTGGTCCGATGGATAAATCCAACGGCGCTAAGAAGTTACAGCACCCCACTTGCCAAAAGTGCGGAAAGAAGCACCCTGGAAATTTCCATAAGGGGAAGAGAAAATGCTTTTGGTGTGGAAGAGAAGGGCACCTAGCTGTTAACTATTGGCAAGAAGGACCCGCGGCTGTGACAGAGGAGAGTAACGCTCCGTTCGAACCTCAACACATTGTTCAATGCTATAAATTCAAAGAACCGGGTCATTTTGAAAATCAGTGCCCTAATCCAAGGGTTATCGGAGGCAACCATCAACCTCCAAGACAGCAAGGAAGAGCTTTTTCCATCACTTCTGCCGAAGTAAACCCCGACAACGAAGTGGTGATAGGTACACTAGTTAATCATTCAAGAATAGTGAACGTACTTTTTTATTCAAGTTCTACGCATTCTTTTATATCTCAAAAGTTTAGTAGAACAATCCTAGCACTACCACAAATCATGGAACTAAAGATGTCGGTGAGTACGGAAAATGGGGAAATCATTGCATCCCATGTGTATAAGTCCTCCCCTGTTATAATCTCTTTATTGAATTTCCCAGCGAACCTCTTCATACTCCCCCTGGTGTAATTTGATGCAATTCTTTTCATGGAATGGATTTCCTTATATAGAGCCAACATAAATTGTCGGGAGAGGGAAATCACACTCCGTATAGAGAATCGACCCCCGATTCATTACAAGTGTCAGGAGGAAGATGAATCTCCTTTAGCTCCATCATCTCAAGCATGGATATTACTGCCCTATGATCATGCGTATTTGGCTCAGATGATTGAGTCCAAAGAAGAAACCATCCTTGAATAAATGCCTATTGTGAGGGAATTCGCAGAAATGTTTCCCGAGAAACTTCCTGGTCTTCCTCCTAGAAGAGATGTTGAGTTCTCAATTGAACTTATACCTGGGGTGTTACCAATATCCAAGACTCCATATAGAATGGTTGTTGTTGAGCTTGAAGAGATGAAGAAACAACTACAAGAGAATATGGATAAAGGGTTTATAAGCTCAAGTGCTTCACCATGGTGTGGACCGGTCCTCTTCGTCAAGAAGAAAGATGGGTCAATACTGCTCTGCATCGATTATCGTGAACTTAAAAAAATCACGATAAAGAACAAGTATCTTCTCCCAAGAATCGATGACTTGTTTGATCAGCTACATGGAGCACAATTCTTCTCAAAGGTGGATTTGAGTTTGGGATATTATCAATTAAGGGTGAATAAGGAAGATGTCCCCAAGACTGCTTTTCATACAAGATACGGGCACTATGAATTTATAGTAATGCCTTTCGGACTCACCAATGCTCCATCAATCTTCATGGACTTAATGAATAGATTCTTTAGAGATTACCTTGAAAAATTTTTGGTAGTCTTTATAGATGATATTCTAATATACTCCAGAACCAAAGAGGATCATGAGGAGCATTTAAGAACTGTACAAGAGACGTTGCGCAAGGAGAAGCTCTATGAATAGTACAACAAGTGTGATTTCTGGTTGAAGGAAGTCTCATTCTTGGGCTATATCATCACAAGCAATGGGATATCCGTGGATCCCTCCAAAACAGATGCAATTGAGGGACGGCTGAGGCCAACATCGGTAACAGATATCCGTAGCTTCTTGGGGTTAGATGGATATTATCGACGATTTGTGAGAAATTTCTCACGATTGTTCAACCCTCTTACCAAGCTAACTCGAAAGGGATTAAAGTTTTCTTGGAGTGATGAATGCGAAGAAAGCTTCAAGGAGTTGAAAAGGAGGATTATCACTGTGCCCGTGCTCACTTTACCCACATGTGGGGAACATTTTGTGGTATTCAGTGATGCCTAAAAGAAGGGCTTAGGTTGTGTATTGATGCAGAATGATATAGTGATATCATATGCCTCAAGGAAGTTGAAAATCCATGAGTGAAACTATCCAACGCATGATCTGGAGTTGGCGGTGGTGATCTTTGCCTTGAAAATCTGGCAGCATTATCTCTATGGACAGAAATGTGAGATATATACTGACCACAAGAGTCTTAAATATATATTCACACAGAAAGATATTAATATGCGCCAGAGAAGATGGATAGATCTCTTCAAGGATTATGACTGTTCAATACATTACCACCCTGGGAAAGTGAACAAGGTGGCAGATGCCCTAAGTAGAAAGGATCTAGTGATTCTGTCAATGATGAGAATTGAGAAGGATCCAATATTCTTAGACTTGATGAAGATGGACGTGGGAATCATAAAAAAGGGAAAATCATCAATCCTTTCACAAATGATTGATCAAACATCTCTTTTGGAAAGGATAAAGGATTCTCAAGAGGATGATGTGGGAATTCAAAAAAAGTGGAAGCTATCAAAAAGGGAAAATCCTCGGATTTTAATTTTAATGAAGAAGGAATTGTGCGGTTTGGGAAAAAAATATGTGTTCCATCAAGTCTGAAGCTGAAGAAAGAACTTTTGGATGATGCACATAGTTCAAATTTCTCTATTCACCCAGGGAGCACAAAGATGTATCGAGATCTCTGAGAAAACTTTTGGTTGGATATATGAAGAAGGAGATCACTGAATATACATCAAAGTGCCTGGTGTGTCAGCAAGTGAAGGAAGAGAGGCAGAAGTCTAAGGGGATGATGCAACTATTTCCCATACCAGAATGGAAATGGGAGAACATCACCATGGACTTTGTCACCGGACTTCCAAGGACATCCAAAGGCAACAATGAAATATGGGTTGTTGTGGATCGTCTCACAAAGACTTCACACTTTATTGCTATTCGAGAAGATTTCTATTTGGATCAACTGGCACGGAAATATATCAGAGAAGTGGTAAGGTTGCATGGAGTACCACTATCTATTGTGTCTGACTGAGATCCAAGATTCACCTCTAAGTTTTGGAAGAGTCTTCAACATTCTCTGAATACTGAACTGAACTTCAGTACGGCCTATCATCCTCAAACTGATGGCCAATCCGAGCGGGTTATCCAAACACTTGAGGATATGTTGAGAGCATGTTCAATAGACTTTAAAGAAGGATGGGATCAACATCTTCCTCTGGTTGAGTTCTCTTATAATAAAAGTTTCCACTCGAGCATCCAAATGGCACCATATGAATCCCTGTATGGGAAAAGGTGCAGATCACTGGCATGTTGGGATGAGGTCGGTGAACGTAAGCTGCTTGGACCCGAAATGGTCGAAGAAATGGTAGAGAAGGTGAAAACCATTCAGTAGCATATCCAGGAAGCCCAGAGTCGACAGAAGAGTTATGTAGATAATCGTTTATGAGCCCTTGAATTTAATGTTGGAGACATGGTGTTTCTAATCATATCTCCATGGAAGAAGGTCATGAGGTTTGTAAAGAAAGGTATGTTAATTCAAAGGTACATCGGCCCCTTCGAGATTCTTGATCATGTTGGGGATGTGGCCTATCGACTAGCACTTCAACCTACCATGGCCAAGGTGCATGATGTCTTTCATGTATCCCTCTTATAGAAGTACATACTGGACCCTTCACATGTACTCTCTTCTGAGGTGGTACAATTGGAAGATGATCTTTATTATGAGGAGCAACCAGTGAAGATATTAGAACATAGAGAAAAATTTCTACGAAATAAGACAATGAACCTCATCAAGGTGTTGTGGAAAAACCACAAGTTTGAAGAAGCAACATGGGAGTCGGAGGATATGATGAAGTTGAGTTACCCACATTTTTTTTAGTGTGGGAAAAGGAAAAATTTCGAGGGAGAAATTTCTTAAGGGGGGAATATTGTAACGACCCAAAGTTTCATTAATGGAAATCCCTCATGATCTTATTAAATGTCTCTTTATTAAAAAAAATTTATAAGATGTCAAATTCTTTGGTTTTATGTTATGAATTTTGACCGTTGTTAATATAGACGTTGAACAGTGATCACGTGATTAGTATAAATATAATGCTTTAACGAAACCAATTTTACTCTGACAAAGGAAGCGATGGCCTCATCCAGTAGAATTTCCCCATACGAAGCCCATTTTTTGGAGCTCTGAAAAGAGGTGGCATCCTTGGTCTTCACCTTTGACCAAGCCCAAGCTGAGCTTCATTATGTCAAGCTCGAACGTGACCGTCTATGGTAAAAGTGGAATTTGATTGCAATTACCACTCGAGCGATGTTATCCGAGCCACCCCAGGAGTATGTCACCATCGCACACCTTACCCTTAGGTCTTATGCGACTGTTTTAAGGGGTTATGTAACAAATAAGTAGTACTATGTTCATGTAAATTATTTTTTATATAATAATGAATATAATTTCTATTCATTTTTAATACATTGTAAATAGTTTTTAAAGTACAAATGGTGTTTTTAGTTATTATCTAATTAAGAAATCTATTTTATTACATTAAGGGATTTTTTTGAATTAAATAATATTTTAACAAATTATTATTATTATTATTAAATTAATTTTTATTAAATATAAATTATCTTATAATTTTATGAATGAAATTAAAAAATTTATTACGGTTTGAGAGCCATTTCGGTCAAAACCCATGAATTTTCGATAAATGTCAGTTTTTATTTTAAAAGTAAAAATTCACATATTTAAAAAATTATTTAGATAAAAAAATGTCATTTCTGGAATCAGGACGTCGAAATTATCCAATGGTGAATTTTTCATAATTTTCTGAGACAGTAAATTTTTTTTAAAATTAAATACAGTTTAAATATATAATGTGTTTTATGACATCATAATGACCCAATGGTGATGTAATAAAATACCATAATCCTTATGTTCGGCCAATATATATTTTATCATTAAAATAATGTGATTTTGGGTTTGTTTGACTTACTATTCATAGCATTAATGAACCCCTCAAGACATATTCAACACTTTTCCTTTTTAAATTAATTTCCATGGGAGTGTGACTCACCTCCACATAAGAAACACTAATATTTTAATATGTTTGGACCTTGGCCTTGTAAAATATTTATTTCCTCTTTCCTTTTCCAGGAACCATGGGAAAAAACAATGGGATGGTTTGTGGTTTGGATTAGTTTAATATAAGGGCTCCAAAACCTAAATAATAAAGAAGTCTCTTACATTTCCTATATAAACCCACCCAAACTCCCACTTCCTCCTCACTAAAATCCTTTGTAGTTCATCCAACCTCTGCCCTACTCTCTCTATAATCCTCACAAGCTTCCCCAAGCTCCCAAGAAGCCTCTCAGAAGCCTCTCTCTTGCCTTTGGTAGCACACTTCCAAGTAAGGGTTTTTTTCTTCCTCTCTCATTTTTGTCAATTTTCTTTAAGTTGTATTGCCCTTTTAATTTCAATCATGAATGTTGGGGTATGGTTTCACACCTCCCCCATACTGACCTATTATTTTTTTAATGATGGGAGGCCCCTTTCTCTCTCATTAAATTCCTCCCATGTACACCTGTTACTATGACGAAATTCTGAAAGGAACATCTCTCTCTTCTTTTACATTCAGGCAATAATTTTGTATCATGAATCTAAATTCCATTACAATTGTTGGGACATGTATCTATATAACCTCCTTACTGTCCATTACATGTAAATATGATGAGGAACCCCTTTATCTCTCATAAAACATTTTTTATGAATTCTTATGTCACGCCGTTATGCTGCCGAAATCGCACCAAATTTCTAAGCCAATGCCATTGTGTAGTGGATACAATGCCCATTTCTCCATCAAGGGTATCCACCTTTATGCATCTTTACATATTGATTACAAAGTTTCATGTATTAATTCCACATTCCTTTATCGTGTAATAAATGATTATGTTTTATGAATCCATGTTTTATGATCCATGTGGCACACTTATGCATGAAATGAAATGTTTTATGAAGGGTGTGCCCTTATAGTACTCCAATGCATTGGGTAAAGTATAGTATCGTGATACGTAATGTGAAATGATTTTTGACTCATGCTAATTCAAGTGAAACGAGGTTTTACTCGTGCTTCATGTGCAATGAGGGTTTACTCATGCTCCATGTGCAATGAGCCTTAGATCACGCTAATTCAATGTTAAGTGTTGTTGCCACATTTCCATGTTATTATTATCATGCTTTATCATGCCTTTTTGTTCATGTTTCTCATATGCTCTATTGACATGCCTATTTCCTTACATGTATTTTACTCCTCATGTTATTCCATGTGTACTCCCTTACTGAGCTTTATAGCTCACCCTTTTCTTATGCATGTCCTCAGGTTATCCCATGCAATGCTATGTACGAGGGAATGTAGTGGTCATGTAAAGGAAGTTTTCAATAAAGATGTTTTATTTCATGTTTTATGTTTTTATGTAATGATCCTAAGCACCAAAGACACTAATCCTATCAATCTTCTTTGTTGTATCAAGTGAAGTTTTATGTAATAAAGCATGGTTAAGTTGTAATAAAAATTAGGGTTGTCATATTATGTGTAGTAATAAATAAAGTGTTACAATGTTCACCACCCATTGTAGGTGTCTGTACCATTTTAAAGAACAAACTTAGTCACACTAACACATTAAACAGTTATTGTAATAGTTTTTCAACTCAAATTTGTATTTCACAAGTCATGTTTAGAAAATAACTAAAATAATTATTTATATTTCTTAAACTAATGTATATATTGATGAAATAATATTTTTTATAATAGTGTGGTCAATTTTTCACCATCATAATGTCACTAAAAAAATTATTTTGAAATTTTATTCATTTTTTATAACCTATTAATTGATGATAAAATAATTTAGAAAAGGAATTTAATTATAATATATAAGTACTATACAAATAAATGATATTGTTTTTATAGTCCTGTTGATTATATCTTATTCATTAAAAGATAATATATTATACGATAATGATAAAAGAATTATATTGAATTTATGTTGAATAAATAGTTTCAATCACTATTATTAATGACGTAATCCTCATTTTAACTCATTTAATATAGATAACATAGATGAAAAGTTGGCCTAAACATTATATGGCTTGAAGCCCTATAGAAAAAAATGCATTTCCTTATGAATTGATGGTCTATTGAACTCACAAATTGATTCCTAAGTGCCCTAAGTCTTTAAAGCCCAATTTTCATGACCCAAAGTCCCCTTAAATTAATAGTAATGAACTAATTCCTATTATTAATATAGTAACAACCAAAATATAGTTTCATCTATAATAGCCCTACTGTTAAATTTTTGGTCTTGTTTTTGTGGATTCTACAACAACTATTTCTTCAAATGTACTGCAACAATACCCTAGACAATATCCCATAGGCTTTGACCCCTCAGTGATTCTTTTGGACCTCATCTAGGTGAAGTATCAAATCATCCAAAAAAGTCAACTCATTTATTAATTTTCCCCAATTACCATAACATATTTATCACTGTACATATTCAATAGATTTTTATTTTTTTTATTTTATAGTCAAATCATTTTATAAGATTATTGTGATACGATAAATAATAAAATCATTTGATTATATAACATGAGGATGTTTTTAGATAAAATTTATTATAAAAATATTAAACTCCCTCATATCTTGCTAATTTAATAACACATAGTAAATTAAAAAATTATCCTGGTTTCTTTCAATGTGATGCTATACTTTTTTGATGAAATTATCTCAAATAATTAACAAATAGTTTTTTGATTATACCTCAAAAAATAAAATAACATTTAAATTGACATTGAAAATCATTAATATTAATTAAACTATCTTGTAATAAATGTTTAAATTTATTAAACTTCCCCAAAATATTTCATCATCCATTCAGATATTAAAAATCATACTCATGGTTATTGTGAAAATATATAGAAACCGTTGTACCCATTATTTTTAATATTATTCCTCTCATTGATACTGGATGAAGAAAATATATTTTATTAACATTAAATAAATATTTTGTTTAATATATATTCCTCCTATTAAACTAAATGTCAATGAGTCTTACTCTAGTTTATTTGATTATTTATACCTATTCAATACTGAATTTAGTTTACCAATTATCGCTGTATTTATTAAATTAAAGAAAAATGTTCTATATTTCTAGAAAATTTCATAAATACATATCATTCAAGAAACACAGTGCCAATATTTATAAACAATCGCATCCTTGTCTAGAATATTCCAAAAATTTATTCATTTAATGTTAATTCGACTAAAACAAATTCATTCCATGTATCTCATAAGTAAAAATTTATAAATTCTACAAAAATTTATTATTTACCACTATAAAAAATCATACAACTTATTAAATTTTCAAAAAACTATAAACTGAGACATCCATTATAATAATCACATGTTAATATTTCCCTGAACACTGTTTTTATATGACATTCTTTCCTTGGAATTTTTTAAACATATAATTGAAAAATAAAAAATCCTCCCTTGAAAAAAAATTATTTCTTATACCATTATATGTGGGAAAAAATGCCTCATAACCATCATAAAATTCTATTCACACCACCATTTACTTATAAAACTACATATAAAATTATACTATAACCTATTAATAGTAAATTCAAAAAATAAAAGTCCATAATAATTATTATAATTTTATTATAGATGATTTATATTTCAATCCAATTTAATAGAGATATGATGCCTTTTGGTCCCCGCATGACTAAACATTTGACGTTGATCTTGTATTATTTAAATTGATCAGGGTATCTTCTATCTCAATCTATATATTGTACTTGAAATTTTCTTCAAAAAATACATTCTAGTTTTTATAACTCCATTGAACATATTCTAAAGAAATAAAATAAAATTTAAATGATATCGATTATGATTATAAATTTAAATAAACATATAACAATTCAACATAAATTCAAAACAAAGTAAAGTCATTGAAATGAAATTTAATCTTATAAAAACTAACATATCATCAAGAACCGCATAAATTCCCCATTATCATAGAAATATAATTTTCTTTACTTATTCATTTTTTTGTAAACTTATAACACACCCATTTTATTTTTTAATGAATACTCAGTTAAATATGGGGGGGAAATTTACATTTAAGAGTCCTACAAGCTATGAAAATATAATATAATTAATTAGTGGGATTTGAATGAGAACCACTTTAACTTAACCATTAATTTATTTATGAATAAATTCCCTCATCAGCATTAAATTTTAAATATTCGTCTATCGATAATGATTATTAAAAAAACAATGATCCCAATTACCGGTTCTAAATTTTGTTATAATATATGAATGTTATTTATATGAAATATTATATTTAAAACATTATATGGTGTATTATTGAGGGGGAAGATAAAATAAGGGACAAAGACCTCAAATTATTTCATTTTATAATGTTCTTCTTAATTTTTGTTGTTTTTTATTGTTGATATTTGATCAATTATGTTAATTTATTAAATATTGATTTTATAAAAAATTATTATTTCACCCATTATACAATATGCTTAGTGAATAACCCTTCCCCTTTCCCCTCATTAATCATCTAGATTCCATTTATTCTTTAATAATATTCATTAACAAAAAATAATGATACCTTAAAAAAATTGAACTCACAGTTTCAATATTAATGTATGTCACCCATATCATTTTGTTTCCAAATTAATTCCACTATTAATTATATAACACTCTACAATATGTTTTTATATAGTATTTTATAAATATTTTAAATATTATTATATCCAATCATCAAGTCTTCACTAAAAATAATCAATTAAGCTAACAGTAAATAGAACCCCTCCCCCCCACACACACATAGATATATATATATATTAATTTAATTCATGTTACATGTATGAATGATTATCAGATCATTTTAAATCTATCATAGAGATACAAAATAATTAGTCCAGATTCTAGTAATATAATTAATAAATTAATATTGACTATAATGATTTTAACAATCCTTTTTTAGAAGAATATTGTTTTTACAATCTCAAGAGTTTTATTCTGTTAAAGTTCCAATCAAGTGAATTTTTATGATAGTAAACCGAAACTAGTATCTCTCATATCTATATAGTAATGAAAAAAATATGTATCTTATTTTAGATGAGATAAAAATTAAACCTAAGGTACAATGATTTATTATTTCTCATCTTTTTTCTAGTTGTGATAGACTTTTTATATATTTATTATTGTTTTTAGACTTTTTTAATTGATTTTATGAGAAACCTATCCATATTTTTTATTAGGTTTTTTTAAAATATCCATAGATGAGTGAAAATGTAAAAGGATCCACTTATTTTCAAAAAAAAATCTAGGACAAGGAATTTTTCATAGTCATTCTTTATAAAAGAAGATTATCATTTGAAAATATTAAATATGAAAATAGGTCCTTTCAACTCATTCATAGACTATAAAATTTTTTATTAACCAATCATTAATTGATGAATAATTGGAAGATATATTTTTTACAAAAATTAATTTTTCTCGGTTCCATAGAACATTAACGTGGTTTAATTTAGAAACATTTAAAATAATGTAATTTGTTTTATTATGATTGATTCAATTGGGGGAATGACGAAAATCCCATAGCGGATAATATTATTAACTATATATAATCATAAAAATTAAATTTATGTGTTTTGATATAATAAATATTGAATATCATCAACTGTATCTGTATCAATGGATGAAAAGTCTATTTCTTTTGAATTAAAAGATAAAACTCAATGGACCAACTCCTAATGTTTGTAGAATAATGGATTTATATAATAATTATTTTTCTAAAAGAATAATTGATGATTTTAAATGACTTAATTTTCAGAAAATATTTTTTAAATTATTTTTTAATTATTTTTTTCCAAAAAAAATTCACACAGATAGTAAGGAAAAAAATACAAAACATAATTTAGGTTGACTTGAATCTTTGGTAAATTTTAAATGTTACCTCTTTAAAATATACATATAAATATGTAAGAATATCAAAAAGAGAATAAAAAAATTTATTATACGATATATTAAACAGAAAATTATGTCTTATATTTGTCCCCAACATCATTAATTTCCAAAAATGTTTTATTAAAATATTTTAATTTTCTAGTTCAGTGATTCTTAAAAAATATTGTGGAATTTCATCACCTGAAATTCAATATGAAATATACTTTAAAATTGAGATAACATTTTTTTGTTACATATAAAAATAGTACCTAATATTAAATAATAGTAGGCTATATGTATGTATCTGTTTTTGTGAATTCTTTATTCTATACCATGTTACTAAAACTATTTCTATTGAACATTTGATAATAATTGATTATCAATGTTTTTTGTTATTTTTTTGTAATATTTTCTTGTGATTATTTATTTTTATATTTTCTTTAATATATTTTATGGTATTATTTGTTATAAAATCATTGGAACATGAATTAATGAATGATTACAGATTTCATAAAACTTTTAATAGATATTATATTGTTACTAAATATTGAAAAATAGTCTCGTATCATGATGTTATAATGATGGAAAACAATTTCGAGATCAATCTCAATACTATTAAAATTATTCATTAAATATTCAATAATGGTGATATATTTCAAAAATCTGAATCCTCAAGATTAAATATTTTTTTGAAATTTTTAATATTTTCAGTACTAATAATAGTTAAATGGATGCAATAAAGATTATTGCATTGTAGTTTCACTAATTTTTAATCCAATGGATTA
This sequence comes from Viscum album, assembly GCA_963277665.1. Lineage (NCBI taxonomy): Eukaryota > Viridiplantae > Streptophyta > Magnoliopsida > Santalales > Viscaceae > Viscum > Viscum album. The sequence goes on from OY728121.1 coordinate 113,912,685, forward strand.
TCTTGAAATATTACTATATTAATTTATAATAATATTGATTGAATTAAGGTATTATATGTCAGGATGGATTTTCCTATCTCTATGATTATGATAAAAAGAAATGAAATAATAAAAGTCCACTAATTTGTAAGAGAATCATTGTCAGATTCTTGGGTATGATTCTACATATTATTTAATAATTTCCCCCACCATAGAATCAAATTTTTTTCTAGCACAAACAATCCACATTGGATTGAAATTCAAATATAAGGATTTTTTAAGTACTTCTTTAAAAAGAAACATCTATAATGAATAACCATCGGAGATTTTTGAATTACCTAATGAAATATAAGAACCCAAATCTCAATGGTATACTAAAGAATAATTTGACCTCGAATGAAATAATGTCGATAAATTAAGGGAGTGTATGGAAATGCTATATATTATGTAAAGAGATATAGATGATTCGAATAATAAATCTTAATTCTTGGAAATAAGTGTATTGAGTAATTGTTATTCAATTATATGTTTTATATGAATTCATGGAAATTATTAGTTTGTTTTTCGTCAAATATTATTAATTAAAAGAATTTTTATTTGAATATTTAAAATTTCATTATTTCAAATAGTTAATATATATGATTATTTTATTTTGGATGTACATTTAATAATATTAAATAAATAATAATAATATTAATACTATTTTATGGTAATGTAAAGAGGTATTATGATTAAATAACATTGGATTTTTATTAAAATTTATTGATTCAATTTTTGATATAATTAATAATTTTTAAACAATCATGTATTAATATTCCATTCAATGATGGTTTTAATACTATACATGCATTTATAAATATTTAAAAATATATTTTTAGGTAAATGATTGTCTTAAAATACATATACTATGAAATTTAGTGTCAAAATTATTAAAATGATTCGATGATTATTTTTTCAAAATAATAGGACAATATGAATCTTTTTATTCGTTAAACATTTTAGGATGGAAAATTGGAATTTCTTTTTTTGAATTTTGTATAATTATAAATTTTATATTATAAAAAAAAATTAGAGCAAATTATTTATAATCATCCAAAAACAGTTTCTATTGCATTATAATTGTTTTATCAATTTATTACTCATCTATTTGGGTTTTAAATTACATTTTGATAAAATATAATAAATCAATTATTCTTATTGAGATCATTATATTTGACAAGGAAGAAGATATTAATAGAAATTTGATTTGAATCTGTCTATTTTATATCATTGGGAGAAAAAAAATTGATAAAATAAGTTATTGTTTTCATGGTGTGGATGAAAATTAGTCATTGTTTGTTTTAAAATATTTAATTTCTTATTATGAAATAGATGAGTGAATATCATAGAAATTAGTTATTGGATAAGTAATATAAATGAAGATGTTGATTATATTGGTCAGTTTCCTTAGAAAGTATCACATTATAATGAACAAAAGTGTTAATAATATTTATCTATTATTGAATCACCTTTGTTGGAAGATTATAAATCTATATATTCATTTATATAAATTTTTCCAAGATAAGTAAAAAACCATACCATTTTTATCCATTATATTATTATTTAGAATCAAGAAATGTAATCTTTTTATATTTTTAAGACGTTTTAAATATCAATTGTATTGATTATACTTGATATTTAATTTATAATACTAATAATCTATACACATCATATTCACATTAAACATGTATGTAAACATCAAAAAAACCATAGAGATGTTTAAATCCCCCATGGACTGATGAAGCAACAAATAATGAATAAAAGTTTTGGTTACATGAATCATTTATAAAATTTAGGAATGTTCTTCTGTTAACCCTCAATTATGATATTTATTTTTAAATTTGATTAATCGTGGGAGATAAATTTTGAAAAAAAAATGCTAATGTCAAATTTTATTCCCCAGTTTATGAATAATTTTTAGTTTTGTGATTTTGGTTTATATTATATGTTTTGAGGATGTAATTATAGTATATTTGAGTATATTTTATTATACATGTAGTGAATCAACATATTACAACGTCTAGATGTGGATAACCCATAAAATGTTTTACTAATGAGAACAATAAGTTCCCAATGGGTGATCACAGGGTACCCAATTACCTTTACAAAGGAAAAATACCTTTAGTGGTACCAATCAGTTAACTAGTGACCCTAAGTGAGTAAATTGATGGACTAGGTGTACTTTTTATTTTTAAAGTACGAATAATGTATTTTCAATAACAAATTTATCTATAATTTCCTATAAATAAATATCATTCTATAAAAAAAATATGTAATTCTATCCCATATCATCCCATGAATATTGTTTTCTTCACACTATACATTATGATTCATTGACTATTTAATATGTTTTTTACTTACCAAATCCAAATGTACTCATCACCTCTTCCATTTTCCACCTCATTTATCCATTATCCTTTTATTTTCTCTATTTCTATGTGCTACAAGGGAGTATGGATTATAAATTTAACTGAATTTTTGGAATTCAATCAAATTTCATATATTCTACTCTATTTAGATCGGAATGACCCAAATAGTGAAAATTTGACTTCTCCCATGCTATTTTGCTAAATATGGATTATGTTGAAATTTATATAAGATTTTTTTTACTTTGATATTTGGATTTTTTTGAGGTTTTTTAACTCGGTATTTTCAATCTATTATATTTAGGGTGGTTATTATGACCTTTCACTAAGGTTTTTTTTATTTTAATATAGTAGATATAGATTCAAGGGTGATTGTTTCAAATGTTTATGAATTAATGGTTTTTTGATTATATGTTATTATGGACGATGATTTCGATGGATAATGAAAAATAATGATTAATTGTGATGTTATCAACTATAGGATGGATTTTTAATGCCACTCCATGAGTATAAATGTCAATAAATTTATGAAATTAATCAATAAGACCAATAATTTTTTAATAATTTAAAATAATTGGTTTTCCAATAGTAATTTATTATAGTTAATTAAACTCTCTAAAATTAGAGGTATATATTAAAATATATTTTTTGAGAATCTTAATATTCCTTACCAAAAATATTTTTATAAAAACCTTGTTAAACTAGTCATTTCTATCTATGTTAGTCTAACATTTGGGATAATAAAAAATTTACTATGACATAAATAGAGGGTGTATATTACTGGTTATTATATATTTTATTGTTTTAATAAGGAACAATAAAGCATGGTTGTTTAAAAAGTTATGTTCATTGTTTTATCATAATAAAAATTCTTATTAGTTTTTATAAACCATCATATTGTGTTAAATTGTGATTTCTTATGAAAATATGATGAAACCTATAATCAAATGATCAAAAAGTGTGATGCAATTTTATTGGAAACACCTTTTTATTGAACTATAACACATGACCCAAAGAGATATCATTTAATTCTACAATAACATGACTAATTCATAATCTTATAATTGTCACCTAACATTAGTTAGGAGGTATACATGTGGTGTGGTTATGGTGGAGATAGATACATTGAAGGAGATGATAACAAAAAAAATTTATTAATAGAATATAAAAGTATATATAAATCCTAATGTCTTTAACTCTAACTTATATTATAGAAAATCCTAATAAAGATTTTTTTTTTCTATTTAGTTCCTAAATTCATATTTTATATTTATTAATCCTCTTCTATTACTAGAAACATAAATTATATTTATTCGGAAAAAGATAGGAATTCAATGTAACAATTTAAAGAGTATTCAAAACCTTAATTTTATATGTAAGAAGGTATTTAGTGAAAAATATTTCTTTAAATAAAATTTTATCATTTCAATAAAATGGTTTTTCTCAAATATTATTTAACGAAATACGAATTTTTTTAAAAGAAAACATTAACATGTGCCCAAGAATTTAAACTCACTAATAATGTTTATATCTTTATAACTAAGTTTACAATGAGTTAATATTATAATATCCAAATATGTAATTGTTTTAATACAAAGTTTATCACTATGTGTCACCCATATAATTTATGCCACTTGATTTCCTGGGAATTTATTGGTTTATTTGTTATAACACAATGCGTTTTCTTAAATATGATAGAATATATAAATAGAGGGTTATAGAAAACAATCCCTGTAAGGATTTATCTCCTGATCGACATTGAATTTATAAAATAAATGTTATCTTAGTCTGGTCACTATGAAATCACACTATCACAATGCCATATTGTTGGTTATGAGATTTTTATCCGACTATTATAATATTATATGTTTATAATGGAGCATCTATTTATGCATGTAGTTTAATGATCATGATATCTATTATTAATAAAAAATAGATCATGGAATGTACTTTTGATATTTGGGTTTCATACCAATAGGGCTATGATTATATACATATATTTTCCTATATGAATTGTGAAATTAAGTAACACTCATTTTTGGATTGGTGACAGAATATTTATAAAAACATGACATTTTATCCCCCATCCCATACAACTTTAGATTAGTTTTGGACAAAGATTCTTATAAAAATTAAAATTTTAATTTGATGGGATTATACATGGATATTAATAGTTCATTTTTAAAGGATGGTATATAATATTTTCCTTCCAATAGCCCAAATGGGATGGCCTAAAATACTTCCCTACAACCATCAAAAGATTTATTTTATAGTCTCCCAAAAAAGGTAATCATTGGGTATGATCAGGTGAGGATCCTCTTAGTATATGTTTTTATTTGGTATTCTTATACGTTATCTAGAAACGTTCAATATTTTATTATTTTTCATTTTTGATAAATTTTTTAAAAAATTTGTTTTATTATATATCCAAGTAAATGACTCAATAATTTAATTTATACACCTAATTATTCATTCACATGTTTAATAATGATGGTTGCATCCTACTGATATGTATATTTTTACACTGTTCATATACACTTCTGTGGACATTAAAAAAATTATGTTTAACTATTAGTTAATTGGTTAATGGTGGTGAATTCATATATCATTTCAAAGTAGGTATAATAGGGGAAACATCCTCCTGAATTATGGATCAGGGGTTGTTTTCCTTAAATTTATTCATGGGAATTTAGACATGATACACTAGGTATACCCATGAATGTTATCATGAGATTCATCTATTATAAATTATACGCATCCAAATCCCAATTTAAGATAGTAGTGTATGTGAGAGTACCCCCATGTACCTCCTTTAATATACCCTTCCTTCATGACTTGACCCATCTGTATAAATCATCCCAATAAGAGTAATTACATTCATATATCCCACGAATATATCAATGGGAACATCTAATCATTCCATAATATATATAATCCAATCAAAACTATAATACACAATGCATGAAATGTCAGAAAAATAAATGTAAATAAGTAAAAAAAAGATCCTATATCATTTCAAACAAAAAACCCAATATCCCTGATTGTAGCTCTAGGCATGGTCACCAAATCCCTACTAAAATACTTTAATATGAATATATATAAATAGGTGATCCAAACCTGTAAATCAAATTTGATGCACTATATGATATATTAAGAAAAGTTAGTGGAAAAATAATAATCCTCTAGTGAATGAACAACATTACCAACATGAACATAGCACGTCTACTATTATCAAAATTCATTAATACTAACTCACCATGATTTTAATAAAAATATTACAACATAACATAAACATATATATATCATAATGGGTATCCCATGACACTTCTTCCATGTTTTCACTATAATACCCCAATGAAAAACATCATGGAACTCCCATCCATTCTATATCATCATAACTACATCAACACAAAACATATCAAATAAAAGATGAAGTGGGTCAGTATTCAACATGACCTATCCCATCCTCTTATAGGGTAAAACATATTATGTTGATATCACACCAAAAACTCGCATCACCACCTATGTGGGATGGAATGTCACACTACCTTTACCAAACTCCTACTAGGTATAACATCTCTTGTTGGAATTGATACTCCTCCACACAATCTCATCAAATAATCATATACTATCCACATTAATAGGGTATCCTATACAAAAAAGATATCAACCCTAGGTGTACTCCTACCATGCACCAACCCCATAATGTACCATTGTCACAACCATACATCTTCTAGAAGAGATATAAGGGTAGAGTGAAATGTTATTAATATATTCCATCACCAACATAGATGTTTATGGGAAACATGTGAAACTAAAATATTTTATATATATATATATATATATATGGTTATATGAATCATATTGGGTGTGTATATAAATAATAAGAAATAAATTGCATATATAGTCACACCCTATATAAACCAAATAGGTGTTACGAAGGAATAACCACAATAGATGATAAAAATTAATAAAACACACCACTTTCTTCTAGAATCTTCTTCCTCAAACCATCCACCATTGAAACCACCAAACCAATACCCCTTCCCGTGATAAATATCAAAAAAAATCATTCAAATATTAATATTTATCATATATTTTCTCCATTTATGGAGTTACAATTACCATTCCATTCATATTAATTTTCTTATCTTGATCCAAAATTGATGATAAATTATTCACAACAATCACACACATTAATTATATATATCATCAATTTCACTAATTTATTTTCATTTCAATTTCATTCCAAAGTTCATTTAATTCCTACCCACCCCTAACTATGTTCTTAATTACGGTTCAAAATCAGTTTCTACATGGAAACTATAGTAGTATCCACAAACCACATAAATATAAACCACATCTACTACCAAACATCACTGACCAAAATACACTAAAACATCCCAACCACCACTCTATAACCATCACACTATCTATTCTAAAATAAAAAACCGGTTGGAACCCCACAAACCAAAAAATAATGAACCTCAAATGAATACAAAACAACAATAAAATAAACACCACAATATCTATATAATTCTTATCACTAACCACAAACATAATCCAAAACATTCCCTTATTTCAACAAAAACCTCTTAAAAATCCATGTTTTAAACAATCTATAACATTCATTTAATATCTTGAGAATGGAATGCAAGAAAACCATTAATTATTTAACAAAGTATCTTAATTATCATATTTATGTAGTTAAAATTTTATTAAACATTTTCTTTAAGTATACTCAGATAAATGTCACAAAATCATACCTCAACCACCACATAAAAACACATCATCCTGTTGTCACTAGGCCAAATAATGTTCTCCAAAAAATCATTCTCTAAACCTCTATATCGCTCCCCTATTCAATACTCTATAATCCATTGTGATTAAATATGAATATTTAAGGTTCATTCCAAATCCGTTTTCAAAATTCCCAAAAACAACTCATATAGTATCACTAAAACAGAAATGATGTGAAACTACGCCATGAACAATATAGTTGTGTCATTACTCCTATGAATGGTGAATCAACCCCGCTTCCAAGACACATCATACTGTGAGTCAGAGCCTCACACCACTACTAAAAAAATATTGTAGAATTTTTTTTAATATTTATAGGAAATTAATTAGTGACATTCACTTATTTATATGAATCATGCATACTATGACACTGATCATCACCTAGTTACTGATAATATAGCACCAAAACAAGGCCTCCATTTAATATACTAATTCCAAAACATATCTTTAACATTTATATAACTTGAAAATAGATATATATCCCACCTAATCTAAACCTCCCAAGATTTTACCTTAATGTCTAGATGGTGACATCATATTCCCAGTCAAAATTTCATCTCTAAACACTACCAACATTACTTAAAACTCTAAAAAACTCCTTGAACAACTAAATACAAAAAATAAATGGGAATGGAATATATATTTTATTACCATATATACATATAATAAATTATCATCCTCGAGAATCAATATCAACCCTGAAAAAGAAACCACATCATCAAAAACAAACCTCCCTTGATAGACGGCTCTAATGTGGAACAACCACATAATCAATTAATGATGTAATATTCCGAGATGATTTCTAGATAAAAATATATATAAACCCTCTCATTTAATTTAATATAGAATAAGAAATAGTTATCACATCATTAAGAAAAGAATAAAAACTTATTTGGATATTTTCTTTCAATATGTAAATATTTTTCACATGTTTATTCCTCTTTGGCACTATGCCTCACTGTAAATTGGAAAAGAAGGATAACATGTAAAAGAAATACAAAACCATGGATTTATAAAATATTTAATGGTTACCCAGTTAATGTTTCTTCTCCCATGATTTAAAACCCTACCAATTTGTTTCCTGGGAATTATCATATAGACATCATTGTAGTTATGACCCAAAGAAGTCATTATAGACTCAATACCATAATTGATAAAGTGATAACTGATATTCCAACTCACTAATACTCTAAAACAATAAGAATCATATTATAAAACTTGGATATATATTAATACCCATTCCAGTTATACAATACTCTTGGTGAGGGGAAACTCTCAGGAACAGATGGTCTCATGAATGAAATTATAGCAGCCTTCTCATCTTATAAACAAAATAAATATGACAATCTTGTACCACCATTGTATACTAATAATTCATAAAAAATTATTTATAGTGATATAAACTATATCTATCCAAAGAAATGGTGAAACATTGGTAAAAATTCATCATAATGGATAATGACAGGTAAACCCATACATTGACTCAAATAGGTCCATGGAAATGGAAAAATAATATCTTATAATATATATAAACAAAAAAAAGATAAAACCCGTCTCCCATGATCTTATAAAATCTAATACACAAGCCCACACCATTTCCCCCAATTTCTATATGATGAACTTCATATTCCTATCTATATGAGGATTGAGGGAAGCATATATAAGGGGTTCCGAGATACAATTTCACTACAATACTCTCAAAAATTGTGATGTAAAATAAGGATCTAAATACTAAATTATGTTCCCTCATAACATATTCATTATATACTCATCCATATATATATTACCCCAATAGAACACCCTTTTTACATGAATCCCAAATGTATAGGAAGTATTATATCATCTTTAGTCAATAATCTATCACATATGTAACACCACAATCTATTCAGGATCAGGGTAAACTGTTGACGAAATCGGATGAGGTGTTTCTCATTTTCCACACGGTGATAAATATTTACTATAAAACCCATCCTAAAAAATATATATTATCGTAAACTATTTGATGAAAATATATCACAATATAAACCATACCAAAGACCACTTAATCAAATTCCACCAAATATCACATCTCAAATAAAGGTAAATCTTGGATATACCATGTTTTTTTAAAATGAAATTTTAGAAATGTCCCAAAGAGCCTCCCAAAACACCACTGATAGAAAAAATAACAACCCCTAAAATAATAAATGATTTTAGTTATTCTCTAGCTATCCCATAGAAGAATTACTATATATTACATGGTCTCATATCGCCTATAACACTGAGTCTCCCCATTGAGACTCCCCCACCCACTACACCAAGGAGGATTACAATAACATGGGAAATTGGACTCCCCAATCACTATGAATCTAATATTCAATAATAATTAGAATAATATGCTCTATTTCTCTTAAAATAACTTCTAACTCATGGGGAATATATCCCTCTTAATTTCTAATCATTTTTTTGCAAATACATTCCCATTTCCTTAGGTGTAAGTTATCTTAAAATTACATTCCTCTGAGAACCCTATCCACTAATGTTTCTAAAACAATTTATATTATTTAGATACCATATACATTGTTATTTTTGGATCATTGAATTCCACACAACACTCACTAATTATGAAAAGTTTACATACCTATAGATAAAATAGTATTGAAAATATATTATGATATTCAATGGGATAATTATACCCATTGAGACCTGAAAACTAGGTATTATTAGATAAAGATAATATTTATCGTATTTCATACCTAACTAAGATGATATGCATCATTGAAAACATTAAACATCACTCCCACATTGTGAATTCAATAGGTGATAGAATTTTGTAACCAATCCTTTAGGTATTTAAAGGCTTTCTAACCTAGATTAGTAAAAATAAATGTTTGGACCATACTTTCCATGTATCTCTATGAGGATATAATTTGGAAAAAAAATCATATTTGATCCATTGATAATATCCCAAATAACAATGATGCAAAAAAACCACTACAATATTATTTGGTTTTAAATAGTAAAATACTACTTTAGTCTATGATCATTTGACCTCCAAAAAATGTTATGACACAAAATTCCATATGAAATTCCATTACCATGTAAAAATTATACTCTTAATAAATATATCATTGATATGGTGTTGATGATGGGCCTACAAAAAATCCTTAATATTTTCATCATTCCACTCCTTTCACATTTATAACATGAGTATGTCATTGATGAACTCTACTAAAACCAAATCCAGTAACATATTAAACTCGGAGTTAATGGTCCCCATTAGAATATATTGGGAATTCATGAATCCAAATGACATAACCACATAATCATAATTCCCATAGCGATGTCTAATTGATATTTTTGATATATCACTCCAATTTTCTCTAAAAGTTTCATATTTGGGAAGTTGATTGATCTTTTAAAATAAACTATCTCCATAAAAATATTCAAAAATATTATATATCCTTAGGAATGGGTAAGGATTATTGATCATCACCTAATTTGATCACTATTATTCTAGACACAATCTAAATAATGAGTCGATCTTTTTAAAAAATAATAGTGTGGTGAAAAAATGTTATAAAAATGGTCAAATGAAATTATTCCCATTAGATAACAAATAAAAATATTTAAAAAACAAATCACAAAAGGAAAAATCTAATTGCATATTATTGAAATTAGAGGGACGCTGAGGGGAAACTTTGTCTAAAATTCAATGTAGTGTTTATAGGGATCAGTAATAACCACCTCAAGAAAAAAATATGAAACTCATCTAAAACTCTTATATAACTCATCACATAACCCAATAATAAATCCAAGGATACCAATTCTAGTGGATACAATATCAAATCCAAAAAAAATATTATCCATAAAATGATATCGATCTATAAAAAATAACACAATCAAGCTAGCCACATCATAAAGCACAACTATCATTTAAATGAAATTAGTAATTATATTAACATATTACAACCATTTTATGGAATGAATGGCATAATATAGTCATAAATAAAGTAGAAACAATCTTCTAATTATTGATGGTTCTCTATTGTCATCTCCCAATTACTGCAAAAAAAAAAGAATTCTTGTCCGACCTATAACTAAAATAGTCAACACTAGGTTAATAGGAAGTGTTTAATCGTTGAGTTAAATGGATAAATCTAAGGTGGGTCTCCTAAAGGAGTTAGATTTTCTAAAATAAATCATAGAATAAGATAAGGTATTATCTAAAGAGATATAACCCTAGATGGTGTCTAGACCATCTTCCACTAGTATCCCCATGGCATGATGTTTTCTACATCACACTCCTTTACATCATTACTGAAGATCGCCACCATAGAAATGATAAGGCATGTATAGAAAAGGATATTGAAAAAATTGTGGCTATTATATTCATGTTCCATCTATACTAAATAGAGTAGAGTCATTTTTCCATAATTCTAATATTACATATTTGAGAAATCTTATTGTTACAGTAATGTAAACTAGCCAACTCCATCATAACTGGTCAAAATATTGATTGGAATTGATATTATCAATAGAAAACACATTTATAAATAAATTACACTAGTTTAAATATTGTAATAGATGAATGGAAACTAAATCCCCAATATAAATAATGAAAAATATACAAAAAAAGTCTCTTTTGAAATTTTAACCTTAATTTCTCTAACATTAACGATCATCCACCAATAAAGATAATCCAAAATGATCTATAATGACTCACTTTTTCAAAAAATCCTATATATGAATTTATCTTATAAATGAAATAATACTTTTCTAAACATATCTGCACATATGAAATGTATATTGGGTGAGTTGTTATGTAAATATTAAGAAAAACACCTCCTTTACATACCAATATATATACTTTTTATATGGGAAATGAAAAAGAAGCCTTAATTAAAATATAAATATATCACCCATTTAAAATTCTTTAATTAAGAGATATAATTCCCAACCTATTCACTACCCTCGTTAAAAAATAAATGATTTCTACAAGACACTGCCACTCAAATTCATCACAGGAAACATTTTCCTCATTCAACTCCCCTAGGTACAAGATAAATCACAACAACACTACCCCATCCATCTTAGTGATGGTATGTCGTAAATGAAACTTATCATGAGAAAAACCTAGAGTTAAATAAAAATCAATATCTTCTATCCATGTTTCTATATCAGAATTAGAGTCACTCTATACAATCTTAATCATCCACTAATTATGAATCTTTTAGAGAATCATCCTCTCAAAACCCACCTCTATATGTTGTTCAACCCTATAGGGTTCAACAAAATCATGTCGCTAAACCCTAATCCTCAAATATGTGAATGGTTAATGATAAACATGAATCGTTATGGAAAAAAGAAAACATATAAAACATATATCAGTAAATCAAATTCATTTTTTTAGATTCACATTACTCCGCAATTATTTCTAAACTGAATCATAAAATCAAAAAATAATGATCCATTTATATTTCCTTGGAATTTACCTATAAAAAACACATGTTACTTTTAGTTTACTTATTTATTGTTACATTGGGTTATCTTATATTTTTAGAGGTTTTTATCTTGAATATTTATTTTTTCTAGAAATTTTATTATATTTCCATGGTCTCCATGCATGATCAACGAGAAACCAAGATGAGAACAATGGGAATTGACCATTATTTTTTTAGTATAGAATGGTATGTGTTTTATGGGTATTTAGTGGGATAGAAAAATACTGATGAGAAAAGTTTATGACTCTCTTCTTGTCTATGGGTATTTCCATACAAGTTGCAAACATTTGAGAGAAACAATACAGAAATCTAGTAATGGATCTGCTAATTTGTTCATAGGAATTTTCATTGATAGAAGATTGTAAAAACACTTCATTAAAACAATGAAACTACATAGTTTCCCTCTCATAGAGTCCACATGGTTGGTTGAGGGTTTACCAAACCATGAGTCCATTCTATGTGGGTTGTCTATGTTTATGTTTTTGGGATTCCAAAAATACCCCAATAGTATATTAAAGGTTATCTAACCCATTCTATCAATTCCACATTAAACAATCTGAATGATTTTCAAAGGGAGTATCCACCATCCAATTAAAATTTTCTAAGCCTCCAATATTTGTTTTTTCTATGTACTTATTGATATAATCAATTTTATTCTCTTTCATCATCATTTTTCATATAGCACTCTATTATTTAATTTGGGTTTATTTTACTCCCAAATTGATAGAGTGATTTTGGGACTAGATTAAGGTTTCATGGTGATTATAATATTGTTTTTTTATTTATTTTTTTATTTTTTTATTTACTATATAGATATTTTCTACCAAAGAAAATGTGGAATGGGTCATTCCAACACTGTTAGAAAATTCTTGAATAATGTGTTTTTATTAATTTCATATATATAGGAATTTAAATGTACTGTAGATATTTCCAAATTATTTTTTATTAAATTATAATTATAGTAGATAGATATATTTTGTTTTATAATGGTTATAATGTGAATTCACTTTTTTAAAAAAGGATAAACATATATTTCATGTCATACTTGAAATGATAATTATCGTAAAAATTTTGTGACTTTTTATAAATAAAATACACGGTTTTATAGTTTATTGACCCCATTTTTGTAATTTTTTAAGCAATGTATTTTGTATAAAGTCATAAATAATTTTTAAAAAGTCGATGTGGATTCCCATAAATTGATTTGATATGGGGTTTAAAATAAATTGATATAAAATTTGTTTTAACAGTATGTTTAAATGTTCATAAATGGATTCACATCCCAATATTGTTTTCCTGAATTTTTGTTCATCACATTAGAAAAATTACTTAACCACGTGGATTTTTAAACTCCAAAGATTCAAATTGTATGTGATTCCCTTTAGGGGATTTTTTTGGCTCATACAGAGTATTGTTTATATATCTATTTAGATATTTATTGATAGGGAGATAAAGGTAAGGGTGATATTATACTTTCACAATAATATTTTTGAATGTATTGTGAGATAGGTATAGATTCATGTCTTCCTCTAATGAATTCCTAAATATGACTAGTCAGGTGTCTTTTGTTTTTATAAAACCTATTCTGAAATGATGGTATATGCTTAGTATATATTAATATAGCATCACATTAGGGCCTTGGTCCGGTCCCATTAATCATATAACATGATTAGTGTGTTAAAATAGTGTAAATAATATACTTCCATTTGTACTACATATTTATTAGTCCATAAAACCGTTTCTCATTTAAATGAAATGTTTTTTCAGTTTATTAATTACTTGATACTTTTTTGTGTGTTGTTAACATAATTAGTTTTTGTGGGGGGGGGAAGTCCGAAAGGGCTTTCGATATGCATTTTAAAAAAGGATTATTTTTTTGGAGTGTCTGAGTTTCATTAAGAAATAGGTTTAGTATAATTTTTTTCATTTAATAAAATAATGGTAAAAGTGTATTAAAAAAATTATTTACCATATCTTCATTTTTTTCAAAGAAAAATATTGTTTAAGAAATGTTATTTATCATGAAATTTATTTTCATACTACATTTAGTGAAAAAATATTTTTCTTATATTTAATGAGATTAAAAATATAATTTCTATAAAAAATGAACTATATAAACTCTTTCATGAAATCATATTTGGTGTTGTTTTCTCACACTTAACAAACCAAGTTTAATGTATACAAGATTCCATGTCTTTCTTTCAGGATTGAAATCACATTAACTTTTCCATTATTCCCTATTTTTTTGTTTTAGTAAAGCGATGTGGTTAGGTACACAAGGTAACATGGAGATTGTGGTAATGGTTTTATTTTGGGTTGTATACAAATTAAAATTTTCACTAGATTTTTTATTATAACGTGATGTAAGTTATTATTTTATGATCAGTTAATTATATTTGTGTCGGTTTTATATCATATTGATTCTTTATTATACTCTAATATAGATGACTGTTTTCTATTTGAATGTTCTTTAAAACGATTCCCTAGTGTTAGATGATTCTTAGGAATTTGTATCATACCTATAGGGATCAATACAACCCTTATGGAAAGTGGAATACCGGGTCAGTTGTTATTTCTAGAGGTATACCCTATGGATATATTTCAAATGGTACTAGAGACTAGGTTCTCTAAAGAGATCATACGTCCTTGAATTTACTACATGTTACATGGGGTGAGTCAGGGTTGACAATAGATTAGTATCATTTTATAAACATAGTAGTTTTGTGAAATAAAGGCTTTTGATCACCACCCTTTCATATGAAACATGATTTATAAAGGGATATTAGGGATTGAGTTTCAATTTTAAGTTAATTATTGGTTAATTTTATTTTTAATTTGTTCATTATTGATTTTTTTATTTTGGTGGGTTTGTTAATAATGTAGTGTGAAAATGATGAAATACTAAGGATTCATGGTAACTACATCATGGTTTTGATAACTTTTTATATCCTATATGATTTCATATGTATACATTCCAGTATAAATTTCATATTTAGTGAATATTTTTCAGGATGATATATCAAATCACCACAGAAACCAAATATATATTTAAATTAATTTTTTTTGTTTCTTTACTTCCTGAATTGACTATAATGGTGTCTACCATTAAAACATGATTAAATAAGAGGATTAAATTTTAGATTTTTTTTTGATTATATTTATGTTTCATGGTTTGATATTTCTTTCAATGGTCACATTTAAGATTAAAAAAACTGGTTATGGAATGATAAATAAAATATTTTCAATTTCATTTAAAAAAATATATATATTATGGGATTCTTTAAAAAATTAATTATCACCTTTTATGGATACTATTTATTTAATGGTAATATATTTTAGAAATATAAATGTGAGGTTTGGTTTTTATTTGGATTTTTTAGAGATTTTAGGTTAGATGTATTCTAATAAAAAACATTATTTGGATTGTTTTTGATTTGAGGAGTGAATGTATATTTTATGTAATGGAGTGCAGGATTATTAATTTAAAAAAATCCTTAATATGTACATCAATGTTATAAAAATAGGAGATTGGTTTTTTAATATACGGTTGGATGGGGTTTCTCAAAGGTGTGTGATTTAAATGGAAAATTTTATAAGATGATATAAATGGTATTTATAATGAAAATTATTTTTACCTTAGTTACAAGGATTTTTTGAGTTAGAAATGACTGGGTATTACTGTATTGTTTTTATATTATTAGTCCTTGAGTCCCATCAATGTGGAATTGTAATCTCATCAATTAAAATAATCTCTAGTATGTTATTCATATTACCTAGGACTAGCACACTCACTCATATTTATTACATAGACTAGGGATTGAGTGGTGGAACACAATTAAAACATGTCCACATACCATATCATGTAATTTATGAATTGGTTTAGAAAATTTAAATTTTAGGGGAAAATGTAATTATGTTGGCTTAACATATATTTATGAGTCTTCAATTCATTCATGATATTTGAAAGCATACCATTAGGTTGGATGATTGGGATATTTTGGTATTTTTTAAGCAATCATTTTATATGAGGATATCATGGAGATGAATTTTTGTTTTTTTGTGATCTTAATTTTTTTGTGGATGTCTGTTTTGGGCTACATTTTAGGGATCATGATGTATTTATGTGGAGTTTTTTGGATGTATCCATTTTAAATAGTGATTTTTCTCATTTCTTAGTTTTATTGGTTTCTCTATTGGTAAACATCACTTAAAAATTATATATTTTCATTTGTGGAAAAGTGGTGAGAATTATTCTTGTTATGATTTGTGGTGTATACTTTATTCCTCTTATAAAATTTTTGTTATAGTCTTGTGGTTTTCCCTTGAGTTGGTCAGTTTTTTAGTGGGTTGAAAATGGGAAAGATGAGGATGCATACTTGGGTGGTAGGGAATTGTTTTACCTTTAGTATGAATATGAAGGTGAATGATTTAATTTTTGAGTCCACATTTATATGGTTCCATTAGATGTGGCCCTATCTGATTTAATATGACATTGTTATAAAAATCAAAAAATCTTGTTAGATTTGATGAATTTTTTCATAGGAGGTTATTTTTATTTAATGGTTTTTATTTAATTTATGGAAATAAAACATTGTGTTTCTTAAAGGATCCCTATTATTTTTTTGAACTATGGTTCTTGGGGGGTTTACATATTAATGTGTTAGTAATATTTGGATTTTGAAATTTTATAAAATTATAATATGGTGGGTATAAATACATTGGGTCTCCATTTTCATTTGGGATCACCTTAATTTTTTTGGATGTTGGTTTTGTTGAGTGGGTTTGTTTTGATATAATTAATATGAGATCATTCTATTCATATTTTTTAATATAAATATTTATTGGATTTAAATATATAATGTTGGGGCGATTGTTACTATTTTTTTCATTTTAATATTTATTTAATTATAATTTTTATGTTTTAAAATATTCAATGTTTTTAGTCCATAAAGATTAGTTTTTCATTGAAATTTAATCTTCATATAAAGATACTATTAAAACATTCAAAGAAAACCTATCGATATCTGAGGGAATATTTATATTTATTAAATTATTTTAATCCAATATATGAGTTTCATGAGTACTGCATGATTTGGATCAAACCATTTCAGTTCTAGAGTAAACCTTGTTACTCACTTGTAGCCTAGCTGTGTTGGGATGTGGGTTCGATAAAGTCGTGAAAAACAATGTGGGATCCATATGATGGTCCAATAGAGGTGTTATATATGTTTTATAACAATTTAAAAACTATTTATCTAAACCATGAATTTTATTATTGGGCCCTTTTCATAGCCCACAAAATATTCACATGGTTTACTGAATAGTGCATCTAATGAATATGATTTTCATAGGATTAATTATAATGTTGAAAAAAAATCCAATATAATTTTATATGGCATATCTTATCTTAATCCAGTACATATTTTAATTATCCCAATACATTCCATTTAGATTATCTAATATCCAATAAATTTTATTTTAATACTCTATTTTTGTTCTTCTTGAAGATTTTTTAATGTATCTCCTCAACTATTCTTAATCTTCATTCTCATTATGTCTCTCTGTAATTTACTCTTATTTTCTCTTCACCATGTATTATAATTGTGATATTAGGATATGGTTAGGGGATTTAGGTTCATTTTATTTGTGTTTTTATTATTTAAGAGTTTTAATATTATTTTATTTTCTGTTCAATAATTTTATGCAAAACATGATGTGTTTTTTATCATTTAGTGTCGATTATGAATTTCTAGATGAAGGTATTTTAATGAATTTATTTCAGTAATGACTGTCATTGGATTTTTAAAATTTCTAAATAACTTTCTAATTAGATTTTATTTATTAGTGATTGTTATTGGGGATTATTACTAGGCTTCAATATAAATTCTCTTTTGGAAAAATTATATCAAATTGAATTTTATGTGATACTTGATATTTCATGTATTCGTAAAATGTTTCATGAAATATTTTAAATAAAAATATAGGTATAATTTATTTTTTCCCTATCTCGATAATGGGATTAAGAAACGTTTTTGTTTAGTTTAATGAAGATATTTTATAAAATTGTTTGAGATTAACATAAATTTATTTTAGCCATGGTTTAATTTTCATGGTTTTACTAAAAGTTTTAAAAATTAATTTTGAAGGATATAAGTTATATAGAATTTCAAGAATGTTTTCACATAGTCTAATTTAGAATATTTATGTAGTTTTCAAAATCAATGGGTTTATAAACCGTCTATAATACTCTTGTGTTTGTTTAACATTATGGGCTGTTATTGATGTGTATATTGATGGATCTGAGGAACGTTTTTTCAAGGGTGTTATCAGATAAGGTGATATTATTTTTTATCCATTATATTAGGTTTATTGATCACATTTTCTCCCGTTTCATTTTTTGGTCAAAGGATACTAGGTATATAAATTAATGGTCTAGACATATGACGACATTGTTAGTTAAATTCTATTAGGGTCCCCTTCAGTATGAGATAGTAAAATATGGGTTTTTTCATCAATGAGTTATTAGATTAGGATCATTATAAATCACATGTTATAACATAATGTTGGAAAAAAGGTCTTTCCATGTTTGGTAATTTCTTGGATGATCTCATTTTCTTACATAGGGTGGAGAAAATGACACTTATACCTTTATTGGTGGTTTCAGATAAGGGATAATATTAAAATATATTAGTATTCCAAATTTATTTTTATAAGGCCTCATTCATTATTTAATAGCATTTTCCATTTTTTAAATTGATTATGTTGTGCCTTTAAGTTAATATTTTATTACTTATTCAGTGTGTGTTAGTGTCGTGCATTACTAAATTATTTTATAACTGGATTTAAAAATTAATTATTCTATATGGAGTGTCTTATTATTTAAATAATTTTTTAAAATATTGTTTCCATTTTTTATAAATGTTTTTGGAGTGTTTTTAAAAAATTAATTTTTACACTTATGGTATTTCTCAATGAAATAAACTGTCTTTCCAAATGATATTATATCATTAAATATCTTTTTATCTTAATTTATGGAAATCCAAACCTCTCAGTTTTTTTAACTAGAACAAATTAAATTTATTTAAAAAGAAGATTTATAAGTTATTTGCTAAAACTATAATAACCTAAGAATCTATTATATGTTTCATTATAAATAAATTACATTAATAGTATGATTTTCATGAATAAAATAATTAAAATGTACTGAAAAAACATATTAAAAAATTATTACGTGAAAATTAGATCACACTCGAATTCATCTTTTCTATATTATCTTACTTTTAAAATTATGGTATTTTTTTGAAAATATTGATTTTCCAGTGAGTAATGAAACTATATGATTTTTTAAAATACTATAATTTATATTAATTGAAAAATATCTATAATTATTTTAATTAAATCCTAAATTAATATATACTTATTTTAATTATAAATATTTAATTAATTATATTTTAATGAATATTATATATGATTTTAGTATAAGTTAAATGTACAACATAATAATTCTTTATTTTAGAAAACAATATCTCATCTAATTTTATTGGTTTGTCTTGAAATATATTTTTTCAACTTATTAGAATATAACATTGAATAATATATTTTATATTTGGAAGAGAAATGGTAATGTTTTTAATTAGGCCCCTATTATTTTAACTCATAATGAATATTAATAATGGTAAATTTTGTCACCATGGTAAATGGAAAGTAAAATAATATTATAATAAGGATTTAGTTTTTTTATAATATAATACAATACCATATTGGATAATTGAAATTTCTAAAAATCCATGATTTTTCTAAAATGAAGCCGTATGGTGCCATTTAAAATTTTTAATTACATGTATACTACTTTAAGAAAGGAATAAAAACAAAATTTTGCACTATTCACATAATTATGTATTATATTTTTTCAATATGGTAGCAAATAAGATACATTTAGTTTTAAATTTTCATTTCAAATATAATATTTTTTTAATAATAAAAATTTATTTTTAAATTTCATTAATTGAATAATTACCTTAAATGCATATGAAACACCAAAAGAATATTTATACAATTAATAAAAAAATAAAATAAATGATTTTACTCTTTTTAAAAACAGTATAAATTTGATTAATTATTATGTCCCACAAATATAAATGATAATTATAATCTATTTGTCTTGTGTGATATTATCATATTATAAATTTGTATCTTTCTTGTTGAATTAAAATTCAAATTTAATGAATAGAGTCATAAATGATATTAAAAATATTTTATGAAAATATTATATTAATAAATAAATAAATATTCCAAAAGATATAAATATATTATAACTTAATTATATATTGTTGATAAAATACTCTATACACTAATATGGGTTGTTTTCCATGTATTCTAATGTGCTTGACCATTAATTTGTACAAAACTATAATATTATGGTGATTTTCAAAGGGTTAACTGGGGTTATACCAAAAAGATAAGTGTGAAAGAATAACTGTACTTGTCCAAATTTTGTTTGATTAGTTTATTTGGAATAATAATCATGTTATATTCTAATAAATAATTTTTTTAGAAATTTTGATATGAAAAATAAACTATATTTATTTAATATAGTATGAAATTCCATGAATGAAACTTCCCTCACATAAAAAATGAGTCTTTTGTCATTTCAATAAACCAGATTGAGCACCCACGCAAGTCTAAAAATCCATTAATTTACTTCTTAATTTACATAAACAAATTATTTAGGCTTTGGTCTTTCCAAAAGACAATTCTCAAATCCATTTAGGAGAAAACTAAATGATTTCCACTAAATAAGAACTAATCAACATTATAAGCTATTTATAGTTAATTTATTCTTATACATACTATTAACGTTTTAAACCATTAATAAAATAATAACTATAGAATTATAAATATATTAATATTTAATTATGGTTTTGATACAATATTTTCCATATCTATTCTATCCAATGAAAAATGGTAACATCTCTTGTGCATAAGTACAACATACTGTCACCACATAGTAGTGTAATTGTTTTTCATCCACCCAATATGTGGGTAATTATAATGATTCAATATATATATATATATTATTTATGGTTCTAAAATTATATTTTCATAACTACAATTTACCTTCGAATCTATTTCAATATTATAATGTCGCTCGTATGTACATGTGGATTGCAGCTAACCTAAAGTGATTTGATTCATTTTTCATTTTTAGTTTACAATTTTAATAATAATGATAAATTTAATGAACATATAAAATTAACATGATATTAGATTTCCCAATAAATATGAATTATTATTTACCTCTCATTTATATGTCTCCTAAAATGTGAGAACATTGTTCTTGTGTTTGTATGACATTATGTGTCCATGAATGGTGTAATTCATTTACATATCTATATATTTTGTGGATGACTATAAATATAAATATATTTATTACATTTTATATTTAAATCATGAATAAAATTGTTATGATGATGATCCACTTAGAATTATAAAATAATAAGACAAAAAAATAAAAATATATAATAACAAAAGTAGTTTAAAATAGAAATAAATATACTAATAAAATATTTTTAACAAGAAGGTGATAAGTTGTAATAAATAAATATTATACGATTTTATATATGATTATATGTTTATGGTATCAAATTATAATAAATTATAAATTATTATACAGTAGTTTATAGGACTTATAAGGCTGGAGAAACTCGGCGTATTGGATGGCATCTCAATTTCACCTCTATTAGGATATATTTGGTATTCTGATCACATTTAATTTTATGTGGCTCATATACTTCCAATATTATATATTTCATATAACTATTAATTTATTTATGGTTACTAAAATTTCAATTATTTATTACTCTTTCAAGTGTTACAATTTGAATGTTACTAAATATGTAAGGATATATTTTAGGATCTCAACTTTTTGGATTTCTCTTAGATTAATCAATATAATATTATAATATATATTTCATGAAGATAATTTAATTTATAATCCAATAAATGTATTATGGATTTACCATATTCTTAACCAACATTCCATCTCATTAAAACATTAATCAAGCCATTAAATGTTTAAAATAAAATCCAATGTTATTTCTCTTTGGATTGAGTATATTTTTCTTCAATATTGATGTTTCTTAAAAGGTATAATTTCCTTACCCAAATAATTTTTCAATAAAATTTTCTAATATCCATAACAATTAACAAGGTTTGAAATGAATATTCCATCTTTTTTATGAATGATTCATTTTATACTTTCTTTATAAAATGTAAAAAACAAATTATCATATATGGAATTAACTTGTTTCTCATTTATAGAAAAACTTTTTAGGATAATTATCTTCCTATACCTGTTTTAAAATGTTTTAAAATTTAAAATCATTTAATAATTATTATTTTTAAATTTTACATCCATTTTATCTATAAATACGTTAATTTATTTCAAAAAATATACTTTTTATTATTTGAAGTTCATCTTTTATCACTTAGAAATTTGGTAATCCTTATCATTATCATGAAATATTTATTTTCATTTTATAATTTATTATTGGACATTATATTTAACTTAATGAATCTTTACGGATATAATTATTTCTAAAACCTTAAATCATATCTACATATGATGTGTAAATATGAATTTTATTTGATTAACTAGGGGAAACCATGATATATACATATTCATTACCAATAAGGACAGTAGTTTATATGTGACGTGTTTCAAATTGAATTGATTATTAAATATTTGAGGAATGCATTGGAAAAGTTTTGATGGGTGGGGCCAGAATATAGATAGCTCTTCCATGCATCAACAAGTATCATGGGAAGAATTAATTAGCTATATTAAATGTCTTTATAGTTTATACATACACATAAATTAAACTATATTGGAAAAAGGAATTTTTGTCTAAATATCATAATATCTAGAGTTATAACATACATTATTAAGCATTTCTATCATTAATATTTGAGTTATTATTATCCATTAGACTACTACATAGATATTACCCATGGATGAATTTCATTCTAAATTTATGGATTAAAGGGCTTCTGTTTCAGTTATTTTCCTATACATGTTGATTATGACTTATTTACAGATGGAATATTCTACATTATGAAACTTCTTTCTGTGAATATGAACTGACACTTTATGTAACACCTTGAGATTTAAAAATAATAATTTTTGACAGAGTAAAAGTCATGAATATCATAGTTTATATTATGTTACACACAACAACATGTTCATATTATGTTATCCACAACTCCATGTCTAGCATGAATTACATGAAAACTATGTATTTTTATGTTCAATAGTGTATTCAACAAGCAATAAAAAACATAATAAACCCATGATATATGTAACAATTATGACCTAGATATTGGAATGGATGTTATGAAAAAGAATAAATGAATTATTTAAATAATTTTTACACATGTATATATATTGAATTCCCTTGTGAACAATTAGTTATAAATAAAAACAAAACTCTTTTGAAAATAAATGATTTTTTCATAAAAAACTATTCTAATGTTCACATGTGTTTTTTATTCCAATCAATATAAATAATCAACCATTTTGAATTGTATTAATTAAAAATGTATTCAATATGTTAAATATAATGATAAAAATTCATCTCCTTTGTTTTTGAGAATTGATATAAAAAATAAAACAATTTTATTCTTAAAACTATATCTTTTTCAAAATAGGAGTCTTATCAATTTTTTATATCATACTTATTTTAAAAATATTTTTTAAAACATTTTAAAAAATAATTATAAAAAATTAAACTCATTTTTTAAATATGAATATCATAATTTAAATCCAAATAAATAATGTGATTTTTCTAAAAATATCGATTCTTCAATGAATAGTGAAAATAATGAATTTTGTAACATATAATTTTATTTTAACTAAAAAAAGTAAATTAAAATTATATATATGTTTTACATATTTTTTAAATTAACATTTTTTATATTTAATACACTTAATTACATTAAATAAAGTTTATATTTGTTTTTAGTACGAGTTTTCTTTTCGGTTTAAAATGGGATTCCTTATAAAAACTATTTTAAAATGCATAATGTTTCACCTATTAAAAAAATTAAAATAATACATAATGGGGAATTTATTAATTTAAATTTATAATATATATTTTAAAATATTAAATTATTTTCATACAATTATTATTATTTTTCGGAGAGTTAACATAGGAGCATATTTTTTTAAAAAAAATAATTTCATAAAAACCAGTTGTCTCACATTGTTTTCTGGATTAATTAAAACTAAAATTTTTCCTCTTATTTGAATTGAATTTTAAAAATACTATTCAATATTTTTAATCATTATAATTTATAATTTCTACTAAATTCCACATAATGTTATACCAGAGTGATAAATGAAAAAAATTTAAAAAAATTATAGTGATTTGGGTAAAAATGAGTTTACTCAATGTTTAAACATAGATTAGAAGTTTAAAATGACCAAAAAGGTTTCTAGAAACAATTTAATGTAAATATTTAGACCTGATAAAATACGGGTTATGGTTTTTTAAATTAATGGGTCATGCTGACATGAAACAAATGACGGTTCCATTCACTATTATAAATAAATTTTAATTGAGCCACTCACCTCCCTTATAAAAACCCAACCTCTCCTCCCATCATAACACCTTAATACCAGTTCGTTTTAGAAAATAAATTCCAATATAATTTCCTCAATTATCTCATCTCATCCTATAATCCTAACTCTGTGAATAAATCCAACCAAGGAATTCCATTGGTGGAATGAAAAAGGAGATACTCAAATTAGAAGTAACGTTCATCAATGATCATTTTTTATATTTCTCATACCAGTCCTTAAATTATACATATACAATGAATACATAATCAATAAATTATATTACATAAAAGTAGATGTTTTTTTGTTAATGTTAGACGAGAAATAATAGAAAAATCCATTAAAATGGGTTATGAAATCATCATTCCTGTATACAGCGGATTACCACCGAGGGAAATGATGTTATTCATTTTTCAATTACCACCTCTCATGATATAGAATGATGATGGATATAAATATTATATATTATATTTTTAACATAATTATACATATTGAGTCATTATAACAAATATACCCTTTTATGTTCCTTTCCCTGTGTGATTCTATAACATGGATAATGAGTACGACATACTACCTTCTCAAGAAGTGATGTGATTCCTCTTACAGTAACACGTTTTATGGAAGGTAATAAGGGAAAATATAATAAATCGTTGTTATATAAATGAAAAATTTATCATATTGATGACATAATTATCATTATATAAAAATAACACATTTTTTTACTTCTTACCTTTTCACTCACTAAAAAAGAAATAATGACAATCATGGATGTGTGGAACACTACCTCCTCATGGTGGTGTGATTCCTTTTTCAACACGTCATCACAAGAATGATATCTATATATATATTATTAAATAATATTTTAGTTATTATATATTTATCTTTATATAATGATAAAATATTGCATATCATCTATCTATAGTGGTCATTGAAAAATGAAAATGTTACCCAGACGTACAGAGGACCAACTATTTACATGATCGTAAGCATAGTTCATTTTGTATAAACAACATTCTTGTATTTGTTTTAAAAGTGTAATTTATATATGAAGATGATAATTATTTCTTATTTATTAATCTATATATGTTTATATAAGGAAATAATTGACTATTGTCAACCTACAAAGGTTATTTTTGACACATATGATGAATACTATAAAGAAATACGATGTAAACCGAATTGATTATGCAACTGTATATAAAATTTTAATAAATAAAATAAATTTAATAATAATATAGAAAGTTTTTATTAATAAAATAAATAATTTACAAAAACATATTATTTATGATGATAAATAACAACTGTGATAAACTTGTCACCCTGTAAGGATTTCCGCATCTCACTTTTATTTCTGTGAGATATATGACATATTCACCACATATTTTTGTTGTGTGGAGTACATACATCCCATTAATGTATTTTATTATAAATATTAATAAATTTAGGTAGATTTAATGATTCATTTTAGGATCTACCTTTCATGGGTTTTATCGTATCGAATTCAAAAATGTGGTGAAAGATTTTTATCTCAATTTTCATTCATTGATATGTATTTCATGATATACACCTATCTTCTTATATGATGTGTATATACATACAATTTTTTATGTACTATAATGAATTGATTTATTCTCATGATATTTATGTTTCATTTAATGTTATACATTCATGTGGCTTATGATTGAATGTAGCCAAAGTGGTAAGAGTTTGATAATAAAATCTCACTGATTGTAGGGATTGTTTAGAATCAATTATACAATATAGAATTATTCTAATAAAACTCTCCAGATTTCACATTAATTATTTTATCTTCTAGTTATTCAAGAAATTATTATTCAATAGTACTATTTCTTACTCATTTTTAAATATAATAATTGGGAAAATGTTTTAAGGAAGATCTGGCTTCATTTCTGTCCTCTTTTGGAAATCTATTTTCTACAACAAACTATGTTTTATAAAAAGTTTCTAGAAATTTATGTAACATTTTATGAAATATTTGGTAAAGATATTTATAAAACAAATTAATTTTTTCAAATATGTTTTTTTAATGTAATAGTTTTTTCTCTTTCAGAGCAAGGAACTATTCTAACCTTTTATCAAGAAAAATAATTTTCTTCATAGAATATTGAGAATTACCTACTAACATGACCAACATTTCACATATGCATCCTTTACATGTTTACAAGATAATTTTTTAAAGACACTTATTTCTTTACATTGTGGATATATATCATTTTTTATTTTTTTCAATGAAAAGGGTTTTAAAGATGTTATATATATTAAAATGTTATTTAAATATGAAAATTATATTTTACTCAAGAATGTTTTTAATAATATTTCATGGTATTTAAATTCATCATTGTTCAAAACTCGTTCCATTAATTATATTACAGTGGGGATAATTTTTAATGATACCATCCCAATTCTTTCTTAGGATGAATTTATATTATTTTAATGATATTGTTATGGAACCTGTTTCTTTTCCACAATTTACCATGATTGGAAGAGATTGTTATGGAACCCATTTCTTTTCCATTTGATAATAATGCTTCCAAGATATTAGCATGAAACCCATTTTTGTTCCCAAGTTTCATCAAGTTAAAAAATTAATAAGGATTTTTTCGATGAGTTTTATTATCAGATGCCTATATAATTTATTCATTCTTGGTTCTTGGAAATCATATGAGATGGGGTGTCCCAGATATCACTAGGTAAACCCTTTTATATTATATTATTGGGTGTACTATATAGTGTCGAGTGATTCTCTTACAGCTTATATGATCAGTAGACCAATACAGTAATGGGATAGCTTGTAATAGATTACATTATACATGGACCCTAATTACGATCCAATGCACTGGGTAATGAATATTTTAGAAGTTAGCCATATGTTTATTCGAATTAAAATTGTTTTGAAAAGGTTTTATGAATATGATGTTCCATGTTATGGAAAAGGGTTTTAATTTCATTTAATTTGTTTATAGTGATTATTATGATCAAGATTTAAATCACATGGATCCTTATTATTGATTATGATGACTCTTTCCATTTCCATGATTTCATATTTGAGGATCATTATATTGATGGGAAAGAGTCCTTTTATGATTAACTTATGCACTCCTATTATGCAGCCACAAACTTATACAATTCTTAAAATATATTTTTACATTCAATATATAATGTTTATGTTTACCCTAACAGAGCATTTTATCTCACCCTTCTTATGATTCCTTTTACACCATTCTATAAACAATGAAGTGGAAAAAATTATGTCTATAATGGATTTGATTGTGATGATGTTGATGACAAAATGTGAAATAATAAAAGATGGGTGTAATTGGTGATGATGTTTATATTTAAGAACAATTTTTTTATGAATCCATGTTGATATGTTTCCTTATTAATTATTTAAAAAGATTATCCTAAAAGGTCTTTGGGTATGTATATAATACAATGTATTATTTTTGATATTGTAAGTATTGATTTGTGAAAATTAGATCACCTTATATAGTATCAAATCCTAAAATATAATAATTATAAATTTACGATCAGATATTTGGGCATGGGATCTAGTATTTTATAGTTGGAATTATTGCACGTTTTAGAAAACATGGTGGATTACGTTTTTTTTTCAAGTGATGTTATCTTATGATTTAATGATACCATCATAGGTATATAAGATTATAGATGATCATAATTTCAGTATTATGAAAGCCTTTTTTTCTATTAAGTAGTTATAATTTTGAGGTTAATGACATTTTTTTTAATAATATTTATTGGGTTGGGATATTTTTTAACCCCAAGGATAATTATGAAGTGTTATTTAGTCATTAATTCATTTTTAATTTAAAAA
This sequence comes from Viscum album, assembly GCA_963277665.1. Taxonomy (NCBI): domain Eukaryota; kingdom Viridiplantae; phylum Streptophyta; class Magnoliopsida; order Santalales; family Viscaceae; genus Viscum; species Viscum album. The sequence goes on from OY728121.1 coordinate 113,941,821, forward strand.
AAGGACAAAACAAAGCTCAAATTATAACCCATCACATTCAGAGAGTGCATGGTGCTTGAATCTACAACTAGATGTGGATAAGGGTGTTTCACCCAAGACTAGACTACACATTGTCCTGGTAAGTAATAAAATTTTACAGGTAAATATTATGTTTATTATAAAACATAAAATAATTTATTTTGGTAATATTAGTTATGTTACCTTTGAAGAATATATGGTCAACTCCTTATAAACATTGGGTTTATAATTTAGTCTAGAAATTTATGAATAGATTTAAGGATAGTAATTTATTTAATGATTTGTTTTCAAATATGGGTATTACTACTGAAATATTGAGATTAATTTACAAATTTTTATTCATTATTGTAATTTTATTACAATGATTAAACATTTTGGTTTTTGATAATCTGTAAAGATAAGGGGAATATCTTGGTATCCCTATTATTGTAATGTGTCATTTAAAATATATTTATTTGGTTTAGGCATGAAACAATAATCCTGAATATACATCATTGTAGAAAAAAATAAATTTTTTATAGGAATTGAATAAAGGATGTAATTTTACTTATTAAGTGACAATATATACATATATTCTTAGGCATGATGGTAAGATAATTCCATTACACTGGGAAAAGAATCATGAAAAATAATTCTCATGGTACCATCAATTATGATGGAATAATGTCTATTTCCATCATCACATATTTATGGTTTTGAGGTCTTTAAAATTCCACTAATCATTCACGTTATTGTGACAAATTATGTCAATCAATCTATATATATTTAAACTTTTCATCCATTCCAACATATGTTATCCTGTTTATAAACCTAGTTATGTGTTATTACAAATGAACTTCATACATAATTTTCTATATAATTAATAATATTTTTGACTAACCATTTTTATAATATGGGTTTATTAATGAAAATTATTTCAAATTTCCATCCATTGATTACAGATATGATGATCAAATTGTGAGGACTTGATTTTTTAAAGGGGGAGTGTGTAACAACTTAATACTTTTTAAAAGAAAAAAATTATATTCATTATCATAATGGACATGAGAAACTGATTATATATTATGTTAAATGCAACACTTTTTTTATCTTGCATTATAAAAAACACCCAGTTCATATTGAATTACATGAAACACCTATATATTTATGTTTAATTGTGTATTCAACACACAACAACAAACAGAAAAGACCATGGACAAATATAATCAATATAATATTTACATTTTAATGGTGGGTATGAGTATTATTAAATGAATAATAGATGATTGGATTACAAACATGAATATATCTATATATATTGAGTTCAGTGGAGACTAATTTATTAAAAATGAAAATAAATGGAAATCATTTGCTGAAAAAACATTTTTATGTACAAGAGTTTTTCTACTAAATAAATTTAAAAATAAAACTTCTTGGATTGTATTAATAAATTTTTATATAATATATTCAAACTAATGTTTTAAATTGATAATAGGTTCTTTCTATCCATGACATAAAAATTAATCAAATATTACAATTAAAATTTTATTTTTTGAAAAAAGGTATTTGGAATTATTTTTATCGCAGACATATATTAAAATTTTTTTATCACATATATAAAATGTATTTGATAAATTAAAATTAAATTATTGAGCTATAATAAAAAAAATTACATTGGTTAAACAATTTTTATTTTTTTTAATATATTAATTTTGATGTAAATAGTGCAAATTTCTAATTTGTTACAATATTATTTTATTTTCAATAAATTAAATAATTTATAAGTACAAATATGATTTTAATATTTATTCATGTACCCAGAGTTATATTTAATCCAATTAACTAATTTTAACTAACATTATATTGGTTTTATAATATGTTTGTATTTTGGTTTTAAAATTGGTTTTTTTAAATAAAATTTATAATGTTTCTCCTTTTAATTTAATTATAATAATAACTAATATAGATATTTTTAAGAAAATATTATATAATATATGTAATAAAATTTTAATTATATTTAATATAATGGTCATAATTATTCAAAATGTTAATATGTAATCATAATTTTTATAATAAATATTATTTTTAAAATCATATTATCACCTCGTGTCAGTGGGATTTAAATTAGATTAAATTATTACAATTCTATGAATTAAATTTAGAAAAATGGATTCCATATTTGAAACAATAAAAATATATATAAGTAAAAAATAAATCCAAATTATATTTTAACAACATGATTAGTTGTATCAATTAAAATAAATTACAATTATTTGTGTAAAAACGAGTTTACATATTATTTAAACTTAATATAAAAGTGATAAATGATAAAAAACATGTCCAAAATAAATTTTATGGAAATATTTAGAGCTTATCACTATTATTATATATATATATTAATTATTTGTTTTTGTATATTTGAAATAAATGTTGGAGGGATTCATTTATTCAAAACAATTAAAAGCATGTTAGTCACCTCACTTTTAAAAGGGAAGCACCTTAATTTCCATTTTCACACATGCAATCCTATTGGTATCTGTAATTATCTGCAATAAACACATCAAAAATTACCTAAACACATTTTAGGATTCATAATTTTTTCATAAATCCAACCGTGGAAGTCTATTTTTTTTGAAACTGAAAAAATATACATGAATAATAGGCCATACCCATCAACGAGAATTTTTGTATAATTTATTACTCCACAATTTCAAATATAATTACACAGTGATTATATCATGGAATAAATATTCTAAATATATTGATATTTTTTATCTTAATTTTATGAACTAAAACCACATAAAATTCCATAAAATTGTTTTTGAAATCACTATCCCTGTGTGCAGCGAACTACCGTCTCGTAAAACATTGTCCTTTGTTTTTTCCATTGCAACCTCTCACAGTTGGGTATGATGATGTATATTATTTATAAATATTTTATTTATAACATGATTATACCTATTTAGTTAATATATTACATATACCCTTTCAGTATTCATTCCATAAATGATACGATAACATCTCTCATGTGTAAGGAAGACAACAACCTCACGAAGTGATGATATAATTTTTAGTAACACATTAAATGGAAGGTAATAATAGTAAAGATAATAAATATATATGATATAATTGAAATATTTTTGATATTTAGAACTTTTTTATAATTCTTTAAAAATAAAAGATCATTTTATTTCTTACAATTTTAGTAACTAAAAAAGTTAAAACGTCATTAGTGGATGGGTAGACTACCGCCTCCTCAGAGCGATGTGATACCATGTTTCACCCCCACATCACAAGAATTTTATATGTAAGTATATATTAATAAATAATATTTAATTGATGATATTATTATCATTCTATAATGATAAGTCATTACTTACCTTCATTCTATAATCATCATTGAAAATTGAAATGTTACTCATGCGTACATACGACTTACCATCTCTGTGATATTAATGTTAATTTATTTTACATAAAAATATTTCATGTTTTATTTTAAATTATAATTTATATATAAATATGATAATTATGTCATTATTATAATAAATATGTTTAAATAATGACCACATTGACCACATTCAACATACCAAAGTCATTTTTGACACATAAGCCAAATATAGTTAAAAAATCCTATGTAATCCTAATAGATTAATTAATTTTATATCACATTGTAATAAATGTAATAAAATTATTAATAAACTTTAAAAATTTTATATATATTTCACATAATGAAGATAATTATATTATTTAGGAAGATGACGATCTAGTAGTTTGAATCAAACTAAAGTTAAGAGTTTCCTCCTCTCACATTTATTTGTATGAGTTATATTTCATATTGACCTATTTTTTTACTATGTTATATATATATATAATAACCATGATGAAAATTGATTATTATTTTACATAAAATTATATGTATTTTCAGATCAATTTTTTGATACATATTTCATGGGGTTTACGGTTTCATAGTTACCGTTGTTTTAAGGGATTTTTTACTCAATATACATTTTTTTAGACATATAATATGATATACAATTATATTATTCAATATAGTTTATATATATACCATTTAACATTAAATATAATGATTATTTTATCATTATATTCATGTTTAATTTAATGTTATCCTACACGGGGATTATGATTCAAATTTACCAAAATTGTAAGAGATTGATATTACCATCACATCCAGTATTGGTAATGTTTATGAATTTGTATAAAATGATGATATAATATGACATTACTCACAATAATTATATTGAAATATATTATACTATGTTCATCCATGATATTTTACTTTATAGTTTCATTTTCCAACTCTTTGATACTTTAATTGTTGTGTTTTTTTCGAAAATCAGACAGCATTTCAATATTTGGGTGGAAATCTGTTTTCTACTACAAATAATGGTTTACATAAAAGGATTCAATTTTTACACTATTCAATATTATTCAATAAATTCATTTTTCTAATTATTTTTTTATAAAAAAATATTCAAAGAAGTATTTTTTCATTCTAAATTAGTTACTTTTAATACCTTTTCCCCCTACAAAAGGAATGTTCTTTTTGACTAACATGACCATAATTTATTCTATGATTACATTAAAATTTATCAAGAACATTTTATTTGAAACTTTTTTATTAATATTATAGAAATATGTAGTTTTTAAATGTGTCTTAAAAATGGTTTTTAAAAATCATTATGTTTTAATATGTTATTTTCAAAAGCAAATAGATATTTTCCTCAGTATGGTTTTAAATTAAAATTTAATGGTATTTCAATTAATAAATACCAAATAAAATTTTTTCTACTTATGATCCAATGAGTATATTTCTAATGATACCATCGTCATTCAATCTCTGTAATAATTAATATTCTTTCAAATAGATTTTTATGGAACCCATTTATTTTTCCCCGTGTTAATCATGATTCAAAAAGATTGATATGGAACCAATTTCTTTTCCATTGATTAATCTTATTTTAATGAAATTAACGTGAAAACAATTTCATTTTCATGTGTTAATAAATTTGTAAAATTAATAACAATTGTTTCTATGAGTCTTATGCTAAATACTATATGAGTTAATCTTAATTATCAATGACCTTGCGGGCCATTACAAAAAAAATTTATAGACATTTATACAACTGATTTTTCATTACTTGAAAAGAAATTAGATCTAAAATATGTTATATCTACCCATATTTTGTTTTAAAACATCTAACAACTTTGTTTTTATGACTAATTTGGTGTGATGATTTGATCTTGTTATAAAGGAAGAAATCATGTTACAGATATTATAATTCTTTTTAACATCAATGTTGATAAATTAATGTTTTAATTTCACATAGAAAGAAAAATGGAAACATAAACTAGGGAATAAATCTATAAATAAGACTGATCAACCCCTCTCAGGTTTCTAATTTGGTTTGTAATGGATATTTGATCACTATTTATGCACAATAGAACTGAGTAAGGTTCTCACATGGATATGTCATGTTTGACCTATTGAAACTCATCTATTGTGTTTTGATTGACTGGGAGAATGAATATTTATTATATCAATAATAAAATAGTATTTTTATAGTTTAATTTTTTTTCAAGTTTATAATAAATAAATATATTGAAAATAATTTGAAAATATTAAATTATATTAAATAATGTATATAATGATTTTATATATTTTATTCATTATAGAACATTCTATATTTTCATATAAATGATATTACATTTTATAATTATATATATATATATATATATATATCCCTAATGTATATATTATGGATCTTATAATAATTTACATACTGAATAATGAAATATCATTCATTGTATTATTTTTTTCATAAGTGATTATAAATTCCATTTATCAAATAAGTTTTTTGTTTATTTTTTGATATTATTTCCATATAAGTAATAGGTAATGTAATGGTTTTTTATAGAGTTATCACAAGTATGAAAATGGTGTTTGAAACTCATATTTCAAATCTGAGATGGCTCTAAATGTGGTAGTTATTGAAAAAATGATGTATTCTATAAAATGATATATGAAATGGTTTTAAATAATTGTTTTTTTAAATAGAAATGGGTTTTGAAATGTGATGTTTATTTGAAAATAAACCCATATATTTTATAAAATGTAATAGGAAAGTAATTTTTTTAAGTAGATTTGTAAAACGTTTTTTTGTATAATACAATTTTTTATATTTTTATATTTTGATAAGTAGTTTTAAAAAATATTTCTTGTTACATTGATATCTAGTCAAAGGACATGTATAAGAGAAACTAGGTTGTTCAAATGATGGGTAGATCCATAAATCAAGAATTTTGAATTATTATTTTTAGGAAATAATATATTTTATGTTGTCTATTGTGTAATTGAACATTTTGACATTGACAGATTTTTCTGTTTTGGGAGTTTTTTATCCAATGAATTATGATTCCATTGAATGAGTAATTGATTTTCATTAGTAATTATTATTTTGGGGAAGGATTTAATTTTGGAATAATAATTTACATGGTGTTCTAAGAGGTATTTTTATTTTTATTGAATAATTTAAAAATAATATGGAGGGTGATTTGGGATTTATATGTAAGTGGTAGATGTCAATATACCTCAAGAATAGTATAATAATATGTGTTTTGTTGTTCATGAATTTAGAGTTATTTATCGTAGTAGTGATCACATTTTTTCTGGATTACATAGGATTATTATCTAAGAGTTGTGATGGATTAGTGTGCATGAGAGGTATAGAGTCTTTTGGTAAACATATTGTAAAACATATCTATGATAAGAACCATTTAAATTGGATTTTTAACATCATATTTGCATTTTGATTATTTTTATGAATAATATATTAATACATAAGAAGTAAATAGGTAAAACATGGGTTGATTTGTGTTTAAAACTATGGTTGAATGGTTGTTTTTTTATGATATGGTTTTTATGTGATTTTATGAAGGAAAAAGAATTTTTTTAGTTATTTATGGTTTGGCTTATAAATTAGAGGCTTGGAAAGGAAATTAGTGTGTTTCCCCTAAATTGTTTTATAGAAAATTGGTAGTTGGTGGGTTCACACTTGTTACATGATGCATGTTTTAAAGGATAAATTCATATATTGTTTCCAACCGAGAATATGATAGCCTAAAAACGTCACACATAATTCATAGAAAAGATATACATCCAAAATAGAAATTTTTTATTTTTTAAAAACAATTTTTATCCTCAATATTTCCTCCATATATATCATTCGAATCCATAAAACCATATGAGATTCCTAATGCCTCAAATAAATATATTTCCCTCATTCTTATTCACACTTTATAATTGATTTATGGATGTTTCTTCTTATAAATCCAAAATGATAATTAATTTTTTTCCTTTTGCCTCATATTTTCTCTAAATTTATATATTTATTCTCCCATTCATTTCTTTTATATGATTCAATTTCTTAGTTTTTTACTAAATATTTTTTGAAATGAAATATAATTCATTGGATTATAATTATTTTATATAGGATTGATCTTAATGTTTTATTTATACGCTATTTATCACATTTTTTTGAATGTTTTTAGAAATAGATTATTTATTTAGGTTTTATTTTACATGGTTCATTGATTTAAGGTATCATATAATTATTTTAATTGTGTATTTGGATACAATAACAGTTAATATGGTTTTCTATTCATTCTAGGTTATATTCGGAATTTTAATTTATTCTTTATTTTTTATATGAAATTCATTATAATTATTACATATTATTAATTAGTGATTTTTTTGTTAATCAATGTTCATTTTGGATGGATAAATATTTATAATGATATAATAACTAGTCCTCAATAATATCACAGATGGAGTACCTTTTAGTATAGTCATTGGATCCTAGACAACCAAAGGCATCTTGTTTCCATGAAGAAATGGTTCTCCCCTAAAGGATCACCCACAGTCCTGAATAAATAATCAGACAAATGAATATATCAATAGGATAAATAATGATAATTTAATGTGGATCTCTCTCTAATATAATAATCCCTAAATGAAACCCATCCATACACTACTTTTGTTTAATAATTCATAAATGTGGAGTTCTAATCAGGTAGCTCCCAACAAAGATATTGCACCTTGTTGACATGGGTAGTAACATTTAATAATTTACCCATTTAAATTTATAGACTGTTAAATTATAAAAACATTTTAGAAAAACATTCTCATTATGTTCCCTATATATCAACTAAGTTAATATCCATACACTTCTGGTTGGGTACTTCCTTTGATTAAACTATTATAATAGGGGCCATCTAATGTAAAAAATAATCACTTATTTTAATATTTTTGTTTGGTCTTGTACCACTATAAACAAATAAATTCCATAAAAACATTTGTTATTACGCATAGGAACAACCAATATAACTGGATAGATCATCAAAAAAATAAATATCTAAAGAGGCAAACACATTCTCTTTCATTTTGTTTTTCATCACTCACACACACCTAATGAAGCTTACTTGGAGATCACCCATTACAAAAAAACACTTTTCCAATATATTTTCTGTTATAGTTGAAATGTTTTATTCATTTAAAATAAATGGTACAAATTATTTATATGTTTTATAAAATTTATTCATTATAACCATTAACTTTTTTACTGTGCCAACAAGGATTTAGGTTGAGCATCTCAATATATTTTGTGAAATCAAAGGAATTTCATGGAATATATCTGCAACATTTTTTATAAATGTAATATATATGAATATAATTATTTAGAATTTTAAATTATTACATTTCAAATAATAATTTATATAAATAATTTAATTCATATACAAGTAGGTTATATAATATTCATCATATTAAGTGTATATGAATTTGTTATTCATAAAACCATTTTATAAAAACATCATTAAAAATAATTATTTTTTATATTAGTCTAAGAAATTGGAGATAATAATTTAGTGTTACATAAATGGGATGTTTATGTCGGTAGCTATTATATATTTTATTCTTCTTATATAGAACATCAGAAGATATCCATTTTGTTAGTTGTGTGGATTTATTATAGACAATTAATCCTTTTAATTGTTTATAAAATATATTAGAGAGTTTTTTATTTTTCTACCTTATAATAATTTGATGAAACGGATGAGGAAATTTTGTGATCACATAATTCTTTATCAGTGATAAGTAATGATGGATGTTTTAAAGATAAACCTAATTTTTAGTGAGGAATTATTAGATATTTTTTAATCTGTATTGTAATTGACATTATTTGAATTTATTAATGTTAATAAGTACACATGTGATTAATTAATTCAATAATTGGTGAATTTTATATATATATATTTTAGGATAAATATCAATTGAATTTTAAAAATTCATTGCTTTTTTTTATATTTTATTTTTCGTGAATTAATTAATTCTTTATTCTATGATATCATTTTTGACATATTTTAATGGGAATAATATTTAATTGAAAAAAGAAATGTTTCATTATTATTGTAAATTTATTTTTTGTTAAATTGGTTTTTCTTAAATAATTTGACAATATTTTAATATATGAAGTTATGTAAGAAATATTCAACTTTACATGAATTCATTGGTCATATTGTTTGAATACTGACTATGCCCTAAGAAATGGAAAATTCCTCAATATTCCACATGATGGAGGCATGATTAGTCATCTGACATGAAGATAACATTTCCAAATGAATGTTTCTTTCTCCCCATGTGAACCGACCAAAAAAAATAAAGAACTTTAGAACATATTGTTCTAAGGAAATTTCAGGGAACTATATGATCATGGATACACTTGAATTTTGAGAAATAAATAAATAATATAAATAAATACAACTTAAATATTAACATTTTCCAAGATGAGTTTGATTATTGACTCATAATATTGATTCCAATTATTTAGGAATATGATTTACTAATTCGTAAGAATTGATGATACTATATAAATAATCCTATTGAATGTGAAATAGTTTATCAAGCTACCTTGAAATATATATATCATACCACACTTCTTGTACCAAATGATTATATCCACTTACTACTATAAGGAAAAGCATATTGAAACCAATGTGCCTTTCATGAATGACCACCTAAATATTCTACATGGTGTCTCAATCGATCAACCATAAATTAAGAAATTAATGGTGACCAAAACAATTATCCATTCCTATAATTAATGAAAGAAATATTAATAGAAAACTCATCTAAGGTTTGGGAAATAATTGATGAACTCTCAATTGAGGAAATGTTGAAAGAGTTTCATCCCATTATAAAAAACCTAATTTATAGTTTGACTATTATTTTAATACAAAAGATAGTTTTTTAATATAAGAGGACCAAACTGATCCAAAAACCAATGAAGAAAATTATGAGGAATATGATCAATTCCACACTATTAGAAAAATATGGATTCAAATGATGTTTTTTAAGATTATTGAATCCAATGAACATTGATTCATTGATTGAATTTTATAGGTTTTATTTCTATATAGGGATGTTGTTTGGGCCTATTTTCCTTCCCAATTTGTTGAGTCAAAACTTTTACTTCTAGCATTACCATTTCTTTTATTATCGAAATCCAAAAACATTCTAATTATAAGATTACATCTTTTTATATAAAATGTTTTTTATAATGTTTTTGTATAAATAATTTCATTTTACACTCTAACAGTATAAATAAATATGATTTTGGACATTCAGTTACTCTAGATTTTTATATGCTTTCAAGTTACATGTATTCATGTTGTTGGACTAGTATTGAGAAATATGACAGTTAGGAGACAAATATGAATGTTTTAATGATTCCTATAAATACCATGTCATTAAAAGATTTTAATATGATTAGATGTTTTTCATATGATGGAATTTATTTTAAATTCTTTATTTTTAAGATATCTGAATATTTCATAGCATGAACATCTGTTATTTAGGGATCATAATTTTCTGTGATTTTCTATTTCCATGTATACCTTGTCAGGTTGTCTCCTTATGATCATTTTCATTGTAATTTTCATCTGATCATTATAAAGAGCGATGGATTATAGGTATAGGAATATAAAATGTTTGATCCATAAAATTGAGGTAAGTTGGGGCTAGGTAGAAAGAGAATGCAATCATCATATAGAGGGATTTCATAGATAGGATGATTGATATATTCTGATCACCATACCGAGGTATTCATTATTAATAGAATACATAGTTTCTTCTATATATCTATGAAGGTATACCATTACTCTAGTTTATATACTACATTCCTCTCAATGTTAAAAGGGGTTTATTATTTTATTAGGTTATAGTACATTCTTAATTCTATTATCAATTGTATAAATTGTTTATTTAATTATTTTTATTTCACAAAACATATAATAGAAATTTAAGAATTGTGATCATCTTTATAAATTTTTTATAGGTACAATTATGATTACGATAAAAGAACAATTTTTCCACAGATTTGTAGTGATATAAATCATTTACAACTTCATTTAATCGTATTGCTTCTAAATACTATTCTATGATTATGATCTGTAGAATGATAACCATGTCTAAAAACATACTTTTAGAGGATAAGTGTGTTGTTTTGTTTAATTATTTTAACATAATTTTTTAAACTACAATTCACCACTATGGTATATATACCCATCCATGAATATTTTCAGAAGACTAATTAGCATTAGTTTTGTAATATTAATCTAATAATTGGTATCAAATTATGATTCCTTTTATTAATTATTTTCAAGGTTTTTAATTTATTTACTATTTCACATTTTTTATGATTTTTTATAAACTTTTAGTTTATAAATATTTTGTTAAAATAATGATTTTTTGTATTTTATTTATTAATATGGAAGGAATAAGTATTGGATCTATAAGTAATTTTAATCCCAAAAAAACTCTTATTTTCAATAACGCTAATTGTGAGTACATGAGGAATCCGATGAATACATTAATTATCAACACAAGAGACGAAAATTTTTTAATGTTTAATGGATATTATAATATTCCTAAAAATCAATTTACTTCATTTACCCATAAAGAAAAATAGTAATATCAATTAAATTACCAAGTAATGAATAATTTTTTTATGATCCATGAAAAGGAGAATACATAGTCAAATATCATTCTGTGAGGCCACGAATAGTATCTATAAAAATATTTAAGTAACACATTTAGGAACATAAAAGGTTATGGAGGATTGAAGATCCATGTTAATAGATGATTACCATGCCTTTGATTTCACAACAGTAAAATCAGTTGTTCAGACAGATTCGAGATTCCATAACACTATAAATAGTTTAAAATCTACTGTTAAGAAAGGTCTTGGTGATGAAATATTTGTTGAGAAGATAATTGATATCATGCCCAATGGGTGGGAATCAATGAAATATTTTATTGATGAGACAATGAAGTTATATAATCTTACCTTGGACAATCTTGTTAGAACTCTTATGAAATATGACAGAATATTAATGAGAGATAATGAAAAATAGAAAACGAAAAATGGTGTTGTTACATTTTGTAAAACAACAACCTTACATTATATATTTCAATTTACAGAGAATGTTGCTATGAATTCAATAAAGGAAAAAAAGTAATTCAATCAGATTCAAGTATATTTGAAAATTTATATAATGAACAATGAAAACATTTCCTGAGGGATGAATAAGATAGTCAGAAATAAATCATTTCAATATCATTTCAATAATGTTTGTATGGATAGATGTGACAAGAAAGATATAGTTACATGTTATAAATGTTAAAATGATTGACATATCAGACTAGATTGTCCAACAAGGATAAGAAAAGATTTAAAATAAAATAATTTAGAAAGTAATTCCCAGAGATATTATAAATATTTGAGTAACATAGTTTATATGGATTCTAACACATGAAGTTCTAGGGGAGGCGACTCTTTAGATATTTTTTCTATAAATGAAATTTCTAGACATAGGAGCTGAGTTAATTTTTCTAATGTACCACAAGTACATAAATGTTTAATGGAAGAGTTATGAAAAAATGTGAATATTATGAATATGATTATGAAAATTCCATACATGTAAAAGATGAATCAAGGATAAATTATTTAGAAAATAAAATATTAAATCGTTTAAAATATGTTGATGAGGCTAATTAAAAAAATACTTTTTCTAGAGATTTAGAAAAATTAATTTCTGAGAAATACGTTTTATCCAATACACATTATTTTAAAATTAATACTAATGAAGACATAGATTTAGCTGTAAAACAAAAATCATAAATATCTTACATGATAATAAATTTTTCAAATATTACAACTAGAAATGAATGTGTTGATAAAATTTACAAACAAATCTATCATCACAATAATGGTTTCATAATGGGTTATACTTATAAAAAACAAATTTTTAATTACAATTTCATTGTTCTAGAGAATTACTATTTTTTATGAAATTTCTAATTTGTGGTCATTGGAAAAATAATTATTCCATAATTAAATTTCTATTCCTAGGGTTTCTAATAGAATGTTTTCTAATCAAATATTGATTCCAAATACTTTTTTTAACATAATCAAACCCTAGAATGATTGTGTTCTGAGAAGCTAATCTGTTTATTCAGGGAAAAACAATGTTCTAATAATAAGAATACATGGTACATTCATAATATATGATCAATACATATTAATGGTGATATGTACTTATTCCCAAATATAATAGATATGAATGGCAGAAATTTCACTTTTAGAGATAATTCTGAAGGAGATATTATTAGTATAGGTAATATTTTTCTTCATAGTAAGGCTTTAATTTTGATGGATTTATTTTTTACAGGTCTTAAAAACAAAATTATAATAATAATTCAATTATGTGATGAAGGTTACTTTGTGATCATTAAAAATAATAAATGTTTTGTACATAGATCCATGTATGACTTTATTCTTTGTGCCAATCGTCATGAGCATGTATATAAGCATAACATAGAAGAACTTAATAACCATGAATTACCTTTACTTATTGAAATATATGATCAATATTTTTTATGGAATAGATTTTTAGGACATTATAACCTTATAAAATTATAATTGTCTAATAACAAAATACTTTTTAAGGACATATCGGAGCTAATATTTAATTCTAGAAAAGTCTGTGACACATTTCAATATGATATTAAACATAAGTAATGATTTTAATATATGAGTGAATTATCAACTTATGATGATTTCTTATTAGTTGATTTTTAATTATGTTATCCTACTTAAATTGGAGGTATTAGTGTAAAATACTATGTATTTGTCATGGTTAATAATTACAGTAGATATAAATTGTTTTATTTTACAACAAGGAAATCTGAATCCATTTTTAATTTGAAAAATTTTGTTTCTAAAGATAAAAATAAGAAAAAACATCCCTTAATTAGTATTAATAGTGATTACATTGAACAATTTCTTTAATTGTTTTAAGAAACATTTTTTAGTAAAATGATATTGAACATAACTTTTCATCTCTTAGAACTACATGGAAAATGGTTTTGTTTAATGAAGAGAGAGAATTATTAAAAAATTAACAAGAACCACGTTAGTTAATAATCAATTCATAAAATATTTTTGGATTATTTAGTTAGGATGTCCTTTAATAAAATAAATATTGATTTAATTATTACATTTATTCATAAAATTATTATGAGTTGTGGATAAGCTGTAAAAAAAAGTTTCTTAGTTCAATGTTTTTTGTTGTGATCTATTCATCCTAAATAAAAAATTACTTACATAAAGTTTCATACAAATATAATGAAGGTATATTTTATTGATATTCTAATCATTCTTAAGACTTTATGTGATTTTAATAATGAAAAAATTTACTATTGAGGAAATAATGCATGTTATGATTGATGAAACTGATCCTTTTGTTTATAAACAACATCAACCAACATCCTTAAATGTGATTGGAAAAACTTATTTTCAATCATTACTATAATGTTCTATCCAAAGGATATAAATTTTGTAATATTTTTGAAGTAATTACACAGGTATATTTTCATTCAATTGATGAGGAATATAATTTAAAAATTCCAAGATATTAGTTGTTTCTTAGGAATCATCATTTTGAGTGTATCATTAGTGATATAGATCAACCTGTTAGGGCTAAAATTTCATTATGGAATAAAATTTAGCATCTTTATTTTTTTTTCCAATTGGATAATAATTATATTGATAATTATTCACATGATAATTATTTGATTAATGAAATTCAATTTGAGGTCAATGAATTTAAGAGTAGAAAAATATAGAATTTAGTTTTATGACCTAATTATGCTTATATAATTAGAGTAAAATTATTTTTTAGATAAAATTGTGATGAAAATGGAAATATTATTAGTAATAAAGACCAGATTTTTTTTGAAGAGTTGTAATTAACAAGAATACCTTGATTTTTGAAATAAATGCACCTGTATCTAGACATAAACCAATTAGTATTCTTATATCCTTTACACCATTATTTAATTTCATACATTTTTAAATGGATGTGATGTGTAATTTTCTTAATAGATATATTCCAGAGGAATTTTTTGTTCAAAAATCCCATGGTTCTGAAAATAAAAAAAATCTTAATTACATTTATAAATTTACCAATGCTTTATATTGACATAAACAATACCCTAGAGCTTTGTATGATCGATTAAGAAGAATTTTGATACCAAAAAATTTTGTTATGGAAACTAATGATCCAAAACTTTTAATAAACTACATTAATAGAAACACAATGATTGTAAGAATTTATTTTGATGTAATTATATTCAGATCAATACAAAAATCATTAAAATATTACATTGTGAATCTTATAAAATGGGATATTGAGACGAGAATAATGTGCAAGTCAACATATTTTCATGGTTTTAAAATTTCATAAAAACCAAGAAAAACTTATATATCCCAACATAATTATATTAAATTAATTTTTACAAAATTAGGATATAACAATACTAATTGTACTGGTACTCCCATGGGTACCTCAAATACTCTTGATCTTGATGAGGTTGGGCAACCATTTGATCAAAATATTTATAGAGGTGTGATATTATATTTACAATACATAACTTCATGTAATTAATATTTAATTTTATTGTATTCATGTGTGATAGATATCAAGAAATAAAAATGGAATCACGTATAAAATCT
Source organism: Viscum album (assembly GCA_963277665.1). Lineage (NCBI taxonomy): Eukaryota > Viridiplantae > Streptophyta > Magnoliopsida > Santalales > Viscaceae > Viscum > Viscum album. The sequence continues at coordinate 113,957,969 of OY728121.1, forward strand.
GTAGAATGAGTACATTTAGATCTTAGGGGACCATGGATTTTGAACATTTCAATTATTTAGAAAATGTTTTCGAAATAATTTTTTCAGATGCATACATTGGTGGTTTTAGAATTGATATGAAAAGTACATTAGGAACTATTCATTTCCTAGAATATTCTTTATTTTCATGTTCATGTAAGAAACAACCATTAGTAGAAAATTCCACTACTGAAGTCAAATTTGTGGCAGCTAGAAGTTTTTGTGCTCAAGTGTTGTGGATGAAACACACATTCACCGACTATGTCATGAGTCATAAAAAGACTCAAATACATTATAATAATAAAATTTCTATTGAATTAAATACAAACCCACCACAAAACTCACATGATAAGAATATAAGAATAATACACCATTTTATTGGGAACGGACACTTAAATGGAATATATTTTTTCAATTAATTTAAGCATAATAACAACATGCTGGAATTTTAAAAAAAACCCCTCCCTTCCGATAAATTTGAATATATCAAACAAAAATTAAGATACTCATTTTCTCATGGGGAGAATATATGTCTCTTTATTTTCAAAAAAAACTATTTTATTTTATTCTGAAAAGTGTTTTTTTCTTAAATTGTTTATCATAATTTGTTTTCCAAACACATAATTATTTATTAAATTTTATGAATTCATAATTCTTAATAATATTCTATGACTCTTAATTTGTCAAATTTTTCCAAACAAAATTAGTAATGTTATTCAAATTGAAAAATATCATAATAAACTTTTCTAATAAAACAATCACAATCACATTTCAGTATGAAAATATCGTAATTAGTTTTCATATAATAAATACTTATAGAGTTTTGTTTTCTCTCAGAACATTTATATTAAATATTTCATAATCAGCTATCATAATCTCATAAGTTAGGAAAATCAATAATAACATAATAGACATTCTGGTGGATTTCTTCACTCTATGTGGTACTTCACTAGTGATTTACATTTTTCACTATATCATTATGATTTTTTCTTTTTTTATCACTAATATTATAATTATTCATTTTAAAATTAAATCTTTTTTTAAAATTATTTTTATTTTTTCCATATTATAATCATTCTCAATATGAATTTTTTTAATACATTGTGACTTAATTTGTTTTTAAAACTTTTCTATGATCAATATAAATTCTCAGATTAGAATGGATTTATTTTAAAATGTTGGATTTCATTTGGAAGATAATAGAAACCCAAAAGATACCCAATAAAGAAGAATGAAACCCTCTTCCAATAGTAGTTATCTCAAGATTATTTCCCAAGAAACTACTACTTTCATATTGACTAGTCTGGTAACATTTTCTTTCCATCTGGTCTACCAAAATATGTTCAAGTCTAAGGGAATCAATTCCAAATAATAATAAACCGTATGTTTTTAGGTAAAAGTTAGCTGAATAAAATTTCAATGAAATAAATGATTAAACATTAATAAAGATTATATATTTCCATTTATGGGTTAATTTTTTTGTTAAGAATGTTTATAAGGATTTCGATATATTTAAACATATTCTTGTTAATGATTTTTTGCATCTGTTCTGATTTTAATTGAAAAAGGGAGAGAAATTTTTTATTTATCTATTTATGAGAAATGGAATATATTTTCATATAACAACGATATGGGTTTTTTAGGAGTACCATTAAAAGGAGGGGGAAATTTTCTTTCACAAAAATTTCCTGATGATATTGGATAGTTTAATAAGATGGATTTTGATGATTCAATGTATGATCATTATGAGAAAGTAAGGAATTTGACACACATTACACTGGACAACCGTGTGATTACCTTATGAATGAAGGGGTTCCTTATTCTAATAATGTGAGTTCATGACACCCTACAAGTTTCAGATGTTTTTCTTTTTCTTTTTCTTATTGTCATTATAAATATTAGCTTTATAATGTTTGTTTTCTTAAATTCCAAAATCATCAATTATGAAATAATTATATCCAAAATAATCATTTCTCAATCCTTTGTAATAATTTTCATTTTATAAATATTTTATTTTCTTCATGATTAAAATCAATTCCACTCCAATAAGGGAAAATATTTCCTATACATGTGATTATACAATGAATAGTATGAGGGTTGCTTTAGTAACTAATCTTGAAAATTTGTAGCGAAATAACGTGATGAAGAATTAGAAGAATAAACATCAAGGAATTTAGTGAAGGATGATGAAAAGAAGAAAAATGGAGTTTGATACATCCCTTTCAATGAAAAAAGAAACAAATGAATGTTCCTGAATATGATCATGATTAATGGTTGAATATGAAATCTAATATGAAACATCGTGATCCAGTTATTAGAATAAACCCTGCTATGGATAAGTCTTTGACAAAAAATGATGTCAATACTTTTAAAAATTATGAATGACAACAAAACTAAATAAAATTTTATTAGATGCTCAAATTTGTAAAAATATTTTTAAAGGTGTTTAGAGATAATATGTTAATGTAGTTCCAATTGCATTCAAAAATTTCCAATTTAACCCGAATTAAAGATTTATATTGGAAGAAAATGTTGTTGTGAACATTATATTAATTGCATAGATAATAAATGGAATGGTAAGGTTCATGAATATGAATTGATACAATTGGTCCTTCAAGATAAATAATCCTAAAATGAATCTATTAGATAATATAATTTGAGATCATCCAGACAACATGAAACAAATATTGATGAGTTACAAGGTGAAGAATTTCAAGAAGAAAATGTTGATGGGGATGACAATAATGAAAAATATTGTGGTTAATAAGAAGTTGGTAAAAATTAAGAAGTAAGTCAATACAATGAAATTGAAGAATAATTAGAAGTGGATTATAATGGGGAAGGTGAGTAAGATAAGTGAGAAGATGAGAATGAAAAAGTAGATGAAAATGAGAATACTCAACACAAAAGTGAACATATGTATTATAATTGGATTCACCATAAAAATATGATAAAGAGGGAAAATCATAATGTTCTAAAGAATAATTTTTTAATGAATAAGCATATTCAACACTTATTAATGATGTAGATGATCATAATTGAAAAATATAGTGGATGATAAACAAAATATTGAATATGTGGATATCAAGGAAAATTTTTATGATAATGATCAGGAGAACATAGTTTATAAAAAATATTAGAATTTGGTATCAAATAAGGAAGATAAGAAAATTAAATAAGTGTATTTCAAAATAAGATGAATCAAACCTCCTTATGTTCACATAGAACAATCAGACTCTGTTAGAACAATTTTATTTTAAGGATTTGATTAAATTATTAGTTCTTTGAAATTTCATGATGGAATAATTCCATAATTTTTCAACCATTAATATCAATATATTTATATTCAAGAAATTATATAAGGAATATAACATTCAAATAACATGATAAAATAAAAAGTTATTTTACTTGAGGCTATCTTGAATTTTAATCAGGAAGGATCCAGGCCTTATTGAATGTCATGTCATCAAATTGAGATGTTGTATAATCAAGATTATTATGATTTTAATATATAGGATGAGAACTTTGATGATGTTAAAAATATTATGAATGAATTAGATGAATCCTTTTTTCAGTTATCAAATGGAATCAAATAATGGGTAATGTTTGTGGAGAGTTTCATAGATGAAAATTTTTATCAAACTGAGGAAGTAGATTTTCCATGAATATCTAGATACTTTATTCATGGAATTAATTGATGATATTCTGGTTTATTGGAGACATAATCATGATAAAGAATACAATTTCAATATTCCTTTATAAATCATGAGGATTTATCACCTTTATGTAAATCTATAAAATGTAATTGCTGGATCAAATAAGTATTGTTATTGGGAGATGTGATTTCAAAACATGGATCTCTATAGATCCTGAGAAGGTGAAGAATATCTTTTGATGGGAATAACCCTAATGTTTCTTTACTATATGGAGCGTCCAAGGTTATTCAGGATACAATTGATAATATAACATATATTTCTTGAAGATGGTGTCAACTTTTATCACTCATTCCAAAAAAGGGGTGAAATTTACCTAGGATGATAAATGTAAAACTTCATTTGATGAAATTAAATAGATTCATTCAAAAAATACTATTCTAATATTTCCATTATTTGGTAAGTTATATGTGGTAGACAGAGCAAATTTACGTGCATATTTTTTATAAAATAATGAGTATTTTTTAAATTTTTTCAATTAAAACCCCATTTATTTTATTATTTTATTAAAATAATGTGTAATTTGAATTTTATAATTAAAATGAGCAGAACTGAGAAGAGTGCGTAATTCTAGATTTTGTAGAGATTTTGACCACAATGGTAATTTTTTCATTTATTAAAAAATACATGTCCAAACTATTTTATTAAAATTTTGTTAGAATCGAGATTTTATTTCCTCCGATTTTGTCTTCTGGATTAAGAGCTGATTTGTCCATCTAAAGGGCCTAAAAATTAATTGAAGTTGGAACTTTGTTCGGGTGGATAGTATGGACCCCACCACCACAACGGATTCACAAATCGGTTTCCAAAGATAATATTTCTGTGATTCCACCTGGATATGCAATAGGACTCATAGGAGTGCTCGCCCATTAAATTCCATGGAATTTCACATCCATTAAGGTGGATATTGATCATTATACATTTAAAGGAAGGTTCCTAGAAATTTTGTCCAAAAAAATTCGTATTCGATGGGAATTCCATAACTCCTACATATGGTGGCTAACATCGCTGATATTTCGAGGGGAGATATCCAAGACATTTATGAACATATTTTATGCAGGAGGAAACGCGAAACAAAGTCATTTATGGGTCCATCCACGTGAAATCTATAGGAGGAAAAAATCATCCTATAAAAGGAGGCCCTTGCATCCTTCTCAAATTATCAGCTCGACACCCAAAGCCAATGAGGGATCCCACTGGGGTACGGTCGATGCTGCTCCTCTATCCCCCCATCATTTCTTATTTTTATTTTATTTTCATATTTTGTTTTCTTTTAGTATTACTTTCAAAAGTAATTCAAATTTTAGTTTTATTAATCCATGAATTTGTGTTTCTCTATCCATTTTTCTTTATCTCTCTCTCTCTATATCTCTTTCTATTCTACCACCCACTCTACCATGTACTCTCATACTCTCGTAAATGAGAGGCTAATTACAATACTTGGCTCGGGGTGAGGTCAAAATGTTCTTGAATTTTCATTAATGTTTATTTTATGTTTGTGGTAGATTTGAGTAACATGCATTGGTGAGGAGAATGTGCCAGATTGGGTGATGACCCCCAATGAAATGTAACTTAAAATATTTATATTCTTGAAAAGACTAGTGATTGAAATGTGAGAATTCATGTTTGGATTATCAAACTGAAATCAGCATATAAAAGAGAATAATTATTGAACCTATTTCTAATCCTCAAAACCAATTTCTTTCTTCATCAAATCATTCATTTTGTATTGCATGATAGTTCATATTTTTAAATAATCAAAAACTCAAAATTATTTTCATCTATTTCCTTTAAGTAGAAATCAACAATAAGAAATAGTTTTGGTGAATTAGAATAATGTAAGTGAACTAAATTGAGAAGGATCCTCAAAAGAGACGACCCTAGTCAGCCACTATGCAGCACTAGGAAAAAAATATAATTGTTTTTATCCGCACCCTGCGATAGGCATGCATCAAAACCGGCATCATTGACAGGGAGCTAATTAGTTATTCGTTTAACTTTTCTATTTTCAAATCATAGTTAAATTTCATTTCATTTTAAAAACCAAAAAAAAATATTTCCATGATGAATTCAAATGACTATTATTTTACATGGACTGAAAATTACTCAAAGGTCCATGAAAACCACTACACTGAGGAGGCGCTCCAATGTAGAGCTAATGTGCTAATGATAATGGTCAAGAAGGTTCAAAGAGGCATTAGAACATGGATCTCATCAAATGACTTGATGGTGATGGTCGATAAACATCAAACAGACTTAAAAAGATTCGAGGCCAAGAAGGATGTGCCATTAGTCTTCTGGGATTTCACAGAAGACATCCATGAACTAGATGCCAAACTTGAGGTGGAGGAGCCCAACTAATTTCCTTTACCTTCAACCATCATACTCCAAGAGGCACATACCATTGAGGCAAAAATTGAAATTGAACCAAATCAGGGAGTGGAACCTTTCTTTGACCCTATCTATTCTGATTTTATTGAAACTGATTAGTATATCACTCACTCTTGTTTTAATTATAGTGAACTAGACTTTCTTTACTATTCCTTGGAAGAACATAAAGAATAAAGTGACATTCACCTATTGAGGAACACATGGAGGTCCCTAATTTCAATGAACATGCATTGGAGGAGTCCTATCAAGATATCCAGGTAGCTGAGCCTAAGAAAATCATACATGAGGATACTCTTCATGCAGTCCCCATGAATCCAGCATAAGAAGATAAAAAGGTTTCACATGTAGAAACCAAGGAATTGGATGGTCAATACTTCATAATACCCCTACCATGCAAGATATACCTCATTGTGAAGGAAGAGGAAATGGTGTACTCTACCCATGGATCATCCCTCAAGAACAAGGATGAAGCATAACCTGGTGAAATCCACATGTGGTGGTTCAAATAAAATAAGCTTCATCCTCCATCAGATTTTGGATAACAGCTGGTACTACCCTTTGAAGGTAGTAAAAATTCACGGCCCACATGGGGGATCATACCAAGATTTATCTTTACATTATTTCTAGGAATTTATATTTTAGTTTCATTTCTTAGGAAGTCGTCTAGAATTCATCATACTCTCTCTATATTTTTTGAGCTTAAATGACATCATCCTTATGCATAATATAGTTGTTTTCTTTTATTGGTTCATAATAAGCAGCCCAAGGGGAAGGACTAAATTTCATGAAAAAAGGGAGTTTGATTTTAGTGTTTTATCTTTTAAACTCTCCCCATTTTAGTCCACAACATTTTTTTGAGCATTAAAAGTTTACATTTCATGACCACACATGAATTCATGTTTTACACAACTTATCTATGAGACATGAGTTTCTTAGGAACCCAGTGATGCCAAGATATAGATTTTATTGTCGATATTATTTAATGATTGAAAGGAAGAATTGAATTTTAAAAATTAAGTATGGATATTGTAATAATGACTCATGATTTGAAAGAATTAATCGATTCATGTAAATTAAATTTCCCTACCATTGTTCATGTTTTGAATTTTTGGAGTACATGTGAATTGTTTTGTTATTATTAGTGATGCCATGAGTGATTTTACAATGTTATATTTCTCATTCCCAAGAGGATTTCTAGACCATGTACTTCCTATTTATTCTTGATCATATTTCTTCTGTGATCTTGGGACATGTAATCGACCAAAACATGTATTGAAATTTGTCAAAGATATGACTATGGAAAAACACATTTAAAATGATTGAAGCATCCTCTAAAAACCCACTTATCCTTAAAATTCCACCTTTACATCAATCATTCTTTTATACCATAGAGAACATGAATTACATTTATAGGGATGAGCCATGTTTGAAGCTATTTTAATCCATTTTTAGCCTACTACTAGTATTTGAATGATATTTTAATGTTGATGTGTGGGGGTAAAGGGAAGCATGGTGGACAGGATAATGAACATTATAAGGAACAAGTGTGGGGGTTTTATTGTGGGAATTGTAAAAAAATTTTAAATCATTCAACATACTCTTTAATTTTCCTCCCTTAAATTAAAAAATCAATAAAATGAAAAAATGTTCCAAAACAAATATAGAAAAATGTGTTTTGATTTGGGAGAACAAAAAATAACCATTTTCCAGACTGATGATCTTATGATCGTATGTGGTTAGGTAATGGATGTAATGTTTGATCTAATCATAACTTCTGAAAAATGAATAAACATAAAAATTTAAAAAAAAATATTCAAGAGGGTGCACAAATAATTCATTATGCATATTTTGAACATGACCTTACTTTGTGTTTTTGGAATTGGTTGTTTCTACTTTGAAGGGGATAATTAAATTACACTTTTAATTTTGATACCATGAATTGTACATAAGAGATTATCCCCCTCCTTGAGCCTTAATTTTTAATGCATCAAATCCTACCAACCTTAAGCCTCAGAGTCATTTGAACCTTTATTGCATGTCCTCGTGATTTTATGTGTATTTTGTCTTTACATAGTGGAGAAATTAGTTCATTTACAAGCCTATGTATTAGGAGCATGTTCACATGATATAGGCATAAAGCTACTTGAATTGTATCATGAGTGATGAGAGAAAAAAAAGTGAGGTAAATAAATACATGGAATGCTTAATAATAATGATTCAAGGAGCTTGAATGAAATAAATGAGAAGATCAATCATTTTTTCAAAGGGGAAAAGTAAAATATAAGAATTATGTATTTCTTGGAAAAATGAGAAATTAACATGATATTTTATTTTGAATTTTGAAATTTTTGTTTTACATTGATTTTTTTGGATTTTATTGAATTGAAACTTGAATATTGGTAACATTGGTGTCCATTGATTTCTATGTTGAGATTTTATGTTTGAGGACATGAATTATTTAAGTGTGGGGGAATATGACGGAGCAAATTTATGTGAATTTTTTTTATCAAATAATGAGAGTTTTTTAATATTTTTCAATGATAAAACCCATTTATTTCATTATTTTAATAAAATAATGGGTAATATGAATTTTATAATTAAAATGTGTAGAACTGAGAAAAGTTTATAATTCTAGATTTTGGAGAGATTTTGACCACAAGAGTATTTTGGTCATTTATCATAAAATATATTTCCAAACATTGTGATTAAATTTTTTAGGATACTGAATTTATTTCCTATAATTTTTTCTTATGGACCAAGAGCTGATTTAGCTATCTAAATGGCATAAAAATTCACTGAATTTGGAAATTTGTTCGGGTGGACAGCATGGACCCGAACACCGTAACATATGAACAAATCGGTCTCCATAGAAGAAATTTCTATAATTCCACCTGGATATAGAAGAGGACTCATAGGTGTGCTCACCCATTAAATTACAAGGTTTTTTTCATTCATTAAGGTGGATATTTATCGTTATATATTAAAAGAAGCTTCCTGGAAATTTCGTCCAGAAAAAGTATTATTCAATGAAAATTCTATAACTCCTTCATCTGGTGGAAAAATATTCTAATAGTTTTTGGGGAGACAACCGATACATTTATTAAAATCCTTATGAACAATGAGATGTGAATAAAAAAAATTTATGGGCCTATCCATGCACAATCTTTTAGAGGAAAAAATCAGCCTATAAAAGGAGGCCCTCACCTCCTTCTCAAATTATCATCTTGACACCCTGAGCCATGGAGAGATCCCACCGAGGAATGGGCCGCTATTTCTCCTCTCTTCCCCCATCGTTTCTTATTTTTATTTTATTTTCATTTTATTTTTCTTTTAGTTTTATTTTCTATTTTAATTCAATTTTTTTAATAAATCCATGCATTTGTGTTTCTCCATCCATTTTTCTTCATCTCTCTCTCTCTCTCTCCCTCTTCTTCCACTAACTCTACTAAGTAATCTCATACACTCAGTAATTAGAGGCTAATTACGAGACTTGGCTCGGGGTGAGGTCCAGGTGTTCTTTAATTTTAATTAATGTTTATTTTATGTGTGTGGATGATTTGAGTAACATGCATTGGTGAGGTGAATGTCCCCAATTGGGTGAAGACCCCCAATGAAATGTAACTTAAACTATTTCTATTCTAGAAAAGTATTGTGATAAAAATATGAAATTTAATGTTAGGATTATCAAACTTAAATAAACATATAAAAGAGAATATTGGTTGAAGTTAAGACTAAACCCAAAAACCATGTTCTTTCTTCATCAAATCATTCTATTTTCATTGAATGATATTCATATTTTTAAATAATCAAAAACAAATAAATATTTTTTTCAACTTCATTTAAATAGAGAACAATAAACATGTATAGTTTTGGTGAATTATAATAAAGTAAGTGAACTGAATTGAGAAGGTTACTAAAGAGAGACGAAAATGGTCAGCCATTGTGCTACACTTGGAAGAAAATATAAACGTTTTTTCCACACCCCATGACAGGTGTGCGTTAGTGGTTTATAGTAATTATTCTTGTGGTGGTCATGGTTTCATTATTATTTAGTACAATCACATTTTGGACAATGGATCTAATCAACTTTTTTTTCATGATAAAATTTTTCCAAATATTTGTTTTGAAGCATCATCATTTATGTATGCAATTAAATACTAGATACATTGTCTTTTTTTGGGAGATTCATATAGTCACTTTATTCTTAAGAGATTTAAAAATATATTATCTCATAAGGAACTAGATTTTAAGGATAGATGATGAGTGTAATAACTCTAGATGTTTGAATTTGACATCGGCTATACCCTGGGGAAGTGGAATTTCATTGCTCATGCCGACTATAGGAATGATCAAACACATTATTTTTAGGAATCATAAGAAGAGTTTAAGCTTATGTAGGTTTTCATTCAGTCGCATCTTGATTTGAAAAACAGTGTATTCAGGTATGGTTATTAATATTGTTATATAATTATCATCTTTCCATGATTTAATCCAATATGTTTTGTAGTTGGACGATGATTTTAGAGGAATAATGGATCTGTCATGTAATAGGGATAACATTCGAAGTTGGTATCTCCCTTTTGAGGGCATTATCCACTTCAAGGATAAGTTTTTTATTACTTCAACCATGAAAAATTTAATATTATTTTATTTTAATAGTTAATAATTGTCCATTCATCATAGAATTATGATGATATAGTATGACATGATGTGGAAATTCTGTTTGAAGGGTATAAATATCGGCACAACTAATTATGTATCCCACAATTACACCCACTAGTATGTTAAGGATGATCACCTGCGACCTTCTGGGTAGATTTAGCATCTTATAGTTCCAGTTTGGAAATCGGGTAAGTTTTTCATAAGAAATAATGTTGAATTGATACGGATTTATTGAGAAAATAATTCTATATTGGAGGTGACTTATGTGTTGATGAAATAATCACATTTTATTCCTCTCAGGGAGACAACCCAGAATGCTGATCTGGGTAAGATGAATATGCAAGAGATCATGAGGATACAAGTAGTTCCATATGGTATTATCTCATAAAGAGATCCCAATATTACTTATAGATTCTATAAGCGTCTCCAAGAAATTATGGGGACTGTAACACCCTAATATTTTACAAAATATATATTTATTGATAGCTTGAATTCAAACCAATAATGATTTTAAACAAACCACTATATACTATTAAAATATTATTATTGGAAATGATCGATATCACCTAACCAATATATTGGTGGGAATGATGAAAAATACATAATTTATTAAAAATAATATATTTTACATATTACTAAAAATAATTGAATGGTCATTGACTATTTAAGGGAAAAATTTAAAATCATTTGAATGTTTATGAAATATTTTTTTGAGAAATGGTATTTATGAACTTATTGTAACTATATTATAATTAATGAAATTATTAACAAGTGAAGAAATATTTTAAGGATATATATATATTATTTTTAATATATATTTTTAAAAATATTTCAATTTTTTTCTAGGTATTGGATAATAATAATGAATGTGTTTTTAAAAATTGTATTTTTCTCTAAAAAGGTATCCTACACATATTGCAACCCTATTTTAAAATTACTTTCTTAGAAATAATTAAAATGAATTTAATAAAGTGGGTTCAATATTTTGAATCCGAAGGTTCAAATTTGGTCAATAATCACCTTTTTTTTGTCAATACGAAATGTAACCAGGGTAAAATTTATCATCTTAGGAAATGATAATTGATTTAATCACTATTATAAATATATCATATGGTCATAATGTTTCGTAATAATTATTATTAGAAAATGTTAACTCAATACCTACTATATTATGCTCAGTTTTAATTTTTTTAATGGATACATTTCACTAATAGTGACCTATGTAGTATTTAAATCATTGATAGTTAAAAAATGTAAGTTGCTATGTTTTAAATATATTTTTTATGACCACATAAGTAAAAAAAGAATGTTATTAATGATTATAAGGGTATAATTTTTTATTAATGAAATTTTATTCAAAAAATATATTTTGTTTTATTTTTTAGTAATTATATAATGACAGTAAATGCCATAGAAACACCAATGTAATAGTTTTATAATTTATGAATTTAAATAATTGATATTAAAAATGTGAAGTGATATATTTTCAGTTAGTTATGGGGCCCCAATTTTTTTACTATTATTAAATGTATGTTTTATCTATAAGTATTATATTTTAATTAAATATTTATATTTATATCTATTATGTAAAATTAAATTAAGATTGAATAATTGGAAAAAAATGACATTTTATGTAACCAATATTTTATTAAATTTATTCGAAAACAAATAACTTTATATAAAAAAAGGTGATATGATATATAAAAAATTATCCTTATCCAACTATTTTCCATTTGGAATCATTTTCCGTAGAGAAAAAACTAATATATTTTAATATTTTATGAAATTCCAAAGGTGACCCACCCTTAAATTGTAAATTGGAACAAATATTTTCTATTATTCACACCATAATGAGCCTTCTAGATCTACCAGAATCAAACAATTTATATTCTAAAACACCCTAGACACAGTAAAGGGGCTTTGTTAGTACCAAAATTCCTACCCTAGATCCCTTATGTGGAGATCTAATTGAATTATTTAAATGAAGAAGAAATCACATTTATCGATCACTATCATTTTATTTATTACAGTTACATTCAATAAATAAATTATATTATTCGTAAAATATTTAATTTAGCAACCTCGGTATAATAAAATGTTATTATTTTTATGAAAACACATTTATTCACCCTATTAGAGTCAAATAGAATAAGAAAATTTAACTCGTACATACATATAACTTACTATCTCCACGTAGTGATACAATTTATTTATCATCACCATCATTTATAGAAGGGTATTATGATGATTTTAGTTATTATATGTGTTAATTATGAACTAAAAATTATTTTTTAATTATAATATCATATCAGCCTTCATCACTTATTTTTTTTTGGAAAATTTTAACATTGATCATGCGTACTTGTGGACTACAACATCCATGAACCTATGTGATTCATTTTTTATTTATGTTTTATTTGGATGGTAATAATGATAAATTCAATTAATATATATGACATGCGAGTTATAATAATGAATTAGGAAATTTCATTAATTATTTACCTTTTTCATCCTACAACATATGCAAAAAAACAATCATTCTTACATAAGGACAGCATTATCTTCCAACAATGAAATTAATTTTTCAATATCTATATTTTATGAATGAATATAACCATGCCTATGAGAGATATACATAATATTTATATAAATAATATTATTATTTATATTATGGAACCATGAAAAAGATTCATGAATTCGTAGCAGAAAACAAAAACATACAAGGAAAATGAAGGATATTGCACCCAGAAAAGAAATTCTAATAAAGAAGTGTTAAAAATTTATTCATGGATTTTTATATGTATATTATTTATGGTTTTAAATAAATTGAGAATTTTATCTTTATATATGTAAAATTAATAATGATTTATTATACATTATTTTTAAATATATAACATAAAAGATAGAACTGTGGTTAGGGATTTTGGCCTCACTTGTATTTATGTAATACAAAATCCACATTCACCTCTTTTTCCTTTGGGTGGATTATATAATATGCATGAATGTATTTTATGATTTATCCTATGACTTTTATTGAGATTGAAATACCCATATAATGTTATTTATTTTAGGGGACATATGATTTAACGCTTATCAATGAAGTATGGGTTTAATGTTACAATTTCATTGTTATAAGGTATTTTTTATGATTATGTATCTGATGATTAACTCCTACGAAATATAACTTAATAAACTATTCATTTTTCATTTAATATTTTTATTTCATAGGACTACAGGTTTTCATTTTTTTATCATTATTTTTAAAAATAAATAAAATATATTATAAGTAAAATCTATATTATTTCTCTCTTTAGTTGAAAACTAATTTTCTATCCATATCTATGTTTTAAAAAAATTATTGAGTTTTTTAAACTATTTTACTATGATTTTTTAAATTCATATATACCCATGATTGACTTTTTTTAAAAAAATATAAAAGTAATCAACATTTTTTTCAAAATAAATTACTTTTTCACCTATTTACAAATTAATGAAATAACTATTTTTACAGTAAATGAAACGAACATAATTTTCTACCATCATGAAAAAATTAATTCATTAAACCATTATTTTCATATTTTCATGGCTATTTTCAAAGAAGAATTTTTTATTAATAGTTTCTAATTTTATTATTTTAAAGATGTAGTATCAAAATGGAATCGATATTTTACTAAAGATTATTTTATTTATATATTAATGTAATCTATATTCATCAAAGACAACAACCTTTTATTTTACATACAATTTCATAAGGATGAGATCTAAGGAAAAATCCTTATTTTCTCTCTAGATGGTTAGATTTTAGGATACTAGTTCCTTTTCCATGGGTTATGAAATGGTGAAGTGATGTAATTTGTATGAAAACCATAAAATTTCCATGTGTTATGATATGATGAAATTTTTATGAAACCCACTTCTTTTCATGGGTCCTAATATGAGGATTGTTTTGTTATCTTCTGGAAAACATATAACGGATTTTCATTATAGATGAAAGATATATATCTCTCCAATAAATTGAGTAATGATTAAAATATCATGAAATAAATAAGATAGGACTGAGTATTAAACCAAGAATAGTACAAGTCTTTTTCCACCATGATAATCATGAGAGTGATGTTTAATTACTATGATGGTTTAGAGAGTACAAAAATTCTACTATTACTATCTTGGAAAAGATCCCGGAATACTATTTATATTATTTTCATTGACTATAAGTATTCCAAAATTCCTTGTCATATACTAAGGATGATTCAGTGGATTTTGTTCTATAATACCTTTGTAATTCATATCTTCTGAACAGTAATGTTTTGTGCAATGAATCCATGGTATGATTTTTGTTTTGAAGGGTATAATACTAAAATTATATGATCAACTTTTCATACAATTTTTTTCATCTAATGATATAGTTATTATTGATAATTCCCTTTTCAACCATTACTAAGAATGTGATATGTCCCTTTCTTATGATTCCATTCCCCAAGTTATAATGTATAGTATTTTTTTTAAAGGTCCTATTTTTATGAACATATTAGAAGATTATTTAGATATTTTATGCATCGGTTTTTTATGATTCCATCATTCCAATGTGAATTGAAATATACAATCATATCATTGAGTTTTACAGTCTAATAATATTAATATAAATGTATTTTATTTATATGTATGAACTTTTGGGGCTAATTTGGTTGGCCTTAGTGAATTGATTAGTTAACATTTTTATATTAGGATGAGATAAAAATAGTGATAAGACTAGGGACAGGTTTTTGTTTAGGATAATATCCCAAAATTTTCAAAATAATTGTGAATGACCTAGGTTAAACCTAAGGTGTCCTATAATAAATTGTCATTATTTTGATATCCAAAAAATTATTTGTCATGATGAATTGATTTTACAATATTATAACTATTTATCAAACTATGATTATTGGTTTTAGTTTATGTTTTCTCCCAAAGTAATCATATTAAGGATAAATATGATGGTTAATTCAATGATTTGTCTAATTGAGAAACAAAATTTTATAGGAATAGGACTGAAATATATTACTTTTATGCTAACATAAGAATCTCAAGATATGAATCATTTTATGCTTCCAAATGATTTAAGGAGAGAATATTTATTAATAATTACATCATTTGAAAAAATCCAGAAACTATTAGTGGTGATGTTGACTGACTAGTTTTGTAATAAATTGATCAATACCATTGAAAATATATTTTATGATCTCTAGTATCCAATACAATAGAATATTACTATGGGTGTTTATTTTTTAAACTGTAAATTGTATCAATGGTGTTATATTATCCTGAAAATTATGCAAATGGAATCAGTTGACTCAATGGAATGGGATTATTTTAATAGAATATTTATCGATATGTACATTCCCAATATTAATCACACAAAATTTGAGATTGAATTACTTGAGGATAAATATAAGTGTAAAGATTCTATTGGTGCCTATGAGGAAAATTTTACATTACATGTATGCTACGGTTCTAGAAATATCCTCAATCATGAATGTAATGTCCAATGATTCTTAATTGGCTTAAAACCAAGTCCCTGAATGGTGTTTTCCATAAGGGACTTCGTTAGCTGTGAATAAATCATCCAACATTACATCAATGAGTAATTAGATATTTTTATTACACATCATTATCATGGTTTTGAAATTAATGGAAATATTTTTTGAGCCAATTAGGTTTTCCTTATGACTATTCCATTGTAACATTTTTGGGGAGATTGTTGAGTCAATAGGTTTTCCTTCTTACATTACCAGCCCTTATGTTTTGAAAATAACAAACACCTTATCTTAATAAAAAATTCATTTTACCCCCTACTTTTCTTTCATAAGAAAAATTTCATTCCCTAAAGAAATTCATCCTTACCATGATTTCATTGTTCATATTATTTCTAAGTGTAAAATTCAGTTTCATATCTAAAAACCTCAGAATCATATAATACATAGATAAAAGTAATTTTGTTTTCAGGATCCGAATTCATACTCGGAGTTCTCTAAATTCAGACTCTGAACTCTTCTGAGTTCTGACTCTGAGTTATCTGAATTTAGACTCCGAACTCTTATGACTTCTATATCCGAGTTCTCTGAATTCAGACTCCGAACATTGTATGTTTAGACTCCAATTTATAATGAATCTAGACCCCGAACATTTTATGTTCTGACTCCTAATTATCTTGAACTCTGACTCCGAACTTTTTAAGTTCAGGTTTCAAATTCATGTAAATCTAGATTCCGAATTTCCATGAAATTAAGACTCCCGAATTCTATAGAGTTCAGGTTTAGGATTCCTTAGAAAACAGAATCTGAATATCCTTGTATTGTTGACACAGAATGTGTTATTGGTTAGACTCCTACCTTTTATTTTCAAACATTCTGAATATCCTATTTTGGTTAGGTAACCATATATTTTAGTCACACATGTATTGGTTATAAAACGATGTCATGCATTTAGTTACTTACTAACCATTGGATGAGTGACACTTGTACAGGTCCCTCCAAAAATCAAGGAAAAATATGACAGTTTGAGGAGGGATCCGACCATTAGAGATGTGACTATAAATAGGAGCTCATTTGAAAGAGCTCGTGACTTTGATGAACTGTTCAATGAATCTAGAGATTACATGTTGTTGAAGTGATTTATATAGAGAGACTCTCATGCTGAGTACATACTAAACTTCATGTTCAGATTTTCTCTGTGCGTATCTGAATGTTGTTGAGTACATTCAAGGGATTCTGGGGATAGGAAGATTGAGGTTCCGACTACCTTGATGTTGAGGGATTCATTACTAAGGATGATAGAGGTGCCGACTACCTTGATGTTTAGAGCCTGCGAGGATAGAAAGACACACTCCAATATTTGTATTGAGGGATTACCCTGGTGTGGGTAAGACAAAATCTCTTAAATGTATAAATCAATGGACCTTTATCCAAGGTTGTTGGATGCCCGTTTCTTTGGGTTATAATATTTATTACATGATACATTTTTTATTTCATGTTTTCTGTTGTGTATTGATTGTTAAGGAAAGTATAACTATATGTTACTTCCTTATACTTGGATACTCTGATTTTGTAAGATTCTATACGCTTTAAGGTAAAAATTTTATCTTTGTAAATTTTCATTAAGATTATTCTTCCAGAACCATCTTTTCGGATTCACTTTCTCAGAATCACTTATTTGGAATCAGTCACGTTTGTTAAATAGAGAGGTTTTTTGAATTTACCTTGTTTAACCTTGTTAAAAAATATAAAGGTTTCTAACCAACATTAAAAGTTCCAAAAGAATTTTTTTAAAGTATACAATTCCCACCCCCCCCCCTTGTATATTGACCATCATAATATACTAAAATCAGTATCATTATTCATTATTTTGATCCAACAATTGGTATCAGAGGAGGTATCTAAAATACTTATGTTCACATATAAGTTTTCTTTGCTAATGTTTTTCATTGTTCTATATGTTCCTTTCTTAGTAATATTTTTCTTTATTTACAAATTCTTTTTACTAACAAGTTTTTGTGGAAAGAGATTTTCTTTAAGATGGAAGGAATCAATGTTGTTTCCATTGACTACCAAAATCCTACAAGACCACCTATTTTTAATGGAAATGATTACAAATATTGGAGAGATCCCATGAAGACATACATTATCAATACTGGAGTACATAATTTTATTTTACTTACTGGAGGATATAAAATCTCTAAAAATTGAGTTAGTACCTTCACCAATCATGAAAATCATGAATATCAACTGAATTATAAGATACACAATACTTTTCTTTGTTCTATGACTAGAAATATATATATATATATATATATATATAAACTTCATCTTTGGAAGTAGTAAATTGTATATGGAAGAAACTTGATGTTACAAACTTTGGAACATCAAAAGTTATTGAAACTAGAAGATCTATGATCAGAGCTGAATATCATGGTTTCTTCTTTCATTATGGAGAACCCATATGTAAGTTGAAAGAAATATTCATGACTATTGTTAATAGTTTACAATATATGGGTGAGAAAGAATTATATAATAAAGCTCCTGATTATAGGATCATTGACATCATTCCCAATGACTGGGAATCCAAGAGGACTGTTATTGATGAGAACAGAAATGTTACTCCGATTTCTCTTGATGAAATTTTTGGAACTCTACTTCAAAACGAGACTAGAGTGAAGAGAGATGCTGATAATTTTAAGAAGAAGAATGGGAATGGCCGTATTGATTTTTCTACAACATCAAATCATATGAAAGATTATAATCCTAAGAGAGTTACAATATCCAAATCTAAGAAGATTGCCATCCAATCTGAAAATTATGGAAGTGAATCTTCAGAAAATGAACTAGCCAATCTTGCTTGAAGGATGAACAAGATAGTTGGACAAATTAACTTTCAATATAGATATAAGAATAATGAATGGAACGATAAGAATGATTCATAAGATACATGTTATGAATGCAAGAGAGTTGTACATATAAGACCTGATTGTCCTATGTTTAAGAGAAAAGAAAGAAGGGAAAATCCTTCTGATAGAAACAAAAAGAAGTAATACAAAGCTAAATCTATGAATGTATTGAAAGCAAATGACACCTAGATTGCCAGTGCTGGTGACTCATCAGATGAATCTTCAGACTATGAATCTTCTGGACAGAAGAATCTTGGTCTAATATCCAGACTACCTATTGAAAATCATTGTTTAATGGATAAGGTACACAATTTTGAATCTATGACCAATGTATCTATGAATGATAATTATAGTGATATTTAATATTATAATTCTTAGGATGAGGAATATTCTTTCTGATAAAGATGAAAATTTAGCTTCCTATGAAGAAGTTACTAGATTTTCAAAACTCTTTGAGAATGAGAATTCTAAACTCAAGAAAAAGAATGATAAGTAAAATTCTAGGAGTACTATTATTACTAAGGAAATATTAGATCTTTATAAGGATCATGATAAGAAAATAATTGATTTTGAACATATTTCAATAAACCTTGAGGTAGTAAATTCTGAGAAGGATAAACTTTCTAAGGATCTAGAATATTAATTTCTATGAAAATTATTTTCTAGCCTATCTCTAGTTCTAAATAAAATGTTTTAGAAGATAAGAACATAGTTATCAAACTGAAATCTGAAATTTTTTCCATAATGAAGTGTTTTCCAAACTTATCCTTAGGTAAGGAAAATTTTGATAAAATCTATGCTCAAATTTGACCTCTAAAGAACAAATATGGATTTGGTTATACTAGTTCTAAACCGATTTTTAGTAACATTTATTTTGTTCCTCAAAGTGATGCATTCTATACTATGTGTCTGTGTGGTGGGCATTGGGCAAGAAATTTTTCCCTAAACAAAAATCAGTCATTAGGAATACATAAAGCCTATTTTTATAAGAAAATTTTGGTGCCTAAAATTTTGCTTTCTGAAATTTCTGGATGTAAGAATGTTTGGGTTCTGAAAGTCTAACTATTTTGTTTTCTGGAAAATAGAGAAAGTACCAATAGAAATACATGGTACATGGATAGTGGATGTTCCCGACATATGATTGGTAATAAAAAATACTTTGAAAATATTATCAAGATGAACGGAGGAAAAGTAAATTTCAGAGATAATGCTCATGGAGAAATTATTGGTATAGGTAACATCGTTCTTCTTGGAAAAACATTGATTTGAAATGTTTTTTTTATTAAGGGTATTATGAACAACCTCATTAGCATAATCCAATTATGTTATGAAGGTTACCTTGTGAATTTTAGGAATGAAATGTTCCTAGTATACAATTAAAAGGAAGATTTTATTCTTTCTGCCAATAGGCCAGAGAATGTATACACACTAATCGTAGAATACATTAGGAGCAAAGACTTAACTTTCCTTAGTGCAACGAAATATCATTCTAGGTTGTGTAATAGAAGGTTAGGACATTATAACCTTAGGAACCTATGAAAACTCCCTATGAAATGATTAGTTAAGGATCTACCAGAGCATAGATTAGATTCTTCAAAAGTTTGTGATCCTTGTCAATATGGAAAGAAACATAAATCATGTTTTAAATCAGTTGGGGAAGTCTCAACTACTGATGCGTTACAGTTAGTGCATATGGATCTTTTTGTCCCTACCCAAACTAGAAGCATTGGAGGAATGTATTATGTATTTTTATTCGTTAATGATTACAGTAGATTTACATGGGTCTATTTTCTAGAAAATAAATATGAATATTTTTCTTATTTAAAACATTTTAGATACCAAGTTAAAAATGAGAAAAACCTTATTTTGATAACCATTCATAGTGATCATGGAGGATAATTTCAAAATTCGAATTTTGAAACTTTTTGTATTAGTAATGGAATTACTCATAACTTATCAGCACCCAAAACACCTCAGAAAAATGGTGTTGTTGAATGAAGAAATACAATTCTTCAAGAGATAACAAGAACCATGTTGAGTGAGTATTCTGTAGCAAAACATATTTGGCTTGAAGTAGTAATTACTGCATGATATTTAATGAATTTAGTTTTAATTAGTCAATTTCTTAATAAAACTCTTTATGAGTTATAGAATGGTATAAAACCTATACTTTCCTACTTCATGGTTTTTGGTTGCAAGGTATTCATTCTGAATACTAAAGATAATCTACAAAAATTTGTACCAAAATATGATGAAGGAATTTTCTTAAGCTAC
Organism: Viscum album; assembly: GCA_963277665.1. NCBI lineage: Eukaryota > Viridiplantae > Streptophyta > Magnoliopsida > Santalales > Viscaceae > Viscum > Viscum album. The sequence continues at coordinate 113,979,449 of OY728121.1, forward strand.
TCCGCAACTTCTAAGTCTTATATAGTTTTCAATAAAAACACATGTACTATTGATGAAATGGTAAATGTTAAATTTGATAAATCTTATCCATTTGTTTTTAAACAACCCCAACATACATCTTCATATGTGTCATAAAAACTGATTATCAGCCTTTGTTAGAAGATCCTTCTGATATGGAAAATTTACATGAAGATGTTTCTGAAACATTACCCCCAGAAGAATTTCTACCTTATGTGGATAAATAGGTTTTACAAAACCCAGACTAGTAGTATTCTAAAGAATCATCCTAGTGATAGTATCATTGGTGACATGAATCAACCTGTAAGTTTTAGAAGATCCTTAAGAAATGAAGTAGAACATCTAGAACCTCTCTCCTAATTTGAACCAAATAGTACTGATGAAGAATTATGTGATGATGATTGGATAAAATCTATACAAGATGAGCTATATGAATTCGAAAGGAATAAAATATGGAACTTGGTACAAAGACCTAAAAAACTTCTATCAATGGTTTAAAATGGGTATTTAGAAATAAGTGTGATGAAAATGGCATCATAGTAAGAAATAAAGATTGATTAGTTGCTAAAGTTTTTAATCAAAAAGAAGGAATAGACTATGAAGAAACTTATTCACCAGTAGCTAGACATGAATCTATTAATATTTTACCTACCTTTACAGCATTCTTCAATTTCGAAATTTTTCAAATGGATGTGAAATGTTCATTCCTTAATGGTTATGTTCAAGAGGAAATTTTTGTTGGAAAACCTCCTAGTTTTGAAGATAAAAAACATCATGAACAATATTTTAACCTTACCAAAGCTTAGTTTGGACTTCAGCAAGCCCCTCGATCCAAGTATGATAGACTTACATGATTTTTTCTTCAAAATAACTATGTTAAGGGAAAAGCATATCCAAACCTTTTTATAAAGAAAAATAAGAAAAATGTTTTGATTGTTCAAATATATGTTGATGAAATTATATTTGGTTCAACTCAGTGATCTTTAACTGATTCCTTTGCGGATCTAATGAAATCTGAGTTCGAAATTAGTATGATGGGTTAGTTAACATTTTCCCTTGGTTTTCAAATTTCTCAAAAACCAGAAGGAATCTATATATCCCAACATAATTATATTAATTATCTTCTTAAAATGTATGGATTTGACAACACTAAGAGTATATGTTCTCCCATCGGTACCTCAAATACACTTGATCTTGATGATGTTGGAAAACCAGTAGATCAACCATCTTTTAGAGGTATGATAGGAATTTTACATTATGTGACATCTAGTCATCCAGACTTAAAATTTTCATTATGCTTATGTGAAAGATATCAATCCAATCCTATGGAATCTCATTTAAAGGCAGTGAAAAGAATTTTTCACTACTTAATGGGAACCATGGATTTAGCACACTTTTATACTTCTAGAAATGTTTTTTTTTGAAATATTTTTCAGATGATGACTTTGGTGGATGTAGAATGGATAGAAAAAGTACATCCGGAACTTGTCATTTCATAGAATATTCATTAGATTCTTGGTCATGCATGAAGCAACACTCATTAATGCTTTCCACTACTGAAGCTGAATATGTAGCAGCTGAAGTTGTTATACTCAAGTGTTGTGGATGCAACACACACTCACAGATTATGGTATCAGTTTTACCAAAACACAAATTTTGTGTGATAATACCAATTCCATTTCTTTAAGAAAAAACCCTATACATGACTCTCGTGAAAAACACATAGATATTAGGCATCACATCCTTAGGGATCACACACAAAAAATGAGATATCATTCATCAATTTATCGGAACACAAGATCAACATGCTGATATTTTTACAAAATCATTACCCTCCGATATATTTGAATACATTATACATAATATAGGAATGAAAATCATAAGATAATCATATTTATTAACTTGATATTTAAATCAATCTCATTACATTAATAAACACCTTTTCATAGGGGGAGTACATTTTCTTGTCAGTTTTTCTAAATTTTCATAATGATGATTTCCAAAATTATCGTAATGAAGTTCTTCTAAATTTTCGTAATGAATTTTTTCAAATATTTTGTAAAGACCCGTAAATTTCAAGGAAATTTTTTTATTAATTTTTTTTGGAATTTTACAAGAGCACTGTTTATGATGGAACCTGATTCCGAGGCCCGTTGTGCACGGAATCATTTTCCGAAATTTGGCTCGGGTACGTTCAGTGAACGGACGAGCGGGTTTTTCTAACTTTTGAACTGGTGCCCGGAATCGAATTCTAAGGGCACCTATGAAATCGCAGCGCCGGTATTCGCTTAGAAATGCCTCTTCCGGAGTTGCGTTTGCTCGGGTGTGGTTTTTAATTTTTGGGCTTAAAGTTAAGAAATAAAATAATTTTACGACAACTTTATTTTATTTCACTTAAGACACTTGGAAGCCACTTGAAGCCACTTGAAGCCACTTAAAGATGGCTTAAACTGAGTTGAACCGGATAGGGTACTATCCAGAAATATCCTACCCTCTTGGTAGGATATTTGTGAGGTGGGGCCCGCACGAGCCCCGCCATTTCTTTCCTCTAAGTAACGCACCTGCGAAAACCCATCATTATGAAAGTCAGCTGACACGTTTTATTAAATTCTTAACAGACCATTTAATTGGGCGGTTTATTTTGTAAATTAAATGAGCTGTTTCTTTCGTTGAATTAATACAACGAATTGATGGGTCGTTATTTACCCTTTTCATTGGTTGGCATAATAATAAAATAAGACCAACAAATCTTTTTGGAGGATTACTGGTTGAGAGGTTTTGTAAGAATCCTCGTGCCTTTATCCTTCTACGTGAAGAACGCGAAGAACATGAAGAATGCTGAACCCGGAAATCGACGACACGACGCCGTGAACCGCGACACCAACGTTCCCTTCCTGCAACATTCTTCTGCGACGTCTCTTCCTCCGCGACGGATCTTCGATCGGCAGCTTGAGGTAAGAATCTCAGACTTTCTTTTTAATCTCCTTTGTGGTTTTTACCAAAACACAGATTTAATTAATTAAATTAAATCTGTTGTTTCATGGTGTGTTGAGTTCGCCGACTCAACGCCGGGTTCCGCGACGACGCGACGTTCTCCTCCTTCCGCGACGAGCAATTCCGTGAAGGACGTGCGTACGATGACGACCAACGAGGTAGTGGTTGTTGTGAACTTTTCCTTTCCCCATGATCGTTCTTTTTTTTAAGTCAAGAACCGACTAATTAAGAAAAAATTTAATTTATTAAAATTGTTGAATTCATATGTTGAATATTGTTTCTTCCATTGTTTATCACTAACGCGGAGGGTGCGGGCCAACGAACACGGCCCGACGACCCTCCCCCGTTCTTTGTTGATATGCGGATTTGACGGGCGACGACGGAACGTGCCGCAACGGAACTTGGATGATTTCGCAGTGAAGGAAGAGTCCCGGGAGGAGCGACGGAGCAGGCGGGAACAAAAACGGACCACCGGAACGAATCTGGTGGCCGGCAGAACACGCCGGCGGTGCGGGTCGCCGGCGCGGCGGCGCCGGCAGCCGGGAGCGGCGGCGCCCCGGCGCGCCGCCGGACAAGGCCGCCGTGGCTGAAGCTGGGGCGGCGGCACCCATGGCCGCGTGGGTCCGGTGCACTCAGACGCGTCAAAGCCGCGTCCTTGACTCATCACGTCCCCACGCGGGGGGCTCCGGCACCTCCAGGCCGCGGGGGCGGCGCCCCGCGGCGCCTCGGCCATTCGGTCGCTCGGCCGAACCGAGCCAGGCCGGTCCGACCGGCCGGGCCGCATCTTGGCTGGACCAGACCAGGTCGGGTCAACCCAGTTTGGTTCGACCCGGTTCGGCCGACCCCGGGGGGGTGCGGGCCGGGTCGGCCCGGGCCTAGACCCCCCGTCTTCAGACTGTTTTCAGTCAAATGGACGTATCATGGGCTACGGGACTCCAAACGACTCGCCGTCAGTGGCAACGCGATCCTCGGATCGAGACGGCTGTTTCCGTATATCGCACTCAAGGTTTCAGAATACTTTGTGTTCGGACGGGTTGGTTCGTACACGAAACCAACCGGGTCTTCGGAGCGGAAACACTCATATCTTCAGCTATGGACGTCCGATTGACGTGCGGTCAGCTTTGTTGAATTCCTATAAGTGAGACGGATCTTTTGGCTCACTCCGACCGAGGATTGGATGCAGGTGGAGTACGGTCGGGTTGGTTTTTCCTTAAAAATCAACCGGGCCCCTGGGACAAAAAAGCCAATATCTCTCAGACCGGGCGTCCGATTGACGCGCCGTCTATGACGTTGAGTTCCTGTTGACGATACGGAACTTTTGGATACATCAACTTCAGACATTGTGTCAGTTGATGTATCAGCCTCTCGGCTCGTGGAGCGGACCCTCCCGAATGAGCTTGCTGTGTGCGGGAACCCTAGAGATGGTTGTGACTGCTACTTCGACAGCGACAACCGTGCAGAGATCCTCAGTGGACTGCGACGACGACTGTGCAGAGATCCTCAGTGGACTGTGACGACTACAGCACTCAGTGATCCTACGTGGATCAGTGCTACAGGTCCTGTGTGGGGCCGATCCTGTGTGGGTCTGATCCTGTGTGGGTCAGTGCTCGGCGGTTCTGTGTGAGCCAGCGCCTACAGGTCCTTTGTGGGCCCGATCCTGTGTGGGTCTTTGCGGGGGTTAGTTACCTATCGATCCTTCGTGGGTCCGACGACTTAGATGGATCAGTGATCATCTTTATCGTCATCCGAAAAGTATACCTGTGTGAGATGAATCTTGTGTTACTCTCCTTTGTGGATTGTGTTGAACTATCCTGTCTGGATTTACTGTTTACTCTCCTTTGTGGATTGTGTTGAGCTATCCTGTGTGGATTTACTGTTTACTCTCCCTTGTGGATTGTGTTGAGCTATCCTGTGTGGATTTACAGTTTACTCTCCTTTGTGGATTGTGTTGAGTTATCCTGTGTGGATTTACTGTTTACTCTCCTTTGTGGATTTTGTTGAGCTATCCTGTGTGGGTATACGTTTTGCTTCCTATGTGGAGTGGGTTGTGCTTGGGCTCGGATGTTGGAGCCGAATGGGAATTGATGACTTAGGTATATGTATGGGAATATACCTAAGCCGTGTCAGATGTTACTTCGTGATTGTATCTTTCCTTTTTGGTTTATCCTTTGTGGATTTCGGGAGACATTCGGGGGTCTCGGGGTCCCTACTGAGTAGCTTATACTCACCCCTGCACGGGCTATGCCCGCACTTCGTTGTGTTGGTTGCAGACGACGAACAGCGCTGATCGTGGTGGAGGCGTGCGGAGCAGGACGGTACCTGGAGGTGAACCACTGGGCGGGACGTACTCGGGGCGGTCAGGTGGACCCGAGGAGCAGTGGAGGATATCTATTCCCACCCTTCAGGTGGGACTTCCAGAGGACGGCTCGACGCTGCGGCTTTTCCTTTCAGTTGCTGTTTTTCTTTTCAGTTGTACTTTATAGTTGGGCTTGTATTTCCGACCCCTTTTTCTTTCAGCATAGCTTGTACAGTTTTTACTCAGTGTTTACTTTTCTGCTTGCTTACTCTGTGGTTCTTGTTTACTTTTCAAAGGAAATGCCTTCCCTTTTGTTGGGATTTACGCCTTGGTGCTAGTCGCCAGCCCCTGGCCTATGGAAGGCGGGCTTGGGGTAATCACGGCACGGGCCCCGAGGACGGGTCGTGACAAATTGGTATCAGAGGCGGTCGGTTCTACCGCAGACTCTGATCTTTCTTCTATGTGAAGCAACAGTGTTTAGCGTATTGAGTGTGGTTATCAGTCCAGGGAGTCCAGTGTTGGTGCAGCGGCCGACGTATTTGTACACCAGGACCCTGACTTCTGATTTCCTACTTAATGCACGAAAATATTGATTGCATGTGTGTTTCAAGTTTTCTATGTGATTACTTGTGTCAGCTCACCAGGTATACTGTTCTGACCGTGGCACAGTTGTTTCCTTTACAGTATGGCCCCACGACGGCAGCCAGCTAGGGTTCCGATAGTAGAGTGCGACGACAGCCCGTCGAGCGACGAGGCCTCGGTACAGGGCCCGTTGACAGCTGAGGCACCGGTGGTACCTTTACCCACCGAGCCCCCGATGCTTCCAGCGCCGATCACTGACGATGCACGATGCCTCGGAGCTCTGTACGAGATCCAGTGCCAGCGACCACCCAGGTTCCATGGGGAGACGGACCCCCAGGCAGCCGAGGACTGGCTGGAGGCGGTCGTCCGAGTTTTCAGGCTAGTGAGGACACCAGCAGAACTCATGGTGATCCTCGCGGAGAGCCTACTGCACGCAGCAGCAGGACGATGGTGTAGCTTGATGCTACAGGTGCACGATGAGGCCTCCCTCATCTAGATGGACTTCGAGAGCCTCTTCCGCTTAGAGTTCGTCTTGTCCACCCTCCGTGCGGTGCGCATTCAGGAGCTTCTTCAGCTGCGGCAGGGTAGCTTGACGGTCGCCCAGTACGCGGTGAGGTTCACCGACCTTTCTCGCTACTCGATAGACATGGTACGGGACCCCTTCTTCCAGGCCCAGACCTTCGAGCAGGGATTGAGACATGTGATCAAGGCATCGCTGATCTCCCTCAGCATCCCGACCCAGGCAGGAGTGCTAGAGCGAGCCCTTCTGATCGAGAGCTTTCTGGCTGAGTCCACAGTGAGACCTACCGCAGGGCGGCAGGTAGCAGAGTCTTCGGCAGCGGGTAGCCGACGGATGACTCAGGGTTCCAGGCAGACCAGGCCTTCCGGAAGACGACCTCAAGACTCTGGCTCAGCAGTGCGGGGCACACAGCGTGGAGCCAGCCTTCCGAGAGGCAGGCAGTGCTACTCGTGCGGCGGGCAGGGCCACATGGCTCGTGACTGCCCGACCCGTCATACCGAGGAGCAGCAGACGGTGGAGGGGCCACCTAGGAAGAGGCATAGGGTCGACCGTGGTGGTCCGCAGGGAAGAGTCGGATGAGGTAGAGGAGCTGGCCGAGCAGCATGTGGTGGGAGACGCTTTGAGGCTCTGCCACCACCACCACCAGGAGGCCCGCCCCGGCCACAGGGAGGTGGCGGGAAGAGACAGGCACAACTCCAGGCAGTGGAGGCCTACGACCACGGCGCGCCAGAGATGATTCGAGGTACGATATGTCTCTATTCCACCCTTGCTTCAGTTCTTATAGACACAGGAGCGAGTCACTCTTTCATAGCCACTGCCCTTGTTATGAGCTCGGAGATTCTGATAGAGCCATTGGCTCAATCCTTACGGCTAGAGATTCCTACGGGAGCAGACTCGACGATTACACACTGGTGCCGGCAGTGTGAGCTTACTCTAGGAGGTGAGAGCTTCGTCTGGGATCTTCTTGTAGCAGCGTCGAGGCCTTATGACATCATCTTGGGCATGGATTGGTTATCTACGGTCCATGCAAAGATTGACTGCATTAGGCGCAAGGTGTGATGTGTGCGCACCGATGGGAGCAGGTTCACCTTCACCAGCGAGAAGGGAGCCTTCGCAGCACAGGATGGACTCATGCAGAAGAGAGGGCAGCCCATCACTCATCAGTTGGCTAGCCTCATCCTTGGAGCAGTTGACGTGCGGAGTCCTGGTTTTCCTGCAGTGGTGGATCAGTATGCGGACGTCTTCCCCGACGACGTTCCAGGGCTACCTCCTCGCAGAGAGGTAGACTTTTATATTGATTTGTACCCTGGGACAGCCCCGATATCCACTCCAGCATATTGGATGGCCCCCGCCGAGCTTCGGGAGCTACGGGTACAGTTGGAGGACTTGCAGGGCAAGGGGTTCATCCGACCCAGTGTTTCACCATGGGCTTCCCCGATTTTGTTCGCCAAGAAGGCGGACGGGAGCTTGCGACTGTGTGTCGACTATCATCACCTGAACCAGGTGACAGTGAGGAACAAGTATCCTCTACCAAAGATTGATTACCTCTTCGATCAGCTCAAGGGAGCATGGTGGTTCTCGAAGATAGACCTCAGGTCAGGCTATCATCAGCTCAGAGTTCGAGATGAGGACGTGCAGAAGATGACCTTCAGGTGTCGGTATGGCCACTATGAGTTCTTGTTTATGCCTTTCGGCGTAACCAACGCTCCAGCAATGTTCATGAGCCTCATGAACAGGATCATCCAGCCACACCTCGATCGATTTGTCGTGGTCTTCATCGACGACATTTTGGTGTACTCGAACACGGAGGAGGAGCATGTCTTCCACTTGCGGGTTGAACTAGACACACTCCGAGAGCACCTACTTTATGGAAAGCTCTTGAAGTGCCCGTTCTGGTTACGAGAGGTCCACTTCTTGGGGCACATCATTTCTGAGGCGGGAGTTGTTGTGGATCCCGTGAAGATCGAGGCAGTGCTAGCTTGGGAGCCACCCAGGAGTGTGACAGAGGTGTGGAGTTTCTTGGGTCTAGCCGGATACTATCGAAGATTCGTGCCGGACTTCTCCAGTGTTTCGGCACCACTCTCAGCTTTGACGAAGAATGGGAAACCCTTTTTGTTGTCAGACAGTTGTCAGCAGAGCTTCCAGGAGCTGAGGCAGAGATTGACCAGCGCATCTATCTTGAGGTTGCCTGAGGAGGGAGTTGGATACATAGTCTACTTCGATGCATCAGGGACCGGACTCGGGTGTGTCCTGATGCAGGAGTGGGTCGTTATTGCCTATGGATCACGTCAGTTGAGTCCGCATGAGCAGAACTACGCTACCCATGACCTGGAGTTAGCAGCAGTGGTCTTCGCCCTGAAGACATGGCGGCACTATCTGATGGGCAAGCGCTTTACAGTCTTTTCTGACCACCAGAGTCTCAGGTACATCTTCTCTCAGAAGGACCTAAACCTGAGACAGCGGTGATGGCTTGAGTTCCTTTAGGACTATGACTTTGAGATATTCTATACTCCTAGTAAGGGGAACGTGGTAGCTGATGCCCTCAGTAGGAGGATGGGCATCTAGCTATGTGGGGACGCTGACTATGAGACACGGTGTGCACAGGTATCCTTGGAACAGGCACCTGATGGTTTCTCCCTTGGAGCAGAGAACGACGTCCTTTTCATAGGACGTACCTTGGTACCAGTCGCTTTATGAGAGGAGGTGCTGAGAGATTTTCACACTTCTCCTTTGGCGGTACATCCTGGAGTGGCGAAGATGTACCATGATCTCAGACGAAAACACTGGTGGCCGGGAATGAAGAAGGTTGTGGCAGATTTCGTTTCACGGTGCCTCACCTGCCAGCAGCTGAAGCAGAGCATCAGGTACCAGCAGGCATGGTACAGCCCTTGGAGGTCCCGGAGTGGAAGTGGGACGGGATATCTATGGACTTCGTGACTGGACTTCCACTCACTTCCAGAGGTCACGACTCCATTTGGGTGATTGTTGACCGACTCACCAAGTCGACACACTTCTTACCCATCTGAGAGCAGGGCTCAGTGGAGAGCTTGGGGCGTCTCTATGTTCAGGAGATTGTACGGCTTCACGGTGTGCCATCGACTATCGTCTCCGATCGGGATGCTCGCTTTACTTCCTGGCTTTGGAAGGGGCTGTAGGAGGCATTCGGGACGCGGCTACGTCTGAGCACCACCTTTCACCCACAGATGGATGGTCAGACGGAGAGGACCATTCAGACTCTCGAGGACCTTCTCCACGCATGTGTCCTCGACTTTGGTCGCAGCTGGGAGGACCACCTACCCTTGGTGGAGATCGCATACAACAATAGCTACCACTCCATCATCGGGATGGCACCATATGAGGAGTTGTACGGCAGACCTTGCAGATCTCCTTTGTGCTGGACAGACCCTGGGGAGTCATCACTCGTGGGACGAGAGATGGTCTGGGCCACGAAGGAGAAGGTCCAGGTCATCCAGGAGCGGATGAGGACAGCACAGAGCCGACAGAAGTCATATGCTGACAGGAGGTGGAGGCCATTAGAGTTCGACGATGGCGACCATGTCTTCTTACGTGTCTCACCTCGACGTGGTTTGCAGAGATTTGGACGAGGCGGCAAGTTGTCTCCACGCTTCATCGGGCCTTTCCAGGTCCTCAGCAGGGTTGGAGAGGTGGTTTATCACCTAGCTCTGCCACCTCAGTTGCACCGGGTGCACGACGTCTTCCACGTATCTCAGCTGAGGAGATATGTGCACGACCCGACGCACATCATTGACTATGGGGAGCTAGACGTGGATGATGGGGCGACTTTTGTGGAGGTCCTGATGGAGATAGAGGATCGACAGGAGTGGGTTCTACGTGGGCGATCGATTCCTCTTGTGCGCATTAGATGGAAGCACGGGAACCTCCAGGAGAGCACATGGGAGCGGGAGGCTCAGATGCGTGCTCAATACCCACTTTTGTTTCCCTAACTTATGATTTATCTTTACGGGGACGTAAAGCCCTGAGGTGGGAGTAATGTAAATACCCGTAAATTTCAAGGAAATTTTTTTCTTAATTTTATTTGGAATTTTACAAGAGCGCAGTTTCTGATGGCACCTGATTCCGTGGCCCGGTGTGCCAGGAATCATTTTCCGAAGTTTGGCTCGGGTACATTCAGTGAACGGACGAGCGGGTTTTTCTATGTTTTGAACCGGTGCCCGGAATCGAATTCTGAGGGCACCGATGAAATCGCAGCGCCGGTATTCACTTAGAAACGCCTCTTCCGGAGTTGCGTTTTCTCGGGTGTGGTTTTTAATTTTTGGGCTTAAAGTTAAGAAATAAAATAATTTTATGACAACTTTATTTTATTTCACTTAAGCCACTTAGAAGCCACTTGAAGCCACTTAAAGACGGCTTAAACTAAGTTGAACCGGATAGGGTACCATCCAGAAATATCCTACCCTCTTGGTAGGATATTTGTGAGGCGGGGCCCGCATGAGCCGCGCCATTTCATTCCGCCAAGTAACGCACCCGCGAAAACCCATCATTATGAAATTCAACTGACGCGTTTTCTTAAATTCTTAACAGACCATTTAAATGGGCGGTTTATTTCGTAAATTAAATGATCTGTTTCTTTCGTTGAATTAATACAACGAATTGATGGGTCGTTACTTACCCTTTTTCGTTGGTTGACATAATAATAAAATAATACCAACCAATATTTTTGGAGGATTACTGGTTAAGAGGTTTTGTAAGAATCCTCGTTCCTTTATCCTTCTACGCGAAGAACGCGAAAAACACTGAACCTAGAAATCGACGACGCGACGCCGTGATCCGTGACGCCGACGTTCCCTTCCTGCAACGTTCTTCTACGACGTCTCTTTCTCCGCGACAGATCTTCGATCGGCTGCTTGAGGTAAGAATCTCGGACTTTCTTTTTAATCTCCTTTGTGGTTTTTACCAAAACACAGATTTAATTAATTAAATTAAATCTATTTTTTCATGGTCCGTTGAGTTCGCCGACTCAACGCCGGGTTCCGCGACGATGCAACGATCTCCGCCTTCCACGATGAGAAATTCCGCGAAGGACGTGTGTACGACGAAGACCAACGAGGTAGGGGTTGTTGTGAACTTTTCCTTTCCCCTTGATCGTTCTTTTTTTTAAGTAAAGAACCGGGCAATTAAGAACAATTTTTATTTATTAAAATTGTTGAATTCATATGTGGACTATTGTTTCTTCCATTGTTTATCACAAACGCGGAGGGTGCGGGCCAACGAACACGGCCCGACGACCCTCTGTCGTTCATCGTTGATATGCGGATTTGACGGGCGATGACGGAACATGCCGCAATGGAAGTTGGATGATTCCGTAGTGAAGGACGAGTCCCGAGAGGAGCGTCAGCGCAGGCGGGAACAAAAACGGTCCACCGGAACGAATCCGGTGGCCCGCGGAACACGCCGGCGGCGTGGGTCGCCGGCGCGGCGGCGCCGGAAGCCGAGAGCGGCGGCGCCCCGGCGCGCCGCCGGACAAGGCCGCCGCGGCTGAAGCTGCGACACCTCCAGGCTACGGGGGCGGTGCCTCGGCCGTTCGGCCGCTCGGCCGAACAGAGCCAGGCCGGTCCGACCGGTCGGGCCGCGCCCTGGCCGGACCGGACCAGGTCATACCGGGTCCGGGCGACCCGGTTTGTCCGACCCCGGGGGGGGGGGGTCGGGCTGGGTCGGCCCGGGCCCGGGCCCGGACCCCCCGTCTTCGAACTGTTTTCAGTCAAATGGCCGTATCTTGAGTTACGGGCCTCCAAACGACTCGCCGTCAGCGGCAACACGATCCTTGGATCGAAACGGTCATTTCGTTATATCGCGCTCAAGGTTTCGGAATAATTTGAGTTCGGCCGGGTTGGTTCGTACACGAAACCAACCGGGCCTTCGGAGCGGAAACGCTCATATCTTGAGCTACGGACGTCTGAATGACGTGCCGTCAGCTTTGTTGAATTCCTCTAAGTGAGACGGATCTTTTGGATCACTCTGCCTGAGGTTTGGACGCAGGTGGAGTATGGTCAGGTTGGTTTTTCCTTAAAAACCAACTGGGCCCCTGGGACGAAAAGGCCAATATCTCTCAGACCGGGCGTCCGATTAACGCGCTTTCTGCGACGTTGAGTTCCTGTTGACGATACGGAACTTTTGGATACATCAAATTCGGACATTGTGTCAGTTGATGTATCAGCCTCTTGGCTCGTGGAGCGGACCCTCCCGAATGATCTTGCTGTGTGCAGGAACCCTAGAACTGGCTGCGACTGCTACTTCGACAGCGACGACCGTGCAGAGATCCTCAGGGGACTGCGGCGACGACCGTGCAGAGATCCTCAGTGGACTGCGACGACGACTGTGCAGAGATCCTCAGTGGACTGCGATGACTACAGCACTCAGCGATCCTATGTGGATCAGTGCTACAGGTCCTGTGTGGGCCCGATCCTGTGTGGGTCCGATCCTGTGTTGGTCAGCGCTCAGCGGTTCTGTGTGAGCCAGCGCCTATAGGTCCTGTGTGGGCCCGATCATATGTGGGTCTTTGTGGGGGTTAGTTACCTATCGATCCTTCGTGGGTCTGACGACTTAGATGGATCAGTGATCATCTTTATCGTCATCCGAAGAAGTATACATGTGTGAGCTGAATCTTGTGTTACTCTCCTTTGTGGATTGTGTTGAGCTATCCTGTGTGGATTTACTGTTTACTCTCCTTTGTGGATTGTGTTGAGCTATCTTGTGTGGATATACTGTTTACTCTCCCTTGTGGATTGTGTTGAGCTATCCTGTTTGGATTTACTATTTACTCTCCTTTGTGGATTGTGTTGAGTTATCCTGTGTGGATTTACTGTTTACTCTCCTTTGTGGATTGTGTTGAACTATCCAGTGTGGGTATACGTTTTGCTTCCTGTGTGGACTGGGTTGTTCTTGGGCTCGGACGTTGGATCCGAATGGGAATTGATGACTTAGGTATATGTATGGGCATATACCTAAGCCATGACAGATGTTACTTCATGATTGTATCTTTCCTTTTTGATTTATCCTTTGTGGATTTCGGGAGACCTTCGGGGGTCTTGGGGTCCCTACTGAGTAGCTTATACTCACCCCTGCACAGGTTATGCCCGCACTTCGTTGTGTTGGTTGCAGATGACGGACAGCGCTGATCGTGGTGGAGGCGTGCGGAGCAGGACGGTACTTAGAGGTGAACCACTGGGCGGGACGTACTGGGGGTGGTCCGGTGGACCTGAGGAGTAGTGGAGGCTATCTTTACCCACCCTTCAGGTGGGGCTTCTAGAGGACAGCTCGACACTGCGGCTTTTCCTTTCAGTTGCTGTTTTTCTTTTGAGTTGTACTTTACAGTTGGGATTGTATTTCCGGCCCCTTTTTCTTTCAGCACAGCTTGTATAGTTTTTACTCAGTGTTTACTTTTCCTCTTGCTTACTCTGTGGTGCTTGATTACTTTTCAAAGGCAATTCCTTCCCTTTTGTTGGGATTTACGCCTTGGTGCTAGTCGCCAGCCCCTAGCCTATGGAAGGCGGGCTTGGGGTAGTCACGGCACGGGCCTCGAGGACGGTTTGTGACATATTTCATAATAAAGTATTTCAAATTTTTCACAATGAAGAATTTTTTTCGTTGTCAGTTTTTCATATTTTTCTACAATCTAATTTCTGAAATCTAAATTTCTTTAATAAGAATTTTCCTAACAACAAATAATTTCCTTAGAAATCCGAATGGTATGATTCTTTCTTGAATTTTAGCAATCATCCTTTACATGGTGGTAGTTTCTAATGTTTTAAATTTTTTTTGGATTACCTTTTCCTTAAATAATAATGTTTTTCATAAAACCTCAAAAGATCAGATTCTATCAAATTTTTCCTTGCGACTATCACATCAACCTTTAGATCAGATCAGAAGGGTTTTCAGCCATATGATTGAGTATGGAAGATGAAACATCGCTTAGAACACATATATAAAGTACCCCCAAAGTTTTTTCCCACATCGATCTCATGCTCTCGCGTGCTGAAGTTCTGACACTCTACTTATGCATGTTCCGAACTTCTCAATGTTTTCTCAAATCCCAATTTCTGTAAAACATTACTCTCATAAAGATATGTCTACTGTCAACCCAATTCATATGTTCCAGGTATATAGAGAAAGATTGGTACATCCGAAATTATTCAATAAGTATGATTCAATAATCTTGACAAACATAAAGCCCAATAGATGTGAGATCGTTTCTGTATCAAAGCCAGGTGCTCAAGATTTGGTGTATCCCGATTTGCTTATTGAGTTTTATGAATTAGTTAGTTTCTTTAAGTAAGAAGGAATAAAAAATTTCTCGTTCAAAAGCTATGGAAAAACCTATTCTCTATCATATACTAAGGCAGCCAGTTTAGTAGGTATTCTATATGAAGGGGAACCTGAATTCTATTCCCAAAAGTTTCCAGATTTCAAAGGATGTTTTGTTTAGTTGAAATCGATGGAGAGCCTCAGTCTTACAGATTTCATGACACCAAAGATTTATCACCTATCTACAAATAATAGTATCCTTGAATTTTGTTTTTAAGTATTTATAATTTCGAGAAATGGTGACAAGGACACCTTGAAGAAAAGTGATATGTATATATTTGATTTTTTGGTAAATCTAAGGATGGTCAATTTCATTAGGAATAATCTCATTATGATTGAGAATATTAAGAATGTAAACTTGAATGCTTAAATTATCATGTACCCTTCCATTCTATATAAGTTGATCATTTGGTGCTTAGAATCCTTTAAAATTCCATACAGTTCGAAGCCAAGGAATTGAAATGTCTTGCTAGTTAGTGATGATACCCTAAAGAAAAAGAAAATTGTTTTTTCTACAGATTCAGTAGAATTTTATGACCGAACAGGGGAGGAATCTGAATCTGTTTTGATGAAGAAAGAACTGGCTGAACCATCCAAAAAGAGAGTAAAGAAGAGGAAGTTGTAGGAAGTAGAAGAGGGAGGAAAAACCCCTAAATCTAAGGAAGCTCAATTTGAATCTCCTAAACCTAAGAAGAAAAAAATCATATCCAGATGAGGTTATAGAAAAGTGGAGGGAAGATAACAAAAACTAGAAGGAAGGGGAGTCACAGTTTCGTTTGGATCCCCCAGAAGCAAAGGCTTTTAAAGAGAAGACAACAGAAGAGCTTGAGAAGAAATAATAATAAATGAAGTAAAAGAAAAATTTGACTGAAGCTGAGATAGTGCAATCCCTTATAAGGTATATAAAGAAAGAATTAGAGATCATTCCAGTACTGGAATCTTTATTGGTAGAGGAATTACATGAGGCTTCAGGTAAGAAATTTCTCACTTTGGAAAAATCACAAGAAAAGCTTAGTGAAGAAAAATAAGTAGAAAATGTTTTAGAAGAAGTGTAAGAAGCTGAAATTAGTGATGACACCATTGATTTCATAATGAAAGTTGAAGACTTTCATGAGATGGAATGTCATTCTGAGAAATTTCCAATCCAAAATTCTGAAGAAGAATCGTCATAGATGGATACACCGAGGAAATATGAGAGAGAGTAGGATGAGAAGGCTGACGATGAAGTGAATAGGTTGTCTAAAGATGAATTTTTTAATCATCATATCATACACCTAGAGAATGTAGAGGTAGGATCTGATAAGGGGAAAATTGATGAAGACAAAATTGATCAGCTATCTGATAGTGAACATGAATCCCCTGATGAGGAAGCCATTCTGAAGGATGATAAGGGGAAAAATGTGGTTTTTGATACACCTAGAAAACCGGTTGTGAAGAAGAAGGAAGCTAGTGGATCTTCAAAGATGAGTCTGGTTGAGTTAGAGAAAGATCCCTCACCAAAAAAAATTAAATTTGGAATCATCTTCACATGGACATTATTTCTCAGTCTAGTCTTTGAAAAATCTTGTAGGGACCATTTCTATTTTTCCAAGCATTGATTCTAGATTCTAGATTCTTCAACACACACTAAATCAAAAATCGAATTCAGCGTCCACGGTGATGGACATGTGTGTCAATCTTGAGGCTGATTTCATGAATTTCATCATCAACTACGAAGCCCATAAATGATCTTGTAAGAAACTAGTCGGCTGGTCAAAGATGACATGTGAAGATTTGAGAAAATTTGATGAATTCCAAGATGGTTTCAAAGAGGTTTTTGATATTTAAGATAGTAAGATCAAGGATCTCACAACCATTTTTGAAGAAAAGATGACTCTAGAACAGAATTCTAGGATTCAAAATGTAATGGATTTGAATGAGAAGTTTTATTCTGTTTCCCAAAGTTAAAAGATAGTAAGAGATCTTCGGATTGAGATAGAAGAAAATCTTGTCAACAGGAAGAAATATTGAAGGCTCAGGAAGAGGCTCTTAAGTCAGAGGAAGAAAAAATCATGGAATTAAGGAAGAAAGCTGAGGATCATAATCAGCTACTCAAGGAAGTTGAGAAAAATCATAAGGAGCTCGAAAATCTGGAGATTATAGTCAAGAAGATTATGCCAAAGGAGAAGGAAGGATAACTTTGTTCAATCTGATCTTTTGTTGTACTTTTCTTCCTTGTCAAAATTCTTTCTAATCATAATGAAATTTTTTGTTTCTTTTCTTTTGGATGTGTTGTACTAATCATTTAGGTACCATAAATTCTTTTCCATTCCATAAAATTATTTTTGAAAATCACAAAGTGGGAGAACTGAAAAAAGAATACTAAGTAAAGAAGGAATATCCCTATCTAAGGGGGACTTTATCTAAGGGGGACTTTTCATTATAGAGATTTCTATACTCAAGAAAATGAAAAATCTCATTCTGGAAATCTAGAATATGATCCTTAGTTTTCCAAATCCTATGGGGAATTAGTCATATTCATCTTTGCCCATATGATAAGGGAGATAAGTGTTATTTTCAAAGTCAAAAAAAATATTTTCTAAGTCCTTATTTTCTTTTTCAAAAGGATGTCTATACTTTCCAAAAAGGGGGATATTGTTGAGTCAATATCCTTTTCCTTTTAAATTATCCATTCCTTCATTTTTTGGGATATTGTTGAGTCAATATGGTTTCCTTATGACATTACCAACCATCATGTTTTGAAAATCACAAACATCTTATCTTATTGAAATTTTCATTTTACCCCATGATTTGATTTCATAAGGAAAATTTCCATCCCCAAGGAAATTTATCCTTACCATGATTTCATTGTTCAGATTCTGTCTAAGTATAAAATTCAGTTTCATATCTAAAAACCACAGAATCATTATAATACTTAGATAAATAGAATTCTATTTTCAGTATCTGAACATAGACTCTGAGTTCTCAGAATTCAGACTCTAAGCTCTTCTGAGTTTGGACTCTGAGTTCTTTGAATTTAGACTCCGAACTCTTATGAGTTCTGACTCCGAGTTCTCTGAATTCAGACTCCAACCTCTTATGAGTTCAGACTCAAAATTCTAAAGAATTCAGAATCCAAACATTGTATGTTCAGAACTCAAATTCTAATGAATTCATACACCGAACATTGTAAGTTCTGACTCCAAATTCTCATAAACTCTGACTCGAAACATTGTAAGTCTAGGTTTAGAATTCTTATGAAACCAGATTCTGAATTTTCTTGAAATTCAGACTCTGTAATTATATAGAGTTTAGGTTCTGAATTCCTTAGAAAATAGAATCTGAATATCCTTGTATTATAGACACCAAATTTGTTTTTGGTTAGACTCCAAACTTTTATAATCATACATTCTTAATATTCGATTTTGGTTATGTAACCATATTTTTTTCTCACACTTATTTTGGTTATAAAATGATATCTTTCAATCAGTTATATACTAACCATTGGTTGAGTGAAACATGTAAAGGTCCCTCCAAAAATCAAGGAAAAATATGACTGTTGGAGGAGGGAGTCGTCTGTTGGAGCTATGACTATAAATAAGAGCTCACTTTAAAGAGATCATGACTTTGATGAACTGTTCTATGACTCTAGATATTACATGTTGTTGAATTGATTTATAGAGAGAGACTCTCATTCATAGTGCATACTGAACATCTTGTTCATATTTTCTTTGTGCGACTCCGAATGTTGTTGAGTACATTCGAGGGCTTACGGGGATATGAAGATAGAGGTGTCGAATACCTTGAACTTGAGGGCTTACTTGGTGAGGAAGATAGAGGTGCCAACTACCTTGAAGTTGAGGGATTGCTTGGATAGAAAGATAGACTCCGATCTTTGTATCGAGGGCTTATCCTGGTGTGGGTATGACCTACATTTTTGAAAGTATAAATCAAGTGACCTTTATCGAAGGTTGTTGGATACCCATCTCTTTGGGTTAAAATATTTATTACTTGATACTTTGTTTGATTCAAGGTTTCCATTATATTCATATTGTTAAGGAATGTATAACTATCATATACTTCCTTATACTTGTATACTCCGATTTTGTAAGATTCTATACACGTTAAGGTAGAATAATTATCTTTGTAAGCATTCATTAAGTTTCCTTTTCTGGAACCATCATTCGAGATTTACTTTCTGAAAATCACTTTTCTGGAATCAAGGATGTTTCTAGTACTAAAAGTTTTTGTGAATTTACCTCTTTTTACCTTGTTAAAAAATAAATAGATTTCTAATTAACTTTAAATTTTACAAAAGAATTTTTTTAATGTATACATTCCCCCTCTTGTAAATTGAGAATCAAAAGACACTAAAATCAGTATCTTCATTCATTATTCTGATCCAACAATATCGACATCAAATGAAATTAAAAAAACCAATTTAAGAAGAATATGGGATTTACCTCTTGATCAAGGTTTCTAATGAAACATGGTGGAAATTTTTTTTATGGGGCAAGGTAAATGATTCAAATTTGGAAGGGATCTTCATTAGAAAATTTAATGTCGAATTGATGAGAATAAGTTGTCTATAGTTTCGAATAGATGGAAAGAAACTCAGAATCCACATCCCACACTCCACTATTTGAAATGGAAGGATTATGGGAATTATTCATAACCATTCCCAAATCTAAGGGATATTGACTTTGATCGATTTGAACATCCTATTATGATTACAGAGAAATGGAATCATAGGTGATCAATATTTATGATGAGGTTACGTTAATAGATTGGTGAAATATACACTTAACATTCACTCTAGAACTTATACTATCATATTTGATTCTAGATCTACGAACTCATTTATATCCAATGAATTTTCTATTGTTAACATATATGACATTATTTATTATAATTCAAGGTTGATGTAAACCCTCCTGCAGGTAATATGATTCCATCTCAGGTCTATGCTTCCTCCCTGGCTTATTTTTGGGAAATGTTATTCTTGGAAATCTAGTTATTGTCCCATTGGCTGAGTTTCATATTATCCTATTAATGGAATTAATTTCATTTCATAAATCCTACAAAAATATTAGATGATGGGAAATCTCAGTTGATATTCTATTACAACCTAAGATCATCATACTATGTGATGATAAATATCTAAATATGATTTAAATCACATACATTTTATGTGTTTTTAATTTTTTTTACATGGTTTGTTTATCTTATATGGTAGGGGAAAATCTCAACATTGGAAATATGAATATTATACTAGAATTTTTATATGTACTTATAAAATAATTTACCATTTTCCACAAAATTATGATGATGATTTATTGATGGAATTCATACCATGTTCTATAAATTTTTGAAATACTCAACCTAAAATGGGATTGATTGAGTTGTAGTAAATAAAAAACAAGCTCAAATAAAAAATTAAAAAGGGATTAATTTTTCCATTTGAATCAAAAGGGGTTTCATCCATTATTTTTGTTAATTATAAATTTTGATCAGTTAAATTATTCATTGAATCTTTTGAACAAAACAATATCATTGTCAATAATAAATATCATCTACCCAGTATTATTGAATTGTTTGATCATCTGTGTAGAGACAAAAACATTTCATTGATTTATAATTATTTGAGATAAGATAAATTGTGGGACAAAAAGTATGATATACCCATTAAAACATTTGGTACTAGGTTTATAAACTATGAATGTATAGTGATTATATTTGGTCTAACTGATACGCAAGAAATATTAATGGATTTAATAAATGGATTCTTTAGAGATTAACAATATTGCTTTGTTGTAGCCTTTAAAGGTGATATTCTTATATATTAAAATAAGAAGGAATACTATTAATATCACTTAATAATTATTCAAATTAGAAAAATGATACAGAATATTTAGGAAAAACTTACCACGTGTGAATTTTGGCTTTATAATTTTTCAATCTTGGGTTATATAATCTCCATTGAGGGTATATTACTAAATCCTTCAACAAATGACATTATTTAATGTTTTTCAAGGCCATACACTATTACAAAAATCCATTTTTTTTCTTGGTTTGGAAGAATATTATGTGTGTATTATTCATAATTTCCCAGTACTATATAATATACTTAGCAATTTTACTTGGAAGATGTCGCAACCTATCCCACTGAGGGATGATCTGCGACTCCTAAATCCCAACTCCAATAGGCTATGGATTTGTGATTGGTGCTGAGTAAGAATATCAAACACATGAGAGGAATTAGAATAGGGTACCTATAAACACACACCCCCATACATGTCTATAAAAAAGTGAAAAGGTAAAATTAAAACTACTACACAATGAATACATATATAATGTTCCACACCAGCATACAATAACACTATAATTTTTTCAAAAATGGAAAAATTCATTCACACCAAAAAAAATTGTTGAAGAGTCTTACGTACTCTGAATTAGGGGAATGCTGGAAAAAGAAAGGATGAAATATTCCTTAGTATCTTTATCCTATATGTGTACTCCACCTTCTCCCATTCTCTAAGGGGATATTCTAGAATAATTGTAGTTGAAAAAAAAACAAAATTCATTGAAAGATCCCATTCATGGGTGAGTATAATAATACCCAATAGGCACCCCAAAAAAATAATGTAACTAATATAAATCAGTTAACTCGATCGAAGCCATAGGGAACCCAATTGATAGAGAAACTCCATCTCAACCACACCACAATTATACATAACAAGTCATCTTCTCACCCCTGGTATTTTGAGAAAGAAAACACATACCGCATTTTCACCTAGAATAATCTTGATATACTAACAATAGTCCTTAATTATCATGGTCTCATCTATACATCCATCCACACCAACATACACAAGGGTCCAATTGAATGATTTCTTATGAGTACCCACTCTATGAGTCAAGCCACACTATATTGAATAAAACTGAGGGAGAAAACTCTAATGGGATAAGTTTAACTATTGACACAACCTTTCCATCCCAAGTGGTACCTATCAATTAGGTCACTCTCTACGAATAGTGCCATGGAGAATGTCACCCAGCGACCCAATAGATCTTCCAAAACATAGATTTGGGATCATCCTAGGATCTAATAGGGACACTACAAACCCTATTTGAACACTCCACTTAGAAGGGGGAATCAAACAACGATAATAACCTAGAATAACTTGATATGTAAAGTATGGGTGCATAAAAAGAGTTGTTCATGTCAATTATTGAAATTCTCCTACGATAGAATGACCTTTGAACACGAAATTAATTTAAGGGGATTCATCTGAGACACATAATTCATTGGAATACAAACCCATCCAAAATACCAAATCCTAATACATATATAGTGGGTCTGAGACCAAGCCTCAAAGGGGGATCTAAACCCTATTAGAATCATAATTATGGTTAGTGGATTGATTCACATGTATTTTCTGGTCATGCTGATTAAAAAATCCTACCAAGGGAAGCACAAAAGCTAGTAACGATATTTCTATGCTCTAAGGGGGATATATACTCCCAGATGAAGTGTCTTTAGTCAATAAATATTGAGGGTACTCACTCTAGAAAAGGGGAATGCACCAAAAATGAACAACATCTTGGTATCTGAAAAGGGGTCCCAATCATTTGATATGGACATGATGCTGAAACATTTCATAGGAATAGGCCAAGGGAAATCACTAAACCACTTCTTGTCAAAACAATGCTAATGGAAGTGACCCACAATGTATCTACATGATTCATATCAATGGACTAAATAGTGGCCACATGCACATTTAATTCTCAAAAATACTTAGGGTAGGATGCTTCTAGACCTCTGTTTGATTCCATAATAAGGAGATTCATGAGGTAGTAAATCCTCAATGATATGCACATGATCTGTACCAACCCTACATGATGTTTCTCTCCATATTTTCCCCTATACATCTTCCTTGATCATAAATGGAGTGTATAAAATGGAAATAAGATGTGTGTACCCCATTTCGTATAGAGTGTGACTTCATCCTAAATGATAAGCTTCAATTTTCCCATACATAACCATGTTTTCCATGTGACACCAGACAATGTGTACCTTTGGCACATGATGTGTTTCTATTCACTTTATACTTAGCCCTAGTCCTTACCCACATTAATCAGATAGCCATGACTAACACATGTTGTGTACCTCCAATACATAGCATGTCTGAGCTAACCAACACATTTTTCAGTTCCCTTAGGTTGTTCCTTTGACCCGACCATGAAATCTCACATGAAAAGTAAAATTTTAGGGAATAATTGGTAATGTCCCTTGGACACACCACCTAGTTAGCTATATTATGTGAAAACCTCTTACATAGAGTATATTTCAAGATGATCATCTCCCAAAAATATGATAAACACATGGAATGAGGCCCTATAGTACATGTCATGTGGTTAGAAATCCAGGATGGGAATTACCTCTAAGCCACCTAGAAACTCCAACTTTTGATCGAAAATCTACAGATCAACCGCAATGGTTTCCCTACCGTTTTATTATGGGATCTAAAACATAAAAATTACTTACATTTTGTAGTAATGTAAATATCATAAATAATCATTCCGTGTGGTGAAACATCGATGCTTCATGTCCATAATGATTCCAATAATGAATTGATCCTTGATCTGGTGATTATCAGCATCGAAAATAGTGTTCAGAGGAACCAACTCTCATTAGTTCATCTATAGGTCATCTGTCTACATTGGAAGATGCCATACCCTCCTTTATTATATTATTGGAACTGGGAGGGGGTTATTCATTTAATTTTATAAAATAAATAAACCATTTTTAAATGCCCCACCAACCCTCACCTCTGACCGGGATCCCAACGCTGACCAGCGTTATGTCATGCCCATAGTGAAAATAGTGTTCTCCACTCAACTTCGGTCTCATATTTCTGATTCAAGACATCACATGGTATTTATTCAACATTCAACTTTTAAATTTATGTTTTTTATTTATTATATTTAATATATTTCACATTACCAAACAATGGATCTCTATGCCCAATACCTACACTATCTCAGCACCTATATTCAGAAATATTCATAGGAATATTCCAATGTATTATACAGAAAAAACCATGCTGTTTCACACTTCCAACCTTAATACAATTCATCCAAAAAAAAGAAAAATCCTAATTAGAATGAGAAAAACTTATATCTCCACTAGGACTCCCTTTCAATTGAACCCATTGTTGATTTGTGTGCTACAATCAAGCACACACCCATTGGAAAACACAACAACCAAATCACACCCATTGACCAGTAAATACAAGATAACAACGTGAAATGAATCAAAAATTATTACCTCATCTACAGTTGGTGGAAAACACACAGCATCACCACAATTGTCACCAATGTTTCTAGTGTATGACACCTCACTAACCCACATAGTAAATAAATAAAAATTTCATGATCCTCTATGAATCCATTTCAAAAATGAAATCACTTCGATCACTCTATGAAGTGACCTCCTACCGAACATAACACATCATCATCGGCCTTCATGTTCTACCTCTATTGGTGAATAACTACTCCATAAGAGCCCCAAAAAACCTCATAAAATGATTAATGGTATGTCTATTAGAAGAAAACCACACGCACACTAGCAACATTTCATCCAACGTTTGAAAAAAAATAATTCTTCCCATGTGAACACATTAGGTCTTTTGTGCCCTCACAGAACCACCATGGAATCATAAAAACCCTATTGAAAAACTCTGACTCAACAGTAAATTGAAAATAGTTCGTCTTGTTCCACTAGGACACAGACATGGTATACTCATAGGGAATACTGGATCATGACTCTTTGAAAACTAAAACTATGTAAAAGTAGTGAAATGCCATACCTTGAATAATACATGAGTCTCTAGGAAGAATCACCCCTTTTCTAAAGAACTTGCTTTTCTAGGATGCATACCCTCTCAAACTAGTGCCTACCTCTTACCTCAACACATTAACTAGGCTCTAATAAACATTATAATGGATCTCTTCCACCACACCTTGACACCATCCACTTTGGGATGCACTAGCTCACCCACATAATTTTGGGTCACATCATGAGAAAATTTCAATGTGAGGGAAGTGTCCCATCTACCTATAGTTTCATCGGCACATGTCGCTACAACATAATTGGGATCCCCCAATGAAATTCTCCCCTTAGAAAGACTCCATGAATTGGATTCAAGGAAATTTGATCTCACACATGAATCTAACAAAATAACTAAAAAAAGTGGAATTGTTACAATGTGTAACTCCAACCTCTATTAGAGCCTCTAGTTCAAAAACCACCAGTACTTGAAATGACCAAAATTATCTATCTACTGACTACGTGAGTTAATCTTGGTCCACGTAGGTATGGTGATGGTGCTAGTTGTTTAATGTACAAATCGTCTATTGTTTCTCATCTAAAACATATGTCACACCCGAAACCCTATAGACGTAACTAAAATTGCTTCTTTGGCCTCAGTGGTCATATAAACACCCATCATCCTTCACCTTAATTAGTATGACCCTCCCTCATAGTATATCCATAACAATCACAATCATAAAATCACTTCATCTAGAATGGAATAAGTTTTCCAAGATTATCTAAAAATGAAGATACATCTTCCATCACACACCTACAATATGTAGGTCCTTCTCAAACTAGACCCTATGAAAAATACACCTTGGAATCTCAGGACAATGATCAAACCTAGTGTATCATGATCCTACACTTGAAGTTCCATCCATGGATCAACCTTTAAAGATTAATCCAATTGAACTATTGTAGGTGGATATGCATACAGATCATTGGGTGGAATCCATACCAACAATCCAAAAAAAGGAAAACCTACGTCATGATTGTTCTCCTACTAGGTAATCTCATCACCAATCATGTCATTCCATTGATTAACTGTGGAAAAATGATTTTTTCATTGAAACACAATGAAAAAAAGATTCCATTATTAATGAGTATATTTGCGAAGCTGACTCAAGATGGAATAGAACGTACACAACCCATACAATAAGATTCATGGGAAATATTTTTCCCCTATAATGTGGCCTAAATTTATAAAGATAAAAATAATACATTAGTACCACACTGAATGGATACGTCCTCCACCACACCAAAACTAGATTGCATATATTGAGAGAAAAACATGAAACACTTTAAAATCTATCAGTACATAACCCAAACCTTGCTCATGACACTATGGTCATAAAGTGAAACTGATTATGATATCACTATTTCATGACCTGTAACATCAAGAATCGAGCTAAAAATCCCAAATCCTACCTCTAATATGTTAGGTGTGGGAAAATAGTAAGGAGTTGGTCTTTCATAAAAATGTGAGGAATTAGCCTAATGTACCTGTATCAACACACCCTCAAACATCCATATGAAACAATGTAGAGAAAAAATTAAAACTAATTATAAATTAAATAATATATCTATATACCAAAATAGAGCACACTGGTACAAGTAACTAATAAAAAAGAAAAACCGAATCCCACAAAAATAAAACTACAAAAGATTCTTGACTTTATTTGACAGTGGGGAATGATACCAAAAGAGACACCATCACACTCCTCTGGATTTCAAGCCCTGATCTATAACCCAAACCTATCTCATTCCAATAGGGAAACTGCTATAATAGCTCTATTATCACTATAGAAAACATGTGTGGGAAGATCTTGTGTAGGGTTGAGAAGTAGAATAACTACTAGGAACCCTAAAAACCTAAACCAAAAAGGGTGTAACATATAGGAATTTGGTATCTAAACCCAATATAAAATGAACCCTATTGAGAGAGAGAATACATCTCAACCACTCCTGGGATATACTTGACTAGTTAGCTCATCACCCTATGGTATTCCAAGAAATACAATACAAGCTATAAGGTCACCCATAATAATTTCGATATAATCACAACAAATTCCCACATCTCATGGTCCCATCCATACATCCATCCATAGAAACATAAATGAGGTTCCTATGGACATTTAATCAATGATTAATAACTCCATGGGACAATCTATCATATATGGAACACAATATATATATATATATATCCCTCTCTCAGGAAATGTTTAACTAAGGACATAACCTTTTCATCCCTATTTTCACCAATCTAAGAGGGAATGCTTTGTACATAACAAATTGGAGAATGTCACCCAATGAACTAGTATAACTTTTGAATCTCAGGTAGGGTCCTCCTCCTAGTATCTATTAGGGAAAAATACTAACCATAGATGTAATAAAACCCTCAGAAGATTGAATCTCAAAGAAACCATAATCAATAATAACTCTCTAAACAAAGGATCATATCCCACAGAATGTTGACCACACTGATTATAAAAATCCTCCTAGAATGAATCACCATAGAACTCTAAAGTAAACATGGGGGATTCATCAGAGATACACAATCTATCACACTATGAACCCATCTAAATGATTTGATCTTAATAGGAAGATAGAGTGATTGCACACATGGATCACTAGAGACTATGTCCCATTCAAGAAATGTCCCCCTAGGCATAGGATTAATGACCCGGTAAATATTTTTTACACTAATTCCAAAAACCATACATGGGTAAACACCAAAGGATTTTAGTATTTCTCATGTCCTCTTATAGGGATATGTTCTTTAAGACAATTATTTTTTCGTCGAATTGGACTAAGAAGACACACTCTAGAAAATGGGAATATGGCCTTGATATTAAAATTAGGGGTAGTTAATGTCGGTCCAAAATTCAATGATGAGGATATAAATCTGAAAACAATCCTTGGAATAGTCTAAGGGAACCCACTCAACCAAATTTTTTCCTAAATTTCGATAACTGAATTAACCAACAATGTGACCTTCTATCAAATCTCAAAGTCATGGATAGTTGCACCATTTCATCCTATATAGACAAATAAGTATAATATTCTTCTCACAAGCCTTTATCTAGGTCTATAAGAAGGAGAAGTAAAGGGATATAATCCTCTAGGGTAAACACATATCGTGTACCCTTAGTACATGATATGTCACCGTACATTAGCCCTTAACCACTTACATGTCTTGTAGTCCCAATTTAACATATCAAACAAAAGGGAAGAACACATAAAGGTTTAACCTACACAATATAATGTGTGGGTCAAAATTCTAATATGTATCATTCACCGAGCACCCCAATATCCCCAATTTTCACGTAAAAACCATCAATCAACAACCCTTGGGGAATATGGAGTTAATTTAAAGTCTATAAATAATTGAAAAAAAACATAAAATGGGGATAGAATGTAATTTTCATAAATAGGCGTATTTTGTGGTGAAACAATGAAGCATCTGGTATAAAAATATGACTAGAACAGGTTGATCCTCGACCTGGTGATGACCAGCATATAGAAATAAGATCAACAACACCTCCTCACCTTGGTTCTTCTATGTTACATCCATCGATGTTGGAGGAATCCTTTCTCTCCCATTTACATTATTTAATCATAATGGGGGGGTTATTCATTAAATTCTATTAAATGAATATACCTCCACTCAATGCCCCACCAAGGCTCTCCTCTGACAGGACACCCAACACTGACAATTTTTTTCATGCCCTTGTTATAACTTATGTTCTAAACTCAAATGAAACCTCATATTTCTGACATATTCCCCCCAAATAAGAATTATTTAAAATTCTTCACAGAACTGAGTGCATGGGATTTAATGTATTTCATTTAATTCACATCACCACACTGAGGTTATCCAGACCAAAAAACCCTAGACCGACTGAGGTCCTAGATTTTGAGAAATTCATATAAATATTCAAAATTATTACATGGATATAGTAGAATAACAACATAATGGAGACAATTTCCTTTTGATATATGAATTTAATGAATATTTCATGGAACTAAAGATATGGTCAGTCATGGAACATTCACTGACAATAAAATATAGTGGATAAGGTTTGGAAATATTTTGTGATGTATCCAAGAAAGTATAAGGATTTTTTCCCAATGAAGAATAATTTGATATTAGATTATGTACCAAGACATTTGGAGGACCATGTGTAAAATTTCCCAACACAAGACTATGAGGTATTTATGGAAACATTTTCCATTGAAGACATGAAGTAATTATCTTTGTAGAGAATGTTGAGATATTTATACTGATCACAAAATTTTAATGTACATTTTCACATCGAATGAGTTGAATATATGCTATAGAATGTGGTTGGAGTTTATTAATGATGATGACTAATCAAAAAATTACCAACTTGGAAATAATATACGTTGGAAGATTCAAAATGATGATAGGACTGTTTTAGATTATATATGAAAAGGATTAAAAACATCAAATATTTAAAGATTGTAAAAGGATAGATCTTGAAAATTTTAAGAAAAGAATTATTATCTTTCCAAATTGAGTTTTAAACTATCTATCTAGGTGAGAGATCTAGAAAAGGAAGATATGATACTATAAAATAGGTTTGAAATGTTTCTGAGGTTAACCATTATTATGATAGGATGATAAGGTTGTTGAATCATGTGTGTCAACCATTAAGAATTTATTTTAAGAAGATATTGGTCAATGAATCTCACAGTTCTCCATTAAATATTCATCGTGGAAGTAAAATGATATATAGATATATAAAATAATTTTTTTTTGGGGGGGGGGATAGTATAAAGAGAGGTATTGTTGAGTATGTATTATAGTTCCTAGTATGTCAAGAAGGTAAGGATGAGAGACAAATGTATAAGGGTTTTTTAGAACCATTACACATACAATCATTTAAATGTTAAAACATCACTATGGATGTTGAAATTGGAATCCCCATTACATTAAAACTCAATAATTATATATGATTTGTAGTCGAACAACACAAAATCTTAGCACAATTAATTTCCACATCAAAATAGTTTTCATTGGACAAGATTTCTATAATTTATATTTAGGAATTTTTAAGGTTGTTTGGAGTACCACATTCTATTCCAATTAATTTGGATCAAAGTTTGACATCAATGTTTTGGGGAAGTATTATATAAGATATGAATACAAAATAAGGATTCAATAAGATTTCTCATCCATGAACATGTGTTCAAAATGAAATAAAAGTTCAAACCCTATAGTATAAAATGAGGTCATTTTATATTAATTTCATTGGTGTTTGATTTTAAAACCTTCCACAAGTTGTGTTTACTCAAAACAATGTTTTTCAATCGAGAATTTAGATGTCTCCTTGTGAAGCCTTCTATTGAAATTAGTGTTGGAGCCCAACAAGATAGGATGACATTGGAGGAGGAAAATGATTAGGACCTGAGCTAGATCAGAAAATGATAGATATAGTTATACCAATTCATTATCACGTCAAGATAAATAAAAATCGATAAAAACCTTATGGTGACAATCATCGATGTGAACTAGAATTTAAAGTTGGTGATAAATATTATATATGAATTTCATCATAAAATATTATTATGAGATTTAAAAATAAGGTAAAATTGATCCCTTGGTAAATTTACCCTTTCGAGATTCATGATCGAGTATGGATGGTATCTTATCTCATGATGCTTTCATTAAACCTCTCTAGTGTTCACAATATGTCCAATGTATCTCACACAAGGAATTACATACCAGATCCATCATATATAATTAACTCAAAGGTCTTACAAAAAAAATATTTTTTATTAAATTAACTATCATTAGAAATCAAGGATCATAGAGATGAATTACTTTGTAACAATACTAATCACATGGTGAGTGTTCTCCTTGGAAATCAAAAATTCAAATATAAAACATGTGATCACAGGAATGTAATGAAAAAAATATCTTCATTTTTTTCAAATTAGTAAAATATTAAGGAAAATATTATTTTATATTGGGTAGAATGTAGCAAAATTAGATTCTATAATTTTTTTCCATAGATACCTTTTGTTACATGAAACAACGAGTTTAAATGAACTCTGATATAATATTAAAATATTATTATTTAATGTGACAGTTATCGCATAGCCATTTTATTTTTGGATATGAATAGGACTAAATAAAATATTAGAAAGTTAGTTCTAATAATTATTTTAATTAATTCATTGTTTATTGATTAATTATAAATGAATATTTAAATCATTTTTAAGAAATAGAGATATTCTCTAAAAAATGTTATTATACACATAATGTAATAATTACATAAAAATTTAAATTATTATCCATTGGTGATTTATTTTAAATAATAATAAATATATAATAGATAATAAAATATCATATTATTTATTTAATATATCTCACATAATGTGATATGAATAATTAAATTTTAATTGTAAAAAAATGTATTTATCTAATGAGAAATTTTATCACCTCTTGAAGGATTATTTTTTAATTAATTTCATTGACTTATAAAAATATTAATTTATAAAATGAATTCCATTTATGAAATTTGGATGTGCATATTTGGAAAATATTTCCTATTTATTTATGTTTAATATTAATTGTAACTTTGGGGAAATTTATAAACTAGGAAAAAGGTAAATCAGGGTAATCTTGGTTACCAATAAGAGATAGATCCAGAATTTTTCATCATAATTCCTATCAGATGAGAAAATTTGACCCTTATCACCTAAAGAGAAAATTTTAATTGTTTAATTGAAAATTATCATCATTGTATACATAGGTCCAAAAAAGTGATTTTTAATATATATGTACCTATTTTGATATTAATTAAATTATATTCATGATATAAATTTATTTACAATTATTAGTTATTATAAAATTAAC
This sequence comes from Viscum album, assembly GCA_963277665.1. NCBI lineage: Eukaryota > Viridiplantae > Streptophyta > Magnoliopsida > Santalales > Viscaceae > Viscum > Viscum album. The sequence continues at coordinate 114,010,944 of OY728121.1, forward strand.
ATAAATTCGTATATAACACTGATGCATTATTTCTTCAACTAAAAAAATATAATAAATGAATTTAAAAATATTAAATGTCATATAATTTAAATGAGTTAAGTAATTCAATGAATTTAGTAAATGAATATGATGTATTAGTTTAATTTTAAGAAATTATATTTGTATTAAAACATTTTATTTTTTTCTTTTATGTTAAATTAAATAAATTCCCTCTAAATTAGTAACATTAAAATTTTTAGATAATGATATTTTAGTAAATATTTAAAAATAGTGAAATTATTAAAATAATATGATGGTGACCGTAAAAGGAGAATATAGTAATCAATTTCTCATTCACATGCCACTTTGAACCATTTTTCATTGTAATGACTTTAATATTTTTTTATTTTCTTTGATTTCCAAGGGTGCCCCTATATTCAATTATAAAAGGGAACACCCTCATTTTTACTTCTTCATACTAATATAATATTTAATTCTCTACAAACCCTAATCATGCTCTCTTAGAAACACCTCCAGCCACATTATAGAGGTAATAGTTTTCAAAAAAGCCCAAACATATTGCCCTTAATAAAAGATCTAATAGAGTTATTTTAAATAAGAAGTAATTGAATTAATTTATAAGTTAATTATTATATATTATTTAAATTCATAAAAAAATTTATATTACCCAACAAATAATTAATTAATAATCATTAATATTATAAAATATATTTATTTTTATAGAACCACATTTATTTAATTTTTTGCAATCTAATGGGATGGGAAAATATCAATTTTGAATACGTAAGACATACTGTCTCCACTGAGTGATACAATTAATTTCATATAAACATATTTTATATATTGGTATTATGATGTTTTTAATGTTCATAAATTAATCTTGTGACCTCAGTATAGTTTATTCATCAAAATATCAAGTCTACAATGTGACCTTCGTAAATGTTGGATAATGAAAATGATGATAATGCATACTTGTAGACTACCACCTACATGTTGTGACATGATTAGTTTTCATTTATATTTTATTTTAATGGTAATAAAGATAGATTGAATTAATATATATGATATATAATATTTAATAATTATTATATAAATTTTGGTTAATATTTTCCATTTTTCATTATATCATTTGAGAAATGGAGGAAAATTGCATCTCTTGGTATGGCCTACCATCTCCTTGAATGGTGAAAATCACTTTGGAATCTCTATATTTTATGAATAAATCTAAAAATTTATTATAAAATATATATATATTGTTTATACCATTTTTAAATATTTTAATATTATGGAATTGTGGTTCCAATACAATGACCAATGCTACCAAACAAAAACATACATGAATAATAAAGTATATATCACCAAGAAATGTAATATTAATAATGATGTATTAACAAATGGATGGTAAAAGTTTTCATGTAAATCATAAATGTTATGATATATATCATTATGTTAAATAAAAATATTAATAATAAATATATATTTATTATACAAGAGGTTATAACATGTACAAAGGAAACTAGACCTAAGGTTAGATATTTCGGTCTCACTTTTATTCATGTGAGACACATGAGAACTTAACCTCTTTTTTTTAATGAGATGTATATAATACTAATGTATTTAATTTTTGGTTCATACTATGAATGTTATTCAGATTTACATTTATATCAATGGTTTTTTCTTTAACGGGGCTTACAATTATAATGTTACCAAAGTAGTAAGGTTGTTACATAATAATCTCATTATTTTTTAGGAATATTTATGATCAAGAATATAATGATGAAATCATATGATAAATATATCAGACAACTCATCTTTTTTCTTGCCTTATGTTCATTTATAATATCACATGTTATTCTTTCATTTTCCTCACCTTATTTACTCAAAATAACTAAAATATATTTATTTACAAAATTGGAAGTATTTTCCTATTTGATTGAAAGTATTTTTTCTTCTATATTTATGTTTTTATAATTTTTTAAAATAAGGTCTTATAATATTGTCTTATTATTTTTAAATTCATTTTTACCCATGTTTTAAATTTTTGAAAAAATTAAATATAATCTTGTTTCAATTTTTCAAATTGAGAATATTTATTATTTTTTAAAAGATTGAATAGAATGTTTTTTAATTTATTCCCATTGATGTAAATTTCCTTCCATCATGAGCATTCACTTATATGAAATATTCATTACATAAATCATTTTTTTATTTAAAATAAAATTATTTCTATAATATTTTTTATATTTTTGGATTTTAATAGAGTTATTTTGAATTTTGTAGATTATTTCCATGATATTGTTTAAATTATATTTTAATGGTTTTTGTATTTATTAATGATGATAAACCTTAATTTAAATTATGATTTACTAGGTTTATGATCCAAGGATAATATCACTATTTGTTCTCTAGATGTTTTATGTAACACCTGAGCTTTTTATGAGAAATATTTTGTTTTTATGTTATATACATCATCAAAAGAATCTTTAACTACACACAACACTAGCTTGGCTTCCTTTACACGCAATCACGACCTTCCTCGATAGCTTGTATTGTACGCAAAAACGAGTTTTACAAAACAACGATATGCTATTTAAATATTATTAAAACTAGTCGTTATGAATAGTAATACACACTTTTTGAAATTTAATAAATTTTATCTTTCAAAATGGACATTATTTTTGGATTCAGAATATCAAAATTAGCCTAGAGTGAATTTTTGGTATTTTTCTGAAAGCGTTCAATTTTTTATGAATAGTGAAAACACTAGGTTACTATTTAAAAACAGATTTTTTATTTAAATAATAATTTATTTTATTTAAATTTATATTAGGTTAAAATTGATACATAATACCAATATAAGTTCAATGTAATTCCTTGGAGTTATTTTATAATAATTTTATATATATAAAAATTTTATTGAACTTTTCACCGTCTTTTACCCAACTCCTAGGAGAGTTTGAAAATTTACAGAAAACATAATTGTACCACTTTTTTGAGTGGAATATCGAAAATACAAGAGTCACGTTTAACATAAAGGAGTAAAATTTGGTTTAATAAGATAAAAATAATTTTCGGGGAATAGTAGCTTTTTACTTATATTTACCACGGTTAAAAGTAAATTGGGTAATTAAGGGTAAAAATGGTATTATTATTACCCTAACACATGTGATAATACTATTTGATAAGTTTTATTCTATCAAAAAAATCATTAGAAAAACAAATGTGACCATTTAGCTCCACTTGGATAAGATTAGGATATTTAATATTATTTTATTTAAAGAAGAGTTAAAATAGTTAAAATCAATGTTTAATAACTAAACCATTTTTAATACAGGGTTATAAATAAGATAAATTCGACTATAAATATTCATTAGAAAGATACAAAAATTTCCTACATAATGGTATTTTATTTATAATTTTTTGACTTTATATAATTTAATTTATTTATGACGCAATGATGATGTAGTAATTACCATGTCAAGGAAATATTAACATAATTGATATTATAAATACCATAATAAATGTAATTTTACACTTTTCAGGAATTACACTAATTTAATAGGTCAATATGACATATTATTATTGATTTAATTAACTTTTTTTTAACTAATCATGCTGTTATGATTTTCAAAAAAATTAAATTACCAAATAGTGTCAAAACTGACATAAAATAGTTTTTAAAACAAATATTATATTATTAATTGTTATTTTATTTCTAAAAATATAAGGATCAGAATCATGACCTATATAAAGTTATATATATTAATAATGAACCACTTGGGGTTCTTTTTTCTTGTTATAGTAATTTCATTAACCATATATTGTAAGAAAATAAGAAGACACGGTAAAAGTTAAATTATTTAACTTAGAGTTAAATCTAAATGATAATGTTATAATATTAACCTATACCTTTCTAAAATCTATTGGTTGAGAGGATTTCTACCCATGAAAACCTTATATTACAAATAAATCAGTTTTTAGCTATTGAAAACCTAATATGACTTTATTATAAAATAATATTTTAATTTCTTCCAAAGGTGCCCCTCTCCTCCCTTATAAAAGGGCACCTCCTCCCTCTCCTACTCACAACACTTTGAGACTTCATGATCGGTAAAACCCTTCCAATTTATCTTCTCCACTTCCCTAGAAACATCCTAGAGGTCCTGGTATTCTTCAAAGACCATCTTTAGTGCCCTAAGAAGAGGTTAAGATGAGGCGCTTCAAAGAAGAGGTTATGTCGGTTACCGATTCTTTCAACTTTATTTCTTATTCTACTTCTTCTTTTGTAGTTGTTTAATTATGAATTAATAACATCAGTGTCACTCATATACTGATATTTTACTATAAATATGAAACAACCATATTTCACCTTCTATCTATCCTACGGAAAACGAAATAACCGCGTGTGCGTACGTATGGAATACCGTCTCCACACCGTGGTGTAATCTTTTTTCCACCACCACCATAATTGGATGAGTATAATGGTGTAAAGAATAACAATATATGATTACTGTAATGTGATATTGATTATGAAATAGTATATATACACTTCAATACAATTTCATGATCATGGGAATGATATCATCACTCGTGCGTATGTACGGCCTACCGTTTCTACGATGTGATGCGACTCGTTCTACATTATCTTAAATGCATAATGATTATATAAATTAATTGAATAAATAAATATGATATATATTACACTAATACCATTCTGAAAATGATTTATCTATAACCTAAAAAGAAGAATAAGAATTTATTCGACAAAACACGCATAAGAACAAAAAGCAATAAACACCCGAATAATAAGTAGCAATGGAATATTACAAATACGAAGCTAAGAATATGGCCATATATGATATCATAAAAATGATTAAGATTCAATAATAATTCAATAAAATTATATAAATCATTATATAGGAGGTTCAGACATGTACGAAGCAAATCATACCTAAGGTAAGGGAAAATCTCGCAATCTCAATTTTTATCCAATATTGTTTATACTTCAGTAATTATTGGGGAATATTTATCATCCACATACATGTTTCTTCAATATTTAATATTGTTTCTATCCTCCTAAAAAATTTTAATTCCAATATTACTCAATGGTGAGTTTTTAGTAAAATATATGAAAGGAATCTTTTGTCATTTTTAGTACATGGTACTTTTTGACTTTTTTGGCCAAAGTACGAGAAGAATGTTTTATTAACTTATACAGCATGAATGGATTTTTATGATTTCATAGAACATTATTTCCATGAAGCTTAAATTAAATGTTTTCAAGTTTATTTTTAATCAAATTCATTTAGTTTAAAATTGTATGGAATGTTAAGAAAGTAAAATGTTTTTTTGAAGTAGAAAGGATATTTTCCTCAAGAATGGAGTTCAAGTGTTTTATAAAAATTATTTTCCATATAAGATAATATAGTGTTCTATTTCTATCCATATTATTACATTGATTTGATTATGTTATGATGGAATCAATTTTATGATTTCCTTTTATCTTATATGGATTATGTTATGATGGCATGATGTTTAAGAATCACATTTTTATTACATGGGTTATGCTATGATTTATGATTTTGTGTAGCACATAAGAATGGTTTCATTATGAGATCGGTGGGACCTATATCTCTCTCCCATGCATTGGGTAAAGATTTATATCTCATGAGATATACATGGATGGAATGGAAGGTTAATCCAGTTCAGTGACACAAGACTGAAACGAGGATTGAACTCGGTTCAGAAAAGGACTTTGTCCGCTAAGATAGTCTTGGCAATGAGTCTTAACTAATATGAAAATATTTCCTATGAATATGTGTGTATGAGACAATGTTTCATGTTATATTTTATGATTATTGGGATTACATTTCACTAATATGATTTATCCCATGTTATGATATAATGATCTGTTTTACAGGTTAATATTTTCAAAATGCTATGTTCTTCTGAATATGATATTTCCTTTGTTTACCCTTACTGAGCATTTGAGCTCAACCTTTTGTATTTTTTCTTTCCCCAGTTTAGGAAGAAGGTTATTAATTATGATATTCCAAAAGGGACTCTAGATATGATGAAATAAATGGGAGACAATGTAGATGCTTTATGAAACAGTTGTTTATGTTTCCTAGTTTCTAAAGACACTATACCTATATAGTTCATTCATGGTTTTGTTATATGTAGTAATAAGAATGCTTAAATTCTGAATTAATAACCGTGTATGTAATGTATGCGTCGTTATAGTTGGTATCAGAGTAAAGGTATAGTCAACCTTTGGAAACTAGGATGTGGAAGCCTTAGTAAGAACCCTAATGATATATCTAGGCATAGAACAATCTTAGTGTTTTAGAAATGGCCATGAACAACCTATGATAAGACCTTATGTGTGAAAATTTATTGTTTATTATGTTGTTTTCCAATTTTAATTAGTGTTACACACACTATTATTCTTGGTTTTAGTCAATGGCTGGAACCCGATGGAATCGTGATAATGCAGAATGCGATGGGAAATGCAATGATTTTCCCCCTGAGAAACCAAACGTTATGGGATCTGGAATGAAAAAATATTGTAGCCATGATCACACAGCTTTCTCAAGATATGAATCATTCAGTACTTCCAAACGAGCAAAGGGAGGAGCAACATTCTGTTGAATCCTTCACGAGGCAGCGTCCACCTTCATTCAGTGGGTCTACTAATCCATTAGTGGCTGCAAAATGGATCAGTACCACTGAAAAGATATTTTCAGTTCTTCAATGTCCTAAACATGATAAAGTCATCTTAGCATTATATCATTTGGAAGGTGAAGCTAATCAATGGTGGAATCTTATCAAGAATACGATGCCAAGAGATGAAATTGGGTCCATGGAATGGGACGAGTTCAATAACTTATTTTTTAATAAGTACTTCCCTCGTATTCTTCGAAAAAAGATGGATAAAGAATTTCTTGAACTGAAGAAGAGGGCTGATGAATCTTTTGGTACCTACGAAGTAAATTTTACAAGACTTTCAAGGTACGCTTCTGGGATTATTATCGAACCTGAGTGTAAGAAAGATCGATTTTTTAGTGGATTAAAACAAAGTCTTCAAAGGGAATTAGCCATAAGGGACATCAATAGCTAAGAGGAAATAGTTCGATGTGCTCTCAAGGTTGATATGGAGATTGGAGTAACCCATTAGTCATATGGGTTTGATAAGAAGAGGAAAATGGAATTCAAAGGAAAAATATAAATAGCACACTGAAAAGAAGATGAGTTTTCCCTTATGCTCAATGTGTGGAAATAAACATGGAGGGGTGGTCTTAAAGGGACAACCAAATGTTTCAATTGTGGAAAAGAAGGTCATCGGGCATTTGAATGCTGCAATGATGGGAAGAAGATGTCTAATGATGTGAACAATGAAAAGGCTACGCATAGTTCACCTCCTACAAATCAATGTTACAAGTGCAAGGAAATGGGGTATTATGTCAATCAATTCCATAATCCAAGGGTTGATGATGATGATAGACGTCAACAAACTCTTAAGGCTAAATACAAAGGAATGTCACATAAAATTTCTATATGTGATGTGGAGTATGATAACGAAGTGGTTAAAGGTACACTTACCATCCACTCTAAAGTAGAAAATGTTTTATTTGATTCTGGATCCACCCACCTTTAATTTATGAAGAATTTTCTAAGGGTATCGCCATATTTCCTCAACATTTAGATATTGAGTTAGATGTGACAACCTCTAATGGCACAAAAGTCACATCAAAATTTTACAATTCTTCTCTGATTAAAGTTTGTGGTAAAGTGCTTTCGGAAAATCTTATGACCCTTACTATAGTGGAATTTTATGTGATTCTTGGCTTGGAAGGGCTTTCATAATATGGAGCTCATATCAATTTCTAAAGAAGGGAAGTCACATTTCATATTCTAGATCAATATATGATTGTCTATAGATGGAAGGATGAACATAACCCTCCAGTGGAAATTTCTTCCATCTTATGGGTCTTGATTCCACTAAATGAAGGTTTTTTATCTCAAATGGTTGGAGAGAAACTCATGATTAAGAATATTCCCATTGTACGGGAGTTTGATGATGTCTTTCCGGAGAAATTTCCTGGTCTTCCACCAAATCATGAAGTTGTGTTTTCAATAGAACTCGTACTAAGTGATTTACCTATTTCAAAGACACCTTATAGAATGACCCCAATTGAGTTGCAGGTATTGAAGAAGCAACTCCAAGAGAATCTTGATAAGGGATTCATATGCCCTAGTGTGTCACCTTGGGGAACACCTGTTCTCTTTGTTAATAAGAAAGATGGATCAATAAGACTCTGCATTTATTATCGAGAAATTAACAAGATCACTATCATGAACAAATATCCTCTCCCAAGAATTGATGACTTATTTGACCAACTATGCAGAGCTCAATACTTTTCCGAGAATGATCTTCATTCAGGGTTTCATCAATTAAGGGTCAAAATGGAGGATATACCAAAGACGACTTTCCATACAAGGTATGAACACTATGAATTTATAGTGATTCCATTTGGTCTTACAAATTACCCTGCTATCTTCATGGATATAAATAATAGAGTCTTTATAGACTATCTTGATCAGTTTGTGGTAGTCTTTATAGACAATATTATTTTCTATTCAAAGAGAAAGGAAGAACATTAAGATCACTTGAGAATTGTATTGATGAACCTAAGAAAGGAGAATCTTTTTTCCAAATTTACCTTGTGTGAATTGTGGCTTAAAAAAGTTTCATTTTTGGGTCACATAATCTCAATAGAGGGGATATCTATGAATCCGACAAAAATAGAGGTTATCGAAAGATGGTGGAGACCAACAACAGTAACTGAGATCCGATGTTTTCTTGGTCTGGCTAGATACTATCGACGTTTTGTGAATGATTATTCAAGATTATATAACACACTCACCAGGTTGAATTGAAAAGGAGTTAAGTTTATTTGGACGGAGGAGTGTGAAGATAATTTCAAAGAGTTAAAACGAAGGTTATCCAGTGCACCTGTGCACAGACTTCCATGTATTATAGAAAGGTTTTTGATCTATAGTGATGCATCCAATAAGGGATTGGGGTGTGTTCTCATGCAAAACGATATGGTGATAGCTTATACCTCATGACAGATGAAAATCCATGAGCAAAATTACCCTACTCATGATTTGGAGTTAGCTGCGGTAATTATTGCATAGAAAATATGGAGGTAATATCTTTATGGTGAAAGGTATGATATTTATACTGATCATAAAAGTTTAAAGTATATTTTCACACAAAAGGAGATAAATATGCACCAAAGAAGATGGTTGGAGCTGATTATGTATTATGACTGCTCGATTCATTATCACCCTTTGAAAGTAAACAAGGTGGAATATGCATTATGTCGACAAGACCATGCTAGCTTATCCATGATGAGGATCACAAAAGATCCAATATTTATGGATTTACAAAGGATGGATCTTGGAATTATAATGGAAGTGAAAAAATATTATCTTTCTCAAATGAATGCTCAACCATCTATACATGTGAAGATAAAAGAGGCACAAAAAGAAGATTTTGAGTTTCAAAAAAAGGTGAGAAGTTTTCTTGAATTCAACCTTGATTGTGATGGGATAATCAGGTTCAGGAATCGGGTTTGTGTTCCTCCCAGCCCGGAATTAAAGAAGGAGCTACTGGATGAGGCTCATAGTTCTTCATTCTCTATTCATCTTGGAAGCACGAAGATGTATAGGGACCTGAAAGATTACTTTTGGTGGGATGGCATGAAAAGAGATGTTTCTGAATATGTCTCTCGATGATTGGTTTGTCACCATGTTAAATCTGAGAGACAAAAGTCTAAGGGGGTGTTACAACCATTACCCATACCCGAATGGAAATTTGAAAACATCACTATGGGCTTTGTCACCAGAATTCCTAAAACATCCAAAGGAAATAATGCTATCTGGGTCATAGTTGATCGTCTTACAAATTCGTCACACTTCATTGCTTTTATAGAGGATTTATCTCTTATAAAGCTCTCTATGGAAATAAATTCTGAATTCCATCTTTTTGGGACGAAGTTGTGGAAAAAAGCAATTAGGACCTGATCTTGTTGATGAGATGGTAGAAAAGGTCAAGACTATTAAAAAACACATAAGAGGAGCTCAGAGTCGACATAAACTTTATGGAGACAACCGATGAAAAGTCCTAGAGTTTGAAGTGGGTGATAAAGATTTCTTACAAATATCTCCTTGGAAAAGAGTAATGAGATTGGGAAAGAAGGGAATGTTGAACCCTGGGTATATCAGCCCTTTCGAAATTCTGGATCATATTGAGAAGGTAGCTTATCGATTGGTGCTTCCACCAAATCTCTCTCAAGTTCACGATGTGTTCCATGTATCTTTCCTGATAAAGTACATATCATATCCTTCACATGCACTCAGCTCAGAAGTTGTACCGCTGGAGCAAGATCTTTCTTATGAAGAACACCCGATAGAGATTCTGGATCGAAGCCAAAAAGTCCTAAGGAACAAGACCACTCGCATGGTGAAAGTTTTATGGAGGAACCACCAATTAGAAGAAACTACATGGGATCTTGAGGATATGATGAGGGAGAGGTATCCTCATCTTTTTGTTACAAAGTGATGAATTTTGAGGGCGAAATTCATTTTAAGGGGGGTAGAATGTAACACCTGAGATTTTTATGAGAAATGTTTTGTTTTTATGTTATATACATCATCAAAGGAATATATCACTACAAAAAACACTAGCTTGGCTTGCTTTACACGCAATCATGTCCTTCCTCGACATCTTGCGTTGTACGCAATACCGGGTTTCACAAAACAACGATATGCTAATAAAATATTATTAAAAATAGCCGTTAGGAATAGGAATACCAATTTTTGGAAATATTATAAATTTTATCTTTCAAAATGGACTTCATTTTTGGATTCGGAATATTCAAATTATCCTAGGTTGAATTTTTGGTTTTTTTCTGAAAACGTTCAATTTTTTATGAATAGTGAAAACACTGGGTTACTATTCAAAAACAGACTTGTTATTTAAATAATTATTTATTTTATTTAAATTTATTTTAGGTCCAAATTGATACATAATACCTATATAAGTTCAAATTAATTCATTGGAGCCATTTTATAATAATTTTAGATATATAAAAATTTTATTTAACTTTTCACCGTCTTTTACCCACCTCCAAAGAGAGTTTGAAAATTTACATAAAACATAATTTTACCACTACTGTGAGTGGAATTTCAAAAATCCGAGAGACACAGTTATCATCAAGGAGTAAAATGTTTTTAAATAAGATAAAAATAATTTTTGGTGAATAGTAACTTTTTACTTTTATTTACCACGGTTAAAAGTAAATAGGGTAATTAAGGGTAAAAATGGTATTATTATTATGCTAACACATGTCCTAATTCTATTGGATAAGATTAATTCTACCAAAAACAACATTGGAATAAAACATGACCATTTACGTTCACTTGGATTAGATTAGGACATTTAATATTATTTTATTTAAAGAAGAGTTAAAATAGTTAAAATCAATTTTTAATAACTAAAACATTTTTAATATATGGTTATAAATTAGATAAATTCGACTATAAATATTCATTATAAATACAAAAAGTTTTCCTACATAATTCTATTTTATTTATAATTTTTTGACTTTATATAATTTAATTTATTTATGACACAATGAGGATGCAGTAATTACCTTATTAATGAAATATTAACATAATTGATATTACAAATACCAAAATAAATGTAATTTGAGACATTTCATGAATTAAACTAATTTTATAGGTTAATATGACATATGATTATTTAGTTAATTAACTTTTTTCTAACTAATCATGCTATTATTATTTTCACAAAAATCAATTATCCAATAGTGTTAAAATTGACATAAAATAGTTTTTAAAACAAATATTATATTATTAATTGTTATCTTATTCCTAAAAATCTTAGGTTCATCAAAATGACTTAGTTATGTTTATATATATTAATAATTAACAACTTGGGGTTATTTTTTCTTGTTATAGTTCGTTTATTAACCATATAGTGTAAGAAAACAAGAAGACGGGGTAAAAGTTAAATTATTTTACTTAGAGTTAAATCTAATTTATAAGGATAAAATAGTAGCCTAAACTTGTCTAAAATCTATTGGTTGAGAGGGCTTCGACCCATAACCACCTTAGTTTCAAAATAAATCAGTTTGGAGCTATTAAAAACTGAATATGACTTTATTATAAAATAATATTTTATGTTTTCCCTAAGGTGCCCCTCTCCTCCCTTATAAAAGGGAACCTCCTCCCTCTCCTCCTCGCATATCTTTGAGCCTTAAAACTCTACCAAACACTGCCAATTTATCTTCTCCACTTCCCTAGAAACATTCGAGAGGACCTGGTATTCTTCAAAGACCATATTTATTGCCCTAAGAGGAGGTTAAGAAGAGGCGCTTCAAGGAAGAGGTAATGTCCATTACCAATTCTTTCAAATTTATTTCTTCTTCTACTTCTTCTTCTGTATTTGATTCATTATGAAGTAATAACATCAGTATCACTCATATAATGATATGTTATTATAAATATTAAACTACCCTATTTCACATTCTATCCATCCTACGTAAAACGAAATCACCACGGGTGCGTACGTACGGAATATCATCTCCACGCCATGGTGTAATCTGTTTTCCACCACCACCTTACTTGGATGGGTATAATGGTGTAAATAATAACTATATATTATTATTGTAAATTGATATTGATTCTTAAATATTATACATACACTTCAATGCAATTCCACGATCATGGGAACGATATCATCGCTCGTGCGTACGTACGGCCTACCGTCTCCACGATGTGATGCGACTCGTTCTACATGATCTTCAATGCCTAATGATTATATAAATGAATTGAATGAATAAATATGATATATATTACAGTAATACCATTCTGTAAATGAGGTATCTATAACCTAAAAATAAGAATAATAATTTATTTGACAAAACACGCATAAGAACAAAAAGCAATAAACACCCGAATAACAAGTAGCAATGAAATATTACTAATACAAAGCTAAGAATATGACCATATATGATATCATAAAAATCAGTAAGATTCTGTAATAAGTCAATAACATTTTTTAAATCATTATATAGGAGTTTCAGACATGTATGATGCAAATCAGACCTAAGTTAAGGGAAAATCTCGCAATCTCAATTTTTATCCGAGATTGTTTATACTTCAGTAATTAATTGGGAATACTTATCATCCACATCCATGTTTCATTAATATGTAATATTATTTCTATCCTTATAAATTTTTTTAAATCCAATATTACTTAATGGTAATTTTTTAGTAAAAGATATGAAAGGAATCTTTTGTCGTTTTTTTGTACGAGGTACTTTTTGACTTTTCTGGCCAAAGTACAAGAAGAATGTTTTTTAACTTATACGGAGTGAATAGATTTTTATGATTTCATAGAACATTATTTCCATGATGCATACTTTACAATTTTTCATGTTTATTTTTAATCAACTTCTTTTATTTTAAAATTGTATGAAATGTTATTAAAGTAAAAAAAAATTGAAGTAGAAAGGATATTTTCCTCAAGATTGGAGTTCAAGTGTTTTATCAAAATTATTTTCCATTTATGAAAATATAGGGTTATGTTTCTATCCCTATTTTTACATTTATTTGATTATGTTATGATGGAATTAATTTTATGATGTCCTTTTATCTTATATGGATTATGTTATAATGGCATGATGTTTAAGAATCTCATTTTTATTACATGGGTTATCCTATGATTTATGATTTTGTGGAACTCATAAGAATCGTTTCATTATGAGATGGGTGGGACCTATATCTCCCTCCAATGCATCGGGTAAAGATTTATATCTCATGAGATAGACATGGCTGGAACGACAGGTTAATCCGGTTTAGTGATATAGTACTGAAACGAGGAGTGAACTCAGTTTGAGAAATGGACTTGGTCCGCTAAGATAGTCTTGGAAATGAGTCTTGACTAATAAGAAATGATTTCCTAAGATTATGTGTGTATGCCACAAAGTTTAATGTTCTATGTTATGATTATTGGTATTACATTTCAATACTAGGAATTATCCCATGTTATGATATTAAGATATCTTTTTAAGGTTAAGATTTTCAAAATGCTATGTTCTTTTGAATATGATATTTCCTTAGTTTACCCTTAATGAGAATTTGAGCTCACCCTTTTGTATGTTTTCTTTCCCCAGGTTAGGAAGAAGGTTATTAAGTAGGATATTCCAAAAGGGACTCTAGATATGATGAAATAAATTGTAGACAATGTAGATACTTTATGAACCGGTTTTTTATCTTTACCAGTTTCTTAAGACACTATACCTATACAGTCCTTTCATTGTTTTGTTATATGTTGTAATAAGTAGGCTTCAATTATAAAGTAATAACCATGTATGTAAAGTATGGGTCATTATGTTTTATGTCTATGATGACATGATATTTAAGAAATCCATTCCTCTTCAACAGATTATGCTATGAAGAAATTTATAAGAACCTCATTTATTTTCCATGGGTTTTTCTATAATAAAATGTATATAAAACCATTTATATTCATCAGATTTAATATGATTAATTTATTATTATCTTTTCTAAAACATATGTATGATTTTAACCGTGTGATATTTGGGACCTTTATCTCCCATAATGAATTAGTTGAACATTGATATCTCCCGAGATAAATAGAATTGCAATGGAAAGATAAAATAGATCAGTGAGGGAATTTTTCAATATGATATTCTTGGGGGTAAACCAAAACTACTATGATTTTTTGTAGAGGGAACCCATTCCACCCTGATAGTCTTGTAAATGATCATTGATGATAAAGGAATTTATTTTCTATACTTTTGTGTATGTTGTAATTTAATATCTTATGGAAATGTTATGATTCCAATGCTAGTATTATTTGATACATCCATGATTCAGAACATAAATACTACCATGATTTATACCATAAGACAATATTTTTTTTATTATATGAATGGTGTGGTTTTAAAATGAAATTTTCATATTCTAATACCTGAATGTTCTTGTTATTCCCAACTAATAATTCATATCTCTTTTGTTTACAATTATTGATAATATGAACACACCATTTATTATGTTACATTTACCTGGATTGGGATGTATGATATGTCTTATAAGGGTTCTATTAGTGAACGAAATTATTTGAATACAATTTATATATTTTATGAAATTTTTTTTATGAGTCCATGTTTCAAAATGCATAAGACCAATACGATGATGGGGTGTAATATTATGTTTTGTAATGAAAACTCATATACTAAGATGTGATATCAATGAATGAAAATTACGAGTCACTATATGGAATTGGGTCATGTTACATTCAATAAACCATCAATAGTTAGATGTTCAGATGGAGTGCAATATTCAGATTATAGATGATGTGCTTCATTCATATGTCTTATATTGTGGTAGTTCATGAGTCACCTATCTATAACCGGTCTTGATTATCTATAATGATAAATATAAATCATTAATCAAGATGGATACCATTTAGGATTTGTATGGCTACTTATTTCGGTCACCTATACGTTACAAAGTGGTGGTGGTTTATATCATGTGGTAATGAGTTTCATTAATTATAATGATGATTATATATATATTGATACTTTTTTATATCATAGATTCAGTAGATATCATATGATGAAGATCATTTATGTACTCTGATGTTTTATTAGTAATATTGTTTTCATGAATGTTTCACCTCTACTGGGTCCCGTTCAACTTGGGAAACATGGAAAACTAGCTTTAAGATATGTTGGAACATTTGTGGTCATCCAGATTCTTCGGTAGGTTTCTTATCGTATGGAATTACCAAAAAAATTTATATGTGTGAATGATATTTTTCATATACCTCCACTCTAAATATAACATCATGATCCTTACCTTATTTTGAGTTAGGAAGAGATTGATATGGATATAAATTTATCTATTTTGTTGAAATAGATGGATATCATAGATTCTTGTGTTGATGTGCTATATTGGAATTAAAATATGTTTTCTTTGGTGTTATAGTGACATAGAGTTGATTATCACAGGAAATTATAGCATGAAATGTCGGTGAGGGAGTAATGGCCTCACCTGTATCAGGAGATTCCTTCATCTCTCTGACATTATTGGATAAAATGTCTTATTGTCGGGTGATTTGTTGTATCTTTATTGAATTAATGCTAGATTTTATGTTTTAAAGTGTGTTTATAGAGTTCAATGTGCATTACAAATTGTTCGGTGATTTCTATATAGTATTATTATTCTGCTCTCAAACCCTAGGTTTCTTATTGGCCTATTTTTGTGTTTGAGCCCTTCTATAATTTTCTGTTCAACATGTAGATATCTAGAAATGGTGTTTTCACTCCTTTTGGTATGTGTTCCCTTTTATTCTCATCTACTTCATCAAAAATGGTTGTGTAATTAAACTTTTTATAAGATTTTGGGAGTCCTGATTAAGATTAAATTTATATATATCCTTTCCATTTCTATATATATTTATATTTTGTTTAAATTCTTACCTTAGTGCCTAGGGATACCATTGTGGGTTGTGTGAGACCCGAGCATGAGGTAGGTTTTTACCTCTCTCGACAATATTTGATGAACCTTGAATGATTTTGATTTGATATAAGGGATTATAAATGTATTTGAATGAATTATTTATTTTTTATTATAATTTTTTTAGAGAAATGATGTTTTTCCTCTAATTTTAGAAAAGGAAATTATTTCAATGTATTTTCTAATTACGTTTTGAAACTGGTTTAGAAATAATGTTTTTGTGAGTAAAATGGATTAGTGGGTACTGCTCTGTAAAATTTGATGAGATATTTTAAAATTATTTTAAATATGTATAACATAGGATACCAATGTGACATAGTTTTAGGGTTTTCTAAAATGAGTCATCTATTGATATTGTCAGGGGTATACTTTTTGGTGTGTTCTTATACACCACATAAATAGATTAATTAGTTTTAGGACTAGTTAAAACATTTAGGGTTCACATTCTTGGGTTATACTCTGATCTTTAGTCCTAATGTGTATTGGTAGAGGCCTTCCAACCCATTAAATTGTAGTTATTATTTTGGTTGTGGTGTCTATAGATTTTTTCTGGGAGTTTTTTGGAAAATAGAAGCATTTGGATTTAATAACTCAGAGTTTATAAATTATATCTGTTTCTAGAAATGAGTTTGTGTTATATTACATTATAAAATAATATACCCATATAATTCAAAGATAATTCAGAAACCCATTATTTCATTAATGAAAATAATTACCTTAATTGATGAATATAATAATTAAAAATCAAATTATTTAAAGGAGAAAAAAACATATAAAAACTATAATGGGAAAATATTGATTACCAAATTCTACTAGAAAAACCCATCATTTGAAAAAAAACTATAGAAAAGAAAGAATAAATTTATTAACCAATAAAAATTATATAAAAAAGATATATAGGGCCTTGAGAAGAATTAAGTTTAATTTTCAGTGAATAAATTAAGTGGTATTTATATTTGGATATGTGACAATTTGAATAGTAATGTGAAAAACGGAATAGTCAACTGACTGTTGGGATTACTAACATGGCCGCTGGAATAAATATTTTACCCAAATGTAATATTTGTTTATTAAATAATATTTATCATTATTAATTTAACTAAATATAAATATTATACTGATAAAAAATACATATCATTATTAGAAAATGAAAATATAAGATTTTTTTAATAAAGAATATATTAATATATTTCATAAAAATCATAATTTTTATGTTAGAATTAAAATTTACAAAGTTAGAAACAAATTTTGATAAAATTAATATCAATTTTGAAATTATAATTTCAGAATTATTTATGTGTTATTTTTTTGTAATATTCTGGAAGGAAAGAATAATCAAGTGAATAGTAAAAATACAGTTTTTCAGGTAACCAATGTATCTTCAATTAAATCATTCAAATTGTAATAATAAAAAAATAAATACTATAAAAAGTTGTTCATCTAACATATATTTAATATTATAAATGATTCATTGAAATAAATTAATCAAAATTTCCAAGCCTTATAACCATCATCCAAAACCTAAAGTCAAAAGTGATCCCTTAAATTAACAAGATGTATTTCTTCCACATTAATTTATAATAAATCTATTTATTTAGAAATATAAATTTATTTAAATTATTAAAACCTTTATTTAATATTTATATATTATTTATATTTTAAAAATTCCACAATTAATCGTTTTTTACCTTGAATATATTATAATATTCAATATTTTATTTTAAAAATACTCATAACCTCAATTATAAATAATCCCTCCCCTCCACTTGTAAAACAATTCATCTAAAAATATATAAAGCCCTGGGACTAATAAAATAATATCTATTAATACGTTATCAACCTTAACATGTTTATCGAATAAACCAACTCCATTTATAAAGTAAACCATTCCTTCAATTTATAAAATGATTCACTTATTATGTTCATAATGACCCAATTATTATGATATTATTATGATGATTATTATCACCCTTTTCATATTGATTAATTTCCCTTATTCACCCCCTTACTGGGCTTTTCACTCAACCATTTATTTGATGTATATCTTTAGTTGACTATGCGAAATAAGGAGAATTTTATATTTGAAAATGATAAAGAAGAAGGTTTTAAATCCTTATTTATGTTTAATTATATAAAATTGATATATTAACCAGATTTTCCCAGGATCCTAAATAATTTGATCTTATAATGTATAAAAATTATGTTTTTATAATTAATTTTATAATAGATTTCTGTAAAGAAATTTAAGGTCTCTATAGTTGGTATTAAATATACGATATAAATAATTTGAGAATCTGCATTCGAAAATTTTAGTGACACCCCCTATATTATGTCTAAGTATATATAAACATCCATGAATCTTTGTATTAGAAAAACTCTAATCAAAAGGATCCCATAAGATATAAATTTAGAGTTAATGACAATAAATAATAAATTACTTATTCATGCATTATTAACAAATGTTCAAACTTTTTCTACTATATAAAGTAGTGGGAACGTAGGGACGTTTTTCAAACAACCCATGTGAGGTACAACAAAATATTTTTCTCAATTATATACCCAATTACATGGGAGGTGGATTTAAAAACATTATGTAATTTCTTATCCATATATCTCAGGATATGAACAATTTAATGAACCATGTTTAACGTCCTCCCTCAACCAATATGTAATAACATGCTATTTTTTCCTTTAAAAAATATAATATCACTGAGAATTAGTAGATATTTAAATCCATATTTTATATAATATTATTTTAACCTAGTGGATATGATATTTTTTGTGCTGTACATTTATGGGAAGAAGGTGGTGACTCAGGACATTAATCATTTTTATGGAGAAGCTGATAAATGGTGGGCACTGATAAAGAACACTATATTGATGGATGGAATGAAATATATTGAATAGTAATAATATAATAAAATATCTCTTAAAAATTAAATCCTATTAAAAAATGAACCAATATGGAAAGATAATTCATTTATCTGAAGACAAATAAGGTGAATCAGCCATGGATTATGAAGAAAACAACACAAGGCTTGCAATAAATTACATCAGTTTTGTAATCAACAATGATCGATATATATATATATATATATAATTTTGATAGTGGTTTTAAACTATACATTTGATATCATATTTCAATTTGAGACTTTTGTGGATATTAATAATTAGTTTCGTTTGGTCCCAATGTAGAGATATAGTTTGGAGAATGGTCCCATGGTTATAGAGATAAGACGAGAAGAATCGATTTTCAAGATGGTAGGTCAAATGACAAATGAGGAACCCTTTTTTCAAATATATGGGTAGAGAAATGATGGGAATTTTAAAAAATTCCTAAGGAAATTCTTCATGTGTGGGATAGAATTACACCATCCTCATGAATGTAGAAGTGGGGTATTGAAGTCAACCAACATGATAGAATATTAGAAGTATATTTCTAATTCACCACTCATGGTTCTATTCGTCAACTATAGGGTTTAAGGGAACTCTGAAATCTAGTGAACTAAAAGACATGTCCATATGGGTAATCAGTATCAGATCCCAATAAATACTATGTAGAATGAGAAATCATTTTCCATCACTACTGTTAAAGTAGAGTGTGAAAATGAATTCATACAATGTACCCTTCCTATTAAATCATGAATGGAAAAAAGTTTTATTTAATTATAGTACTATGAAATATTTATATTTGTATCTTAATATAATTGTCTAATAAAATCCCAAATACCATAAATTATATATATCTATAAAAACACCTAGTGGTGCAATAATTTTATCCCAAGTGTTAGAAACATCTCTATTTAATGTATGTGATAAGATTCTTCCAAAATATCTCGTAATCGATCCATTTATGGAAATTGATATTATAATAGACATTTATTGGATCTTGTTATATGGATAATGTTTCAATTTTTAGAAAAATAAATTACTATTCATATAAATAACCATACCATGCTTCTATAGAAATGCAAGAATGATCTTGAATCTCTTTTGGGAAATCACTCAATGATGTGGGTTATGAGACCCTGTAAAGAAGCTAATCATTCCAAAATGCTTGAGTAATAGAAATGTATCAACATTTAGTGAAATCCCATTATAAAGGAATAAATTGATCTACATCATCAATAGTTACCCAAACATCACATATATTTTGTGGTAGAGTTATTAATAAATCTCTTTACCAGATCCACTCTTATCACTAAATTAACCACAAGGATATACCTAGTTGAACTAGAAGAGACAAAGAAGTTGATTGAAGGAAATTTAAAAAAAAATGGGTTTTACACCCTAGTTCATCTCATTGGGGCATTCAAGTTCTCTTTTCCAATCATGGTCAATCAATGCATCTATGTATCAATGATTGGGATCTTAAAGATATCACTAAAACTAGTATCTCCCCCAAGGATTATTGAAATATTCAGTCAACTATGAGGATTTTAGTACCTATCAAATGTGTATCATTATTCTAGATATCATCAACCAAAGGTTAAGAAGGAAGATATTTAGAAGACTACTTTCCACATAATGTAGGGACTCAAGGAGTTCATAGTGATTCTCTTTTGACATACTAATTCTATGTAAATCTAAATGGATTTTATGAATTGAGTTATTAATGAAAACATTAAAAAAATGGATGTGTTTTTAGATAAAATTTTCATTTAAATAATGAAAAATAAGGAACATAAAGCGAATATAAGGATTGATCAAGAGAAATTATGGAAGGATAAAATGTATGTTATGTTTACAATGTGTGAATTTTTTATACATAATGTCTCTTTCTTGAGGAAACTAATTGCATGTGAGTTAATTTTTGTGGACCCTTTAGAGATAAAACTTATTGATGAATGACCGAAACCACTAGGGTCACCGAAATAAGTATTTTTTTCTTATTTTGGTAATATTGAATATATTTCATAATATTTGCACATTTTCTAGTCTATATACATTGTTAACATAGAGATGGGTAAATTAAGTATGGATAGAAGAATAGGACGAAAGCATTAAGAAGATCATGAAGAATATAATAACTATACATATTCTCACAATAACAATAGGTTGATAAGGTTTTTTTATATAAAATGATACTTTGAAAAAATGGTTGGTATTTTTACTCATGAATAATGATAAATGGCTAGCCTATTTCTCATTGTATTTAATGATCCATGAGAAAAAATATCTGACAAATGATTTAGAGTTAGTAGGTATGATCATCACATTGAATA
The DNA here is from genome assembly GCA_963277665.1 of Viscum album. NCBI lineage: Eukaryota > Viridiplantae > Streptophyta > Magnoliopsida > Santalales > Viscaceae > Viscum > Viscum album. The sequence goes on from OY728121.1 coordinate 114,032,810, forward strand.
TCTAGAGGCACTACATCTATGTTGATATGTATGACTTCTATAATGATTAAAAGATACTAATGTATATATTTCAATATAAGGAGATCAAAATGAATCAAACAATATTGTTAAACATAATTAAGGTTGATTATTTCAAAATTCACTACCATTTAGGATAGTGGAACAATGTAGATGGTTCCTTCAATTTAAAATAACCTTCTACTATATAAAAGATTCTTATTAAGAAAGACAGTATCTTTAGGAATATAAAAAGGATGGATCTGTAAATCATAAGGTCATAAAATACCTCCAACCTTTCCCAAATTATTTCCCAACCTCTATCTTTGAGAAGATCAAGGAGGCACAAAGGGATAATCTAGAGATTAAAAAATCCGAAATTAGTTACTGAAGGGAAGCCTCATGAGTTCCACATTGATGATAATGTTGTGATTCTATTTGAAACTAGATTTTGTGTGCATGAATAACATTAGAAAATAAGATGTTATTATATACTACACATAGATCATTATTCTCTATTCATCCAATATGTACCAGGATGTATTGTAATCATTGAGTAAGCTTATGGTGGGAGAAAATAAACTAGGATATTTTCGATTTTATCTCAATGTTCTTGTAATTTCAAAAAAAATTTAATAGACTGATAAATTCCCATGGTAATTATGCAACCATTGATAATACCCATGTAGAAATGGGAGAATCTTACTATGGAATTTTTCACTGGTCTCATGAGGAAATATAATAATAGTAATATTATATAGGTAGTGGTGGACCGACACAACAATAATACTCCTTTTATCACTGTTTTGGATGATTAATCACATGAAAAAATTCAATTTTATAAGTAAATTAATTATTAAGGCATCATGGTGTACCACGTTCTATCAATTTTGACCATGATCAATGTTCCACATCTAAAATGTAGTGAATTATTCCACATTAATTGAATACTAAGTTGAATTTCCCCATGGACTACCACCCCAAATCCTATGTTCAATATTAAATAACTATTTAGGAATTCGAGGACATGTTTAGATCCTACTTATTGGAATTAAAAGGTGATTTTGATCATCATATTATTTTAGTTGAGTTCTCTTTAAATTTGTGATTCACTCAATTATTTAAATGTGTACATATGAATCACTATATAGGAAGTGATGTATAACTACAAATTGTTTTCATTATATAATCGAAAGAATGTAACTTGGGACTGATCTTTTGAAAATACACATAGAAATATTTGACTCCATCCTGAAACATATTAGAGATACTCAGATTCAAAAACTGTTCCATCCTGAAAACTTTTAAAGGGGATTAGAGTTTCAAGTAGGAGAATGGTTTTTCTATTTAATATCCCCATAGAAGAGAGTCATATATTTTCGAATGAAATGTAATCTTATCCAAAGGTACAATGGGACCTTTTTCATCTATGATCATATAGAATTATTGGTCTATCATCTTTAACATTAAACAAATAAGTACCATGTTCACGACATGTTCCGTGTATATCTCAAGAGGAAGTACATACCTGATGACTCACATGTATTAAATCTGGAAGTGGCACAATAATAGAATGAAAACTCATATTAGGAGTAGAAATTGATGATCAAAGATCATAAAGGAAAATTTCAATGTAATAAAAAACTCCACCTTGTCATATTATTGTGGAAAAAGAATAAGTATGAATAGGTGATGTGGGAACCAAATATAACAAAGAAAAAAATGTTGCCTCACATATTTTCAACTGAGAATATTAGTTCAAATTTTATAGATGAGAATCTGTAAGGGTGTAATAATGTAACTACCTATAGTCTATAAATTATATCTATATCTTTAAATGAATTTGTTTTATATTACACTATACACAATTATACACCTAAAACACAAAGAGAAACCAAAATCACATTATTTCATTAATTAAAACCAAAACATTATTCCATTAATAAACCCATTAAATTTATAATTAGTACAAGAGGAAAATAGAAAATAGAAAAAAATTTGGAAAATATCGATCTCCCCAATGTTCTAGAAACACCCCCCCCCCCCCCCCCCACCAAACAACACTACAAAAAACAATAAATAATATTATTAAATGAATCAAAATTAAATAAAATGAATATATAAAACCTTGAAAGGAATTGGAGTGAATTTTAGTTGAATTTATTAATTTTTATTTATATGTGGTAATGTTATCGTTGTAATATTAAATTTGTCATTAGAATAATTACATAGACATTGAGAATAGTAGCCCGACCATTTTGAATTGTAACCAGGCCACTGGAGTAGTGATTTATCCTTAAAAAATAAATCATGATATAAATAATATTTTTAATTTTTAATTTAATTAAATATAAATTCTATAATTAATAGTAATAAATATCATGATTATATGATCAATGAAAATATAAGAACATTATTAATAAACATTATTTAATAGTATTATATAAAAATAATAATTTTTTATAATAAAATTTCACATAACAATTATTAGATAATTATTTATAAAAAATATCATTTTTAAATTATAATTTCTAAATATTTTAAGTGTGATATGTTTCGGTAATTTCTTGAAATACATCGTTTTTAGGTGAATTATATCAATACAATTTATCATGTAACTTGTGTAACCTAAATTACATCATTCTGGATGTAATAATGACCTAGTAATTTATAGATGAAAAAGTACAAAAACCATATATTTTATTTAATAAAATATTAATTATAATTCAATAAACATTATTTCTATGCCTAAAAATAAATTTTCAAAACCTAAAGTCCAAAGTGGTACATTAAAATAATATTTTGTATATATTTCTAAGTTACTTTTTAATAAAATAATTTAATTAGAAATATAAAGGTTTTAAAATTATTGAGAACATTATATTATATTTATAGATGAATTATATTATTAAACATTCACTATTACATATTTTTCCATTTATATATTATTTTATTCAATTTTAAAAAAAAATACTTTTATCCTCATGTATAAATAACCCATGTCCCTCCCCTAGGTAAAAAACTCCTAGAACCCATTAAAAATAAATTGATCTACCAAAATTAATTATATAATGATTCTAAAAAGCATTGAAAAATGTTGGAGAAGGACAAATTAACTCATCATGTAAATTTTGTTTCCTACAAGAGAAACCACAAAAATGAAAAAAGTATTTTAAAAAAAATCTTCTCTTATTTAGTTATTCATTAGTATATTTTCCCAATTTATTTCAAAATAAAATATTATTTTATTTTATTAGTATTATTTTTAAAATTATATTAATTATTTTACCATATTTTTAAACTTATATTTGTATGTATTTATAATTTATACCTCCTTTTATTTATATTTTTACAATGTTCCTGAAAACATTCTATTAGTTTTTAATGGGGATGAAATCAATTATTTTCATATAAACTATATATGGTTGGTTATATTAAATTAAGTATAATATATATATATATATATATGTATAAATAACTTCATTTTCAGATTTTAGAATTAATTATACATATGAATAAATTACAATTAACGAAATAGAAAAATCGAATCAAAACATACTTTTTTATGGAAAATAATCACTTAGAACAAGGATATTAATAAATATAATCAAATAACTATAATCTATAAATAATGGTAAAAATTAAAATATACTTATGGATTAATGTTTTAATAAATCTTGTTTTATTATTAATAAGTTATAAAAGTGATGAAATAAATAGGGATTGAAGGTAAGGGGATTATCGAACCCATCTCTTATTCTTTGGTTTATTCCTCTATAATATCATTTCAAGTTTGGATATTCATTTAGTGTTCTATTAATATAAATTAACTATTATTCACTTTTAATTTACTAATATACATTTTACCACCCTTTTGTATAATAAAAATAAAATATTTTTTAGAAATAATTTTCTTCCCAAAAAAAATCTTTTAATATTCATTAATTGTTTCTTGTTCACTCAAAAATGATTATGTTTATAAAAAATACATTTTACCTTTTTTATTTTGGAACACCATGTTTATTCATAAAATTATGATTGATGAAATTCTTAATAAACCCATTCTGTTACATGTTTTATCTCATTAATATTATGGTTATATGTTTTATGTGGCACGCATGATTAGGAAAATGTTACGATATGATGGGTGTGCCCAAAATTTTATAGTACTCCAATGCATTTTGTATTTCGATTTATCTCATGAGATGAGGTTTATTTTCTAAGAACATTATAATAGAATTTTAAATAATGGTGATGTTATGATTTATGAACAAATTTTATGCATGGACATGATGTTAGCTTTGTTTAATACTATGTGTGGTATTTTCCATCTTTTACATAATTTTTTATTTTTATGCACTTAAACATGTTATTTCTTTATCAAATTTTTCCATCAATATTTTGGTGATGATCTTATTCCAATGATATATTGATTATGATAATCCAAACCCATTCTATATTGATTCGTGTCCCTTATTTATCATCTTACAAAAAATTTTATCATCCCATTCTTTGATGTAAATATACAAGTGACTAAATATATTAAAAATAATGTGATATTTTAGAAGATTAAAGTAGAATGATATTAATAAATGTTTATGTTTAATTGTTTAAAATTGATGTATGAAACGTATTTTCAAAATATACAAAAACTTTTGATCTATAACTATATAAATATTAGGTCTATTATGTTCAAAATGATGTAATAGTCATGTAAGAAAATGATGGGTCACTAAATTGGTGCTGTGTTTTGGGGTTTGGTAGCATGAATAATGTGGAAACATCATTAGTGTAGGTTCGAAAAATTATACAGTTTAACTATCCCATAAGGATTCCAGAGGAGGATTTTTGATGCCAATGGTATTTTCAGTTTGGTTGTGGCATGGGAACTCAACTATGGCATGGAATCATTTGGAGGAGTAATTGTTGTTTCTGTGAATTTTAGGCAACAAAAACTATAGTTACGGGATGTGGTGTTGCCCCATTTGGGGATTTTTTTTATAACTGTTTGTCACTATGGCTATATTACAGTCCCATCCCCTCTTTTATCAAATCTTGTGTGTGAATATAGCCACTGAACATGGAGTTTCTTTGACTAGAACCACTAAGGTGTAGTATCTTCTTATATTCCATGTTCCTCTCCATTTTTAATATTTCTGTTTCTAGGTGGTAGGGTTGTGATGTGAACTTATATTTTATAGACCACCTATAAATGCTAAAATACCTTTGAACCATACAATTATTTTACCTTATATATCCTTTATTGGGTGATCTAAGTGCATCCTAAAGTTGTATTTTAGACCCCTTTCAATGGATCTCAACCCATGTCTTCAGATATCAATCGATGGTGCTTTTATTTGAGTTTAATTCCCTTTTTCCATGGAAATCCAATATTCTCCCTTATTTATTATTTGGTAAAGTTTCTACCAAGGTAATACTATCATTTTTGTGATGCTTTGGAAAAAATTTGAATTTGGGATTTGTGTTCTAGAATGATTAAGGAGATCTTATTCATTTTAGTTCCATGTGGTTATCCCCAATTATACCAAACAAAAATACTTTCTTGTAAATCTCCTTGATGTATGGGATATTTATTTCCCCTATATCTATATCATGTTTGATGGTTTATTCATTAGTTATCATTTTGGATTATAGTATGCACCAGCTAAATGAATATAATGAATTGGTTTAATTGAAAATTAGGGTAATGCCGAATTTTTTCCATTTATGAAGACCATTAATATTTTTTAATTTTGATCATACATACACATTGAATAATAGAAAATATCAGTTATTGGAAGATGTTATTTTTAATAAAAATGGATGTGTTGTGTAATCCATTCTTATGTGATTGGTTTATATAAGATAAAATGGAAATGTATAAAAAAATATCTCGTTAATAAATGTTTTTCCCATTGATTTGTGGTTTGTGGGAAAAAGTCCTCAGAATTCATGTGGAATATGATGTGAATCTTTTTTTTAATATGAAATAAGACTTGAGTTTAGTGTAATGTTGTTTTGATGTGTAGTGGTTTTGTGTGGTTATGTTGTGTGGTAGTATATAAGGAGTTATGGTTTTGATTAGTGGGACATTTAATGGTAAGTTGTTATATTATGTGGTGGTGAAGTTCATTAGTGACATTTTTAGTGGATAAGGTGATATATTGGAACAGTATGTGGCATTTATGATGTAGTGGTGACTGATTTTGTGAGTCTTTGTGGTGTGATGATAATATTCATTATGATTTGTGGTTTTTTCCTAGTTTCCCAGGGATTAATGGATTTAAATAAAAATTATGAATTGACATAGCATGGGTCGAAATGGTTAATGAATTAATGATATAAAATTTGATATTTTTTTAGATTTGGTGGATTTTTATATAGGAAGTCCATAGGAAAATAAATTTTAAATGGGTTGGTAAAAGGGAATTCTAAAAAATAGATTAACATGAAATAATAGAAGATGAAACGTGACTCATGTCTTGTGGGTTTTTCATCAATGTGATGATTTTATTGTCTGTATATTTAGTGGTAGAAGATTTGAGTATTGGTGGTGATATTTTGAGTTGGAATAATATTCTTTCTGTGAAACCATTTTCCGAGGTAGTGTGTTCTTATACATATATACCTTGTATATTCCCAATGATTTCTTGACTCCCCCTTATTGAGTAACATGTGTTGATAAACCAATGTAATGAGGTTTTATTAAACAATGATTTAATGGTAATTATAGATGGTGGGATTCCTTCCCTTCCTCACTCCCTCTTCCAGTTGATGTAGACAAGAATATGCTATGAGGGCCAGAAGTCAAAATTGAACTGTGGTGATGTTTGATGAGATGATGAGACAGAAAATGGTCGAGTTGTGAGTGGATGGAGGTGGGAATGTGTTTGATGTCATTTATGATCATTATAATATAATAATCTAGTTATATGGTTGTATAAAAGTTGTGTTGGCTCATGTTTATTCAGGTGAGATATATTTGATGTGTTGTCCTAGGTGTTTTCTTGGGATACATTATGTGACATGATGGAAAATGTGTCATCAGGTGAGATGTGATGTGATATGTTGGTCTGGGTGGCTTCTTGATATATGTGATGTGATTGACCATGTGTTTATTGGTATAATGTAAGATATAAGATATGGGAGTTCAAGGATATGTAATGTTTGGGTCTGTGTATGGAAATTCAATGGGAAAGTTGTTTGGTGAACCATTTTTCTAACATGATTCTTAATTTTGTTAAAAAATGGATGAATTATTAGATGATAATTCCATGGTATGAATGATATTGGATAGTTTTCCTATTTAGGTGTTTTTTATTATTTTATTCTCATGGATGCATTAGTCAGTTATTTTCACATGTTCCCAAGATACATTTAGTATGATTCTACTAAGAATTATTGTATGATCATCCTAGGTATATTAAATATATTTTCAGGTTTCTATGAGTATTTCATAGACATTTTTGGGAAATACAATTGTAGACCAATGGGGATGTTATTGAGTCACTATCACATGACATTACATTTGGTTATTTATTTAGAGAATATTATATCATTTTTCATTATTTGTTAATTTTGGGATGGTTTTTTGTCACATTATTTTTTATTATTTCCTGGGGTTGATTTAACTTTTATATCCTACCTCAATTTCCAATATTTTTATAGAGTATAATTACTTCTATATGAGTGATTTTGTATACAATCAATGGTATTGTCTATCCTAGGGCATACTACAGGATAGAATCAAGGCTCGTTATACTTTTCTGGTCATTTTATAATTAGGATGGGTTCCTAATGATGGAGGACTTTGTGATAGATTTTTATTGTTTGTTTTGGTTTAGGGATAGGGTATAATTTTAAATTTGTCATAGTGGGGTTTTCATGGGTCGTGAAGGCAAAAATGTTCATTGTTCTTGGTGTGTGATATAATATCTGAATTCCATTCCCAGAAATGTGATTTAAAGGTCCCCCAAGATCTAAAAAAATTAATTAGATCCAAAAAAATGACTATGTGATGTATCATAAATATAAGTTTACAGACCTATGAGATGACGAAGCATCATGATTATTTTTTATTCTTGGTTGAATTGGGTAGTTTTGGGAAATAAAAAATGAATTAATATTAATTAATATTAATATTAAAAAATATATAATTATATATGTATTAAGAAATATATTTTCCCATTTAGATATGTATCTTATTCATCATCTATTTTTGGTATAGGTAGTGGAGGTTTTTTAGGATGATCTGGATAATCACAAGAGGGTTGATCTGGTTGGGGAGGATAATTAGGGGCAGAGAACATTTTTTTCTTTTAAGTGTAAAGCATTGGAGATGTATCTGGGAAATTGATATGATATAAAGATAGATATATAGATAGTTATAGGAGCTTTAGTTATCATTCACTTCAATATTGTCCCCAATGGAGTACTTCGGGCAATTGGAAGTCTACCTGATGAGTGGATTTTCACGTCAGTGGTGGATGATGTATCTTAGTGAGGAGTATAACAATGTTCTATATGTATACATTTATAAGTATTTTGGAGTAAATTTCTGTCATAAAATATGAAGTAAGGGAATATATATGGCATTATATCTCTTTTCTATGAGATAATGTACGTGAATGAGCTTCAAATCATTTTTAATAACCTTTTTCATTTCTCTAGTGATATGTTTCATGATAATAAATCCTAATTGTGATGGATTGTGGTAGAAATGAGTACTTCAATCTAGTATGAATTCACTTTATTTACAATGAAAACTTATTTTCATATACAAAATAAGGTGTAGGGGATCGATAATATACACTCATATGAAGGATTATAGCTATAGGGGAGAGAATATGTTGTTTTTAGGAAATTAGTTCTCAATGGTAGTTCTATGCTACTGTGATTTCATGGATTTGACCTTTGGGGATTCAACCTATGTGATATCCTTTTGACCTATTGGGAAAATTATCCTATAAATTATTCCTAGTGCCCTAGGTCTATTGTTATTTTTTTTATTGAGGTTGTTTCCATTATATAAAACAATACCCAATGGATCTTGGAGAATAATATGGTGGATGTGTTCATGTTTATAATCATCATATGTTGAATCCTCCAATGGGGTCATTTCATTTGTAAGATTAGTTGGATTATTCTCCACCTATGATATATAGATCAAGAAGAGGTTGACTGTTTGTTGTTAAATTTTTTAGGTCCTTATCCTGATTGTGATAATCGAGATGTGTATTAGATGAGATGTAAGGTATCTAATCCTTCTTAGTGGTGTCCAACGGTGGTGGAAGTATCACACGGTCCATAGATTTTTAGATGAAATATTTTTTTTGTCCACCATATTTTTGTGCCTTGATTTATTCGGGAGAATAACACTCTTTTGTTTCATCCTCTCTATTAAGTGTCTGGGGACTAGATTTATAGATATTTCTCATACCCATGGTGGTCACTATGACATTTGGATTCTTGAAAAACTTGTTTTATGTGATCCATATGTGTATAACGATGATGGGGATACATTAGTCTTGTGATGATCTGTTTCTTACTTCACATCACGTCATACGATGTCATCCATGGAATCAACTGCTTTTATTCCATTCATATTATTATCGATTTCTTATGAAGGAGGGTGTTATTCAATGATGTTAATGACCAAAATGTAGTTTTCATAGTTGATAGTTGTTTTTAGGTGTGTAGTATGTGTATAGAGACCCTACAATCCTTTATAGATCCATATTTTACTAAATTATTTGATGTTGGGATGGCAGAAACTTAAGTCCATCTCCATATCTAGGGAAGAATCGACAGGGGGAAATGTTATTGGCTAGGAATTTCCATTAGGGTATGACTTTTCAATATCATATATTACTTTGACTTTATTAAAATACCCATTTTACCTTGATTATAGTTTGTAGGATCTTCTTCACTCGCATCCATTACTATTCCTTGAAGGAATGAGTGGGAAATTATACATGAGGAACAGACTCATGCTGGTAATCCATCTGTTTGACTGAATAATTGTCAAGTTATATAGTCATGTTCAATCATGTCATTGTATTCAGGGAGGAGGGTACTGTTAATTTCATATGCACATAATAATGTTTCATGTACCGGCCACTTACATTCTTCAACCTGATATTTAATATCGGTTGTATAACCAGAGCACCTTAAAATGAACACCACCATCCTTATTTCAATTATATAAAGAGTTTATAGGTATCCCAGATATTTCAACAAATTTTATGTTGTAGATACTGAGTCCACATGGATCAAAGATGTTGTACCTTTTGATAACTCATCTAATGGTATTGATGGGAGATCCAAATTTGGTTTGGAGCCACACACCTGAGAAACCACTACTGGTAATGATATTGCAAGATGTGCGACTTTATATAATAAACTAATATATGATTATGATATTTTAACAAATATTAATATTCCTACCTTTCTGGAGTGGTTCTAGGACATTGATTGGTAATTTAAAAGTAATAGGTTTTATCTTTCTTATTTTTTTAAAAATGATCAACTTATTTACATTGGATGCCTTTTTACATAGAATTAATTATGTATCATTGTATATAAAAACATTTCTAGGAAGATCCATGAATAAGGAATCAAATTCCATCTTTCACCCATTTCTGAGAGAACAATGGATGAGGGTTCGGAAGTGGGAGATTCTTGAGAAACTTCTGTAATGCATTTTGAGAAAACTCAATAGGATGTTACTTTTCATGAGATCCTTACTTAATGAATTGAGAGAAAGGGTTTTAGTGAGGAATCAATTCCAGAAAATGATGTTTTAATGGGTGAATATTATTATTAGATTGCTCTCCCTTCCATTTCAATATGTTACCCCTTGATGTGAATGATGGATCTTATCTACTATCCAGTTCCATCGCCTGTAGGAGATGAGCTTAAGGGAATAGCTTCCATGAAAATTAAACTCATAGTAGAAGGCATAGCTAATACTATATCACAGTGATTAGAGCAGGGTGACTTATTGAGTGAATTAATCCACGAGTACATATATGACTTAGAATTTGGGTTCAAGTCATAATTAGAGTCATTTGATTCATTTCATGCCCCACAATATATTTTTTGTGAGATATCTGGAAGATAATTCTAGATATTCCACTAGTGGACCTTTTCCCATGACATCAAGAAAATAACAACCATATTTTCCATTTAATGTATGGTGGGAATGATTACTGCATAATCAACCATTTTTTGAATTAAATCATTATTAAAATAGGTACAATAAAATATCAAAAATGGATGATTCATAGATAGTAGGATAAATTGAAGATACAATATATCTTGTATCTTTTAATAGTCTTCTCTACGCTAAGGAGGTGGAAGACAATTAGAGCTTCCCTAAAGAAAAATCTATTCAAATTGTACACCTTACAGAATCAATAGATTCTATAAAGTAATAGATAATAAAATTCAACCAATCCTATAATAGTTATTTGACATAAGGAATATATTATGTTGCTGCAAAGAACGATAATCACATTCAAACCAAAAGAGGTGGTTTCAACAAAATTTTGTGGGTTTCTAAAAGCTAAAGATAATTATTAATATGCATTCCAATATATCAATTCCTATGTTGAGGAATACCCATAAAACCGGATAGTTATTCTCTAATTTTTGGATGTTCCCACACATTTCAAAACAATAAAGAACAAGATTTTTTACTGATCATTTGGTCCGGTGTATCTGTATATTTTTTGACTATATAGTAACACTGAAGATGAATCCTTCTATTGAGTACCATGGTCATAGTGTATTGTAATTACAACAAAAATAATGAGAGGGTTAAAATTTTTACCTAACTCAACAGTCCTGGATAGAATAGTTCGATTGTTTCAAGGATCATATCAAAAACCAAAACAAATTCTATCTGTTTCTTCGTTACCCTATCATTATCCTAAGTCAAATATGAATAACACATACAGATATAGAAATGTATTTTTCATAGGTCTCCCTTTTTGGGTATTCATCCTAACAGAATTTATAACTCATTTCATTTCTCAATTTTTTAAACCATACAGGTCCAACCTCTATTGAGCTGAGACTTGACTTTTAACCAAGGTCATGTTTTGTGGTTTTCCTACCAAGAAGGTACTAAGTCTATTTTCACGTGATGTTTTTTGTCTTTTAATCTAAACTAAATAAACAGATGATATAGGATGAAAATACTTTATCATGATATTTTTATGATATCCGAAGAGGGTATTATTATCCAGGAATATTCTTATATACATTAGATAAACAATATGGAAATTTTGTGCCACGGTTTTTATGATTTTGGAGTCTATATATTACATGAGACATGTATATTGTGACTGAACATGGAACATGTCTGAAAAATGGTTTCTAAAATGATATTTTTATCGATTATGGAGATAGAATATGTTTCTATTAAGGAATAATGTACATCAGGGAGGAAAGACATTTGGGATTTACTTTTGAAAGGAAAACTATGGTGTATCAATGAATACTAAAAAAGGTGTTCAAATTAATTAGAAATTATAGAAAAAATAGATGATGATTTTTTGAAAATCTATATTTCTCAAAATTATCGCCTGTGGTTTTTAGAGGAAATGTTCTAGAGAATATAGGGAGCATCTCTGTAGTCACTATCCATGAATGTGAAACAGCTCATTATCTTTTTGGTTTTTTATATAATGGAGGGGAAGTCTGTTTTCATTTCATGATTTCAAATGTTGGTTCCTAGGATAAATCCAAAATTTCCCACATATATCATGGTTATTCCTATTAATAGAGTTTCACAATTGATTTAGATTCTATAGACATTGGGCTTGTAATGCAAGATCTATGGAAGAATAAATGACTTTATTGAATTAGCATTAAGTTGTAAGTTGTTCTTTGGGTTGATGTCATGGGTGATCAACATCAAGTTAAATGGATCCTCTCGGGAGAGGGTTAATGTATCATGTATTTTAATTACATGTGACCAGTACATGGAATATACAATTTATTTTAATACAGTAAGGATGTTAGGGGATATAATTTATATTCATTTGGATTTTATTGAATGATTAAGATTTTCACTTTCATGCAAATCTATCAAATAATGTACCATCATCTTCAATTATAATGTGGGGAGGTTGTAAACTATAATCCAGGGGTTCTAAAAATAAGAAGTAATATGAGAAAAGATGTATGGAATGACCACATACCATGTTCAAAAATAATTTTTCAATACAATGTTGTTGGGGATCATGGTGATATAAGAGGAATATCATAAGACTGAAAGTGCCTCTAGTTTACATGGTCTTTTTGAGGGAGACTGTTTAAAAGATGAACTAGGGTATTCAATGAAAATTGAAACAATGAAACCCTTGAATTACAATCATTTTTTTGGATACATATGAAAATACAAACTTGGGAATATCAATGAAAAGACAATAAATGATGTTCTCAAGAATATGATATTTTGTTACTGATGGATAGATAAATGTTTTCTATATTCAGATTTAATTATACACATAGATTGGTTTTTGTAAGGATGAATCTTATTTATGGAATGAGAATTTCCTGTCAAAATTACATAAGAATGTTGTGAAATGTTCTCTATACATGTATGATACATTTGAAATGAGGATTATTATACATTATATTATATATGGGCCAATGATATATGATCTCCAAATAACTACTTATCTTGTATATGTGAGAATTAATCCATATGTTATTCCAGAATTTATTCCCCACACTAATTTTATTATAATTTAGATATTATGATTTTTTAATCTGGTCTCATGAGTAATGTAAGATCCCACATTATTCTCTCATGTGAAGATATTGTTTGAAAATTGGAGATTGAATTTTTCTTATATTGTAGCTAGACTATGATTTATGATACAGGTGTCACTATTTGTCTCAAAAATTGAAATTGAACCCACATTTAGTTGTAAAATTTACATCATATCATACACATCAATCATGTTGTTTATCATCGTGTGGTAAAAAGAATTTGTGTTAATTTTATGGCCTTGCATCTATAACCTAGTTAACATTGACATAAATTGATATGTTTTTATCATGTTGGTAAGGTTTTACCAAAAATACTAAACCCTTGTGAGATATTATCAATGTGAGAAACAAAGTGTATTAAATGATTTTTTAAAAAATAGTGGAGATTATGATGAATGAAAAGGGAACATTGATCACGTGGTGGAATGACTAGGATTTAGAGTATTTCTGTCACAACATATCTCATAGGGGTGGGAATATGTCCATGTGTATTTCTAGGAAACCATTTTTTAACCAGATGTGGAAAGTAATAATATTTATTATTGTTTTAGTTTATATGTTTAGGACCACACATCACGAAAACAATGATTGATATAAAGCATATTTGGCCAAGTATATTTTGATATTCTCATGATGTAAAGATGGAAGTTATGATCCATGATCATGGGTGTTATTAGTTCATGATAAGTGATATGTTACATGAAAACATGAAATAACCATGAACCATTTTATAAATATTTATTCTATCATGATTTTGTAGACCATTAAAAGTGATAGGGGTGGTCTCTCTTGAGGATGAATGTGCCTCTAGTTATCAATCCTTTTTTTGGGATGACTTATGCAAAGGCGAATTAGGGTGTATAAACAGATAGTCAAAAAATTTGTTCTTAAGAATCTAACAATCTATCAATGATGTAAAAACAATATTGATGGGGATCCAATATTTCCCTATAAATGTAGTTTTATTTATGGAATTAATATGTTTGATCAGAAATGTAGAATTTGGACCACCACTGGCCATGTATTGTGATGTTCCCTGCAAATATCTTTATTTACATAGATGATATAGATTATTTATATTGATTCATGGTTGGTCTTGGGAATTAGGTTCTTGGAATCACTATATATCCAATTGATATGATAATGAAGACACAAGTAGTTTTAGAAATGGAGGTTTTGTTGAAGACCGAAACTAATGGTTATGTTCCTCAATGGAACGGATAGAATTGTTTATAAATTTCATATCGTCCAAAATTGATTTCAATCATGACGATTTAAATTATCAGGAATGTAAATTTTCATTTAATTTAATGTCTTATGACTAGGACACATGTAAATGTAGTTTAATATCTTAAATATTATACAATTGGGTCTTTTAGTTTTAGGTAATAAAAATAGGAACCCATGTTTGAGTTTTATTAGTCATTCATCAAGGACCACATTTAAGGAAGTTTATTCTCCCATGATAAATAAATGTGAAACCGTGTAGTTTAACATCCTCTGGTCATCCATATATATGATCCTTTTAAAGTTGTTCATTTATGACCAATGATTCTATGCAGTTTAACGTTGTGAAACAAATATTATGGTGTATTTATTACATGAAGAATTTATTGAGAAATTTTTCATTGGTAGGGCCTTAACTAGCTCTACATCCATCATGGTCTAGGAATAATCTCCATTAGTGTGGACCTCTTATGTGTAATAAGGCACTTCCCACTTTGGTTCATGCTTTGGAGTATTCTTCATTGGTATCATCAATGTCCTAAGGACCAGTACCTTTTATTCTTCAAGATAAACATGTGTATGAATTTTCATGTTAAAGTCTCATGATATATAATTTTGGTGGACCTCAATGTGATGAAATGTATGTTTTCACTTCTCATAGAGTTTCTCTAATTATCTAGCTATTTTTGGT
This sequence comes from Viscum album, assembly GCA_963277665.1. Taxonomy (NCBI): domain Eukaryota; kingdom Viridiplantae; phylum Streptophyta; class Magnoliopsida; order Santalales; family Viscaceae; genus Viscum; species Viscum album. The sequence goes on from OY728121.1 coordinate 114,048,510, forward strand.
ATTTACCATCTATGAATATTTGATCGTATATGGAAACAACATGTTACATAAATAAAACCTCAAAGGTATTGAGTGTTTCTATCCTATATAAAAATGATTATGAGATTTCCTGTGTGGCTATGCGGGTTACAGATTTTAGTCTCACAAGGATGTAATGAACCTTTTAGTTGAATATTTTTTACCATTACCCACCATATTATGGAGCATCTTTTATAAGATATTATTTAAGGCCTCTTACTATCCATTAGATGCTGAATGATAGTTACATTAATATTTCAATTTGATATTATACTCATGATATAGGCTCTATAACATAGTAGTACAAAATTCGGTTCTATTCTTCATAAATCTAGTATGAGGCACACAAAATCTGGTAATGATGTTTATAAAAGCATAAAATTTGATTAGAATGATTTTTTTAAATATCACATAATAAACAGAATATAAATTATAGAAGGAATTATAATATATTTATACATTAAAATATATTTAAAATTCAATTTTTTTATTTGTTATAATGCACACAACATTGAGTTATCATGAATTTCACTCAATAATGGATTTCTTTTATGACTTTAATTACCAGAATGACTATGTTTTAAATAATAATATTAATATTATTATTTAAAATGAAAATTATTGTGTAGAAATTAAATCCAAATGTATGAATAGGATTAACTGACTAGTGAAATTATATTTTTTTATTCATCAGTTACCAATTGATTATAAATTAAAATAAAAAATTATTGAATACAAAGTAAATGTTTTTATAAAAAAACTTTTTTGACACCCCAAAAGAATTTTATCTTAATAAAGTAAATTATTTAAAATTAAATAATTATATTAATTAAATTTATTTATTATAAATTGAATATAATGTTTTTATATTCATCTAATTTATTTTATTTCCCTAAGATAACTGATTATGCAATTATTCCCATAAAAAGTAGTATTTTTTATAAAGGATGTCTTTCCCCTGTTAATGAAGCACTTGTTTTAAAACTAAATGTAGAAAAATATATTAATATTATGTGATAAAATTAAATTAAATTGTTATAAACATAATTTCCGAATTATATTATGGAATATTATCTGCATTTTTATGAGATGTTTCATTTTTGATGAATAGTGAAAAATAATGAATTTTAATTAAAAGTTGACTTTTTGATTAATTAGTTTATATAGATAAATTGACTTTTAAATTGTTTTTTATGCAAACTTAGATCCATTATAAATATTTCAATACAATTTATGCCATTAAAATAATATTTATATTGATGTTAGGGATAAAAACTTAGTGAGATTTTGAACACTTTCACGTTAAAAATCCAGAATTCCCACATCATTTACGGGATGAATGTTAAATCCAATTTTATTAATTTGATGAATTAAATTTAGTAAAATGGAATCCATATTTGGAATAATAATATAAAAATTAATATCTATGTTAATTTAAATTTTATTAACATAAATGTTACCATGAAAAAAAGATGTATCGTAATATTGGAAAAATAATGAAACAGGTTAAAGTTAAATGGAAAAAAATAAAATACCTATAATTTAAAACATTAAATGGGGGGTTTCTGTGTTTATAGAAAATAGAAACCTTTTAAAAATTTAATTAACATCAAAATTATTTGTAATTTAATTCCACAAAATGAGGTTATCTTTAATTATAAAATAATCATTTTTAATCACTTAAACCCACCCCTCCTCGTGTAAAAATACCACATATCAGCAACTCATTAATTATAACAAGAATTGAGGTTACTAAAATACCTTCCAAACCATCTCTTCCCATGATTTCCAAATATATTTTATTCTTTTATCACCAACATTCCAATTTCAATGGTCATTAATGGATCCGTAATGGATATGATATTCAAGAGGTAATTTTATTAAACCACCACTCTTTTTTCATCTTATAACATCTCCTCTACTCCACCATCCATAAATTTATAATAAATACATAATCATGTAAATAAAGTAATATTATGTTTATAAAGGAATATTTTATATAAATCATCTTATTACCTCCTCTTATTCAAAATAACTAACCCATTTTTGAGATTATGACTATTAACCATATGTGTGAATAATGATTTTTCATTTTCCATTACTACCGTATATTATATTTATTAAATTATTATCATGGTTAAATAATATATTAATATTTATATTATGAAATATTTAATATTCTATAAATAATATATATATATATATATATATTATCAAATAAAATAAAACTAGTTTATAATGGTTGGAAAACTGCCAAAATAAACCAAACGATTATCATTGAAATATTATGAACTAAATAATCCTCACGTAAGAATTAAAAATTCTTTAAGAGACTATATAAGTTAATATAAGTTCATGAATAACATTTTATTTCACTTTTAGATTTTCATTTCCATTTATAAGAAAATCCATAATTATACACATACGGACCAATCCTAAAACAATGAAACAAACTCACCTGAAACAATGAATACAATAAAATACTCTTAATGAATGGGTGGTAATACAATTTAGAGCATAATATAAGGTATTATAATTCTGACTATAGTAATTTAATTAATTAATTAAATTATTTAATCCATTTTACATGAGTTTAATGTATAGAAAAATAAATTAAATCACAATGTAAGGGGTTTCTTGTCTTACATTCACTTTTGTGAGATATATTATTTAATACCCACTTATTACATGTGGGTGGTGTACATAATACCCATTGAATTAAAATAAAATTAATTTAAATATATTCATTGTATTAAATTTTTCATGTAATAATTATTACTTTCAGGGGTATATGATTCGACTTATTAGAAATTGGTAAGGGAATTCTTAACCTAATTTCAATTCTTGTGATAAATTTCCAGTTCATTGATTATTTCATTCTATGATTATTTGTGAAATGAATTTTCAATAACTTCAATTTTAATTAATTTTTTTTATTTTTAATTATATATAACTCAAATATTATACTCATTTTATTAATGATGAATTTAATGTTCTGATATTTATAAGGACCTTCTTTTTTAAAATTTATCTTTTAAAAATTTCCCTTAATATACAATTTTAATTCTTATCCTTGTTTGCCAAAAAAAATAAAAAATGTTTTTAATGTTAAATAATGATAGATTAAATTAAATTTTACTAATTTTTAATTTAATAATAGGATTTAAATGTATATTTTTTCATTTTCAAAATAAGGTACATTGTGACTTTTCAGGAAAAAAATACAAAAGATTTTGTTTATCTTATATGGATTGAGAAGATATTACCCCTATCATGAATCCATAATTTATTGAACTAGTCTTCACAATTTATTATTATCATATTCAAATAAAATTATTAATTTATAATTTAGCAGTGTTTTAATCATATGTAGTTTCAATGTGAATAAGGGTATTTTCTTAAATAATTGTTCAATTATCTCATCAGAAGTGTTTTCATCTATGTCAACATACTTGGATAAATTATATACTTCATTGATGATTATATATTATACTTTATTAAATGGATTTTTATCAATTCTACTAGAATTATTCTTTTTTGATATCATTCAATGTATTTCATTGAATGGATTGTGATTATGATTACTAATTGGGGAATGTTAATTATATTTCACATGACTGTTTCAATAAAATTTTTAATGTTTATTAAGTTCCACCCTTTTTATATGAGAAATGCATTAGACTATGTTTGTGATGGGTATGGCCTGATATATCCTCCCATTGAATTATTATGTCTCATGAGACAAACTAAACTGATTTTTGTCCAAGGTCTTACTCATTTATAGTATTTTTGGCACATAGCCTTGATGATGTTTGATTCATGGTGATAAGCCTCGACATTATGTTTTAGTTTTTTTTGGAATTTCATATTCAATTATTATGATTTTAATTATTGATATCCTTGAGATTATAAAGTCTCATATTTTCAATGAAGGTAAGAATAATTAATTTTTTATTTTTTTTCTTAAATATCCATAATATTTATTCCTAATCATGCCTATGTAGTCTCTGATGTGTTTGGGGATCATTCAGAGCTGAGATCTCTGAAATGGGAATATGGGACTGAGTCACATGGATTTTCTACAACCATGTGACCTATGGCACATTGAAATCCACTCTATTACAAGATTGTTACATATTCATTTTTCATGGGTTACGCATGGTCATTCAAACTATGTGACAATGTACTTTAAAGTGAAATTACATTTTTACCTTCCATTTAATATTATAAATTTTCTTTTCATTCTCTATATCCTTCCAGGGGACCAACATCCATATCCTTCATCTTTTATCTCCAAATACTCTAAAATAGCCTTCGACCATGAACTCTCATCCGATATCTGATTCATTATCTTGTAGAAGCATTGGATTCATCTTGGCATGATTCAATAGTCTCCCCATTCCTATTTCAGTTTCCATTAGAATCTACTATGCTGTTTAGCTTCAATAAAATTTTCCATACCTTTAGAGAATTGGAAAAATTCTCATATCTCATCCATCATGCTTTAATTTTGAGCATGATATCGAGTGAGGTTTGGTCTATAGCCTAGAGGTAGGTGGTCACATCGTTTTCTATTTGAGATTTTTTATCACATAGTTATGTCGTTGTGCCACTCATTGGCCTTTGATGACAAACCCTATTATGTTATGTTATTCATAGATAATTGATTTTTTCTCTTTAATAAATTATTATTGAATAGTTTTTAGAAATTTAGAGGAAAATTACACAGATTTTGGACATCCTTTGGGTATTACATGTAGAAATTCCCCTTTTTTAAATGTGTGTATATATTTTTTTACTTATAAGAATTCATCATAGGTTTTAAATATAAATTTCATTGATTTTTTAAAATAATACAAGGTACCCCATAGGATTTTGGTCAACCCATACATGGTGTTTCCTCTAAAGGAAATTCCCTTATTTCTAATGACAACACCAAAGTTACCCCTTTGGGTTTATAAATGGTATTACCATGTTTTAGTGAATTGAATGAGTAAAATAGAATTTATCAGTTTGGAATGGATTTTGAAATATGGTTTACCTAATTTGAAACAATTTAATAAAATGGATAAATTTGATAGAATGGTTTATTTAGTGTTGTATGTTTATGCAATTAATCTTGCTTACAATGAATGGTTATGTTATGAATGGAACAGGACATGACTAAATAAACATATGATATTTTTTTCCTCATGTGTTATGTTATATATGGGTATATGTCATATTTATATATATAAGGTAATGTTAAAAATATTACATCAGATATTTTTTTAATGTATTATATTATAAGTAGTATGCCTTAATATAAGTTGTGATACGATAGTTATATATTCTTGAGAATGGAATTATCACACTCCCTTACATTAAATATTGAGCATGAAATCTCATACCATTTGAAACTAGTTGGATGTTATAATTTAGGAAGAGCATCCCAATTTAAATGACGACTTAATGGATCCCTAAATATCTCGAGTGTTCTTCATGACATTTCAAAATCTGCTATGGATATAGGGAATGTACCCTTTGGCATGAACATATAGTATTGTTAGATTGAATATAGATGATTGAGTGAATCCCTTGTCCTATTAGCACTAGTAATCGAAGTATATCACCACCTGCGTTTTCATGTACTTATTTCAAATAGGTTGATGTAATATATATAATTATGGTATATATTAGTACTATTTCCATATATATATATATATTAATTTTTTAGAAATTCTTTCTATAATTAAGCCATAGAAGGTAGACCCACGAAGTTTCCTAATGGAACTTGGGTGGGTTTTTTTCCTTATTTAGAATTCATATACAATTTTGTTTATACTTACACACTATTTAGATAGAATACCAACTTAGATTACATGTATATAATATTAGATGGGGAATATTGGAATTTTTTCTCACAAACTAATCATGCTATCATTGGTACAAGATAATACTATGTAAATGTAAGTATGGATAAGGTCAGAATCCCTTCAATTGGTTGTTTATATGATCTTTCTTATAGATGAAGCTCAATAGTAGTGGTTCGGGCAATAACTAGAGGAATCTATTGGATAAATTTTTGATCTTTTTGTAGTTTGTATGGAATGATTGTATCTATCTAAAAGATGTACCATCACATTATTATTATAATTCTATGCATCCATGTACCAGAAACTACCTAGTGGATTTGAAGATTTATTTTAAGTTGTTTTGTTTTTTTCTTTCTGTTACACTTATCTATCATATTAGATCTATCTATTCTTACACTAAACTACTATTACACCGATTTCTATTGTTCTTACACTATTGATTTTTGTTGATGTTATCTATTATGAAACTCTGATATGAGGGTATAGTCTCCACATTGAACCACCTTTACACCCCTACTTTTAGTTTGTAGCCTCTGGTATAAGAGGATGCACGGTTAAGGACATTTAATGTACTAACTCAAATCACGGGTTTTATGGATCCGTAGTTTGGATCATAAAATGTAATATCTGAGAGGTTCATTTATTTCAACACTATTTATAGATAAGATTTGGGATACCAGGAATTAATGGAACATGGTCATAAGTTATTCTTGGGGATCTCAAAATCATGTTTGGTGTAAAGTTCAAGTGTCTTGAATTATAATTGTTGTTATGCTTTTTCATATTATTGTTGATATCATTTCAGCATTGGGTGATTCATAGATTTTGATGTCGTTATTATTATAGTTATGATAATAGATTTATTTAATATTTGTCTCAATGATATGATGGAAAATATAATGGTTACATGCATCATTATTAGTCACCCTAAAACTAATATTACCCGCATTTTTCCAGGTCACGTTTATTTTTATAATGAATCTTCTTGTTTTATTTTGATAGTTCCTCGCATTTAATTTGACTTGGGATGAATATTATTGTAGGGATTAGAAAAAAATAATTGATACATAAGGTGACCACTTTTTACTAAACTTATTTTCTTAAATAGGTTAAAGCAGACACCTTAAGCAGTCAATTATGGAACATTGATCCATGGACTATTAATCGCACGGTCTAGAAGATGATATTGTCATTTTTGAATGAATTTAATATGTTTTTTCAAATGGATTATAGAAACTTATGGAATAAAACTATTATACCATCTAATTCAACCATTTTAAGTAATTTAAAAAATGGAAACAGTAAAAATTCAAAACAAATATGAATTATGAAGTTGAGTCGGTTATCATATAAATTTAAAAAAAATGATGTGTACCCAAACCCAAACTTAGTAGTGTGTAGTGGGTTATCTCTTATGTTATTATGGCATGTTATGGTATTTTCTACCTTCTTAACCTATCTTTTTAAGAATATAGAGAGGCATAGTTGTTTCTAAAGGAAGAGTTTACTCTCGTCCATATTTCTTACATAAAATCTTCTCCATTCATTAAATCTTTTATGAGGCTTGTATTATGAATTTTACTATCATGCTACCCCAAATCCCAACTATCGTACCGCCTGAAGGTGGAAATGACCATTCACCTAATGTAGTGGACCGAGAGCATCCAGTTATACCTCCTATAGATCCACCTTTGGGTCCTCTTACAATTCCACATATGGGAACTATCACCCTGTTTCAAGAGTATTTTCTATAATATTTATAATGTACAATGTTTTGTTCGACGTGCACTTACTATGGTATAGTTTACTAAGTATTTTCCATTGCAACATCCACCGTCATTTTTTAAGGATGGAGAAACTCATGTGAAAGGTTCATTGTTTGATGCTATCATATCCATATTCGAGCTTCTAGAGACTCCTCCAAAGTGAAGAATCAAGATAGAAACATATATTCCATGTAATTATGCAAAGAGGGGGTTTGATGGTATTAGCCAACAAGATCATAATAAAGATAGGTCTGGGGGGTTTTGTAGATGATCTTCTTCAAAAAAAATTACTTAGATTCTGAGGGCCGATTGATCTAGGTAATTCATAAACTTGTAATAGAGAAGCATATCTAATATAGAGTATTCTCTTTTTATCACTAATCTGCAAAAATTCTATCCAATTCGAGAAGGAGATGATGTTATGAATTCAAGGTGATTCGAGGATGTGTTGGTTTACACAATCCAGTCACAGGTCAAGGTGATCAGGTTTAGTACAGTCTTTGAAATCGTCATCCAGGTCCATATTTTAGAGATTAATATTATCTATGCTGATGGTGAGAGTCATGTCAGTTTGGCACCCAATGCAATAAGTGGTTAATCGTCTGGGTGGATGCATTTCTTCGTGGTTGATCAAGAGGGTTGAAGCAACGAGGCTCTTCGTGTTGACATTATATTGATTTTCACCAATTCATAAAGTCGAGACACAAGAGTCCTCAGTGATTGATGGATCTAGTGGAGTGGAGTGGTTGGGGATGGATTTGCAATATCCACCATTTCTATAAAACTTTTTTGATAGTTCCTGGAAAATGGGGATCTACAACAACACCATAATCAGGAGTGGGGCCAGAAGGATCATGATTTGTAGAAATCTATAATACCACTAGCCAATCAGGGTTAGGTGGTGGTTGAGGAAGATGCATTCCAACATACTATTCATAGATCCAGTAGGGAGGGAATGCTTAGGGAGTTAGACAGTGACTCAAGGACACAATATAGGCTAGTTACATGTCATCCAGCCTATCCTTGATGATCAAGGTTCCATATATTATGTTTTATGAGGTACAATTCTTCTATCCTCCTCTATAGTGTCTGCATTATTTGAAATAGGTGTGTCTCAATATTCTATATATAATGAAATAATTAATTGTATGGGCCATGATTTCACACAATACTATGGAATTATGATGCTAGACACCCCATTGGGTATCCAAACTCAAGGTGTTCTCCATTGTAAGGATTCCACCTTTATATATCCTACTACATTTTTACGTGGAACCTCTTCATTCTCAACATGCTGATATTTGAATTAATCATTGGGATGTAATGGTTAGTTTCCTATCATGTACATATTCACTTCTATCATTATATGGTGGAATTTACATAAAAGTGGGTAGTATGAATGTTCATATGGATAACATGATGTTAAAGATACATGATAAAAGCATGAGATGGATATGACAGAATGTGTTATATCACAGATTTCCAATCTTTTTCTGGATGACCAGGGTAGAAACTCATTGTTTTTCCTCTAGTAGTAGACTTTTTTAGAAACATAATTATAAAAAACTTCTCTAAACAACCATTACTAATATAGGTATAATTCACTAATGAGCTACTTCTTGGAGTAGATTCAATTATCATTACTCCATATATTATGGAATCTAAGGAGAATATGGAAGTCATGAAGAAATTGGAGGATCAGGAGGTCAAATTCTTCATACACCCCGACACCTATCCTTGGGTATCACCAGTCCTTTTGGACAAGAAAGAGAATGGTAAACTTTGGCTCTATTTGCCTTACCATCTTCTGAAATAGATAATGGTAAATAATCGATATCCACTACCTAGAATAGATGACCTATTTTATCATATACAAGGAGAAAAACTGTTTTTAGAGATAGAACTGTGGCTAGGATATCATCAGGTGAATTCATTACAATATACATACCCATCATAGATTCAAGAGCATTTATTTTCTATACGAGTTCCATGTTATGTCATTCATCCTCATGAATGCACTAGAAGTATTCATGGAGAATATGAATCACAATTTCAACAAGTATCTAGATTCATTGTTGGTAGTAGTTTTTGATTATATCATGGTGTATTTACACTCTATACATGACCATGAAACCCATCATGAAGTCATTCTTAATACACTGAGAGAGCATCAGCTCTAGACTAAGTTAAATAATTCCATTTTAATATTAACAATGTTTACTTCTTGGGTCACAACATGTGAGAGTCCAGAGTTTTAGTAGACTAAAAGAATGTGAGAGCTTTACATTCCAAGAAGTATCCCATGAACATCTTTAAAATAATGACTTTCTTGAGGAAACCCGGATATTATATATGCTTCATCTAGGATTTATCATGCATTATAGTTACATTTACGGGCATAAAATGAAGGTTTAAAAATTCGTATGGATGTAAACTTGTGATGTATCTTTTTTTGGAGTTGAAGGGTTTCCTAAATTTAGGGCTAATACCAATTCTTACAGATCTTGGAAGAAGCTATAGAGTATATTTCAATGCATTAGGTATCAGGATTGGTTCTATTATGAAGCCAGATGAGTGAGTTGTCACATTCAGGTATCTTCAGTTGAGGCCTCACCAGTGGAATTAAGAAACACATAAAATCGTGCTAGATGATGTAGTTCATGCCATATGGTTTTGGAGACACTGTCTATTTGGATATCGTCTGTGGTATTCATAGATAAAAATACCATAAATTATATCTTTACATAGTGTTATCTGAATATCAGGATGCACAAATGGGTTGAGTACCTATATTCATTTCCTTCTGAGCTTGTCTATACTCATGGTAATGGATACACTATGGACAAAGCTCTGAGCTAAAAGGCTTAGACATAGGAGGTTCATTAGTCCAAGGATAAATGGAATCTTATGGCCATTTTCTCAAAGAGGTAAATTAAGGTTCATAAGGACCATGTACATACAATCCTCCCAACCATAGATGTGACTTCCATAATTTTTTCAATGGATGAGAATGAGACATTTATCTGATCCTGAATTATTCTCCCTAGGTGAATGAATTCCAAATGATTATACATATTCAGGTTGGACTGTGTATGGGGTTGATATCTTATTGTTCCATGAAAATGAATGGGTCCCCACAAACATCATAGAAGAGATTATGTGGGAATTTCTTGCCACATCCTTAATGGTTCACCCTAATGTCACCAAATTGTATAAAGAAATTGGTTTACAGTATCGGTGTCCATGTATGAAATGATCAAATTTCAACATAATCACTTAGTTTTTCACATGTCAATGGGTAAAGGTGGATTGCCAATGACCAGTAGGTATTTTAAAACCATTTTCTATTCCCATGTGGATATGGGATGATATTTTGATGGAATTCGTCAATGGTGTACCTAGACCACATCAGGGAAAAGATACAGTGTGTGTTGTCCATGATCATTTGATGAACGCCGCACTGTTCATACCCATGCAATTGACCAAGTCGTTATAATTACATGGAAGTAGGTAAATCAAGGAGGTTTTATGAATTAATGGAGCTCTTCATTATACCCGTTATAATAGAGGCACCTATTTTACATCATGGTTTTGACAGTGGTTACAGATAGAATTGGATATACACGTGATTCTGAGCATAGAATGTCACCCAAATATCAATGGAATGATGATGTTTAATATTCAAGATCTAGAGGAAATTCTATGGCCATGTTTTCTGGAAATTGAAGGTTCTTGGTAGAACAATTTCACCTTATGGAGTTCTCTTATAAAAATGTAATTTAAAATTCCACAGAGATGGATCCCTATAAATCTTTATATGGTAGTCCTTATCGCTCACCTCTATGCTAGCTAGTGGAAGGGGACACATCTATTCTTGGACCACATCCCATCTAAGTGACTAAAGAGAAGGTCCAACTGATTATAAAGTGCATGTTGAATGCTCAGTCTGGGAAACAGTTGTATTCTAATAGGTTTTGGTGACCTATCGAGTTCAAGGGTGAAGACATTCATTTCCTCTGAGTCATTCCCATGTTGGGGATTATATTTATTCATATGTTGGGGAAGATGTCACTAAGGTTTTTTTGGACCCTTCGAGGTTGTGAAATATATTAGACCAGTGGATTACCAACTGGTGCTTCTATAGAGATATTGGTATATTCATGATGTCTTTCATGTATCTATGATTAATCGATACTAACCAGACTCGACACATGTCTTTCTTCCTAATGAGTTCGAAATGGATTTAGATTTTTCCTTCAAGAGTAGTCCTGAGCATATTGTTGACTGGAGCATGAAGGAACTATGAGGTAGGTTACTTCCTTTATTATCGTTACTATGGAATCATGGATGTGTATAGGATGAGACCTTGGAATGAGAATCTGATTCACAGGCTTAGTGGCTGGAAATCATTACGGAAGATACCTCGTTACCCACAGAAGGCCAACATGGGGATGGTTTTCATTAAGGAGTGGAGCTTATAAAAAAAATATCCAATAATGATACAGATCATTAGTTTTTAATTTTATTCTTAAAAGAAAATAATATTGATTCATAATAAAACAAAATATTTCTTGGTTGAATATGGGTCTCATTTAAAGCCTTAATATCTGAAATGGGAATAATGGATTTGGTCACATAGTTTGTGTACCATAAGGAAACCCATGGTGCTTGAACATGCAGTCGGTTGATGGTTTGGGATAAGTCCATTATATATGATCTTTACATAGTTTGTGAATCTATTACCCTTACCATTTAATGTTTCCCTTATTACCAGTGAATTGAGCTCAATAAGCACAAAATTTGTCAAAACTATGTGGCCAAAATGTGAGCCTATATACTTTGAGGTGAAATTAAATTTTACCATTTTTTCAAAATCATAACTTTTAATATCTTTCTCTTTATTCCTCTAGTAGACCAGTACCATTCCCCTTCACCTTAGAGTTCCAAAATCCTCTAAATCAATTTTTGTGTAAGAAATCCCATCTGATGTACATTTCATATTTCTTCGGATGAATTGGATCCATCACCGAAAGCCCTCGAGTATCTCCCTTCCTATTTCAGTTTTCCTATGATTCCATTTCTCTATTTAGGTGCAAACTCAATTGAATTATTTTTAGGGAATTGGACTATTTTTAAAATCTCTTACTACATGTATCAAATATAAGAATGATATCAAGTGAGGCATTATCTACGGCCTTGAGATTGGTGGTCATGTTGTTTCCATTTAATATATTTTTTCTCGTAGCTACGCTATTGTGTTGCATACCATATTCACAGAGTAACCTAATTACCTTGAGTTACTCATGACTAGTTGATCCTTGTAATTTAATACATGAATAAAAAATCTTTTCTTAAAATTTACAGGATGGTTACAAAAGTTATGGACATCCCTTTGGTGTTCTCAATAGAAATTAAACTTTTTTAAATGTTGGTATGCCTGTTTGACCTCCTATGTGTTTATAATATCTTTTAAATTGAAATTCCCTTGAAATAAATTTTTTTATGGAATCCAAGGAACCCCTTAGGTGTTTTTTAAAACTATACTTTGAGTTTCCCATATTGGAAATTCTATTAATGACAATTTCACCTCATAAGTGACCTGTTTGAGATTATAAATGGTATTACCATGTTTTATGAATTGAAAGAGTTAAATGGAATTGATAAATGTGTAATGGATTATGCAAGATGGTTTTCCCTTTCATAATCCAATTTAATCAATTAGTAAAAATGGATAAATGGTTTATGAATTATAGAAAGGACATGCCATTATTCATGATAATAATAAATTGTAAGGTTACGAAAGGAATTTATCAAGACTAAAAGAAAATATGAGTGGTGTTTCCACATATTTTATGTTAAAATTAGAATATTCTATATTTATATATATATAGTCCACGTAAAAATGTTATAAGAGATATTTTATCTCATTTATTATATTATAAATGAAATTAAATGATATAGGTTGTGATACAATGGTGGGGGACTATTGGGCAGGGTGGAATCATAATCCCTTATACTGGGTGTTGAGAAAGATGTCACAAACCATTTAACACGAGATATAAATTAGAAATTACACCCCACATCCCCATTCAAGTGATGAAATGGTGGATCACTCACCATCCTGAGTGTCATTCATGACATATCACACTATTTATAGGATGTTGAGAATATTGAATTTCAAATGATATTATAGGCTCATTAGACAGGTTATGGATTTTTGAGTTATTCCCCAGTCCAAGCTACACTAGTATTCTATGTATATGGCCACATATCTCTACATGTAAATGGTTAATATTTGTGGATACAATATATATATAGTAACTATTTAGACTCTCCTTCAAGAAATGAGTTGAAGAAGGTAGATCTTCTGGGTTTATTTAGGAATCAAATCGGGTTTTTTATTTATATAGGATTTAATTAACTTTTTTGTTCTTCCTAATTCAATTTTTATTTTTTGAGAAATAATTCTATTACATGTTGACACCACTAGTGATATACTACTGAGATTTTTACCTCACACCCTACTAGGGATACCTTATTTACCCAATAATACTTTCTACATACTGGTATTGATAAGGGACAGTGGCTTTATATAGGTTTTTTACCCTATTTTTCTTATAGACAGAGCTTATGAGTAGTGAAACATGATTTATATCAAGATGCTAGTATAGATATTTTATATTTTTATGGTTTTTTAACATTATTGTATCAGTGTGACCCATGTTCCCCTTTTTATTATCATAATGCCATGAATCCATGTATCAGAAACTGCCATGTTTATTTTAAGATATTTATTTAGTAGTAATATTTATTTTATCTTCCACACTTATATATTATATTAGTTCCATTTATTCTTTTGTTACATCATTGTTCAGTTTTTTTATATTATGTTTTAGGTTTATTTATTTATAGTGATTTTATTTGATGTGACACATTGACTGGAGAGTATGGTATCCCCACTATACAGCCATTATACCCTCACTTCCTGTTGTCACCCTTTGACATATGGGGAGGCAGGCTTGACGCCATGTAACCCATCATATATGATAATGGTTTAATTGGATACCCATATGGTACATTTCAATTACCGTAGAAAAATATCAATGGTTATGTTTTCATGGTCATGGGATTGTGTATATGGAATTAAATGATTATAATTTTTTCATAATATATTATGATCATGTTATTGATTAAATTCAATTTATATAAAGTTAGTTACCTTTCCATGATGTTTATTCTTATTGATTTATGAAATCATATAATGTAATTAATCCTTAATACTAATTTTATCACATCCCATTTTTGTGTTTTTTTTCACTAGGATACCATGATGTTAATTATGGCATTAATTTTGGGATAAGAAAGAAGATTAATAGTTTTATCAAAGGAATATCTATGTGAAATTTTTTATTTTCAAATGAAATGTATTATTCAAGTATTTATCTATTTATTTTCCAAAACAACTAATCTATTTGGTCCTTGGGAAGTTATTCCTTATATCTTATTCCAATTTAGAAATGTTTCCACTAACTTTGGGGGCTAGTTTGAAGGTCGTTAAAATTGGAATTAAAGAATGTATAGATGAAAAAATGGAAACTAGATTTAAGAAAACATATATTAAAGAACAAAACCCTATGTAAGAATTTGTATATACTCAAAAAGAAACAAAACATATGATTTTGATATTAGTTTTAGCTAAATATTTAAATTATGTTGAGTATTTATGAGATTATGCATTTTTTTTAATATTTTAATGATAAACTATAGTGGATTCCATGATTTATAAATGGATTCTAGTTGAAGGAATGGGAAACACATCAATGTACACAATACAATGAGTAATAATGATCATTTCCTTAATGGGTTTAAGCCAATCCATCAAAGGGAACTACTCTCCCAAATATTCTTATAATACAAGGACAAAGTATCATGTGATATTGATTGATATAGTGAATTATACATGTATTTTTTCATCTAATAGATGACTATAAATAATAGGAAGACTATTAAATAGGTGATAAAATTTAATAATAGAATTACGTGTTTTCACGCATGTGATAATTTTGGAAAGAAAACCCATGGTAATAGAGTAACAGGAATGGGGGTTTGTTACAACTATGGAGATAATGTCCACTATGCTTTTGATTTCAAGGGTAAAAAGGTATCTGATGTACAATACTTCAAATTAATGGATATGAAAAACTATAAAAATCAATATATATATCATAAATGGAATATAACTTCAAAGAGTCTAATGGATGATGTTCAAGATTATTCTACTACAATCAATGATGTGGAATGATTAATATGATTGTATTAGGACTAAAGAGTTATTTTGTTTGGGTATATTATTATTAATAAACTAGTTATAAGAATTATGAAATTTATAAGTATTTTAATATATTACAATATCTTAATGGATTTCAAATAATATATATTATGGAACCTATATAAGTGATTCAGCTGAATGATTAACTTTTTGGTAGGCATATGGTTGGGTGAAATATAACCCATAATTTTTTCCTGATGTTGAGATAAAGATTTTTGGATAATGAGATGATTTATATAGGTAAATTAAATTTTATATTACCCACCATCTTGAAAATTATTGATGAATCGTTTACAAAGTGGTTATGCTATCATTGGTGCAACTGATATCTTTTCTGGATTTAAGGAATACATCCAATAACCTATATTTTACATAAATAACAAGTAATATTTCATGTTTTAAATATGGTTTTATTGTAATTAATGTTATTTCCATGATTGATGAGAGTACATAATGAAGTTATTCACATGTTTGGTATGAATCAACTAAGAGCTACCTAATTTTGTTTAAGGAAGTAATGATAAATTCACTTTAGAAATTTAGTAAAATCCTTTATAAATTCTTGGATATTTATATTTTGTAAGGTTCATAATGATATCCATTAATGAAATTGTTGATGTTCATGTATGGACATGGTTTTATAAATTATGGAATCACTTCACCATATGTTGCCACCTGTGCCCTGAGATGATGTATAAATAGACAAAGAAACAACCAAATGATATGAGTTTTCTTGTGAAATTGAAATGTATCAAGAAAGTATATTTTATTTTAATCATTAATAGTTAAATAAATCCTCAAAACTACGAATAAGGGTCTTGAAACAAAAAATAATCCTATTATCTTAATTTTGGATGATATAAATGGCCTCTTTAATCACTTGGGTTTATGGAGTTTTGGTCATTAACTCTCTCATAAATGCATTCTATATTGATGTCCCTTAGTATATAAGTTTTATATTTCTTTTCCATGTCCATTTTTTTAATGAATATCCTCTAATCTGGAAACCTAGTCATGTTATTATTCCAGATGACTATTATACTTTCTTTTCTCTCTTAGTAAGAGGATATTTTATAAACTCTTTTCTGATATGGGGTTTTTGAAAATTTTATTTCCAGATTTCAAACCCATTATAACAAATAGGATGTTTAAATTGTGAGGATATAATTTATTTAAGATGGGGATAATGTATAACAATGAAATTCAAAAATAATATCATTTTATTCAATAACATGTATTAAACAAAACACCATGAATCAAAAAAAATATTATATAATGATACATTAATATTTATTTAATATTTTAAATAAATTAAATCTATTCAATATATTTAAATGAACACAACCCCATGTTAGCTTGAAATATATTCAATAATTAATTTCTTTGATTACTTATTTTACACGTAGGACTGAGTTTTACTGAATACTATTAGTATTATTATTACAAATGGAAATTATATCTGATAAATTTAATTTTAGGTTAGGAATTTAATTAAATAATATAATAAAATATATGGTTTATTTCATTGGTAACAAATTTATTTGAAATGAAAATAAAAATCTATTTAACATAAATTTAATGCTTTTATACAAAGGTATTTTTTTTTTGCCAATTGAGTTTTTTTATAATAAAATAAATTACTTAATATTATTGAATGATATTAAAAAAAATTATATTATATATTCCATTAATTATTTTGATGGTATTATAATTGATAAGATGGAAATAAGATAAGACCTAACACAATTTTACCCATAAATGTTGTTTTTTTCTTTTAATGTTGGTTTTCCCCTTTTAATGGTTCACTTATATTAATACAAAATTTCAAATATTTTCAAAATTATATTTTAAAAAATAAATTTTAAAATTTTAATGTCAAAATAATCTTATTGTTAATTATTGGATATTTTTGGGGAAGATACGTTTTTTATGAATAGTAAAAAATAATGATTTTTTGCTGAAAACTGAATTTTCATCTAAATAATTTATAAGATAAATTATATTTTCAACTATTTTTAATCTGTAATTAAATAAATTAAATACATATTAATCCATCTTTTCATTTTAATCTTTTCTATAATTAATTATAAAAACTTAGTAATGTTTTTAACATTAAAACATTGTTGACATAGTTTCCCATCACATTTATAGATTAATTTTAAATATTACTTTCTCATTATGTGAATATAATTTGTTAACATTGAATCCACATGTGGAATAATTTTTTATTAATTATTTTTTTTTTGTTCATTTTTATTTTTATGCATAATAAATTTACCATGGTAAAAATAAATCACTGCAATATAGGTAAAATAATGTAAGAGGATAAACTTAAAAAGGTAAAGAAAACAAGTACCTAAAAATATAAATTATAATATTTGGTTGATTTTTTTGTAGAAATAAATAATAATATAAATAATTAATTATAATAAAAATTATTTCTAAATAATTCCACACTAATTTGGTTCACTTTAATTATAAAATATTCATTATTTACTCAGTTTAAACCACCCATCCTCAAGTATAAATGTCACCCTTCACCAACCCATTTATCCTCAAAAGACTTTGTTCTTCTGAAATATCTATAAAAACATATCATCCCCACTCACTCTAGGTCCATGTTCTGATCGTATCACAAATATACCAATTCCATGGCCTTTAACGCCTGATTTAGGGAGGTGATTTTCAAGATTTAATTTTCACCCACAACCTCCCTTATTTTATTTTATTCTTCAGCCTTCTTGTCACCTCCTTAATCAATATATTTAAATAAACTCTAGAATCATGCACATATTGTTATTTTATGTTTCTAATATGATATCTATTGTCAATATGTTTAATTAAGTCCTCTTGTTTAAGGAAATGAAACCATTGTATAAATTATGGGGGTTAACTATATTTGTGAATAATGATTTTTTTCCCATTACCACCTTCACAAATGGTTATAAAATTAGTATACTGTATAGAATAGATTCTAAACTGGTATATTATAACCTATTTCATGTTATGGATCTTATATATATATATATAATATTTAAAAAAACAAAACTATATTGAACTATATAAATATGTTTTAATTTCACTTCTCGAGTTTTATTTCCATTTGGATATAAAATCATTAATTATACACAAATGAACTGATTGTGAAACATTGATACAAATGCACCAGTAACAATGAAAATAATGAAATAATTTTAATGAATGAGTGTTAATATGTCATAAAAGTTTCATATAGATGTTATAATTATTATTATATTTATATAAGGATTTAATTACAATCCATAATCTATTATATAGTAGTTTTAGGTTCTTAAAACTAATAGAAAGAATGAGGTTAGTGTTTTTACATTGCACTTCTTCTTATGTGCGATATATACCTTATTCAACACTAATTCATTGTGTTTATTTTTTGTACTGAACCTCGATATATCATAAAATAAATTATATTATATTAGTGTTAATGAATGTTTCATTATATAAGTATAACATTTATGGGAATACGATTTGATTGAATACAATGTTTTTAGTTAATTATTGACCCAATTTACAATTTTTGGGTTAAATTTATACTTCCATTAATATTTCATTATAATCTAATTTTTCAAATGACTTTTGAATATTTTATATTTTATTTACACTTTTTAATGTGTATTTACATTGAATACACATTTCTTATTTTTTTCTTAATTCTCACCATATTGATATTATATTTATAGGGGACTTTCTTTTAAAAAAATATCATTTTAAATTTTTATTTATAAATAATTTTTTCTTCCATATAGATGTTTTATAAAATTGATTCTAATTTTTTTTACTATTCTACTATAATTTTTTATATCCATTTTCCCTCATGGTTTACTTTTTAAAAACTATTTTTAGAGGTATATTATTTTATTTTCAAAACATGGTTCTTCGAACCTTTTTTGATGAAAATATGGAAGGAATGTTTTTTTAACTTATATTTCATGAGATGATTTTCCCACCATCATGATGACTTAATGTTTTGCGGTGTTATTTTCAATTTCTTATGTTCGGATTCAATGAAAATTATATCTTTTATTATTTTTTCTCATTTTAGACAAATGATATTTTAAAATTGAAAAGGGTATTTTCTTAAATAATTTTTCAATAATATCATTTTATATATTTTAATATAGGTAAATATCCATTGATGAATATTTTTCTTCATTAATTTTGATATTTTATTCTTTTTAAAATGTTTTACGATCTGTTTGACTAGTGATATACTATTTTGATACCATTCACCATATTACTCTACATAGTTTTTGATCATTTTTACTTACTGGGCAATGCTATTTTAATTTCACATTCTTGTTAAAAAATGTATATGTTGATTATGTATCACAATTTTATAATAGGAATTAATTTAACATAGTAAGTGACAGGAGGGGGCTGTTATAGTCCCTCGATGCATCAATAGGTCATATGGGAATAACAATTGATCTCTAAGTGATTACTATACTATTAGAATATCCATGGAAACGTTTTTGAGCACATATAAATATTTATAAGGAATTAATTGATTATCATTTATTCCTCTATAATCCCATGTGAGTTGGATACATTATTTGAGGACCCACACCTATGGGGGCCCTCTTATGGTTCTTATCATAGGTAATAATCCACATTATGGTGGATAACTATATTTATGGATGCACACCTAAATAGTCCTTAGGTACATGTATTTGATCATGTATATTCCCTAATCATAATTGTCCCCTAAGAACTCCTAATTCATGGATGGTTTGAGAAATAATAAGAATTAGAAGATCTAGAAACCACATAATCTCCTTCACATATTACATGATGATTCCCTGGCTATGGGAGAGATAATGGGACTATACTGCATCATGAAACCTATGGATCCAAGGTATCCCAATCAAAAATACCATTGTGATGTCCTATAATTTCCACATCTTTTTATGAAGTGGTTGAAAAACCCCACCTAGAAACTTATCCTTGACTATCACCATCTAACTGGTAAGTCATCAAGAGATGAAACCAACAATGTCCCTATTCAACGCTAGCCTCTAGAACAAATATCTAATTTCATGACACATATTGTATTCACCAAATTATAATACCCATGTAGATGTTTTTAATCTTTCATCAGTTAATCTCTCATGGAAAAAAGTCCTACTACTCTCTCGTGTACTATGAACACATCTTTATCATCGTCCATCAACAAACAATATATCAGGTAACCACCAACAATCTATCCCCTCAATAAAGAACAATCAAGGAATTAATCCTAACTATTCTACTTCTAATACAAAATTCAATATGTGATCACTAAGAGAAAACAATTCATCAAACAATTTTTCTAGGAAGCGTCCATCCTCTAGACATCCAACAAACTCATTAAGTGTTACTACTCCTCCAAAGGTTTCTCCCCATCATCATGATTATCCTATATCATAATATAATATAATCCAAAAAAAACATTATGCATCTATGGAGAATATTCAAAATCAAATTTTAACATCTATAGATAATCAACATGGTTCCTCTATCTCATGTTTGTGTCCCACTATTTTATTATATTGATTAGGATCTTAATGTTCATTTAAAAAATGGATCTATAACCCATTTCATTATGTCTCTAACACCGCAAATCAAATATAGAAGCAACAAGATACAGGTCATGCATAGGGTACTTCTTCTCATGGGGTTATAGTAAAATTTACCCATAAAAAATGATATTCTCTATATACATTAGCACTTCTCCTAGAACAACATCAGAATCATCAAAGTACACTTTATAAAAAAACATATGTATTGTTTGTATCAGTGATGGAGTCGTCATCAATCATCCCTTAAAATAATTTAATAATTCTACAAATAGGTCATACAACTATTAAATTACTCTTTTATCGCCTAATTCAATCATGGTATATAATAGTGATGAATAATCATGGACAACCCATCAGTAATACTATATTACATCCATGAATCTATTGATCTCAAACACATTTCTGGGATGTGTCTCATACATTACATCCTCAATGTTATCTAGGTCCACAAAAATATAAATATCATAAAGAACATTTCATAAGAATATCAACTCTCAAATCATGATGTCACAGTTTTAAAACTTTTCATAATGATGGTGTGCTTGAATATAAATCAGAACAAAAATTGGTTCCATCATGTTTCACTGGGCTCAGTGAGTAGAATATAAATTCATTGAAAAATATTTTTAAAAACTTTTCCATGTATGGGTGTAAATATTTTTTCTTAAGGTCCATGAACACTAAAAGTATGTTCATCAGTAATAATGACATTTCCATGTATACATATAAACCTCACCTACATTAAAAAACATTTTTTTGGAATTCCCTTCTCACATACTCACAACTGGTTATATAAAAATTAGAGATATATCATGAAGAACCCCTGGTGTCCTCATAATTAATCAAAAATATCATCGATCCTGGGAAATGGATATCGGTTCTTCACCATCACTATTTTGAGCTTCCCTTAATCAATGTATTTTTGAATACCACCATCCACCTTCTGAGATAACAACTTATGTGTACCCCTTTATACAATTGAAATGATAATTTCATTATACTCAATGTAGTGAAAATATAAGTTGAGTTCCTTTAGCTCATTCAATTCATTATGATACAGGGGTAACTAAATGGGTTTCACACTCGGTAAAATCTATTACTCAATGTAAATTCCTAAATTGAGAGAGATAGTAATTTAAAGTCAATCGGGAATGTATCCTCATAAATATCCATAACTAGAGGGAGAAATGAGGGGTTTGTCATGTATCCCAATTAAAGAGGAAATCCAAAAATTGGTGTTATAATAATCTCAAGATAACTCATTGACGATCCAAATATACAAGTTCCTAGTTCCCTCTCCACTATCATCACAAAATTCTCTCCCTTTACTGGTGTCCTTGATAAAAACCTTAAATGGTAGCTTATGTGATCTTGGAGGATATTTTTCCAATTCATTTTAGGGATCACATAAAGGTTATTCAACTCTATAATCTTGAACTCCTAGATATTTACTTAACTATTAACAAATATATGATACTTTGGAAATCAATGGAGATGGTCAACATCCATTCCTGATGATGTATTAAGGTATAAAAATTCAAAATATAACATGACTAGTATTTCAATTCAAGAAACTAATTTTTGTAGAAAAAAATAATTGGAAGTATCGATGTAAAAAAATTATTAGATATGGTGGATGTGATCAATACCATACCTCAAATGGTTGGTGAAACCAATCAATCATATAATTTAACAAGTTTCACATTGTACACATTGAAATTTTCATATTAATTTATATTTCCATGTTGTGCGTGACTTGTCTGAGTTCTTTGACGAGAACCCTAGTTGGAACTTTGGAACCGTGGTCATGGGTTCCATAACATACTAACTCTGGCTCTAGTATAAATTTGTTGTATGAGTCCCATTTTTTCACATTTCTCACCCAAGATCTGGGTCAGATTTCACACCCGAATATAGTGTCTAAATATCCCATAGATGAATAAATAAGGGTCAGTTCTAAAATAAACTAACAGGATCTTGATCTACTACACTTTTATTCCACTATTATGATATTTTTCATTGTCCATCATTTGCCGGCTATTGAAAAATGTTATTATGGTATTAGTAAGAGTTCCTTCTATATAAGAGGTAAAGGATAGAAAAATACCAGTAGTACATCAGTCCTATAGAACCCTATTGATGTTTAGGGACACCCTTTGAACCTTTTAGAATTAATCTAGGTTGAATCTATAAACCTATTCTATAAAGTCTGATTAAGGATTAATTTCAAGATTCCATGTCTTTTGAGTCACATTATCTACTTAAAGTGGTGTGAAATGTATGATCTTAGTAAAATGTGTAGAGTATGATGATACCATCATGGATCCTTAAATCAGTTCCATGAACTCATATACATGGTTGAGACTCATTGTTTAATTGATAAACTCTCCATAAAACCACTCCTTGAGATCCTCCCTAGTCATAAAATCACATTGTATATCCTAACACATAACTTTGAACCAATTTTTAGTGGGTACATCTAGAATGATCACTACCATCATCGGATTACTATATGTCATTTTCACAACTTATTAAAATATTATATCAATTAATACCACTCAATCACCTTATTATTTTTTTCCTACCCATTCCCTAAAGTATAGATAATCCTAAATCTGGAAAATCTTGATGTTGTTAACCATGGATCTGCATGGCAGTTTGTTTAGAACCACTTACTTCAAGACTAGTGAAGTTGTGGAAGCATCCTCTTGAGGATCCACCTCATCTAGAAGTCTCACCATAACATTGTGTGGTAGAATTTTCTTCAAAATGAGGTACATTAGGAACATAAAAATATAAAAACCAATCTATGTGATCACACACAGTTTTTCTTTAGAGTATACCCATAACCCAAGGTATACACTACTTATCTCTAGCCCGAGTCTCCTACCGTTCATTTTTTCCATATTCATCATATAGATACTAACAAAATATTATTATCTATTAAACTAATTATCTCAATAAAATATATATCACAACATCTTGAAAACAATAATATAACACACAATTTAATAAATCCCAAACAAATGACACAACCAAGGAATATAATTAAAGAACTATTAGGAAGCACAACAACTGATATATATAAATATTAATATGTATGTATTGTGGATATATGTGTCTATTCAGGATGAATGAATGCACTCAATATCCCATAATTTTCATATAAACATCATGAGCATCCCTTATGGTGAATTTTATAAGTGAATGAAATCAGAACCAAATATTCCAACTTAATAGTTTGTTAGTGGTTCACTATTCGATACTAACTAAAAATAGTCATAATTACCTTACCTGAGTACCATCCATTAAATATTCTATATTCCTCTTCCAAAAATGAGGAAAGTATAGGAAACAAGTTAGTGAGTCTAGATTTAGTGTGTCTAGTTTCTAAAATCCCATCCTGAATCATTGGGTTTGAGATGGAGTTACAAAGGACCTCATATGTGTCTCCCAATATGTAAGATGATTTCGACTAGAATGGAGGGTCTTAGTATATCCATGTGATGACTAAAACCAATGAATCATGTCATCATATCATCAATAAATACAATAATTTATAATACACAATAAATATTCTGAGTAATCATGTGGATACTGAATGGATGGTGTGCATGTAGTAAAGTAATGTATCTCACAAATCGGTGAGACTATACAATGTAATAATAATAATAATAAAATATTTTTATTGAGAGGGTCCCTCAGATTCCATCCTATTCTACCACCTACTTCATACTCCTTTGCATAGTTATCCCCCTTATGGCCTCTACCTTACATGGGATTCCTCATGAATTATTAAATCACATTGAAATGTCTATGTTGGGTGTGAGTACACAACTTAGTAATAATCCACCAATGTTTCCTTAAACTACGGTGCTCATTTATAAAAAAAATTAATCCATAATGTAAATATTTTTATACTATGATAAATATACAATCCACAACAAAGTGGTTTTGTGTTATCCAAGTGTCCACAAATAACAGTTGTACCTACATCATCTCTATGTTGATAGGATAAGAGAATATATTCAAAGTAACTAAAGTAGCTAGGGTATGGAGTACACATGGAATCATGTGACCAAGATACCTCACATTATTTAGCCACTATGGAGTTTATACAACTATTTTTCCTATAGTTAATAATGACTGGGTACTCACATCCACATAGCTACATTGAGGGAAAGATACCTAGTAATGGAAAGGCTACCATGAGTACATCCTCACAATGGTCTTCTATGGTTACCTTTTTTCTCAAACATATTCTTAGGTCCCTCATTTCCATTATCTAAAGTGAATATCAATTACCCTCTAAGGGATATGTATTCCATGATGGTCTCCCTATCTCAATAACTAATAACACCACCAAGGTATGGTAACAAACATACATGATGAGTCATACGGGGTAGGAATAAAATATCATTTTAAGTATATAAAATCACCCAAAACACTAGTTGATCAAAATAAAAAAAGGTATCAAGAAACATTAGAATCACTCATTGAATCAAATATCACAATGGGTGTCATGGTCTCAACACACACAAAAATTTGATCATAATAAATAAAATCGTCAATTTTTTTAACACAAATAATCATCATGGAAATAAGTGTAAATAAAATCCCAAAAATGTAAGTCAATTCCTAACTCAACACATATACATCCATGCCATGGTCAGTCAACGGTGATGATAACAAAACCACATTCACAAACAAACCAGAACATGTTCACATGCCAAGGGCTCCTAGAACTATTTACAATTAGAAATGTTGCATGTTTTAGGGAATAGAAATTAAAAAATTAATCAAACATATTATACCAAATATAAATGATGTCAATATTTTTAAAATGGGATCCTTATGTTATTTCTAATAATGGATAAGGAAATATCATGTCGGTATCCAAAAAAAAGAAAGAGGTTTTGGTGTAGATTTCTAGATAATACCATCACCATTGTACATGAGGTAACACTGGGGAACCTAGGATAGAACCCTGAAATAGGACTAAGATTTGCGGCATCGAAGAGTGATTGAACTAGACACATACTATGTAAAGAATAGTCATCTAGTATAGAACCATCTCATTAAATTCTTTTCTATATACTAAAGGTGTTCTATATGGTGTGGACTTTATTATGTGGAATGGATTAGTCTCTCACAACATATCCTTCCTAAACAGCCATACATGTTGGTATCTGTGGGTAAATAACCCTTAAATAACCACATTATGGAACAACAATCAATGTTATGGTGTAACACATTTCTCTATAGTGTAGTGATGTGTACTATAGTGTAACCACACTAATTTTGGATGAAAGCTCAAAAAAGCCATATAAGCTTACTTCCCCTCCACAAATCCCCCAATCTATTTCCAAATCATGTCATCACTTAATAATAGGAGTGGAATAAGGAGGATAAATATTTTAATCAAGGAAGAATATTATTTTCAATTTAAAAACTCATTATTAATTTCATTCCCATAAATAATATGTGAAAAAAGGATCCCAATTGGAAAAATTGCCCAAAAGTACGCAGGTTGTTTTATAATATCATATAAATATATCCTTCCATGATCCTCAACATTCATTATTGAAGTTATTTTGAAAAAGTTTTTTTATTTTTAGAGCCTTTATATAATAACCCTAAATTACATTTCTTAAATGATGATTTTTTGGTAATCCAAAGATAAATTTTATTGATAATCCCAACAAAATAATTGCTGGAATATATATTGATTGATTTATACACACTAGATTATGACGTTCCACGTTCACATACTGAGAAGTGAGACATTTTTATATATAATTGGATATATTTATTATCATTATTATATACTGATATTCAAATTTCATATGAATACTCATTTTTGTTATGCTATAATGATAGACCACTATGTATGGTGCGAATATTTAATTTAATACATTACAAATAAAATATGTAACAGCCCAAACCTTTTTAATGAAAAATGTTTCATCAAAACGTGTGTTATAATGTTTTGTACTCAACCAAACTATATCCCATTAAAAATGAAGTGATTATAATTTAAATGTGACCTTTGGGTTTTGACAATTATATGACTGTTGGTCAATTATGATCGTTGGTCAATTATGACAGTTGGTCTATTATAACAATTAGTATATATGACCTTTGGAAAAAACCCTCTTAATAATAATTTTAACATTATATTTGGTATGATAAATAGAAATTATAATGGGTAATTAATCCAAAAATATGTGTCAATGGAATTATCAAGTAGAATAATTCTATATGAATTCCATTTTCCATAACATGGTATGGAGGTATACTATTTGGGCTCCACTCTTGAAAATGCTCATGATGAGCTTCAAAAAGATAAGTTTCAAAGAAATTTCCTATGGAAGAAGTTCAACATAGTTGAGATTACCACTCGGCCAATGTTAGCTGAGCCACCCCATGAGTCTATAACTATCTCACACCTCACCCTTAGGTTGTATGAGGATTTTATAAGGGGTTATGTTTTGAGGACCAAGTTACATAAAATGGATTCCCTTTGTTTGAAAAAAAAAATTATTTCATTATTTTCATTTTAAGAATAGTTTTGATTAAAATTTGAGATGGAATTTGATAAATTGATATTTTGGGTGAAAAATATACTTTGAATAGATATATAAATTATTATATAATACTAAAGTTTTTTTATTAATATTTATTATAATGAAATATTATTTAAAATACACTCTTATTTAATTAATAATGATAAAATAATTTTATTTTTTTTTCAAGGGTTGAAAATATTATTAGGCATTTTATTATGCATTTTCTGTCAGCTATTTTTTTAATAAATAAGTATTTTAATAGTTAAAATTTTAATTTAGCATATTTAAGGAATTATTATGATAAAATAAATTTCCTTTTATGAAATTATAAGGTTGATATTATGTTAGAGTGAATTTATGATAATTTTATAAAAAAAATTCCATGTATAGTAAAAAATTCAGTTTGAGTTTTTCGGTATGTTTAATGAAATCATAATTATGTAATAATTATTATAAAATTATTGTAGACACATATGGATTAAAAAATTATATTATGTGTACTAGGTGTCCAATAACATTGGAAATTACCGTGGGAATGACCATGGTGTTCCAAATAACACTAGTAATGTGTCCATGAAAATTAATAAAAAATTTCCTCACATTTGCTAAAAAATACCAAATATTTATCAATTAGATATCATTACCAATTCATTATACATGATGCTCTGAGAGAATTAACAAAAATGGAGTCCTCACAAGTTTTCCTCATACCACAATGTCTAGATCATTGAGTGTTAGTCTTTACTCTTTAGGGTGAGGGAAATATCCACTTCTCATTTCCATTCATGTTATCTTTCTATGTGGTATGAATTTAAACATTCCATACTCTGTTATTATATCCAATTTTCTCTATCACTTTATTTTATTATGTGTATTTTATGAATATAAGACCCTTTTCCCCTATCATCTTAATTTTTTCTTAACCCATGATTGAAACCTGTCATACTGTCAAATTTTCATCTCGAAATTTCTAACTTATAATCACAGAAATATTTTATTCTATTTTGTGAATACCAAAACCTCATTATTATATAGGGTTATTCGCATAGATGAAAAAATTATATATTTAATTCTAGTATTAACACACATGAAACCTACCTTCCTTTATATCAGTTTAAAATGTCAAAAAAATAATGTTTTTTAACACATTTAAAAACACGATGATTTTGAAATGAATCCCATTTCATTTATTCTCCATAGGATATTTATTAAATGTTTAATTGTGATATATGTGGAAAAAAATAATCAATATATATTAATGGTTTTCCCTAATATCGTTCCATTTCATTGGGTGATGAATTTAATCTTCCAATATGACATGCTTTATGATACCTTAGTGAATAACCATTGTAATTTCTATGACCCCATGGGGTTACAAATTGGTGATATTCCAATGAATGACTACATTAAATGTTTTCAAAATATTTCATGTAATGAATAATGTTATTTTTATTATGATATGCATTTTTCCAATTTCTCATACCTTAATGTGTTACATAATGTTCTTACTGACATTCTTAATAATCCTAAGTAAAGTGTTTCCCTTTTTTTACTTATTGAGCCTTATGCTCAACCGTTCTTTTGATGTATGTCCCCATGTTATGAGATACAATAAATATACATAGGATGAACCTTAATTAATCAAATAATGAGTAATAAAATAATGTTTTATGTTTTCTTTTATTTTATAAATTACCTCCAAGACACAAAACTATAGAAGATGCTCTGTTTATAAATTGTAAAGAAAAGTTGTGTAATAAAAAAGAGGGATGCCACAGTTGGTATCAAATAAATGTTTAGTTATTTCGGAAAAATATGATTTTAAAACATTAAGAAGAACCTTAAGGATAATTTTAAATATAGGAAAACATCCTAATATTTTGATTAAATATTATTTATGTTATGTTTGAACTAATAAATCAATATGTAAATATGAATCAGTTTATGTGGCTCTGATATAGATCTATCTTGGGATAAAACTTAAGAACATTTCATTGAGATAGACTCGAACAGGATTTGGTGAATGACAATGGGCCTTTATACACTCTTAGTTTGACACCTATAGGGGATATTTTTAGTTAATAAAAATACTTTTAAGAATTGTTATGTATGATTTATATAAAATTTAATTGATTTTAATAAATAATATGTTTATGCATGATTTTATATGACATAATGGTTATCATGGAATTATAACCTTATTAAATGAAACACATTTCTCACTATGATTTTCTTATTTTAGAAAATGTAGAGAAATTAGAGAAGGGGTGTAAATGGGGAGTGCAACAGACTTGGTGTCGATGGCCATACATTGTAATATAGAATGTAAAAATTTATGAGAATAATGAATCATATGACTTGAGTTATGGAAAATAAATTGAATCTAGCCAATAGACCGAACTATCCCCAAGGAGAACAACTTTTTTTCATTCCATTGTGAATCAGAAACCTTAATATATCTATGGATCTACTGACCATTTGAATATTGAATAGTGGATAAGCTCTATCAAAAAGATCATTTATATACTAGGTTGTATTGAAAAATAGAATTTCACCGAGACTATTTAACACTTAGAGGGATAAACTGGTTAGTGGTGCAAGATGATAAAAAATATGATGCCAATATTAGAGACTAAATCTATGGAGTGGTATGAGTTTATGGGAAACTTTTAAACAAATTATTTCCCTCATTCAATTCGAAAGAAAATGGAGAAGGAATTCATAGAATAGAAGATGAAGGAAAATGAATCTATTAGAAGTTATGAGACAAACATTTGATAGAATTATCAATACACCTCAATATTATTCCCAGATCCTAATGTACTAGATAATAGATTCTTTGGTGGGATACAACCCCATTTATGGAAGGATATTTCTAATTTATATTATGATAGATATAAGGAGATAGCGAGATGTTCAATTAATGTTGAATTGGTGTTTGGTGAGATGCAGTGGTCTCACAAATCGAATAAACAAAATAGATATTTGGTACCAAACATGGGGAGGATATTTGTCCAAGTAAGAGGAGAAAAATAAAGAGAATATTCCATATCAAACAAATGTGGGAATATGAACTCATGGAATTTCTTACTCAAGAGTGAGGAAAGTTACATGTGTGGAAGAGATGTCCATATTTCTCGAAACCTTCATAGTAATGTGGCGTCTCAACTTCCCAACACTAACGACAAATGTAAGATGGTGCAGGCCTTTCCAGAAGTCCAATGATTATATTGTGGATAGCATGGAATATTTTCCAATCAATGCCCAAATCCAAGGTCAGTGGATGGAAATCACCATCAACATTATTATAGGACAAGGGAGAAAGGAAATTCTTTTTCTATCATAAAGGATTAAGTTAATCCTCCAAATTATGTTGTGGTAGGTACACACGTTGTTCTGTTAAAGGTTGCATGTAATTATTTTGATTCATGTTCTACACATTCCTTTATTTCCTATACTTTTTAAAATAATATAGAATAAATCCCCGATCATATTGCAGTATATTTATCATTCATGACTCTTATAGGGATTATCCAACCATATATATTGTATAGAAACTCTAGTATTTACATCGGGGAGCATAATCTCATCGAAAATACTTTAGTTATTACCATGTTTTAATTTCTCATTATAATTGGGATGGAATAGCCCTAAAAGTATAATTCTAAGATCAAAAGTAGATGAATGGAAATATCAACAGTTATGAATGGGAATCCAATAGTTTTTTTCAAGAAGACATATCTCAACTTGTTCTTTGTTTAGAAGAACAATCTGTATCCTAATTTAGGAACTTGATCCATGAAGATGAAGAAGGAAATGGAATTTTATGAATACAAAATGTCACCATCATTCATTAATATGATGAAGTATTTACAGTGGGGTTAAATGGACCTCCCCCAGAAATAGAGTTATAGGTCTCTATTGAACTCATGCATGGTTCTATGCCGATTTCAAAGACCCTGTATAGAATGGAAAATGTGGATCTTTAGAAATTAATGAATCATATCCATGATCTTTTTTCGAAGGGTTCTATCATTCAAAGTGTGTACCCTTGGAGAGAACATGTTCTCTTTGTGAATAATATGTATGAATCGATGCGTTTATGCATTTATTGTAAAGAGATTAATGGGGTCACATTGAAGAAAAAATACCCTCTTCCAAGGATTAATGATTTATTTGATCAGCTATGTTGGGATCAGTTCTTCACTAAGAATGATCATAGAACTGGTTATCATCAATTGAGAGTGATGAAAGACTATATTCCAAAGGCTACCTTCTGATCGAGATATGGGAAATACATGTTTTATTGGTATTCCATTAGTCTTTAATACTGATCCTACTATTTTTATGGATTTGATTAGTGGATAATTTAAGGAATATTTTTATAACATTGTGATAGTTTTTATTTTTTTATTCTGATATATTCCAAAAGTTTCAAGGATAAGGAAGATAGTCTAAGGGTTATATGGAAAACTATGAGGAAGGAGAGTTTTTTTGGAATATTCTGAAATTGTGAATTTCTGTTACAACAAGATTCATTCATGGGGAACATTGTAAATAATGAAAGAATCACTATTGACTTTTCAAAGATGAGGGTTTTGAACGAGTGGCCTTTGACTACAATAATATGTTCGATTTGTTTTTACCTATTTTTAGTAAGATATTATAGCATGTTTTTAAATAACATTTCAAAAAATTATTATTTATTAACCAAGTAAACATGAAAATGGGTCAGGTCCATCTAGAAATCAGGTTTTGAAGAATGTATGCAAGAACTAAACAATATATCAGTTACTATTCCCATATTAACTCTACCAACTATCAAAGAAAGATTCTTTTTTTAGTGATGCATCTATGAAATGATATGGGTGCACCATCATGAAAAATGATAAGGTGATTGGTTATGCATATCGACAGTTGTATCATAACAAGAAGATATATCCTATGGGTGACCAGACATTGGTTACAGTTGTTTTTTCTTAAAATATATGGAGATACTATATTTATGGGGATAAATGTGATTTATACATATACCCTCAATGTTTGAATAATATTTTAATTCAAAATTTATTGAACATGAGAAAGAGGATATGGTTGTAACTTCTGAAAGACTATTATTTTTCAATTCATTTAATCCCAGAAGTGTAAACAAATTTATTGATCCATTAAGTAGGAAATACCCTATTGTTATAGAAATGATTTGGATTAAATGGATCCATTGATATAAGACCTAGTAAATATAGACATGGAAATTTTAAGGTAAGTGACATCATCATCCCTTTCCCAAATTATTTTTCAATCCCGATTACTAGAGATGATCATGATTATCAATGAGAATATATGTTTTTACAGAATAATATAGAGCCTATGATGAACGGGAAGATTACAGAGTTCAATATTAATCAACAAGGTGTAATGAAATTCCATAAAAGCCTATCTGGTCCTTATATTTTGGATATAAATAAAGAGATGATATATGATTATCATATCTATATAATCTCTACACATCCTGGATGGTTTAAAATGTTTATGTACCTTCATGATCGTTATTGGTGGTATAACATGAAAATTTTGTTTACTGACTACACTATAAGGTTCCTAGCGTGTAAATAAGTGAAGTCATAGTGACAACTTCCTAATGGGGAATTAAAACCACTACCCATAATAGCAGGAATGTGTGATAATATCACTATAGGGTTTTCCATTTGTCTCCTATGAACTCGAAAAGGAAATAATTTGATATGGGTTATAGTGGACCATATAACGAAAATTATCCATATTATCTATATTTGGAAATATTTATCTCTTCACCAACTCAACATGAAATATTTAAATAAAGTGGTCGGGATTAATGGAGTGCCACTTTCTATCGTATGTGATCATGATCTTAGGATCACATTGAAATTATTTCGAAATATTCAACTTGAAATGAGTACCAAATTGAATTTCAGTATAAGCTATTTTAACTTCCTAGCCTTAATCAGGTATGGACCATTTTACTTTATTGTAGTCTAATTAATTAGCCGACCCGTGGTGCACGCCTGGGCACCTCACTACGGGTCTCGGGTAGCTTTTTATTTAATTTAAATAATTGCAGAGGTTTTATGAAAAATGTCACATCGCGCTTTGGCGTGGTGTTTAGGTTTTTATTAATTATTTAAGTATTAGGATAGATTAATAAGAGATTTAATGATTATTTAAAAGAATTAAATAATGGATAAAAAGAAATTATGAAATAAAATAAAGAGGGGGTTATGGGAAAAATCAAAATTATTAAAATGGGGGATTCCAGTTTTTAATTATTTTTATTATTTTCCTTTCCATTCTTTTGTGTTATTTTAGATTTTTCTTTTATTTTAATTTTTCCTTATCTTTTATTTTTCTCTTCTTTTTCTTTTCGTTTCATTTTATTCTTTTCTCTCTTTGCATTTTTCCTCTCCTATCTCCCTCTCCCTGTCATCACGTCATACCCCTCAATCCCGTCACACCATCCAAAAGCCCATTTGGATGGCCACTGCTCCTCTGTCTGACATTTGATTCCTTCTTTGTTAGGTGTGCAGTAATCCATAGGTAATGGATAACTATACACAAGTCGAATCGTTCGATTCTGTTGATTATTCTACATGTATTCTGTCGCGGAATATTCTTACCCTATTTTGGAATTTTTCTAAAATCCTTCATTTTCATCCATTTTAGTTCAAATAAAATCTTACCGAAGATCTCAGAGTCATCTAGGACTACAAGGTAGAGTTCCTAATCTCTTTCCCTCTGTTTCATTGCGATTTATAAAAAACACATCATTGTGCCGTTAGTCGGTGCATACAAGCATTATGAAATTTTACCCATTTTATTTACATTAATGGTTCTCTTTAATTTTTGCAGCCTTAATCATCTTAAATTAATTTTTTTGAATATTTGCAACAAAATTGGGCACCCCTTTGGGTGTGCCAACATAGTCGGTATATTTTTCCGTTAATCGGGTTATTAATTTAATTACTTGGGGTTATTGCCCAACACCTTTTTATTGTTTTTAAATTAAATGTATAGTTGATTGGATTGTTGAAACAAATTTGGACACCCCTTTGGGAATTCCAACATTATTAGTGTATACTTCCATTATCCGAGTTTATTTTTTGATTAATTTCATGTGTTGCGACCCAAGTTTTTATTGTAATTAAATTAAATAAATAGTTGCTTGAACATGAAATTCAATTTTTGGATCATTGGAACTTGTTTTGCAGAACTACTTATTATTTAAATATGAATTATCTAATGAGGTTGATATTATATGTATATTTCCTTGAATGTTCCTGTGTTGTACCATTAAATTTATGCCTTTTGATTCATAGGTGTATCTGGATAGTTTTCATGTTGCGACTTTACATGTTTATTATGTCATATCTACTACTGTGAAAACATTAATTAAATTCAGGGTGGGGAAATGTAGAAGGTATCTTACTAAGGACCTGTCTTAGACCCTTCATTCCTGAATTTTATTATTATGTGTTGGGGGCGTTGTCATTAGCTTTTCTTGAATGAGAGTTCCCTCGAATTTCTAATAATTTTGAGTGATACCACCTCAAAATGAGCCCATCGAGATGGAACCATTGGAAATGTGGCTAAGTCTACCTCGGATGACACTCAACCCATTTTTTGAGATTGAGAAGGGATCTGGGTAAAGTCATGCCTCAGGTGATATTTTTTATTTCAAAATATTATCTTGGATAGGCTCGGTGGCATAGGTTAAATTGATGGATGTTCCATAGAGATACCTTCAGGAAAGTCTCAGACTCCAACTCTCAACATGAACCTTAAATAATGATGCACACAAGGTTAATTTTATTGCTAATTGAGCCTATTGATAATTGAGATATTTCGCCTCATATATGGAAGTGTGCTTGGTTGACACTGGACTTGAACACTGTGTTAAAGAACAAGCTTGGGGTATACTTTTTTTTGGTTTTACATTGAATTTTTGGTCATATATATGTTTTTGTGTGTATGTGTGTGTGTTCATGCATTTTTGTTGACAGGTACCCCTTCATACTACCAGCATAGGCTAAAGCTGGTGACCAGGCACGGGTGTCGTTTGGGACCCGGGCCGACTTATTATTTTCATTACACCTCAATTAATTTATTTTAAATGGTTATGTAAGGGCACAATGCATTTTTATTTTCGCACGAAGTGCAAAGGTTTATACATTGTGGGTGCTGGCCTTCTGGGATTTTATCTCATACCCTACTCGGGCATCGTCGACACCCAAGTAGATTACATGCTCATAGGTATTGACAAGGGGATGCATGCTACTTCTGATGCTTGACTGTTCATTACTACATAATATGGAGACTGGGGAAGAGGACTGGGCCTTTATCGTGATTGAGTTTTTTCTTGTGTATTTTCTTTTAGTTGACTATGTGTTTGAGTTCTGTTTTCCGTACATTCAGTTTAGACTCATATCATGTATGGACACTCTTTTGGTGAGTTTCCTAACATAGTTTTTATTATTTAGTTGGATTATTTACATTGTTTCTACTGCAGTTTATTTATTCACATGCTTCTGCTACTTATTATTGGTTGATGTTTACTTCTTATGTGAAATTATCCTTTACCTATGAGGGTATAGTCTCCCCCACAGACACAAAAATGGGCCCTCACTACTATTCGGTAGCCTCTGGCGTTTGGGGAGATGTGCTTGAGGTTATGTGATACACCAGTCCTACCAGCGTCTAAGAGGTGAGTCGTGTCGGGATGTTTACAAAGTGGTATCAGAGGTGGTTTTTACTTTTGTCTTACTATTTGTGTTAGATAGGAGACTAGGATATGGGGATTTGGGATATACTATGTTCTTGTTCCTTGCTAACCCATGTACAAGGGAAAACTCAAATTCCATGGTTGGGATTGAAGTTATTTATTATTCTGGTAACAATTGATATGATTTCACCTTGGGTGACTCACTTTTATTGCATTGTTATTGGGCTGGTATTATTGAAATAATGGTTTTACCATTGTAGCCTAATGATATGAGGGAAAAGCATCCCATGCATCATGATAAGAAGTTTAGGATTTAAATTCCATTCATATTTCCCTTCCATATCTACTTTCAATGTGCATTTTCCTGTTTCATGTGAGTGTGGTTATACCTAGGGGTAAAATTTTGAATCGTTGGTTTCTTGAATATAAGGTTGATTTAGTCTGTTATATGATATCCTGACTCAAACTATGAGTGGGTTGTAGAAATTTTTAGTAATCCTTTTTAGTTGTCACTTCTATATCGAAACCTAGATCTTGAGATGGGTTGCCTGTTGTTTAGTGCTCAGAGGTAGGCTATGTACCTAACCTTTTTTGCACACTACTTTTTTTATCACCTTCTTTACACCTTTTCTAAGGGTGTGTTTTGCTGTCGTAGAAAAATGTCGCCGCAATGTATTCATGTTGTGTCTCAAGAGAGTCGCAATGTGCGCATTCCAGAGATAGTGGTTCCTGAACCACCAGTGGTTCCTCTCATAGATCCTCTTATGGAACTACCTCCAGTTGATCTTCTAAAGGACCCTGATGCTCAGTTCAGGTATAGCCTCCTCAGGTTTATGCAGTCAGTTCAGAATATTCCCAGAGCTTCCCTGTCTATGGCAGAACATACACAAGACTTTCTACAGTAGCACCCTCCCACCTTTTAGCGGAGTGGCAGCCCACAGGCTTCAGAATCATGGATCGAAGTTGTATGGTCTATTTTCGACCACCTTAAGACACCTCCATAGCGAAGGGTCAAGCTTGTATTCTACATGCATTGTCACACCGCAAAATGCTGGTGGGGCATTGTTTCTCATGCTGATCATTCTAGTGGCATGTCTTGGTCAGATTTCCAAGAATCCTTCTATAATCACTTTTTCCTGTAGACTTTGAGAGATGATCATGTGCTGGAGTTCCTAAATCATTTTCAGGGATCTATGACTGTGTTATAGTATTCTACTCATTTTAGATAACTTATGAGTTTTTCCCCATCTCTAACTGGAGGTGTGTAGACTATTGTGAGGAATTTTGAGTACGAACTTGAGTACGCTATCCGTTCGTAGGATAATGTCTTCTTTTTTACCACTGTAACAGAGATCGTGAATCATGCTCTGATCTCAGAGTGAAATGTCAGGGACACTAAACCAGTGATCCAACGTGGTTTATTTCAGAGACAGGGTGATGGCTCTTCAGGAAGCATGATGCATCATTTTGAAAGTGCATGTGGGGGAAATCCTAGCCAAAAAACACATCTTGATAGCTCTATCACATGTTTTCAGTGCGGAAGGGATGGTCAAAATAAGTCGTAGTACACGAGAGATCCGAAGGAGTTCCGAGCTTTCAGAAGGATGGGTCACCATCAACATTTCTATCATTCCTTCACTTTATCATCTAGAGGTAGAGGATCTTCACCTGAACCTCCATCAGGTATGGGATCTATGACTCCACAGCAGAATGGAAGTTCTTTTTCCACTGGTCGATCAGGCAGAGAAATGGTGGGGGCGTGGTCGAGTAATCAATTTCCAGACTATCAGTGTCATCATAGTGGACCTAATCAGGCCAACTAGGCAGCGTATCAGGCTCATGGATCAGGTCCCATGTACACAATGTAATCAGTGCCAGAGGAGCTGAGTGTAGGACCATCTACAGTCAGAGGTTCAATTCTAGTATCCTCTACCATAATTTCTGCTCTTTTTGATACCAGTGCATCACACTCTTTTATATCTGTTGCTGTTGTTGAAAGTCTTGGTTTTCCAATTTATAACCTATGCGTTGTCATGTCTCTAGACAGCCTGCTTGGGGTCAGGACAGAGGGAATATTCTAGTTCCAAGAGTTCCCCCTTGAGATAGGAATGTACCATTTTGTTTGAAATTTCTATATCCTCGATATGTATGGAATTGATGTCATTATTGGTATGAACTGTATGTATCCATACTGTGCCCAAGTGGGTTTCTATTGTCGTCTGGTGTCCTTAACAACCCCTGACGGCAACACATATCTTCAACAATGAGAATGGGACCTTCAGGCAGACTGATCTAAGCCAAAATATACAGGGTTGGGCAGAGTGACCGCTCAGCTGGTAAGTCTCTTCCTGAGTGATCATGTAACACAGCTAGTTTAATCACCTTGAGTGGTGGATATTTTCGGCGACGTCTTCCCTGATGATTTATCTAGATTACCAACTATGAGAGACGTCGATTTCACTATTGAGCTTTTTCCAGGTGTAGCACCAGTGTCTATTCCTCCTTATAGGATGGCGCCAATAGAGCTACATGAACACAAAAATAAGAGTGAAGAACATGAGGCTAAGGGTTTCATCAGACCTAGCACGTCATTGTGGGGTTCACCTATCCTTTTTTCTAAGAAGGAAGAAGGTACCCTAAGGTAATGCGTGGATTATCATAGTCTCAACCATCTCATAGTAAAGAATCGATATCCATTGCCTCGTATATATGATATCGTTGACTAGGTCTGGGGAGTAACTGTTTTCTCCAAGATTGATATTAGGTCCATATATCACCAGGTGTGAGTGCGACCATCTGACAAACCACGTATAACATTCCGAAAAATGTATGGCTTGTATGAGTATCTATTTATTCCTTTCGTCATCATGAATGCGCCGATAGACTTCATGGCCTTGATCAACTGGGTTTTTCATTCGTATCTTGATTATTTTGTGGTTTTCTTCATGGATGACATCTTAGGGTATTCACATTCCATACATGACCATGAAAACCATCTTGAGATCATGCTGAGTACACTGATAGAGCACCAGCTATACGCTAAGCTTGGTAAATGCCACTACTGGATAGATAAGGTACACTTCAAGGGTCATATTATATCTGTAGTAGGGGTATCACTTGAACTTGAAAAGGTGAGCACCATGGTTTCATGGGATCAGCCCAATAGTGTCTTCGGCATCTACAGTTTCTTGGGGGATTATTGGCTATTATAGGAAATTCATCCATGATTTCTCCCACTCAGCAACGCCTCTCTTGAACTTGATAAAGAAAGGTGTACAATTCATCTATTCAGAAGCTTGTCAACAGTCTTTTCAGGTGTTGAAAGGTAGACTAACCTCAACCCTGATCCTGATTCTTCCGAAGCCTGGTAAGAGCTATTCAGTTTATAGTGATTCTTCATGAATTGGACTGGTTGCATTTTTCATGCATGGTGATCGAGTTGTGTTTTATGGATCCCGCCAACTGATACCTCATGAGTGTAACTATCCTACCCACGAGCTTTAGTTTTCAGATGTGGTTCATGCTCTACGTTTTTTGAGACACAATTTTTTGGGTTAGAGATTCGTTGTTTACACGGATTATAAAACCTTGAAATATATCTCCACTCAATGAGACTTTAACTTAAGGAAATTTAGGTGTGTCGAATACCTGCATTCATTCGATTCCGACCATGCTTATACCCCTGGTAAGGGTAATGCTATGGCAGATGCTTTAAGTCAAAATACACAGACTCGGGCCATGCAGGTAGCCGATAGTGAGTGGAAGATGATGGCCTTGTATTTAGAGATGCATATTGAGGTTCCGGAGTATAGTGGACAACTGGTTCTAGTATCTCTCATAGTGACATCCTCTCTTCTTGAGCTAATCCACAGGAAATATTGGATAGACCCTAAGGGTCTCATTTTGAAAGAAAGTGTTACTGGAGAGAACCCACCTCCTGGATGGGATATTGATTTTATTGGAACTCTCATTTACCATGGTCGTGTATGGGTACCTTCAGGTATACAGGAAGAGCTGATGAAGGAATCTCACACCTCTATTTTGTTAATTCATCCTAGGATGACCAAGATGAATAGAGACTTGTGTCAACAATATTGGTGGCCTGGTATGAAAAGGAAGATAGTTGGTTTCATGACTCGGTGATCCACCTGCCTATAGGTGAAGGCAAAGCACCAGCAACCAGGTGGACTCCTACAGCCTCTATCCATTTCTGAATGGAAATGGATTGACATCACCATGGATTTTGTTACAGGTTTTCCAAGATCTCCTCAAGGCAGTGATGTGGTATGGGTGGTTGTCGATAGGTAGACCATAGATGCACACATCTTTCCAATCCGAGAGACCTTTTCAATTAATGAGTTTGGAAGGTAGTATTTATAGTAAATTGTGAGACTTCATAGTGTACCTCTTTCTATTGTCTTAGATAGGGATGATCGTTTTACTTCATGTTTCTCAAAAGTGTTGCAAAAGGAATTGGGCTCATTGGCACTTCTAAGCACTTCATATCAACCATAGACCAATTGGAAATCTGAGAGAGATATACGAGTGTTAAAGGAAATGTTACGGGCATGTATCCTAGATTTTGGAGGTTCCTGGGAGAAGCATCTACCTCTTGTCTAGTTTACCTATAATAGAAGCTTTCAGGCGAAAATCCTAATGGATTCAAATGAGTCTCTCTATGGTAGACCGTGATGTTCACCTTTATGCTAGATCGATGCTGGTGAGGAAGATCAGTTGGGTCCTCATCTCATTCAAGAGACCTCTGAGAAAGATCAGCTGATTCAGAAGCGTATGACTTCCACTCAGTCCAGGAAAAAGTCTTATTCTAATTTTCCCTACAGACCTTTGGAGTTTGAGGTGGGACATCAAGTCTTTTGGCATGTTTCTCCGAGGTTTGGTTACAGGCGGATCAGGAGACATGGGAAGTTATCATCGAGATACTTTGCTCCATTCGAGATAGTAGAGAGAGTTGGTCTGGTTGCCTATCGGTTACTTCTACATCAGAGGTATCATGCCATGCATGAAATTTTCCATGAATATTAGGTTCGACAATATCATCCAGACCTGTCTCATTCCTTTGACCCTGACGACATCAATCTTGAAATTGATGCATAAATTGTGGAGCATCCAATATGTATTGTCGACCGTAGCATGAAATTCATCTAAGTAAAGTCAGTCCCACTGGTCCAGATGTTGTGGCAACATGGATGCGTTCAGGACATGACCAGGGAGTGAGAGATGGATGTACATGTACAGTGGACAGAACTCTTCTCAAGTGACATTCCACAACCCTCGGAAGGGATACTCAGGGATGAGTAATCTTAATGAGTCAAGGTTGTAAAGTATCTATAAGGACCTACCCTTAAACCTTACTTAATTTTGAATTAAATGAATAATTCACATTGAGGATGTTTTTAGGTTTTGAGTTTTAGTGAATTATATCATAAATCATGTATTACATTCCTCATTTAAACAAAGTGGTTACATAAAAGATAGTATTCGTTTTTCCCCATCAATGAAAACATATTTAAAATAAAACATGGTTTCTTTTTTGACACTTCCTTGACACTATAATCATAACATTCACCTTTCCCTTGACCTGTGAAAAACATTTCAAAAACTTGGTGTGAGCATCAAAAGCTCAGTAATGGATATAAAAGTACGAAAAGAAAACATTAGTCCATGTATGAAATCATACATTACTCATAAAACATAAGCATTTTAACATACCTCATCAAATCATGAATAAATCATAGAAATCATAAGGCATAAAGGTAACTTGATTCTTTCATAACATTCTTACGTAGGGACTAACCCTCTAGGTTACGTTTAGAATACCCATCACAGTATATTCCCTAAATCTCTTCGGAGAAAACTTAATGTTTAACTCATTCATGTTACCCAATGCATTGGAGAGCTATATCGGGCTCACCCACCCTTAGTTTATCATGGAACCATCTGACATCATAAACAATGCCCAAGAACCATAACATAATAATAGCACATTACTTAATCATAAATGAAATATAACATTCCCACATATAACTTTTTAAGATATTTAAATAATGAATCCATTCTAAAAACCATTTTCAAAACCATTTAAAACATTTAATAAAGAGATATTTGAATCAAAGTGTCACATACCACTATGAAGCTTTTAACATTTTAAACCATTAATATCCATATAAAAAAAATCCTTAAAACCATTTTTAAAACATGGATATTAATGAGAAATATTTATAAGAATAAATCATTAAAACATTTAAAACGATATTTTAGTTAAAGGGTTTTTAACAAAATGAGAGACACTTGAATACAATAATTGAGGAATAACATTTAATCAGAACTTTATAATATCATGAGAATAAAGGAATTCATGATATAATATTACAAAGGACAGTATATACACCATATAAGGGTGAATTGGTGCATAACAACAATGAAGACTCAATAGAAATGTAAAAAGAGATGAAATCCCCTGTAAAGAAGGTACCCTTAAATTATGGATAAATCAATCTCATAATTCTATGTGACAAATATAAATACACCCAATATAAGTGGATATTAAGTGTAAAACAATAAAAGTTCATTCACACATATTCAAAATAGGACATATTCAATAACTACTTGTTGAACCCAAAGAAATTGAAATTGGGTTAAGAAGTTCCCTTGGTAAAATTCGACAGCCTAACGGCGTCACTTTAAAATTCAAAAAATGAGTTGATGAGAGCTAAAAAGGGTATCTCATCACTTGGAAATAAAATTTACATCAATAAGGATTTAGAAGAACATATCCCAACATTACAATATGTAAATTAAAAGACCCAAAAAAATAAGTCTTTTAAAAAGAGGAGGGTGAAAAGTTCACTTACCGACTTGGGTATCTTTCGAAGCATACACCCCATAAAAGAAGGACAATACAACATTGATGTAAATAATCATAAACGAAATTATATTACAAAAAGTGTAGAATAATGGGTAGTGCATATACCACTCAAAGGAAATGGTGGTAAAAGTAGCATAAATCTCACAGGGATAAAAGTGAGATGAAAAATCCCTTACAATAACTCGGCAGCCGAACGATGCCACTTAAAACTTCCAAAAATGGATTCATGAGATAAAATATTGTCTCTAATCATATTAACATAAAATTTATAGAAATATGAATATAAAATAACATCCCAATCATAATAAATATGAGTTTAAAATTAATGACATT
The DNA here is from genome assembly GCA_963277665.1 of Viscum album. Taxonomy (NCBI): domain Eukaryota; kingdom Viridiplantae; phylum Streptophyta; class Magnoliopsida; order Santalales; family Viscaceae; genus Viscum; species Viscum album. The sequence goes on from OY728121.1 coordinate 114,092,612, forward strand.
AAAGAGTGTACTTAAAAAGAAAGAGAGGGGTAGGTTCCCTTACCTCGGGTCCGACTTGACTCGATCGTTATTTAACCTTATGAATAATAAAATTGGGTTAATTTATACTTTCTTAAGAACCTTTTTCAAGTTAATTATTCCTTTTATATCACTAAATACCATGCTATTAACACTATGTAATTATTTAAGTTAATAATGGTCGTTTTGTAGATCATTGCTACTTGAGTCAAAAATAAACTCTTTATAATTACAAGTTGTTCATGTGGTAAAATATATGTTATATAAAGAATTATATTCATTATTTATATATCATATATATCATATATATCCATTATATACATGCATTTATAATATTACATAACATTTAGAGGTAAGAAATGAAATGCATCGTTCATAGAGACGGTAAGCCGTACGTACGCATGAACGCTACTTCCATTTCTATTTCTTATTTAATGGAAATAAAAGATAATTATACATAATATTATTATAATTACAGTATGGTATCATATATAATATCATTAAACCTACCCTTTATATATACCACATTTGGTATTAACGAATCAAATCACTTTGAGGTGGCGGTAGTCCACACTTCCTAAAATGAAGATATCGCGTTTAACAATAATGGAAACCATAAAGGTATTCCATAAATGAAAAATACATAATCTTAAGTAAAACATAAACATATTATATATCATATATAAATATAGTGACATCTTAATGTCCACCTTTGAGGGTGTTAAAATAATATTGAACAATCATCGTTTCGTGAGGCAGAAATTCACCATCCACAGAAACAGTATGTTATTTAACCATTAGATGTAGGTGTGTGTAAGTGTAGCTAGAATAATTATTATAAAAACATCCTAGTATATTGAATATACTGGATTTGTTACAAAATAAATGAATAAAAAGAGTTTAGGGGGTTGGAGAAGCAAAATAAAACAAAAGAACACAAGTGAAGTTAAAATCGGGAATCTCTCTTTAATTTGAGCTCAAAGGCTTCCTTGGGAAGACTTATGACCAAATTTAGGATTATTGGAGTAATAGAGGGATGTGGATAGACAAAATGAGTAGTTTATGTCCGAGCCAAAGTCTTGTGAGGTGTGGGTAAGGTGGTAGAGGAGGGGGCCTTTTATAAGAGAAGAGGAGGGGCACTCTTGGAAGGATACAAAATGTCACTTTAGTTTCTAATGCGTTTCGGATTTTAAAGGTCCCAAATTGATTTATTTAGAGGATAATTTGGTAAGGTTTAGAAATATACTCATAAAATAGGTTTTTGACAAGTTTAAGTTATATGTTTAACATTATCATTTCATTTTATTTAAATCCTTTATTAATGAGGTAATCGCTGCATCATCATGATGTCATAACTAATTTAATTTATTTAATGTCTAAAAATTATAAAAAAAATATCCAGAGGTATGAAATATTTTTATCTTTCTAATTAATATTTATAGTCAAAAAAATGACTTGTATAACCCCATTTAAAAATTGTTTTAGTAAAACAACTTATGCTTGTGACATTTTTATTTTAACTTTAAATAAAAAGTTATTTATGTAATTTTCCAACCAAAGTGGTTCCATGGTGTCCCCAAGTTGACCCATGGATTTTCTTGGTCTGACATGACATATAACATGAGGGTAGTACATGTGTCTAGGTCATTTAATATTATTAAAACATTATTTTTACCTTAAATTACACCAATTACCTCTAATCGCGATTAAAAACTTAAAAGTTACTATTCACCAAAATATTATTTTAATCCCATTGAACCAAATTTTACATCCTAATGAAAACCATGTATGTTGAATTTTTAAAATTCAAATCACAGAAGTGGTGAATTTTCATTTAAACGAAAAATACGTTTTTAAACTACCACTTAGTGGTTTCACTATTCATCAAAAAATGATGTTTTTCAGAAAAATACCAAAAATTAACCCTAAGATATATTTGATATTCCTAATTCAAAAATTATTTCTATTTTACAAAATTAAATACATATAAGTTGAATTAATTAATTTAATAATTAATTCCCGCTGTCGAAACAAATAGCGTGTTTTTAAGTAACAATATCTATTAAAAGATTGACACTAGTTTAAGTCCAATTTCAAAGTGAAATTAATTCCAATGACCACTATTGGATTAAATGGTGAAAATATATTCTAATTTCACTTTAAAAACAATTCAAAAGATAATATAATCATATAAATAAATTATATTAAAAAGTGATTTTGAATTAAAATACAACATTTTTCACTATTCATTAAAAAATGAACTTTATCGGCAAAATACCAAAACTTTAAACAAAGTAAATTTTGAGGTCCCGATTTGTAAGAATAATTTTATTTTGTCAAATATAACACATAAAATTTTCAAAAAGTGGATTTAAAATAGGTTCTCCATCAAAAGGCGGTTAATTGACCTTTTGAAGAATATTAGAATGTTTACGCTTAAAATTGGATTCATTCGCATTTTTAATCCTATTAAATTTATTGTAAAATGTAAAAATATTTTACAAACATATATAATCATTTTTTAGTTAGTTTTGTTCATTCCTTCCATTACATCGGCTAGGCATTAACTAGCATTTATAATAATAATATTTTGTTACTAGAGTGCAACGTAAGATTCCCAAGAAACTCGTTGTGGCGTATTGGGTACTCCATCGAGCATAGCGTCCCATTTAAAGTAATATTAATATTTTATTCACAAATATGGATAAATATAAAAATGTCATATTATTTATTTACCTGGGGTGTTACATCCTTCCCACCTTTTGGGAATTGCGTCCTCGCAATTTTAAAATTGGGCTTGGAAGCTTCATTGAAAATACCACATCGGAACAAGAGTCGGTAAAAATATCACTTTAAAAGAATGGGAGAGAAGTACAAATGTCACCCAAGTTAACCCATACTAGGATTCCAAGTATGAAAATATGGATATGGAGGAAAAACCAAAGGGTTATGTTCTGATGGAGAGTGATAGTAAACATGTCTAGGAGAAAGTTAACAACAAGAAAATCACAAACTTGTGATGGGTTAAATGGTGTTTGATTCCCCAGTAGGAACAATTAATAGACAACATTTTTGTTTTATGTTACTTTTCATTGAGTAATTTATTTATGAGCTTAACTAAAACATAAGGAAGCATACTTAATTGTCTTGTTGACTTTCTACTTTTACTATATTTCTTACACGAACTCATATTTTCTCCAAAAGATGAGTATTTGGGATGACTTTTTCACATTAAGAGAGCTATAATCAACATCTAGAGAATCACCTAATCCAAAAGAGAGAATTATATACTTCCCATGTCTTTAGACCTTAACCAAAAATAAAACCAAAAAGGTTATTATGAGATCATATAATACCCAAAAAGTATAATCCTTTATATAAAAAATCTTTTCTTAATCTCCAAATTTGTCCAAGAAAAAAACCCAAAGTTCAACGAAGACAATTCGATAAACAATTGTCCATAAAATTATTCAAAGTTAAACAAACTAATATTGAAACCCAAATATTTGAAGGATTTAATCACGTACTCTTCCAAGGTACAATGTAAATTTTATCTCCAAATAACATCAGTTGCTCTTAAACTCTCATATTGAAAAGTAATTAACCTAATCACATATCCTCCATGATAGGTTAATAATTTCCATAGATAACCCAAAATCAACTTACTCTTGATTCATAAAATCATCTAACTAAAAATAATTAGTCAAACCAACTAGGGACTTCGCGTAGTCCAGTGGTAGGCGATAAATACCAGTCGCCCTTTGGTTGTGGGTTCGATTCCCGCAGCTTTATCCGACGCGACGGGGTGTCACATGGTCTGTGTGTTGTCCTTTTTTCCAAACTATATAATTCTTAAAACATTACCAAAAAGAGATAAAATCTTCAAAAATAACCATAACATATTTTAACCACAAAGGTTATCTGATAACTTCCATTTTGCAACCCAAAATGTATTAACCAGTAATTGCCTCAAATTCAAGGATCGCATAAACTGAAATGGTTCTTTATAACTATATCCACAAAAGAAAGGATAATTATTCCTTGAATAAAATTTTTGTATATCAAACATCAGGGTTACTATAAAAAGTCTTCTAATGTAACCCCATCATCAAAAGAGACTTAATACATCTAAGAATTTCACCATCCTAAAATCTACCTTAACTCTTGAATCCCTTATATGATGACTTCTTACTCATTAAACATTATTCATGATCCATTATCCATTCCTTTTCAACTTATTCTGAAATACTTTATTCCTACAAAAAATATCATGAAACATATCCTAAGATTCCAATAATAGTAAAACATATTTTAAGAAATAATCCATACCTTTCATTCTTCATTGTTAGTTTCTTCATCCTCAATCAGAATGGCATTAGGTATTGGTAAATGAATATTTGTACGATCTTGGTGACCCCATTCCCGAAACTTCTTCGTAAGACATGTGTTTTCATAATTAACTTGCACACCACATTTAAAAAATTCAATTGATCCTTCAGAAAGAACTTATTTCCCTTTCCTAGAGTCAACTAGATGCTTCGTTTTTTACATGGGAGGTTCTTGCTTTATGGCCTTCATTTCCACATATATAGCATCTTTCTGTCCCTTTGAAACATTTTCCTATGTGTTTCTTTCCACATATTTGACACATAGGTTTTTGAACATACTTACCTTTATGATTATTACCTGAACTTCCATAGGGATTTGTTTCTCACATATATGATTCCTTATAGAAATCACTAAGGTTCAGGTGGTCAATCATGACTCCAGATAGTTGGTTGAGGATAACCACAAGACTTCTCATTGCAGCTCCCATATCATTCAGTTGTTCTTTCATAAAACTGTCACAGTTTTCTTCAAATCCATTATTACTTTGTAGCCTGCTAGATCCATCCATTTACTAAAAACAAAAAGGTCAGTGTGAGTATATCAGTAAAATCATCAAATAAAAAAGAGGAAGATAAACACCAAAATATACTTATCCAAGTTATCTCAAACTCATTCTAACTTTCAAAAAAACGATGAATCCATCTAATATACTAACCATTGTGGTTATACACAACTTGTCACTTTTTCTTAAACAACACTCTAACCTCTAAAGTTATCTAAACCGACCTCTGATACCAATTATAAGGCCCCAGCATTAAACCATACTTCATATTGAATTAAATGAATAATTCACATTGAGGATTTTTCAGGTTTATAGTTTTAGAGAATTAGATCATAAATCATGAATTACATTCCTCATTTAAGAAAAGTGGTTACCTAAAAGATAGTATTCGTTTTCCCCATCAACAGAAACTTATTTAAAATAAAACATGGATTCTTTCTTGACACTTCCTTGACACTATCATCATAACATGCACCTTTCCTATCAGGAACCGGATCTGGTCACCACCATTAACGGCACCAAACCCAGCCCGTGGAAAGGCCTGAAGGGCTTTCCCTATCCCCACGGGCTAGTACAAGTGCCCGGGTATCAAAAAAATCTGGTTTCGGAACAATTTACCTGAGTATGAAAGCATAAATCAAAAAAAACAATCAATTATTAGAATCTGAAATTTTCATGCTAAACAATTATTAACAAAATAAGATCTAAATAAATATGTTTAAAGACACTAAAAGTGGTCTAAAAACAAATAATGAAAACATAAAGACATCCCCATGGACTCCACACGACAAGGGGATCATCACCCGCAAGCCGTCCCGGCAACTCCACCCCAACGATGGGGACTAACATCCTGAACCGCCATCACCCTTAGCCTTCCCTTTACCTGAGTCAAGCATAAGCAGGTCTATTTACACCCATGGGGTGTAAGTAGGGTGTGATCCTATGCCCAATAGGATTCCACCAGATGATTCCAAATATCATGCAATACAATGTGAACAAAACAAGCAATTTTAATAGACAAGGTGAAACAGTGTTAAAATTCAAAGAAATGCAACATTCAAATGAAAATAGTTTTCAATATGAGAATTTCAGAATGTTAGCACATTAAATAGACATTTGATCTACTATAATGTACTTCCAAAAACAACCCAAAACAAGGGTAAATACCACAAATCCAATGAGCATCAAAATCGGGAACACCCCTAAGCACTAGATTGTCTCGGGCCCTATGTACCTCGTACCTCCGTGTAGATTAACCATAGAAAAATCTGTTCTCGTGCATGAGACACTAGTAGGGAACAAAAACATAACCTAGTGGTCCCCAATCATCATCCAAATAGTTTAGTTAGAGTTGTCGTTATCCAGATGCTAAGTGGAACAGGGACAAAATTCATCTGATCCACTAGTTGTACTAGTACAAATCCTCCCCACCTAGGTACCTGGGCTTCCCCTTTTGTGGTCAAAAAATTTCAGAAACAACACACATCCTTTTTCATATAAAATATCACTACTGGTCACAAACAAATTGTACAGTAGCTACACACATTTTATACCATTCAAAACACACAATAAAATAATTTTATTTCCAACAAAACAACCTCTCAAAACATCACATTGTTTTGCACCCAAAGCTCTTTAAGATATCCACCTTTCACACTATGTTAACACTTTTAAGTTATTAAAACAAACTTTCAGTTCAACACCCTTTAATGAAACAAAAAATTCAGTTATGGGGCATCCCAAAATGAACCAATAAAAGATTTGAATGAAAAACCCCCAATTTCACCAAAGATTGGAACTTAAAATTCATTTGCATTATAAATACAACTAAAACCAATTTTTACAGAAACATTCAAGTGAAATAGACATTAAGGTACCATTAAAACATCAAGATAATTCACAAAAATTTCACACACAATGGAATCACCTACCAAATTAACAAAATCCCTTGAATCTCTGTGCGAAAATCAAATCGCACCCCCGCCGCACCAAGAGAGAACTAGATCAAACCTAAAACCACACAAATTGGCCAATAAATCCCAAAGTTAAACCCTAGGTTCTAAATACTAGTTTTTGGACCTTAGTAAACTCAATTATAACCTAAGAAACCCTAAGAAGAATGAGTTAAACCCAAAGTAATTTGAAAGAGGAAAGAAAAGGGCTCATTTACTTGAAGTATCTTGATGTAATCACTCCAAAACTCTAGTATCTGAAATTTAATAGAGCCAAAATTTAGGGTACGTCATAAAAAGATATATTATCTCATTTAGGAACTATAATAGAGGAAAAATTTTGATAATTGAGAGAGTTATGAAAGAAATAATTTACCTCTTCAAATCTGGGATATTTGAGGGACCCTATGAAGTTCGGAACCAAATCGCGATTATCCAGAGCTCCAAAGAGGTGGGAGAGATTTCGGACGCGCGTCTGGGTTAATTGGGCTTGGGTGAGACTTGGAATCAACGAAAAATACCAAATATTGAATAAGTTATAACAACATCAAATTTTATTTTTAAAACAGGAATTGGGCTTTCGTGCAGGCCCAACCCCTTAGATAAAAACCCAAATAAACCCAGGTTATGGATTTCTAAAAGCTCCAAATTACCTTTTTGGTGTTAATAGGTTAGGGGAGGTCAATTAGGAATTTTAATGGATGAAAAATGTTGAAAAATTAAAAAGTTATAAAAGATAAAAAATTTAATTTTTAATCTGGAATTGGGCTCACGGTTTGGCCCAATTCATGAATACTCATCTATTCTTCCCTAAATCCTAGTGAAACCCCCAAAACAAATAAAGGATGTAAATTAAATGAAAAATACCTTTAAAATATGTCTTGTATGTGACATTTCCCTTAACCTGTGCAAAAAATTTCAAAAACATGGGATGAGCATAAAAAGCTCAGTAGGGGATATAAAAGTATGAAAAGAAAACATTAGTCCATGTATGAAATCATACTTTACTCATAAAACATAATCATTTTAACATACCTCATCAAATCATGAATAAATCATAGAAATCATAAGTAATAATGGTAACTTGAGGAATTCATAACATTCTTACATAGGGATTAACCCTCTTGGTTATGTTTGGAATACCCATCACAGTATATTCCCTAAATCTCTTCGGAGAAACCTTAATGTTTAACTCCTTCGCATTACCCAATGCATTGGAGAGCTATATCGGGCTCACCCGCCCGTAGTTTATCATGGAACCACCCATATTCATAAACAATTCCCAAGAACCATAACATAATCAAAACACATTACTTAATAATAAAGGAAATATAACATTCCCACATATAACTTTTTAAGATATTGAAATAATGAATCCATTCTAAAAACCATTTTCAAAACCATTTAAAACATTTAATAAAGAGATATTTGAATCAAAGTGTCCCATACCACTTTGAATCTTTTAACATTTTAAACCATTAATATCCATATAAAAAAATTCCTTAAAACAATTTTGAAAACATGGACATTAACGAGAAATATTTATAATAATAAATCATTAAAACATTTAAAATGATATTTTAGTTAAAAGGATTTTAACAAAATGAGAGACACTAGAATACAATAATTGAGGAATAACATTTAATAAGAACTTTATAATATCATGAGAATAAAGTAATTCAAGATATAATATTCCAAAGGACAGTATATACACCATATAGTTAATTGGTGCATAACAACAATGAAGTCTCAATAGAAATATAAAATGAGATGAAATCCCCTGTAAAGAAGGTACCCTTAAATTAAGGATAAATAAATATCATAATTATGTGTGAAAAATATAAATACAACCAATATAAGTGGATATTAAGTTTAAAACAATAAAAGGTCTTTCAAACATATTCAAAGGAGGACATATTCAATAACTACATGTTGAACCCAAAGAAATCGAAATTGGCTTAAGAAGTTCCCTTGGTAAAATTCGACAGCCTAACGGCGTCACATTAAAATTCAGAAAATGAGTTGATGAGAGCTAAAAAGGTTATCTCATCACTTGGACATAAAATTTTCATCAATAAGTATATATAATAACATATCCCAACATTACAATATGTAAATTAAAAGACCCAAAAAAATAAGTCTTTTAAAAAGAGGAGGGTGAAAAGTTCCCTTACCGACTTGGGTATCTTTTGAAGAATACACCCCATGAAAGAAGGACAATAAAAAATTGATGTAAATAATCATAAACAAATGTATATTACACAAAGATTATAATAATGGGAAGTATATATACCACTCAAAGTAAATGGTGGTAAAAGTAGCATAAATCTCACGGGGATAAAAGTGAGATTAAAAATCCCTTACAAAAACTCGGCAGCCGAATGGTGCCACTTAAAACTTCCAAAAATGTATTGATGAGATCAAATAGGGTCTCTCATAATATAAACATAAAATTTACATCAAGTTTAATATAAAATAACATCCCAATCATAAGAAATATGAGCTTAAAAGGAATGACATAAAAGATTGTACTTTAAAAGAAAGAGAGGGGTAGGTTCCCTTACCTTGGGTCCGACTTGACTCGATCGTTTTTTAACCTCCAGAATAATAAACTTGCGTTAATTTCTACTTTGTTGAGAACATTTTTCAAGTTAATTATTCCTTTTATATCACTTAATACCATGCTATGAACACTATGTAATTATTTAAGTTAATAATGGTCGTTTTGTAGATCATTGCTACTTGAGTCAAAAATAAACTCTTTATAATTACAAGTTGTTCATGTGGTAAAATATATATTATATCCAGAATTATATTCATTATTTATATATAATATATATCATATATATCCATTATATACATGCATTTATAATATTACATAACATTTAGAGGTAAGAAATGAAATGCATCGTTCATGGAGACGGTAAGCCGTACGTACGCATGAACGCTACTTCCATTTCTATTTCTTATTTAATGGAATTAAAACATAATTATACATAATAGTATTATAATTACAGTATGGTATCATATATAATATCATTAAATCTATCCTTTATATGTACCGCATATGGTATTAAAGAATCAAATCACTTTGAGGGTGCGGTAGTCCGCACTTCCTAAAATGAAGATATCGCATTTAACCTTAATGGAAACCATATAGGTATACCATAAATGAAAAATACAGAATATTAAGTAAAACATAAAAATATTATATATCATATATAAATATAGTTACATCTTAATGGCCACCTTTGAGGGTGTTAAAATAATATTGAACAATCATCATTTCGTGAGGCAGAAATTCACCATCCACAGAAACAGTATGTTCTTTAACCATTAGATGTAGGTGTGTGTAAGTGTAGCTTGAATAAATCTTATAAAAACATGCTTTTATATTTAAGATACTTGAGTTTTTACAAAATATATGAATAAAATGAGTTTAGGGGGTTGGAGAAGCAAAATAAAACAAAAGAACACAAGTGAAGACATTACCTTAAAATCGGGTATCTCTCTTTGATTTGAGCTCAAAGGCTTCCTTGGGAAGACTTATTCCCAATGTGATGATTATAGGAGTAAGAGAGGGATGTGGAGAGACAACATGATCAAGTGTTGTCCGAGCCAAAGGCTTGAGAGGTGTGGGAAAGGTGGTAGAGGAGGGGGGCTTTTATAAAAGGAGAGGAGGGGCACTCTTGGAAGGTTACAAAATGTTACTTTATTTTCAAATGATTTTCGGATTTTAAAGGTCCAAAATTGATGTTTTTCGAGTATAAGGTGTTAAGGGTTCGAAATATACTCATCCAATAGGTTTTTGACAAGTTTATGTTATAGTTTTAACATTATCTTTTCATTTTATTTAAATCCTTTATTAATAAGGTAATCGATGCATCATCATGATGTCAAAAATAATTTATCATATTTAATGTCTAAAAATTATAAGAAAAATATCATGACGTAGGAAATCTTTTTAGATTTCTAATGAATATTTTTAGTAAAAAATATGACTTTTATAACCCATTTAAAATTTTTTTTAGTAAAACAACTCGTGCTTATGACATTTTTATTTTATCTTTAAATAAAAAGTTATTTATGTCATTTTCCAACCAATGTGGCTCCATGGGGTCCCCAAGTTGACACATGGATTGTCTTGGTCGTCCATGACACATACAGTGATGGTAGGACATGTGTCTAGGTCATTTAATATTATTAAAACCTTATTTTTACCTTAAATTACACGAATTACCTCTAATCGCGATTAAAAACGTAAAAGTTACTATTCACCAAAAAATTATTTTAATCCCATTGAACCAAATTTTACATCCTAATGACAACCATGTATGTCGAATTTTTAAAACTCAAATCACAGATGTGGTGAAGTTTCATTTAAACAAAAAATCATTTTTTAAACTACCACTTAGTGGTTTCACTATTCATCAAAAATTGAAGTTTTTCAGAAAAATACCAAAAATTCACCCTAAGATATATTTGATATTCCGAATTCAAAAATGGTGTCTATTTTACAAAATTCAAAACATATAAGTTGTATTAATTAATTTAATAATTAATTCCCGCTGTCAAAACAAATAGCGTGTTTTTAAGTAACAATATCTATTAAAAGATTGACACTAGTTTAAGTCCAATTTCAAAGTGAAATTAATTCCAATGAGCATTATTGGATTAAATGGTGAAAATATATTCTAATTTCAATTTAAAAACAATTCAAAAGATAATCTAATCATATAAATAAATTAGATTAAAAAGTGGTTTTGAATTAAAATACTACATTTTTCACTATTCATTAAAAAATGAACTTTATCAGAAAAATACCAAAAATTTACACAAAGTAAATTTTGAGGTCCCGATTCTATAGAATGATTTTATTTTTTCAAATATAACACATAAAATTGTCAAAAAGTGGATTTAAAAGAGGTTCTCCATCGTAAGGCTGTTAATCGACCTTTTAAAGAATATTATAATGTTTACGCTTAAAATTGGATTCATTCGCATTTTTAATCCACTAACATTTATTGTAAAAAGTAAAAATATTTTACAAACATATATAATCATTTTTTAGTTAGTTTTGTTCATTCCTGCCATTACAATTTCTAGGCGTTAACTACCATTTAAAATAATATTATTTTGTTATTAGAGTGCAATGTAAGATTCCCAAGATACTCGTTGTTACGTATTGTGTACGCCATCGAGCATAGCGTCCCCTTTAAAGTAATATTAATATTTTTTTCACAAATATGGATAAATATGAAAATTTCATATTATTTATTTACCTAGGGTGTTACAGTATCGGTCTTAATGAGGTACATACCATTTTTACATTATTGTAGTATTATTAATTACGCGAACCGGGGTGCGCGCCAGTGCACCTTGCTGAGGGTCTCGGGAAGCTTCTTATTTGATTAAAATAATTTCATATGATTCATGAAAAATGTCACATCGCGCTTTGGCTTAGTGTTCGGGTTTGAAATAATTAATTAAGGATCTAAAAAGGGTAATAATATATTTAAATAATATTTAAAAGAAAGAACAAAAGGGTAAAAAGAAATTATGAAATAAAATAAAGATGGGGTTAGAGGAAAAATGAAAATAATTAAAATGGGGGATTCCCATTATTAATTATTTTTATTATTTTCTTTTCCATTCATTTGTTTTATATTATATTTTTCTTTTATTTCCTTTTTTCCTTATCTTTTATTTTTCTCTTATTTTACATTTATTTTCGTTTTCTTTCTATTTTATTTTTCTTTTTTCCTCTCCTCTCTCCCTCTCCCAATCATCATGTCGCACCCCTCAAATCAGTCACACCATCCAGTAGCCCTTTTAGAAGGCCACTGCTCCTATGTCCGGCATCTGATTCCTTTTCTATTAGGTGCATAGTAAACCTAGGTAAATCATAACGCTACGCAAGTAAAATCATTCGATGTTGTTGTGTATTATGCGCGTAGTTCGTCGCTGATGATTATTACCCTATTTTGGGGGTTTTCTATAATCATTCATTTTCTTTTGTTTTATATCAAATCAAAGTCTACCATGGATCTTAGAGTCATCTTCAACTACAAGGTATGGTAACTACTCTCTTTTCCTCCATTTTTTTGCGATTAATAAAAAATGCACCATTGTGCCGTTAGTCGGTGCCTTCCGACTCTGTGCAATTTTACACATTTTAATTACTTTAATGGTTATGTTTAATTGTTTAAGACTTAATCATCATAAATTAATTTGTTTGAATGGTTACAAAAATCATGGATACCCCTTTGGGTGTGCCGACATAGTTAGTGTATTTCTCCGTTAGCCGGGTAATTAATTTTATTAGCTGCGGTTATTCCACATCACCTTTTTGTTGTATTTAAATTAAATGAATAGTTTTTTGAATTATTAAAAAAAATTGGACACCCCGTTAGGTGTGCCAACATGATAATTTTATTCTTCCAATAGTAGATATTATTGTTTGATTAATTTCATGTGTTGTGAAGAACTTTTAATTGTAATTAAATTAAATAAATAATTGCATGAACATAAAAATAAATTATAGGATCATTGGAACTTGTTTTTTTGAACTATTTATTATTTAAATATGCATTATCCACTGATTTTTATTTGATATTTATATTTCTTTGCAAGTTGTTGTGTTGTACTATTAAATTTATGCGTTTTGATGCACATGTATATCTGGTCAGTTTTTGTGCTATGAATTTACATTTTGATTATGTCATATCTTCTATTGTGAAAATATTAATTAAATTTAGGGTGAGGAATGAGGTGGTCCTTGTATTAAGGTCCACAATTAGACCCTCCATTCCTGATGGTTACTATTATGTGTCGGGAGGTGGTGTCGTTGGCTTTGCCGGACCGAGACTTCCTTGGACTTTCTAATACTTTTGAGTGATACTGGTTCCAAAAGGGATCATTGGGATGGATCTAATTGCAATGTGGCTAAGCTAACTTCAGATGACAGTCGACCCCTTTTTGAATGATTGGGACAGACTCAGTGTAAAGGCATGCCTCAGGCGATACTTGGTCTTTCGAATGATTCCCTCGGACTAGCTCGGTGGCATTGGATAAATTAACGGATGTTCCGTAGAGATACCTTCTTGATGGGCTCAGACTCCAACTCTCAACTTGAAACTTAAATAAGGATGCACTTAAGGTTTTTTTATTGTTAATAGAGTCTATTGTGAATTGAGATATTTCCAATCATATGTGGAAGTGTTTCTTGCTGACAGTAGACTTGAACCCTATGTTAAAGCACAAGCCTGGGGGATACTTTTTCCTGATTTTACCTTGATTTCTGGGTTTTATATATGTGTGTGTGTGTGTGTGTGTGTGTGTGTGTTTCAGAATTTTTGCTGACAGATGACCTTTCAGACTACCAGATAGGCTAAAGCAGGTGACCAGGAACGGGTGCCATTTGGGACCTAGGCCGACTTGTTTATTTCATTGCACATCAATTAATTTATTTGAAATGGTTATGTAATGGAAAATTGTATTTTTATTCATTCACAAAATGGAATGGTTTAGACACAGTGGGTGTCAACCTACTGGGATTTTATCTCACACCCTTCTCGGGCATCATCGACACCCGAGTTGATTACATGCTCGCAGGTATTGATAAGGGGAAGTGTGATTCTTCTGAAGCAAGTCTGTTCATTACTACATAGGATGGAGACTGGGGAAGAGGACCAGGAATTTCTCGCTAGGCAGTTTCTGCTTGTGTATTTTCTTTTATTTGACTATTTCTTTGTGTTCTATTTTCTAAACTTTCAGTTTTGACTCATATTAGGACAAGACACTATTATGGTGAGTTCCCGCACATTGTTTTTATTATTCAGTTGAATTATATATATTGCTTCTACTATAGTTTATTTATTCACATGCTTCTGCTACTTATTATTTGTTGTTTTTTACTTCATTTGTGATATTAACTGTTACCTATGAGGGCATAATCTCTCCCACATACACAAAAAGGGCCCTCGCTACTAGTCGGCAGCCTCTAGAGTTCAGGGAGATGCGCTTGAGGTTATGTGAGGCACCGGTCCAGCCACCATCTTAGAGGTGATCCGGGTCAGGACGTTACACCTATCAACCTCAAAATGACGCCCAATATAAATTTACTATTTAGACACATAAAGACATAGTAAGAACATGGTAAATGAAATTTAATGGTAGATGGGATCCACATCTTCCATTAGTTGAGTTCTTGTACAACAATAGTTTACATTCGAGTATTCAAATGTCACCCTAAAAATAATTATATGTAATGTAATATGGAACTCCTATTTGTTAGGATGAATATTATAACAACCTTAGATTTTATGAGATATTTTCTTTTTAATTTCATTGATGTCATCTGTTTTACACTACACCGCGATGTGCTTTTATTATACGCAACAATGTATTATCTTGCAGTATATGAAACACTATTATTGGATTGTGTTATACACAATTTCATGTTATTTGGATTGAATTTATTTCACACAAGACTGAGTGTAGTAAATATCTAAATATTAAAACCTAGTTATTATAATTTAATGTATGAGTAGTGTTAATTTCCTTCTGAAAAACTATTTGAATGAAAAATTTCAATAACAATAATAAAATCACACATTATGGATTTTTTTATTAAAATATATGTGTAATATATTCAATGTAATGTTTTAAATTCTACTAATATGTATTTTGGATCTGTTATAAGATCAATTTTAATTATTTGGATAACAGAAGTATTTTTAAAAAAAATATAGTTTTCCTTCCTTTTGATGTAGAACCATTTGTAAATATTATTTTTTACAATTTAATAATTTATATTTTACATAATAAACTTATTATTTAGAAGTGGGGCATTAAAATTTACCTTGTTTGAAATTTTTGTATTTTTCCTAGAAAATCCATATTTTAATGAATAATGAAAATACTGCATTTTAATTCAAATTTTACATTTTTTCAGAATTATATATTTAGATATATTATGAATTTTAATTAGTTTTAATATTTAATTGAAATATTTTCTTATCCTTTAATCCAATTTTTTTCATTGGATGTAATTTCAAATTTTAATTGGACAAAAACCCATGTCAATCTTTTAATAGTTTTTATTTCTTAAAACCCTGCTTTTAGTCTTTGACAACGTGAATTAATATTAAATTAATTTCTTCCAAATCTATATTTTAAATTTGGAAAAATGTATTCCATATTTGGAATTATATTTTTCATATTTTGTAAATAGATTCCTTTTATTTTTGGACTTTATGAATAGTAACTTCATTAACTATTTATATTTACCATGGTTAAAAGGAAAATAAGTTAAATAAGGGTAAAAAATAATAAAATAATAATATATTACTATGCTACAACGTGTCATTATCTTATTTTATGAGTCATAGGAGACCAAAAAAACCATTAGGATGAATTTTTGCATTTGAGAACCACTTGGGTGTGAAAAAGACATGTTATAATAATTAATTTAAAGTATATTGATATATAACATAAACATGTATCTTCTTACTAAAAAAATTAATGGGGGTTATATAATTGAACAATTTGAATATAAATATTAATTATAAAAATAAAAAAAATTCCTACATCATGAATTTTTTTATGTTTTTAGCCACTAAATAAATCTATTTATTTACGACACAATGATGATGCAATGATTAACTTATTTCTGATATATTGAAATAAATGATATTTTTTATAATAAAATAAAAGTAATTTGAACATTTTTATGCGTCCACTAATTTTTATAGTGAGTTTCACATTTGAGAGATGAGATAATTCCTTTGGTTTGAAGGAATCATGCTTTTATGACTTTAGAAAAAATAATTTTACTAAATGGATTCAAAATTGATATAATTGAGTTTTTAAAACAAATACTATTTTATTAAATGATTTAATAGTCATAAAAAAATTGTATTCATAAAAAATACTTATATAATTTGAAAAATGTAATTAATGATCCACAATTAGTTCTCTTGGAATTTTATAGTAATTATAGAAACTGTATATTATGAAAATACAAGAAGACAATGTAAGAGTTAATGTTTTTAAATAATGGTTAAAGCTAATAGTTAATGTAAATTTTGTGACCCAGACATGTATATAACATATTGTATGAGAGGATTTTGAGCTAACATCATCATATACTCTAAATTAATCAATTTCAACCATTATAAACTGAAAATAAATTTATAATAAATTAATATTTCAAGACTTTCCAAAACTGCCCCTCACCTCGCCTCTAAATGGGTACTTCTGTTTCTCTTTTATTCACACCACCAAAGCCATTTGGATCAATAAATAGTTAAACCAATATACTCCAAACATACTTAACTACATCATAGAGGAAAACCTTTTGGAATAAAACCAACATAAGGATTCATTTTGTGCAAATCAAATTGAGACACCCAAAGAACCGATAATCGTTTTATCCCTTCTTTTGAAGATGTTTTCTTCATCTACTTCCTCTTCAAGTGTTTTTTCCATAAAAAATAATAAATTACTCATATAATATATTCTGATATTTTATATGATTACTGTATAACCATATTCCTCCTTTTACCCATCCTCTGAAAAATGATATCACTATGTGTGTGAACTTACGACATACCGTTTCCACGCTATAGTGTAAACTATTTTTCATCGACACAATATTTTGATGGTTATAATAATGAATATAAATGAATTTAATAATAAATAGAACATGATATTATTTCTTTAATATTCATATATGATCCAATTTTATACCATATAACCATCAAGGGATGGTTATCGTCGCTCGTGTATACGTACAAATTATCATCTCCACGACGCGATGAGATTCATTTTTTATGTTAACCATTTAAGAGTAATTAAAAAGATTATATAATAAATAATAATGAAATATATGAAATAATAATTATACTAGATTTATGTATATATGTATATATATATGTCATTTAATTGCATCAATTAAATTCAATGACAAAATATAAACAACATTTATGTGCACGTACGGCCTACCATCTCTATGAACGGTGTATTCCATTTCTATATATATCTATTATATATATTTAAATAGTGAATTTTTATGATATATAAATATTTTTTTACATTATGGATGTAATTAAATCATGATATATGTAATAAGATCAAGAATAGAAAGTCAAAACACGTACGATAAATAAAACAATTATTAACAATAACATTACTTTAACATTGAATTAATAAATGAACAAATAATATAATGTCATAGGTAAATAATATATGATATAATAAATATTATAATGGTACTATTACAAGTTAATAATATGTTTAAACCCACTAAAAATTATTTTTAGACATAGAGGTAATAAATCAGACCTTAGTCCAGGGAAAATATTGCAACCTTATTTTTATTTCGAGATTATTTATACGTAAGTATTTACTGGGATATATTTATCATCCACATTTATGTTTCCTAATTATTTAATATTATTTTTATTCTTACACAATTTTTTAAAGTTAATTTTACTCTTGGGTGAGTTGTTATTAAAAATTAAAGATGTATTCTTTTCTCATTATTCGATTTGATGTATTTTTTGACTTTTCTAGAAATCTTATGAGGGGACTGTTTTTTTAACTTATATGGAATGAATGAGTTTTTTACAGTATCATGAAAACTTTTTTTCTTGAGGCTCCATATAAAATATTTCAACATTATTTTTTACTAAATTCTTTTTTTTTTAAATTGTTTGTAATTTTTAGAAGATATTTTTTTAAAAAATGAAATGATATTTTCCTCAAGAATCATGTTCAAGTATTTTATGAAAATTATTTTCCATCTAATATGACATAGGGTTAGGTTTCTATCACTTTAAATATGTTGATTTTATTTTTTTTACGATGGAATTATTTTCATGAAATCCATTTTTTTATATTTATTATGATGGAATGATGTTTATGAAACCCATTTTATTTAATGGGTTATGCTTTGATGAATGATTTATGTTTTTGTGGAACAAGTAATAATGATTTAATTATGAGTAGTGTGGGGAATATATCTCCCTTTAATTCATTGGATAAATTTTTATATCTAATAGATAGATATGATTGAAATGGAATGTAAATATGGTTCATTAATACATGTCTAGAACGACAAGTAAATCTGGTTTAGTGATACAGGGATGGAATGACATGTAAATCCAGTTCAGTAATATATGGATGGAAGAACATGTAAACATTGTTCAGTAATGGACTTGGTGCACTATGAAAGTTCTGGAATAAATTCCTTGGCTACTATAGAGACCATATTATGTTCTTATTTTTTTCCACAATTCCATGTTTTATGTAAATGTTATTTTATCTTTGTTCGTGTCCATTTATGGTTTATTCCTTAATAACTGCCACAAATTATTTCATGACTCGTGATTTTGACCATAAAAAAATTTATGTTCTTGTTTTTACATTATTATGTTTCTATTTTCTTTTATTTTCATTATGTTTACCATTAATGAGAATTTGAGATAACCCTTTTTGTGTTTTCTTTTCATTAGGATATATGGAATAGTTTTAGTTAGGAAAAATAATGGGGATGGTCTTTATGGGAGATGTTGAAGGTCTTTTACCAAGATAGAAGAATGTGATCATTGTTTCCAAATACAATAAACTAATATATAATTAGGGTTTCTATTTGTGGAATGTATTATGTTTTCTGCAAAAGAAATGTAATTTCTATGTATGTCAATATTGGGTTGTTAGGGTTGGTATCAGAGCAATGGTTTATTAATACTTTTGAAACTCAGATGTGAAAACATTCATTAGATCCCTTGAGATATTTATTAAGATATTTCTAGGTATGTTCTATGTATATGTCATGTATATGTTACAACCCTATGGTATCTATGATGATCATGACTAACCTAGGGTTAAACTGAAGATATTATAGATTGACATATTATATATAATTTACTACAATTATGTGTTTCAAATATATGATATGTATTCTTTACACTTTTATTTATAGTCAAAGCCAATAGATAGAACTATATAGAGTATAGTTAGCCCTTTAATGTTACTGATGAGAAAATTATGAGAATTATGAAAATCAGTCTCCTATTTGGAAACATCATGAAGAGAATCATGATGATGGTATGAGTATTGGTCATACAACTGAGGATAATGAGATTGTAAATGACATGTGAAAGGTATGTTATTTTCTTCATGTATTTTTTACAATAGTACTAAAAATAATGAGGTTGAGACACAATAAAAAATGATTCATAATTTAAGAAAGATGAAGATGATGGATCATGAGTAACAGTTTATGAATAATGTTGGATGATTGAGGTGTATATGTTTCAGAATTAAAATATTTTTCTATATGAATCATCAAATATATAACTATTTTCAATATTTGTTTTTCATTTATTATTTCAAATGTTAGGTTTAATAGTTTTAAGGATCCAAAAATTTGATTTAAGGGTATGGGGATATAGCTAGAGAACACATTATTAATGGAAAGATAACCCTAATGTTAAGATAATGATGTTTGGATAAAGATATATTGAATTTGAATATGTAAATTGGATTATTCTAGTATCTTAGGAACTAATTATGGAGGTTTTGACAAGATGGTTATTCTATCATGGATAATTTATACAGATTTATGGTACATATGGAATATATCCAATATGTTTTGGAAAAATGAAACATTAATGTTTTCAATAAGGATTTTTGATCATTTAGGTTATTATTGTGGCTCAAGAGAATACATAATGGAGGTATTCATATTTTTTTAATGTTTCCAACTATAGATATCTTATGATATGTGGGGGATACAAGTAAATAAAATTTTTTGAACATTTTTCTATAGTTTTGGATTTTCATCTTTTACATGGATTGTATATTTATCAAATTTTTTGAAAGTTTAAGTGAAACATCAGATGATGTTAGTAAGAATAAAGTATTATATTACAACATATGGACTTATGCATATTTGATAACAGTTGAAATACTTTTTTTGAAAAAATTCAGATGAAATAAAATATCATTTAATATATAGATCATATAATGTGATACAACTTCAATAATGACAAATAAACATCATTTCATTGAATAAGAGATGAAAATAAAATTGGTGAAGGTACGACCAATGTCGAGTTTATAGAGAAATAAATTGTGTATTTTTTCTCAAATTATTTAACATTAGGATAAGGATATTGAAAACAAAAAAATATATCTTAGTACCTTCTTATTCGATGAATCAGATGGTCCCTCATATTATCACAGATTTAAGGATTTTTGGTTGTTAACGTTATCCTAACAATTTCTCTTTCACTCTCTATTAGAACATGATGGTTATATTTTTCTTTCATATCCATGGTTTAGCATCAAAACTATGTTATCTATATGGAAACCTAGAGAAGATTTACTATGGGTAACTATTATGTTTCAATCCTTAGTTTTTAAAATGAAGTTTTAGTACTCCTTTTTAGGATGTTGGGTTTTATGAAAGAATCATTAATGTAGAATACATTTTATAACCCTGACAAATTTCGAGGGTGAAATTCATTTAAATGTGGTATAATGTAACTCACTAGGATTTTATGAGATATATTCCTTTTAATTTTTTTATGTCTTGTGTTTTATGCTACACCAATATTAGAATGCATTATAAGAAAAACCATATATGTTTGTTGTAAAAAATGCTATTATGGGCTTCTGTAACACAAAAATTCATGTTCTTGGGATATAATTCATTTCACACTAGATGAATTTTTCAGGATAACTAAATATTATAACCTAGTCCTTATAATGGAATGTATAAATTGTATTAACTTCCTTCGTAAATTATTTTGAATTAAAAAAGTTTATAAAAATAATAAAATCACTATCTATGATTTTTATTATTGAGATATATATTAAATATATTCAATTAAATTTTTTAAATTATTCAAATATGTTTTTTTGGTATTATATAAGAACCAATTTAATGTTTTAGATAAAATAATTATTTAAAAAAAAATACTTTTTTACCACCTTTTAATGGAGAACCCTTTTTAAATATAGTTTTGAAAATTTTATACGTTCTATGTGACATAATAAACTTTTTATTTGGGTAATGGATTTATAAATTTACCTTGATTGAAATTTTTCTATTTTTCAAATGAAATTCATATTTTAATAAATACTAAAAATTCTTCATTTTATTTAAAAACTTCCTTTCTTAATGATCTATATATATAGATATGTTATATATTTAATTGGATTTAAAGAGTAATTTTAATATTTTTTATCATTTAATCCAATATTGTTCACTGGAAGTAATTTTAAATTTAAATGTGATATAAAAACATGTCAATTTAATGATAGTTCTTACTTTTTAAAACCCACTTTTTTGTTTTGACAAACAAAATTAATTTGAAACTAATTTCAACCATTTTTTTGTTTGGAATTTAGAAAATTGGATTCCATATTTGGAATTAGAGGTTTCAAATTCTACAAATGGTTACTTTTACTTTTGAACATTATTAATTGTAACTTAAGTAATTATTTTTATTTACCACAGTTAAAGGGTAAACTGGGTAAATATGGGTAACAAATAATATTATAAAAATATAAAAACATTTTGACACATGTCCTAATCTTATTGAATGAGACCTAAGCGAACAGAAAAACCCTTAGGGTGATTTTTTGGCTTTTGAGAACCACTTTGGATTGAAAATTACATGTTATAATAAGTAATTTAAAGTATAGGTAATATTAACATAAACATGTATATTTTTACTAAAACAATATTAATGTGGGGTTATATAATTGATATATTTGACTATAAATAATCATTTTAAAGATAAAAATATTTCATAGATCATGGAATTTTATTTAAAATTTATAGATACTATATAAATAAATTTATTTATGACACAATGATTATGTATTGATTACCTATTTAATGTAAAATTCAAATAAATGATATTATAAAAACATCAATAAATGAATATGGAACATTTTGACTCGATAGAAAAAAAATTTAGATTCTATTTACATGTTAGGGATGATTTAAAGTATTTTTATTAAAGGAATCATGTTTTTATGACTAAAAAATCATTTACTAAATATTGTCAAAATTGACATAAATCTGTTTTTAAAAGAAATAATATTTTATTAATTGATATAATAGTCCAAAAAATCAAAGAGTCAGAAAACTGACATATATAATCTTAAAAATGTAATGTATGGTTTACTTGGGGTTCTCTTATCATTTTATATTAATTATAGTTACCATATAATACATAAATACAAGAATACAAAGTAAGAGTTATTGTTTTTAACTAAGGGTTAATGTTAATAGATAAGGTTAATTTTGTGACCGAAACTTGTCTGCAGCATATTGGTTGAGATTATTTCTACCTATCATTATATTATCCTATAAATTAATCAATTTGGATCCATTATAAATAGAAAAAAAATATAATAAATTAATGTTTCCAACCATTCCTAAAGTGCCCCTCATCTATCTTATAAAAGGGCACATTCCTTATATTTTATTCATACCTAAAATGACCTTTGACTTTGAAAAACAATCACAAATACCCCTCAAAATATGTCACCCTTTGGTATGAAACCCAACTTAAGGAGTCCTTTGGGCCAAATCAAAACGATACTCCCAAAGAAGAAGAAATCATTTTATCCCTTCTTTCAAGTTTCATTTATTCTTCAACATTCTATTAATAAGACGTTACCATACAAAAATAATTACTACATGATATAATATAAAATTATATGTATTCATGATTATGTTATTAACATATTTCTCCTTTTCCCATCATATGAAAATCAATGTCACCATGCGTGCGTACATACGGCTTACCGTCTCCACACTATGGTGTAAAATATTTTTCACCTACATATTATTTTGAAAAGTATAATGATGAATAAAAATGAATTGAATAATACATATAACAAGATATAATTTCTATAAAATTGATATTCCACAAATTATATATGATTTAACCATCAAGGGAATGATATCATTGCTCGTGCGTACATACGGCTTACCGTCTCCATGATGCGATTAGATTCATTTTCAACATTAAACATCAAAAAATGATTATAAAGTATATATAAATATAATCATGAAAAATATGACCTAATAATTATAATGTAATTATTTTTGTATATATACATGTCATTTACATTCTTCTATTCAATTTAATAAGAAAAAAATAACATTCATGCGTACGTATGGTCAACCATCTCCATGAACGGTGTATTTTATTTCATTTATCTATCAATTATATATATTTATATACTGGATAGTTATGATATATAAATCATGATTTACATTCTGGATATAGTTAAATTATGATCATAGTAATAAGATCATGAAAAATAAGTCAAAACCTGTATGATATATAAAATGATTATTACACAAAACATTTCATTTACATGGAATTGAAAAATGAACAGGTAATATAAAGTCATAAATAAATCATATATGTTATCATAAATTTTATTATGGTTCT
This sequence comes from Viscum album, assembly GCA_963277665.1. Lineage (NCBI taxonomy): Eukaryota > Viridiplantae > Streptophyta > Magnoliopsida > Santalales > Viscaceae > Viscum > Viscum album. The sequence continues at coordinate 114,116,962 of OY728121.1, forward strand.
ACTAAAATTTAATAATATTTTTAACCCACTATATTTATGTTTTAGACACATATGGATGAAATTGGGAACTATGGTAGAGGACAATACTGTAATTTTATTTTTATCCGAGATTGTTTATACGTAAGTATTTACTAAGATATTTTTAACATCCACTCTCATAATTCTTATTTATGTAAAATTATTTATATTCTTATACAATTTTTTGATATTAATTTTACCATTTGGAGAATTTTTATTTGGCGGTATAAAATAAATCTTATTTTTTTATTTGATTTTAGGAACTTTTTTACCTTTCTTGAAAAAGTATGAGGAGAATATATATTTTAACTTATACAGAATGAATGTATTTTTACGGTTTCATGACACCATACGTCAACAAATATTCCTCTATATTATTTCAAGTTTACATTAAAATAAATTATTTTCTATTACAATTTGTTGTCATTTTGAAAAAAAATGAAAAAGAAATGATATTTTCCTCAAGAATTTAGGACGAGTGTTTTATCAAAACTATTTTTCATCTATGATGACATTGAGTTATGTTTCTATACCTATTATTAATTTTATTTTATTGTGTTTATGATGGAATTATTTTTATGAAATATATTTATTTTATATGGATTATGATGGAATGATGTTTAAGAAACCCATTTTATTTCATGATTTATTCTATGATAAATGATTCATCTTTATATGGAACATGTAAGAATGATTTTATTATGGGATGGGTTGGAACTATATCTACCTCCAATCTATTAAGAAAAGATTTATATCGAATGAGATAGACATGACTAAAATAATATTTAAACCTGGTTCAGTATTATAGGGCTTGAATGAAAAGTAAATCTAGTTCAGTAATATAGGGCTAGAACGACATGTAAATCTGAATCACTAATGCATCGATGGAAAGACAAGTAAAAATAGTTCTGTAATGGACTTTGGCCACTATGATGTTCTCTAAGATATTCCTTGGATATAATTAAAAAAAATATTATGTGCTTTTTTTCCACAATTCCATATTTTATATTAATTTTATTTTTTCCTATTTTTTGTTCATTTATGATTTATGACTTACGATAAACAAGACATATTTCATGAGTCACGATTTTGACCATCAAAATTTATGTTCATGTTTTTACATTGTTATGTTTTTGTTTTGTTTTATTTTATTCATATTTATCCTTAATAAGAATTTTATCGCACATTTTTTATATTTTCTTTTATCTAGGATACAATGAATGGTTTTTGGTGGGAAAACTAATGTGAAAGATCTTTATGGGAGATGTTGAAGATCATTAAATAATATAGAATAATGTGTTTAGTGTTTCTAAAGATACTAAACAAATTTGGTTTTCAAGATTCTATTTGTGAAACTTATTATGTATTCTGAAAATTAAATGTATTTTCCATGTAAGTAAAACATGGTTCAATATAAATATAGTGACAGAAAGTATCTTGGTCAGGATACTATGTGAGAGATTATAGAAAAGTTTCATGCTATCCAATAAAATATATAGGCTTCTCAAGGTCGACAGAAGAGTTATACTGAAAACAATTAAAGGGATATTGACATTGATTATAGAGACAAATTCTTCTTTTGAATTTCTCCTTTGAAGAGAGTCATGTGGTTTCGGAAAAAATGGAATTTCATCCCCAGGTACATTGGGCCCTATGAAATCCTTGATTTCAAAGGAGGAATGGCATGTCATATTTCAATTCCTTGAAATCTAGCTAATGTACAAGATATTTTCCATCTATCTATCTAGAAAAATTAATACCTAAGCTTCCAAATATATAGAATTTTGAGGTGGTACAAATAGAATATGAACTCTCTTATGGGGAAAAATAAGTGGAGATCTTAGACCATAGAGATAAGGTTCTATGCAATAAGAAGTTCCACCTTATTATGGTGTTACAGAACAAAACAAATATAAATAATAAATTTAGGAACTGGAAGAAAAAATTAGGAATTAGTTGAAAAATCTCTTCTCAATGAAAATAAATTTTTGGGGAAATTTTTTTTAAGGGGCGGAAGAATGTAACAACCCATACATTTTTAATGATAAATTTTTCTATAAAAGTTTTCTTATATTATTTTTTACCAAAAAAATATTTCCCTATAAAAATTAAGTGAGTATAATTGAAATGTTACCTTTGTGATTTTAATGTTATATTATTTTTGGTCAATATTACTATTGTAATCAACACTGTTAATAATTATTTTAATGTTATTATTGGAATTACAAATATAAATGATAATAGGTAATTAATATAGAACCAAGATTCGATGACCTCATCTAGTAAATTCATGTAATATGAATCCCATTAGTCATAATTTTACAGGTAGGTATCTTCTTTGGGCTTCACTCTTGACCAATCTCATGCTGATCTTTAACAAGTTAATCTTGAACAAAATCTTTTATGGGTGATATTCAAGTTAGCGGAGATTACCACTTGAGCAATGTCAGCCGACATGCACCATGAGTCTGTCACTTTCTCAAACCTCACCCTTAGGTCATATGTTGGTGTTATAAGTTGTTATGTGTCATGGAAGTAGTTATTTAAATGTAATCCTTTTACAAAAATATTTTCATCCTTTATAGTTTAAAATAGTTTTACTTAAAAATTAAGATGGGATTTGATAAACTGATTTCTCGAGTAAACATTGTACTTATTAGTGACATATAAATTATTATATTATACTATGGTTTGATAATTAATTGTCATTATAATGAAATCGTATTATCAAAACACTATTATTTAATTAAAAATTATCAAATAACAATTTTTTCAAGTGTCAAAAAAATTTACAATGAATTTTTTATATGTTGTTATTTTGTATAAATTAGTATTATGCTATTTTAATGTAAATTATATCATATTTAGATATTTATTATTATATAATAAATTTCATTTTTTAAAATTATAATGTTGAAATTTGGTTATGAATAATTTTAATATAATTTTAATAAATGTATAATTTTTCGTGAATAGTACAAATATAGTTTGAGTTTTTTGGAATGTTTAATGACTCATAATGATGTAATAATTAATATAAAATCCTGGTGGACTATTATGGATTAATATATTATAATATTTGTCCCATGTGGACAATTCCATGTAATAATACAGTGCAAAATTCCTTGGTTGTTAAAATACAACTACTGAGATGTCCAAAGAAATTTATAAAAAACATCATCACCTTTTCAATATAAACACCCTCATTTATCCATTATATTTCAATCCAAATTTATATTCCAATAATCTATGATATTATTAACTCTATAGAAGTCCTCTCAAGGTGTAATAAATCCCCACATTTTAGATCTTCGAGTTTTATTTTTCACACTTCAAGGTAAAGGAAATCTATAAATTACTTTTCCTTTTGTGTTATTTTTTGTGGTATATCATTTAAATTTACTTACTATATTATTCGGTAAATTTTTCTATCCCTTTACTTTATTTACAGTATTTTATAAATGAGGGAATATATTTTCCTCCCTTTTTAAAGTTTTTAAACCATATTTCATTCCTGTTATGCTATATGATATTCATATAAAAATTTCTCTATTTTTTTCAAGAAATAATTTTATTTTCATTTTTGAATACCTAAAATTATTACTACTATAGGGGTATTAACATATATGTCATAATTTTCTATTTTATTCTGGGATTAACATACATGAGTCCTTTCTTCATTTTTTATAGGATTAAAAAGACAATTGGATCATGTTTTAAGAAGTTTCTAAAACATAAGGATTATGAAATGAAACTCATTTCGTTTATTCTCCATGGGTTATTTATGAATTGTTTTATTATGATATTTTTCAATAAAATTAATTAATAAATATGAACTGTGTTCCATGATAGTACTCCAATGAATTGGGTAAAATATTTAATCTCTTGAGATGACATGTTTTATAATAAATTAGTGAATAACCTTGGTAATGTTTCTGACACCTCGGTGATAAAACATGGTGATATATTTATGAATGAGTCAATTAAATTTTGTAGACACATTTCCATGTTATGAATCATGTTATTTTTATTATTATGTTCCTTCTTTTCCATATATAATTCTATTATGTATTTCCTCAAGTTCTAAGTGATACCCCTCAAGATCATAATTAAAATATTTCCCTTGATTCCACAACCAGGACTTATGCTCACCATTTATATTTATGTATGTCCCCAGTTTATAAGATTAAATAAATGTACATATGATGAAATTTTATGAATCCTTTCAAGTGGAATAAGGGTATTTTTTTAATTTATAATGTATTATGTGCCTTATTTCCAAGACACTAATCATCAACAGATCATCTATTTGTAAAATGTAATGAAAAGTTATGTAAATAAAAGGATGTCAAAAAAGAGGTATAAAATATTTATAAAAGAATAAATATCATCGGAGAGGGATATTTATCCATTTTCATCCCCACTATTTGAAATTCCACTAATGAGAAGACATTCATGAATTGGTGACTTTTCTACCTAAATTATTGTGAGAATATATTACATTGTGAAAATGATAAAAACATATCCTTATCCTATTTCACCTATAAATGTGAATTTAATATGAGACGCATATGTTTCTAGTTATCATGTAACTCCTTTAACATATATGAATGAAATATCAACATTGACCATCATCTAAAAAAATCTTATTTATGATTGTATAATAATAGTAATGACAAAATATTTGAGCCTATTTGATCCAACACCTCATTCTGAGATTAAAATATATCCATGATGTTATATTTCATTAAATGTTATTACTAACAGTGAATTTAAATTTCTCACTGAAATTGTATTACCTCTAACACATGATAATATAATTAATTATATTACTTCTCAACTATGGTTTGGGTACTTTCTCTCATGTGGATGTAATTAGTGAATAAAATACAACAAAACATGATCATTTATTTATAATAACATGACCCACACACTTACTCAATTATCTTCAAGAAATGAAATAAATATTTTAATGTTAAAAAAATAAAATTTTTCGTCCATCATTATAAAATCTCTTGAAATACTTATTGTAGTTTAGAATTACATATAAATTTCATACCATTATGGGTAAAATATGTTAATGAAACCATAAACAGAAAGAAATAATTTTTAAATACATTACCATATTATACTAAAGATAAGTGAGTCTGAATCCCAGTGAAAGTGTTTGGAATATCTATTGAAATAAATTATTAAACCTGCTAAGGATTAACCGTTATACTGTTCCTAGAAACCACATGTCCAAATTGTATTACATATTTTGTCAAATCATTACACATGGAAACATACTATAAAAGTAGTGATGTTGAATAATTCCTAACACTAATCTCAAATGATTCCCTTTCTCTCCATCCAACATAGAAGAACCAAAAAATTTTATCTTCACTTACATAATTTAATGTTATGATATCGATAGTAAATATAATTTATATGTTACAAAATAACAATAGGTTAATTTTTGAGAAGAACTAACATTACGACAAATTAAAAATTTTAACATCCATGGAATTCAAAGTTGAAAATATCAAATTCTTTGAACATGAGATGGGGGCACAAAAATAAAAGATTTATTTTTAAAAAAAACACATTCATTTTACTTGATTGAAATGGTCATAAATATGGGTCATGGGATGTTTATTAATAATGGGTAGTAAATGTTCATTCTAATAGTCAATAAAAAATAGAAAAAAATTATTATATTTATTCATAATTAGTGTATGTGTTGTCCAAAGGGAGAAAGTAGGATGAATACTCTATTTACTATTAAGATCATACATCATAATATTCTAATATTTCAATTTTATAGGATCAATTTGATAATTTTGTCGGCATTTAAGACACAAACATTGAATGATATAGATAGTGAATTATAATCTATACCTCAAAAATAATATAGAACATTATTAGGGTATACCTAGGAAAATTTCAAACAAGTGGGAGAATTTCATTCCTTAAATTCACTTCACCAACATATAGTATAATATATGAAATCTTATAAAATTATTATTTGATCATAATAAGTGGATTTTCCGCTCAAATTTCTTCATGGATATCGTTATCTTAGGGTAAAATATGAATTCCTTCCAATAAAATTCATGGCTAGCCCTTGGTGGTAATAATCAATAAAATAATAGGAATTGATACCACAATAAATTCCTAGGATTATGTCAAAGAGATAAATATAAAATAAAAGAAAATAATTGTATTTATTAAATTCATAAATTGAAATAAGAGGTAAGGGATGTCTAAAACATCACTCCTTATTTCATATAGGTATAAATGAAAAGATCCCAACCCTAGTAGCCCAGATTCTCGGGTTAATTTATTACCTTTCATATGATATAAGGAGTATCATTCAAATGGAAATTATAGTTTAGTATTCCTAGAAATGAGATAAATAATTGAATCTTTCATTATATTTGACAACGTGAAATACAATATTAAAATTCTTATGAAAATACAATTAATCTACTAGCATGTCACTGAATATCAAGCAAAATAAACTTCTCATCATCACAGGGGAAAGTAATAAATAAGAAATATGTGAGCTCAAATGTTCATTAAGGGTTAAATACAATGGAATATATCATGAATAAATAATAATAAACAACATTTTATCTAATGTAACTTCAAACACATTCCACATATATAACTACTTGAGAAAAATATGGAAGGAATAAATGATTATCAATTAATTCCATATAAACAATCATTTGATCATGGAAACATAACCATGAATATTCTAAAAATTTAATAACCACATGAAGGTAAATAATTAATATAACAATGATAATGTTCATAATGTTGAATATCTGAAACATACTATCAATTATTTCGTCCATGAATGTTACATCATCAAGGTTTAATGTTAAGAATCTTATAAATGGGTAAGGGCTTGGAGAAAACAATGTTGATTTTGTCTCATGAGACATACCGATATCATAGTGGGTTATAGAAGGAACTTTCCATAATATTATATGTAATGAATAAGAAAATTCCATTTAAATTTTTTTGATTATATGTAATTTTACGAGTCCAAGGAAATTGACGGCGCTTGATTTTGAGCCCCGGTGTACCCGGAATGAATTTGTGAACTTTTTTTAAGTACATTCGTTAAATGTGCGAGTGGATTTTTTTAAATTTTGAACTAGTGCTCAGAATTGAAATATGAGGTATCGTTGAACTCACTGCACCGATTTTCGCTTAAAGATATTTTCACCTCGACCATAGTAGGTCGAGGGTAGAAGAAAGTTTTTCAGTTTATTGTGGAATAAGAAAAAATAAAATATTTAACATTATATTTTTCTTTTGAAACACCTATTTTAAGTTATGGGGTAGTGACCACCCAAACTAGAAAACCCATATTTTGAAATCTAGTGGTGGGGACCACCGAAACCCCACATTAATGTGGGGAAGTCCCATAGAATCCTCCCTTTTAATTGTGCCAACACAATACTATTAATTGTTTCATTTGATTGTTCTAACTATAATTTTGTAAATGTAAATTAAATTGATAAACCTATTTTAATTTGTTGGATCTTCATTTCATTGGGGAAATCATTGATGAAAGGGAGGCTTGGGGAGAACTTTGGGGAAACTCTTTCTCCAATTAAGAATGCCCTCCCCAATGAAGAACATACTTACACATCATGAATGAGGATGACACATGAGCCCGACTTCGGAAGTGTAATGTGGAAGCGACGATCATTGGTACCCTCACCACCTTCACTGACTTCTTCTTGTAACACCTCTAATGATAAATCAAGGTAGGGTTTATTGTTTTTTATATTCCCTTTCTCTGTTCTTGTCGTTCTTCATGATTCATGAACATTTAAGCTACTTGATACAGTTCTAACGTCGAGGGTGTGGTCCAAAAAAACATGGCCTAACCTCTCCACATCCTATGTGAATTTTTGGTGTCCTTGAATCATTGGTGACGTCCTGAGGCGAGAGCGGAAATTTTCAGAATGATGATCGGGCCACCGGGGCACACCGGGTGACCCGAAGAACGTCGCTGGTGACCGCGTTGGGGACCGACACCAAAGAGATCAGGAGTGGTGGCTGACACTCCATCCAGCTGCGACGAAGAAGACAGATTGATCGTGCTACCGAAGAAGGGCCACAGTGGAGCAAGGGTGGCTTTCGGCCGCATTAAGTGGAGAAGGCAGCATGCGTCTGTGTTGTCGGGCGTACAAGAGTTGTGTCCATGTGCCGAAGCGGTGAGGCGAGAGTGTCCGGCTCATTGTCGGCCACCGGTGATGAACCCAGTGGTCCAGGACGGACCAAGTAGGCTCGAGCCAGGTCGGGCCAAGTTAGTCTAGGTTGGACCGGAAGAGGATCAACTTCGACCCTTTTCGTTCTTTTGGACATACCTTGAGGTACGAGCATCTGTATGAGGAACCGTCCATGGCTCTCGAATCCTTGGATTGAGAAGGTTCTTTTGGTATACCCCACATGAATTTTGGATATAGTTGGTGTACGACAGGGTTGGATCAAACACGAATTCAACACGGCCCTTGGGACTAAAAATCCAATAACTTACAGATCGGGCATCCGATTGACACGTTGTTTGTCTCGTTGAGACCCTTTTTATGTGGTTTTCATTTGAGATACTTCGTTGTGTTAATTAATGGTTATTGGAGTATATACATGTGTATTGAGGATAGGAACCTCCTGAAATCAAGTGAGCTTAGTGCCAGAACCCTATAGCTGGCTGTAACATGAGAAAGGGATCCTATGTGGGTATATGCCTTTAGAACCTACGTGGGTATCTGTTTTGGGATCCTACGTGGTTCTGTGTTCCAGTATCCTTCTTGGATCCACTCTATAAATACACATGGGACTACTCTAGGATCCTACATGGGTCTGTTGTACTAGGATCCTATGTGGTTCGGATGATCTAAGATCCTACATGGGTCTAATTATTTAGGATCCTACGTGGGTTTGCCTCTTAATAGAGTAAGATGATTTAGTAGTTACATCTAATAATATTTTCTATCAAACCTATGTTATACCTGGTGTGAGCTAATTCATTTCCTTTTAGGTATTCTTCTATGTGGTGTATCATTGTTGTACTTATCTTCACGGTGATACCTTTTTGGTAATTCTCTGTGTGTTGTACCTTTGTTGTAATTACATTCCTAGTGACACCTTTTTTGTTTTTTTCTGTGTGGAGTTACTATTGTGGAACTTACCTTTATGGTGTTACCTTCATGGTATTCCTTCCATTGTGGAATATTTGAGATTTGTTCTTTTGAGTTGAACCATGTGTTTCCTCATGAATGAGATGGGTATACTTGATAACATAGGTATATGTATGGAAATATTACTATGTAGGGTTGTCAGTTGTTTCCATGGTTTTTTGTTTATCATTTTAGGATTTTGTGAGACCTTTGAGGGTCTTGGAGTCCCTAATCAGTATTATTATACTCACCCCTCCACAGGCTAAGACCAAACCTTGTTGTGTTTGGCGCAGACAATGGACATCGCTAATGAAGGAAGAGGGCACCAGAACTGGAGGTTGCTCAGTGGTGGACCTTTGACCAGGCATACCTAAGAGATGGTCGTTCAAGAGCTTTAAATACCCTTCAGGTAGGATCCTTGGTGGGTGTTCATAGGAGCTTTCCAGTTTTCTTGTACTTTCTAGTTGGGCTTGTATTATGGCCCCTTTTACATATTGTAAAAACTCTTTTTATAATAAATATTACTTGTGTTCGAATTTTTTTGTGTGCTTGGATGAGTGTGTTTATAGGATATACAGGAAATGTATTCCCGGTTTTAGGGAATACGCCTTTCAGTGATAGTCGCTAGTCCCTTTCCTATAGAAAAAGGGGTTGGGTAGTCACTACATGGGCCTTGGGGGATGGGTCATGAAAAATTGGTGTATGAGGGGTCTGTTCTTCAGTAGAACATTGGACTATGATCATTTTAATGGAAATAGTGTTAAGTGTAGTGATTGTGGATATTAGTTTAGGGAATCCAGTGTTGATGCGTCGACCGACATTTCCATACACCTGGTCCCTCCGTAATGATTTCTGACTCAATGCAAGAAAAAATCGATTGCTTGTGTGTTTCGAAACGTTTTCTTTGTGATATCTTTGACTCAACTCACCAGGTATAACTTATTGATTTTGGCGCACTTGTTTCTTTTCAGGATGCCCCCACGCAGGCAACTATCTAGAGTTATGGGTATAGTACATGATGATATCCCACCGAGCGACGAGTCCTCGGTGCTGGGCCCTTTATCAGTTGGGGTACCAGCAAAGGCACCAGTGGTACCAATACCAATTAGGCCACTAATGCCATCATCCCCAGCAGCAGAGGGTGCACGCCACTTGAGTGCGTTGCACAAGTTCTAGTTCCATAGGCCACCCAGGTTCTGGCGTGAGATGGAACCATAGGTGGCTGAGGATTGGATGGAGGCCGTGGTGACATTCTTCTAACTGGTATGGACACCAGCTTATCTCATGGTGATCCTTGCCACCAGTCTTCTATAGGAATTAGTAGGAATATGGTGGATCTTGATGATCAAGGTTCACAATGGGGTGACTTTTCTCTGGGTAGACTTTGATAGCCTATTTCGGGAAGAGTTTTTCCCAGCGACCCTTTGCGCAGTGCTCATATAAGAGCTTCATCACCTACAACAAGGAAGCTTGACTATGGCTCATTACATTGTAAGGTTGAATGACCACTCATGCTACTCCATTAATATGTTGCAAGATCCATTCTTCAGGGCTCGGACATTTGAGCAGCGAATCATACGGGATATCATGGTTTTGATGATTTATATCAGCATCCCGACGTAGGCAGGGGTATTTGAGAGATCCCTCATAGTGGATAGTTTTCTTGCTGAGAAGACACCAGCAGTGAGACCCACCATCGGTCATCACATAGCGGACTCTTCTATAGCTAGCAGTAGACAGATGTCACAAAAGTCCAAGAGGACCATACCAACAGGTGGACGACCATGGGATTTAGGGTCGATTGTACATGGCACCAGAGACAGAGCCAGTCATGCGATGAGCAAGTAGTTTCTTGCATGCGGGGGGAGGGTCACATGGCTCGTGACTGCCCGACCCGCCGTACGGAGGATCGGAAGATGGTCGAAGGACTGCCCTGTCAGAGACAGAGGTTTGACTGAGGAGGCTTGCAGGGAGAAAGAGGACATGGTAGTGGAGTCGACCGTGTAGCTGGCGGTGGGAAACGATTGTTTTTTCCACTACGACCAGGTGGTCCACCCCGACCAAAAGGAGCAGGTGGACAAGGGCGAGCTCAGCTTTAAGAAGCTGAGGCCTAAGACCATGGTGTTCTGGAGATGATATGAGGCACAATTTGTGTCTACTCTGTAACACCCTGATATTTTATGAGATATATTATTTTTTAATTTCTTTGATGTCTTCTATTATACACTACACCAAGATTAGCTTGTACTATACGGAACAATGTATTAGCTTGCAGTATACACAACACTAATCTTGGATTGTGTTACACACAATTTCAAGTTCATTTGATAGTAGTTATTCTACGCAACATTGAGTGTGTGGATATATATAAATATATATATATTCAGAGTATAAATGATATATGGTTGGATTCTGTTATATGCAACAACAAATGAGTCTTTCACTACATGAAACCCTGACTTGGCTTACGTTACACGCAATAGCGACCTTCCTCGATAGCGTGTGTTGTACGCAATACCAGGTTTCACTAAACAACGATATATTATTATAATATTAATATTAACTAGCCGTTATGAATATTATTAACTAAATTTTAAATTTTATAACATTATTATTCATCTTACACATTTTCTATAACATGGTATAAGAACAAAATAAATTTTTCAGGTAAAATAAGTATTTTTCAAAAATTCCAGTTTTGCCGCCTTTTGATGGTGCAACCACTTTAAATCTATTTTTTGAGATGTTTATAAGTTCAATTTGAAAAAATTAAATTCTTCTTTGAAATAATGATATTAAAATTTACTTTGGATAAATGTTTCAGATTATTCTGATAACATTCATATTTTAACGAATAGTAAAAACACGCTATATTTTAATTAAAAACAACTTTTTTCATCATAATAATTTATATGGATAAATTATAATATTGGATGTTTTTAAAGTATAAATAGAATATATTTTTACCATTTAATATAATGTATGTCATTATAATTTATTATACATTGAATTCATAGGTAAAATCATTTCAATCTTTTGCAATGTTTTAACATTTATAACTCGTTTTCTTAATAGCTGGATTAATTTTAAATTAATTTCTACAACTCCTATGTTTTGAATTTTGAAAAATGGATTCCATATTTGGAATCATAAGGTCCAAATTATTTTAATAGGCTAATTTTTATTTTTGGGCACTATGTATAGTAACTACGGTAATTTTTATTTACTTTGGTTAAAGATAAATCAGGTAATTAAGGGTAAACCAAAGATTATAAAATTACACTAACACATGCCAAAATTATATTGTATGACTATAAGTCTACCCATATCACCTAAGTGTCGGATTAGATTCATTTTATAGACTTTTGACGATGAAACTAATTTAATTATTATTAAAACCAAAGAAAGTGACAACATTTTACTCTCTTAAATCTTATAAGTATAATAATTTTAATTTATTGATAAACTTTATGAAACTTCGCACATGAATAGTCTACAGAAATATAACAAAATTATATACACCATGAGAATTTATTTAGAATTTTTATGGATTAAATAATTGTCATTAATGGTGACACAATAGTGATGCAGAAATTATTTATTTATTTGAAAATCAATAATATAGTTTTTATTAAAATAACAATACCTATCAAAAGGGTCATAAACTTGAAAAAACATTATTGGACGACTATATATATACCCTAAGAATCCAATGGTGGATTTTTGGACCTTTTGGAGCCTTATAAAACCTATTATGTCATTTATATTATTTTATTGTAAATGATGCCAAGATGTCACCTTCATAATTTAATAAATATAAAAATTTATATGTTGTGATTTTAAGATGATAAATTCAAGTAAGAATATTATTATGAAAGGTATTATATTTATATTTATCATAGTATTTTATTTTAAATTTTTATGCCACATATATTTATATTAAATAATTATAGAAAAATGTTGTAGTAATTATTTTATTAAGAGATATACCAAATAAAAGGTTTTAAAAATATTAAAATAAATATTATATGAACTACTTTAATGTTCTCCAATAATTTAAAAGATAAATATGACATGTTATGAATCTATTAATGCTTTTAGTTAGAACATATATTCTGTGAGAATTTTATTTACATTCAAATAAATGAATAGTGTCAAATTGACACTATTGTTATTTTATAAAAATAACATAATATGAAATTGATTAAAAATTACAAAAATATTTAAAATTAATAAATTAAAATTTATATTGTCCAAAATGTCATAAATTATCCAATTATGGATAATTTACAACACATAAGTAATTATTTATAACAATTTAAAATTTAAAATCTTATCACCACAAAGAAAATTAAATAGATTAAATAAGGATAAATCAAGTTGATAATGTTTAATGAATTTCAAAACATGTATAATTTTTATTGGATGATGATATTAAAACCCTATCTCATGTAATATTTGGATTTGAGAGATTTTTTGTGGTTTTTAAGTTGGGTTGGAATTTATTATAAATTAATATTTCTTATAATTCCAATGGTGCCCCTCTCCTCCCTTATAAAAGGTCACCTCCTCCCTCTCCTCCTCACACCATTTTGAGGGTTGAAGCTCGGCCAACCTCTGACAATTTCACTTCCCCACTTCCCAAGAAACCTTATATAGGTACTGGTCTTCTCAAAAGACCAACTCTAGTGCCCTAAGAGGAAGTTCAAAGGAGGTACTTCGAGAAAGAGGTAATACCTTCTACCGATTCATTCATGTTTCTTTCTTCTTATAATTGCTCTTCATTAGTGGTTTCATTATGAAGTAATAACATTAGTATACCTCATATACTGATACGTTATTATTAATATTAAACAACACTATTTCACCTTCTATCCATCCTAAGGAAAACAAAATCACCGCGCATGCGTACGTACGGAATACCCTCTCCACGCCGTGGTGTAATCTCTTTTTAAACCACCTCCTTACATGGATGGGTATAATGGTGTAAATTATAACTAAATATGATTATTATAACATCATACTAATTCTAGTATATTATATCATTCACTCCAATTCCATTCAATAAATATGGTAATGATATCATCGCCCGTGCGTACGTACGGATTACCGTCTCCACGACGTGATGAGATTCATTTTCAATGTTAATAATTAAAGAATGATTATAAAGTATATATAATAAGTAATAAAGAAATATATGACATAGTAATGATTCTATATTTATGTATATATAAATGTATTTCATCTACTTAATTCCTTTCAATTCAATAATGAAACGAAAACAGCGCTCATGCATACATACGGCCTACCATCTCCATGAATGGTGTATTTCTTTCCATTTATCAATCTATTATATATATGCATATTCCTAATATATATTATATATAAAGCATTTTTTATATTCTGGAATTATTTAATCATGATCTAAGTAATCATATGAATAATTACAAGTCAAAACACGAATTAAAAATAAAACGATTTTACCCAAAACGCTACATTAACATGAATTTACCAAAGAACGGGTTATATAAAGTCATAAGTGAACCATATATGATATCATAACAGTGAATATGATTCTGTAATAATTCAATGACATTATTTAAATCATTATATAGGAGTTTCGGATACATATGAAGCATATCAGACCTATGATAATGGATAATTTTGCAATCTCAATTGTTTTCTATCCGAGATTGCATATACGTAAGTATTTACTGGGGTTATATTTATCATCCATGTCCAAGTTTTATAAAAATGTTTTCATGTATGATTAAAGTCCTTTTTACCCTTTTTTTACTTTTACTACATGGTATGTAAGGAATCTTTTTATTTTGTTTACCATACGAGGTACTTTTTGACTTTTCCAGAAAAAGTATGAGAAGAATGTTTTTTTAACTTATATTGCATGTACGGATTTTTACGGTTTTATAATTCCTTATTTTCAGGAAGCATACTCTACAATATTTAATGACTATTTTCAACAAAATCATTTTCTCTTAAAATTTCATGGCATTTTGTGAAAAGAAAATGATTTTGAATAAGAAAGGATATTTTTATCAATAATACATTTCAAGTGATTTTTCAAAACCATTTTACATCTAAGATGACATTATTTCATATGTGTATGTTTCAAGTATAATGTCTCTATGATTTACATGATTTCACTTCTCTTATGAGGAAATGATATCCATTTGTTTATATGGATTATGTTATGATGGAATGTTGTTTATGAAACTCATTTTATTCGTTGGGTTATTATGAATGATGTATGTTTATTTTGTGGAACACGAAATAATGATTTCATTATGAGATGGGTGGGAAATATATCTTCCTCCAATGAATTGGGTAAAATTTATATCTCATGAGATAGACATGGCATCAACATGGGTGGGACATATATCTACCTCCATTCCCTTCCCTAAAATAATGAAAACGTGTGATGAACCTTACAACATGATGTTCCTAAAAATGATTTGAAACATTAGCATCAACATGAATTTTTATTTGAATTAGATACAATCCATTCATATGATTCATTCTCTAAAATATTTCAAAAAACAATTATTTGAAAAATATGGATAAAATTAATCTTAATGAAGAGTGTAGTGAGATTATGTAAAATAAGATTCCTCAAAAATTAAAGGATCACTGCAAATTTATAATTCAATGATTAACAAGAGGAAGTGGGAAACTAAATTTTCTTCGTGACTTAGGATAGAGTGTCAATCATAGGGCTTACTACATGTTTAAAAAATCATGGTCTTAGTGATATGAAAATATCTTCTGTTTTAATTCAACTTCTTTATTGGTCACTCATACAACCTTCGTGGAGGGTGTATGAAAAATTACATAGTGTTGAAAAACTCACACTATCCATAGACTTCTAGACTCTAGATATAGATTGTCGTAAAATGGTCCTAACCATCCTAGGTAGAATTCTCCTTGCTATAGATGGTGCCATCATTGATGTGTCCAAATAGAAAATAACCTTTCAAGATGTTAATGATGTGGATGAGATTTTGGCATTTTGAAAGCCTCATCATGTGGTTAGTTTTTATTTGATATATGTTTAGGAGAAATAATGTTTCAAAATTGAGATTCGAGAAGAGTATGGTTCTTTCCCTCTTGATGTCATTGAAATTATAATTCCCTAGCCTTTTGAAAATATAATTATGGTTGTGTCTCTTTCCCCACATTGTACTATTGATGAGGAAA
The DNA here is from genome assembly GCA_963277665.1 of Viscum album. Classification (NCBI taxonomy): domain Eukaryota; kingdom Viridiplantae; phylum Streptophyta; class Magnoliopsida; order Santalales; family Viscaceae; genus Viscum; species Viscum album. Next base: position 114,133,377 of record OY728121.1, read on the forward strand.
TTATTTATTTGGATCCCAATTTTGTGTATGAGTCACAAAATTTTTCTAAATTTTTTAGACCAATTTTTGAATTTTTCCCTTATAAAGTAGATTTTATGAAGGTTCCTAAAATTGGAAAATGTTTTGGGTAGAGTTTGGCTGAAAAAAAATCATTTTTACCATTATGAATAAGAGTTTTTTCTTGAACCCTTCTTTCGTGCTTAGTCTGTGGATGGGTGTGATGACCTCCAACATGTACTCGAATGTTTCACTTAATTTGAGTCCACTTCGAACATTGTTATATTACTCTTGAAATATGAGTATAGTTCCTTTTTTAGGAAATATATGGAATCAGGGTTATATCAATAATTTGATTAAAAAATCAATCTAACATTTAATTTTTTATTTTTTTAAAACTAGGTGACATACAGTGACTTTTTTTATGTTATTAACTCCACTTACATTTAATCGTTTATCACTCTTGAATTATGAACATGATATTGAAATATAGTAAATCCATATGTAATTTCCTATATGAGGAAAGACATCCTAAAAATTGGATGATTCTTTTCTCCCTTTATCATCTAGTCAATATTTTATATTGGGAATGATTTCATTTGGATATTTCATTTTAAATCCTATATTAGAAGTTTCATTCCATTGTCTTTATTTTTGCTGAACATGCTTTGATTAGAGTTGTTTAATAAAAAAATATTTTAAAATGAAAATAACAAATGTGATCAATTGAGGGAAATAAATAATTAAGTTTGTGGGAATTTGATGTGGCCTTAAATTCATATATTTTTTCATGTTATTTTAATGGATTTTTATTCATTTAAATAGATAATATTTTAATTTTTTCTAATATAGTGAAATTTTTTAAATTAATAATTAAAGTAATTTTTTAAAAAAAAATTAATAAATTTCATACTATTATCTAATAAAATATTTAATTCTGTCTAGTTTTTATTTTTATGTTCTTTTAATTCTCTAATTAAACTTCAAAGGTTTATATTCTTCTTAGATAAATAATTTTAGATTTATTTGTTTTTTTATTAATCAATTTATCAATTTATCTTCTTTTTATTAACATAAAATTTTATTTAATTTTTAATCTTCTAACTCTATTCTATTAATATAATTTAATTTCATTTATAAATATAAATATTAAATTTGATTTTAATTATTAAATTAAATAATTATAATTTATTGACATAAATCAATTTTACAATCCAGAATTAATTTAGTTAACTACCCTACGTAATATTTTATGTCAGTTTGTTAGCTTATTTTTTTTTATTTTTTGAACTTATTAATTGAATAATCATTTATTTGTTAGTTTATTTTTAATTTATTATGTTTTTAAATTTATTTTACTTCAATATTGATTATTTTAATTATTTCCTATTAATTTCTTAGTTGTTTTCTTTTTGTGTTTACTGTTCAATTATGAGACACTGTTAAACAATTTTCTCACTGACAGTTTACTTGAGTCACTGTTCATAGCCCAATAGTGAATCATTATTTCCCTTTACCATTTTAATCTCTATAACCAACACCGTACTACCTTTATTCCATTGGTACGTCACAACTTATCACTCCCCTATAATTCATCAGTCACTAATACATTCCTTATATACTTACATTGCTACAGCTTCCACCATTCCTCATGAGCTATCGACCCTATCTAGTAGAAACTAACCGACACTACCATTTCACACCAGAACACACACACACTATCACCCCTATCTGGCCTCAAATTCTATCATAGTCTCACCTCACCGCCCCTGGATAACTTGTCTGTCTCACCATTCCATACCAATTCCTTGTTCCATCTGACATGAACACATAATAATCCTTCTCACCACTTCCACCACTGTCTTCAATCCACCATACTCGAACCAGATCCATCCATATCCACTAATGTTTTTGTCAATTCACTTTGATAATAATTCATTTATTACTAGTTGATGAAGATCAAGGTGATGACCTTACCCATATAAGTCATACATATTTCCCCCGTCCAAGGTTGTCATTGTGGACCTGCATCTCACTATTGATAGAGTTTGGTATGGATCCCTCTGTCATTCTATTAATTTTCATACTATGAGAAGATCTCGAAATGAGACAGTTTTCTGCCACTAGTGATAGAGAACCAAGTCGGTCTGTTTCTTTTATGGATGAATCGATCCATCGTTGTTTCAACGGTTTGTAGCCTCGTTGCTAGAGGGATGCACTGTCGTCACCTATGCTGGAGGATTTCTCCATTGAAGCATATATATGAAGCGATAATACTCCCCCTGTGTTGTAGAGATACGGGAGAAAATGGGGGGAGAGGTAAAATATATATAATGAATTTAATAAAATAAAAATTAAAACATATAAATAAATAATAAATAATAATAATAATAAATAATAAAATTATTTGTTCAACTAAAATAATTTAATTATAAATAAATCAATCACCTTAATAAGTTAATCTAATAATTTTATTATTATTTTAAATTTTTATATAAAATAATAATAATCATAATAATGAGTAAAAATAAAAAACATAATTAAATAATAATTTATAATAATAATATTTATTTGGTAATTAAAATATTAACATTAATATTAATTTATTTATTAATTTATGTTTAATAATTAATAAGTATTTAGTGAAATGAAATAAATCGATCAAAATATTTATTAATAAATTAATAAAAAAATAAGTAATCATTATTTAGTAGTTTAAATTTAATCTAAGAAATTATAACAAATAATTACATAACAAAATATTTATTTAATGTATTTAATTATACTTGTTTTATTTTTAGATACACGTGAGGACCAAGATCCCATATAGTTTTAGGTGTTTCGATATATTTATAGAAGTTGCAGAGGAAAAACACATGTGTGTGTTTCAAAATAGGACTTACCAAAGGTGGTGTGCACTACATTGACAAGTAGAGCATGATGGAGGGTTTAAAAACAGAGCCACATGCAATTATAAGAGGGGGAGGAATCAATCATTCATTTGAAACTTCTCATTCTCGTGAGATCAGGTTAAAAACAACGTGATTTTTAGGTTTTCCCAATCCACACCCCTCCGATACAGATACCTAGAGAGAAGGAACACTTGAGGAGTTCTTCCATCCTCTTTTTCTTTGGATTTCTGAATTTGTAATTATAGTATTTTCAATTTTGGAAAAAATATCACTGTAGGATAAATATTTTGATGTAGGGGAATTTAAAAATTACTAGTCAATTACTTAGTTCACTTTAAATTATTTCAAACTGGTGAATTCAAAATTGAAAGGTAAGATCAATTTCAAATTCATTAAAAAAAATAGACTCTTTATCCAACTTCGTAACATCAAGTTCAATTGATGAGATTGAACATTAATGTATATCTTTGAGGTTTTAATTTCAAAATTTTATAATTTTTAAAGAGAGTTTGATTCAATGGATTCCTTAATTAATCCCATTTCAGTTAATGAATTTTGGAGTGGCAAACTCCATGATTTCATTTTTTGGGAGATTGATCTATTGGAGAGAACGATTACACCCATCTTTTAATGAGTTCATGAAATAATAATTTTCATTTAGGAAGCTATATTTATAAACCATTATAGATATAATTCAACCATATTTTATTGATGATTAGTGAAAACCCATAAATTTCCTTTATTTACATGTAATACTTCCCTTGTTGGTTTAATCATAGCTCCACATTCTGTTAGTTATTTAAAAAGAAACCATTGTGTCCATTTATACTTATAAATATATATATTTATTTATAAAGAAATTTTACCCCACTGCTGATAGTAGTGGGTTGTTTTGAAGAATTGGGCACTGAACAAATAGTTATTCCTCCCTTTAGTTCAAACCTGATTCCACTATATATTGTGATGTATAAATAATTAAACATTAAAAATGTTTTCAACGACATATGAGTCACTTTACTATAGTTTTATGTTCTTAAAACTTATTTATAGTGGATTAATTATTGTTATTAATTCATTACATAAATATACTCATATTTATAATACCTTATATGACACTTTTTGAACATATTACCTCCCATCCATTAATAGTATATTATTATTTTCATTGTTTTAGGGGAAATCGTTTCATGGTTTCATGATTATTTCACTTGTGTTTTATTATGTATTTTATTTTAAAATGTAAATTAAACAACCCAAGTGAAATGAAATTGAATTTATGCATGTACATAATTTTATGTAGTTCTATATAATAATTTTTATTTCCTACATGTGGATGATTCATTTGATAAATTGTTAATGATAAATGTTTTTTTTTTGTTTTGGAGATTTTTATGACAATTAAGAACTGGCTTTGTCTTATTCAATATTTTATACATATATTTGAGGAAGAAAATAAATTGTGTTATAATATAAATATTCAAATCTGATTTAACTTAGTTAATAATTTTATGACCTTCCTTGATGGTAGTAATGGAAAATGGAAAGTCATTATTTACCAAGACAGTTAACCACCATAATTTGGAAAATAATATGGTTAATTAAAATAAATAGAGGTAATAGAAAGTAGGAATATAATATATTTTATTATAAAAATAAAATTAAAATATGTTCTTAATTCCGGATTTATTATTCATTTCTGTGTTATAGAGGTGAGGGGATTGTAGAAGGCGAAAAGAAAATAAGAGAGTTGGTTTGAGATAATTTCCTTCTAAATACAACCTCTTGGAAAAAACAATTAAAGACCATTGAAATGGTCTTTTTGTGAGAAAAAAACACATGAATATGGGGAGATTTTTTAGCAGTGTTTTTTTAGAGAATTTATGAGCATCAAATGTTTTGATAAAAAAGGAGAGGAATTTATTCTTGATGCAGGGTGGAATTAAATGATTAAATAATGATTATTTTTTAATTAATGATTAACACATTTGGGTGGGATTATATCCAATAAAATTTGTTAAAAATTTATGTTTTAAATGACTATTATGGTTGTGAATAACATCTAGCACCTATTTATCATTTTATTTTCTATCTATTCTATGATTATACCATTTAAAATTACCTGATTCTATTATTTTACCTATACTACAGTAAATCTTTTTTACCAAGTTAAATTTTTTAACCATAAAATTGAACGAGGCCTTAGAAAATATTTTAGACCTTATAATTAAAAATATGGAATCCATTTAAAAAAAGTAAATTCATAGAATTAGAAAAAAAAATATTTAAAATTAATCCCATGGATGGAATGAGATAGCTGGGTTTTAAAGAGAAAATGTTCAAATATTTATTGAGTTTTTATATTTGAATTGAAAAATAAAAATGAATAAAATAGAAAAAATTGGATTTTTAGTTGTATATTTTATATAATTATACTTTAATTTTTTTTGAAAAATATATTTTTACATTAAACTTTTGTTGACAAATTTTCAAAATGGAATAAAAATTCATCATTTTTCACAATTTATCAAATAATGAAACATATTAGATAAAATTTAACACTAATATATTTTTAAAATTAATCCTTAAAAAATGATGTTAAATTTTGAAAATAAAATTTATTCATGTGTCAAAATATAGTATTAAAACAAGTACGATATTAAAAGGGGGAAATTGCCTTTAAAAGGAGTATTATTTATCATGGGTAAAATTGGATTCCTTTGTATCTTATGAAGATAAAATATAATAGATGATTATAATAATATTTTTTAATATATAATAAATAAATTTCATTAATATACATGACTAATATTAAATTATTTATTTTATTATGTTAAAAACCTTTGCTGCATAAAAATAGTTTTGTATAAAAAACATTAATATTATATTTAATTGGTTATTATTTTAATTTCTAATATATATGTAACCAATGGTTTGAAAAGTATATTTTCATATGTTATTTAATTCTATTAATAATCACCAAGTTAATTCCAAGTATATAATTTCCATTTATTATAGTTTTATTTACATTATTTGATAATACTTTGTCTACGGTGAAATGCAGGATATCAAAGAATGGAATTTTTTTCTATAATGACATAAAACTCAATATTTTTTGAATTGAATGATACATAATAGATTGAAATTATTTAAAATGTAATGTATATTTTAAATTCTCAGGATAGTATATTACCTTCTATTCTTGGTATTCTTCATCATAATTTCTTCTATAAAAATTATTGCTCTTTTCGAATTTTAGTCTGTTAAAATAAATATTGTTATCACATAGAGCGTTGGATCATTTGGTAGATTCAATAAGTTTATTTTATAAATAAAAATAAACTATTTGAGTCCATCTATATCAAATAATATACAATTCATAAAATATAAAATAATAATAGTACCACGTATTTTATTCTATTGGATTTATTATTCCCTAAATGTATGATCTGATGCGAAGAACCTCCTAAACTAAGATTGTGTTTATGGATTCCCACATTACATAGGAAAACTCATAAACTATTTCATCAAATGATTTTATTCGAATATACCATTTCACATGTTATCAATATATCCCACTATCAATGAAATATTTTATAAAAAGTATAATCCTTATAGTGAAAAATAATAATAATACTCTTCTATAGATGGTTTGTCTTTTAGAAAATTTATTGATGACCTATATATCCATTAAAATGAAAATTATTTGGAGTTTTTGGACAGAGAATCTTATGATATAATTTAATTCTAAACTAAAAAAATTTATTTGTTTATTCCCAATAATCGATGAAGATACTAATTGCAATTGTTTCTTTATATCACTATTTCTCCCTGATGAGAGATGATGTTTTCAAAATTTTATTGATTTTTTTCACTATATATATCCACAATTATTATATAAAAACTGGAGAAATTGTTATGATTTTTTTGAGAATTTGAGAATAAAAACATTATTTAGAATTATATTTTATTTTGATTTTATTTAAATAATAATTTTTTGGAATCACATGTTAATTCGTAAATGACATTTGGTTTTTGAAATTTCTTATTTAATGGAATGGTATTCAGATAACTAATTATTTATAAATCATATTTAAAAAGAAAATAAATTATTTGGATAAATATAATAAATTAATATTTAGTTTAGAATTTTAAAAATTGACTCTTGGAGAATAATCTGAAATTATATTTAATTGGATAAATCTGAAAATAAATTATAATTAGGAAATGAAAATTCCTTAAAAATAAATTAAATAAAATTTTTATTGGACCCTATGAGCCAAATTGATTTAATGCACTAACATATTTTAATTAATCATTTTTTGGTGTTGAGATAAGATATTAATTTGATGTTTCATTACTTTTGGTAAATTTTCCAATTGATAAAAACATATATTTCTCTGAGTCTATGTCTTCAAATTTATAAGGTGATACATTAATTTTTTTGATGCCATCTGATTAGGAATAATTGTTCTTGCAGCTGTTCTTATAGCCATTCTTGAGAATACATCAAAGTCCAAAAATTACATCATGTGGAAATTCAACCTAACATGATTCACATCCAGATTAGTCTAATAACTTCATGATGAATTCAAAAGGGACCATGTTTTCTTATTTGAAATGGACCATAAGAGTAAAGTTAAATCATTATCCCACCCACTATGGAAGTCTTTCAGGAATTCAGAACATATTCTTCCAATGATCAATATACAGGTCATGAGCTTCTCCCTAACCCATCACACCATCTCATTTTTCTCAGTTGATAATGATGTCCCACTATCCGATTTACCATTCCATCAACCTACTACTATGCCCCCTCCATCAACCTACTGCATGAAGTGCCTCCACACAACTAACCATGTTTACTATATTTTGTATTTGTAGTATTCCAGGTATCAAACCATCTAGGAATGTTGACCTGAACTTCACTACACGTCTCTTATCAATCGAGCCGTACAGACTAACGAAATGAATGTAGCAAAGGACTCCACTAAGTCTAAGAACCTAATGTAATCAATAATGATCTGAGATTGGGAAAGAAAATATGAGTACTAATTAAGAATCAAGGAATAATGGGTATTGACACTCAAAAAGGATATTTTGATGGAATTAATGGAAATGATGAAGTGTGAGAATGAGATATTGAAGATAATATTGACCTAAGATATACCTAGCCCAAAATAAGAACCGAAAAAATTCTGAAATTGGGAATCTATATCATTATATAATACCATCCATCCTTATCATTGTGAGACAGTGATAAATCTATGAAATATGAATGAACAACAATCTATTGACATTGTAATAGAATATGATAAATTCTATTTGAGTATATCTTGTTAATCCATGTTACAAATGATGAACTTAATTTGATGATTCAACAAATGGAAAAAAATACTGAATCACTTAGGTCAAAATTGAGAAGAATAATGACCACCAAATAAGTTATAAAAACCAATGTTAAATGTGGATGTAAAATAAAAAAATTAAATTTTATTATCATGTTCATTCCCTATATAAGATGGATGATGGTGGGGGGCACAATTCCTTCCCCAAACACCAGTTTTGATGTCATCCACCCCTTCACTCATACTTCCTGATGAATGAACCTAATGAAAAAGAAAACAAAAAACTATCACCCACACTATTTGAGCTCACTAGAGAATGAAACCACATGTATGAAATTCCATTAATGAATCAATCAATATTAGTGTCCCAATATATTCCCCACAGCAGTTCTAGAACATGAAACTGACCCCCCCTTTGTGCATGTCCAAAACAAAAATAGATATATTTTATTACAACAATTAAATTCATTATTATAGCCAGTCAACAACACTAAGGGATACCAAGTAACACTAGTACAATATTATGATAACTTTTCAGCACATCAAAGTATCCAAGCATCAACACAATGCATATGCATGTTCTAATTAAACAAAAATATAAACATTAAGGTCTATTTTCTAGGAATGAATACTCAGTAGATCCACTAAATTACATCATAGATCATTCCCAATGTTTTTAACTAGAGTCCCAAAGAGAATAGATATCCAGGATCTAGTCATCGAATTAAATGATAAACATAAAAAACCTTCAAAAATATATTTTTTTATATCCTAGTGACAAGAAATGAATCTCCTCAGATGAGAAATATGCAGAAAATTATTTTCCACTAATATAATGATATTTTAAAACACAAACCATAGGAAAGTTTTCAATGTCTTATGGATCTTAATCAGGGGACTAATTTATGAACACAAAAATCTAATTATTATGCTTCAAAAGAAATCCATCTACCTCATTGAATGTGAATCATTAATCCCCTTAGAAGATGTGGAATTATATTGAATCTTAGTTTTGATTTTAAGGATGTATTTTACATTAAATGTAAATTGTAAATAATTCCCCTCCCTCTTTTGGGAATTTATTCATCTAGTGTTGATTTTTCCTGTGATTTTATACAATTCTAAAAAATTTGAATTTTTATTTAGCACTATTTTAGTCATTGTTCTTTGTGATATCTTACATCCCCATTTGTCCATGATTTTTTCAATCTCTATTTTGTGAGTGCAATGTATCAAACACTATAATTATATAGAACTATCTCTAAGGATAGGTCCCCGATGAAGATTTCACTATCATACTAAATTTCAATTTTTAATTGTTATTTTTTAATTGTCATTATTATGGTTACATTTACAAGGAACTAATATGATAGAGTAAAATAATGTTTCCTTCTAATGAGATGATTCATTTTTCAATTTATCAAATCATTTATTCCACTATTATCTAATTTTATTGTGCATCTGATTAGTGAACTATAGAAGAAGAAATGACCATGATAGAATAAATCAGGGTGTGGAGACACAAAGTTATTTGATTGAGTGTGATTATTACTTCTTCATGATGGAGAAGGTGGAACTGGATTTGAACATAGGGATTTTTATATATGTGTTTAGAACTAAACATTAGATAGAAATGTTATATCATTGAATGATTTTTTTAATTATCGGTTGCAAACAAAAGTGAATAATGATGAATCCATGTAATCATAACTAGAACCTACCCATATTATTCTAAATTTTTTATTTTTTATTCATAAATCATTTTCAAATTCATAAAAAAAAAATCCAAAGTAAATGATTAATATATTCTTTAAAAAATATTAATATAAAAAATACATAAGTAACTAATATAGAAATCTCCCACATTTTACCCCTTTAGAGGTGACCCAAGCCATCCACTAGGTTGTATTATGATTAATAAGAATTATATATTTTTAGGCCCTATAACAATCAATTCCACCAACTTAGGACTATTTTAAATGTTTTGGATTGAGTATTAACTATATAATATACAATTATTACTAGGGTTTACATTTTTATTTATTTTTTTCATTTAGTTTTACTTTAATTCATTCCTCCAATCTAGGAGTGACATCATAGTATGAACATTTATTAATGGATAACCAAAATTATTACCAGATCACAATCCCATATGTGGTCTAAGTGATTAATTTTCATTATAAATATTAGATTAAAACATTGGTATATACTAACGGGTCAGAGGAAGGAAGGTAGTACATGAACAGACCAAACTACCATTAATAATAAATTCCCCCAAAACATAAAACAAAAGATAATAATACACTAGAGCTGATTCAAATAGACTAATCTATGCTGAATTATAATTATGTAAAGTGAAAACAACATATAGAAACACTAAATGATTTTATAGAAATAGATATATCAGTAATAACCACTCTCTAAAATATTATTGATTAAAGGAACCAATAAAAAGATGAGGAATTAGTTCCCATGGTATTTTTCAAGAGGATATTGAAGAGGTTATAGAATATTCATTATAAGTGTATGACCATTTATAGTATACCATTGAAAATTTTCCCTCTAATTTCAAAACCTATAAATGAATTTAAATCTCAAACAATTGAGGGATACCACATGATTTTTTAGATGTGGAATATCAAATTAACAAAATTGCAATAGAGAAAAACAACCTAGAATATCATTCATTTTATTTTTTTTATTTTTTCATATTTTTTCATAAATATTTGCGGATTTTTAACAATGATTTGTATATGCTTATTAATGGGGAAATTACATAGGATGATAGCTTAAGAAATCCACAAGATCGGTGGGGATGATCATACCTTAAAGGTGAATGGAAATAAGCACCAGATTGTTTCTATCCTTATTATTTATTTTCACACTATAATTATTTATATTCATTTTAAAAATACTTTTTATTTTTAAAACACATTGAGGGTAGTTCCATGAATATGTTTTGTGGGAGGGAACTCAACCTGTTTAGTCCTTAATTCTTCTTAGGAATGTTTTTATTGAATCAATTTTTGAGTAACAAAAAATAATCAAAATGAAAGAACATGGAAAAAAATTATTTTTTTAAATAGTGTGAAAATCAGTTTGTATTGTTTTTAATGTTTTCTTAACTCTCATTGTGATGATTGTCACACTACATAGTAAAAATTTAATGATTTTTTATGTATATCATTAGTTCTAAAATTTTGATAGATAGATTATTTTTGATTGATTCTCACCAATGTATTCTTGTATATTTCCATTCATGGGTTATGAGAAAATTTTATATGGAAAATATCCTTTTGGATTAAAAACCAAAACATGTGGTTACAATATTATTAATATTTACCTTGGGTAACAGGTCCTCAAAAAAAGAATACATGATGTATCTATCTATAATGAAATATATTTATGTCCTTTAGAACTATGTAAATATTGGAAATTGTGATCCAAGATTGAATCTCTATGAAAATATGAAATGAGTGTCAGACTGAAGACCATTTTGATATATTGGATAAGTTCCACTAAAAAATTTAAGAAAACTAATATTTTATGATATTTTATAAAAATATGAATAATAAGTATGTAATTATCTAAAATTAAATAATTCAGGTTATGTTGATATTGAATGTCAATGTGAAATGGTAAAATTGTCTTATAACAAATTCAGTTAATTTGAATATTGGAAGTATACATAATACTTATTTAAAAAACAAAATAGATTGGGATCAATAAAAGTGACACTTCTTAACATTTTTATTCAATAGGGATCAAATCTATTCAAAACCTACCACAGTAATATATAGATGAGTATGAATGTCATAGTGGAATGTTTCATAGATGAGTCTTGATAACTCAACATTAATTGAATTTATGTTTTATTTATTTTTTAAAATTATATATGTAATTTTGAATGAAAATACCTTAAAAATCATATGTAATAAATCCATAATTTTAATTAGGGAATATAAAATAAAAAACCAGTTTAGAATATTACAATTTTCTTATAAGAGATTAAATAGAAAACATTTTCAAATTGTAAAATATGAATTGAATTCGTATTTATAAAATGAAGGTACTTTAAAAATGTTGAATTAATTTATAGTTATATTTTTTGAGTTTAATTGACCTAATAAACACGGATATTTTAATTAACATTTTTTAAGGTGTGTTCATATGAATGAAATTTTAAATTTCATTACTTTTGGATGATTATTTAATTTATCCAAAAAATTCAAACCCTGATTTTTTATCATTAATAATGATGTTTGAGAAATGGATTTTATCAATATCATTTTCTATTCCCACTTCCTTCATACTGTTAGTCTACTACCCATTCCTGAAAATAAGGCCATATTCTTGAGTGAATGTATCTGCCTATTGAAGTGATCATGATAAATAAAAATAGACTTTTTAACCTAACATGCCTCGATTAATGGTACGTATACTGACCAAATGATATAGGTACACATGATAAAGAAAATTGTATGCAATTTATTATACGAGAAAAATTCAATCATTATTAAACCTTCCCTATAGATTATACCACAAGTCACCATATAATCTTCCAAAGATTGGCATACTGATCATGCACTTCTCAGTAACCTACTGCGCTATCTCCTTCATCTTATTTGGTTGTGGACATTCATTTTCCAACCGATCATTCCATATTTGGTTACCTTGATACCTCTATCAACCTACTGTATGAAATTATTCCACATGGTTACCTATGTGGCTTGTCATTACCAATTATATGATGCCTAGAATAACCCTCACTATGATTGTCAACCAAAATTGTAGTGCACATCCTTAGTTGTTTAATCCCCACTGACTTTTGAAATGAATGAAAATTGATAGGAGACACGTTTTGGATTAGTTTTGATAGAAATTATTACAAGATGTGGGGGTTGTGAATAGTCAATATTAAAATTTAAAGACAAAACATTAAGAGATTAAAATATCATGATATGTAGTGAGTGTAGTTTCATTTAAATGTAGTGTAGTGGAATTAAAATTAATGATCCCAAAGATTTATAGTAGTTTAGATCCAAAATATCATAGTACAATCCAAAACATTCTATACTCTTCAAAAATAATTCTACAGACTAAGTCCATCACTTTTTATGATGTGAGAACCTTGTTACACACACTGCATTTTAAAGGAACCCACAGGAACAACCCTATAATTTATAAGATAATCCTAGAAATTGAACCTAAATTTTGATTAGTTGTCACAACCAATACATCCTTTTGGTTAGAGGAATGACTAGAGGATAGAAGAATATATTCTTATTCAGAATATAATTAACAATGCTCCATTAAATACAAATAGAAGAAAAAATATTTCATGATTTTTTATTGAGAAATTAGATTATGATAAAATATACCGAATATTTTGAGGCATGAAGATCATAGATCACTTGAATGGAAAAACATAGAATGTGAATTCACTTCTTTTACTACATATGAAGTTCATAACTAAAATTAATTTCATCAATAGAATGATAGAAGTAATAATTTTCCAATATACATTGCAAAAACATTTTTTTGACACATATTGGACTTTATTTTTATGCTCTAAAGAGGACTCGTAGATCATTAAGATAAAGATATTATAGAATCATGTCCCTATAAAATAGCTACAGAAAAAATTTTGAATATGAAAAAAAAATATAATAGTTACCTTATTTTGTAAAAGTTGCACTGTAAAATATTCTACAATCATGCTTTTTTGTTTCTACATGAAATATTAATATGAAATAAATAAAATAACAAGTTTAAAAAAATTATATAATTAAAAATTATGTTTTAGTTTAAATTAATATATAATATTATAGATTATTATTATTGAAACAAATTTCTAAAATAGAGAAGTATTGAAGATATGCACTGCCTGAATTTGTGTACATAAATTATGATATTAAATAATTCTTATAAACAATAAAATTATATTTAAAAAAATATAAAAAAATATTTAATTAAACATTTATTTTAATAACAACAATAAAAATATATGAATAAACATTTTGAAAACAATATTATTGAACTAATGGTAGAACAAAAGTCAGGGTGGTGGATTGATCTAATTGTGATATATATCCACTACTGAAAAAGAGAGAGGTGGTTGAATTATACTACCAATGAAACATAGAGTGGTGAAAGTATTATTTTATCGGTGAATAAATTAATCTACTTTTCAAAGTACAACAAAAGTAAAACATATAGTTATAATAAAGAAATTATAAGTGAAAAATAATAGTTTACAATGAGAAAAATCTATTTTCTTGTCAATGTGAAACTAAGAGAGGTGCTACTAGTGATGATGTCCATTAGTGGATGATGTTCTACCACTAGATGTCCAACTGTTCTCTATTTCAATAACACCCAGTGGGAACAAAGAAGCTAGTTCGAATTATTATCTTATGAAGCATCGAAGGAAGATTTTGTTGGATAGAACAACTGATAAAGAAAAAAGAAATGATAGAATGTCAAAAATAAAATAATAGAGGATGTATAACAGCAGAAAAATAGAGAATTGGGGTAGATTTTTTAATCGGTGGAAAATTAATCCTAAATTAGAAAAATCTACTACCATTACAGCCTAATGGTTGAGAAATGAAATGATCCACCATTTGGCAATGATGGTTCCACCACTATAAGAAAAATTGATCATAGAGATGAATGGTGTTCCTATTGATCTCTGATCTATGGGAGGATGAAAATATCCATCATTGAGCAATGGTGATACCATTACAAAATCCACTAGTGGCGGCATCAAACCAGTACAAGATCTGGAGTCGAATAGTTAAATCTGAGTGTGGTTAGCTGATTACATGAGGTAAGCATGTTGGGCTAAGTAACACTACAATCTGAAAAACATATGTAATAAAAGGATGATGATATGAAATATTTTGAACCAGAGAAGTTTGGGAGAAAAAATATTTTCACCAGAGAATTGAAAAAAATTGTTCACTTGGCATAGTTCAGATGGTTGTGGATCTTTCTGTGTTTCTAATGAAATAAAAAATAGGACGGGAAACAAATCTATTAGAGGATGTAGGGAACAAGCAGTCCAAAAATAAATTTTCTCAATTTCCAACTCGAGCAGTTAGTGGTTGATCCACACCAACGATCCCCATTCACAATCACATGCATTATACATGGGCCCGACGGGATAACTCTTCCCAACCCATGTTCCTTCTAGGTATGCTATGAAAGACTTATACTTGTTCCAAGTCATAGGCTTTACTACCTCTATTAAGGCCTCAATGGTTGAACCTCCCTTATATTATACATATGTTCCAAGAAGTGTTTTGGTAGGACCGGTTTAAGATGATTGTACAAAAGGCATAATTTTTTTATTTATATGTTGAGAAAATTTCAAAAGAATAGATAAATATAAAAAATAAATTCATAGTTTACATCATTAAAAAATGCTAATTTTTTTTACAAATTAGAACATTTAATTTGATAAAAATTGAATATAGAGTAATTTTTTTTAAACTATCCTTTATTGAATTAAAAAAGAAAAAAAATTTAAATTTTCCACAAAAAAACATCTCATGTTTGATATATATCAAACACTATATTTGAATTTAATATATAAAAGATACACCCATAGAAAAAAATACATTAAAGGTAACATAGTAAATTATTTTCAATGAAGTATATAGACAAATAAAATATTCAAATAATTTATATTTAAGATAATGTTATAATTTGAAAAATAATTTAGTAAATAGATATTTGAGATTAATGGTTAAAATAAATTGATTTTTTAAGATTCAATAAATCCCAATTCAAACAAAATTTTCAGAAATTTATGAAAATCAATTATTTTAGTGAAAATGTTAGCTAATTGTTTCTTAGAAGGATAAAATTCAAAAAATATATCAACATTACTTACATGATACCATATAAAAATAAATCTAACATCAAAGTGTTTTGTTCTATAGTTTGGAGAGGGGTTCTTGAAAATAAAACACCACTTGAGATATAACTATAGATGAGAATTTAGTCAAAAATTATATTAAAATCATACAAAGTTTGTTTTTTCAGAATATATTTGGAAAAAACTCATTATCATGTTCAACTGTAGCTATTGAATGTGATACAAAAAGAAGTTTCTTAAAATTCAATGAAGTTATAACACTTTCCAAAGAAATGAAACATACTTGTATTACTTTTTTGGAAAAATCTATAACATCCAGATTTTGAGTCATATAATGATAATATATCAAACAAAATATCCTTTGAAAAGAAAAAATTGTACAAACAATACCATTAATACGTCTAATTACCCTTTAGCATCATTAAGGTGAATCTATTTAGGGTTTTATGAAAACATAGCACACAATAAAATTTATTACACGATCTCTTGTCTAGAATAATTGATATATAGTAGACTACATAATCATTATACAATTTAATATCAGCTAACTTACCAGTTATATCCTTGTCCAACATTGAATTAGTACTAATTGGAGTTTTCATAGTCTTACTAGAATCAATTCTAAACCTATTTGTGTTTATTTAATCATACATATATTTATTTAAAAAATACCCACATTTATTTGAATAATTTTATGGACATGGAAAGATTTTATTTCTCCTATTAAGATCATTTTAAATTCACCTGTCATTAATTTAGAAAAATAATGAAATGATGAATAAGTTTTTACCATTTATTATATCATCAATATATATATATCAATATATTATGTAGATTATTTGAAACTATTTTTAAAAAAATGTTTTATGAAATACTCGTTTAAAAAGTTCATTTTCTAATGAAAACTATGTTATAACATTATACTAAGATCATGGAAAATTATTTAGACCATATAAAGCATTATTATGTTTAAAATAATTATTTTAAAACATTTCATTTTCAAAATCAGGGGGTTCTCTAACATTTTATTCTTATGAAATAATTCCATATAAAAATAAAATTTTTACATCCATTTGAAATAATTTGCAATTTTGAAAATTTGAAAAAATATAATATAATTATAATAGCTTACATCTGAGAAACCAGAGAACAAGAATATTTAAATTCAATCTCATATTCTTGGGAATAAACTTGAGCTACTAGTCATTCATTTTTTAACTATTTTTCAATATTCATCATGTTTTTATGAAAAAAAAATTTAGTTCCTATAACAGGTTCATAATTTTTAAAAGTGACTATGTTCCATAATTTATTACTTTCAAATAGATTTAATTAATTATTCATAGAAATAATCCAACATGAAGCAATTCAATCATTTTCAATAATGGAAGGAACTAAAACAGTAATAAAAGGAGTGTTTAAATTTTAAATTCAAATAGATTTTCTTATTTGAGATTCAAATTCAACATTACCAATTAAATGTTAAATATGATTTTATATAAGTTTTTTTCATTCCATTGGATCTGTTTGAGAAGATTATTATACCTATAAAAAGATTCATCTTCATTATATTCACCATTAGCTTCACCAAAATTTAATTCTCTAAATTCTCCATTGTCTTTGGTTGATTTAGAATACATCCAATATGAATTTTTTTATTAAAACAAAAATGCATGAATTTTTCAATGACTAAAGTTTTATAATTAAATACTATATAAGAAATTCTCAAATTGAAATATCATAAAAATATCCATTAATATAAATTTCTACAAATTTTGTATAAATTATATTTTGTATTAGAAAACTTTACAGCGAATGACCCTAAAATATAAAAACATAGGACTAAATGATTTTATTAGTTTATAAGGTGGCCTATTTAGGTTAGTTATAATTGACACTCTTTTTAAAACATTCTAAGGTTTATTTAAATCTTCTAATAAAAAATATTTAGGTACACAAAATACTATTTTCATTGACCTAACCATTTCTTGAAAGAGTATTTTATTTTCTTACCACTACATTTTACTGTGGTGTCAGAGTGGATCAAAAATATTTTTTTATGAATTTATTTTAGAAAATATATGAAATTATTAATTTTAAAATTCAACACCTCCATCACATCTAATATATAGGATTGATGAGTTTCCTATATTGTGAATATGTATAGGTAAATAAAAAAATTTGTATAATGTTTCATTTTATGGGATAAGAAATATATCCCTAATAATCTAATGTAGTTCACTAAAATTGCAAATAAATTTATTTTACCACCAAAACATATTGGTATTATAGGCAAAAACTAATTAAAATGAAATTATTATAAAAATATATTTTTAGTAACATAATTTATAGGTTTATTTATTTATTATTATAGATTACCTTTCAAAAAGGAATCAATAGAAATACCTACATTAATGTAACATGGGTAGTTGAAAAACATGTTTATAATTTTTTTTGTTTTTTTATCATTATGAAATTTTTATAATCATGACTTGAATGCCACCATATTTTATATGCTTATACAATGTTCAAACCCTTTACATTTTTTGTTAGAATAAAAAAATAAATAGTAAATTAAATTACATTATTATTTTTAAAAAATAAAAATAATTTATTTTTTAAAATATTACATTTATCATTTTACAGTATAACATTTATTACATCATAACAGAAATGCGATATACTTATAATATTATTTTGTAACCATAGTATTCATAATAATTTTTAGATAAATACTCTTTTAGAAAATCCAATGTCACCAATGAATCTAATATAACAATTAATGTTGTCTTCAAATGTGAAAAGGCCACCATAACAAGAATTGAATTATAGAAATTTTGAAATATCACCATTCATGTGGATGGACTTGCCATTTTCTAAGTACAATGATTTATTTAGACTTATAAAGAAATTTTATAAAAATAAATAGTAAAATAATAAATTTTGGTACAAAAGTTAACATGGGTCAAGATGGACTGTTAAAATACGTATTTGGATCACAAATTAATTAAAATGATTTATTATTGGGTATAATACGAAAGAAATATATCGACATTAACATTTTAGTTTTTACAAATTATTTTTTAAATCTCAATGAGCACTCATTAACATAATTACCATTCATTCCACATATGAAACATTGTACACTGGAAATGCATCCATTTACAATAATAAAAATGTTAGATTTATTTAAACTTGGTGATAAACTATTTTATCTAGAAACAATTTTATTTATAATTGGTTTAATTTTGTTAATAATCTTTTCATATTTTTCTAAACCATTTACAAATGTAAAAAAATAATCATTATGATTGAAACAATCATTTTTATTATCCATATTCTCTTTTTAATCGTTAATAAATTTATATAAACATTATCATTTAAAATAGAAGCTATGTTATTTAATTTCATGTTTTATCAGTTAATGTAATTTCATTCATTTTTTAAGTTTTTTATTATCCACTAATAAATTAATTTTTTTATCGTGATATTTAACATTTACTTTCAAAAATAATTTAACCATTCAATTCACTTCATTTAGTTTTTTCTACTCAGAATCTTGATTCCCTATAGATTTATCATTCCAAGAAACACAAATTTTTATATTATCACATTCCCTTTAAATTTCCTTATTTTCAATAATATTTTTACTATGTTTAAATTTTAATTATTATACAATTCAATTATCCTGATTCAAACATTATTCCATTCTTCATTTTCATTGAGAAGATTCTTAAATTTTTGATTCACTAAATCAGAATCAAAACTTGAATTAGAAACAATTAGAGTGTCATTTATACATGGGGAATTATGATTAATATTTACTGGAGATAATAACTGAGTAAAGAGTGAATCACATACAACACAATGAATGCCCATCAAGGAAGTATTAACTATCTTCTGTTCTCTTCCACAATAAACACCTATGTCAGAAATTTCAGTGAAGTCCCAACCCACAAAAAAATCAATATTTTGTATTGATATTTTATCTTTTTAATTCTTTAGATGTTTTAGATTTGGCCAGTTTTACCTTATGTGATCTCTCTTCTTTCACTCATAAAATTTTTATTCTAAAACATCATTATTGTTATTGATATTACCATTCTCATAGTCCTTTATGGACTTCATGTTGATATGATTCCTTCATCATTTTTCTTGAACCTAAAAAAAATCCAACTAAAGTGGTCCATCTCCTCGTTACATTCATGGATCTCATATTGAGAGATATTAGAGGTATCAATAACATTGTATTTAAATTAAATAAATTTAGTTTCTATAAAATCAACATCCGTAATATTTATCAGCTCTAAATCATAATGCATTAGAGGTCATATTAGTTCATATAATGTATAGTCTTTAAAATTGTTACTCTAATAGATGGAAACCTTATTTTCATGCTAAATATTTGTAATATATCTCATTAATTTTAATATACATGATATTCTATCAATAACATATCTATGAGCACTAATAAAAATATAAATAAAAGTAATCCAGTTGAAAATATTTTTTATAGAGTCTTTATCATGCTTCTTGAATCCCTGGTATTTTACTAAGATAATTCATAGCTCGGTTTCCTTGAGATTGTTCATCCTAGAATGATTTAGTTGAAGTATTATCTATATATCATGGGTTGAGTTACATGATAAAATATGGATATAGAGAGTTCTACATATAGCACAGTACAAAATAAATATATCATTATAATTCAAAACATATTTTACCCTAACATTACATAAAAGTGTCTCAAGATCAACCATGGGTAACTCGTTTGGATTATCCATGACAGTCTAGTGACCAACAGTTAACTGCTTCATCTAGGGTTCAATTATATCATTCCATTACCCATAGTCACATCCCTCAATGAATATAAGTATTGTGGGATCCATACATCATTTTAATATATAACATCCCTCATAGAAGAATCATTTTAGATTTATTAATTAGACTATTAGATATAAGAAACATTGTAAGAACTGAGAAAAAAATAATCATCATACAGAATATCAAACTAGAGATATGGAAATGATATCATTTGATCAGTATTAGAACTATAAACCGATTGATATATATATATATGAAACCAATTATTGGACCTATAGTGATGAAAATTTTGACTCTGTGAGGGGTGAATAGTCATTTTATAAATTTATAGAAAAAAAACAGAGTTTATATTATAATGATATTTAGTGAGTGAAATTTTCTTAAAATTTAGTCAATCTAAAATAAAAATAATGTAAACCAATATATATAGTGGTCTGGATTAAAAATGAATTAACCCACTACTCACCCTTATATAATCCTTTAGAATATTGGTTACCATCAACAACCTAACTTTTAGTGGTGTCAAAACCTTGTAATAGACACTACCTTTTACTGTAATTTGGTGGAACAAACTAGTATTTTATAAGAGACTTAACATTTACTTTTACCTAAATTTTTATCAGGAGTGAGAACCAAAAAATCATTTTTATTAGTGGAACAACCAAACAATGTAATACATTCTTTTTATTGGTAAAATCATAAACTAGACTCAATAAAAAAATTAACGATTAAACAATGAAAAAAATATACATAAATTATCATATCATAAAAAAAATTGATGATGTTGAATCTCAAGATTTTTTCATAACTATAATGGAATGATGTCTGAAGATAATGTTCTACTACGATAGGAGAAAGAGTACAAAAGTCATAGATGTTTCTTTACCAAAATCAGAGTTGTGAGATTTGTCAAAGTGGAATTAAAAAAATTATATTTTTTGTGATATTCATTGGAATTTATTTTTATGACATGAATATATCTCTTGGATCATTATAGAATAGATATTTTAGGAACATTTTTATTCCTAATAACTGATTGACACTTTTTAGAGTATAAAAATATACTAAAATAACGATTACCTTTTTTTATAAAACCAGTGTTGAAAAAGTTAATAGTTGTGGTTCTTTATTTCGTAATGAAATATTAATCTAAAACCATTTTAATAATAATTATAAAGAATACATAAAATTTAAAATTTTAAAGTATTTGAAATTAAAAAAACAAACTTCTATATTATTATGATAGAAATTTTTCAAAATAGTGTATCTTTAGGGATATACAGTATATGAAAATGTATACTTAAAATATGCATAAAATTTTCATTTACAATCTATATAGTTATATTTAATCAAAATATAATACAATGTTTAAGAAATTATTTAGTTTAGTATCAAAAATTAATTGAAATGAATAGTATATTTATTAAAAATATTATTAAAAAAATGATAGATTAAAAACCAGGGTGGTGGATTGATATACCAGTGGTGTAGATCCAGCATTGAAAAATAGTGTGGGGGAATGATTCTTCCACCAGTAGATAAATTAGACTACCATTGGATTTCAAAGAATAAAAAATAGAGATATCTACAAAATCACTTAGATATAAAAAAATTTCTGATGAAAAAAGATATTTCCATGCCACTGTGGTACCAAGAGAAGATAAATGAGTAATGATTTCAAATTTTGGAAGATGGTCTACTCTTGGAGGTCCAATGGTTCTTCTATTACAATAAAACTGAATGTGAATAAATATGATAATTAAAATGAAAATCATATGAAACACTAAAGGAAGTTGTTGTTGGAAAGAAAAACTGAAGAAGAAGAAACTACCGATATATGATTAAATATAAACAATATGTGGATATCCAATGGTTAAAGACAATAAATTATGAAATATTTTTCTATTGGTGTAAAAATGATCCATTTTTGAGAAACAGTTCTACCATTGGGTCCAACGATCGACCACTGGGAATATATTCCATTGAGGGGTAATAGTTCCACCATTGTAAGAAAACCATTCTCGATGATAAATGGTGCTTCCTTTGATGAATGAACTACCACTATATAAAAACATATAATGTTGAGGAATGGTACTAACATCATAGAATCCAGAAGTTAAGGCATCAAATTAAAACAAAATCCTGATTCAAATCATGTAAGGGGGAGCATGGGATTTTTTAAAGATTCATGCATGCTTGGCCAAGAGACTTAACAAGATAGAGAATTCCATTAACAGAATGAACAAAACAAAATAAATTTAGAATAAGAGAAGTACGTGAGAATAAATAAAGTCATGGTATATTCAAAATTGATTGAATACTTCATGGGTCTCATATTGGATAGCGAAGGATATCTTCTTTTCTTTAAAGGATGAATAGAAAAAACACTAAACATGTCCTACATAGATTTTATGAAGTATGGAATGAGCAGTTTACCAATCAATCTACTCCATTCCCACCTCAACCTTTTAGTAGGGGATCATCACCCTCAACCCACCATTCACACACATGGGACTTATAAATATGATTAATAGGATTAAAAATACTATAAATATTCTTCTTTGGGTCACACTATCTACATATTATTCACAGAACTATACATAGGCTTACCATTGTTTGTGCAGAGTTCAAAAGAGGTACCTCCCATTGGGTGGACCTATTGTCCATTAAGAGTTTTTATAAGTTTTTTTGAATAGGATTTTATATATGGATTAACTTTTATAATTTATATATTAAATTACATTAATATAATTTAGAAATATGAAACAAACATTAAAAAATTAACATCATTAAAACATATAATATAAAATTACTAATTATTTAAAAAAAATTGAATTTAAATAAACATGATGAAAGACAAATTTATCAAAAAAAAGAATACTATTAATTTTTTAAAACCAATGTAAATTACTAAAAACATGATCTTGGAACTAGATTTGATCAATGAATATCTGAGACTAGGAATGAAAATAGTAGCATCGATAATGGAAAAATTAAGAATGATATTTGACATTCAAAATTGATATCTGGATTGAATATAACGTGATATGAAATATGACACTAAGCTAAGATAACCTTAAAATATATTATGATAAAATAAAATTCAAAATTAGGAAATCCAAATCTTGACCTAAGACACTTGATTAAGTTTGTTGAGAGACCTATATGATTCAATGCCTGATGAACGTCAGATTATCAAATGAAGCTAGATTCAAAGAAGATAAATTTTATTCAAGCCCATGTAGAAACACCAAGACTAGAACATTAATTTAGTTTTATGATTAATCAATATACATAAGAAAAAAATCAGTCACTGAAATCATTATCCACAGTATGAATAACCCCAAAACAAGTGTTTAAAATATTAAATTAATAAGAATTGAAATTGGAAATAATTATGTTATTGATTTGTTCATTCCCATGGTATTGTGGATGATGGTTTTGGACTTGGTTTCTTCCCCATGAACAGATTTTTTTAACCCAATCCTATGAAAACATAATACTTAAGTAAATTTCCAAATTAAAAAATAGAAAAATAAAACACCAGTACTTCAAGAGCTTATATGAGGAAGTAACCACCAATATAGAATTCTATCAATGAAACACTCATGATTGATTTCCAAATGTCTTCCCTGTCCTTTTTTAGATCATGGAACCAATGTATAATAGGTGTTTCGCCCAAACATGTGTACATTCATTTCATTATAAAAATTTATGAAATGATACAAACTTTTTGGAAATCATCAATTTGGACCATGAAAACCTATAACAGTGCAATGGTTTCAATACCCCACCCAAAAATCTTCAATAAAAAGCATTATCAAGTCCTGGATCCATAATTTTTCCTTATAATCAGTCGAAAAATTATAGGATAAATATGAAGTCAAAAAATATGGATAAAATATTAAATTCTAGCCACTCTAAACTCCTAACATGTTTGATATGATTCCCGACATGTAGTTATATCCATAACCAAATCCTCAAACCAATACATAAAAGTTATTGTGTATTTAATACATATAATCTATTTTATGTCTATGATCCCACATGTGTATCTCCTCACATAAGATCCAGTTTGATATTTGTTTCATAAAATTCCCATTATTTTTTTTAAACATACTTCAATGAAGATTCATGATGGAATAAAGAGCATGGTCATGGGATAAATGACCCTGATGAGATATGTAAAGAAGATACATTCGAATGGATCCAACTCTATTGTCATTCATAACACATAGAACCCATAAAATTATTATAATCATCATAATTATTTACATGATATTCCTTTATGAGGAGGAAATTTTTTTGAAACACATAGAAATAATTTCCTTCCCAATATTATGTTTTTTATCCTATTGATTTTAATAAGGATCTTATATAATTATCTACAATTTAATTTGAATTCCTCTTTGTATATTTCATTATTCCATTTAATTATTTAATACCCCATTTATTTATTTTTTATAATTATTTATGTTTTCAGTGTGATCTCATTAGCTCCATAATTATAGAGAAATCACTTGAGGTCTTGGTATTTAGGGGAGATCCCACCAACATTCAAAAACCATTTTTTATTTCATTATTTTATGATTATCACACATGATATAGTAGGAAAATAAACAGAATTAGATAGATGATAATATTGTACTCTTATTTTTGAGACCTAGAATTCTCTAATATATCAACACAGTTCTCCCCCCATTATCCCATTATATGGTGTATATGATTAAATAACAATGGATTGGAATATGAACAACATACAATGGATATTGGTGTAGTGAAATTGAGTAACTCAAATGTGTTTTTCCATTTTAACTTCACAGTGTAATATGAATAACTAGATATTCAATAGCAGTTACTTTCACATGTTATCAACATGAATGATTAGATATTATTATGCAATCGATAAATGATATTGATTCAATTTTCGGATTAGAAAAATGATTTGTAATAAAGAACTTGTGTAATAAAACCGGGATCCTACTGCATTCATCTGGAATTGTTGAGATTTCTAGTTACCTTATTTTAAAATTCATAAAAAAAATAAATTAAAATTGAATTAAAATTAGCCACCTGAAAGGAAATAAATATAAAAGTCGATAACTAACAATGATAATGATAGTACCACTCACTAATACTTGAGATATAACCTGATTCTACCACTAGGGAATATTTGATTAATATAAATTATGTTTTATGGGGGCCATTATAGTAATTTCAATCACTCCCCCTTATGAATACATAAAACATCATCTTATTTTTTATGAATACACTATCACTACCACACTACTCGTAGAAAACACTTAAGCTTTTGGATAATCCTTCCCAATATATTTCAATTAGGAAATATATTTCAAATACCTTAGTAAAATAAGTTAATTTGAAAAATAATAATTTTGAAAATATATCAGGGTTGAAATACATTATAAATCAATTATTATTTTGGTGAATATTGTTACTAAGATTCTATGTGAATGAAAAAAAGAATATTAAATCCATTCATACACTATATAAAAATAATAATACACTATAAGAGATATAAAAAATCAAAAAAAAACATTTTAATTTAATGTTCTATTGATATAATTATTTAGGAAATATGGTTTTTAAATAATTCCTTGATAACTTCTCATGGGTTTTTTTTCTAATTTATAGACTCCCAAAACAGTACACTTTCTCTCTACTACATAAATGTAAATCACATCATCCTGGAGTTCATATATTTTTTTAAAGTCAATTATCCACACTATCTTATCAAGAAATTCATATTCAACCTATGAATAACTTACCAATTTTAAAAATAAGATGATCATGTCTATTTGTTACAACCATAGTACCAATATAAATCATGAAGGGAGGGGTAAATTTAGATGTTGAATAATTATTCCAATCCAGTGGATATTATTCACTCCTAGGTCAAAAAATTGTTAACTTCTAATCCACAAGAGAAAAAATATCATAATGTATTAAAATAAATTCTAATATATTATGATTTTACTTTTCCAACTCCAAAGGGATAATAAAATTAGTAAATGATAATGGTGTTTCATCATACTAGGGGTATACACTAATATTTGTAGATGTTAAAAATGTTTAAAAATTATGTATGATTCATCCAAGGTTCACTCCCCCATCTCATCTTTATATAATCTAGTTTGAGATTGAGAATTCATAAATATGTGTCATGAATAATTTTTAGAATTATTCTTTGTAAAATTTAAATATTAAACTGTTGTCTGTTTTTTCATAGTAAATTTTTATTTTATTTAAATCATGATCTTCATCTAAATTTGTTACACTATCCAATAACCTTTAACTTTAATATAAATTGTAGTGAAATTATCTCTTCTTTTACATTTATTCTAGAAAATTCATTGAATAAAATCCCAAATTCTTAATTCAAATATATTCAAAATTTCATCAACTAATCTAAAATTTAATCATCTATTAATCGAACAATAATTTTTCTGTGTCAGTCATGATCCTGTGATGTTTTGAATGAATTCAAATTTTATCACATCTGAGAAACTACTTCATTACGGCATGAAATTATTTTTTCAAACTAGTATTGATAAGGAAAATATTTTCAATGATTATACATTTAATTTAACAATTTTTAATCCCACCAATGTGTTATTTTAATGGAAATTGTAATATTTTATTGTTTTAGTAGCATTCTGAGCATAATTGAAAAAATAGCCAATTTTTTTATTTTCATTATTTTAATTTATATTTTTATTTCATCCATAATTTTATTTCACTAATCCAAATTGAAAAATTGTTCTCTTATAGGTTTTTAAATTCATAGGGGATCATTTAATTATTTTTTAAACAATGCTCAATCTATTATTTGAAGGCCAGCAACTAGAATTTAAGTTTGGCCTCCAAATTTGTGCACATGTCTATGTTCTTTTGATAATACGACCATATATCATAAATGTATGATCCAAATTATCTAAAATTATACATGGATATTTAGAAGATGATGATGAAAATTATTAATAAAATAGGAAACGAATTCATCTTCCTCTATCAAGGCCAGAAATTAATGTGTAACATGATATTTGGAATACGAATAGTTATCCATGCCAAAAACAAATTTAGATAAAAATATATGTAATATAGTATTTATTATAAAGACTTGTGTCTTACAAAAAAGTTGTCAAATTATCCATCCACCAATTCCATTCAATGTGTCACTCTACTATTATTTCATCCATTCACCCCACATATATCCCATTATTTTTCTCATATCCTCTTAGTGTTCCTATTGAATACCGTCTACTCCTTAGTCGACACCCCACAATATCCTTCCCCTAATTATCTCCCCTGATTCACTCTAATACCATTACCACCATTCCCAACCGATTCCTCGTGTGAGTTTACATACCTCCTTCTAGGGTTCCTTATCTATACCATATACTACATCCTAGACATCCCACAAGCCCTTCAATATAATCTTTAATATGGACAAAAAACACTAACACCTACATTATTCCTTCTAACTATTTCACCCTCCTTCTTCCAGAAATGGCATTCCCTTCATTACCCAAAAAAATAAATCTATAGTTTCATCACCTCCTTCTAGGTTTCATGCTACATATCATTTACCACATCCTCCAAAACCATAAACCATTCAATAGTTTTTTTGTTGTTGATGAGTTACTATAGCATCTCAATTATTTCTCTATTTCTCCTTAAACAACTATATACCACCAAGATGCACACCCTATAACTGCTTCCCAAATTCAACAACCATATCTCAAAAATACTCTATACATAGAAAGTATATATTTGTGTTCCTTGGTAGAATTCAATGTGGTATCAATCTGCATACAATAATTTTCCACCCTATCTTCTCTATTCTTCCCATTTTCAGAATTTTTTTCTTTATCTCTAATATTTACTTTGTCCAATTTTAAATGAATTTTTCAAAACAAATTCCATAATATATCTTCTTTTATAATACAATAATTATGGCCTCTACTTATTTCTGTCATCCAATATTTGAACATCTGAGTTTTCTACCAACATTGATATACTTTTCCTCCACCACATCAATGAATGTAGAAATTTAGGTAAGCCCAAATTATTTTACCAAATGCTAAAATTTCTTATTTATATCATGCCGATTTTAATTACCGTCCATTGTGGTTTTTATAAAACTTTTTTCCTTCAAGATTTGTGAAGGTGTTATTCTCTATTACAAGATATATTACATTAATAATAATTATAATTATGCATAGAATGATTTTCGTGATCATCTTGAAAATTTAATCAAATGAAAAATAATACGAACACCTAATCTTCATCAACATCTTGAGATGAAATGTTTGAAACTAGACTTATAAGGGGACAATGAAGAAAATGTTTTTAGTAATGTATTATCTTTACTTTAAATTGTTCTTATGTTTATTTTTTAAAACATCATATATTTACTATATTTCCACAATTATTGGTTAAAAATATATTGGAAATTAGTCTATTAAATTTAATAATCCATATTATACATCTATAATTGAATCATTAAAAATATATGGAATCCTGAAAAAATGAAAAAAATGAAATTATCATCTATATCATTCAGTGGTTTATTTGTTTTAAATTTACCTATAGATATCAATTTTCTCTCATACCTCAATTCAAATTACCACATGTAAGTAAAATCTATCTTTTATTTATTTGATAGTACCTCAACAAATCTGTTAAATTTTCAACTATTATTTTGGGTCAAAAAAGGAAAAAAATATTGGATACCATGAAGATAAATGGTCTTTAATATTGTATGTATGATAAAAATGTACTATGATGAACAATATGATGATTATATAAACCATGTAGTTACCAACTAAATGTTTCTTTGTAAATTATTCTAGATTTGATGAATTCAACTAATATTCATCTGGAATGACCCCTTGCCTCCTCATCAGAGTAAGAACCTCTCATACCAGAACACATTTTCCTCTAAGTTATTGAAATATTCATTCGTATTCATTACACTTCCATCATAAACAGATTTTCTGATACTATTATTGGAAACTACTATTCATTTTCAATCACAGGTAGTTTAGAAGTTAAAATTGAATTAGAAAACCTTGCATATATATATATATATTATAGAATATTGAATTATATTATAAGTCATGCTATTATGAAGAAGAAATATTACTATGAAAGATTGTTCTAGACAACTACCAAATGTTGAAACTTCAATGAATCAAAAAATTTAGGAACATGTGTAAGAAGAAATGTTGTCATACATCAAGCCCTATATATTAATGGTATGTGAACATAAAAATTTAATTTTTAATAATTAATATTTTAACCTATTTATTAATATTAAGAAATATATAATACTAAAAAATAATGTAGCATTGGTTTCTACAAAATAATCACTACAACTAAAAACTACGAAACACAAGGGCTAGTTGATTTACATAAGCAATAATAATACTACATTTAAATTTTTGATGAAATTATTATACTATTATTATTTTTTAAATAAATCTTATAGTATATTCCATTCTTATCTCACGATATTCAGATATTAGAGATCCTTGTAATGTCTACCAATATTGTTGTTAAAAATTATGGTGTCATAATTTCAAAATCTCTACTAATAAAACTTCTCTAAAGTTTTCATTTGTTAGTTTTCTTTATTACATATTATAAATTTTTTATATTGATAGTACTCAATTATTTTATATAATATAAATAACTATCCAATCATTATTTAAAATCTATTATATTTAGTTTTCAATTGATTTTGATGAACCACATAGACTCAATTTCAGTATTTCTTTTTAAAAATAATGTCAATTAAATTTATAACTATTAAAGATGCAATGTTCGGAGATTTAGTGATACAGTTACAACTATAATATTTTTAATATTATTACAATCGATTATAGGTTTATATAAACTATCTTTTCTATTCATTTTCTAATCATGACCATATTAATTTTGGCTTTCCACTAGAGTTAAACATTTGAAAAATAAAAAGGATTTATTATCAACTCATGTATTAAATTAAAATATTCAAGATCATCAACTTTCATAAAAAAAATTAAATAGAACACTCCATTAGTGAAAACGAAAATTATATTAGTACCTTTAATGACATATTTGATTAAAATTAGGTAATATTGAATTAAAAAATTTCAATTTCATTAAGAATAACTGAATAATAAAACTATTTTAATCATTACGATATAGGATAATCCTAAAAGAGGATCTTCATGAGTTATTAGTATAATTGAACATATCCAAGAACAATTTTTTTCTTTTTATCAAATTATATTTATAACAAATAAAAATGACCTCATTAAAATTTTCCTTTTATACCTGCATTATATGAGCATTAGAGCAATGGAACTTTGCAACTAAATTCCATCACTGACATTAAATTTATTACACCATCCATATATATTTCAGATACTAATGTATATATCTGTAATCAAGAATGATTTTAATTTTCATGAAATCATTGAAACTAAAAAAAATCCATTTTTCAAGGTTGTTTTCATATTTTATATGTTTAAAACATCAAGTCCATTTCTTCTTCTCAATTCACTATTCTAATCTTTTTGATTTATAATTCTGGGATTTCAGGTGTAAATTTTTTTCTACTTATTATAATAACTCCATTCACTATTTATTAAAACGAATTATGTGGTTTTGAGTGTGAGGATTTATGAAACTAAATATTATAATGTCTCGAGACTCGACGGTTACAACAAGTAATTTCACTATACTATATCTGTTTATGAAGGAAAAATTAAACAAGATGGATAAAAAATACGATTGTACTTCTTTTGCTGCAATATCAATGTAATATTAAAATGTAAATTCTTATTTTCTTCATACTTTTTCAAATTATTATTTATGTTAGGTACTGTACTAGACATTATAGTATTGAAAATAATTACTTGATAAATTAATTAAAATAGGTTTTTATATTCACATTTGTTTACATATCCACTACAAAATTCCAACTTTCCTAGTTATTTTCTACATTATTCATTCGGTCAAGGATTTATCACCTCATCCTATAGAGATATTGAATTCATTATGATAGGTACATCCTCTCGATAACCTAGAGTATTTGATCTTCCCCAAAAGTGTTTGTAAGATCAAAACATGACATGGTTACATAAAACCATTAATCTATGTACCCATTTTATGAGAGTAATAAGACCATAATTCTTTCCCCTAGACACATGGCTGGTATTTGTAGAGGGTTTTTAATGTTAATGAAATAGTAGTGGGATCCCTAGTCACCTTCCCCTCCATATGATTTTATGTACATTCTAACTTGGATTTTGGTAAGACCCTAGATGATTAATTGGATTGAACCAACAAATTTCTACCTTAATAGTGATTGTTATTTATAATTTATTCCTATTAGAAAATTGAGATTAATTACATTTAAAATAATTATATGATCCATTCTTAGTCATATTTATTGATCTGTGATAATTCTCCTTATTAATAATGGAGATTTTATTCTTAATCAAATTAACATAAGATGATTCCTTATATGGAATAATGATAACAATTTCACATATAATTATTTCTAGTACAAGCATATGTGTTGTGTCCTATTGAATGGAATTATTATTTCTGATAACCCACTTTTTAATATGTGAACTAATATACACAATTACCCAACATTGAACTACTAAATATCATCCTTTTACAATTCCTGAAAATTAATACCATTTCCTATATAATAATAAAAAATAATATTAAAAGAATCCTATATCATTTTTCAAGCCAAAAAATCATTGAGAACTATTTTAAATAAGATTCCTTATGTTAATTATAAAAACTGATCTTAACAAACATAGTCTTTTGTTCACAATGACAAACTTATTTTAAAAATCAAAAAATTCTCTTAAAAAACACCCCGAGGTCCACCAAAGTAATATTTTTATATAAATTTTGATATATTTTCTTGGTTTTGAAATATATATGACGTTCCATTTAAAATTTTTATTACCATATTTTAGTATTCATTAATATTTATAGTTATTTCTAATAATTATTGAATCTATAGAAAAATGTGTTGGAAGCATTTGAAGTTGAAGATTTGAAAGAAGGTGACAATGTCATTGTTTCATTCTACAATATTAAGTGACTATAAATTACTGTTAAACATCTAAAAATTATAAAATAAATATTTATAAAAGAATTATAGAATTAATTTTTATCATTATCTGTTAGAATTTACCATTTTATATTTTATAATATTTATTGAAAAACCAATTACCTTCTATTTTAGTATTATATAACTTTTTATTTCACGGTAAAAACCAATGTTTTGGTGAATTTTATTTTAAATTTCTATTCAATATTGTAACTTAATACTCCATGATAAAAATAAGTCTTCAATCTATTAAATTTATCTTTAATGATTTTTACTACATTAATGACTTCTAAATAGTTTTTTCACTTTTATCCTAATATTAGGTACCACTTCTCAGTGATTTAAATATATTCAATATTAAATTTCATTGTTAACATAAAAAAATAGTATTCTATTATTGAACAAAATAATCGATTTATAGCTCTCTAAAATGCATGTGTGATTACCATTTCTCTCCAAACATGCAACATAAATTTTAAATTTCATGGGTTAATTGTAATGACCTAATCATTAATGATAAAATTCACTTTCTTTTAATGTATTATAGAAAACACATGCACTATTTTTTAATCATTATAATATTTTTTTGTTTAAATGACCATTATATATCATTAAAAATTATAATATAGTCGTGGATATTTGATCACATGACTAATATAAATGTATGGGTTTTGAAAATAATCTTTTCGAAATAGACAATGGAGAGGATGGACTCATTCAGTAGACTTGGCTCGTACGAAGCTCATTTATTGGAGCGTGGAAATGAGGAATCATTATTGGGCTTTACTATTGATGATTCCAATGTCTTCCTTCAACACATTAATCTTGAACGGAATATCATATGGGAGATACACAAGTTAATATGTATTACCACCTAGGCGATGTTATCTGAGCAGCCCCACGAGTCGGTCACCATCGCACATCTTACCCTTAGGTATTACATAGGTGTTATAAGGGGTTATTTAATATGGTGTTAGTTAAATTTTTTGTAATATCTTTTCATAAATAAATGTCTTATTCTATCAATTCCCCTACGAAAATATCCATTATTAAGAGGTCAGGAATCTAATAAATTGAATTTTTTGGTAAAAATGGTACTTTTGATAGATATATACATTATATTAAAAACTGGTTTTTATTAAAATCTTTATAAAAAACAATTATTATAAATTATGATTATATCGGTTCCTTATCTATAAATGATTAGGTGATTAGTTTGATAACAGTAGTATTTTTTATACGGTAAAACAGAAAATGTATTTGTAATGAATTTGTATTAAGTAGTTAATAAATATTTTAAATAATTGATATTTTAATAGTATATTATAATCCAATTATTTTTATGAATATAAAATGAGTATATAATTTTTATTAAGTCAAATGTAATTTTAATTAAGGGTTGAAAACTATTTTTTTCAAAACATGTGAATTTTCAATAAATATCAGTATTCATTTTTAAATTTAAATTAAAATATTTAGAAAATTATTTAGATAAAATGAAAATTATTTTTGGAATCATTATTTTTAAATTATCCAATGGTGAAATTTCCATATTTTTCTGATACGGTTTAATTTTTGGGTAAAAATTAAATATCGTATAAATAAAATATGTCTTTTATGACATCATAATCATATGAAAATAATGTAATAAATACTATAATGGTCATCCTCCACCAAAAATATATTATCACAATAAAATAATGTGAATTTAGATTTTTTTTTTTTACTTATTTTACAAAGCCTTAGTGAATCCTCCAAAATGTATAATATATTTTATGAATTTAAATTCATTTCCATTAGAGTGTGACACAAATCCACATAATAAAGGGAAATATTTTATTATCTTTGTCCATTGTCCATATAAAATAATTATTTACACTCCACATTCACCAAAACCATTGTATGAAACCATAGGAAGGCATTTGGTTTTGATTATTTTGTTATATAAATTCCAAAACCTAAGATTGCGAAAAATTAAAGAATTCCCCCCTCATTTCAAATAAATACCAACCCATGATCAAACATATCTTTCCTACATATTATTTTAGAATGTTACTTCTCATCCCCCTATCACTATAATGGTACAAAGTTTCCTATATCACTCATGAATCCCCTCTTCAGTCTCTTTAAGTCACACATTCATGTAAGGGATTCCTTTTTTTTCTCAATTTTATCCAAGTTTCATTATTTGTAATATCCTTTTACATTCAACTAAAAATTTTGGGGTATGATTTAACACCTATACCATTGTACCCTTATTATTTATTAATGATGAGATACCACTTTCCCTCTCATTAATGCCTTCCTAGTATACCCTTTTCCTTGCCAAACTTCGGTAAGGGGTTTTCTCTTCTTATTTCCATTCATGTATTTCCCACATATTATGAATCAAAATTACATTTAATGTGTTGGGAAATAATTTTCCATGATCCCATTACTATAAATTCCACATATAAATGATGTTATGTTCCTTTATATATAATCAACCCAACTTATGGACATCTATATGATGAATTTATGCTGTCGAAATTGTACAGTGATTTCGATACCAAAATCCTCATGTAGTGAATACCATACCCCTTTCTCTATCATGGGTATTCACTATTATGCACGTATTGTATGTTAATTATATTTATGTATTCCACATTATTTAATCATGGAATAACTTATGATGTTTTATGATTCCATGTTATATGATCCATGTGTCACACATATGCATTAAATGAAATGTTTATTAATGGTGCACCCTGATAACACTCTAATGTTTTGGGTAATGTTTTTGATCAAGATGCACCCTGTGACATGAGGTTTTACACATGATATTTCAAGTTTAATGAGGGTTTAATCATTCCAATTGATGAACAATGAGGTTTTAAACAAGCAAATCCATGTGAAACGATCCTTGGCTCATGCTAATAGCATATTGTATATTGTATCCACATTTCCATTATTTGATTATCATGGTATAACATTCTTCAATTTTCATGTCTCTCTTGTTCTCCATTGATATGCATATTTCCTAACCAGTATTGTATTCTTCATGTTATGCATTTTTTATTCCCTTACTAGGATTTATATCTCAACCTTTTCTTATGTATGTCCTCAGGTTGTCCCATGAAATGCGGAGTACGAAAGAATGAGGAGGTCTTGTAAGATAAGTTTTCAATATATATTTAGTATTTTATGTTATTAGTTGACTTGTAATTCTACTAATAATAGAATAAACTAGACCTCTCGATCTTCTTTGTTGTATTATGTTCATTTCAATTTAATAAATCATGATTACTTGTGTAATAAAAATAAGGGTGGTTATCATTGGTATCAAATGATTGGTTTATTTATTTTTGGATTTGGATTAGAAAATAATAGTTAAATCCTTAAGGATAAGACTAAGTATAAGAAAAACATCCCTAAATTTTGGTGATAAAAGAGTAATTGGTTTATAATGAAAATTCTTCCTTGTCTGGATACGAAAAAGTAGATATGGCTCGGGCACAAATATATCGTGGGTAAAACCCCAAAAACACCATTTTGACCTATAATATAATGGGAAATAGTGCACAAAAACTAGCCTTTCTTCACTCCTGGTTCGACAATTCCTAGGGATATCCTTTGGTAAATTCATATTCTTTTAATGATCCATTATAATTGGAAAAAAATCCCCTAAGAAAATATGTTGGGAAGTAGATAATGGATAACATAGATTCATGCCTATAAATTCATAAGTTAAAGAAATAAATGTAACATATAAGTTATCCCATTTTTTCATTGGATTAAACTAATTTGTTTAATAGATAAAAAAACTTACCCCTAACATTCCTTTTATTCTATCAAATTTATGGTAATAAGAGTACTCGTGATAACAACTGATGAGAAGATCAATGTGATGACTATTCAAATGAGATTCCCAATCCGATATGGGTGGAAATCACAAACATTGTGATGATAATCTCCTAGATAAATCATTTTTTTGAAAAAAAACCTAGGTCAAGTGGAAAGTTCAACCCCCCCCCCCCCCCAAGGATGAACAAGCTGCAATAGAGAGCTTTAGAAGGAAAATTCTGCATACATTCAATGGATCATCAAATCCCTCCATCACTGAATAATAGATCAAATCTATTGAGATGTTATTATCAATTTTTAAGTGTTCTAAACAAGAGAAGGTTTTTCTGAGTACTTATCATATTGAGGGTGAAACATATAAATGGTGGACATTGATAAAAAATATGCAGCATGAGGAAGATATCGAGGTTTTGGAATGGGAGGATTTATGAAATATTCTTTTCAAGAAATATTTTCCTCAAACCCTCCGACTTAATATGGATCGGGAGTTTATTTCCCTCATGAAAAAAGGAATTGAATCCATCAGAGTGTATGAGGAAAACATCACAAGGCTTGCACGATACACCTCCATCATATTAGTTACCCATTAATTCATTGTTGACCTCTTCATTGTTGGGATAAAACCAATCCTATAGAGATCCCTAGTGATCTGTGATGTTGAAAGATATGGGGAAATTATATGATGTGACCTCTAAGTCAAAATGGATATCAACGAATCTCATAGGTATCATGGGAATTTTAAGAGAAAAGGGAAATTTATTTCTTGATGATTGATGGAAAAATATAATGGTGCTAAGAAATTTCAGCACCCCACGTGCCAATGGTGCAAAAAGAATAACCTTAGAAATTTCCTAAAGGGGATGGGAAAATAAATTAGTTGTGAATAGAAGGGAACTTGGCCATTAACTGTTGGTAAGAAAAACCCACTACTATGATAGAGGATAATAATTTTTTGTTTTACCCTCAATTCATTGTTCATTTCTACAACTATAAACAACCAAGGCCCTTTAGAAACTAGTTCCCATTGCAATGTGTTTTTGAAGGCAACCAGAAACCTCAAAGGTATTATGGGAAAGATTTTTTCATTACTACCACTGAATAGAATATCTAAAATTAAGTGGTGACATGTATGATAGTTATTAATTTTAGAATAGAAAGCTAAATTTTTGTTTCTATTTCTCTGCATTCTTTTATATCCTAAAAGTTTAGTCGAACAATCCAAATACCACCTTAAATCACAGGGGTTGAGATGTCAGTGAGAATGGAAAATGGGGAAATTATTGTATCCCATGAATATAACTCCTCCCCTATCACAATTTTTGCATTGAACATCCCTTTGAACCTCCTCATACTCCCCCAGGTGGTATTTGATGAATTTATTGGAATGGATTGTCTTTCTCTATATAGATCCAACATAAATTTCCATGGGAGGGAAATCACCTTCCATATGGAGAATCAAACCCTGATTCTGTACAAGTGGAGGGAGGAGGATGAATCATCTGTAGAGCCATCATCTCAACTGTAGATATTACTGCACTATTAGCACACATAACATTTCCAGATGATTCATTCTAAGGAAGGAACCATCCTCAAAGACATTCATATTTTGAGGTAATTTGATATTGTGTTTCCCAAGGAATTTCTAGGTCTTCCACCTAGAAGAGTTGTTGAATTCTAGATTGATCTCATACATGGGGCCTTTCCAAAATCAGTGACCCCTTATAGAATGGTAGTTGAGGATCTTGAGGAGCTAAAAAATCAACTATAGGGGAATATTTGTAAAGGTTTTATATGACTAAGTGCTTCCCCATGGGGTGCAGCAGTCATAATTATCAAGTAGAAGGATGGGACATTGTGCCTTTGTATTAATTATCGCAAGCTCAAAAAATAAGGATAAGGAAAAATTATCCCTTTCCATGAACTAATGACTTGTTCGATGTAACGCCCCGACCCCAACTACCCAGAGTCGGTGCATTACTTCGTAACATTGGCATGATCACAAAAGATCAAGTATCGAAAGACCGTTTAGTTTAGTAGCCTTGGAAACAATAGATACATTCATAAATGTTACATTACAACATAAGGTGAAAAACTACAATAACAAAGTCTTCATAGCCCACACCCATATCCTCTTCTGACTATCCCTGCAGGTCATTCCTAAAATACTTCTTCACATCCTGGAAAATATTAAAACATTGAAAGGGGTGAGCTCAGATGCTCAGTAAGGATAACAATATTGCGGAAGCTTTCATAAATAAACATAAACATTTAATGCAATGTATAACTAAAACAAAATCCTTTTAAACTTGAACATAAACATAATATGGCAAAAGTAAAATGAGATAATGTCATTTACTTCTTCACATGGATATTCTACTGGTCGAATAATCACATGAAATATCATTAACCACTTTCATAATGATAGAATGCATAATGCCAGACTATCATAACTACGTAGCCAAGGCCTCGTGCCAAGACCACAAATAAGATTTTGTCAAGGCCTCGTGCCAAGACACTAGTTTGTCTCATGAGACCTGCTGATTCATCGAGTAGCTATAGCGGGCTCCACCCGTCACTTATTAAGTCCAATGCATTCCTCATATGAATAGGTTTAAACATATCATAAACCATAACATAATCGTATCGCATAAAACATGCATAAAGGAAACATAAAATTTCCACATTTCAATCACAAGATATCAATACAACACATTGATATAATAAAAACACTTTCAAAACCATTTTCAATACCAAAATAAAAGAAAGTTAAAACTTTGTATTTATTTTTCATTAAAAAAATGATGGCTTGTAGAGGAAGCCGAAACTCAAATAATGGTCACGGCGGTGGAGAAGTCATTGTCGCCGAATAAGTATGGAAAGAAAAACATTCCCTTTTTGTCGTTTAGTAAAAAGCTTCGTATAAAAAAGATTCCATTTGAATAAACGTAAATGTCAAAGGGGTTTATACACCGTATAAAGGAAAGTTGTGTATAAAACCAAATATGCCTCAATGAAATGAGATTGATACGAAGTACCATTCAAAGATCATTTCTAAATAGAATAGATATATTATGTGTATTCACTATATGTACACATAAATAAAGTATAAATAAAAGATAATATCATGACATAATTTGAAAGTAAGAGATTAACCCAAAAAATGGATGGTGGGTTAAGAAGTTCTCTTACCTCGTGTCTGACTTGACGCAACCCTTATTTAACCTTCTAAATAATAAACTCGAGTTAATATATACCTTATTAAGAACCATTTTCAATTTCATTATCCTTTTGATATCACTTATTACAATGATATGAACATTATGTAATTATTTAAGTTAATAACGGTCGTTTTGTCGATCTTTGGTACTTGAGTCAACAATAAACTTCTTATAATTACAAGTTGTTTATGTGGTAGAATATCCATTATCTCCAGAATTATATTCATGATTTAGATGTCATATATATCATATGTATCCAGTATATACATTCATTTATAATATTACGTAACATTTAGAGGTAAGAAATGAAATGCACCGTTCATGGAGACGGTAAGCCATACGTATGCATGAATGCTACTTTCATTTCTATTTCGTATTTAATGGAATGAAATCATAATGATATAAATTTATAATATAATTCTAGTATAATATAGTTTATAATAACATTTACTCCATCTTTTATACATCCCACATATGGCATTAATGATTCAAATCACTTTGAGGGGGCGGTAGTCCGCACTTCCTAAAATGAAATTATCGCGTTTACCCATAATGGAAATCATAAAGTATGCCATAAATGAGAAATACAGAAGCATAAGTAAAACATAAACATATTATATATCATATATAAATATAGTGACATCTTAATGGCCACCTTTGAAGGTGTTATATGAGTGTTTAACAATCATCGTTTCGTGAGGCAGAAATTCGCCATCCACAGAAACCGTATGTTCTTTAACCATTAGATGTAGGTGTGTGTAAGTGTAGCTCGAATCCTTCTTATAAAAATATCCTAGTATATTGAGGATACTGGTGTTGTTACAAAATAAATGAATAAAAAGTGTTTAGGGGGTTGGAGAAGGAAAATAAAACAAAACAACATTAGAGAAGACATTACCTCAAAATCGGGTAACTCTTTTTGATTTGAGCCAAAGGCTTCTTTGGGAAGAGTTCTTCCCAAAGTGAGGCTTCTAGGAGTAAGGGGGGAAGTTGGGAGAGTATTTGGGCAGAGGTTGGCCGAGAAAAATGGCTTGAAAGTGTGAATGAGGTGGTAGAGGTGGGGGCCTTTTATAAGAGGAGAGGAGGGGAACTCTTGGAAAGTAAAGAAAAGTCACTTTATTATAAAATGAGTTTCAGATTTTAGAGGTCCCACACTTATATAATTTGAGGAAAAGGTGATAAGGGTTTGAAATCCACCCATCCAATAGGTTTTGTACATGTGTAGGTATTAGATATTACATTATCTTTCCATTTTATTTAAATCGTTAAATAATGAGGTCATCACTGCATCATCATGATGTCATAAATTGTTTTAGTAAAACATTTCATGTTTGTGTCATTTTTTACTTTAACATTAAATAAAAGGTATTTATGTCATTTTCCAACTAAAGTGGCTCCATGGGGTCCCCACGTTGACCCATGGATTTTATTGGTCGGCCATGACACATCCAATGAGGTTAGGACATGTGTCAATCTCATCTCATATTATTAAAACATTATTTTTACCTTAAACTACACTAATTACCTCTAATCGCGATTAAGAACTTAAAAGTTACTATTCACCAAAAAATTATTTTAAACTCATTGAACCACATTTTACTTCTTAATGACAACCATTTATGTTGGATTTTTGAAATTCAAAACACAGAATTGGTAAATTTTCATTTAAACGAAAAATCAGTTTTTATAAGTACCACTTAGTTGTTTCACTATTCATCAAAAATTGAAGTTTTTCAAAACAATGCCAAAATTTCACCCAAGGCTATAATTGATATTCCGAATTCAAAAATGATGTATATTTTAAAAAATTCCAAACATATAAGTTGCATTAATTAATTTTATTATTAATTCCCGTTGTCACAACAAATAGCGTGTTTTTAAGAAACAATATATATCAAAAGATTGACAATTGTTTATGTCCAATTTCAAAGTGAAATTAATTATAATGAACACCAATGGATAAAATGGTAAAAATATATTCTAATTATACTTTAAAACCACTAAATATTATTACTTATCACTATAAAATATTTTTATTAAAAAAGTTGTTTTTAAGTATTTTTCACTATTCATAAAAAATTAGAAGTTCTTAGAAAAATACCAAAAATTCAACATAGGATAATTTTGATATTCCGAATCCAAAAATGAAGTCCATTTTGAAATATAAAATTTCTATAATTTTAAAAAGTGGTTATTACTATTCATAACGGCTACTTTGATTAGTCGCGGTGTTTTAGAACTCAAAGTTGCGTATAATGCAAGCTATTGCATTATTGAATGAGAAGCGTATTGTGGAAGCTCAGGGTGTTACATTCGATCAGCTATGTGGATCACAATACTTCTACAAGGTAGATCTATAGTCTAGATATTACCAAGTAAGTGTGAAGAAGGCGGATATCACAAAGACTGATTTTTGTATAAGTTATGGTCATTATGAATTCATTTTAATGCCTCTTGGACTCACTAATTCTCTATAAATCTTAATGGACATAATGAATAAAGTCTTTAAAGATTAACTTGACAAAAAAAATAGTCATTATAGAGGATATTCTAATATAATCCAAATCCAAGGAGGAGCATGAGGAATATCTAAACACTGTACTAGAGTCATTCCAAAAGTAAAAGATCTATGAAAAGTAAAACATGTGTGAGTTCTAGTTGAAATATATTCACTCATGGGGAATATCATCACCTTGAATGGGATATATGTGGATACCTTCAAGAAAAATGAAATTGAAGAATGGATGTGGCCAACATTTGTGATGAATATTCATAGCATCCATGGGTTATCATGAAATTATTCCAGATTTGAGAGAAATTTATTATGATTATAAAACCCTCTTACTAAGATAACTCAAATGGGAGTCAGGTTTGAATTTAATCATAAATGAGAAGAGAGGTTCAAGGGGTTTTAAAGGAGGCCTATCACTATGCTTGTGCTCACACTACCCACAAGTGGAGAACCATTTGTGGTTTTAAGTGATGATCCAAAGAATAGTTTGGGGTTTTTTATGAAAAATGATAGTCATTTAATATGATTCAAGGAAATTTAATGTTCATTGAAGAACTATCCCACACCTGATCTGCAGTTTCCAAGAGTAATATTTTCTTTAAAAATTTGATAACTTTACCTCTTTTGAGAGAAATGTGAAATATATACGGATCACAAAATCCTCATGTATATATTCACATAGAAATAGTTTAATATGTTCCTATAAAGATTGTTAAATCTAATAAA
Organism: Viscum album; assembly: GCA_963277665.1. Lineage (NCBI taxonomy): Eukaryota > Viridiplantae > Streptophyta > Magnoliopsida > Santalales > Viscaceae > Viscum > Viscum album. The sequence continues at coordinate 114,176,787 of OY728121.1, forward strand.
AGACTATGATTGGTCAATCCATTACCACCCTGTCAATGCAGACAAGGTGGAATAAGATCTAAGTATAAATGAACCAATGAATCTACCCTTGATGTGCATTGAAAAAGACCCAATATTTATATATTTTATGGTTATAGTCAGGTAAATCATAATGGATGGAACATTATCAATCATTTCACACATGATTTCTCAACCGTCACTTTTGGAATGGTTAATGTAAGATTAAAAGTATGATGTGGGTATTTGATAGAAGTAGAAACTATCAGAAAAAGGAAATCCCCAGGGTTCAATTTCAATGAAGAAGTAATTGTGAGGTTTGGGTCAAGACTATGAGTTTTATAAAATCCACAGTTAAAGAATGAACTTTTTCATGATGCCCATACTTTGAATTTCTCCATTCACCCAAGAAACAGAAAGATATATCGAGATATCTGAGAGAATTATTGGTGGGATATAATAAGGAAGGAGATTGTTGGGTATACATCAATGTGTCTGGTATGTCTGCAATTGAAGGATGAGAGGTATAAGTCTATTTGGATGATTAAACAATTAAACATTCCAACATGGAAATAGAAAATCCACATTGTGGACTTCGTCGTCGATCTTCCGAAGACATCCAAATGAAACAATGTTACTTGGGTTTTTATTGATCATCTTATAAAGACTGCACTAATCATTGAAATTTGAGAGGATATATCATTTGATGAACTGGTGTGGATATAAATTAGATAAGTGGTAAGGTTGTATGGTGTACAACTATCGATTATATCTGATTAGGATCCAACATTCACCTCTATGTTTGAGAATAGTATCCATCACGCTTTGAATAATGAGCTATAGATAAGTATAGCTTATCATACTCAAACTAAGGGACAATATAAGAAGACTATTTGAACACATGAGAACATGTTGAGAGCATGATTAATATACTTCAATGGGGGATGAGATCAATATCATCATCTGGTTGAGTTCTCTTAAAATAAAAATATTCACCCAGGAATCCAAATGGATCCTTATGAAGAAATTTATGGGAAGAGGTAAAGAACACCAAAATTATGGGATGATGTTGGGGAGAGAGAAATTCTAGGTCTATAAATAGTCGAATAATTGGGGAAGATGATTTAGACCACCGACAGTTCATCTAATCTTCTCAATGTTGACAAAAGATCTATGCCGACAATCCATGACGAGACCTATAGTTTGATGTTAGAGATATGGTATTCCTCTGCATATCACTAAGGAAGAGAGTTTTTAGAATTGGGAAAAGGTAAACTTCATTCTAAGGTACATAGTCCATTTTTATATCCTTAATCACATTAGTGTAGTGGCATATCGACTAGAACTCCGACCAAACCTATCTCAAGTACGTGATATGTTCCATGGGTCACTCTTGAGGAAGTACATACCTACCCATCACATGTACTCAATCCAAAGGTGATAAAAATGGAGAATGTTCTCTTGTATGAAGATAATGTTGTGAAGATATTATATTTTATATAAAAATTTCTATGAAATAAGACGATACCCCTCAAAAAAGTGTTCTATAGAAACCACATGTTTGAAGAAGAAATATAGGAACTTGAGGAGGTGATGAGGCAGAGTTACCTTCATCTATTTTAGTGTGTGAAAATAAAATTTCTAGGGAGAAAATTATTAAGGGTGTGATATTATATTTACCCTATATTTTACGAATAAAATTACCTTTCCTTTAATGTATTATAAAAAATAAATGCACTCTTTTTTTAATATTCTTATTATTATTAGGTATAAATGAATTTTAGGTATCATTATGGTTGATAATAAAGTTGTTGAGTAGTGATAACATTACTGATATAACTTTAAGGTTTAAAAAAATATGTTCGACACAGAAAAATCAAAGGAGGGCCTCATCCACAATACTTGGGTCATATAATGATAATTTATTGAATGTTGTAAATAAGGTAGTTTCATTAGGATTCCATGTTGACCAATCCAAATCCAATCTTTAAATGTCATGGTTGAAAAAAATCACCTACAAGAGAAGTACATGTCAATAGATATTACCACCCATGGAATGTTATCTGATCTGCCCCAAGAGTATGTCACCATTGCAAATCCTTTAAGAAAATATTCATTCTTAAAAGTGGATGATTTTGATTAATTTTCGTTTCAGGTAAAAATAGTACTTTTGAGAAATATATATATTATATTAAACTATGGTTTTTATTAAAAATATTATAAAAACCATACTTATAAATTATGATTATATCATTTCTTTATATATAAATGATTAGGTAATCCATTTGATTATAGGTATATTTTTTATATGATAAAACAAAAAAATTAAAGAAGTTATTTTAAGGAATTAATGAAATTTTGAAATAATTCATATCTTAATAATATATTTTTATAAAATCAATTCTATTAATAATAAATCATTATATAATTTTAATGATGTCAAATGAAATTTTTTTATGGTTTGAAAACTATTTTTGTCAACAACTCATTATTTTACAATAAACGTCGCTTATCATATTAAAACTAAAAATTCACATATTTAGAAAATTACTATGATAAAATGAATATTATTTTTGGAATCATGCAGTTAAAATTATTGAATGGTGAATTATTAAAAAATTTGTGGGACATTAAAATTTTTGGGTAAAAATTAAATACCGTATAAATAAAATAGGTGTTTTATGACCTCATAATGACCCCAAAATTATTTAATAAATAGTATAATTGGTATTATAGGACAAATATATGTTTTACCAATATAATAAAGTGATTTTAGATTTGTTTTACCTATTTTAAAAATCCTTAGTGAATCATCCAAAATATATTATATATTTTATGATTTTAGATTCATTTCCTTTAGTGTGTGACTCACCTCCACATAAGAAAAGGAAATATTTTATTATGTTCTTAAATTTTCCTTAAAATAGATTTTTTTCCACTCTCATTTGACAAAAAACATAGTAATTATCTATGGGAATTTTTGTGTTTCAAAATATTTAATTATATAGATTTCAAAACCTAAGTATGTGAAATATTAAAGAATTACCCTCTCTTTTACTATATAAAACCACCAAAGATACCACTTATAATCTTTAAAAATCCATTAATAACTTCACTAATCTTCCCTCATCTCTCTAAATGCCTCCCATAGCACCCTATGCTCTCAAGAATCCCATTTTGAAGCTCTTTAAGTCACACACTCAATTAAGGGATTCCTTCTTTTCTCATTTTAATCAATGTTATTTTTATTTTTAATACCATTTTAAATTAAATTAAAATTAAGTGGTATAATGTCTCACCTCTCCCATACATCCATACTTATGTTTGAATTATGGGATTCCACTTTCCCTCACATTAATTACTTCCTTGTATACTAGTTTCCATGCCAAATTATGTAAGGGATACTTCTCTTCTTATTTCCATTCAAGTATTTCTCCCATATTATGCAACTAAATTTCATTTCATGTGTATGGATATTATGTTACATAACCCTATTATATTTATTTCATGTGTAAAGGACGAGATTACACTTTCTCTCTCATCAACCTAACCTAAGAATTTCCATATGAAAACCTTCTGCTACCAAAATTGCACCGCGATTTTCCAAACCAAAATCATCATATAGTTAATACCATACACAATTCTCTATCAATGGTATTCACCTTTATTCACATTTTTAATGGTTCTTATATGTATGTATTCCACATTCCATAAACATTGAATAAAGTATGGTGTTGAATGATTACATGTTATATGATACATGTGGCACACATATGCATGAAATAAAATGTTTATAAAGGGTTCTCCCTCATAGAGCTCCAATGCATTGGATTATGTTTAGTATCATGATAATCCATGTGAAATGAGGGTTTAACCATTATAATTTATGTGAAATGAGGGTTTACTCTGGAAAATTCATTTGCAATGAAGGTTTAGTCATGTTAATCCATGTTCAATGAGCCTTGGCTCATGTTAATATCATGTTGTATGTTGTTGACGCATTTCCAAGTTATGATAATCATCATATATCACTCCATTATGTTCATGTTTCTTGAGTGATCTATTTATATTCTTATTTTCTAACATGTATTGTATTTTTAATGTTATACCTTGTTTACTTTCTTACTGGGATTTATAGATCAACCTTTTCTTATATATTTCCTCTAGTTATCCCATGCAATGCTAAGTACGAAGGAATGTTGTGGTCATGTAAAATATTTTTCAATAAATATGTTGTATTTTATGTCATAAGTTTTCAGGTAATATTATTAATCCCCAAAGACACTAGACAACTCGATCTTCTGGGATGTATTAAGTTTATGTTTATGTAATAAATAATTTTTAAGTGTGTAATAAAGAGTAGGGTTGTTATATTTATGGGGTATACATAGAAGAAAAATATTGAATAAGTCAATGTTTCTCAATTCGGAAATTTAATATTTCTCCCACATGTTAACCTCTAGATAAATTTTCAAGAACCAAAATATTTCACCCATCTCCATGTAAATTTGTATATACAAAACCTTTCAATTAATTGTACCATACACCCAATACATGGATATAGTTATTTTATACATTAGTATAATATTTTATGTTTAATTCATTCTATAATTTAATTCCATGTTCTAATTTTATTTTTCTCATTTCTCTCATATTTAATCTCTCTTAAATTTTTTCTTTAACTTTTCTTCCTCACAATGAACTCTTATTCTCATTATCATAAGCAGCTATCCCAAGGAAGATCATTGGGGTAAAACTATGTTATTAACCCATGTATTTTAACAATAAATTTTAATGTTTATTATTTTTTAGAGTTAGGTAGTGGGGTTCTTAGTTGGAAATGAATATTTATGTATCCACATTATACACAAGTTATATCTTTAACATCTTAAATATTCTCCTTTGATGAAGGAGGTGGATATGTGGTTTAGTAAATCTAGTGAACTGGATATTCAAAACCAGAACTAGAAGGTAATCTTCACACATATGATTGGGTGTGATAATTATGTAAATTTCAAACTAATAATAAGACAATGAAGGTTCAATATGGTTGATATTCTAAATAATATCTCTTATCTTTCTGAATCATTATGTATGAATTATTTATGTTTTCATTTCGTTTTCATGTTTAATTATAGTATTTCATTATGAAATCTAAAATAAATATTTAATTTAGTTTTATTTCATAAATAAAAAATATAAATTTAAGAATTTGATTTTGCTTTTCTGAGTGATTGACCTCAACATCTGCTCAAGAGAATCACCTTGGTCAGCTATTGTGCTGCTCCTGGTTTAAATCATAAATATTTTGAGATCATTTTCAAAAATTATACATCCAATTGGAATAATTTTTGAGGATCCAAGTTTTCTTACTCAAAGTTTTAATTCAATTTTTTAATATAATTAACATTACATTCATTAAAAAAATTAAAAAATATTCTTTATTCAATATATATCTTAATTCAAAGTATTCCACATAAACTAAGCAATCTCTTGTGAAAGAATAATTTCTCACAGATCATGAAGTATAGTTAAAAATGGTTAAAATTAAATAAAAAATAGGGAGAGAAAATAATATTGGATAGATAAAAATGTATGTGGATCATAGAGAAACACGAACCTAAACATGAACATTATCCAAAATGAGTGGTGGAAGAGAGTTCACCTATCATTTTTCATGTTAAAATCCTAAGGATGTCCAGAAAAAGGTACTAGTGGAATTAATCTCATCATCATGAAATCCATAATTCCTTGTGGATATCCCAAAAGAAAACATTATTATTGATGCACATATGATAGATAATCATTTTTGGAAGAATCGTAGAATTGGATTGTTGAAGATAACATGAAAATCAATCATTTCATCCCTCACAATAAAAATAAACAACTCTATACATCTATCCATATTTAGAAGATGATAATGAAGATGAACCTACTAAGGGTGAGTTGTTAATGGTCTATACAAGAGATATTACTTTCCATATTTACTTATTGAAAGTGATGATTTATTTATTGATTTATAATAATTTAATCTTATTAAAGCTTAATTATTATCTGAAATTTCATTTTCTAAAATGTGTGACACAACTAAACTTGATTAGAACATATATGTTAAAAAAGACACCACCAAGGATTAGGTGATTGATCAATAAGGATGGGAGAATCATGTGATGATGTGTCTTCCTCCAATAAAATATCTTTTATACAGTATGTATAAGGACACCATGAAAGTCAATAATAATCACCTCTATCTTCGTTTCCCTGTCAACTTGGGTCTATAATTATACATTTTATCATTCTTGGTGGTTGTTACTTTTATTATATTATTTGGGTTTTTCCACTTTTTAAATTCACTCATGGAATTCCGAAAAACTCACATGATGTGGTTCATCTCAATGAAACCACACCCACCATTGGATTAGGGATAATCCACTACAACTACCTAAATAGGGGAATTAAAAACGTAGAACCTTCTTAGGGGGGGGTTCAAATCCATGCATTATCCATTTTATTTCCCCGTTCACCTTATTTATATTTATTTATCTTTTTTTTATTTTATGGTAGTTTTAATATTGTAGAACCTATGAGATTAACTTATGGATTTCTCTAAAAAATAAATTGGGTTGTGTCCTTGCTTTAAATTATTTTTAACACAATTATAGTTATGTATGAAAGTCTTTATTAATCTGAATTGAACTAACGTGTATGATGCAAACTGAATAATTGTGGGTGATGTATTTCAATAGGTTACTAGGGACTTTAATGTGCATCCATTTTATATTTATTATCTTTTTCTAATTATTTTTCATTTTATCATCTTCTATTTTTGTTATCATTTTATGAATTTTGAGTGGAAATGAATAATTTTGAAAAATCATAACATAATTCTGATTTTGGGAATTTTTATTAAAAAAATTAGTTTTAAAAATATTATTGAATGGATTTGGTTTCTGGATTTTGAATATCTTCATTTTATGAATTTGTTTAATTGTGAAACACATGCGGACAATAATAGTCCAAATTTTAAATAATACCAAACTAATGTGGTTTCTAAACATTTTTTTCATCTTCCTCAAATTTCTATTTTAGGGACAGTATTATGGAATGTTGGGTTATCAATAACATTCTATTTTTATCTTTTTCAATTCTATTAGGAAACTTGTAATGTGTCAAGTATGATTAAGGGACCACATTCAATTCCCCATTTACAAGAAACTCTTTTTTTGGACACCCTTTCCATCTGAACGTTATTAATACCTTGGTATCATTAAAATAATTTTTAGGAAGCCACGTTAAAATCCATGTAATTCTTTTACATCCTACTCTTGCAGTTATATTCAAGATTATTCATGAAATCAAGTATGGGGAGAGAGAAGATGAGATGTATTTTTTATTCCTAAATATTATGTTTAATTTGAAATGAAAATGATATAGAATATTTATTAACACTTTTGTGGAATAAATTTCATGATTTTTTGAGGGATTGGTGGACCAAATTTAGTTATAAATTTGGTCCAGGTATACACCAATTTTTTATAATCATATATTATCTCTGTTTTATTAAAAAATATGATTTTAAAGATAAATCTAGATCTGAATACAAGATTAAATAATGTTATCAATGGGGGAAAAGTTGGAATAAATATATCATTGTTTCTAGAAATTAATAGTGTGAACATCCCAAATAATTAAATTGGTGTTTGTTAGTGATTCAATTTCATGATGATTGAGGATGAAATAATTCTTGAGAAAAATAGTTTTGATGTATTTTCTTCACATTAAACCCTAACCATTCTCATTAAACCTCAAATACTTTTACATTTAAAACCTACCTACATTCAATCTTAGAACGACCCCTGAAAAAACCTCATTATTGACACATATAAGATTCTTTAACGCAGATATATAAAGAGGATATCATTTATATAGAGATCACAGATGTTCTTTAGAATGATAAATTTCCACACATAAATCCATGAGTGAAGAGATAAATTATTTTCGTAGAATTTAGGTACTACATTTATGTGTGTTAGAACATGGGATTGAATAATTTTTTTTAATTTTTTAAAATTTTGAAAATTTTGATATATGGAGGATCCATGATAATTTCCTCTAGTATGAAAATTGATCTATTTTGTCATCTATTCATTGAGATGTTTGTTTTGACCTTGGAATTTGATGATTCCCCAGATGTAACATTTTTAAGCGTGGGGGAATTGATATAGAAAATATTTTCAATTATTTTAAATTTTATATAAATTTTATTAATCTCCAAAATTTTATTCTAATGTTAATTTTTAAATTTTTTGGTTTCATTATTATTTACAATTTAATTTCAATAAAGGCCTCATATTTGATTTTTATCTATTTCAATTTATTTATTTATTTCATCCATAACATTTTCATAACTAATCCAAATAGAAAATTATTTAATTATTTTTTATGTAATTGAGATTCATTTCATTAGTGTGCAACCAAATCTCAATCCATCATTTGGAATCCTAAAACTAGCTCACATGTGGAGGTGTGAAAATTTTGCACATGTATGGATACTTCTGAGTATGGTCTTATATGTCATTAATGTAAAATAAAATTGATTTAAAATTCAACATATAAATTCATCTTATATTTATGAACATTTTTCATAATGGTTTTGATGAGATATTATTTCTCTTTGATGTACATAAAATCATGGGAAATCAAATATATAGTATATGAAGAGTCAGTTGGGCCAGATTAATTTTCCAAAATAAATTGACAAAAACTCTCTCCAAACATGGACTATAATGATGAAATTTTTTGGGTTTATGGAGGATTAATACACTCAAAATTTTACCAAATAAAAAATTTTCCAATTTAGGCATTGAATATGTCTCTCATTCATAATACTTTAATGAAATATTTCAGATCCAAAATATTTTACACCACTCCATAAAAATTTTAATTTCCATAACCATTTAAGGTGTCTACAACTTCCCAAAAGATATGAAAAAGGGTTGGTATGTAGGTTAGACTCCGATATTATTTTATTTTCATTATTTAATTTCATTCCATGTATCAATTTTATTGTTCTATATTATCTATTATTCTATATATATTTCATTCTCTCTCTTGATTTTTGTCTTCACTGTTAACTCTTATACTCATGATCATGAGTATGTAACCTGAGGAAGTTCCTTGTGAACTAATATAGTGATAAAACCCATAATTTCAATATTATTTTTAGTGATTATTCTTTTATTACAGAAACTACATTGGATATCTTAGTGGAAATGATGATTTTTTGTCTCCACATGCCACCCGAGGTTTAGCTTTCAAATCTACAATTTTTTCCATTGATCGAGGATGTAGATATAATGTGTAGCACACCAATAAACTATATAGTCACAAACATTGGTTTAGGTGGATATTAAAAAATATTACGGAGTGTGATTATTTATTATTTGGAAACTAATAATAAAATAATGGAGTTTATATTTTTGTAATTCTTTGAGGAATGTCTCATTTCGTTCAAATATCACTCTTCTTTTCATTAATTATGTTGGAATTACATTTGCATGTTTAATCCTAATATTTAATTCTCAGTTATAAAACCAAAATTTCTTTTAGTTTTATTTCTTAAATAAAAAATAATAAATAAAAAGAGAATTCGATGTAGTATTTGATTGACCCCAACACACCCTCGAGAGAATGAAATAGGCCAGCCCCAGTGTTTCACTTAGTTAAAATCAAAAATATTCTTAGAGTGTATATGACCAAATATCATCAGGTACACCATGTTTACGAATATTATTGGTGTGATAGAGTACACTGTGATTTGATCCTTGTTTAACAACCACTTCCACGAAATAATGGAAAATCATATGCAATACATGTTAAAAAACACATAATTATCCTCTTAATCCAATAAAAGAACTGGATCTTTTTTTAATGATCCTTTACAATGTAGAGTGATGCCTTATTTTATATATTTAAAAATATTTCATAAATTCTTCAAAAATAATCGTATTGGTAGTATTATATGCTATAATTACATAGCTCAATAGTTTAAGTAGATTATTTATTGACACAAAACATTTCATGGAGTGTGACAGATAGTGTGGGTCATGTTGAGATCTTTTAGATACACATGAATAGATTACTCTAAGGAGTGATAATATTATTATTAAAATGAACACATTTATCCATATTAAAAAAAGTTGTAATGAATTCCTTTATAAAAGAACTATTTCTTTGGATTCTCATCATAGCCACCATTACGGTTTGTGATACACCTTTCAAACATAATCATATATGGATTGAAATTAACATAATTGAATCATCTTCAATATATTCCATGATTCAACATTAAATGATAATATCCTTTATGGTCAAATTATTTTAAACAATGTATTTTTATATGGTGAAAGCTAAACTTTTGGTATTTTAATGTTTTTGTATTCAAGGAATGGTATTCAGATTCACTATAACAAAATCTTCATAAAGACTTCTGAATGTTTGAATCCAAAAACAGGGGAGAAAGTTATTTATTTCATTATTAAGAATCCTTCATAGTTCCATATAATTCGGATAATTGTATCCAAAATAATGATTAAATAATTCATTTTACTTGTGAATGTTTTTAAAGAAGAATGTTATGTCAGTACTGAGAATGTTTCCGTGCTTTCTAAAGACAAATTAGATGAATCTTTAACGATCATGAAGTTCTCACAAATGTTGAATTCCTTCATGATAAAATCCTATAAAAAATGGTAGATATGTTTGAATAATTTTAGGGTTACATAATTTCATTTTCGAAATGGGATTATTTATTGGGAAAATTTTACTTATATTTTTGTACATAGATTTTTGTACATAGATTATGTTACTAGGAAAATAATACAGAGACTTTATTAGTCATCTTTTTATACTCATATTTTCATAAAGTGATTTTTGTACAAATTTTTTTGTTCAAAGAATTTCATACTGGGAAAATTGTACTAATATATTCATACTCATATTTTTTGTACTCTAATTTTAGTACAATGGAAATCATACTAAAGTTTTCCAAATGAATAATTCATGCTGATAAAAAACTATTTTAATGAGAAGAGAATAAAATTGATCATAATGATCTAAAAAAGAAGTAGATCATAATGAGATATGAAAGAATCAGATAATGATTATAATGAGAATGAAATAGATCATAATGATAATAGAAAGAAATTTATCGTAATGTGCTGAGAATGAAAATGATTATAATGAGATGAGAAATAAATAGATCATATTGAATCTGAGATAAAATGAAATAAGAATGAGAAGAAAATGGTTTGATGAATTAATGTGTTCAAACATGAAATTCAATTTTTATTAAATATAATGGAAATCTATGGATATTTGAATAATTAAATGTCAAATTTTTAAATGTGAGGGACATTAGAAGATTACGAGATTTGAGTAATCATGGAATGTTTCCAAGATTCTTGCCTTTTTTTCTGATTATGCTATAAATACATCCCATGATTAGTTGTTCATTAATAACAATCACATATGCGCAAAATGTGAATCTCTGGAGAATTTTAATTAAAAAAGTACCTATATAATAGAAGAATAATTGTATTGATCATTGGACCAGAGTATAAGTTTTTCAAATTGATAATGAATTCATATTATTGAATCATCATACTCATAAAATAGGATCTAGCATCCAGCATTATCATATCTAGAGAATCAGATCCATGATCTTGAATTATTATATTAAATTAATCTATTCTATGATCTAGCATTATCAAATTCATATAATTGGATATAGAAACATTGAACTTAGAAAATCAAATCTAGAATCTAGCATCATTGTTTTGATAAAAGTTAATCCTAAATCCAGCATCACTGTATTGATTAAATCATATACAGAATCAAGCATCATCAGATTTAGAAAACATGATCTTCTAAATCAGACCGAGGATTTTAAATCAGTAATTGGATAGAATATTAAACAAAGTCAATATTCATTTTTAGAACAATTATTTTATGTGAAAAAATTGTAAAATTATGGGAGTTAGTATAATCATTCCAATCATGAGATAGGTGGTGTCTACTAGTTATTGGAACAAGGATTATTCACCTCTAATTAATATTTTATTTCAATAAACCAATAACTGTTACTAAAGATTGGATCTACGTTCCCAGACTAAGGACAATCATTGAAAATCATGTGTGATTTACATTTATTCCTATGGTTTCATGCATAAGTATTTACTAAATGTTTATAAAGAAATAAATCATAACATTTTTATATGATTAGTTTCTAGATGTTTTTAATCTTCTAAAAAGTGATAAAATGATTCATACCCCACTCTAAATTGTCATTCAATGCTTTAGAACATTAATTGGCCTCATAGGGAAGGTTCATGTATTGAATCCTTATCATGTACAATATCAATTATGTCAGGAATAGAATAATTACTACATTTTAGAGAAAATCATTATTATGGATAAAAAATAAGATGATTACTTAGGTCCAATATCTTGGCCTCATATTTCTTAATGATTCTTATATTGTTTTTTCACCTATTTAGAAATGTGATCCTATGAAATATTTTGATAAGTGAAATATATATTTTTCTGGAAACAATAGAAAATCTTTTGTCATATCCTAATCAAATAATATTAATCATAAGGTGATGGGTCCCAAATCATCAATAAATATGTGGGAAAATCTAAAAGTGTTTTCAACTGGAATAAAAATATAAGGATGAAAAGATAGAAATTTATCATAGTAATTATAAGGATATTATAAATAGAGATAAATAAAATATGGATGAATAATTAACTAGTTTAAATGAAATTGTATTTAAGAATAAAGAATTTGGATTTGTCTCGAACCAACCTAAGACAACCATAAATCAGTAACCCGAGCTGATCTGTTGCAAGGCCTAGGAGGTGATCGATCCTATAGGGCCATAAACAAGTGCCAAGGTATCAATAAAGACAATTTTAATGGTTTCAAACATAAAATAAAAAAGGGAATAAAAATAATTAAAAGACCAACTAAACTAAATATGGGTTTCAAATGTTAAATTATTTACATTACAAATAAAATATACAACAACATGAACAAAAAACTATACCAAGAAGCCAAACTAAACCTAAAACCTACAAAATCTCCATCTGACACCAAGGTTCATTCTCCAATATATAACCTACTATCGCCCAAGAAGATCTAACTGAAGCTGGAAACTACAACATAAGAAAAAAAAATTTGTAGGTGTGATTATTAAAAATCAGTTGGTAAGACTGAATAATTATGTTTCCAATTTTGATTAATTAAATAAATAAAAATTAATTTGACAGTTTTAAATATAATGGTCAAATATATAATATTAAAAACATTAATTTAGTTAAAAAAATCATGATCTCAATTAATTTCCCTCACATATTAAAACCAAGATCATTCATGTAAGGAATGTTAGGTTCATTAGGGAGAAGGAAAAAAGGAAACCAATAGGAAACTCTCATTTTTCATGGTTAAGAGAAAATATGGAAAACACATATTATATCAAAAAAATATTTCATAAAATACTTCTAACAAACCACCACTTCACAATATACCAAAAGTATGCAGAATCAAAGCACAAGGATAATTATTACACACAATGAAGGAAATGATTATAATTGTTCTAGAAATAGAGGAACATGAGAATTCAAAGGAACTAAGAGGAGAACAAGAACATACTAATGAATGAGACCTCATCCCTGGTAACATACTACAAATGATGAAATCAAAACACCCAAATGCTCGGCCACCCAAACATAAGGGAAACCATGTGGCCCAATCCCATATCATTAAACCCAAATATCCACCTATTATGGGCCATTGGTTAGTGTATCAACTACTAGTGTAGAAAACATTCTCAAAAATCCTATTTACTATTCTTGGTTTCTATTTTATTTTCACAAAGGGGTGTGCTACAAAATCCAAATGACAATATATATATATACCACCATACATGTCATAAAAACCAGTATCACCGAGCTACCACATGTAGTATTCATTCCTTTAAAACAATTATTACATAAGGGATGTCCCATACTGAGGACACTTCAATCCCAAGATCACCCAACAAGGATAGAATGACCTCTAAATGGGTTTTCCAATTGAAACAAATTTAAGAAAAATTAAAAATGTTCCCCAAGTCACATTCACATATCAATCTATGTAGAAACAACTATACATAAAATATTTAAAAAAACAAAACAACATATAACAACATTATTGGAAACACCAACCCCCATGTTTATATGAAAATATCATTTATAAAAAAAATATTGACCTTTAGAAGTCATAATCTTGTTACAGAATCTAACTAGGAAATTTAACAATCATTTGGTGTGAAAGCCCCACCAAATCCATTTCACACATAAAATTAGATTAAGAAAAACATTTTATTTTACATGGAACAATATTTCAAATCCTAAGAAATAACTATTTATTAATTGGTATAGGTGAGAAAATCTCGAAATCAATGAAATCTATTGATTAAAAAATATATGCAAAGGGATCCTACCTCAAACATCAATGAACATATTGAATCCAGGGAAAAAACTCAATCACACCAAAACCAAACCCAAGGGAGACAAGATCTGATATATGACATTAAAATCAAGCCCAAATATTTTTGATTCAACCCTAAATATTGGAACCCTAGCCGTGGGAGAGAAGGAATCCCATGAAATTGGATGAAAACCCATGAAAGGAGGAAGAAACTATGGGATAGAAGATATACATATTTATCTAGAGGAGAAATCACACAAAAAACCCCAAAAATAGAGGTCTGTAGGACATAAGGAAAGGGGAGGAGGAAACTAGGGTGGATGAACATGAATGGGGGAGATAACAGTGTGTTTCGGTATACAAATTGGGGAGAGATTAATGTTTTTAAAAATATGGATTAGATGAACGATTAGTCCATACTATTTATCAATCTATGAGGATACCGTGACACCGATACTACCGAGGAACATATTGACGATATGGAGTACATACATTGTATGACTAACCTTGGACTTTCCATGTGGTAGCTAATGTCTCACAAAGGAGCTTCCCCATGGTTATCTAGGTCGTGGTGCATGGTTACAACTAATTGTGCGCTAACCATACTCCTGGGTCTACCCACCCCAAAACACCCATTTTCACTAAAACTCAAGGGGGGACCATTGAAGAATTCTAGGTCGAGAATGGAAGGAAATAACAAACCAAAACATAAAACATGTAACACCCATTTCCTAAGAAAAGTCCCATAGACCACATCTAAACTGGAACCAAATATGAATTTCAAAACTCAGGTGTGACAATTCTCCCCACCATAGTTCTTTCCACTGCTAGAAAGCCAACATAAGTATTAAAATGACAGAAGAAACACCACTCCTTTACAACAAAAGGAGGTTCCACATGAATAACAAAAAAATAGATTTCTAAAATACTACTAACTAGAAAAGGATAAAAAAATTATTGTGGGAGACCGACATGGAATCTTTGCATTGTTCCACCCCCCCCCCCCCAAAAAAAGTTTAAACACCTCCAGTTGATTGGTTCCAAGGATAGAGAACCTTCACAATGAAAAAAGTTAACCTCCAAACATAATAACCCTAAACATAAACAAGAGGAACTCATGGATATTAATTTATCCCCCCTAACAGTTTATTTTCCATGAGAAGTATCTCTTAGGGCCCTTCTCGGAAAACTCATGCAATAGAGCTATATTTTTTGTATGACTCTCTTTAGTCTCATCATTGATCCACCAAAGTTGTCACTGAATTCAGAAAATAGGAACGATCTTCCTTCATATAATATTCCCTCTCCAATATATAATACAAACAAGATGATCCTTGTAGGATGAATTATTATCTTTCATTATGTATTCATAATGGATAACAAGAAATGGGTTATATATGTATATTTTATTATATGACACATAGAACATTTTATGAATACTATGGAATTGATAATTAAGATTCATATGGTACAACCCTTCATATATCCATTCGGTGATATGAAATGGTACCAAAAATGTGGTTCTATAATTCTATACTTCCTCAGTTGTTTGTTCTCTAACTGAGGGGTCACATGCCAGAAAACCTAATAACACATTGAAAACATTGTGGGACTCTTCAAATAGACATAATATGATATATATATGTATACTCAGTTATAATCTATATGGGGATCAATATCTTCTAAACAGTTTAACTCTCTCAAAGGTCTCTTAAACATTACTACGGAAAAAAATGTTACCTTGCACACATCCTATGAACAATGTGGTGAATGATGTGAAATCTTATAAAGAACATTATAGGTTGTCATTTAAAACAAATCCTATTAAAAACTGTGTACAAACTCAACTATGTCAAGGTGATCATCCCATGCTCTACCAGATTCCAGGATGAAATCTGATAAAATATCCTCTAGTATACATATAGTCTTCTTTAACTGTCCATCTATATATGAATGATAATCTATGATAAATATAATCTGAGTCCCTATGGACTTATGCATGTCCTTCAAATTTAATTTTGTAAAATATTAATTTCTATCCTAAAAAAGCTCGCGAGAACTCTATGGAAGCATATGATCTCACAATCATAGATCTTGCCAAGGTCATCATGTAAGTATGTATTCATTTTCAGTGAAATGTGAGCATCTTTTATTAACATGTTGTAAACCATATAGACTATGTCCTGATACATTGGTGTCCTAGTTATCCCCATTAGAAACCCTATTGGGAGGTTTTCCCATTTCTGTATGGGTTCAAGATGTTGTTAATGAAACCCACATAGTCTCTTATGGTTCATTGTCACCATCAGAATGGTAAGTAATTATGAGATTAAACTAGAAACATACCTCTTCATCCATCAACACTATATATTACATTTTAAGACTTGATACACCTTGGATTCACTATGATATAATTCCCTTATAAATGTTTTATATTCCCTCATAAGATCCTAACTTATTGTAATCAGTAATAATACTCTCCTATGTACCCAGATCATGATGTCTTCATCAACCATCGACCATCTGGGTATCAAGTCACCACCATATATTTGTTCCACTATTACACAACACTATATGTATAACTCCTGACATGTATTGTATTAATCTATATGTAATGATGTGATCCTTAAGGTTTCATAAGACAAATAACTATTATTCTTGAAAGAAAAGATCCTTGAGTTAGAAAACAAGGTCATCAAGTAAAACTACTCCTTCTATGGCTGGTCACCAAACTCATACTTAGACAATATATTATAAATAATAGAATCAGGAAGAACATTTCTCATAAAAGAAAAATACTAAAAATCATTGTTGAAAATAACTTGATACACAACCCATCACCTCTTTGTCATTATTTGGTCAATCTGTGTGAGATATTGAAAATGAGCATAAAATCTATATAAAAATTAAATCTCACTAAGGTGATATTTTTTCTGAAACCTAAATGCATATACCACATTATCCTAATATAGATAATGAAAAAGGGTGGTTATCCTCTAGGTGGCATAGTTAAAATGATCAACATACTACAACATTCTCTCTCTTAATTAGCTAATCTCTGAGAATAATCCCCAATTCATCACACTACACATCAAAACATGTCACTGGAATAAGGATTATCAGTACTAAAGTTGTTAGAAGTCATCCCTTTAACTCTTGTAATGATTCTACATAAAGGTATGAAAATTTGAAAATTACACTTTTCCTACCCAGTTCATTCAAGTGAATTGATAGTCAAAAAAATTATAGGATAAAAATTTGGAAATAACTCATTATATCCAGGTAGCTCCTCATATAAAACACATTTTTGGGATATATGGAGGATATGGCCATATAATTGTTTTTATATGGATATAATCATATTATACTCCATATTCACTACAAAATTCACCTCTAAAATCCATAACTCAAACTTCAAGAACTTTTCAAAAGGAATGTGTGATAAAATGTACCCAGAACAACAATAATTGCCTATAATGTTGTGATGGAGTATGTTTGTAGTTGAGGATGTAATTTATGAATAGTATGAAAACGAGTCTATGTATGGGTGGAATATATTCACCACGATGGCCATAAATGGTGATGGATCATTCAAAATCAAAAATGAAATCACAAGGTACACATATACCTCATAACTACTCTGAAATTATATCTTTGTATTTTTATCATATCTTACTCAAAATTAGTGATATAAAATGGAATATCTATCTTGAAGAACCACTGGGATCCCCATAATTACTCGAAAATATCACTGATCTTAGGTAATGGATAATTTTTTTTCACTGTGACATGGTTGTCCATACATTATTCAATATAGATTCAAAGACTATTATCCAACTTCTTAGAGAACAACACTAGTTCTCCTCTTGGTGATGTACTCAATATGATAATTCCATTGTACTACAATTCATCCAACTATACCATTTGTTTTTATCTAATTTAGTACCATAATATACCAAGGTAATTGAAATAAGTTACACACTCGATATAAGAAAAAATTTCAATTTTAACTCATATATTTGGAGGGAGTTGTATAAATATATCTCAGAATACATAATGATAGATATAAGGACTCGACCTTAAACCTTAATTAATCATGAGTTATTTAAAGAATACACATTGAGGATCTTTTTAGGATTAGGGTTTTAGAGAATTATATCATAAATCATGCATTACATTCCACATTTAAACAAAGTGGTTACATAAAAGATAGTATTCATTTTTTCCCATCAACGGAAACATATTTAAAATAAAACATGGATTCTTTCTTGCCACTTCCTTGACACTATCATCATATCATGTACCTTTCCCTTGACCTGTGAAAAACATTTCAAAAACTTGGGATGAGCATAAAAAGCTTTGTAATGGATTTAAAAATTCTGAAAGGAAACATTAGTACATGTATACATAAGAATCAATGAAATCATACTTTACTCATAAAACATAAGCACGTTAACATACCTCATGAAATCATAAGATTTATTAATAACTCAAAGAAATCATAAGTCATAAAGGTAACTTGAGGAATTCATAACATTCTTACATAGGGAGTAACCCACATGGTTACGTTTGGAATACCCATCACAGTATATTCCCTAAATCTCTTCGGAGAAACCATAACGTTTAACCCCTTCGCGTTACCTAATGCATTGGAGAGCTATATCGGGCTCACCTGCCCTTAGTTTATCACGGAACCACCCGTATTCATAAACAATGCCCAAGAACCATAACATAATCATAGAGCATAACTTAAGCATAAGAAAAAGATAACATTTCCACATTGCAATAACAATATAACATTTTAAGATATTGAAATAATGAATCCATTCTAAAAACCATTTTCAAAACCATTTCAAACATTTAATAAAGAGATTTTTGAATCAAAGTGTCACATACCACTTTAAAGATTTTATCATTTTAAACCATTAATATCCATATAAATAAATCCTTAAAACCATTTTGAAAACATGGATATTAATGAGAAATATTTATAAGAATAAATCATTAAAACATTTAGAATGAAATTTTAATTAAAGAGTTTTTAACAAAATGAGAGACACTTGAATAAAATAATTGAGGAATAACATTTAATCATAACTTTATAATATCATGAGAATAAAGGGATTCATGATATAATATTCCAAAGGAAATTATATACACCATATAAGAGTGAACTGGTGCATAAGAATAATGAAGTCTCAATAGAAATGTAAAATAATTTTAAATCCATTATAAGGAAGGTGTCCTTAAATTAAGGATAAATCAATCTCATAATTATGTGTGAAAAATATAAATACACCCAATATAAGTGGATATTAATTGTAAAAAAATCAAAGGTCTTTCACACATATTCAAAGAATGAAATATTCAATAACTACATGTTGAACCCAAAGAAATCAAAATTGGGTTAAGAAGTTCCCTTGGTGAAATTCGACAGCCTAACGGCGTCACTATAAAATTCATAAAATTATTTGATGAGAGAGAAAATGGTATCTCATCACTTGGAAATAAAATTTACATCAATAAAGATATATAAGAACATATCCCAACATAAAAAGATGTAAATTAAAATACATAACAAAATAAGTCTTTTAAAAAGAGGAGTGTGAAAGGTTCCCTTACCGATTTGGGAAACTTTTGAAATGTACACCACATGAAAGAAGGGTCATAAAATGAAGATTTAAATACCCATAAATGAGAGTATATTATACAAATAGTAAAATAATGGGCAGTACATACACAACACAAAAAATAAATAGTGGAAAATGTAACATGAATCTCACGGGAATAACAAGTCAGATGAAAATCCCCTTATTAAAATTAGGTAGCCTAACGACGCCACATAAAACTTCCAAAAATGGATTGATGAGATCAAATAGGGTCTCTCATGATATTAACATAAAATTTACATCCATAGTAATATAAAATAACATCCCTTAACATAATAAATAGGATCTTAAAGTAAGTTACATAAAAAGAGTACTTAAAAAGAAAGAGAGTGGTAGGATCCCTTACCTCAAGTACGACATCTCTTATTCGTTTCTTTATATTCCTGAATAATAAACTTTTGTCAATTTATAATTTCTTAAGGTACTCATTTAAATATTATTATTCAGTTCATATCACATGTTATAATTTTATAATAATTGGTTAATAATGTGAGTTCATATTAGACGTTTTTGTTGATGTTTGGTACATGAGTCAAAAATAAACTTGTTTGAAAATGATTTTCCATGTATTTATAAGTAAATCATATCCAGAATAGTATTAATGATTTAAATATCTTATAAATCCATTAAATAATCATTTTATACTATTTCATAACATTTGGAGACAAAAAGAAATGAAATGCACCGTTCATGGAGACGGTAGGCCGTACATACGCATGAACGCTACTTTCATTTCTTTGTCATGTTAAAAGAATTAAAAATAATTGAGAGATATATATATTATAATTACAGTATAATATATATGTTTTATAGGTTACATATTTTCATTAATTTTATTCTTTATACATTCCATTTATTTCATGAATGAGTCACATCACTTGAGGGGGCAGTAGTCCACACTTCCTCGTATGAAATTATCACAATTGCACAACATGGAAAGCATAAATCTATGTTATAAATATAAAATACATAAGCATATGGGAAACATAAATACCATATATATCATATATAAAATACAGTGACATCATAATGTCCACCATGAAAGGTGTTAAGAGAAGATTGAACAATCATCATTTCGTGAGGCAGTAATTTTCCATCCACAGAAACAGTATGTTCTTTAACCATTAGACAGAGGTGTGTGTAAGTTTAGATCGAATCCTTAACATAACAACATCATATTATTATTAAGATACTGTTTTTGTTACAAAATAAAGGAATAAAAATATTTTAGGGGTTTGGAGAAGCAAAATAAAACAAAAGAACACAAGTGAAAACATTACCTTTAAATCGGGTAACTCCTCTTGGTTTGAACCAAAAGGGTTTCTTGAAGAGAATTATGCCAAATGTGAGGCTTCAATGATTAATATAGAGATGTGGAGAGATGAAATGGGCATGGGTTGGCCGAGAAAAAGGCTTGATATGTGTGGTTAAGGTGGTAGAGGTTGGGGCCTTTTATAAGAGAGGAGGAGGGGCACTCATGGAATGTTATAAACTATTACATTATTATAAAATGATTTTCGGATTACAAAGGTCCTAAAAGGATATATTTCTAGTATAAGGTGATAAGGTTTCTAAATCCACCCATACAATAGGTTTTTTACAAGTTTAAGACTTATATTTCACCCTATCTTCTCATTTTATTTAAATCATTCATTTATGAGGTAATCACTGCATCATCACGGTGTCAAAAATTAATTAATTAATTTAATGTCTAAAAATTATTAAAAATATATCATCATGTATTAAGTATTTTTATCTTTCTAATGAATATTTATAGTCAAAAATATGACATGTATAACCCCATTTAAAAATTGTTTTAGTAAAACAATACATGTTTGTGACATTTTAATTTTAACTTTAATTAAAAAGTTATTGATGTCATTTTCCAACCAAAGTGGCTCCATGGGGTCCCCAAGTTGACCCATGGATTTTCTTGTTTGGACATGACTCATCCAATATGGGTAGAACATGTGTCAAGGTCATTTCATATTATTATAACATTATCTTTACCTTAAATTACACTAATAACCTTTAATCGCGATTAATAAAACTTACAAGTTACTATTCACCAAAAAATTATTTTAATCTCATTGAACCACATTTTACTTCCTAATGAAAACCATGTTTGTTGGATTTTTGAAAATAAAATCACATAAGTGGTAAAGTTTCATTTAAACGAAAAATCAGTTTTTTTAACTACCACTTAGTGGTTTTACTATTCATCAAAAATTGAAGTTTTTCAGAAAAATACCAAAAATTCACCCTAAGATATATTTGATATTTCAAATTAAAAAATGATGTCTATTTTTCAAAAGTCAAAATATATAAGTTGCATTAATTGATTTAATAATTCATTCCCGTTGTCAAAACAAATAGCGTTTTTTTAAGAAACAATATATATTAAAAGATTGACACTAGTTTAAGTCCAATTTAAAAGTGAAATTAATTCCAATGACCACCATTTGATTAAATGGTAAAAATATATTATAATTAAACTTTAAAACCAATTAAAAATATAATCTAACCATATATTTAAATTAGATGAAAAGGCAGTTTTGATGTAAAATGCATTATTTTTTCATTATTCATTAAAAAATGAACAATGTCAGAAACATACCAAAAATTTAACCAAAGTAAATTTCAATGTCCCAATTATAAAGAATAATTTTATTTTGACAAATAGAGCTTATAAAATTGTCAAAAGTTAGATTTAAAAATGGTTCGCCATCAAAAGTCGGTAAAACAATCTTTTAAAAATATTAGAGTATTTATTCTTAAAATTGGATTCATTTGGAGATTAAGCCTCTAACATTTATTGGATAAATTTAAACATATTTAACAAAAATATGTAATCATTTTTCAGTTATTTCTGTTCATTCCCGCCATTACACTGGCTAGGCATTAACTATTATTATATTATTATATTATTAGTGTGCAATGTAAGATTTCAACGAAACTCGTTGTTGCGTATTGGGCACGCCATCAAGCATAGCATTCCCTTTAAAGTAATATTAACATTTTATTCACAAATATTGATAAAAATTAGAATGTAATATTATTTATTTACCAGGTATGTTACATCCTTCCCCCCTTTTGGGAATTTCTTCCTCGCAATTTCAAAATTGGGCTTGGAAACTTTATTGAAAGTCCCACATCGGAACAAGAGTCAGAACAACTATCACTTTAAAAGAAAGGGAGAGAAGTACAATGGTCACCTGAGTTAACCCATACTAGGATTTCATGTATGAAAATATGTATATGGAGGAGAAAACAAAGGGTCATGTTCTGATGGAGAGTGATAGTAAACATGTCTAGGCGAAAGTTAACCACAACAAAGTCAATAACTTGTGATGGGTTAAACGGTATTCGATTCCCCGGTAGGAAAAGTTAACAGAAAACATTTTTGTTTTAAGTTACTCTTCATTGAGGAATTTATTTTTGAGCTTAACTAAATCATAATGAAACATACTTACTTGTCACGTAGACTTTCAACTTTTACTAGATTCTTTAATCAAACACATATTTTATCCAAAAGATGAGTATTTAGGAAGACTTGTTCGCATTAAGAGTACTATAATAAACTTCTTGAGAATCACCTAATCCACAAAAGAGAACTATATATTTTCCATGTCTTTATATCTCAACCAAAACCAAACCAAAAAGTTTAGTACGAGAACAGATAATACCCAAAAAGGATATTTGTTTTTACAAAAATAAAACTACTCCTAATCTCCAAAATTTGTCAAAAAAACCCAAATTTCAATGAAGACCATTCAATAAACAATTTGTTCATAAAATTATTCAAGGTAAACCAAACTAAGATTGAAACCCAAATATTTGAAGGATTTAATCACATTGTCTCACAAGGTACAAATTAACATTTATCTCCAAATAACATTACTTTCTCTTAAAGTCTCATATTGAAAAGTAATTAACCTAATCACATATCCTTCATGATAGGTTAATAATTTACATAGATAACCCAAAATAAACTTACTCTTGATTCATAAAATCATCTAACTAAAAAAATAATTAGTCAAAATAACCAGGGACTTCATGTAGTGCAGTGGTAGGTGATAAATATTAGTTGCACTTTGGTTGTGGGTTCGATTCCTACAGCTTTTTCCAACGCGACGGGTTGTCACACAGTCTACATGTTGTCCTTTTTCCAAAACTATATAATTCTTAAAACATTCCCCAAAATGAGATAAAATCTTCAAAGATAATCATAACATATTTTAACCTCAATTTTCTCTCACGCCTCTCATTTTCCATCATAACATATAGTAACCCATAATTACCTCAAAAGTAAGGATCATATAAACCCTAATGGTTACCTTTATAAGTATTACCTGAACTTTCGCATCGAGTTGGTTCTCTCGTACATGATGCATTAGAGAACTCACCAAGGTTCAAGTCGTTATTCAGGACTCCTTGATAGCTGGTATAGAATAACCACTATATTTCTCATTGAATCCCCCATTTCATCCAGTCCCTTAATCATAGAACCACCAAAGTTTCTTTCATACCCACTGTCACTTTGGTTTCTGCTAGATCCATCCATTTACTAAAACCAAAATGGACAGTGTGAGTATATCAAAAAAATCATCATGTACTAAAGGGGAAGATAAACACAAATATATACTTATCCAAGTTATCTCAAACTCATTCCAACTTTCATAAATAAAAATGACTCTATCTAATATAATAACCATTGTGGTTATACAGAACTTGTCACATATGCTTTAACAACACTCTAACCTCTAAAGTTATCTAAACAGACCTTTGATACCGACTATAAGGACCCGGCCTTAAACCTTACTTAATCTTGAGTTATTTCAAGAATACACATTGAGGATATTTTAAGGTTTAGAGTTTTAGAGAATTAGATTATAAATCATGCATCACATTCCACATTTAAACGAAGTGGTTACATAAAATATAGTATTCATTTCTTCCCATCAATGGAAACATATTTAAAATAAAACATGGATTCTTTCTTGACACTTCCTTTACACTATCATCATATCATGTACCTTTCCCTTGACCAGTGAAAAACATTTAAAAACATGGGATGAGCATAAAAATCTCAGTAAGGCATATAAAAATTCAGAAAGGAAACAGTAGTACATGTATACATAAGAATCAATGAAATCATACTTTACTCATAAAACATAAGCACGTTAACATACCTCATGAAATCATAAGATTTATGAATAACTCATAGAAATCATAAGGCATAAAGGTAACTTGAGGCATTCATAACATTCTTACGTAGGGAGTAACCCTCATGGTTACGTTTGGAATACCCATCACAGTATATTCCCTAAATCTCTTCGGAGAAACCATAACGTTTAACCCCTTCGCCTTACCGAATGCATTGGAGAGCTATATCGGGCTCACCTGCCCTTAGTTTATCACGGAACCACCCATATTCATAAATAATGACCAAGAACCATAACATAATCATATCACATAACTTAAGCATAAATGAAAGATAACATTCCCACATTGCAATAACAATATAACATTTTAATATGTTGAAATAATGAATCCATTCTAAAAACCATTTTCAAAACCATTTCAAACATTTAATAAATAGATTTTTGAATCAAAGTGTCCCATACCACTTTGAAGCTTTTAAAATTTTAAACCAATAATATCCTTATAAATAAATCCTTAAAACCATTTTGAAAACATAGATATTAATGATAAATATTTATAAGAATAAATCATTAAAACATTTAAAATGATATTTTAATTAAAGGGTTTTTAACAAAATGAGAGACACTTGAATACAATAATTGAGGAATAACATTTAATCATAACTTTATAATATCATGAGAATAAAGGAATTCATGATATAATATTCCAAAGGAAATTATATACACTATATAAGAGTGAACTAATTCATAACAACAATGAAGTCTCAATAGAAATGTAAAATGAGATGAAATCCATTATAAAGAAGGTATCCTTAAATTAAGGATAAATCAATCTCATAATTATGTGTGAAAAATATAAATACACCCAATATAAGTGTATATTAAGTGTAAAACAATCAAATTTCATTCACACATATTCAAAGGATGACATATTCAATAACTACATGTTGAACCCAAAGAAATCGAAATTGGGTTAAGAAGTTCCCTTGGTAAAATTCGACAGCCTAACGGCGTCACTATAAAAATCATAAAATTAGTTGATGAGAGAGAAAATGGTATCTCATCACTTGGAAATAAAATTTACATCAATAATTATATAGAAGAACATATTCCAATATAAAAATATGTATATTAAAAGACATAACAAAATAAGTCTTTTAAAAAGAGGAGTGTGAAAGGTTCCCTTACCGATTTGGGAAACTTTTGAAATGTACACCACATGAAAGAAGGGTCATACAATGAAGATGTAAATACCCCTAAATTAGAGTATATTATACAAATATTAAAATAATGGGCAGTACATACACCACAAAAAAATGAAATAGTGTAAAATGTAACATGAATCTCACAGGAATAACAAGTCAGTTGAAAATCCCCTTATTAAAATTCGGTAGCCTAACGGCACCACATAAAACTTAAAAAAATGGATTGATGAGATCAAATAGGGTATATCATCATATTAATATAAAATTTACATCCAGTGTAATATAAAATAACATCCCCCAACATAATAAATAGGATCTAAAAGTAAGTTACATAAAAAAGAGTACTTAAAAATAAAGAGAGAGGGTGGATCCCTTACCTAAAGTCCGACTTCTCTTATTCGTTTCTTTATATTCCTAAATAATAGACATTTGTCATTTTATAATTTCTTAAGGTCCTAATTTAAATATTATTATTCATTTCATATCACATATTATAATGTTATAATAATTGGCTAATAATGTGAGTTCATATTAGACGTTTTTGTCGATGTTTGGTACATGAGTCAAAAATAGACATGTTTTAAAATGATTGTCCATGTAGTTATAATTAAATCATCTCCAGAATACTATTAATGATTTAAATATCTTATATATCCAGTACATATTCATTTTATACTATTCCATAACATTTGGAGAGAAAAATAAATGAAATGCACCGTTCATGGAGACGGTAGGTTGTACGTACGCATGAACGCTACTTTCATTTCTTTTATCATATTAATGGAATTAAAAATAATTGAGAGATATATATATTATAATTCCAGTATAGTATATATGTTTTATAGGTCACATAAGTTCATTAATTTCATTCTCTATACATTACATGTATTTCATTAACGAGTCACATTACTTGAGGGGGTGGTAGTCCACACTTCCTCGTATGAAATTATCGCAATTGCACAACATGAAAAGCATAAAGGTATGTTTTAAATATAAAATATAGAAGCATATGAGAAACATAAATACCATATATATCATATATAAAATACAGTAACATCATAATGGCCACCATGAAAGGTGTTAAGAGAATATTGAACAATCAACGTTTCGTGAGGCAGTAATTCGCCATCCACAGAAACAATATGTTCATTATCCATTAGACGGAGGTGTGTGAAAGTTTAGCTATAATAATTAACATAAAATTATCCTAGTATATTTAAGATACTGGTTTTGTTACAAAATAAAGGAATAAAAAGAGTTTAGGGGTTTGGAGAAGCAAAATAAAACAGAAGAACACAAGTGAAGACATTTCCTTTAAATCGGGTAACTCCTTTTAGTTTGAACCAAAAGGGTTTCTAGAAGAGAATTATGCCAAAGTTGAGGCTTAAATGATGAATATAGGTATGTTTAGAGATGTAATGGGCAGTGTTTGGCTGAGAAAAAGGCTTGAGAGGTGTGGGTAAGGTGGTAGAGGTGGGAGCCTTTTATAAGAGAAGAGGAGGGGAACTCTTGGAAATTCATAAACTATTACTTTATTATAAAATTCTTTTCGGATTTCAAAGGCCCTAAAAAGATATATTTCAAGGATAAGGTGATAAGGTTTCTAAATTCACCCATACAATTGTTTTTTGACAAGTTTAAGACTTATATTTCACCCTATCTTCTCATTTTATTTAAATCGTTCATTTATGAGGTTATCACTGCATCATCACGGTGTCATAAATAAATTAATTTATTTCATGTCAAAAAATTATAAGTAAAAATATAATCATGTAGGAAATTGTTTTATATTTCTAACTAATATTTATATTTAAAAATATGACTTGTATTACCCCATTTAAAAATTATTTTAGTAAAACAATACATGTTTGTGACATTTTAATTTTAACTTTAAATAAAAAGTTATTAATATCATTTTCCAACCAAAGTGGCTCCATGGGTTCCCCAAGTTGACCCATGGATTTTCTTGGTCGGCCATGACTCATCCAATAAGGGTATAACATGTTTCAAGGTCATTTCATATTATTATAACATTATCTTTACCTTAAATTACACTAATTAACTTTAATCGCGATTAATAAAACTTAAAAGTTATTATTCACCAAAAGATTATCTTGATCTCATTGAACCACATTTTACTTACTAATTAAAACCATGTATGTCTTATTTTTGAAAATAAAATCACAGAAGTGGTAAAGTTTCATTTAAATGAAAAATCAGTTTCTTTAACTACCACTTAGTGGTTTCACTATTCATCAAAAATTGAAGTTTTTCAGAAAAATACCAAAAAATTACCCTAAGAAATATTTGATATTCTGAATTCAAAAATGATGTCTATTTTTTAAAATTCAAAATATATAAGTTGCATTAATTAATTTAATAATTCATTCCCGCTGTCATAACAAATTGCGTGTTTTTAAGAAACAATATCTATTAAAAGATTGACACTAGTTTAAGTCCAATTTCAAAGTGAAATTAATTCCGATGACCACAATTGTATTAAATGGTAAAAATATATTCCAATTACACTTTAAAACCAATAAAAATATAATCTAACCATATATTTAAATTAGATGAACAAGCAATTTTGATGTGAAATGCAGTATTTTTTCACTGTTCATGAAAAAAAATGAACAATGTCAGAAACATACAAAAATTTAACCAAAGTAAATTTCAATGTCCCAATAATAAAGAATAAGTTTATTTTGACAAATAGGGCTTATAAAATTGTCAAAAGTTATATTTAAAAAAGGGTCTCCATCAAAAGGCGGTAAAACAATCTTTTAAAAATATTAGAGTATTTATTATTAAAATTGGATTCATTTGGATTTTAAGCCACTAACATTTATTGGATAAATGTAAAAATATTTAACAAACATATATAATAATTTTTTTTTATTTCTGTTCATTCCTGCCATTACAACGGCTAGGCTTTAACTATTATAATATTATTATATTATTAGTGTG
Source organism: Viscum album (assembly GCA_963277665.1). Taxonomy (NCBI): domain Eukaryota; kingdom Viridiplantae; phylum Streptophyta; class Magnoliopsida; order Santalales; family Viscaceae; genus Viscum; species Viscum album. The sequence continues at coordinate 114,206,323 of OY728121.1, forward strand.
CAATGTAAGATTTCAAAGAAACTCGTGGTTGCATATTGGGCATGCCATCGAGCATAGAATTCCCTTTAAAGTAATATTAACATTTTATTCACAAATATTAATAAACATTAGAATGTAATATTATTTATTTACCTGGGATGTTACAATAGATATCCATGAATAGAGGGAGATGTGAGGGGTTTTTTTTTAATCCTACCAAAATATTCAATCCTTTCATTGGTTTTGTGATCATCTTATACTAACTCAGGGTAAATCCAAATCTAGCATCCCCTAATTCCAAATCTATGATCGTCATAAAATTATCTTGATATGTAGAACTGAATGAAAGAGACATATAATATAAATTTATGTTATCTTTGGGGTTATTTGTCAAATCCATTTCCCAGATCACGTCGATGATAGTCGACTCCAAAAATATGAAATCCTAAAGATATACATAACTATAAACAAAAATAGGACACAATGGGAATCACAGGATATCGTCCACATTCATACCTAATAGTGCCTTAATAAAGACTTATTTAGATGATAAATAGATGAGAAGGTCATGTCTAGAAAATACTTTGTTATATATGAAATAATTTTATGAAACTATGTTGGACAAATAAGTAGATAAAGGGGGTGTGATCAAAACTATACCACGAATTTTTGGTGGCCCCTCTCAATCATCAATTGGAGCATAGTCCGAAATGCACAAATTGACATTATCAACTATGTTGGACTATCCAAAAGTTGTTTGGATAGTTTGAGTCTACTGCTAATAACCCTTGATAGGCCTCTAGATCCTAGGTCATGGATGTCTTAGCCTCCTAGAAATTTTACTAGCATAAAAATGATGGAGGATTTATATAATTCCACTTTACCGATCTGTGATCTGAGGCATTTCTCACACCTTACTATAGTGTTCTAGCATCCCATAGTTAATGAAATGTGTTTCAAATTCCAAAATAACAAAAGCGATAATGATGTACTACACAATCATGCCACTATTATGTATTGTGTCTCTAGTCGTCTTTTTCCTACTATAGAAAGAGGTAATTATGGTTGTTGTGTGAGGTCCTTCTATACGAGTGTTCAAGGTTAGAAAAACCCCAAGAAAATAATCTTCCCTATAGAATCCCCATAATGGATATGTATTTCCTTATAACATATGGGTATAAAGTTTGGGTGAGTCTCTAGACCTAATGTCTAATGTCTTATCGATGTCCGATTTGGAACATCATTTCCATGTGAGCCTCATTATTTTCTTGAATCTGTGGGAAGTATAGGATCTTTGTAAAACATTTATATTATTTTGATACTATCTTAGATAATTTTTTTTATTTAATAAAATAATGAGATCAGTTAAGCTATAGTCTATAATTAATATACACTATATAAAATAAGTCCTTCAGATTATCCCAGGTTAGATTCTCTCATCTTCTGGAATAACCCATAACATTCCACCAATTCTGGTCAGGTCCCAATTATATTAATGCTCCATCTTCACATTCATATCTATCTGCATATCGATGAAGTTAATGAAGCTCTAAATGAATCCCATCCAATCCTCATCTTCTAATAGTACAATAGTGACCTTAAAGGATGAAGAATTATAGACCTATAAATGATGGATGTAGTAAACCATGGATCTTGGTGGCAGCAGATAAAGAACCACTACCTGCACAAGTATGAAAAGTTAGGGAGCATTCTCTTGATTGGACTTTTCTGTTGGAGGTCCCACTAAATATCTATGAGGTGTAAAATTCTAAAAAATTAGGTATATTAGGTGCATAAAAATTTAGTTACCAATCTATGTGACCACACAGAGTTTTCCATAGGAGACTACAGATAACCCAATTTATTCACTTCATATCTATAACCATATTCTATATTGGTAAATGTTTGTCACAATCCTCAAAAATATAATAAAACAAAAAAATTATTCATTCATCAAATTATTTCATGAAATTAAATATACCAACATCATGAAAACACTAATATATCACACAATTGAAACTATCCAAAACAAATAACACAACCAAATAATATAATTAAATATCATTTATGCCACAAAAACACTGTTGTATATATTTAGATGTATACCTAAAGCCTACTCCTGATGCATGAATGAATATGAAGTCACATAAATCACATATCAACATCATGGGAATCAATTAAAGAAAATTTAATAATTGGTAACATCAATAAATAATTTCCCAAATTATGGATACTCGTATGTTCACTATAAAATACTAGCTACGAATAGTTATAAATCCCTTACACAATAATATCTATTCAATATATTATATACCCCATCCCAAAAAAATTATATTAGAAGAAAAATTTTAGTTAGTCTAGATCCTATGATAAAATTTTATAAAATCCAATCTGAAAGCATCGGGTCTAAGCTGGAGTACTACATGACATCATGTTCAACTCCCCACACGCAAGTGTATTCTCACTAGAAATGAGGTTCTAAGTCTTTCAGTGTGGAGACTATTCCCTGTGTATCAAGTCATATTATTAATAATAAATCTGAGAAAATATAGTAAATAATAAATAATATTTGTAGTCATGTTAATACTGTAAGGAAAATATACATATTATTAACTAATGGCGCTCTAAAATTTGTGAGACTATTCAATGTAATAAATATAAATAAAAGAAATATTTAAATATGTGTTCCACTAGATTTCATCCTAGTCAGTCAGCTTATATGTAATTCAATATATAGTTATCCACAATAGAGATTTTTTCCTACATGGGATTCCTCTTGAAATCAAAATGCATAATAAAATTATATAGTAGTGTTAGTAAAGGGCCTAGGAGGACACTGCAAATGTTTTTTTTAATTTATATTGATTATTTATAACATTTTTATTCCATAATATAAATTAATTCATTATAGGATAAATATGAAATCCAAAATTATGTGGTCATGACCTAACCATGCCATGAGAAACCCTAGTTGTACATGCATTGGCTATATCGCAATAGGTTAATAGAATATGTAAGAAGTAACCAAAAACTTCATATTTCATCATCCACATGCAGTAAGGTATCAATAAAGCCTAATTTACTACAATAATATTGTAGTTCATGGGGCCTAGAATCCTCTAGTAGAGAATACCTGGGAACTCACACCTACTATGATACCTCGAGTGCATGATAATTGTGAAATTGAAGGCTTCCTCGAGGTCATCCTTACCAAAGTCTCCATAGATGGATCATACCTCTACCATATGTAGAGGTCCCTCATTTCCATTGTGTCTTGTCATGTGAGATTTCATTTTAAGGGAAATTCATGTCATGATAGTCCACCTGCCTCAACTACCAAATACAGCGACCCAGGCATGGTAACGCTCAAATGGGATGAATCATTCAAGGAATGCATATAATTTCATCATGATTATATAAAATCCCAAAAAAAATTAATTGATCACAATAATACATGGAAACACACTTTTATTGTATCCCTCATAGAATAAAATATCATAATGGGTCTCATAGACTCCACACACACCCACATGTGATCATAATCATGCACATTATTCAACTTTCCAAACAAAAATAATCATCATGATATATGGTTTATTCATAATCCAAGGAATTTATTGAACTAAATATGACATGCAATTTATTTATACATCATATTCCATCAATATTATTGATAAAAAATCAAAATTATCTCACCAATAAAAACAAAATAGTATTCCAAGGTCTCCTAAAAATAGTTTCATTTAGAATTTTTATGGTCTCTAGAGAATGAAAAAGAGGATTGATTGAAATGGATTGTACCAAACAAATCTGTGTTTGAGAATTGTAAAAGGTAAAACTCATGTTTTGCACATTAATGGAGGAGAGAAGGTGTTAGGTATCTATACAACATAAGTTAGAGGTTGCGGAATGGGTTTGTTGAGATTACACAAATACATTCATAAGATGACACTACAACATAGGGGACACGACTATTACGTAGGACCAAATGTTTTGGCCTGGAGGAGTTCTGGAACATGACCCCTCTATTTTAGAATGTGTTTATCTAGTATAGATCCTAGAAGTGTCATTTGTTTCATTAGTATAAAGGGGTATTTTGTTGATTTTCATTTACATCTTGTTAGTTATCCTCTAATATTGTTGTATGGAAGAGGTGGAGAGTAATTTTTCAGGCCTTTAGGTTACATTTTCAGGACTATATTCCCTCATAAAGTTTCCATAACTCTTTTATTAATGAATACCATAAAAAGGTTATAAATAATCTTCCAAGAATGAATCAGTAATGATGGTCATCCATCTATAACTGATGTGGGGAGTATTCTGTTGTGTGGTTTATGAACCCATGACATATTCGTACATAACACACCTCCATAGTGGTATATAAAGTGTTGTATAAATTTAATAACCTCACTAGGAGACAACCATCAATGTTATGATATACCACAAAACATTTTTGTGTTGTAATGTGATCTATGGGGCAACATCCCTTGTTTTGGAAGAAAGCTCACAAGAAAACCGCAATAATCCTACTCGATCTCCTCAATAGCCCTAAATATTTCCCAAATAATCTAATAACTAAAAATAAGATTTTAATAATGGAAGAAAAAATTTAAAATAATGAAGAAAATATTCAGGCCCTTGAACCTTTTCTTTGTTAAATACTTTTCCAAAATTAATATGTGAAATAAGGATATTTGTTAAAAATGATAGTTAAAGGTACACTATTGTGTTTTATAGTCATATGTAAATATATCCTTCCCTGATCATTAAATTTAAATATCTCTATGATAGTAACCTTGTGGGATGAATTTTATATCCCTTTTATGATCACCCAAATTAAATTTCTTTGATGATTATTATTAGGTAATCTAATGATATATTTTCATAATACCCTTGTAAAACCCTGAGTTTTTATGAATTTTTTTCATGATTAAATTATATATATGATTTATTTAATTACATGAAACACAAAATGTTTCTTGAATTATATTAACATCATTTTAAGGTTAGTATACTCGAAGCACTATGTTAGATTATGATACATGTAATAATGAGAAGTAAAAAACCACAATATTTTATTAGTTTAACATTTTAAATGTAACCATTTAAACCTAACACATAATATTACTGAAATGAATAGAAATAAGTACTTTTTAAATATTAATTATATTATTTATATATAAATAAAACGCATTTATAAAAAAATACAAAATTTTCTGTAGATTTTTTATATGTTCCCAAAAAACTATTTTCTAAAAAAAATATGACTTTTTGTGAGAATAATAAAATTAGTTTTCAACAATATTAGAAAATTAATTTTTCAAAAAAAACTTCATTTTTCAATTCATAAAGTAAAATTTATCTTAGGATAAATTTTTCAGAAACTTCCAAAATGTTTTATTTTTAATGAATAATGAAAAATAGAGAATCTTAATTTAAACCTTCTTTTAATTAATTTATCAATAAATATAGATTATATTATAAATTAGATTTAAATTTTAATTAGTTTAATTATATATATATTAATATAGTTTAGGTTAGTTTAATCAATTTCATATTGAATATGGATATAAGAAATTAATAAAATTCTGATCATTTTAACTTCAAAACCCCGCTTTTCCCTTGTGTATACGAGATTAAATTCAAATTATTTTTTCACAATTATGTGATTTGAATTTTAAAAAATCGATCCATTAGTTGGAATCATAATAATTTATAATTTTAAATAAGTTTGATATAGTTTTAGAACAAAATTAACAGTGAATGTTTTATTAATTAATTAACATAGTTAAGGTAAAAATTGATTTAAGGGGGGTTAAACTGGAATTCTAAAATAGAAAATGAGAAAATATGTTATATTAATTTTAATTAATGGGTTATTTTAGATATTATAAATCAAATTATATGAAATATTGAAATTGAATTCCACTTTCCCCTAAATATGGTCATACTATAAGTTAATTAAAGTAAAAGATGAAAATTAAAATTTTCTTACTTTTAATATCTTTAAATCCTTGGGATATGAACCAAAAAACATATGTTTGGTTATATATATCCTTTTTAAATATAAATGAACTTTTTTAAAATAATATTATTTTTAGATTAAATAACTTCTATTAATGCTTAATATAGGCCAATATTGTAATTATTTAGTTTACATTTAAATAAAGTAAATGATTCCAAAAACATTAAAAGTGAAGTAAATTTTATGAATTATTATGTACCGATATTTTTATATCTAAATATATCACGTAAAATAGGTTTATGCAGAATATTTTATAATTCAACCATTATATGGATATTTTTTAATTCAATTTAAATAAATAATGTTGGAATTAGAATTAATTTTATTTTATGGAAAATTATATTATATTAGAAAATTTAAAATTAATAAAAATAGTATAATATACCAAGGGATTCATGAATAATAATAAATACCTACTATGAACCATTAATAATCAATTTTTAGTGATTTGTTGTATATACCTCCCATGACTATATTTTATTATACATATCATTAAAAATATTTTTGAAAAATTTTAATTTTAGTCCTTCACATTTATGAAGATTAGAGTTGAAATGTTAACAAATCATAAAGAGTATTTTTGTCTCAATTTTCTTTCTTTGATATATACTTTATGCTTTGAACCAATATTTTTTCAAAAAGTGTATATATATCCCCTTTAAATGTAATATCATGAAATTATTCATCTTAATGTTCTTTTAAGTATAATTTTATTTTATTAATTAATGGGGATTATATTTCAATGTTACCAAGATAATAAAGATTTTAGGTCAAAATCTCATCATTTATTGAGATTGTTTAGGATTATGGGTCAAATATTGAAATCAAATGATTTACTTATCAAGATATCTCCTGAGTTTTCTTATACTATGGGTATTCATTATATATTCTAGTACTGGGAACATTTTACACTTTTTTTAACTTAATTTAATTAAGAAAATATTTTTAATAAAATCAGATATTATTTTTCTATTCAGATTGAATTATTTTTTCATTCTTAATAATTTTTTCTTAAAAATTATTAGATAAATCTTTTACTTCTCTATTATTATTTTAAATTGGAATTTTTACCCATTAATTATTTTTAAAAAAAATCTCTTGAAATGAGTATTCATTTGGTATTCTAAAAAATAATCATTTGGATTTTATCGAAAAGGTGAATTGATTCATAGATTTTACATATATGGATTGAACATAATTTTTCATAGCCATGACCAATCATTGTTTTAAAGATTCATTTATATGTTTTTAATTTTATATTCAAAGAAAATGATTTTCATCTTTTTTTTATGTTTTAAAACGTTTTTTTTTCAAATTTTCATGGTTATTTTCCACATGAAATGTTTAAAATATTTGACCAAAATCATTCTCTATCTATGATGAAACCCATTGATGTTACTTATTCCTTAATAGGGATATGATCCAGTGATACCATTATTATTATTTATATTAGTGGTTCATTTTTATGATAATATGTATTTTATGAAACCAAATTCTCATCCACATGTTAAATGATGATAAAATAATTATGATACCAAAATCTTTTCATATTTTATTTAAGGATTGAATCATTATTCAACTTGTCCCTTTTACACATGTTATGATACTATTAAATTATTATGAAACCCATTCCCTTTCAGATGATATGATATTATGAATGTAATTTGACTTTATAGTATACATAAATTTTTGTTTTTCATTATGATATTGTGGGACTAATATCTCCCTTCAGTGAATGGGGAAATGATAAATGTTCCATGAGCTAAGTGGTTACACTGGTGGTAATTCCAAACATAAAAAAGGGTACATGGGTGGAAATCCCAAGACCAAAAATATGTGTACATAGCTGGTTATCCCAATCCTTATGTAGGTACATCAGTAGTTAACCCATTCCTAACATGTTATGAATATCTTTTTGGTTTTCCATGAAATTTGATTTTATATTATTATTTGTATGCCAAAAATATATTATTAATTCCAATTTCATTCTATCAGGGATCATGTTCTTGATTTCCCTTTTATTCATGTCATATGAACTACCACTATTTATGACACAAATCAATATTTTGTTCTTTGATGTGAATGGTATGATTATCAAATGTTATGATCATGTACTCATACCATTATGTTCAAATTATTCTTTTGTATCTCCCTTGTTAACCCTTACTAGGTATCAGAGCATGTACATTCTTATGTTTTCTTTCCCAATGATATGAAGATATATTTTATGTACTGTATTTTTGTGAAATGTAAAAAATGTGAATTTTTTATGTTAAATTGTAAAGGATCATTCAAAATATTTGAGTATTGTGTTTACATTTTTCCAAGGCAATATAATGTTATAGTCCTCAGGTTCATTTTTATGTAACGTAATGTATATTTATAAAAATTATTTAATATCAATGTTTTATAAGCCAGAGTCTCTATAGATGGAATGGAAGGAAATGTTTTTTATCCCTTTGAATCCAGGATGATCAATGTTTAGTGATCTGCCAAGGTATATCTCTAAGGATATAGCTATGTATGTTTCTAAGGATATGTCTCAAAATGAGTTAATATATTGGAAACTTTTATGGAATTTTGGGAAAAGATATAATGAGTGGTCTCTAGGAAATTACATCACTCTCTATAAAATAATTATTTATGTGGACCTGTATATATGTACCTAGGGGTAACAACCTTGATAACATTGTTTTGAGATAGACACAATTGGGAACTGGTTCATAAAAAAATGGACTTAATGTACAGCTGGTTTGACACTATCATGGGACAAGATTTATAAATTCAAAAATTCATTATGAATGATAATAAATAATTTAAAAAACATTCAATATTATTGAACTTGGATAAATCCATGGTTTTTTTATTAAAAATAAGGCCTATTTATTTAGATATCCTAAATGATTTTAAGACTATCATTTTTTATTTTGATTAGTGTTTATCACACTATAATTTATAGTCTAGTCAATATTAAGAACTAGATGGAACTGGATTAGAACCAAATAAGATGGATGGTTTTCTAGTGAGAAGACACATGAGATAATGAAAATAATACACCATGGTAATTTATTAGAGGAACTAAAATATGTTTGACTATTAAAAACGTCAAAAATTAAGTAACTAAAATTGTGAAATGAAATGTTTAGTTAGAACAATGGATGATAATTTTAGTCTCCCTATGATATTATCAACAATTTAATGACATAATTGGGAAATGTATGAGCATTATAAAAATTTATATCCTGATTGGATATCTCATGATGAAAATTAGTAAGGTTGTCTGAGTAATGGTTATATTGATAATGAAAAAGAGACTATATAAGACATATAAATGGAATGTTGTATTGAGGAATAATATTATGAATCCCTGTTAATAATTTGAGAATGATGTGATATGATAAAAGTATTTATATATTGTAATTAAAGGATTATGAATCATGAAATATATATGGATTGTTTAGTTTATGTTTTTCATTAAGGATTCTAAATAATATTTTGAAATATGATGATTTCCATGAAAACTAATTTAATTGAAACGTGATATTCATGGAAACAACATTCATAACAGAATGATAAGTCTTAATTTGTTCTTGCTGTTGAGATAATAATGTTTGGAAAAATGGATGATTTATTTGGATAAATTAAATTATATAGTAATGATGACCTCATAACATATGTGGGATACATTCAAAAAGTGGTATATATTTTCAATGATGGAGTTTAAACGATTTTTTTATATTTTATGAATGCATCCAATAATATAGGTTTTATATATGTAATGTGGAAGGATTTTTACTTTCAATATGGTTTTATAGTAATTAATTTTATTACAATGTTTCAAAACAATACTTGAAGACAGTATTCACATGTTTGGTATGTGACAATAAAGAGTTACATTATGACATTGGGGGATTAATGTTATGTTGATTTTGAAACATTTAGTAACATTGTTTTCAAATTTTGAATATTTTAATGGTTACAAGGGTAACCATTTTTATAATGGATTGTGTTATGATTTGGATGAGGTTTTATTGATAAATGTATTATTTAACAATATGATTATTTTTCCATATCGAAAATCCAGGGATTACCTTTTTATTATTATTTATATAATGAATTATTATTTTATTATATATATTATTTAGTGCAAGAGATAATTCCAAATACAACTCTTAGAAAACTGATAATGATGAAATTAATTAAGTCATAACCAATAATTTAAATTATACATTTAAAATTAAATATATTTCAAGTAAGTACATTTTCATATACACTTAGTCTATAGGGTAAAAAAATTCGCCAAAAACAAGACAATGATCTTGAAACATAAATTTTATCCTTGAAAAAGTAATTATAGTGAATCAAATGTGCCTTAACATGTCACATATTTATATAATTTTGGTATTTAACCTTATCTAGATAACCCAATTTCATGTGATCAATAATTCCTATCAATCATTATTGTTATTTATAATTTTCTTTCATGTCTAAATCTTCATATCCCACATATGTTCTCTTATTTGGAAACCTATTATGTGTAATTCTAGATAACCTTAGCACACATATTTTTCTTTTTATTCTTTATTTTTTTAAACACTTTAATATGTGGTTTTATTCGAATTAATTATCCAACATTAAACCATTAATGACTAAGATAAATTTAAGTGAGAAATTAATCTTATGTGGGGTAGAATGTAACGCCCAAGTTTTAATGACTATAATCTCAAATAAATGAAATTTATATTATGAATTTCATTACATGAAACAACTTGTTAATAATTATTTATATTCCAAAACAACTTATCATTTCACTACATGAAACAATATCTTTTCTTGCATTATACACAATATTGTGTTTTAACAGAACCAATATATATTTTAAATTTTGTTATTTAAACATTATTGTTACAAAATAGCCATTAAAATTAGGAATATGAATTTTAATAACTAATATTCAAATAGTAATTATCATAGTTTTATATAAAAAATTACATTGATAATAAAATACATAATTTTATGTCAAGTATTTATATATTTAAGAAAAACAATTTTCTCAAGAAATGTTTTAGTATTATTTGTGAACAATAATAAAAATAATTATTTTGACATTTACCAAAATAATTTGATAAAATTAACTTAATTTTTTAATTTTTAATGTAAAAATTATCACGGGGTGATTTTTGAGGCTTTTTCTAAAAATTTTACTTTGTAATGAATTATGGAAAACTATGAATTTTAATTGAAAACTGCATTTCGTGTAATTTATTTATAATGTAAAATAATATTTTAAATCAGTATTGAATAATAATTATTATAATTATAATTAAATTATGAATATTTAAGTCATGGAAATCAATATATTATTGAAATTGTATATAAAATCTTTTTACTCTTTTGACCATCTTCCTTTTAGAATCATGCTTTCTCATCACGTGTAAGGGAATAAATTGAAATTGAAATTTTAAAATTATTTTAATTTAATTCAGAATTTTGGATTCTAAATTTCGATTTAGAGAAATTTATTAATTTTAATACGTTAATAAATTTTTTTTATAATGATGATTAGTGAATGCAGAAAAAATTAATTATCGTGGAAAAAGTTAAAATTGTTTTATGGAGGGATTAAACTAGAATGATAAGAGTTAAAATGAACTCAAATAATATATTAATATAAATGAATTAGTTTATATAAATATTTTATATCAAATTAAATGAAATATTGAAATTTCATTGAACTTTTCTTTTAAATATGACCCATATAAAAAGAAAAATAATAAAATTCACAAAATGATAATTTTATTACTTTTAATATATATAAATACTTGATATTGAGAAAGTAGAACATGTATTTGGTTATATATTTCATTTTTATACTAATATAAATTTTTTATCTTTTTAAATGATTTTTTAGAATATATAATTTGTTTAAATGTTTATGAAATGCCAACATAGTAATTATTTTGTTTGAAATTAAATTAAATAAATGACACCAAAAATATTAAAATTTAAGTGAGTTGAATGAATTATTATGTTCCATTTCTTTATATTATTTAATAATGTTACATTAGTGTGAAAATAATATATTTAAATTTCATCATTTCCATTTTATTGTTTAAATTCAATGTAGATTAAAAATTAAAATTTACATTAATGGTATTTTTTTATATATTATATATTTTAAATGATTTAAATTTACTAAAAATCATATAATATTACAAGTTATTTTTAAATGATAATAAATATGTAATATGGACCTTTAAAGGAAAAAAGTTATCTTTTATAAGGAATATATTGACTCTTAATTAATAAAAACTATTATAGTGTTGTTATGGATAAAATAGATTTTTACAAATTATATACCCATTAGTTCAATTTAATTTTCAACACACATAATATTTTAAATTGATAAATTTTATTTATTATATAGAATAAATGGTTTATAATTATCAAATAATTATAACATTAATTTATTATTAATGGATTAGTTTCCTAGTTTATAAAACTAGTTACCATAGTGAAAAAACTAAAATATAAAAGTAGGGAAATGTAACAGTTAAGATAAAAAAAATTAAACATAAGATTAAATTTTTTTTAGGTTTCTTTAGATAATATCGTCTATTAAAAACATTAATTGTCAATTCAAGATCCAATTTATGAAATAGTGACCTCCCAATCGTGAATTCTTTTGGGTATTTACAAAAATTACCCTCCTCCACTATAAGAGGCCAACCGCTCTCCCCACTTAATCACACGTTTAAACCTATTTGGATTACAAAATACATAACCCAATTTCATTCCAAATTTCCCCCAATAATATTATATGAATTATTCTGGGAATAATGTTATCCAAGTAATGATTTAATGCAATCCTAAGGAGTATTTCCAAATAAGAGGTAATGTTGTTCAATGAGTGTCTTTATTTTATTTCTTTCACCACCACCTTAATTTATTATTATATAATGATTATATAATATATTAATTATATTAGATATACTTATATGTTTTTATTTTACTATGATAACCAAAAACCATCCCTACTCCAATAATATGTGTTACAAAATCATTCTGCATGTGAATGACAGACTAAGACCCCAAGAACTGATGTCATTCATTATATCATTACTACCTTTCATGTATGGTCATATTATGCATTTATAATTTATATATAATATATATTATATATATGATTTTTTTATATTTCTTTAATTTTTCTATCAAACATTGAATTATACTATCTATTTTTGGAAATATGATAATGTTGTGAGTGGCTACAACAGACTACCCCATATGAAGCGATGATATTCTATTACAATTTATATAGAATTTATTATAAATGATTTTAAGTATAATATGTTAACTATAGGAAATAAAAATTATTTTTTACTGATAATTTATATCATATACCTTTATTTCTTTTAGCATGAAAAGAAAATGAAGAAATCATAGTTCATGTAAACATATGGATTACCATCTCAATGAACTGTGTATTTTATATTCAATCATTAAATTACAAGAATTATTATAAATACATATATAATGAATATATATTATATTTATACCCTGATTAACATTATTCATATTATAATCCCATGATCAATGTAAGTGGGACAAGATATAAGATGTTTAAATACACACAAAAAATAAAGCATTTATTTCCAAAAACATGACTTTATCCTATAATTGTTAATAATTAGTTCATAAAACATCTTAAAAATAGAAATTAATGTATGATATATATATATATATATTTCTTTAATATATTTATAGAAAATAGATATCTATTATATAGGAGGCTTTAACATGTTTGATGGAAATCCAATCTTAAGGAAAGAGATTTTCATCTCACTTTTTACTTCCATGAGAAGAATGAAATATTTACCATTCATCGTATTGATGTAGGGTATATTATTCTAATTAATTTTTTTATGATAAATATCATGAAAATTATTTTTGTTTACATATCTATTTTATGATCTCATATTAATTGGGATTACTATTCAAATGATAATAAATCGTCAAGGGGATTGTTTCACAACTTTTCTTCTTTGAGGTGTATGTTATAATGTGCTTTTATATTCTTTTACAATGAGCATATACATCCCATTATAAATGTAATATCATGAATTTATTCATCCTAATAATCTTTTATGTTTAATTTTATGTTATTCCTTCATGGGGCTTATGATTTAATGCTACAAAGATACTAGAGATTTGTTGTTACAATCTCATCATTTATCATAATTATTTATGATCATGTCTCAAATATTGAAATATCATGATATACTTCTCAATAGTACTCTTGAGATTTATTACCCTCTCTTTATTCATTATATCTTCTAGTAATGGCAGAAATTTTCCACTCTTTGGTACATAATATAATAAAGAAAATATTTATAATAAAATTTGACTATTTTTTCACTTCATTCAGAAATATTTTATAAGGACCCAGTTTTAAACAATACTTAATCTTGATTTATTTCAAGAATACACATTGAGGATATTTTCAGGTTTAGATTTTTAGAGATTTAGATCATAAATCATGCATTACATTCCATATTTAAACAAGGTGGTTACATAAAATACAATATTCACTTTTCCCATCAAAGGAAACATATTTAAAATAAACATGTATTCTTTCGTGAAATTTACTCGACACTATCATCACATCTGGTAATTTTCCCTTGACCTGTGAAAAACTTTTCAAAAACTTAGGATGAGCATAAAAAGCTTAGTAAGAGATATAAAAATACGGAATGAAAAAATCAGTCAATGTATACATAAGAATCAATGAAATCATACTTTACTCATAAAACATAATCACTTTAACATACCTCATGAAATCATAAGACTGATGAATAACTTATAGAAATAATAAGACATAAAGGTAATTTGAAGCATTAATAACATCCTTACTTATGGAGTAACGCTTATGGTTACGTTTAGAATACTGATCATAGAATATTCCCTAAATCTCTTCGGAGAAACCTTAATGTTTAACTCCTTTGTGTTACCCAATGCATTGGAGAGCTATCGCGGTCTCACCCGCCCATAGTATATCACGAAAACACTCATCTTCATAAATAATTCCCAAGACCCATAACATAATCGTATCACATAAATCATGCATAAAGGAAATATAACATTTCCACATTTCAATCACAATATATCAAAACACATTGATATAATCAAAATATTTTCAAAACCATTTTCAATACCAAAATAAAAGGAAATTAAAACATGGCATTTATTTTTTATTTAAAAAAAATTATGACTTTTAGAGAAATCTGAAACTCAAATAATAGTCACGGTGGTGGAGAAGTTGTTATCACCGCATACGTAAGACAAAAAACCCCTTTTTTCATTTAGTAAAATGCTTCATATAAAAAGATTCCTTTTTAATAAAAGTAAAAGTAAAAGAGGTTTATACACTGTATAAAAGAAATTTGTGTATAAAATAAAATATGCCTCAGTGAAAGGAGATTGAGATGAAGTCCCTTACCTCGTGTTTGACTTGACTTGACTGTTCATTAATCTCTTGAATAATAAAATAGTGTAAATTTATACTTTCTTAAGAACCTTTTTAAAGTTAATTATTACTTTTATATTACTTATTACCATGTTATGAACATTATGTAATCATTTAAGTTGATAAAAGTCGTTTTGTCGGTCTCTGGTACTTGAGTCAAAAATAACTTTATTATAATCACAAGTCATTCATGTGGTAAAATATCAATTATATCCAGAATTGTATTCATGATGTAGGTATCATATATATCATATATATCCAGTATATACATGCATTTATAACATTACATAACATTTAGAGGTATGAAATAAAATGCACCGTTCATGGAGACGGTAAGCCATGCGTACGCATGAACGTAACTTTCATTTCTATTTCGTATTAAATGGAATGAAATCATAATGATATAAAGGTATATTATAATTCCAGTATGATATAATATGTATTACCATTAACTCCATCCTTTATACATCCCACATATGGCATTAACGAATCAAATCACATTGACGGGGCGGTAGTCCACACTTCCTAAAATGAAATTATCGTGTTTACCCATAATGGAAACCATAATGGTATTCCATAAATGAAAGATACATAATCATAATGAAGACATAAAAATAATATATATCATATATAAATAGTGTGACATCTTAATGGACACCATGAAATGTGTTAAAAAAATATTGAACAATCATCGTTTCGTGAGGCAGTAATTCGCCACTCACATAAACAGTATGTTCTTTAACCATTAGACGGAAGTGTGTGTAAGTGTAAATCAAATACTTCTCATAAAAACATCCTAGTATATTTAAGATACTTTTTTGTTACAAAAGAAATTAATAAATAGAGTTTATGGCGTTGGAAAAGCAAAATAAAACAAAAGAATATAAGAGAAGACATTACATTTAAATCGGGTAACTCCCCTTGGTTTGACCAAAATGGTTTCTTGAAGAGCTTTATGCCTAAGGAAAGACTTCTAGGATAAAGAGAGGGATGTGGATATTTAAAATGAGCATATTTCTGCCAAGCCAATTGCTTGAGAGGTGTGGGTATGGGGTAGAGGTGGGGGCCTTTTATAAGAGGGAGGAGGGGCACTCTTGGAATGTCATGAAATGTTAATTTATTATAAAATGAGGTTCAGATTTTAAAGGCCCCAAAATGTTATCTTTCGAGGATAAGGTGATAGGGGTTCGAAATCCACCCATCCAATAGGTTTTTGAAAAGTGTATGTCTTAGATTTTACATTATATTTTCATTTTATTTAAATCGTTCATTAATGAGGTAATCACTACATCATCATGGTGTCATAAATAAATTTATTTATTTAATGTATAAAAATTATAAAAAAAATACCATGATGTATGAAATATTTTTAGCTTTCCAATTACTATTTATATTCTAATATATCATTTATGTAGACAAAATTAATTTTTTTTACTTAGGTGTTACATACTTTTGTTATATTTAACTTTCTTTAAAAATAAAAGGATAAAATGTCACTATCACACAAGAGTGATTCCATGGGGTCCCAAAGTTGGAACAAGGCATCACATAGTCGGTCATGACACAACTAGTAGCATTAGGACACATTTTGGTGTCATTTTATTTTATTATTTTATTATTTTATTACCCTTAACTAACCAATTACTAATTAATCACTATAATTAAAGATAATTACAGCCGTTACTATTCATAATGTCCTAAAAAATAGTATTAATTTCATAATTTGGACCTTCTAATAAAAAATATGGAATCCATTTTACCAAATTTCAAACACATAAATTTTACTAATTAATTTAAAAATAATTCTCGTTGTCAAAACAAATAGCTGGTTTTTTTAGAAACAATATCTATCAAAAGTTTGACACTTGTTTATGCCCAATTCCAAAGTGAAATTAATTATAATGACCACAATTGGATTAAATGGTAAAAATATATTCTAATTAAACATTAAAACCAATTAAAATGACAATCTATCCATATAATTAAATTAGATGAAAAAGTAGTTTTCAAGTAAAATGCAGTATTTTTCACTTTTCATTAAAAAATGAACATTTTAGAAAAATACCAAAAATTTATCCAAAGTAAATTTCAATGCCCTTATTCTAAATAATAAGTTTATTTTGAAAAATAGTGTTTATAAAAATTTAAAAAAATAGATTTAAAAATGGTTCACCGTCAAAAGGTGGGAAAACAATCTTTTAAAAATATTAGTGAATTCTATGTTTATGATTGGATTTATTCTCATTTTAAGCCTCTAAAACACTATCTAATTCATAAATAGACATAGATATGAAAATCTATTATTATTTACTTACTTGAGATGTTACATCCTTCCCCCCTTTAAAAAATTATTTCCCGGCAATTCATTTACTTATCGAATAAGTGGGGGTATTTATCCCTCATTGCATTTTCAGATTCTCATGTTGCCTATTCAATCATGTGGTTCTTCCACAAAACCTTTACTTGGTAAATAACCTTATTATACAATAATTTCCCCCTATGGTCAAGAATATGTACCGGTTGTTTCTCATATGATAGATTCTCTTACAGCTGAACTACCTCTAGACTCAAAACATGAGATGGATCTGGCATGTACTTCCTTAACATTGAAACATGAAAAACATTGTGTACCTGAGATAAAATCAGAGGTAAATCCACACTATATGAAATGATCCAACTCTCTCTAGAATTTCATATGGTATAATGAACTTTGGACACATCTTTCCTTTCTTAACAAATCGCATCATAGTTTTCCATGGTGAAACTTTGGGGATGACATGATCACCTACCTCAAAAGATAGATCCTTCCTCCTATTGTCTGCATAACTTTTCGGCCTGCTCTGAGCTGTTCTCATGTGTTTTTGTATCAGTTAAAATTTTTCTGCCAAATCTTCTACCAATTCTGGTCCCATCAACTTCCTTTCACCTACTTCATCCGAAAAAGCTGGAGTTCGACACTACTTCCCATATAATGCCTCAAATCGTGCCATCTGTATACTGGAATGAAAATTGTTATTATAAGAAAACTCAACCTGAGGAAGGTGTTGGTCCCAACTTCCCTCATAATCCATCGAACAAGCACGTAGCATATCCTCCAAAGTCTGAATTGTTCATTCTGGCTTCCCATCTGATTGAGGATGAAAATTTGTACTAAAATTTAATTTAGTACCCAACGACTTGAGAAGGCCTTTCCAAAAGTTAGAAGTAAACCTGGGATCACGATCAGATATAATGGAGATGGGAACTCGATGTAACTTTACTATCTCTTTATGATAAAAACTAGAATGTTGATCTAGGGAAAAAGTATTTCGTATCGCAAGGAAATGAGCAGATTTAGTCAAGCGAACAACAATAATATATATTGCATTATTACCTCGAGGTGTATTCGGCAATCCCACAATGAAGTCCATAGATATATTCTCTCATTTCCACTCTGGCATAGGTAAAGGCCGAATCATCCCTTTCGGTAACTAATACTATGCTTTAAACTATGACAAGTCAAAAACGTCACAGTGAAATCAACAATATCTCTTCTCATTCCATCCCACTAGTAATACTCCTGAAGATCTCTATACATCTTAGTACTTCCAGGATGAACTGAAAACGGAGAAAAATGAGCTTCACATAACAACTCTCTCTTAAACTTTGAATCACAAGGCACACACAATCTCTTCCCAAATCTCAAAACACAATCATTATCAATGTTGAATTCAGGTGACATACCCTTCTAAACTAGCTCAACCTTTTTCTACAACTCACTGTCTTGCTTCTGAGCTTGCCTAATTCTGTCTGATAGAGATGATTTCACTGATACCAGAATTAAAACAGAAGAACATCCAACATCGAAAACTTTTATTCCAAAGTTCATCAAATCCTTGACCAAAGGATCATGTTCCAAATGTAACATGTTTAATGAAGCACTGCCTTTTCAACTCAGAGCATCAGCCACTTTATTTGCTTTTCCCAGATGGTAATGAATTGTACAATCATATTCCTTGATTAATTCTAGCCATATCTTATGTCTCATGTTCAATTCATTCTGAGTGAATATATACTTTAAACTTTTGTGATCAGTATATATTTCACACTTTACACTATAAAAATTATGCCTCCAAATTTTTAAAGCGAAAACCACAGTAGATAATTCCAAATCATGTGTAGGGTAATTTACATCATGAGTTTACAACTGACGTGAAGCATAAGCAATTACCTGATCATTCTGCATTAGGAAGCAACCAAGTCCTTTCAATTAAGAATCACTGTAGATAACAAACTCCCCATTCCTGTAAGGTAGTGCCAAAACTAGATCATTCACCAATATTATTTTAAATTACTTAAAACAATCATCACATTCTTTTGTCCAGATAAACTTAACACCCTTCTAAGCTATCTTAGTCATTGGACTAGATAACCAAGAACATTTTTTAACAAACATTCGGTAACAGCCTGCCAAACCAAGAAAACTTCGAATCTCAGTTACATTAGTGGGTCTTGGCCATTCTTCAATGACCATTGTTTTTGCAAGATCAACAGTTATTCCATCTTTAGAAACAATGTGACCATAGAAAGAATTTTTTGAAACCAAAAATCACACTTGCTGAATTTCCAATAAAATTTCTTTTCATTTTAGGTTTTAGAAATAACCCTTAAATGACTTTCATGCTCCTCTTTACATTTAGAAAACACCAAAATATCATCAATGAAAAAAACCACAAACTAATCCAAGAACTCATGGAAATTTTTATTCATAAGGTCCATGAATACAGCAGGTGGATTGGTTAACCCAAAAGGAATTACTAAAAATTCATAATGGCCATATCTTGTATGAAACATGATCTTCTGAATATCTACTTCCTTTACCTTCAACTGATGGTACCTCGATCTCAAGTCAATCTTTTAAAAAAACCGAGCTCCTTGGAGCTGTTCAAACAAATCATCAATATGAGGAAAATCATATTTGTTCTTAACAGTGATGTTATTCAAGGCTATATAATCAATGAAAAGTCTCATTGAACCATCATTCTTTTTAACCAATAAGACAGGGGAACCCCATGGTGATGTGCTAGGTCAAATTAAATGGTTCTCTAGTAAATCTTGCAATTTGTCCTTCAACTCTAAAAGTTCAATTTGAGCCATTCGATAAGGGGGTTTTGAAATTTCCTTAGCATCAACAACTATGTCAACAGTAAATTCAACTTCCCGATCTGGTATTATTCCAAGCAACTCCTCAGGAAAAAAACCAGGATACTCATTCACCACTGGCACATCATTAATCTGAATGGTACCTTTGTTCTCAACAATATGTGCAAGGTAATATTCATTTCCATCTTTTACATGTTTCTATGCCTCTTAATATGTTATCAATAGTAAGGGTTCATTCTTGTACACAAACTGAATGTATTTTTGAAAAGAAACTTCTTTAGCTCTACAATGAATCCTAGCATGGTAAAAAGAGGGCGAATCCATACCCAGGATAACATCAAAATCTACTAGAGGAAAAAAATAAGGTTTGCAAGTAGGTTCTTTCCACAGATAAGGATAGGAAGATTCTTATAAATTCTTTTTGCTTCAACATTTCCCCCAGGTGTTTTTAACACAAGTTCAGGAGTCATTTATTGAGATGTAATTCCCAATTCACTAGAAAAATTTTCAGAGATGAAAGAATTTGTAGACCCCGGATCAAACAACACTTTGGAATAATCTGAAGAAACAGAAAAAGTACCTGATACCACTTCATTTGATGGCCCAGCATCTGCTGAAGTAGTTGCAAAAGATTTCATCACACCTTTCTGCGTGTAGTCTGACTGCTTCCCATCATTTGAGCTCTCTGTCGAACCCCCATTTTCATAATGACCCATCTCATTGCACTTGAAAAATTTCACTAACTGTAAATCAAATTTGGTCTTACCATCACCCTAATATTTTTTAGTGAAATCACGAGCCTTATGTCCCATCTTACCACATCGGTAGCACTTTAAAGAATTCAAAAGACATTCCCCAACATGATTTTTACCACATTTATCACAAACATGAAACTTAGTTTTCTTACCATCAAACCGTTTTGAAGGTTTCTTCCCTTTATCCTGCCACCTCAATCACTTCTTATGTTGGTTGTTATAGAACACTTGATCATCGAAAAACTCCATTTTCACCTTCTCGTCACATCAAACAAGCTTGTCATTACTCTTGAACTCAAGAGATGGTAAACCCCTTTGATATTTTGGATTTAATCCTGAGTAAAAATGATTGATTTTACTATCAAGGTCTCTAATAAAATTTGGAGCATACCGATCCAATTGAGTGATCTTTTCTTCATAAGCAGCCACTGAGTCGTCCTCTGGACTCAATTCTAAGAATTGTTTTTCCATCCTAAGTCAAACAGCCTTAGGAAAATATTTCTCAGGAAACATACCTTTGAATTCATCCTAGTCAAGAGCATCAATATCATTAGCATCCCTAATATTTTTAACTATCGACCACCACTGATCTGCTTCACCCTCCAAACGGTAAACAGCTAGACTAACCTTTTGATTGTCAGAACACCCCATGACATCGAAAATAATCTCCAGTGATTTAATCCACCTTTCTGCCAGCACAGGGTTAGATGATCCTCTGAATGATGGGGGTTACTACCTCATGGAATGTTCCACCACTGACATGTTCCTCTACGGTTGATCTGGCTGATCTCGTGCATGGATACCACCACCATTTATCGCTTGAGTCAACTGCGCCATTACTGCAACAAACTGTCCACTTCCAATTCTGACCATCTCAAGATGCTGATTTGGAAGGTCATTTCCTTCTATATGCCTTCCTAGCACTGCTTCCCTATTTCCTCTAAGGAAAACCATTCTGAACAAACATATCTTAGATGAAGCAACATGGTAATCTTCAAATGCTATATCATTTCAATTTGACCATAAATAAAATTATTTTTGGATAATCATTTAATAGAATTCTAACTCATAATTATATTTAAATCGACCTCTGATACCAACTATAAGGCCCCAGCCTTAAACATTACTTAATCATGAGTTATTTAGAGAATACACACTGAGGATCTTTTCAGGCTTATAGTTTTAGAGAATTCGATCATAAATCATGCATTACATTCCACATTTAAACAAGGTGGTTACATAAAAGACAATATTCCCTTTTCCCATCAAAGGAATCATATTTAAAATAAACATGGATTCTTTCTTGACATTTCCTCAACACTATCATCACATCATGTACTTTTCGCTTGACCTGTGAAAAACATTTCAAAAATATGGGATGAGCATTAAAAGCTCAGTAAGGGATATAAAAATATAGAATGAAAACATTATTCCATGTATACATAAGAATCAATTAAATCATACTTTACTCATAAAACATAAGCAATAGAACATATCTCATGAAATCATAAGACTCGTGAATAACTCATAGAAATCATAAGACATAAAGGAAATTTGAGGCATCCATAACATCCTTATATAGGGAGTAACCCTCATGGTTACGTTTGGAATACCCATCACAGTATATAACCTAAATCTTTAATATAAACCTTATAATTTAACTCCTTCATGTTACCCAATGCATTAGAGAGCTATCATGGGCTCACCCTCCCTTAGTTTATCACGGAACCACCCATCTTCATAAACAATGCCCAGGAACCATAACATAATTGTATCACATAAAACATTAAAAAAGGAAACATATCATTTCCAAATATCAATCACAAGATATCAAAAAACATTGATATAATAAAAACATTATCAAAACCATTTTCAATACCAAAATAAAAGAAAAGTAAAACATGGTATTTTTTCATTTAAAAAAAGTTATGGCTTTTAGAGGAATCCAAAACTCAAATAATGGTCAAGGTGGCGGAGAAGTCATTGTCGCCGCATACATAAGACAAAGACATTCCCTTTTGTCATTTATTAAAACGCTTCTTATAAAAAGATTACTTTTGAATACAAGTAAAAGTAAAAGGGTTTTATACACCGTATAAAATAATGTTGTGTATAAAAAAATATGCCTCAATGAAAGGAGATTGAGACAAAGTCCCTTACCTCCTGTCTGACTTCACTCGATCATTCTTTAATCTCAGGAAAAATAAACTAGATTTAATTTATACTTTCTTAAGAACCTTTTTAAAGTTAATTATTACTTTTATATCACTTATTACCATGTTATGAACATTATGTAATCATTTAAGTTGATAACGGTCGTTTTGTCGGTCTTTGGTACTTGAGTCAAAAATAACTTTCTTATAATCACAAGTCATTCATGTGGTAAAATATCCATTATCTCCAGAATTATATTCATGATGTAGGTATCATATATATCATATATATCCAGAATATACATGCATTTATAATATCACATAACATTTAGAGGTAGGTAATGAAATGCACTGTTCATGGAGACAGTAAGTCGTACGTACGCATGAACGCTACTTTAATTTCAATTTAGTATTTAATGGAATGAAATCATAATGATATAAAGGTATATTAAAATTCCAGTATGATATCATATGTAATACCATTAACTCCTTCCTTTATACGTCCCACATATGGCATTAACGAATCAAATCAATTTGAGGAAGCAGTAGTCCACACTTCCAAAAATGAAATTATTGTGTTTACCCATAATGGAAACCATAAAGGTATGCCAAAAATAAAATATACAGAATCATAAGGAAAACATAAAAATAATATATATCATATATAAATAGAGTGACAGCTTAATTTCCACCATGAAATGTGTTAAAAGAATATTGAACAATCATCGTTTTGTGAGGCTATAATTCACCACTCACAGAAACAGTATGTTCTTTAACAATTAGACGGAAGTGTGTGTAAGTGTAAATCAAATAATTCTCATAAAAACATCCTAGTAAATTGAATATACAGGTGTTGTAACAAAATAACGGAATAAAAAGAGTTTATGAGGTTGGAGAATCAAAATAATACAAAAGAACATAAGAGAAGACATTACCTTTAAATCGCTTAACTCCCCTTGGTTTGAACCAAAATGGTTTCTGGAAGAGCTTTATACCTAAGGTAAGACTTATAGGATAAAGATATGGATGCGGAGAGATAAAATGATAATATTTTGGTCGATCCAATGGCTTGATAGGTGTGGGTAATGGGGTAGTGGTGGGGGCCTTTTATAAGAGGGAGGAGGGGCACTCTTCGGAAGTCATGAAAGGTTACTTTATTATAAAATGAGTTTCGGATTTTTAAGGTCCCACAATGATATATTTCGAGGATAAGGTGATAAGGGTTCGAAATACACCCATCCAATATATTTTTTACATGTGTAAGTATTATATTATATATTATCTTTTCATTTTATTTAAATCGTTCATCAATGGGGTAATCACTACATCATCATGGTGTAATAAATAAATTTATTTATTTAATGTCTTAAAATTATAAAAAAATACCATGATGTATGAAATCTCTTTTTCTTTCCAATGACTCTTTATAGTATAAAATATCATTTATTTAGATAAAATTAAAAAAAATTACTTAGGTGTTACACACTTTTGTTATATTTAACTTTCTTTAAAAATAAAAAGACAAAATGTCACTATCACACAAAAGTGATTCCATGGGGTCCCAAAGTTTGAACAAGGCATCCCATGGTTGGCCATGATACAACCAATAGCATTATGACACATTTTGGGGTTATTTCATATTATTATGGTATTATTTTATTACCCTTAACTACCCGATTACTAATTTATCACGATAATTAAAAATATTTATCGTTGTTACTATTCATAATGTCCAAAAACAAAAGAGTCTTAATTACATAATTTGGACCTTATGATTCCAAATATGGAATCCATTTTACCAAATTTGAAACATAGAAATTTTAGTAAATAATTTAAAAATAATTATCGTTGTCAAAACAAATAGCAGGGTTTTTAGAAACAATATCTATCAAAAGTTTGACACTTGTTTATGCCCAATTCCAAAGTGAAATAAATTATAATGACCACCATTGGATTAAATAGTAAAAGTATATTCTAACTAAACTTTAAAACAAATTAAAAGTACAATATATCCATATAATTAAATTAGATGAAAAAGAAGTTTTGAAGTAAAATGCAGTATTTTTCACTATTCATTAAAAAATGAACATTGTCAGAAAAATACCAAAAAATTATCCAATGTAAATTTCAATGCCCCGATTCTAAAGGATAAGTTTATTTTGAAAAATAGATATTATAAAATTGTGAAAGGATATATTTAAAAATGGTTCTCTATCAAACGGTGGTAAAATAATCTTTTAAAAATATTAGAGAATTCTATGATTAAGATTGGATTTGTTCTCATTTTAAGCCTCTAAAACACAATCTAATTCATAAAAAGACATATATATAAAAATCTATTATTCTTTACTTACTTTATATGTTACATATTTTTTCATTAAACCCATTTTTGTAATAAAAGTGTTCAAATTTTTTATTACTCCCTTATCATTTTTAAATGAGAGTTTTACCCATTTTTAATTTTTTAAAATATTATTTTATATAATATTCATGTGTTTTTAAAATAATTACAATTAATATATTACCAAAAAGGTTATATAAATATACATTTTAATGTATATAAAAAAAATGTAATTTTATGACATCATGAAAAATAATTTATTCAAATATTACTTTATAAATTGTCAAGGTTATTTTAGAAAAAATGGTATTCAATTTGTTTTGTTTTCAATAGTATTATCAAAATAAAAAATTATATTTTGTTCATGAAATGTAATAAATAATTAATCAAAATCATTCTATATATAATATGACATCTATCAGTTTTATGTATGCCTTACTGGGGATATAATCCATGTAAACCATTCTAATTATTTATTTTAATGGGTTATACTTATGATTAAATGTATTTTTATCAAAACCATTTCTGTTTTATTGGTTATATAGTGATAAAATATTTTTCTAACTAGATTCTTTTAATATTTTATTCTAGGATATAATCATTGGGAAACCTATTTCTTATTTATATGTTATGATATGATGAAATTTATATGAAACCCATTTTATTTCATGTTTTATGATATAAATATTTTTTACGATTTTGTGGGACACATAAATATGTGGTTTCATTATGTGATTAGTTTGGCATATATCTCCTTCAAATTCATTGGTTGTTGATAAAAGATCTATGAGCTAAGTGGGTACATAGGTGGTTAGCACAAGAAAAAAATGGAGGGTACATGAGTGGCTATCACGATCTTGAAAAGGATGTTTCCTGGGTGATTATCAAAATCTAAAACTAGGTACATGTGTGGTTTTACTAAGCCTAACATGTTACTAATATCATGGTGGGTAACCTTAACAAAAGATTTTATATGCTAATGTGTATTCCAAAAATCTAGTTTTATGCCAATGTCCTGATATTAGGTATAATTCTCGAGATTTAAATATGATTAATAAATTATTAGCTACTAATCTTTATTCCATGAATCAAGATTGTTTTATAAAGTGTATTAATTTCAAATGTTGTGATCATATCCTTATACACATATGTCCATGTAATGCTTATGTATCTCCCTTTTTTACCCAGAGTGAACATCTGCTATCACAATTTCTAATTTCTCCCTTCCCTAGGTTATGATCAATTACATTAAGTACGATGTGTTTTTGAAAAGTACCAAATCGGATGAACATTAATGGATATGTTGATGATCATTCACCATGTTCTAAGATTATATTTCTATGATTCCTCAGGCACTAAACTATTATGTACATCAAGAATGTGTTTTTTTACTATAATGAATATTTATAAAAAAAATATGTAATATTCATGTAATTCAATACTGGTTCTCTATAACCCCTACCAAATTAAAATTTGGAATTGGTATAGGTTTAATCATGCCAAAAATATTTTTATACTACACCTTCACATATTGAGAAGTGAGGCATCTAAAAAAAATATAAATATTTATTTTCATTCAAGTATATAGATATATTTGTTTCATATATATGTTAATTTGGGTTATTTTATTATGAATGAAAAACTATTAATGGTGGAAATAATTCATTACATACTTTAAAAAAAGGAAAAAATATTTATAAAACAAAAAAACTACCATTGGAAATAGATATCTGAGAAATGGTCTCCCCAATAATTATAATTACAGTAATGAACTAACAGTCAAGAAATAATGTCTAGTATAGAGAAATAATAATGAGAATAGTATAATTTTATAATTTCATAAAAAAAATTCTTCTACTATTTACAATGGAAATGTGAATTAATTATGGGACTCAATAGTTTCCACTCATCACATAAATCATTAAATATATAAGAAGGTAACATCCAATAAGATCAATTGAGTAAAACATTCCATTTTCCAGGAGTATATAAACTGTATAAAAATGTTTTACTATATTTAACTGAAGACCTATATTTTAGATTCAAATCCTTACAGGAAGAGACATGTCTTAAAATTTAACTACTAATTTGAATATAAATTTCCCAACAAACATTTTTTTTCTCTAATAATTTAGATCATGGATAATTTATGTTCATTCAACAAAATTTTTTAGGGGATATTTCATGTGTGGATGTAATTATTAATTACAATACATAAAACACAATCCTTCTTTATAATGACACAAACCAAATATATTTATGATTAAACTTTATAAATGACATGATTTTAAAGGATTATGTAAAATTATATTTTTTATATACATCATTATATGATATCATAAAATAATTCCTAAAATTTCATATTACATTAAATTTTAAAACTTTTTGGTGTAAAATTAATTATTGACACTGTAAAAATTATGAATTCATTTTTATTCAAGTTATAATATCCTACCAAATACAGGTGAGAATTTATCTTATTGAAATTGTTAGGATTATATATAAGAATATCGACTTCCACCTTTTCATTATTAACTATTAAGTATTCTATAAACCAAATTTTCCTAGTGTATTGACTATTATGTCTAAAAAATAAAACATGGGCACTTAAAAAAATAGTAATCTTGATGAATTTTAGACACAAAATTCAAATATTTCTTATGCTACCCATCCAACATGGAACGAACCCAAATAATATCCTTGAATACAATAATAAAAGGGTTAATATATAATTTTAAATATTGTTTATATGTTAAAATATAATAACAGAATAATTTCATAGACTATATAGCATTATAATATATTCAAAAAGAAAATAAATTACTTTGATAAAAATATGGGTAATATATCATTCATTGAATACGAAATGATGGTACCCAAATCCATGATTAATCATTTCAAAAATTCAAACCAATTATGCATGATTAAAAGGGACATTAGTTTTTGGAATGGGATGGTTATTAATCATTGTAAGTTATTTTATCTTTATGATAGTCAACAAAATCCAAAAACATATTTATTTTATTTTACTAAAAGGAGTATAAGATCTACCCATTGTGTAATAATAGGATGAGAAAACAATTTACTATTAATATCAAATATATTAAACATAAAATAATTAAATTTTATGTGATAAATATAATAATGCAATAGATATATGAGACACATCCCTGGAATGAGACTGATAGTGAATTCTAATTTCCAATCAAAATATAATATAAATGATTATTTAGGATATAGTGTGGAAAATATCTAAAAATAGAGTTAATATAATTAATTGTGTTCACTTCACCAACATACACTAGAATGGGTCATAAATTACAAAATAATTACTTGATCTTAAGAAGTAGTGTTTCATCCCAATTTTATTTGGAAATATTATTCTCTTAGTTCTAAATATGAATTTTATCCAAAACAATAAATGCCCCCCCAATGGTGGTATTAATAAAAAAATGATTTGAAATTGATATCCAAATCCATTCCTAGTATTATGCAATAGTGATAAATATCTTTGACTAAATAATACTTGGATTGAATAACATTATAATTTCTTATATGGGATGAGGGACATCAAAAACCCCATGACATCGTTCAATTTTGAATAAATATTTTTATCACATAGAAAAATGGTTCTTATGTGAGATCAAAAAGATTTATGGTCTAACCATAGATAAAAGTTTAGAATTCCCCAATATCAAATAATATAACTTTAATAAAAAATAAAACAACAATAGTACACCAATATTTTACTCTTTCAAATTTAGATTCTTTAGGTCAATGATCTGATGTGATGAATAACCTTACCATAGGGGTTATTTTAGACTTCCTATTATAATTGGAATGACTCATAACCTGACTTTCCAAATAATTATATTCAACTATACCTTTTCAAACATTATAAAAACACCCCACTGTCATTGTAGTATCAGTTAATAATTATGGAACTTTTATAGATGATACACTAAAAATACACTTCCATGGGGGGTTGGAATTATAGAACCACTAATTATCTCCTATACAATCATACTAATGAAGAACTCTATGATTCAATGGTCATTAAATCATGGTATTTAATTTATTAAAAAAATATATAATTTTTTTATTTATAATAAATGAGGAATATTTTCATTGAAATTATTTTTTGGTACCACTATTTCACTCTAATTAGAGATGATGTTTTAGTAGTATTTAACTATTTTATCACTAGATTAACCACTCATTATTAATTCCAAACATAGGTAATTTATATGATTTTTTAATCCGGGAACATTTTTACATTAATAAGAATTTGTTTTAATTTTTTTGTGTGGAATATTTAATTTTCCGAATTAATAGAGAAGCCATAAACTAATTATGGATTATTGAAATTTCACGGTTTAATGGCATGGTGATCTCATAATTAAATATTTATAAATCATACGTAAAAAATGAAAATATTATATTTTTTTTAATTTTTTAAAATTAATATTTTTTATAATATTAATATGCTTTTTTAAGATAGTAATTGGAAATTATTTTCTATTGGCTAATTATAAAACTAAATTGTAATTTTGAAATTAGGATGCATTAAAAATTGGTGAAATTAAATTTTGATTGATTTATATGAGCGAAATTTAATTAATGAACATAGTTATTTTCAATAATAATTTATTATTTGGAAATGAGATATTAATTTTACATTCTTATACATTTGGTTGATTATTAAATTAATCTAATCATAACTAGCACTGAGTCTCGATCATTAATTTTGTGGTCTAAGATTGATGATCAAAATTTTGATCAACCATGTCATTTTCGTATACCATGACCCCTCTATCAACATTCTACATGAACTACCTCAATAGGATTGATCATGTGCAATACAATTTCTATATCTTGTACACCTGGAAATGTTTTATATAGATAATGTCATGGTGGAATAAAAAATTCAACTTGAGGATAATATATTGTTAAACATTATCCTTCATAACATGGGATTAATGAAATATAACATCACACATATTGAAAAATTAAATTGATATATAACCTTATAATAAAGAGTAAAATAGTAAATTTTCATCCTAGAATGAATCTATGAATCATTAGGCACCGAGTGTGATAGTCAGTACAATTTTAATTTATCCAAAAACTGCCTCTGCATTATTATTTAAAAATACAGCGATATGATTATTTAAAAAAAATTACATAATTAGGAATAATGAATTAATTCATGTTTGGGGGATACTAAACATTTATTAAGAAGGGTGAAATGTAATTATAACTTATCCATTCAATTTATTTCAATGAAGTATAAATTGATCTTTGGTGTCAAAAACATATGAGGTTTGATGAATAGAAGTTCCACATGTTAACATACTGATTTCACTATGATCTATTTTGATCTTAACCCAATATAAGAACATATACATGACTATTAATGAGTCATTTAAAATATTAACATATGAGTATGGATAATTAAATATTGAATGAATTTATGTTTTCAATTTTTTGAAATTATATATGGAAGTAGGAATTACAAGACATAAATTTTAAATTTTTGAAATTTCATTATTTAATTGAATGGTGGTATGATAATTAATTGTTTATAAATAATATGTCACAAATTGAAATATCTGTTATGGAATTAAGGATAATAAATATGTAGTTTATAACATTAGAATGTTCCAATTGGAGATAAAATAGAATTTTTAATTGAAAAATATGAATCAAAATTTCAATTAAGAAATGATTATGCTTTGAAAATTGATGAAATAAAATTGTTTTTGATTTTTTGAGTTAAATTGACATAATTTACCATGATATTTTAATTAATAGTTTTATGGTTTTTAATTAGAATATTATTTGATTTTGAATTACGTTCAATTTATTATTCAATTTATCTGAATAAATATTGAATTTAGTCTTGATCATTAATTTCTCATTTTGATACATGATTTTTTTTTCAAAAGTAGGTCATAGTCCAACTTCCTTCACATGGTTATTCTATTTATTATTCATGAAAATAATTCCATGTTCTGGATTGATTGCATGTGAAAATTTATGTTTATGTTACAAAAAATTCATTTTTAAGATAATGTGCTTCACTTCAGGGTTAGTATACAAATCAAATGTTGAAGGCATTATTGATCATTCAATTTTTTTGAAATTAACTAAAAGATAAAAATTCTATAATTAATCATCCTGACCTATATATCTTACCTCATGTAACCATTTATCTTGCCGTAATTGATATAATGAACATAAACTTCTCCCTAGCCTATCATACTATATCCTTCATATTTAATAGTCATGGACATCAATTGTATGATCAATCATGCAAAATTATTGTACAATAGGACCTCTATCAACCTACCATATGATGTGCCCCAACAAGGTCAACTGTGTGTCTTATACTTCCAATTTATATTACATCTAGAATCACACTCACAAGGACAATTCACCCTATCATCCAATCACCTCCCATGTTGGTTGATCCCCACATCCTAATGAAAGGAAGGAAAATTGATAGACTGCATGATTTGGAACTATGTTCGATAAATGAATACTTGAGCATGAGAAGGAAAATATGAGTATCAAGATTGAATCAAGGAAGATCAGTCTTCGACATTTAAAATTGATATCTGGAAGGAATAATAGGTGATCTTGGAGAAGACATTAACCTATTCAAATCCTAAAGTATATTACAAACCAAATAACTTCTAATGTATGGAATCCAAATATCGACAAAAGAATCATGATTGAGTTCATTGAGAGCTCGATATCATGAAATGAAAGTTGAATATAGTATGATCGAATGAAACTAGATCCAGTGAAGATAAACCTACTTCCGGCCAATGAAGATAGAACATATATAAGAACTATAATTTTTCTTATGATTCATTAAAATCTAGATGTGGAAAATTAGAAATTGAAGTGAACGTATGGAAAAATAATGACCCAAAAATAGTGATTAAAATGCTAAATAAATTTGAATTTTCAATCAAAAATTGAAATCTGAATATTGCCTTCATTCCCGTAGAAAGATGTAAGATGTTTGGGTACCAGGTTTCTTCCCCACGAATAGACAATGTCATAGGCCCATTACAACAAAATAATAGATGAAATTTCCCAATTGATACAATAAAATCTGACACCAGTACATCTGTACATTTCATGTGACAGCAACCACCAGAATAGAAATACATGAAAACTACTCTCGGTATTAATGTCAAAATGTATTCCATACACATTTAATACTCATGAAACCAAGGGATACTATCATTGTGGTCAAAAAATGAGTAAATACATTTAATATTAAATTTTGATTAATGATACAGAGCCGCATGACATCACCCTTGGGGAAATTTCATCACGAGAACAATGATATAGTTTCAAGACATTTCCCACTAAGAATAAAAACATAGCATGCTCCTATCCAAACTCTACAAAAAGTCCTTACTATCATTAGACCCTTAATTTAACTCATACTATTTAGAAACACTTGGATTATATAGTAATTTAAATCCTATATTGACCCCCAAAATTCAATTATATGAGGCCCAAATAGTATTGATTTCCTTGACCGAATCTTTGAACCTATACATAAAAATTAAGTAATGTTTCATGCCTAGAATCTATTTTATTTATAGAATCCGTCATGTGTATCTCATCATGTGAGAACAAAGTAGAGATTTATTTTCCAATATGTACATAAACTTTTAAAATAATTTATAAGTAATATTATAAATGAGGTAAAGAACATGATCATGTGAGGAATTATCAGGGTGGGAAAAGTAAAGAAAATACTACTGACTAAATCTAATTCCATCATATTCTATGACACATGGAACCCCTAAAAAGTTAAGTAATGATCTCAAATATTAATTTTGGATTCAAGGAGGACGAGGAATGTTTTCACCCACACATATAGATAATTCCCCTCCCCATTTTGTCCTTTAATTGTCCCATATCGATTTGAACAAGGATCTTATACAATTATCCACTTTTTAATTTGAATTATGATTGGTCTCTTTCACACGGCCATATGATTTTATTAAACACCATTTATTCTTTCTTATTATCATTCTTCATGTTGTGAGTGTGATATCATTAGCTCCACAAAAATTTAGAACTCACATGATGGATTGGTCCTTGGAGGAGATCTCATAGGGATTCAAAATCAATTTTTTTGAATTATTTAGTTTTTTTATCATGAATGTTGTGGTAGTGAGATAATAAAAATCATATAGATGATAACCTTGTGATATTTTGAATGATATCCTATATTATCCAATATATCCAAATAGGTATCCCTCTATTATCATAGTCTAAGGTTTTTATGATTAATAAAATATGGATTGGATGATGAAAGACATATGATGGATCTATGTGTGGAGATATTGAGTAACAAAAATGAGTGTGTTCATTTTCTATTCACTGTGGGGGAGGAAAACATAGAATCATACATGGGGTTTTTTAGGATTATAATGAACAGTTATATTGAATGAAGTAGTGAATTTGTTTTTTAATTAAATTATCATAGGATAAAATGGTGGGTAATGAAAACCCCATGTAATCAAACATGGATTGTAGTCCTTTAATAATAACTTGTTATGTATTATACTTACCATAATTTAAAATTCTTTAAATAAAAAAATGATTGTATTAAAAGTTAAATATAATACAAGAAAACATAGATAATTTGAAAAGATAAGGACAATCCAACTACCGAATACTTGATAGACGACTCTACTCAGTCACGAGGTTATAATAGGATTAATAAAAAAAATTCAATTGCCCCCACAATATGCCTTTGTATCATCATATTATTTATGCACACAAAATTCATCTTACTTTCAATTAATTCACCATCACTACAATTCTAAACATAGAAATCACTGACTCATATGGATAATCTTCCATACCCTTCTCTACTATAAAATATATATCTACAACATTAGTGATATAATATAATTTAAAGTTGTATAATTTGTACATGATTTCATGGGACCATGAATTTTTTAGTCATGTAGAATTCTATATATTGTTATTAATAATATTTTCAATAAATTTAAATACATAATAAAATCAACTAAAAACACTATAACCATAAAAATACACAACTATTAATATAAAAACTAACCATCAAAATCAAATTTCTTAATCTATTGAATTCATTATTTAGTAAATATGGTTTTGGAATCATTCTATGATAACCCTTCATGGATTTTGAGTTAGTTTATTGTCTTTGATAACTTTACACTAGTTCACTTATACATAAATATGAAGAACATCACCTCATAGTTCATAAAATGATTGATAAAATCATTGATCCTTTGTATCTTATCAAACAATTAATATTATTCTTAAAGATACTCACCACTCATGAAAATAAGAGAAAAATGTATAATTTCTTCAACCATCAACCCAATTCAAAACATGAGGGGAGGGGGGGAAATTTTATGCGGAATAATAATTTACATCCAGTGGATAATATTCTCATGTGGGTAATAAAACATCAATCTTCTAAATCCAACTGAACTCCAAATAACCAAATGTATAAAAATAGTATCAAATAAATTAAGATTTTAATTTTATTACCCTAAAAGGATTATAAAATGAGTATATGGTTATGGAGTGTCAATATAAAAGGTTTTCACCATATAAAATGTAGATTTTAAAAAAATTTAGGAATGATGTAGAATTTACCCAATGTTCACTCACTGATATCATATCTCCATAATCTAGTTTGATATAAAGAATCGATGAATATGTGACATAAATAATTCTTAGAATTATTATTCATAAATTAAAAATATTAAAATAATAAGGTTTTTTTTCATTTTGTTTCTGTTCATTATTCAAATCATTTTCTTTAATGAAATTTCTTTTCCCATTCAAAATTATTTAAATTCATCATATAGGGTGGTGTTATCCTCTATTTTTTAATTTTATTTTTTAATTCAATTAATAAAATAAAAAATTCATAATTCATAATTATTCCACACATCGACCATTAAGTTGGTTTTCAAACAACAATTAATTACCATTTAATTTTTCCATGTTAACTATAACCCCATGAAATTTTGAATGAATTCAATTTGTATAACCTCCAAGAAACTAATTAATTATTTCATGGAATTCCATTTTATGGTGTGGTACATGATGTTTACTCCTAGTATTAGTGTGATATAATATATTATGTAGTGATCCTGGGTTAACTACCCCTTCCACTAAACCATGAAAATAAAATTTAATACTTAGTAAAAAATCAAGTCCAGATATTATTAGTATTATGTGCATGAATGAAATTAATCTACCATTTTAAAAGATTATTGATTTTTACAAAACAACCTTTTATGATGTGAATGATGGTGTGATTTCATAATGAGAACAAGTAGTGACACTTATATAGAATACTATATTCAATGATAATATGTTTTGTTACATAAACACATTCATCCATATAAAATAATGTTTCACTAACTTCCTATATCTAAACACATTATTTTGACCTTTTCATCTCAACCACTATTTTGGTATTTGTTATATCTTTCAAACATGATCATGCATAAATTAGTAGAAACATAACAGAATCCACTTGAATCACTTCCAAGATTCACCATGAATATAATAAAACACATTCTATGACCAACATCATAAATGTAAACCCCAAAAAAATAATCAAAAATATTGTTACAAACTAACTCTTCCTTATGAAAATAATCACAATCATTAAAGAACCTCTTTTAAATGTTCCCCTGCATTAGTTTTTTTTGAAATACACAATATATTTCAAAAAAAATCAATATGTTTACAATGTCCGATAATAATGGAATTACTAATATATCCATCTAAGTCTATGTGAGTGATTATCAGTTTAAAACATTAGATATAAACAAAGAGACACCCTTTCAAGTTATGCATACCATATCACTTGACCTCATACAAAATGTGAATATAAACAATACTTCATTAACATATTATTATTTAGTAGAAACCACATTTATTACATTTAATGAACCCAATTCTAGAAACCCTGATTCAGTGTCTAATTTTTTTAATTTCGTACACGATATAATGGACCATACCCAAAAGGATTGATTTTTCTAACAGTCTTAGAGAACAAGAGACATAAATAATTAATAATTAATATTTGGAATAAAAATAGCATAAAAACATTTTATCATCCATGAAAATCATTCAAAGTATAATAATTCAGATCTTGGTTAAAAGAAAACATAATAATGGGTGATCTGAAATACTAAGTAAGGGAATAAATCCAACAAGAGATAATACAAAGATAATATCTGTTAACAATACAGAAAGGTGGATAATCAATTAGTATGTCATTAAATCAATAACATGAGATTAATAATGTATCTAATAAAATTATTAGTATAAAATATTATTTATGTTAATAAATTATATATTAATGAAGTAAATTCATAATGTTATATTTCATGATTTTATTGTTTTTCATCAAGCCTACATATAATGAAACATAACATCAAAGCCTTGTGCCATGAAATATTCATAAATGGGTTGGAATACACTATATGTGAAACTAATATGGAAAAATCATGTTTCATGTGACCTATCAATGAATCTATGGGTAATAAAATATTTGGACCTATTTTCAGTTTCATGTTAAATGTATTCCTATTTTATTGAGTAATCAATTCATTTTAAAAATTCCATAAAAATTATCCTTATTGAATAAAAAACAAGTAAAAAATATATTTCCCATGTAAATGAAATAAATTATATTCCTTCAATTGAAACCGTATATTGAAATAAAATTTGGATAAATAAATGATGAATATTTCAATGATTTTCAAAAAAAATTGTCATGCAG
Source organism: Viscum album (assembly GCA_963277665.1). Taxonomy (NCBI): domain Eukaryota; kingdom Viridiplantae; phylum Streptophyta; class Magnoliopsida; order Santalales; family Viscaceae; genus Viscum; species Viscum album. The sequence continues at coordinate 114,244,080 of OY728121.1, forward strand.
GAGAAACAGTTGTTTTTAATTAACGATGATGAGTTTTAGAAGTTGATCATATGAAATTTAATAACAAAAAAATTATCTATAATCTATAAATATATAATTTTTGATAAAATACCATCAGTAAAGGTTTTTAATAATGTAAATAATTTTGAGGGTTAAAAGAAATATGAAAATAAAACATTAATAGAATTATTTACTATTTTTTAAATATTTGATGTGAAAATGATGTTATAAATTACATCCAAAATTATTTCTTACACTTATAAATTATTTCTTATTCTAAATTAAAATATAATAGAAAATAATTTTCAATGAATAACCATATAAACATTGAGAAGAATATAAATTGTGAATAATTATAATGAAGTTGGTAAAATTAATTCATAAAAAATATGTTAAATCTAACATGATTTCAAAATTGCATAAAATGTTTAAAATGAATTATTTATAAAATGTTGAAATTTTTTTTCAAAAAATTTAAATATAGAACATAACATTTTAAAAAAATTATTATTGCATGTTACATTTTTTGAATTTTTTTAAAGAAACCTAGAAATATAATAAATTGTTCATCGACAAAGAGGAAATAGGGTTGGATTTTTATTTAAAATTTATCAATTGTATTAATAAAGAAGTAGGGAAAGAAAAAAATTATTAAAAACACCATAAATTGATAAGGGAGAAAAAAATAAATGGGTTATAAGGTATATTTATCACATAATTTATGCAAAAAACATAATTATAATCATTCCCAAAAAGTGATAAGAGTATCATAAAAATAATTATGGATTTAATAACATTTGAATCAAAAAACATAAAATGGAAAACATGAATTGGAAAATAAAATAAAATAAATAAATAATTATTTTTATTTAATATGTGGAATGGGTAGTGTATAGACCAAATAAAATAAATTAGGTTCATACTATAACATCACTCTCATAGAAGTAAAATTGGGATGCCAAAGCTTCAACTTAAGTATCAATTGTTTTATAGGAACAATAACATAATTTTCAATATGTTTTACATTATTATTCTTCTAGAATAGATCTAATTTCATCAAAATCATACCATATTGGAGTTACTTATAAAATCATGTCACCACATTATCAACAATTCATTGTTAAAATCGATGTTTTGATTTTCATTCATGTTTCAGTTTGAAAGTTGTTGTTAATTTAAGTTAATCATGGTTATATAATATATAGAATATAAATCCTAACATAATAAGGATATTTATCAATTATATTTAATTTTATTACCATTTATATAAAGTATTGATGAGATATTAAAATCATCACTTCAAGGAGGTTGTTAGAAGGTCGTGATGCTTTTATTTCCAATTTGATAGAATTTAGGGAAAAAATAGTCTTCCATAATCATAATAACATTGATATATATTTATGATACTAGATTCATCCTGTTATAATGAATACAATATATTCATAGGCACTATATGTATAAATAAAATTTAAAATATTTGATTGAGAAAATTTCCTATTATTTGAGTGATATCCTTCGACTTACACTTCATAGGATGATGTTACTGAATGATTAGAAGCATTAGGATATGGTGAGTAAATTTAGGAAGTTTTCATGATAGAGATAGTCCATGAAAGAGTATTTAGTTTCCCTCATTGTCTATACCATATTATTCTTTCTCCATAATAACATTACCATCTGAGTAATCTTATTGGTCCACACTTTTTCTCAAGTGTTTATAATCTGTATAGGCACATCACAACTAGACAAATTAAGATTCAATTCTATTCCTTTTTAGTTGAGAAGATGTATTATGTATGGAAAATAATTCCTAAATAAAAATATATATAACAAATCATATACATTAGATTGGATAGTGTAATTTCCCAAAACAATCCATATCTTTGATTAATTTGAAAATATCAAATGGATTGATATACCACAGATATATCATTGATTCAATACCAAACTATATAACAGCCTTTTATGGAGATAGTTTTATGAAAAAAAATAAGCGTCATTAAATTCTTGATCCATACCTTAGTTATTGACATACCCCTTTAAACTAATTTCATATTCCTCAATATGACCCAAAATAGTTCTCACAATTTTTATTGTCTACTCCATTAGTACTAGAACTGAAATACTCTATTTACAAACTTCATTCCCAAAATATTCATATGAAAAATATATTCCAATAAAATTAATCATAAAGTTACCTTCGAATTCTTGATTTGAATTATTATTATATGAAACATATATTGATGGTAAATATTTATCTAACATAACATGAATGTCCTATGAGAATAACCTTAGTGTGTCTTCCAATTTTTTGAATATTCCTTTCAAAAACCTCATCCATCTGAAGATGATACACTTTTATCCAATAAATATTTGTTTAGAGATCCAAATAATAAATTTTCCATAATTTCATTAAAAATAATTGTTCCTAATTATATGAAATAGATATTTTTTACTAGGAAGTCTCACAACATCATTGAAATAGGGTCATTCGAAATTCTTAGGAGGTAGATCCTCCCTTATATAAAGGAAATATAAATTTTTACATAGAGGGTCAATAAAATCCTATTTGGCATCATTTTTTATGAGTATTTGGAAATCTGGTAATAATGGCCACTGTAATATAACACCACTTTCACATCAGAGTATTGATAGGTTTTATGAGTCGCATTGGATGTTGTCTCTCAACCTTTACCTATTGAAAAAAGTCATTTTGATACATATTAAATATTATCATTAATTATATTATCCCACATAAAAATTTATCTTCAATAGATGGATATTTTGGTAATACCATAAAGTATAATGAAATTTTTATGGGATTCACCATGTAATTCTAACATCAGCTCTAGTATTGATGGAAATCATTGAATATTTCAAAATTCCATCACGCCATCATCATAAAAAAATACAGAAAAATTTTCAATATCATGATATTAATTTTCTTTTTAAATTCATATATTCATGCTAGGTTCTTATTATGTTCTATGGTAATGATGTTTTGGAAATCACCATAAAAATGAGTGATGATTAAATTTCCCAAATGATCCCCAAACCGAGTTGTAATAAATCAAGGAATATAATATATTTTTTGATCCCCATATAATTTAAAAAACCTTCATATTTCCTAATCAAAACTTCTCCCACCTTATTTTTATCACCATTTTTGTACTGTATTGATTGTTCATAATCACTGACTAGCCTTATCCATCTTATTTGTCTCATGTTAATCACTTTATTAAAAATATATATATTAGTCCTTTAAATACATGTATATCCTGAATCCTTCACTATAGAAATAATTGATCATTTCTTTCTGGAAAAGGGTAATGATTACATCCAATGATAATGGTTAGGGTAATTCTATTCATGTATATTATACACTTATAATAAATAAGAAATGTCTCTTTTATTCAGCAATAAGAAACATCTTATTCTATTCTATTATGAACCACTATATATTAAAAAACAATACATCTTGATGGAAAAGTAAATATAGGGAAACAAACATATCTTCCCTATAGTTCTTCAAATTATTTTATTTGTCAAACCTTATAAACATAACACCTTTATATGTAAAATAGATTAATGGGTAAGATAATATGAAATAATTTTTAACAATATGGTGACAGTAACCTCCCCAAGGAAACAACATATCTTAGTTATGTTCATTGCATTAAAAAAATTATATTGAAATGTTTTCCATTCAACAATCAACAGATATTTCATCCATGGAAAATAAATGGCCATGAAAATAAACATCAGGAATCTAGAATTTATACTTACAAAAATTTCAATACAACTCCTTTCCTCTGAGAGTTTGAAGAATGATTTTCAAATAAATATTATATTCTTTATATATTTTATTGTATATCAAGATTTAATCAATAAATAATATAGAAAAATAATCATGATATACTTTTAATACACTATTCATCATATCCATAAAATAGAGGGTGTGTCAGTAAATCAAAAGGGGATTATTAAATATTCGTAATGTTCATGAATTTTAAAAAATTGAATTTTTGGAATATATTATTTATTTAATCTCAAATGATGATATTATGAATGAAGATAAATCTATTATAAATCTTTGGCTTCTTGGATTTTATCAAATATGTCATTATTGTGAGGAAAATTATACTTTTTCATTATTGTAATGAATATTAGTTTCCTATAATCAATGAAAACCCTCATAGACCTATTCTTTTTATTAACAGAATGAATAAGAGCTCCCAAAGATAAAGAAATAGTGTAAATGAATTCATTATTGTGCTAATATTATAGTTGTTTCTTTATTTAAACTATTTAAAATATGACTATTTTGTAAGGATTCATAGATGAAGGTTTTGCATTATTGTTGATTTCAATGAAAAACTCAACTACATATTCTGGTGGATTTTAAAGTTGTTATTTATAAAACACATAAATGTATTAATACACAATATGTATATATTATATTCTAAGGTTTCCTTTTTCGTCTTTCAATTGTTCCTTCTCTTATTATAAAAAAATATCATTACGGTGAGATACTAGAGTTTGATCCAGAATATATTTTGATGAGAGAGTATCCCTTACAATGATAAGCGATTAAACATATAATTCTCACTGAAATAAATTTTGAAATTATTCATTGAAACATAACAAATTCCTAGGATAATATAAGATTAAATCATAGTTATTATAACCATATTTGAATATAAGGCATGTCTATACATCATAATGTGAACTCACAAACATATCATTATTATAAAAACTCTTTTAGTGGATTTATTGATTATATACTCAATTTTTAGGGATCTTGGAAATTATTTTATGGTATTTTAAAATATGAAATATACAAAATATTTTTGAAATTATGAAACGATATTTTTTAAATACGATTTTCTGATTAATGTTCCTCCCACTAAATATTTAAGGGATTCATCTTTAGCTATAATAATTGGATAATCACATACTTCCCTACTGGCCAATTCTTTGGTAGGATAACTATGAACTTGTGGAATTGTACTGAATAATTCCTCATTTCCCAATAGTTAAAGCCTGTTATTGGATAGTTTCATTATTACCACTTCATTGATAATCTAAATTGAATGTATTTCTATACTTGAATGGAAATAATATAATCTTTAATCATTTAAAATGATATTACTCCACAATTATAACATTTTTTAAATCAAATATCGATTTTCTTATTAATTTACATATTTATTTTTCCTTGGTTCTAAGCTGAAATCGTCATTTCTTGCTTCTCATAGAATATAAAACTCCTAGAAAATTTATTCACTATCATTAAAGAATATGATACTATATCATCATATAGTTAAAAATTATTCAGAATTAGTTCCTTACATAGGTTCTACATTACCTCCTAAATTAAAATCTCAGTCAAAAATTATGGATTAGATATGTATTCTATTACATGCCATTCTAATATTGTGAAGTTAACCGGACATTCAACAACACATTCCTCTTCCTTCTAATTTTACTTGAGGTATAATTTCTATAAAAATTCTTTTTTAATCTTATGTAAATTATCTCTAGAAGAGTATCATAAATTTGATGATCATATTTGAAATTAAGTCATGTCTATATATTTTAATGCAGACTGACAGACATATCATTATTATAATAACTCTTCCAATGGGTTTATTGATTAAATATTTAATTATTAGGGTTCAGGGGAATTATTTAATGATAATACCTATTATGAAATTTACAAGAGTTCATAAATTGTGAATCAAATAATTTTTGTTTTCTAAAATTGTTTTTTTTTTGTAAATGTATTTGCCCACAAATATTTTAGGAATTCAACATCACCTATAGTAATAAAAAAATCATTGAAATCCTTTTTGGCGTATTTATTTGTAAGATACATTGGAACTTTTGTAATTTTATTAAATAATTATTCATCTCTCAATTATTAAATACCATGATAATATTGGTTTCATTCTTCCTCTTTCATTCAAATTCAATATGGACCTTAATTATTCTCTTGTAATAAACTCTTACTCAATTTAAAAATTTACCATGAAATTATTCTACAATTATAAATAATTTTAAATCGAACATACATTTTCTTATTAATCGATCTATTAATGTTCAATAGGATTTCATTTGAAATATTAATTTATTGATTCTAATAGAAGATAAAATAACTCGAAAAATCCTTCACTATCTTGATGGAACATGACACAATATCATCATATGTTTAAATGGTATAGAGGATTTGTGGATTTAATAGGTTTGACATAACATCTTCAATTAATAACTCAGTTAAATGTTATGTATTATGATTTTATTCTATTACATCCCATTCAAATCATGTTAAGTTCACCTCATATTCACAAAAAATTCCTCTTCCTTCTAATTTAGGTTGAGGTACATTCTATCTAATTCAACTTTTTTACTTATGAGTTAAATATCTATTAATGAATTTCTCATTAAAATTTTCCCATATAATACATTCTATATCATATATGTCATAGATATTTTGGATCACAAAACATCGTTGATTGACATCTATTATAGAAAAATATTCAAAAATAATAACCATTTATTTTCAATTATTTTTTGGAGATTGAAATATATTTCCAATGGACATGAAACATTTCACAGCTACGAGTGGATTATTTTTTCTATTAAAATTTTGAGACTTCTATTATAAAATAAAGTCCAACATAGGTGTATAGTGTTGATGAATAATAGGTTTCTCCATATAAGAATTTTTATTTTTCTCCACCTGGGTCTATTTTCCCAATATGAACATTATATTATCAGCTCCAACACCCAAGCTATTGGAATTACTAGTAGGGTAATACTTATATTTTCCTTGGGTATTTATTCTTGTAGTTCCTCTAGGAACCATCCCTATAAAATGGAACCTACTTCTCCAGATTTATAATTAATGTCTATCAATGGAATAATAATTATCAAGGTAAATGTTATCATATATTCTAGGGTATTATCATCATTCTTATTATAATTATGTTATTTTGAAATATAGTTCCCAAGGGGCCTCTTAAACATCCATGGACAAAAAAATGTAATGACCCCAACTCTAGTAACCTAGACTATGTGTTTCCTTTTATTAAATTGGTTCAAGATAAAGGGGATCATATCAAAAATGTTTAAGTTTTATAGTAGACTTGTATAAATTTATATATATATGAATCCATACTACAATGAAAAATAAAAGACACCATTACACAATACTATCATATCCTTGAAAATTATTCATAGTACTATGGTATATATACAAATGATTTTAAAATAAAATAATTGGACATATCAGATTATTAGTAAAAGTATGTGTTCATGGATAGAAATCATGAAAAGATATGGAATTTAAAATATGAAAAATTTGACAATCAATAGATATTATATTAAATCAATAACTTATGATTCAAAATGTATCCATGTAAAATTTTTGTATAACAATCACATGGATAATAATATATTTTGAATTAATGAATGAAATGAATAATGATTTACATTATGATATTATCATTAAAGTGATAAGACCTTATTCCATGAAACATATCATGAAGGCCTTGTTCCATGATAGTTGACTTTATATAAAGTAATTAAACTAAATACCCAAATAATTTATACAAAAAATTTTTCATGGAACCTATCAATACATTAAGGGGATATTTATATCTAATCCCCAAAAATCGCATTAATTTCAAAAATAGTCCCCATAATTAGAATGATTAATTCAATCTCAATATTCCTTTTATCATATCCTGATATAATCCAGAATTTAGGAATTAAAATTTCTCCAATTAAAAGAAATAGTTTACCTTCTATCAATTAACACTATATAATTAAATGATATATTGTGATGAAAATACATAACAATTCTAAGATATTGAAAATATAAAATTGAAGGATAAAAAAATTTGACTGAATAATGGTGAGTTAATGTTTACATTATCACAAAAATTTAGATGATCAAAAAATTATGCATAAACCAGAAATCACTAAATGATAATAGAATATGGCCAAAAAATGGATTGTAATAATGTAAATGATTTTTTTGATTGTAGAGGAAAATGAAAATGAATCTTTTATAAAAATCTCCCCTAGAGATTTTGTAACTCAATTGCATCATCATTGTTATAAATTATCCCAAAATACATTTCAATCATTTTAGAAAATTATACAATTCAATTTCTAATAAAAAATTCATAAAAAAGGATTTTTACTAAACATGAATAGAATCTTGTAGAAGAATAAAAATAAGGTAGAAAATAAAATTACGTAATATTTTTATCATATAAAATTATACTTTGGATATCATTTTATGAAACTAGGAAATTGATGAAATTAGTCATTGATCAATGAAAAAAATTAGGTTGGATTTTTAGAAAAAAACATTCCACAATGTATTAAATAAGAAAGAATGAAAGTAGGGAACTAATAAATGAAAACCCTAGAAATAAAAATAGGGGAAAACATATATGTATTAATTGATAGAAATATAATATAATTCCCCTAATGAAATCTAAAATATAAACAATAACTAATAAGTATGTTATTGTGAAATAATCATTTATAACATTAGTAAATTATCAATAAAACCCAAAAAAAGAGTAATGTTGAATTAAAACTTCAAATAAGATGAATATATTTTTTTTGATGACACCAAAAGTCAATGGAGTAGTGTATGAACCATGTAAATTAAATTTGGCATAAAATAAGACATGAGTCTTAATGAAGTGATCTTTAGATGAAAATCCCTTAACACAAGTATGAATTTCTTTCTATGTACACTTAAATCCTATATAATACATTTCATTTTATTAAAATTATATCCAGTAAACCATATTAATCCATATAAAACCATATATTATTTACATATAATATCCTTTCAGCAACTTATTGATAAGTCTTTTTTGAAAATACTCGTCCAGGAGACAATTGTTTCATTGTTCATGAATGTATTGGTTATGTAGTTCTCATCTTTATACATTTATTAAGATTAAATCATCTAAACAAATTACATATGTATCATACATGGTCACTGTATAAAATTATAAAACCATTAATTAAAGTAATGATGAAAAATGAACTACATCACTTCATAAAAGTGATAATTTCTACTTACGTATGATCAAAGTTGTCATTTTAAAGTAGAAGGGAATGTTATATTATTGATAAGATATTATAATTAATGAATCATAATTACCTCATAAATAATATATAAATGAATTTAATTCATCATAATAACTATCCATGAAATATCATGATTGAAAATGAATCATATCACTACATGGATCTCGTAGTTCACACGTACACACGAGCAATAAATTCTTTTTTACATTTGATAGAAAAGTGGTGAAAATGGTCTTAGTATAACAATAATTGAAACATGATATATTTATTATATTTAATTATTCTTTTTTGGATAGATACATTATATTTATAGGATGTATAATATTAAAAAAAAACTAAATAATTTGGGTAGAAAAATTACATGTTCCATAAGAGACATCCTTTGGATTACACCATCATCCTTCGTATGGTGGTATTCAGGTAAGAAAAAAAATAAGATATGAGAAATTATGAAACAACAATAATATGATCGGTCAATTTTGAGCCATAGTTCAGATTCTTTGTGAATAAAGGATAATAAAAAGGTTCCTTTTATAAGTGAGGGAAATGGAACAATTTGAATTACTAATGTCACACCCTGACATTTAATTTATTTTTATTTTATTAATTGTTGGCTCTGGGTTCTTGAACCAATGTCCAGACTGGGTCACAGTTTAAATTTTTTTTCGTTTAATATTTTTATTGGGCTTCGGACCCATACGCGGTCACCGCGTGGTTGGGTGTAGCTACGCATTCGATCCAGGAGTCGGGTAATTGCTCATTATTCATACTATTAATATTATTGTTTTTATTTTAAAATTATTATAATTGTTATAATTATTATTTTTTCTCTTAATTTTTTTTATTGTAATATTTTTTATTGTTTTCATTTTTATTATTATAACTTTTATAATTATTGTTTGTATTATTATTATTGTTTATGTTATCGTTATTCATTATATTATTATTATCTCCCTTTATATTATTATGTTTATTTTGATAATTTGAATTATTATTGTTAATATTTCTTATATTATTATTGTTGTTATTAATATTTTTATTATTACCATTTTTATTATGATTACAATTTTTTTATTTTTATTATTATCACTATTATTGTGATAAATTGAAAAAAATAATGAAACCACCCTAACAACCCAGCTCACCCCTTACCCTTTACTCCCCTATGCAGCGGCAACCCAACTACCCCACACACCCTTTCCTCACCCTTCATCGCACCTCCTTGCACTGAGCCTCTGCACCCGCCCTAGGCCTCACCTCCCAAGCTCTGACCTCCCATGCATTTGGAGGCAATTTTAGGCGATAGGGTTTTTTTATGTGGTAGGGTTTAAATTAATTAGGGAAATGGGGTTGTCCAGCGCCAAATGAAGTGGCGCTGGACAAAAAAGTGACAAAGCGCCACTTGAAGTGGCGCTTTGACCACTTCGGCCCCACACCCCAACCCCATATATATATATATATATATATATATATAAATAATAAACTTATTTATTATTATAAATTTAATTACTAAAATAAATACAATAATTATAATAAATATAATTACAAAAATAAATACAATAAATACATAATTATATTTTTTATAATAAATATATAATTATGATAAATTATATTTATTATAATAAATTTACTTATATTTAATATAAATATAATACATACATTAATTATATTGTATTTATTATAATTATATATTTATTGTATTTATAATTATACATTTATTATAATTCTATATTTATCATATTTATAATTATATAATAATTAGAATTAGAATTATAGAAATTATAATAAATTTATAATTATAAAAAAAATTATGATAAATATATAATAGTAATAAATATATAAATATAATAAATATTCAATTATAATAAATATTTAATTATAATAAATGTATAATAAAATAAATATATAAATATAATAAATATAAAATTATAATAATTATATAATTATAAATATAATGAACCCATAAAATTATATATAGATATATAATAAATTTATTTATAATATATATATTTATTATTATAAAAATAATTACGAAAATAAATAAAATAAAATAAATATAATATAAATTAAATATAATATAATCAAATATAATAAATATAATATAATACATAATAAAATAAATTTATTATAATAAATTATTATACATTAAAATAAATTTAATATAATGTAATTATATAGAATTAAATATAACATCTTTGAAGTGCCGCTTTGACCGACCCCACACCACCCCCAACCCCCATATATATATATATATATAATAAATTTATTATAATAAATTATAAATAGAATATAATTAAATATAATAAATATAATTAATAAAATATAATAAATATAAATATAAATAATTATATAATATAATTATACAAAAAAATAAAATATAATACATACATAATAAATTCTAAACATAATAAATATAATAAATTATAAAATTAATATATTAATATAATAAATATAATTATATAATAAATTATAAATATTATTATTATTATATAATTATAAATAAAATAAATATAGATATGGTAATTATATAATATATATAAATAATTACATATAACATTTATTATATTATAATTATATAATAAATGTATTATAATAATTATTATTCAATTATTATACATATTTATTATAATAAATGTACAAAATAAATGTAGATTTATTATAATGTATAAATAATATTTATTATAAATATAAATATAAATATACATTTATTATAATTAAATATTATAATATTTATTATAATAAATATACATTTATAATAAATATATTACAAATATTTATTATACATTTACTATACATTTACTATACATTTATTATAATATTTATTATAATAATATTTAATATACATTTATTAAATATTTATTATAATAAATATTATAAATGTATATTTATTATAATAATATTTTTTATACGTTTATTATAATTTATTGTGCATTTATTATAATATTTGTTATAATAGTATTTATTATACATTTATTAGATATTTATTATAGTAAATATTATATAATTATAATTTTATATTTATATATTTATTATTATTATATAATTATTATAAATTTATATTTATTATATTTACATATCTATTATTATTATATGTTTATCATAATTATATATTTATTATAATTATTATATTTATAGTTATAAGTTTATTATAATTCTATGATTCTAATTATAATACTTATATAATTATAAATATAATAAATATATAATTATAATAAATGTATAATTATAAATACAATAAATATATAATTATATAATTATTATATTTATAATTTATTATATAATAATTATTTGATTAATAATTTATTATATAATAATTTATAAATACATAATAAATTAAAATAAATATAACTAATATAATAAATATAGTATATTTATTATTTAATTATTTATATAATAAAAAAATACAATATATACATAATTATATTTATATTTGTTATATTTATAATTATATAATTATTATATTTTTATTTATTATGTTTATAATTATCTAATAATTATATTTATAATTATTTAATTACTAATTATAATTAATATATATAATAAATATAATAAATACAGTATAATTATATAATTATATAATTATTATATTTATAATTATTTAATTATTATGATTTTTAATATATAATTATCATTGTAATATATATTTATATTTATTATATATTTATTATATTTATATTTATTATATTTATAATTATATAATAATTATTATATTCATAATTTATTATATAATTTTTATTATATTTATAATATATTACATTTATAATTTATTATATTTTTAATTTATTATATTATATTTATTATATTTGATTATATTATATTTAATTTATATTATATTTATTTTATTGTATTTATTTTTGTAATTATTTTTATAATAATAAAAAAATTTATTTTAAATATATTTATTATATATATATATATATATATATAATTATGGATATGTTATATTTATAATTATATAATTATTATAATTTTATATTTATTGTATTTATATATTTATTTTATTATAAATTTATTATAATTAAATATTTATTATAATTGAATATTTATTATATTTATATATTTATTACTATTATATATTTATCATAATTATATATTTATCATAATTATTATTTTTATAATTATAAATTTATTATAATTTCTATAATTCTAATTTTAATAATTATATAATTATAAATATAATAAATATAGAATTATAATAAATCTATAATTATAAATACAATAAATATATAATTATAATAAATATAATATAATTAATGTATGTATTATATTAATATTAAATATAAATAAATTTATTATAATAAATATAATTTATCGTAATTATATATTTATTATAAAAAATATAATTATGTATTTATTGTATTTATTTTTTTAATTATATTTATTATAATTATTGTATTTATTTAAGTAATTAAATTTATAATAATAAATAAGTTTATTAGATATATATATATATATATATATATATATATATATATATATATATATATATATATGGGGTTGGGGTGTGGGGCCGAAGTGGTTAAAGCACCACTTCAAGTGGCGCTTTGTCACTTTTTTGTCCAGCGCCACTTCATTTGGCGTTGGACAACCCCATTTCCCCAATTAATTTAAACCCTACCCCATAAAATTAAAAAAAAACCCTATCGCCTAAAATTGCGTGCATTTGGACCTTCACCCGTGTTCCATCCTCGCACTATCCCAAACGCACTCCATCCTACGTGTCTCCTCACCCTCAGCTCGTCCAGTCCCTCTATGCCCATCAACTCGCCCCCCTGTCCACTGTCTTCCTCTCCATCAAACTGACACGGTGCACGATCCACCTATGCTCGCTACCATCCTCCCCTTCTAGCTGACCCGCAGCATGCTCCCCCCTATCTACGGTCATCCCGGCTTCTAGAAGAACCACCGCACGACCCCCTATCTGCCTTTACCTCTATCCAAACACATCCCGTCTTGCATCGGCCCTGACCCATGACTCATCTTCCCTTCAGACAACCTCAACGACTCGCGACCCCCTTTCCCTCGTCGACGCACCCATTATCTGGCTCGCCTTTTTCCTCCGGCAACGTTCTCCATTTTTTTGGAAATGTTTTATTTCTTTTGGGGTTCTCAATTATTTGGGTTCGTGTCTTGGGGTTAAATCTGAATTTTTAGAGTGTTAGATTTTGTTATGTTAAGTTGGTTTCAGCTTCCCACATGTGCGGTTGCTATTCGTAGACGGTTTCGCACCGACATCGTGATGTCCATCCATGTTTTAGGTAGGATCCCTTGAAATGTTTTCTATTTATTGAATTATGTTGATTGATTGTATTTTTCAGTACATAAATATTAATTAATTAATTTAGTATGTTATGCGGTTAAAAGTAGTTTGGTGTAAATTATGTTTTCAAAATAATTTAGTTGTGTTCGATGTATTATACCATGTTTAGGTGAATTTTCATAGTGCGGACAATGATTTTTTTGGAACATGTGGTCGGTATCTGTTGGGTCATTGCATGAAAAGGCTTAATTAGTCTTGTTGGCCCTTGCTCGTAGTTTGAAAGTTTTAGAATCAATTAACTTGTACTGAATTTGTTTCAATAGGTTTTCAAACATCAATCGCAACATTTTAACACCCATAATTAGTCAAATATGAAACTTTTATATTTTTAGAACATGATAAAAATGGGTTTCGAAATGGTTCATTGTTTCTACCTGTGTGAGTTTATGCTTAAGATTATCGACAAAATGTTTTGTTTTAAATTATGGGTCATTTGGTGTTTGGTAACCAGTGTTTTGGTTTAACATATATAAGATTACAGAATTCAAATTCGCCTAGAAAGATGAATTTTTTATAAATTTAAATGGTAATGGGTATTTCCTTGAATTATTTTATAAATGGTTTAAACTATTTATTGAATTATATAAGTGGTGTGTGTTTTGTTTTGGTATATCACGAGTGTGCGTTTGATCAAAAGATGGGCATTTGAGTTGGTTTTCTATGTGTAAAGCTGTAGTATACCTCTCAAAATAGTTTTATAAAATTTTAAATAATTTATTAAATATTGTGGAAGCTATGGTTCTGGTTTTATAAAAATGCATTGAGCCATGCATTCCTTTATGTGTAGATTTCAACGTATCGTGCGTTCTATCAGGTTGTGCACTCTAGGTTTTCTCCTGAAATGGAATGTTGGATTTTTAAAATTATTAGTTAATTATTATGATGTTTTGTGGTTTTTTTAAACTCTTTGTGAATATCAAAGTGGCATTTTAGGTCATCAAATGAGTTTTCAATGGTGTGTTTGGTTCGGAATTGGTTATTCTTATGAAATGGATTATTTGGGTAAACGCCATGAATCTATAGGCTCATCTGGCATTTTTAATGGCTATTTAGAAAACCCCTATTGGGTTAGGTCTCCTACCTAGTTGGTTTATTGTGATTTGGGAGGGTCCTCGACATGGGATTACCCTCATAAGATAATTACATCTAGGCAGGGGACTAACCTAGAGGTGGTCAGGGTGGTTCTGGTCTGTGCGGTGTGTGTTGATATATATATATATATATATATATATATACGGTTCTTTTTATTTAAATTACATGGAACACCCCTTTGTGAAATATACATGGGAATCTATCATAGCAAAGAGGTTTACTTTGATTGATTATTTCACTATTTTAGACTACACACATGCTAGTGCCCTTAGTACAGACTATGCTCTACTAGGAGATTAACTAGCTTGGTTAGGTTAGGTAGGGAAGCACCGAGTGTTTGGGTGTTATGAATTCATTGAGAGTATGCATGCCATCAAGATGTGTCGCATGTATTAGTACATTCTGGATTTCCTCTGTGTTCCTAGGTGTTCTTGTGTTCCTCTGACACATGTTCCCTTAGTACCATTACCCTCACTATGTGGAACTGTAACCTCATGCTTAGTTTTGATGTTATTTTTCATAAATTGTGAACATGGTATAATTTTTATATATACTTTCAAGAATAAGTGTTTTTGGAAATAATAAACATCCTTCTATTTATTTAGTGTTAGCAAAATAAGTATTTACTTCCTTTGTTTTCTTTTTCTTCTCCCTTTGATCCTTATTTCAAATTAAGAGGGTAATGGGTATGTGTGTTTGTTGGTAAAATAAATATTATGAAAAACACTACATTTATATTTTTATATATAACCTATTAATTAATGATTTCATTATTTAGAGGTTGTGAGTTAGGAATAGATTAGTCGGGCCTACATACTGATTTTTAACACTCACGCCTAGAGTGTTTCTTGTTTATAGTATCACCTACAGGTTCTAGTACTGCTTTGGATCACCTTTAGTGACATTTGGTTTCGGTTCAAGAGAGTTACCCATGGGGTTACATGTTGTTCTAGGAATTGATAGGTTAGTCATGTTGTCGATCGTCCTTTACTTTTCATGTCGTTAATTTATTTTGCATTGTTATATCTGTTTCTACTTTGTAGTTTATCTATTATGGGCCAAGTTGTTCCTAGCGATTAAAATTTGATGCCTGACACTAGTTTCCAGCCCATGGGGATCAGGAACTCCCTTCGGTACGTGCCGTGGAAAGGCTCAGGTGATAGATTTAGGTTCGACCCGGGTTGGTTCGTGAGAAAATGGTATCAAAGGGGACCTTGTTTTTTGGGGTGTCTGGTAAATGAAGATACAGACTATTGGGACTCTGGAGGTAGGCATGGGAAGGATGTCATGAACCCTCGCATGTTCTGAACCTCGAGTAACCAGGGGTAGTCTAGGATTTGAGTCATTATTTTGATCTGTTTTGTTTTAGATTTAGGGATAATAATGGAGGCAAGCAGATGTTACATCGTGATTTCACATGGAGTAGTGATCCATGTGGAGTCCGATTACATGGTTTATATTCTTCCTAGTTGTTGAAGCTTTCTTGGGGCATGTCCCACTACCTTGTCTCCAGGTTAGGTGTGACAACTAATCCATCACTCTCATAGTTTGATGCAACTTGAGTGTCGTTTTGGATCTGATTGTTGTAAGTGCACTTTTGAAAATGAAATAGGGTTTTTGAAATGAGAATTATTTCTTTTAAATCAATTTATATTCGTGAAATGGATTTTAAAAATAATATCTTGGTCTAAAAATCATATGTTTAATTGGAACTGGTAGAGAATAGGTTTGGGTGCAACCTCGGGTACTCTTTATGAACGTTCGCATATGTGAGAGAATGCATGGAAAGTACGTGTTTGTGGGTATGGATGAAAGTGGATGAAGACATGGGCAATGTTTCATGGGAGTACTGGGGAGTTTACATGGAATTAAACGCTAGACCCTATTTTTCTAATGGTATTTAAAAATGGGTAATGATTTTTTGGAAATTGAATTTGGTTTGAAAGGTGGGTTTGGTATCTGGAATGTGACCATCAAAGAAGGCAGTTTTTAAATATAAAATGAAAACAGAATTTTAGGTTGTATTTTTATTTGTTTGGTTTTTGAGATGGTTGTTTTTGGATGACGACACTTTTAATGATATTTCTTCAGCATTATATTGGTTTTGGCTCTGTGTTTTATATGTTGTTCAGAAAATGCCACACAGAAAGGTCACTAATATTTCTGTTATGTCATTCCAATTTGTTTCGGTCTTTTTCGAACATTGTCTGTCATTCATGGTGATCAAGGTCCATTTAAGTTAGTTGGGTAGTTTAAAGAGGTCAATTGTGTTTTTATGATGTTGGGGAAATTCGAGTTATTTAGAGTTCGAGTTGTCCTGAGATTATTTGAGGGTCTGGATTTTGATGAATGGGTGTTTTCACCACCATCAAAATGAGTTGGGATGGTGTGGGATATATTTAAATTCATTTTTGTAGGATAAATTATACCTAGTGAGGTGAAGACAAATAAAAGGGAAGATCTCATGTATATTCAACAAGGCCAACAAATGAGGAAAGAAAATGTTGACTATTTCAAGGAACATGTATTCTTTTTTTCGGATGTAGCATCACATGATTTAATAAAGACTTCTCTCTTCACGTGGAGTCCTAATCCAGAGATCAAGGAGTGTGTCATCCCTTCTAGGGACCATAGTTTTGAGAAGCTTGTGGATGAAGCGTTCTTAGCTTAGTTGGTCCCCAGAGCACAAAATGGTTGGGAATCTAGTGCATTCGGTTGCTCGTGAAGGATCCCCTCCTGGCGAGCAGAGTGTGCCAGATGGACCCATTTATAAAGAGACCTCTGCATTGGTTCTCGATTTCAGTTCATCAGACCGTTTAGTGGTATGCCACCAGTGGGTCTAGTTCAGTCACATGAAGTCGTCATGTCGCATCACTCAGGAGACGTGCCATCCTTGCAGGTGTTTGAGTCATCTAGACGAGTTCTACAGGAAGCGTCGCCTAAAGGAGACGTTGTGACTAGAGGAATTCTAGTGCCTGACTGGGAGGCAGGAGATACTTCAACCATCAGAGCCCCAACCATAGGTCTTGGGGTGAAGATCCCATGTAGTTAGGAGATGTCGGGGGTGTGAAGCCTCAGTCCAGGATTGGTGTTCCGGGTTAGCGGCGGAACATTTAAAGTATTTCTGTTCTTGTTTTTCTTATGTTAATGTTTTGACGTTGTAAGTTCATTGTTTTCCTTTGGATTTATGACGGACATGTTCTATAGTAATATAAAAATTGTTGTTTGTCTGATTATGGATTTCTGAATCGTGTGTTTTTCTTATGAGTGTGTTTGACCCTTGTATGAGTTGATCTAGGTTTAACAGAGTTCGTTTAGATATGTAAGTGCCTGCATAGGATTCAGGCTTGCAGTTATTGTTGGGATTACCGATGGAAACATGTTTTCCTTAGAGGTTTTTCCCTAGTGTTTATGGTTCTTGGTTTCGGTCAGGAGTTCCATGTTTTAGCTGAGGTGTTATTTCGCTCGTGCTATAAAACTTAGTTTAGATCGGTTGGGAGTTCCCATGTCGACCCCACCCTTGATGGGGTGCTATGGTTGGGTATTAAATTTCCACGCTAGATGAGTTCTTATGGTGAGGAGAGCACTCTCGTGTTCTCCCATTCTCTTGTGTTGTGGTTTCTTTCGGTTTCAATTAGGCATGGTTTCTTGTTTTGTCTAGTGTTCGCCTGGATAACATTCTTGGGGTAGAATGTGTCTGTGGTGTAGAGAATTTTGACACCCCGACATTTAATTTATTTTTATTTTATTAATTCATGGCTCCGAATTGTCGAACCAAGTTATGGGATTGGTCCCCAATTAAAATTTTGTCATTTAATATTTTTGTTGGGCTTCAAACTCGTGCACAATCACAGCTTGGTTGGTGGTAGCCGCGCAGTCGGTCTAGGAGTCAGAAAATTGCTCATTATTCGTACTATTATCATTACTTTTTTATTTTTTTTATTAATACAATTTTTATTATTTTTTTATTTATTGTTATTAATTATTTTTTTTATTTTTATTTTTTTATTTTAAATTTTATTATTATTGTTTGTATTATCATTATTCTATATATTATTAATATTTCCCTTTATATATTTTTTATTTTTATTTGTATTATTATTATTATTTCTTATATTATAATTTTTATAAATAACATTTTTTGTATTATTACTATTTTTATATTTATTATTATTACTATTATAATGATAAAATGAAAAAAAATGAAACCATATCTACCCAGCACAACCCCTTCCCATTTACTCCCCTATGCTGCAGCGACTAGGTCACCCCACACTCCCCTGCCTCGACCCTCATCATGCCTCCTTGAGTTGGCCATCCGCGTTCGCACCAGGCCTCGCCTCCCCAGCTCTGGCCTCCCATGAATCCTGTCCTTAACCCTCTATCCGGCCTCACACCAGCCCCGTCGCGCTCCACCTTGCGTGTCCCCTCACCCTCAGCTCATCCAATCCCTCGTCGCCCAGCACCTCGCCCCCCTTTCCACTACCGTCCTCCCCTTCGAGGAGACCCATCGCACGCTCCCCCCTTTCTACTACCATCATCAACTTCGAGAAGACCCGCTGCACACTCCCCCATGTCGGCTGCCATCCTCCCCCTCGAGACGAACCGCAGCACAACCCCCCATGTTCGCTCTCTACCTCCAGTCAGCCTCATCCCGACACACATCAGCCCGGACCCGCGAACCCTATTCCCTTCAAACAACGTCAACGACCTGCGGCCCCCCTTTCCCTCGTCGACGCACCCACTCTCCAGCATGCCTTCTTCCTTCGGCGACATTCATCCATTTTTTGGTAAGGGTTTGTTTCTTTGGGGTTATCCTTTTTAGGGTTTGTTATTTGGTTTTAAATTGTAATTTTTAGTGTTCAATTTTGTTGTGTTAAGTTGGATTTGGCATCTGGTAGGAGAGGTTGCAGGACGAATCTGATTTCGCACCGGGAGGTCCGTCCATGTTTGAGGTAGGATCCCTTGCAATTTCGTGTAATTATTAAAATATTTTTATTGATTTTCCTTTTTAGTGCTTAAATATTAATTAATTATTTCAGTATGTGATGTGGTTCAATTAGTTTGGTGTAAATTTATTTTTTAAAATAATTTAGTTTTGTTCAATGTTTTGTACTCTATTTATGTGAATTGGTGTAGTGTGCACTATGATTTTTTTGAACATGTGGTCTGTATCTGATGGGTTTTTGCATGCAAAGGATTTATTAGTTCTGCTGGCCCTTGCTCGTAGTTTGAAAATTTTAAAATCAATTAACCGGTACTGAAGTTGTTTAAATAAGTTTTCAAACATCAATCGCATCTTTTTTACACCCTTAATTATTCGAATATGGAACTTTTATATTTTTATAACATTTTAAAAATGTGGTTGGAAATGGTTTTATGTTTCATCCTGTGTGAGTTTAAGCATAATATGTTCGATAAAATGTTTTTTTAATTATGGATCGTTTGGTGTTTTGTACCCAGTTTTTTGGTTTTACATATATAAGATTGTGGTATTCAAATGATCATTGACCTATGAAAATATATTTTTTAAAATTTAAATGGCAATGTGTATTTCCTAAAATAATTTTTTTAATTGTTTAAATTATTTATTCAATTATATAAGTGGCGCATGTTTTGTTTTGGTATATCATGGGTGTACCTTTTATCAAAAGATGGGGGTTTGAATTGGTTTTGTGTGTGTGAAGCCACAATATACCTCTCTAATAGTTTTATAAATTTTTAAATAATTTATTAAATAATGTGAATGTTGTGAGTCTGGTTTAATTTTTTTTTTATATCTGGGCATGCAATTTAGTGTAGATTTCATCATATCATGTGTTTTTTCAGTTTGTGCACTCTAGGCATTTTCATAAAATGGCCTGTTGGCTTTTTAAAATGATTAGTGATTTATTATGCAATGGTGTGGTTTTTTTAAACATGATATGATTCTCGAATTGGTGTTTTAATTCTTCCAATGGGTTTTCAAAGATGTGTTTGGTTCAGAATTGGTTATTCATGTAAAATGTATTATTTGGGTAAACGTCGTAAATCTAAAGGCTCATTTGGATTTTTAAATGGATATTTGAAAAAACCATTGTGGGTTAGGTCTCTTGCCTAGTTGTTTGAGTGTATGTTGGTAGGGTCCTCAGCATGGTATTTCCTTCATATGATAATTACACTAGGGCAGGGAACTTACCTTGAGGTGGTTGGGGTGGTGTCGGTCTGTTCAGTGTGTGTAGTGAGATACATATATATATATGTTTCTTGTTGTTTATAATGAATGGAAAACCCCTTTGTGAAATATACATGGGAATCTAGCATAACAAATAGGTTTACTAAGAATGGTTGTGGAAATAGTTTAGACTATGCACTAGCTAGTGGACCTTAGTACAAACATTGCTCTGCTAGGGGATTGGGCCCCTCAGTTATGCGAGGTAGGGAAACACCAAGCGTTTCAGTGTTATGACTTCTTTAAGAGTAGGCATTCACTCAGGATGAGTCACATGAATTGGTATGTTCTATTTTTCCACTGATTTCATTTGTGTTCTCATGTTCCTATGACACTTGTATCCTTAGTACCATTTCCCTCACTATGTGGAACCGTAACCTCATGCTTGGTGTTGATGTTATTTTTGGTGAATTGTGAACATGGGTTTATGTTTAAGAATATTTTCAGGAAAAAGTGTTTTGTAGATAATAAACATCATTTTCTTTACTCAATGTTAGGAAAATAAGTCTTTACTACCTCTATTTGTTTTCTTTTACTTCTCCCATTAATCGTTATTTCAAATTAAGTGGGTAATGGGTTATGTGTGATTTTTTGTAAAATAAATAGTATGAAAAACAATGCAATTATATTTTTAGTTCAAACCTGTTAATCAATGTTTTCTTTATTTAAAGTTTGTGCATTGGAAATAGATTAGTTGGGCCTACCTCTTGAGTTTTAACACTCACGCTTATTGTGTTTCTTGTTTGTATATTCACATGTAGGATCCATTACTGGTTTGGATCGCTTTGAGAGACTTTTGGTTTCGGTATCGGAGAGTAACCCATGGTGTTACAAGGATTTCTAGAGGTTGATAGGTTAGTTAGGTTGTTGACCATCCTTTACTTTCCATGTCATTTATTTATTTTACAATATTCTTTTTTTTCTATAGTTAAGTTTATCTTTTTTGATCCAAATCATTCCCAGTGATTAAAATTTGATGCTCGACACTAGTTTCCAGCCCGTGGGGATTACAAACGCCATTCGGGCCATGTCACAGACCATCTCAGGTGATCGGTTCTGGGTCGACCTAGGTTGGTTCATGGAAAAAATGGAATCAAAGGGGGCCCTTGTTATTTGGGGTATCCAGTAGATGGTGATTAGGACCTTCAGGCCTCGAGAGGTAGGTACAAGAAGGACATCATGAACCCCCAACCATTTCGAACCTCGAGTCACACAGGGTAGTCTGGGATTTGAGTCATTATTTCATTCAGGTTTGTTTTAGATTAAAGGATGAAAATGGAGGAAAGCCGATGTTACATCATGATTCCACATGGAGTAGTGACCCATGTGGAGTGTGAGTACAATGTTTATGTGCTTCGTAGTTGTTGATGCTTACACAGGGCATGACCCACTACCATATCACTAGGTTATGACTGTGTACTTGTCCCTCACTCTCATATTTTTATGCAAGTTGAGTGTTTTTTTGTTTTGATTGGTGTAAGTATGCTTTGGAAAATGACAAAGGGTTTTGGAAATGAGAATTATTTAATTTAAATGGATTTAAATTCTTGAAATTGATTTTAAAAATAAAATCTCTTTGTCTAAAAATCGTGTGTTTGCTTGAAAATGGTAGATAAAAGGTTTGGGTGCAACATTGGCTACTCTTTATGAACGTTCACAAATGTGAGGGTATGCATGGGAAGTACGTGTCAGTGCGTTGGGATGAAAGCATATGAAGACATGTGCAACAATTCATTGGAATGATGGGGTGTGTACTTTGAATTAAAGACATGAAATTGTTTTTATAATGTGATTTATAAATGGGAAATAATTTTTGGAAATTGAATTTGTTTTGAAACGTGGGATGGTAATTGGAATGTGACCTTGAAAGAAGGTGTTTTTGAAATCTAAAATTAAAAGGGAATTCTGTGTTGTGTTTGTATTTGTTTTGTTTTTGAGCAGGTTGTTTTCAGAAGAAGGCACTTTCAATTATATTGCTTCGGCTTGATATTGGATTTGGCACTTTGTTTTATATGTAGTTCAGAAAATGCCAACCAGAAAAGTCGCCAATGTTTCTGATAAGTCATGCCTATTTTTTGTCCTTTTCAGACATTGTCTGTCCTCAATGGTTATCGGGGTATGTTGAAGGTAGTTGTGTGGTTTTTTGTAGTCGAGCATGTTTTTAGGAAGTTGGGATCTCCCAAGTCTGTTAGAGTTTGAGTTGTCTGGAGATTATTTGGGAGTCTGGCTTTAGAAGAACGAGTGTTCACCCCGCCGTCAATACAAGTTGGGATGACATCGAATGTCTTTAAATCTATTTTCTTCTGAGGGTTTATACCTACAGCGGTGAAGTCAAAAAAGGGAAGATCTCATGAAAATTGAACAAGGCCAACATACGAGGAAAGAAAATGTTGACCATTTCATAGAACTTGTGTCCTTTTTTCTGGAGGTAGTGCCACATGATTTCATGAAGACTTCTCTCATCATTGGGGCTATTCATCTAGTGATCATGGAGAGAGGACTCCCTCCTAGGGTCCATCATTTAGAGAAGCTGGTGGATGATATGTTATTAGTTGAGTTGGTCCCCATAGCACATATGGTTGGAAATCTAGTATATTCAGTTGCTAATGAAAGGTTGTGCCAGATGGACCTGTTTGTAAAGAGTCTTCTATAGTGGTTCTGGAACCATGTTCATCAAAAAATTCAGTGGTGTGCCACCAGTGTGGCCAGTTTGGGCACGTGAAGCTGTCATGTCACATCCATTTGAAGATGTGCCGTTGTTTCTAGTGTCTGAGTCATCTAGAGAAGTTCTGCAGGATGTGTCTCCTAAAGAAGACACTATGTCTAGAGGAATTACAGTGTCTGACTGTGGGGTATGAGATGATTCCACCATTAGAGCCTCATCCACAGGTCTGGGGGTAAAGCTCGCGCGTAATCAGGAGTTTCCGTGGATGTGAAGCCTCGATCTGGGTTTTGTATTCCGTGTTGGCGGTGGAACATATAATGTATTTCTGCTATTTTTTATACTGTTAAAGTATTGAAGTAGTAAGAACATTGTTTTTTCGCATAGTTATGAAGAACATGATCTATTGTAATATAAAAGATTTGTTTGTCGGAATAGGTTTATCTGAATTGTGTGTTTTTCTTCTGAGTGTGTTTGACCCTTGTATAGGTTGAACATGGTTTAGTGGTGTTTGTGTATAGATGAAATTTAATATAGAGGAGTAAAGTCTTGCATTTATGCTCAGGTTTACCACTAGGATGATGTTTTTCTTGGAGGGTTTTCTCTAGTCTTCGGGGTTCTTGGTCTGGGTCAAGTGTTCCATGTTTCAGCGGAGGTGTTGTTTCGCTCGTGCTATATAACTTAGTTTGGATTGGTCGAGAGCTCCCATGTTTCCCCCTCTTTTAGAGGTGTAATGGTTGTGTGTTACATTTCTGTGCTATTTGAGTTCTTGTGGTGGGTATAACACTCTCGTGTTCTCCCGTTATCTTGTGTTGTGGTTTCTTTTGGTTTCAATCAGGCATGGTTTCTTGTTTCTTCTAGTGTATGCCTGGGTGACGTTCTGGGGGAAGAAAGTGTCTGTGGTGGGAATAACTTTCATAAAATGACATTTAATTTATTTTTATTTTATTAATTCATGTCTTTGGGGTCTTTCACCAAGGTTTTGGCAGGGTCCCAAATTAAAATATTTGATGTTTAATATTTATACTACAATTCAGACCCACACGCAGTCACCACGCAGTTAGCGGTATTCGCGCAGTCAGTCCAGGAGTCGGGTAATTGCTCATAATAATAATAATAATAATAATAATAATTATTACAATTTTTATAAATACTATTTATATTGTTATTAATTTTCATTATTGTAATTATTATTATTATTATTATTATTTTTATTATTATAACTTTTATTATTACTATTGGTATTATCATTATCCTTATTATTATTATTATTATTTCCCTTTATATTATTATTATTAATATTTCAATTATAATTATTAATATTTCTTATATTATTATTATTATTATTTTTATTATTTTTATTATTATAATTTTTTTATTATTAGTATTTTTTTTAGTTTTATTATTATTACTATAATTTTTATAAAATGAAGAAAATAATAATGAAACCCTCACTCCTCGACTCACCCCCTACAACTTTACTCGGCTTTTTTATGGGGTGGGGTTTTTTTTAGTTTAATGGGGCAGGGGGTATATTATTTGGGGAAATGGGGTGATGCAGCACCACTTGAAGTGGCGCTTTGCACCCCACGCCCCCATCCCCTTAACCTACCTATATATATATATATATTATAATAAATATAATATACATATAATAAATTTATTATAAATATAAAATACAATATAAATAGGATTAAATATATAATAAATATAATAAAAATATGTGTAAATATAATAATAAATATAATAAAAATATAATTGTAAATATAATAATAAATATATTATAACTATCATAAATATATTATAAATATGATAAATACATTATAAATATAATAAATATATTTTAAATATAAAAAATATATTAAAAATATAATAAATTTATAATAAATATAAAATATTATATATTTAAAAATATTATAAATTTATTATATCTTTAAATATTATAATATATATAATTATAAATATGATAAATATAAAATTAAAATATACACACATATATATAATTATAAATATGCATATATTTATAATTATATTTATTTATAGTTGTTAATATATAATTATATATTTATATATGTAGTTAAATATATATATTTATAATTATATTTATTTATAATTTTAAATTTATCTTTACATAAATAAATTTATATTTATAAACATATATTTAAGTAATAAATAAAAAAATAAATATAATAAATATATAATCATAAATATAATAAATATAGTCACATATATATATACTCATAAATATATATAATTATATATTTATAATTACATTTAAAAATAATAACTACAATTTTTAAAATATATTTATAAATATGTATTTAAAAATATGAAATTATTTATAATTATATATAAATATTTAAATATAAATAACCCTTATATTTAAATTTTATAAATTTATATATAATTATTTAAATATATAATTAAACCATATTAAATTTATTTATAAATTTATATATATATATAAACATTATTAAATTTTTTTATATTTATATAAATAAACATTATGAAATATTAAATAATTATTATAATTGCATAATTATTATAATCATATATTTATTATATTTATAATTATATATTTATTATATTTTTAATCATATATCTATTATAATCTTATATTTAAAATAATTACATATGTATTATAATTATATATTAAATATATATTTGTAATAAATATATTATAATTATGCATTTATTATATTTATTATTATGTATTTATTATAATTATATATTTATTTCAATTATATATTTATTGTGATTATATAATTATTAGATTTTTAATTATATATTTATTATATTTATATATTTATTATGATTAGATATTTATTATAATTAGATATTTATTATAATTATATATTAATTATAATTATGGATTTGTTATATTTATAATTATTATATTTATATATTTATTTTATTATACTTCTATTATAAATAAATACATATTTATTAATGTGATAAATAAATTTATTAAATATATTGATATATTTATATATAACTATCTAAATATATATTTATAATTGTATAATTATATTTATATTTAGAAGTATAATTATAAATAATCTCACATTTTTAAATTTACATTTATAAATATATTTTTAAAATTGTAATTATTTATTATTAAATGTAATTATATATATATATATAATTATAATATATTATAATAAATATAATAAATATAAATAATTTTAATAATGTTTATTTATATATATATATATATATAAATTTATAAATAAATTTAATATGGTTTATTTATGTATTTAAATAATTATATATAAATTTATAAATTTATAAATAATTATATATAAATAAACCTTATATTTAAAATTTATAAATTTATATTTAAATAAACATTATTAAAATTATTTATCTTTATATAAATAAACTTTATTAAATATTATTTAATTATTATAATTACATATTTATTATAATTATGTAATTACTCTAATCATATATTCATTATATTTATAACTATATATTTATTATATTTTAATTATATATTAATTATTATAATCATATCTTTATATATATAAACCTTATTAATTATATATATATATATATAATAGGAATATATTTACAATAATTATATATTTACAATAATTATATAATTACAATAATTATATAACTACAATAATTATATATTTATAATAATTATGTAATTACACTAATTATATATTTATTATAATTATAACAATTATATAATTTTTAACAATTATAACAATTATATATTTATATATTTATTATATTTATAATTATATATTTATTAAAATTATTTAATAATTATAAGTGTATATTTATTATATTTATAATTATAGAATTATTGTAATTATAATTGTATATTTATTATAATTATATAATTATTATATTTACAATTATATAATTATTATAATTTTAGTAATTATATAATTATTATATTTATAATTATATATTTATTATAAATATACAATTATTATATTTATAGTTATTTAATTATTGTAATTATATAATTATTATAATTTTATATTTATTATAATTATATATTTATTATAATTATATATTTATTATAATTATATAATTGTTAAAATTATAATAAACATTATTATAAATTTATTGTATTTATTTTAGTTTTTATATTTATTATAAATATATTTATTATAATTATAATTATAATAAATAAGATATATATATATATATATATATATATAAGGGTTGGGGAGGGGTTGCTTGGGTTTTGGAAACCAAAACCCAAGAGCGCCAATTCATTTGGCGCTCTAGGGTAAAAGTGGTCTAGCGCCAATTCATTTGGCGCTAGACACACCCATTTATCAAAATAAAAAAAAACAGACCCATTAAATTAAAAAAAAACCCTATCCTAAATTAACCACTTTACTCCCCTACACAGCGATGACCTAGCCACCCCACACTCCCTTTCCTCACCTCTCATCGCGCCTCCTTGTGCCGACCCTCTACACTCACCCCAGGCCTCGCCTCCCCAGCTCGGGCATCCCATGTATCCGGGCCATCACCTGGGTTCCAACCTCGCGCCAGCCCTACTGCGCTCTGCCATGCTTGCCCCCCCACCCTCAGTTCATCCATTCCCTCCTCTCCCAGCAACATGCCCCCCGGTCCACTAAAGACCTCCCCTTTGAGTAGACCCGTCGTACACTCCCCCCTATCCGCTACCGTCCCCCCCTTCGAGCAGACCCGCCGCACTCTCCCCCATGTCCGCTGCCATCCTTCCTTCAAACAGAACCGCCACACCCCCCTACTTCCCTCAACCTCCAGTCGGCCTCGTCCTAGCATGAATCTTCCCTGAACCATGACTCCTCTTCCATTCATAAAACCTGAATGACCCACCACCCCCCTTTGGTTAATTTTTTTATCTGGGTTTTTAAAAAATTAAAATTTGATAACAGGGTATAGGGTTCGAATATTTTTAAAAATGGGTCGGGGATGCGTGAACGGCGTTCACGCATCCCGGACCCGGGCATGATGCGTGAACGCCGTTCACGCATCTTCCCGAGAGAAGAGATGCGTGAACGGCGTTCACGCATCTCACAGAATACCTAAATGATTCATTTTTTCTAACCTAGATCATATGGAAAGGTATTTCACTTAGAGGAAAACATGCAAGGGTAAATAATCTATGTGGAGAAACTCTACTCATATGACTTACAAGGAATTTTTGTATCCTGAAAGAAGTCATATTAAGATAGAAAATAAGTTCAATGTTTTTAAAGATAAAAACGAGTATCAAAAAATGGTGTTTAAAGAACCAAAATCAAATCCCTCGTAATAAGAATCTTGGAAGAGAAGATGAAAAATTTGGAAGAAAAATAATGAGGTTGTACCAGCTGTGGAGGAGGGGGAAAATGTATACCAAATAAAGAGGAAATTCATGGGAAGGAAATATGTGCATAATCCATGAAGCATGTAATAAGAAATAAATCACATCCCATGCTTGGCTTAGAAATAAGAAGAAATAAAGGATGAGAGAAAACTCTCACATTGAATGTTTCCTCTATAGAATACAAGAGGTTCCTCCTTATTCCTTATTATTTTATGTGTTATGAGTTTACTTGAATGGAATTGAAGGAGAAGTATTGTTCATCATGGAGTACATAAATTCCCATGATGAAGAATGAGTTCATCCCTTAAGGAGGATCTTATAAGAGATTTGAGGTATTCCAATCACATTATCTTACATTTTTTCTTAATTATAATCATTAAGGTTGAGTACTTATTTAATGAAAAAATGAGAAAAGGGGGATTTGTTCTTGCACTTGAACTTTCTAATGTGTTTTTTGAAGTGTGTGCAGGATCATGTATTTCTTATCTTAAAATTACTCATCCTGATAATTGAGAATATCTAATTTTAGTATCACATATGAGTATGTGTTATAGGTAGATTATATTATATTGGTTATTTAATTATTTCTTTCTACACTAGGATGGATCATATAGATATAGTGTTTATTAACTAAAGGCTTTGTTCCAAGTATCATGTCATATCATCCCCTTATTTAAAATATATGTGAAGATTTTTTTGAGAAGAAATATGAGTTTAAAATTGTCCAATTATCCTTTTCATTTTATTTTAAATAAGGGGGAGAATAATTGGTGTTACCACATATTAACTTTTATGATATGAATGGATATTAACAACAGAAGATAAAGGGGGAGATTGTTGGAAAAAATGGTTGTATGTTTTATCAATATGTCAATAAGTATTCGGGTGATTAGAAGATCATATTTTGATGAATCCACGTGAATCAGATTCTTACATGAGTTGTAACATTTATGTGAAGAATGGAGAAGACCCGAGCATTGGGTATTTTTGATGAGTTTTAGTATTTTATTATGTAATTAAATATGAGTTACATGTATGAATATAGATAATGATTCATAGAGATAAACACCACATTAAGAAGAAAGAGGGGAACCTTAATCCTTCTAGTATTCTTTATGAGTTGCATGAAACAAAATACCCACAGAAATTAATGGGGCATTCAATATGAGGAAAATATGATACCACTACTGATGAGTATTCATATATAAATGTGTAATTAAATGTGTTATTACTAAACAAATTTAAATAAGGATTTAAATGATTGATTTTAAATCATGTAATAATGATATATTACCCATGAACAATTATTGTTTGTTTTGTGAATAAAGTGTGTATGAAGGTGATGAAGACTCTGTGTTGAATTGAAATATTATTTCTGATAACTCGATATAATAATGTATCAGGTAAATACAGAAAGATGAATTGATGAGTTCTTGAGTATTTGAATATTGAGGAGAATCTAGATTGCACAAAATCTGAAAAGAGTCTTAATATAATAATTTCTAAAATTATTGATAAAGTACACAAGGTAGGAGTGACTAGATTTCTTATAGAGTAAGTCTATTTGAAGAAGAACTTCTTCCTAAATTTGGAAGTAGATGTATCTTTTGGATTATAGAGTAGAATGAATCTCCAATGTATTATGGAGAAAGAGAGTGTATAGTGGATTATTTTTTGTTATAGAGAGGAAAAATGGATTATATGTCATTGTATTAACTTGTGGAGATAGTGAATAATACATGTTGGGGGGTATAACCAATATAGAAATGAGTAGTATTTTCAAAATAACCCTGTAAATAATATTTGATAAAGTCACATAGTGACCCTCAAGGCTATGGAATGAGCATTCTAAGAATTCCCCATATTTCCACAAAAATAATATTTGATAAATGGTTTATTCATGTGCATCACTAATACACCACTCATTATTCCTTAAGATCACTAAATATTCTGATTCTAATTCATACCAAAATAAATCTTTATCCACATAACATGCTCTTGTGTTCTGACACCAATCATTACTGCTTTCTGTTTATGAACAATAACCATACCATTTGTGGCATTACGATGTATCATTTTCTTCCCTAAACATTTTTTAACTATTTTTTGGACCTATGAACCATAATTTCCCTTTTTTCCATCACTTGTGTGACCTAATTTCCTAATATCATATTAGGAGTCAAGAGTTTCTCTTGATCCTATATTTAATTGTAGGCCAACAAAATCCTCCTAAAGTTCTTCAATACATTTTACATGGTCTTTTAATATGTTATTCATAAAATAAATAGCCATGGATTATTATTTAACCTTTATCTTGAACTTATTGAATTTATATGAGTATTATGGAATTTCTAATCATATTATTTATTATACACACATATATATATATATATATACATTGGTAGATAATTTGATAATAGTAAGACACTTATTAAAGGTATAATAGAAGTCTAGATAACAGTAATACACATACAAAACGTATCATAAATCAAATGTCAACCTAATCTACGCCTCCGGTGTGGATGCTCCTCCGTCCCACAGTCAGGCGTATACTGGATGCGTCCACGCCGTGTCTGTCTACGTCTGTGCTCTGGCGTACGCTGCACATCCTCATCGACAGCCACCTCCACATCCTCCTGTGTGACAGACGGTGGATGTACAGTCTCACCGCCTGTACCCTGGCCTGCATCTAAGGATAGTGGAAGCTGGCTGGAACTCTCACCAATATAGGAAGTAGATGGCTGCTCTGCTGCAGATGACTGCAATAAAACATCGAACTCAATCCAGTCAGCGACTGTAAGTACCTGTGGCTGTGCCTGAGAAGCTGGAGGAGCATATGACTGGTCATGCTGAACACCCTCCTCCAGTGGAATAATATCATGTGGCTGAGCAAGCTGAGCAGCCTCATCCTGTGGAACAACAGCAGGCACCGCGGCCTCCGCAGCAGGCTCCGCGGCCTCCGCAGCAGGCTCCGCAGCCTCCGCAGCAGGTGGTGGATCAAAGAAAATGCCATGATAAATCTCATCCATCGACGGTAGCATCTGTCGTACAAGGCTGTGAAAATATGCTGGGTCAAAGGCAGCTCTCTCCACTGGACCAGACATATGCAGTAGATGACAAATACGAGCATCCTGCGAAAACAAATTCTGTTGTTAACTAATTTGAATAAAAAATATGTTGAACTGTGAAAGAAAGAATGCATAACAAGTCATGGAAGCCCCGTCCGTGCCGTGTCAGAAATCTGACGGGAGACCTGATGTACCAGCCTGCATAATCCATCTGATCCATCAAATGAAAGCGTACTGTCCCTGCCCCTCGCAACTGGGACTCCCGTCGCCTGTCCCATAACGCAACATATCTCGCATGGTAGCTCCTCCAATCAAAATCTCTCTTCCCTGACATCTTTAGGGAATGCAATGAATCCAACTGACTGGGCGGGTCAGGAACTGGCTGAAGGAATCCAAACTGTCTCATAACCCTATCCGTCTGATGCCACTCGACTATATGAAAATGAATCAGTGGAACCATGCAGGAGCCGATATCAAGCATCACTGTACAGTATGAGGGCAGAATCTGAAGGATAGCATCTGTATATGGCATCCATGTAATCTGAAAGAAAAAAATGAATAATCAATTAATAAATGAATAGATTTACAGTAAAGAGTAAAGATTTAACAATATAAATAATAATCACTTACATCGTCTGGTCGAATGCTGTCTAGCATAAGTCTGTAGGCGTGAACATCATGTCTGGGAGAATCTGAATGTCGATGCGCCTGACTCCACCTGTAGATAACATTTTTTTTACATATCATAAAAGAATTTTATACATGTAAGTTAGATATTAGAAAGAATTAATAACATACCAACGTCCACGTGGAGCCTCTGCTACAATATCTACGGGTAATGGCGCACGAGCATGTGGAGCTAAACGAGGTATGTGCTCCCATACCCACATCTGTAGAAGAACCATGCATCCTGTGATCTGCATTATATCGATGCGACATGCGCTGCATAGGGCTCTGTATGTATATGCTAGGCAGGCAGACCCCCAACTATATCGACCTGCCTGGTCCAAATCCTCTAAAAAAGATAGATACATCAGGTGCACAAAAGTAGTAGAGTGGTCAACAAAAAGCGTGCCACCGATCAGCCTCAAAATATATGCCCGTGCAAAGCGCAGCACGGTGACGTCATCAGCATCATCTGGTAAATGTGTGAAGTGCTGGTATAACCAAGGCATCAGCAATCTACCACCGACGATGGTCCTGCCATCATCCTGGACCTCTATGCCCAGAAGTCTATGAACAAGCTCAGGAAAATCTGATGGAACTCGGCCTGTCAAAGCATGTCCGTCGATAGGGAGGCCCAACATAATAGCCACATCCTGCAATGTAATAGTCATCTCTCCCTCACTGAAATGGAAAGTATGCGACTCTGGTCTCCATCTCTCGACAAGTGCGGCAATGAGCTGATGATCAAGAAACGTGAAGTCGCACATCGCTACTCCATAAAATCCAGCTCGACGAAGATGTGGGATGATAGCGGGAGGTGGTGCAGTATGATGGAAATGGTGAGATCTACGTACACTCAAGGGAGCCACAGGACGTCCCTCTAAAAGCAGTCGTGATACATGAGTAGCCTGAGATGTAAGAAATGGAAAAGCTGCCATCTGCACACATGATATCATCGTTACTTAATTTATCAATTATCCATTAAATAACCATCAACATTATTCCACATTAAAAATTAACAGGAAAAAGTGAAAAATTAATTATTTCTTCTTATTTGTGAAATTACGTTTGTTAATTCATCCATTATCCATTAAATAACCATCAACATTATTCCACATTAAAAATTAACAGGAAAAAGTGAAAAATTAATTATTTCTTATTATTTGTGAAATTACGTTTGTTAATTTATCCATTATCCATTAAATAACCATTAACATTATTCCACATTAAAAATTAAGAGGAAAAAGTGAAAAATTAATTATTTCTTCTTATTTGTGAAATTACGTTTGTTAATTTATCCATTATCCATTTGATAACCATTAACATTATTCCAAATAGATCAAGTTCCTAAGTAACTATAGAAACTTCCACAATAGGTTATTCAACCACAACCTCTTCCTCTTAGTCTTCTACTTCTTCTCATCCTCATCATCTATTTCTTATTCTTCTTCTTCATCATCGAAACCAACCACAACCTCTTCCTCTTAGAGCAGGTACACAGACTCGATCATGGATGATGAGATTTGGAACTCTGTCCTGCCACTTGGGGACATCTCTTACGAGTATGTCCTTCTGCGTGGCAGATACTGCATTGTATTCTCCCTCCTCGTTGCCGAGGCCAATCCATCTCATTTCTGATGCGAGTTGACTTCGGTCTTCCTCGAGGCCGCAACCTAGTAGCATGAAGCCAATAATTTTAAAAATGACACACATTGAAAAAATTATAAATGATACCAAAACCGACTTATGAAAACCTGGAAATATCAGGGACAATGGTCGGTTGATCAGCAGGCAATGTGATAGAATGGAAGTCACCAACAGGCATCCAAGTAGCACTATAACAGTTAACCAAAGTGCTCATGTGATACACCGGGTCAACATATGGCTCCCACGATATATTTACCGAAGCGCAAGCTGTAATAACATGTACACATGGATATCTCAATGCCTGAAAGCTGCCACAGTCACAGTACCTATTATCCAACATCACAACAAACACTCCACCATTAGTGCATGCACCCTGGTCGTAGCACTTTCTTACCCGAAAACTCCTCTTTTCCCTGTCAAAGGCTATAACATTCCATCGTGAAGCCTCATTCCGTATCCGGTCAATATCAGTTTGAAAATGCTGAGTAAAAAGCATTCCATTTTCTATCCTCTGGTAGGCCTTTTGGGACTGGTCAACAAAGTAGTGAACACATCTAAAAAATGTCTCTTGTACTAACCCTGTGATTGGGAGTTTGCGCACACCCTTGAGGACCCCATTTACGCACTCCACTATATTAGTGGTCATATGCCCATATCTCATGCCACCATCGTATGCTAATGACCATTTTTCCTTTGAAATTTGTACCATATATTCATATACCTCCTCATTAACTGTTCGGATCTCTTCAAGACGCCGATAAAACCTTTCTTGTTGGGGTTCATATGCTGAAAGCATAACATAATAATGTATTAAAATGGATAGTAAATTTTGTTAAAAAAAGAAAGTTTAGAAAACCATACCCAATTTGAGGATCGCCTTCTTTATGGCCTCATCTCTAAACTTCTTATGCACATTACTTGCAATATGTCTAATGCAATAACGGTGATAAGCATTCAGCTCAGTCCAAGAAACCCCATCACTACTCACGGCCTCTATAATCGCTCGATGACGATCAGATATCAGACACACGCCCTGTTTCTGCGTGACATGAACACATACACATGCCAAGAACCAGCTCCATCATTCAAAATTTTCTTTTTCAACAACAGCAAAAGCATGTGGCAGAGGAGCGCGATTACCATCCTGTGTGGCAGCAATGAGTAGAACACCTGTATAATTTCCATAAAGGAATGTGCCATCTACCTGAATAAATTGTTTACAAAAGGGAAATGCAGCAATGCACGGTCTGAATGCCCAAAAAATCCTCTTGAACTTCACCTTTGACCGATCAAATAGATGATTTTGGGATACATACTCAACAGTGTCCAACTGATAAACAATCTGATTATTGAGAGACAACAATTCCATAAGTTGTGGCAACAACGCATAAGACTCATCCCAATCACCATACACTTTTACAATGGATTTCTGTTTTGCATTCCAAGATTTGTTGTATGATACCTTATAGTTATACAACTGTTGAATTCTTTCCTGAATAAGGGCAACAGGAACATCCTGACTTGTTTGTATCATCTCACAAATAACAGTAGATATAAACTCTGCATCAAGAGAAGAGTGATCTTGTGCCAAGCTGGGATGCAGACAAGTGTGTGGGCCTTCTAATTTGGTTATCTTCCAACATCCATAACATTTATCAAATACTGCTCTTAATCGAAATTTACATTCTGACCCATATTTTTCACAACGAATGAGATATTTGGTCTTCTTTGACTCATAAACCACAAATGTGAAATGTCGCTCAATGTGGTATTGCTTTATCACATTTTTCATGACCTATTTACTTTCGAACTCCTGCCCAACATATATGGCATTATAATTTGATGCAGGCATATTCCCTATAATGCCAGGGAATTCAGAAGCTGGTGTAATGACATCCCAATCAAAAGGTTGTTCACGAGACATTCCTCCAACTAAGGAACTCAAAACTGAAGGCTGATTACCACTAACTGGTGGATGTAGTGGATGTCTGTCTCTCAAAGGAACCTCAGAAGGTTCATTTCTAACCACATCATCTCCTGCTGACTCCCCAGATTCTTCTTCCTCAGATAAACTTTCTTGCACTATATCAGCACAGAAAGGGATGTCATCTACATTTCCTTCCAAATTTTGATGATCTTCCTCATTACATTCTTCCACAGGAGTCGTATGAGAGGGAGGCAATAAAGAAGACTGTTGTGAAGGACCGACTTCTATAGAGGTCACAAAGCATGGTTCTGTAGTAATCGATTTCACCACATCAATATCAGAAATGACAATAAATAATTCCATCAAACCATTAATACACTGTTGCCTGAATAACTGAGAAGCCTCCATCCAATCCTCATCATCGACTATAGGGTAGTCGCTGTGCCACATACGCTCAGGATATTGAAGATGTCAGTATCTAATTGAAGTGATTTCTTGTCCTGCACTCAATTTTAACCGACTATGAATCTTATTACGAACTGCATCCAATGTCATACAACCATGGAGATTTACCACTTTGACAGGTGGCACACTGTAGCTAAAACCCTGCTCGGTACAAATTACCTCACCGTTGCAATATATTTGAGCAGACATAATTACCTATTTAAAAAAAATTTAAAAATATTATACACTACATTAAAATTTTAAATTATTTAATTTGGTTTTGAATAATTGATTATCTTGAGACTTTTTTATGTATTGATTTATCACTGTTAAGGTATAGTGATTGTGATTTTAGCACAAAAGCAAATTTAATATAATGTTTCATAAAGTTTGATTACTTATGAATATATAATCATGACTTGATCTTGAGACTTGCGATTAGTTTATCATTATCTGATAAACTAACCACAATTTATATGAGTAAACTCCTGTCTCTATTATCAAATATTGCAGCAACCTCCAATCTCCTGTCAAATAGCAACGCCTCCTCTCGAACGAGTTCTCAAATGCCTCTTCGTCGACACCTCTTCAGGGATGCCTCTTCGTCGACACCTCTTTGGGGCGTCAGTCTTTTAATTACAAATTTACTCACATGCATGTGAGAGGGTCTAGGGGTATGAAATACATAAATTGATTTAAACGGACACGCAGGTCCTTACACTTACTGAGAGATGACTCGCAGGTCATCAATACCGAAAAAATGCAATTATTACAAATTGAATAACAACATACACAAAATAAAACATGCAATTTCAATTATGCATGGTCGGTCATCTCAAGATCAGTCATCACTCATACCGTGTTTTTTGGTATATTTATTATATTATCCGTATTATATAAAATCTATATTAAATACTACACCTCTTTTACAAAAATTTAACTTCATGTGTATATATATATATATATATATATTTATTAAAAACATTAAATAAATTTTATTATAACTGATCTAATTGAGATTTACATAATAAACACTTTTGTTATTTTAAATTTTATGAAATTGTAATGTTTTTTGGGCATTCTTCTACTTTTCAAAATATAAGTAAATATATCTTATACTTTATTGATTAAAAATATTATTACTAGTAAATAAAAGTAATTTAATTTACATTTACATCAAAACCATCCATTAAAATAAATTTCTCCAACATAAATTACTTTTTCTAAACATTAAAAATTTTAGACATAACATAAAACATTCAATATTTAGACAACATACATTCAAAAAATTAAATCATACGAACATTCAACATCAAGAAAATTAAATCATACAAAACATTTCATGCATAACATATGAAATAAATAAATCATACACACAATTAAACATACAAATGAAATAAATAAATACAATTAAACATACTAATGAAATAAATAAATACAATTAAACATACAAATGAAATAAATAAACACAAATAAACAATTAAATTATTAAATAGAAATTTTACCTCAATAAAAGCAGAAAATATTTGTTGAGAAAGAATTTCTGCAGAGCTTCGCAACGAAAATCAGAGGAGAACAATGGGTATTGGGGGGGGACCCCTCCTTTTATAATTTTTCTCGGCCGGATGCGTGAACGCCGTTCACGCATCCTTCAGCTCGTCCGCGAAGGATGCGTGAACGGCGTTCACGCATCCTTCGCCGCAGAGAGAAGCGTGAACGCCGTTCACGCATCTTTTCCCGCGCAAGGATGCGTGAACGGCGTTCACGCTTCCTTTAGCTGGTCAGCAAAGGACGCGTGAACGCCGTTCACGCATTACCGTCGGGGTCCGGGATGCGTGAACGCCGTTCACACATCCTTCCGCGGCGAAGGATGCATGAACGGCATTCACGCATCCTGGACCCAATTTTAAAATTATCCGAACCCTAACCCCTTTTATCATATTTTAAATTTTTTAAAACCCAGAAAAAAAATCTGCCCCCCCCCCTTTCCCTTGTCGATGCACCCGCTGTCAGACTCACCTATTTTCTTACGGAAACATTCTCCTTTTTTTGTTATGGTTTTGTTGCTTTGGGGGTTCTCCTTTATTAGGGTTTTTTATTTGGGGTTAAATTATAATATTTATAGTGTTCGATTTTGTTGTGTTAGGTTGGTTTTGGCTTCCAGCAGGAGCAGTTGTGGTGTGAAGCTGGTTTCACACGAACATCGGGAGGTCCGTCCACATTTCAGGTAGGATCCCTTGAACTTTCCCCTAAGTGTTGAAATATGTTAATTTATTGTATTTTTTTAGTTCTAAAATTTTAATTAGTTAATTTAGGATGTCATTATGTTAAATTTGTTTGGTGTAAATTTAGATTCTAAAATAATATTTTTTGTTCGATGTTTTGTACCTTGTTTAGGGGAATTGGCATCGTGTGCACAATGATTTTTTTTGGAATGTGTGGTCTGTATCTGATGGGTCTTTGCATGAAAATGCGTAAGTATTAATTTTGGCCTTTACTCATAGTTTGAAAATTTTATAATCAATTAACTGCTACTAATGTTGCTTCAATAATTTTTCAAACATCAATTGCAACTTTTAAACACCCTTAATTAGTAAAATACAGATCTTTTATATTTTTAGACCATGTTGAAAATGGGTTTTGAAATGGTTCATTGTTTTTTCCTCTGAGTTTATGCCTAATAAGTTTGATAAAATGTTTTTTTTGAAATTATGGTTCATTTCGTGTTTTTTAACCGGTGTTTTGGTTTTACATATATAAGATTACAGTATTCAAATGCTCACTGACCTATGAAAATATATATATTTTTAATTTAAATGGTAATGGTTATTTCCAATAATTATTTTATAAATGGTTTAAATTAGTTATTGAATTATATAAGTGTTGTGTGTTTTGTTTTTTAAAACCATATGTGTGCGTTTGATCAAAGGATGGGGTTTTGAGTTGGTTTTATATGTGTAAAGTCACACTGTACCTCTCAAAATAATTTTAATTTTTTTTGAATAATTTATTAAATAATATGGATGTTGTGAGTATGGTTTAAAAAAAATGATTTTATCTGCACATGACTTTATGTGTATATTTCAACATATTGTGTGTTTTATAAGGTCGTGCATTCTAGGTGTTTTCTTGAAATGATCCATTGGATTTTTAAGATGATTAGTGAATTTTTATGATGTGGTGTGGTTTTTGTAAACACGTTGAGAATCACAATGTGGTGTTTTAATTATTCAAATGGGTTTTAAATAGAGGGTTTGTTTTGGAATAGGTTACTCCTGTGGAATGGATAATTTGGGTAAACGCTGTGAATCCAAAGACCTATTTGGCATTTTGAATGGATATTTAGAAAACCCCTCTTAGGTTAGGTTGCCTGCCTAGATGGTTTATTGTGAGTGGGGAGGGTCCTCATTATGAGATTTCCCTCATATGATAATTACTTTAAGGGGACTATCGATTGAGGGGTTCAGGGTTGTGTCGGTCTGTGCGGTGTGTATAGTGATATACATATATTTATGTGGATTGTTGTTTAAATTTCATGGAATAACCCTTTGAGAAATATATATATCAATATAGATTAGAAAATAGGTTTATTGCGAAGGATTAATGCACTAGTTTAGACTACGTACTAGCTAGTGGCCCTTAGTACGGACTTTGTCCTGCTAAGTGACTGCGCCCCTTGGTTAGGCCAGGTAGGGAAACACTGAGAATTTGGGCATTTTGACGTCATCGAGAGTAGACATACCTTCATGATGAGCCACATGTATTTGTTTGTTCTGGGTTTCCTCTAAGTTCCTAGGGGTTCATGTGTTCCTCTGACACATGTAACCTTAGTACCATTACCCTCACTAGTAAAGAAACGTAACCTCATGCATGGTTTTGATGTTATTTTTGGTAAATTAGGAACATGTATTTTTGTTTAAAAATATTTTCAAGAATTTTTTTTGGAATGAATAAAATACCACCTCTTTAAAAATTGTTATTAAAATAAATCTTTACTGCTTTTCTTTGATTTATTTTTATTCTCCCTTTGATCCTTATTTCAAATTAAGAGGGTAATGGGTTATGTGTGTTTGTTTGTAAAATATGTAGTATGAAAAACTCTACATTTAAATTTTTAGTTAAAACCTATTAATCAATGTTTTCTTTATTCAAATTTTCTACATTCGGAATAGATTATCTGAGCCTACCAATGGATATTTAACACTCACACATATAGTTTTTCCTATTTTTAGTTTCACCTGCAAGTTCCAGTTATAGTTTGGATCACTTTGAGATATATTTGGTTTCATTACCGAAGATTAACCGATGGGGCTACATAGAGTTATAGATGTTGACAGTTTAGCCGTGTTGTCGATCATCCTTTACTATTCATGTTGTTTATTTATTTTGTGATGTTATATTTTTTGCTATTTTTTATTTTATCTTTTATGGTGAAAATCATTCCCATCGAATAACATTTGATTCCCGACACTAGATTACATCTCATTGGGATCAAGAACTCCCTTCAGGCCGTGTCACCGACCAGATTGGCTGATAGGTTCAGGGTCGACCCAGGTTGGTTCATGACAACGTAAAATATTTATATGTAATATATATAATAATAATGTTTACTAAAACCAACACAAATAGAATTGAAATTTAATATGTGATATTTTCAACACAAAATCATCCAATTAAATTTATACATATCATTGAGACATTTTATGTCATATATCATAGTTAAACCACATTAATCCATTTTTAATGTTATCCTTGGAAACAGAAATTTTTTTCCATCATAACATATTTATATGATCAAAAATAAAAGTGAACTTATAAAAAAATTCAATTTTTTTTCTAATTCTAAAATAAATATTATCATACAAGAAATCTATATGACTCAAAAAGTAAATTTTATATGAGCACACAAAACACATGAAATTTTTGTTGGAAAAACCCATATTTAACCATGAATAATAATTTCACAGAGAAATAATGTAATAATACTAATTAAAAAATATTTTTTCAAATAATAATAATATTTAGGTTTTTAAACATTTCATCAAAACAAAAACCTAATGGATCCTTCCAGAAATACTATTAAATGAAAAGACCCAAAATTACTTTTTAATTATCTTAACATATAATTTTTGTTAATAAATGTCCGGAATGAGTTCCAAAATTTAAAATAACATTTTAGAAGAAATTATTTAACTCTAAAAAACACTATTTTATCAATAAATAAAAATAAAATAATAAAATGTAAAATTTATATATATATTTTAAGGAATTACCCCATATTTTTAACCTTTTCCAGTTTTACCCATACTAATTTGGCCATCCTATACTAAGGTTATAATTAAAAATGAAAAAAATAAAAGTAAAATATGTATAAAAATTGAACCTCCATTTATAAAATACGGAATCCATTTTTTTAGAATAAATTTCTATAATTTGAATAAATCAACATTAATATATATTCTTCAAACATAATGAAAAAATATTGTATATAAAAATAACTTTTCATTGAAAAATATTATCTTCTAAAAAAAGTATGAATAAAATTGAATCAGATGTAATTTATTATATAATTTATAATTCAAGGATAGTTACATTACTTTTCGATCTATTTAAAAAAAAATATTAAATTTTAATAATGTTTTTTAGTAGTAATAAATTAGAGTTTTATAAGATTGATTATTTATCACTATTAACCAAAAAATTAATATTTTCTAAAAAATAACAAAAATTATCCATAAGTTAAAATTGGAATTCTAATTTCAATAAAGAAATTAATTTAATAAAATAAAAATAATTATGTTTCCAAAATTACATTCAAATTGTGCTATTGAATAAATATATGTGTGTATTGGTATTTTTTCATTTGAATAAAATAATTACTTTCTTTGATTGTAACTGATGTGTTACATTCATCTATATAATAAAACATTAAACGTCAACAAAATGGATCATATCATCCCTTTATTCATATTTTAGGATCTCCCATAATTTTAAACCCCCCCTTGAGGTTAAAATAATAATTTGATTCCACTTTTTAAATTAGTGAGGATTCCCTTATTTATCGCCTATTTTATGATAAATAGAAAATGGAATTTTTCTATAGTGAGAGAATAGTCTAATTTTAAATAAAATTTATATTGAGTTAAGTGATTTTCAAATATTTTATAATTTAGGGATGTTGTCGAACACTAAGGCTCAATCAATTCTTGTAAAATGATATTGGTGTTAAATTCATTAGTGAATATGTTCTCAAATTTTTGATTTGGGTCGACAATGGTCTGACTTAATGATTTAGTGATCAGATTTTAATTTATTAAATGGATACATATTTAAATATGTTTGTTCTATCTGTGTTGAAAAAGTTTATTTTTAGAAAAATTGCACTTTATTCATAATAGATAAGCATGGGTATCTTCAAAATTTCTCTAAGATCCTTTAGCTGTTATTTTACCCACAAAAAGGTATATGATTTCATTTCTAAAATTGGAGTATGGTTCGTTTCTGTGCAGGATGGTTTGTCGGATTGTTTCTTTCATTGGATGGACCTACTTCCGACTCTTGTTGCCTATGAGTTTTTCTAACCCAGATGGTGGTAAATTCTCTCTACTGGAGGCCTGCCATTGTAGATGTCCCTTGGTCCTTGTCGGTGTTGATTTCCTTCTGCTTCCATGGTCATCGTCTGCTCATGGGTGCTGGTAACCGATTTGGGTTTTCACCGGCTCAAATCCGCTTGGTCTCATGCCCAGGTCATCACTTCTAGGTTCGATTGGTCATGGCCCCCTCTCTAGTGATGCTTTATGGGTCAGTTGTTGGGTCATCCAGCCCTAGGTGGTGGTGAGTCGACTTCCTGTCTCATGGGGTGTCTACCTCAGCCGTGGTGGGTATGCTGATACAGGGACAAATGGAGACAATACGAGATTTCTGGCTTGGTGATGTCATGATGGTGGTTCTTGTCTCTGGAAGCATTGGTCGTGATTGTGGTGGTGCTGGTGTGACAGGGTTCCCGTGGCGGGGAGGCTCTTTGCTTCTCGCCGGCGATAT
This sequence comes from Viscum album, assembly GCA_963277665.1. Classification (NCBI taxonomy): domain Eukaryota; kingdom Viridiplantae; phylum Streptophyta; class Magnoliopsida; order Santalales; family Viscaceae; genus Viscum; species Viscum album. Next base: position 114,288,604 of record OY728121.1, read on the forward strand.
TTCAGATATGTTGGTTTGGTCTTTGGGACACTAGATTTGAGGTTACGGTTTGTTTGATGTTCGTGTTAAGGTCCATTTGTGTAGAATCCTTCTTTATCATGCTGTGAATTTGGTTTTGGCCTTGTGGTCTGCTTCTCAAGGGTCTTTACAACCAATTTTCTACATGAATATGTTTCAGATGATGTGTAGGGAAATGGTTTTCACTGTTTCATGGCTTCTAGAATCAGATGTTTGAGAGGGTATGGCTTCAGCCATCGGTTCCAGGCCCATGCGCTTTTGCACAGGACAACTTTTCGTTCATCATTGAGATAGTGGAAGCTTGATTTAATGATTTTTGTTGCTAGGAGGGGCCTCTATCTTGTAGTGTGAGTTGTTATTGGTCTTGAGTTTTTGGTCCATGGGGGCTGTTTGTTTTGTCTAAGTTAGTGATTTCTTAGGTTCCCCCTGTATCCATTAAAAGGGGGTTTATTTCAATAATAAAAAATTAATTTTCAGTTAGTATAATCCATATATGAATACTCATATATATCATGTCTATTTAGTGAAATGTAAACTAAATAGTTATAAATCATTACATGAATTAATTAAATGATTAATTTCATAGCCTTTATTTGTCTTTTATTTTAATAAGTCTAGAATCAATAATCTAATCACGTATCTTATACAATGTTTGGTATTTTCATTATGAGATAAAATAATCTTTAAATAATTCTCTATTAAATAGTGGAGTCAAACTCCCTTCATTTTTCATGTTTACCAAAAGGTTCTCAAACCATAATTGGTGTTTAATTTTTTTTACTATAATTTTTTTTACTAATTTTTAATATATATAAATAATATTTTTATTGACAAACAATATTTTATTATATTTTTTAACTCCCCTATAGAAAGAGAAGATATTTGAGTAACATCAAACTCCATGATCCTCTATCAGAAAAATAATTAAATTATTTTAGATTTATATACCCAAAAAATATCCCTTGAATGTTAGAAAACCATGAGTTTCTCATGACATATTAGTTTTTTGTAAAACATTTTTTATAGTCTAGATATTCTAAATTCCAATTGCATCATACTTGTGACCCATAATGTCCTAATTTTTAATGGGGGTTTTACATGTTAAATTTTGTCTAAAATTATCCTATATGTGTTAATTGAATTTTTACCATTAGTATGGATGGTTTTACAGGTGAATTGGGTGTTTGGGACCTGGTGTAGAAGGAATATTGTCTAATCTATAATGAGAGATCAATTAGCACGTAGTGAGTAGTAATCGTTCACCATAACATTGTCTCCTATAGATAGGGGTTAGCATATAGGAATTCCATGAGGGTGGCCCATGAGACTGTGAATCAAGATATCCCCTTTGGAATGTGTTGAGGTAATGTCTACCACATGGTTTTTCAAACTATTTGGTTGGTTAGTGAAACCATGTGATGTGGTTCCCTCTTATAAAAACTGAACTACACTGTTGGTGCATTGTTTGGAAAACTATATGGTCAAACCATGCTCCTCCTTATTTTTTACAAATTTTTTTATTTTACCTCAATGTATTTAAGGATTATACCCAAAAAAATTTCCAATTGGACCCCAATAGCATTGGGTTATAAACAGGCACTTCCTTTTTCTATATGAACATTTATCCATCAATTCATAGACTTTTGGATTTTTTTCGGCTATTAGTCAATGATTTGTGTAATACTGAGACTCTAATTCCTTTATATTTATAGAAAAATATTTTATTATCTACTCTTTCCGAATCTCAAAAACCCCTTTTCTATGTGGTTCTTCACCTTGGTGTTTGAGAACATTTTAGTTTGAATCATGCATCGTTGTTGAATGATTGGTTGTCTATGAGCACAAGGTAGGTGTTCTATAATCATTTTCCTGTATCCTTGATTATTAAATATGTGACTAGTATTTTTCCAAGATGCTTCCTTGTAGAGTTTTATGTTGTTGGATAATAGAAGTAAATTTGGGCCTTAAATTGTGGTATAAAACCATTCACAGACCCCATCAGGTCCATCTCTAAATTAAGAATGGACCTAGGGATTCCCATGTGGCATTTCAGCCATTCATAATTATGAAATTAATTTATAAACATTGAGACAAGATAATTATGAATGTGAATGGGTTATAATTATTAATTGCAATCTAGGAATGGTAAAAGGGATAACTAGATGTTTATATTCTAGTAGTTGTAAAATTTATAAGAGGATTTTGAGAAGGATTTAATGGTTTTATTATGATTTTAATCAACTTGTATTTTTTAATAAATATGAGTTATGTTTTGATGAATGTTTTTTTAAAAAAAATCAGGTATTGACCTAGAGGTGTTTTGAAGGGGGGTTCAAATGGGTGTCATATATTGATTTGAAATGGGTGTGTGGTAACCCCTATGATAAAAAGAATTTGATAATTATTTACGATTTTTATATAAAATGAGGTTCATGGACATTGTTTGTTTTTAGAAGAGTAATGCAAATGTTTTTAAGGTGGACTAGAAATGTTGACAATGATGTATGGTTTATTTTATGTGACATGTGAAAAGAGGTGGGTAATAGGTGAGTCATGTGTTGAATCAATGGTCTGTTGGGAGAATGGAATTTTTTTTGATAATAATTGTAAATTTATTTGTTGTTAATGATCATACATGATGTATCAAATCCATTTCGATTCATGCACTAAATCATCATGTTTTATGACCTGTGAAAAATGGTTTTGGTTTGTTGGACTGGCGCTCTAGTCCATGGATTTAGACAGATCATACTAATTATCTTGGGGCACTAAAGGACTATAGTTGATAGATGATGGAGTAATTTTCTCGATTCAATGGGTATAGATATGGAATTCAATAAAGTTGTTTGGATCATCATACATGAGGTATCAAATTCTGGTTAGATACATGGAATGATAACCATCATTGTTGTTGTGTGACCTATATGTTGTTAGAAATTTTTACATGGACTGATGATCCATGGTATGAAAAAATTTAGTAACCAAAAAATGATTTCCCCTTATGAATTAAAATGTTAAACACCTATTTTATAATGATTAGGATATCGACATGAAAAATTAATAAATGTTTAACTGAGAAACATGATTCTTTTGTTTCCTTATTTGTTGATTATAGCCCAGATTATCTGTATACACTATTGTTCAAATTGTTATTTATTTTAGGAACTATTGGTATTGTCCTATTGAGTTTTACTGACACCCTTCATGGGACAATATGAAACTTTGGTACCTGAGAAGAAGTTACATTTTTTAGGTACTGGTTCAAGATATGAAATTGACTGTTGGGTTATGAATGGGGTGATGGTTTGGAGAATGGGATTTCATGATTGGTTGAGCACTCATGATCATGTTTGGAATATTTTCATCTTTATATTATTGTATATTATATTTTTTATGAATTACTAATATGTATAGTATACATAATTTTTTTTAATCATGTTGTATTTTATTTATTATTGGAACCTTTGATTTGTTATTCTATTTTTTTTATATTGGTCGTTATATCTGTTGATATTATTTACATAATTGTTTTTAAAATTTATATGAAGGTATAATAATCACTTTTTTACTTCCATATACACATGATACTATTCAGAAACATTTATCGTATGGGGAGGAACTATTGTGTTCATGTGGTGATCCAACATGGGGAAGCATTATTAGTGGAATTGAATATTGGATATTACATTGTGGTATCAAATGTAGTGAATTTGGTATTACTTTTTATGCAAGGTAGAAAAGAGATGAAGATATTATCAAGGATTGGAAATGAGATCATTCTTTGATACATGTGGCCCCATGCATGGGGTAAACCCAAGATTCCATGGGAGGGAATTGATGTTCTATTTTTTTATATAATCATTGATTGATATTTCCTCCTTGATTGGTCCACTTGGATGCAGTTTTATTGATTTATGATGATTTTTATCTTATCCTAGTATGGAAAGTGAGAGGGTGTTGGATCGTACATCATGCGTGTGACATTAGATTGATAAGGACTCCATATGTTTTCTATGATTGAATTATCAATGAAAATATATCTTACCGAAATAAATGATTAGTGAAATTGAACAAAGCTTATAATTCTTCATTATGGTTTAATGAAAACCAATTGGAATGTTAAAATCCTATTGTTTTAAAATTTTAAATTAAATTAAAGGGTAATGCGTAATAATGGATCCTTTATGGACACTATTTTTGGTAACCCTAAGGTTGTAATAAAAACATGTGTTTGAGTGGTTTGGGTACTGGGCATGCCCTAGTATTGATTCTTTGTGGTATGGGTTGTGAGACCATGATGGTTTTGGATGTTCTAAATAGGGTAATATTTTTTTATTCCTTCTATTAGGTTTTTAACTTGTGGTGGTGAAATATCATCTTTTAATATGGATGTCGTTACCCCTATGGGTTGAGACCTTGTGAGTTTTGTTTTGGACCGTAGAGTAGGTTTTTTTTCATAGTGAATGCATGTGGAAATATAAATTTTGTGTGAGACCTATAATAAATGGTTACATTGTTCATTAGACATAGTGTTTTATCGAACGGGAATATGAGTACCACCGATGACAAGTTACTTTTAACTGTTTTGATGTGTATGGATTGGAGGGAGAGTCCATGTGCTTTTCTAGTCATGACTCTAGTTTAGTGATTTTGTGTCATTTTACATTCGAGAGGTGACCTATGAGAGGGTCTATATCAATTACTAGTGATTTTGAGTGTTTATGGAACAAGTTGGTAGTTGAGTATTTTCAATGGAGCATGAAGGGTGATTCCTAGTGTGGGGTCTATCTATAGAGATTGATGGAAATTCCCTTGGTTTTGGGAACACGACTCGAGTTGTGGCCATGATTTTATAGTCTTGGGAAATCAATGGTAACCAAAAGGGTGGTTATACATTTACTGAAGGTTCTTTTTAATATAAAGAATTATTGATTATTTAGAGGTGTAATAAATTCACCATAGGTTCCATATTGTATCAGTGAAATGTGTGTGGTTATACATTGGTTTCATTCTCTTAAAAGAATTTGATTGAGTCTAGTTGGTTGTAAGGATTATTTCTAATGGAAGAATCATTCGGGTACTTGGCCCAACTATTTTTAAAAAAAATTATGTTTGGATCGATGTTAACTCTATATGGACGTCTTCCTAATGAAGTCATAATAAAGGATATGTTGGGTCACATTTTTTGGTTTAGTCCTAGTGAAAGATGGGATGTTGAATGGAAACATCAAAACATCCATGCTACTAATGTGCTTGATAGACCGAGAGGCATGGATAGTAGGGTGAGTATGAATTTGGTCCTAGTTCAAGTTATGTATGACCTGTGGGATCCAGAGTCTGGATAGTGATTAATCACAATAATTTGTTTTAAGTTGATGAATTTAATATGGTCTAGATGTTATCCACATGCAATATATTCACAATTCCATTTGGGATATGTGAACAGCTGGTCTTGGGGTAATCCCATATCATTTTCCACGAATGAGATGTGGGAAGCACTGGTTATGCATGTGGCATTTTTGTTTTCGATCGGTGTGATATATATTTTTTCCATTATTAACCAGTAGTGTTATTCTAGAAGAACTCAAATATTGTGTTTGTGGTAGTCCTAATTGGATTGAAGAGTCACATCTAATTGGCATTGAGTTGTGATGTGGTGGTGAGTTTTGGAGTAAATCACACATGATAGTGATGGTTGGGTGTTAATTAGATGGTAGTTGATGAGAAATCTGAGGATATAAAAGTTCATTATGGTGTCCCTATATAGAGATGTATCATCATGAATTAAATACTTGTGGAATTATTCATTGATGACATCTTAGTGTACTCATAGATTAAATATGTTTTAAGTTCAATATCATGAATTCATCCTATTTATAGTAAGAGATAATTTTCAATATTCCTGGATAATTAATGGTTTTATTCTACTTAAATTAATGACTTTATTAAAGGATTCAACCTTGGAGAATGGTAAATAAAGCATTGTGATGGGATGTGCACCACTGATCATCATCCACCGAGGTTCGTGTTGTGGTCTTCTGGTAAAGAAATGTTATAGGTTATATTCTATGAAACTATGAATGTGTGATGGTTAAAATTTCAATTTTCACACTCATGAGGAAGATATTCCCATGTCCACTTATTTAGCATTTTAGTGGCAGGATCATGAGTCATTTTTTTTTGTAATTTCATCAGTAATTTAGTGACATTTAGACTTTTATTTGGTGACTAATATGTGAATCAAAGTTGTGTGGAGAATACTATGATTTGTATGTGGTGGAATCATGATTCTAATATGAATCCTATTAGGTACATGGTTGGATTCCTCAACAACGGATAGGTGGTACATGGATGTGGTGGTTGAGAGATCCATGCATTGGCTTCACGCTCATTGTGGTTATAAAAGAAATCTCAGACATTTGTATCAATGATGTTCCATTGGGTGTTATGGATAATGATTATGGTTTTGAGATTAGTGGATTCTATGATAGTATATTTTCACTGGGAGTCAGCGGATAGACTCAAATATGCGTTTTTAGATAATGGTGGTATTCCTTATGTGAGAAGCAGCCATGTCCAAGTAAAGTGGCAATGTACTGGTTGTTAGAGTTGGGTGTTTTTAGGGTGAGTCGGTGGGGATGGTTTGACACATGATGGAAAAAGTAAAGGATGTGGTGATTTTAATTCAACAATGATTATTTCTATAACTGATAAGTGTGTTCTATGAATGGAAGCATGGTTTGAGAAAAATTCATGATGCCTATAGTTTATATATGAATAGAGAAAGTGCATCTATTCTTTGTGGTCTCGGTAAAAATTATAGATGTAATTTTTGTTTTCATTCTTATGTTTACTTGCGAATGGTGAGTTTATAAATGAATTGGGTATGTTTTGGAAGCATTATTTTGAGGTTCTAGTGGTTATTTCATATGGTAAAAGTTCTAAACACCAAAAGTAAAGGGTTTAATGCTAAATCCAATGGCGGGGGTCAGTAAAACATCAATGAGTAGTACATATATGATATGATTCGTTTTTTGGAGTGGATTAGTTAGTGTAAATGACATCTTTTTATTTGTTTTGGTAATAAATGTTAGCATGGGTTTTGACCGGTTGAGTATATTAATATGAACATTGTGATTTTTGTATATTTTTGGTGTTTGGATATGGTCTGAGGCCATTAGGCCCTGAGTTGTGGACCAACGTATGATAGGGGATGTGGTTGGTTAAATTTTGATCCCATGAGTGGTTTAAATTTTATTGATGATTAAATATTTCATTTGATGTGAGGTAATTTGGATCCGGTTCAGTGGGATCAGAAAATGGTCATGTTATGGCTAGGTGTGCTGAGGAGTTTGAGTTTGTGGGGAGAATCAAACTATAGGTGTAAGTATTTTTCACTCCATATATAGTGTAGTAATTAAATCATTAATATCATTGTTTCGTATTTACAGTGGTATTACACATACATTTCTCATTTTTATGGTGTTGGTAATGATAATAATGAGGTTGTTTCATGCTTGGAAGCGCATCTGACGTGTGTTGGGAATAACAATGAGAGGGTTTTATAGGAAAGGCCATGATTTTTATTTGAATATTATGATATAATGACTGTTTTTAAGGTAAAAACGGGATAAAGAAGAGGGTCTATATTCCCAAGATCCCAATACCTTTTTATTTGGGGTTTAGTGATATTTTAATGCACCTTAAGAGGAGAATTTTTTATAAGGTGGGATGTTATATGGTCCAACATTTTATGGGTTCATTTTCATTTTAAATTTCATTAAAATCCACTTATATGGGTTAATGGAAGGAATCATAGGATTATGGAAGGTCTCATGGGTGTATTGGGGGGTTGTGGAACATAATATAGGAAAAGAGGCCAATATATACCGAGAGAATGATTGATAAAACAATAGTAGTAACAGTGAACCATCACTGTATAGCCTATATAAGGGGGAAAAAGGTGTAGAAGAGTATGTTGGTTGGCCATGGAGACCATGTGACCCCAATTACCCTTTGTACATTAGATGGTTCAATTCAATATCATGGTTTATGAAACTATGTGTGTGGCCAAGAAAATAATACATATAGGTTAAAACATGGAAAACAGGAATCCCATGATTGGTGCATGGTTTATAAAATCAAGCGACTAAACCTTTTAGGTCATCAAAATTTAGAAATTTCAAAATTTTCAATATAACCATTTAAGGGTACTTGTCCCGCTAGAATCCTTGGGTACAAATAATAGGATCCCCCATTCTACCAGGATATTTTTCCTTTGATTCATTGCCGCTTGGAGTGTTGTTGGTTGAGAATTGAATCTCCTTGTATGTCTTTAACTCTATTTCTTTTAATTTACGATAATAGGAAATATTTGTTTCATCATAAATTTCTAAATCTCATGATCCTTATTTATAGTGATCTTCACCTTCTTGTTTGAGTACATTTCAGTTTGAAGTATTCCCCAAGGTTGGATGAGTGTCTGTGTATGAGCATGAGGTAGGATGGTTATAAAAATATCCCCTATTCATAATGTTTCAATATATCTATGTAGTTGTAACAAGATTATTCCTTTCTCAGTTTAATGATTTGGGATACGAGAAGTAAATTTGGGCCTTAAATTAAGGTGTGAAACCCTTCACAAACCACGTCAGATACATTAATGACATGAAAGAAGACTAAGGGATACTCATGGGGTATTCCAACACTTGATAATGATGAAATGAATTTTTAATGGTTGAGATCAGATAATTATGAATATAAATGGGTTTTAATTTTTATTTCTAATATCAGTATGGTGAAAGGGATAATTGAATTGTTTACATGCTATTTTTTTAAATATTCCTAAGAGTATTTTCAAATTGTTTGAATGGTTTGATTTGGATTTTGATCTTATTGAAGTTTTTAATGACTACGAGTAATGTTTTAATGTAATTTATTTATAAAAAATGATGTTTTGAAATCTAGGTGTTTTAAAGGGTAGTTCTAATGGATTTCAAATATTGATTTCAAATGGGTGTTTGGGTAATTAATTGATGAAAATAGTTTGATAATGCATATTGATTTGATAGAAAATTTGGGTTGTGGTCCTTGTTTGGGGTTTCAAAGAGTAATACACATTTTCTAAGGGTGGATTCCCCATGTTTAAAAGGATATTGGATAATTATTTATGACATATAAAAAAGGTGGGTTTTAGTTCATCCATGTGATGATTAGAAGGTATGTCAGGACTATGAACAATTTTATGATAAATAAAGGAAATTTAATTGTTGAGGATGGTTAGAAATGATGTGCCGAAATGACTCCGTCCTTGATTGGGATTCCTCATAAATCTTCATCATGGGGAGGGGGGTTTCTGGTTGTGGATGGTTCGAAACGGCCACTCCTATAGATTCCCATTTTATGTATAGATATTTATGCCACAAGTTGTGAACTTGGATGTGATATTTTTTATTTATGAGGTTTTATCTCATTTCCTGACACGGAAATAGGGGGTGTGTGGGTTTATACAACATGATGGGAAAATATGACAGATAGTACATCCATGTGTTTCCTATGATTGACTTGTAAATGATACGATGTTTAACCAAAAGGAATTCATAGTGAAATCAAATAAATATATTTATTTTTAGTTTTGGGTTAATGAAAAAGGTTTGGAAGATTTAAATCCTTGGGTTTGAAATTTCTAATGTATATTAATGAGTAATTTCAAATAATGGTACATTTAGGGACACTAGTGTGGGTATACCTGGTGTTGTAATCAGAACCTATGTTTTAGTGGTTTGGATAGAGATATTCCCTTAGTCTTGACTTGCTTGTTTAGGGACAATGATGTTGGAACCATGGTCTTCTATTCATGATTTGGAGTATGGTTTGTGTTTGTTGTCAATCCTCAGTGGATGTTCATAATGTGTACCAGCAAAGAGATCATACAGTTCAAGAATACAACATTATTGAAGGTGGCACCGTTTCCCAATGTATGCCAAATTTTTGGGCCTGAAAATCGACAAATAGAGAAAAGTGTTTTTGAAAAAGTGACTTTCGGGCTGTGTACTTAAAGGAGATGAAACATGCACGCCATATGTTTTTCAAGATCAGAACATGGAAAAATGGCAAAGGGATAAGGGTCACGCAAGTTTTGGGGTGGTCGCACAAGTGACATGTGCACCGTGAAGAGTGTTGTGCACTGATGCTGAGGAGGATTGGAAACATGCGCACTAGTTTTTCTTCATGATCAGAACTTCAAAATATGGGAAAGGAAAGTAGGTCGCGCAAGTATTTGTGTGTTCGCGCAAGTGAGTAGCGCGACAGAGGCAAGGTGGTTAGAGCTGCGCGTCGTGACTTGCGCGTCGTGAGGAAACTTGAATGACACCGTGTAGGCGGTCTAGTTTGCCTATAAATAGAGGAACCCCATCCTCATTTGTAACGAAATTCAAGACTTATATATTTTTCAAGCTCTCGTCGCGCAAGTGGTTGAGTCGTGCAAGTGGTAGTTGGGTCGCACAAGTAGAGGTGGCACGCCGATTGTTGGCTGTGTGACCAAGGTGGTTTGGGGGTTAAAGGTGCAGAGCTGCGCAAGTTTGGAGCTGAAGGAGGCAGTGTCACGCATGTGTGTTGGTGTCACCTGCACACCGATTTTGTTCTGTGCAAGTGACTTGCGCGCTGATCTTGAAACATGCGCGCCGTTCTTGGAGAAGCGCGCCAGGTAAGGTTGTTGTACGCCAGTCCTTTTGAAGCTGCACGAAAACTAGAATATTTCCTGATACCTTCGATGTAAAGGGGAATTAGTATATGAGTTAAGGTTGGACTTCAACAGAGCATCTACATTCAACAGAGGATGAATTCTTTTGAAATGATGAAGAGACATTCACGTCTATATACTGAGTGGGACTTCACCAAAGGCAGTGAGCCAGGGGGAGTCAACGGGAGTGACCCGAGGAAAGCAGTGAGCTATCCCCGAACCATTGTAAAGGTAGTGAGCCTGGGACAGAGTGACTATTACCGAACATTTGTAATCCACAACTAGAGAAGATTGGTGGAATTTGGTACAACCGACAACTTGTCGGCGTATGCTCCTTGGACGTAGCCCTTAGTAGTGAACCAAGTAAAAATTTCTCTGTCATCTGCTTGCATGTGAATGTTTCATTGCTGATCATATTCTTCATACAGGTTTAACTACTTCCTACCAACATGGAAACAAGATCCTTGTTTTTAAAAGAAAAATTTGTCACCTTGATTCACCCCTCCCCTCTCAGGGTGTCCCGGGGTCCTACAAATGAGACCCTGATGTATTTGAATGTGTTAGATAAGATAATTTCACTTGTTATTCCTTCAGTTAGGTTGTGACATAGTGGTTGTCAATCAATTAATGTAAATATGGATTTGGTGACTTTTGTGGGTTAATACACTATGAGTTGTTATTTTTCAACCCATATTGTGAGATTTTATCATTGTTATTATATATTTGGACACATAACTTTGTAGTTGGATCTATATTAAATATCTTCTTGGTACTCTAGTCATAGTGTTCTTCAAAATTGGGATAGGAGTGCCACCCATGAGTAGAGAATTTTTGGAGATTTGATGTGCATTTCTTAGATGGTGATCCAAGGAAATTTTCTAGAGGTGACACTAGATTAGGGTTTTTTTGTCATTTTACCTTCAAAGGTTACCCATGAGAGGGTTTGGTCTGGTTTTTATTTCTTTTGTTAGTGTGTCCCATAGGTGGAAGTTTTGGGCATTGATATTGGTTCACGAATGCTGCTCCCTAAAGTGGTTTCTATTCACAGTGATAGATGGGAAGTCCAATGGTTTTTGGAATGTGACTATAGTTGTGTACATTAGTTGGCGGTCTTTAGAAATCAAGGGTAATGTCAGGGGGTTTATGCCAATGTGGTTGGTGCTTTGTAATGTGCATCATAAGTGATTATTTAGAAGTTTAATCGATGTACAGTAGGGTCTATCAAGTTATGGAGAAAAGTGCATGGTTATGCCTTGGTATCATTCTCATTGAAGAATTTGGGTTACTGTGTATTGTTGTAATATTGGATTTTATGGTAAAAATTGTTTGATTTATTAACCTACTTATTTTGGAAAAGATCTATGGGGTTCAATTTAAACTATAGATGGAAATTTCATATGGATGTTACATATGAGAGGAGGTGTGGTCGCGTTGTTTTTTTCTCCTTGAGAAATGTGGGGATGTTGGTTTGAAATGTCGAGGATTCCTCTATACTGATAATTCCTATAGATTGAGAGACATAAATAGCTTTGTGAGTATGGATTTGGACTAGTTATAGTGAATTATAACCCCTGGGATCAAGAGTCGGGTTCGATGTATGATCTGAGAAATGTGTGTAAACTCAAGCGTTTTGATAAGGTACAAATGGTTTCTATGTTATAGAGATGCATGATTCCATTTTGTATGTGGGAATAAGTCCCTCTAGAGTAAGAACCGGTCGATATCACTTTGTGAAAAGTGGCAATTATCTAGTTTTGTGTGATACCATTTGGGTTTTAATCGGTGTGATGTATTTTTGTTATTTAATTGGGAATCACTTGGGTCATTCTTGAAGAACTAAAGATTTTTGGAAGTGATGGTCCCAAAGGGAATTGTGGTCTTTGACTGCTTGGAAGAATGGTGTGGTGGTGGAGAGTGTTGGTTAGAAATTCCACATGATTTTTATGGCTGGTTATTAATAATATGTTTGTGGGTGGGGGTCACGGGACATATAACTGGGTTACAATGTACCTATTGTGAGAGGTGGAATTAGGAATTAATTAGTTTTCATAGTATTCATTTATGAAATATTAGTCTACTCTAAAATTAAAAAATATCATGCCCAATATTTTTAAATCACTCTATGTAAACTAGGATAGAATTATTTATATTCCAGGTTAATAAAAGTTATTCTTATTATTAAATGAAGTACCTTCATGAAGTTTTCCCCATTGGAGCATGGAAAATTAATTCATGTGGTTGGAGGTGCACTGCCAATCTTTATTGAGGGAGGTAACTGTGGCAGTTAGAATGTTGGAAAATGAAATAGATTCCATTCATGGAATCCAATAATGTGTTCATGTTAACACTATTTTTTCATTATGTTAGGGAGATATGGAAACATCCAATTATTGTGCTCTCTAGTGGCAGGACCATGATTAGTTTTTATTAATATTTATTAGGTGAAGCGGTAACAATGACCCTCCTATGGTGGGAATGATATGACAATTTTAGATGTGTGGAGAAGACTGTGGGTAGGATTTGGTGTCATTTGGAATCTAATTAAGATATTTTTAGGTACATTGTTGGATTTCTTGGGGATGGTAAGGTGGTATATGGAAGTGGTGGTCGAATTTTCAAAGAATTGGCTTCTAGAATGGGGTGGTTCTAAACGAAATTAGGGGTCTCTCTTATAGGATGTGTCAGGGGGTACTGTAGATCACAATGATGGTTTAGGGAGTATTGGATTCTATGATGGTGGAATTTAATAATTATTTGGGTATATTTTCTCTTTTTTGTGTTTTGATGGTGGTGGTGTTCCATAAGTGAGAAAGCACCATGGCTAAATAATGTAGCAACGTATGGGCAGTGGGAGTTGGAAATTTTCTAGGTGATTAAGTTGGGAATTATATGACACAAAATGGTAAAAGGAAATTATTTGGTAAGATTTATTCCACCTATCATTGTTTCATGAAATGATATGTTGGTTTTGATAATGGAAGAAAGATTTCAGAAAAATTATGGTCGCCCTTAGTTTCTATTTGGATGGAGTGTCTGAATCCATTTTTGGTGGTAACATTAGAAAATATGGATTCCATTTTTTTTAGAACAACTGTAGAATTTTGGGAATGGTGATTTGGGAAATTGTTTTGTGATGTTTTGGATTCTTTAGTTTAAGGTTCTTCTAGACCTTTTAGATGGAAAAAGTTCCAAGGACCAGATGTTGAGTTTTGTATGCTAAAGCCTATGCTGCGGAGCACTATAACTTCGATGAGTAGTTAGGAGATGATTTTACCAGTTTTTCTTTTTATATTTATTTTTTTAAGAACCATAATCAAATTTGGGGTTGGTGACCATTTGTTAGCTCTGGTTATTACTAGTTCTGGGTTATAAGATGATGATTGTTCTATTGATCTGTTTTAGGTACTCAAATATGGGATGAGGTAGTTTGGCCTTAAGATGTGGACCAAAATAAGTCAAAGGGTGTGGATGGATAAATTATTTTTCCATGGATGGTTTATAATTTAAGACTAATTAAATATTTTTATAATGGAATGGAAATTATAGAAGGTGTATTGGGATTAGAAACTGGGAAACTTAACGCTAGGAGTGATGATAAGTTTGTGTTTGGTGGAGAATCAAGATGGAGGGTTACCAAGTGGATCTACCAAATTAATGTATTTATTATCAATATAGTTCCACTATATGATAAATTATGGATTTAACCTAACATTTTTCAGATGTTTTATGTTAGTAATGATGTTCTTGAGGCCAATTTGTACTTTGATGAACATCTAAATTGTGTTCCAAATCACAGTGATAGGGTTTAGAGGGTATGTTCATGCATCTGCTTCAATTTTTATGATTTAATATCCATGATCAAGATAAAACATGGGTGGTGGAAGTAGGTGTGTAGGTACAATAGACTAACACTTTCTCATTTTGGGTTTAGTGATAGGGAATGTGTATATTGAGGATGAGTTGTTATAAGGTGGGGAGCTTGTAACATTCCATTTTTATGGGGTTTGTTTTCATTTTAAATTTTGGTCAAAATAACCTTAAATGTACTTATGAAATGTTTATGAAAATTAGTGAAGGTATTGGGGTTTCTGGGTCTTTGAGCTATGAAGAAGAATGAAAAGATTACATTCTATAAAGATAAAATAGTTGAAGCATGATTAGTAGTAATCATGCACCATTACTGTGTAGCATAGAGAAGGGGGTTCATGGTTAGGAAAACCATGTATGGTGGAATAAGAGACTATGGGAATTATGAACCCCATTTCATAGTGGTGAGTTCACATCCATCAAATGGGTTTTAAACCATTTAGGTGGCTATGTAAATAGTGCGACTTGGTTTTATCATAGACATAGAGAACTGCATAGTTATTAGATTTTTGGGAAAATCATATAGCCAAACCAAGCACCACATCCAAAATTTAAGAAATTCCCAAATTTCCTTTATTTTATTATATTATTATTCCCTAAATTTCATCCACATTTGACTGCTAAAAACCATATGTTTGAATCAAGTTATTCCTCCTACCCCATGGGTGTTTCTCCAATGGATCTTTGGCCTTGGGAGTGTCGTTCATTGCAAATTGAAGGCTCATATAGTTGTCACACACTGTTTCATTTTATTTTATGAAATACAATTTTTTCTGCTTAAATTTTTTAACTACTGAACCCTACTTTCAAAGGATTCCTCACATTGGTATTTGAGGCCATTTTAGTTTGATCCAAGTCCTTAGGTTAGACATCTGGTAACCTATGAGCATGAGGTTGCTGGTCTATCAGTGTTTTCTAATATTATTTTTGATTCAATATGAGTATGTTGTTTTCCCAACAAGATTCCTTGAAACATTTTATTTCATTATCTAAGGTAAGTATATATGATCATTAAATTGGGGTGCGAAACCCCTCACAAAAAATTTTGGGTCCATTGGTGAATTGGAAATGGACTAGGGTCTACCATTGGGGTTTAAAAACTAATAAAAATGATGAAATGGTTTGGAAAAAATTGATATATGAAAATTATGAATATGAATTGTTTCTATTAGTTAATTAGAATTTGGGTACGGTAATAGGTCTAATTGAAATGTTTTAATTCTAGTTTTTTTTAAATGATTAATAGGATTTAGTAGTGGTTTAAATTTCTTTAATGAATGCGGGTGATGTTCTAATGTTCATCTGGTTTTAAAAATGTGGTGTTTTCCTCAATGTGTGTTAATGGGGTGGATTCAAATGGGTTTGAAATGTTGATTTGGAATGGGAGTGTGGTAACCCTTTTGATGAATATGGTTTGATAAATCATTATTGTTTTGATATAAAATGAGGTTCATAAACCTTGATTGGGTTTTAGAAGATGAAGATCATTGTAATAAATGTGGATTCCAAATGTTGATAATGATGTTGGATTCTTATTTTATTACATGTGAAAATGGGTGGGCTTTATTTGAGCCATGTGTTAATTCAATGGTATGTTGGGACTATGTTATCTGTTATAAAAACTAATGTAAATGGAATGGTTAGGGATGGGTATATGTTACGTGCCGAATCTCTTTTAGAATCATGAATGGATTCTTAGTTTTATAACCTATAACTAATGTTTTTGGGATGTTGGAATTACGATACACTCCCATGTTTTGGGTGGGTAAACTGATGCTCCAATATCTCTATTCTATTACTATTTTTTTGAGTATATACTAATGATAATAAATCTAGGGGTATAGATATGTCATTCTATATCCAGGTTGGGATGGTCAGACTTGGATTTCCAAATCCTATAATGATACTCGGATCGATGCTACATGTTTTCCAAACTATGAACTCTATGATGTAAGAAATGGGCACCTAGAATGATGTCCAATTGTATGATTATTTTTTAATTGATAAATTTATTACCACTATGATTTGAAATGGTTATACCCTATGGTAAATGGATTAGGATCTCATCATTACAAATTCAAAAATTAGTTTATATAAATATTTCTTTTGTTTCCGTATATTTTCATTACAACCCTTGTAATATAGATAAAATATTTTTTATAATAGTATTTGTTTTAAAAAATTTTTAGGGTTACCAAATGAGTTATAATCCCCCCCTTTTTGGGATTATATGACCCTTGGATTCCTATTTTACAAGTTTAAGATAATCTCCTTGAGGTTGGATTGCGCATTAGATAATGGGTGGATCCTGGGATTTGAGGAAAATTATTGGAATTGTAACCATATTCTAGATAATTTTATGGTTTTGGTATTGAAGGATTTATTTCTATGACTGTCAGACTTGTAGAGTATACATATCATTGTTGTATCATTTTTTCCATTGGTTATTCTAAGAACATTCAATTGTTTTTCCATTTTATATTTATAATATTTAATATATCAATTGATATTATTTACACTATTGTTCAATATGATAAGTGGGTTATGTCTCACCATTATACAACTATAAACCTACATGGCTAGTCAATAGCCTCTTCTGTATGGGGAGTTGTTCCAGTGGTCATGTGGTGTACTTGCTCAGGCAACAAATTTTCTTGGAACCTAGTCTAGAAAAATACATAATAAAAATAGAATTTCTATCTTATGGCTATTATTTTAATCTATACATGGCCTTATTAAACAACTACACATTTGATTTATCTTCATAATTTAAAAATCCCACTAGTCGATTCATACAAACCTCCTATTTTTTCACTCGAATTAGGAAAACTATCATAACATATATTTCATATATTCTATATTTTTTCTGTATTTCAGAATATAAGATCAGATTAATTCACTCAATACATTCTAAAAATTTGAATTTATCTTTCAGACATACTCATTTTACATGCTCTTCACATTCTGACATTAATCTTTACTTTTTTCAAATACATTTTCAATTCTCATCATATTTCATCTTGATTGCATTCTTTCTTCTAATGAATATAGGATCCATTAAACTATTCACATAGTCTAATGATTTATTTTTCCCAATTTTATCCAAATATTCATTCATCGCTTTCTCCCATGGCTAATCCCTTAATACGTCTTCCAAGGAGGATGGTTTCACCTAATATAATAGTGAAGTGTAATATACATTTCTCATCATCCTTAATTGTGTTCATATATATTTATCACCAATGATATCTATTTCATCTACTATTATATTTCGATTCATCTATTAAGTTTTTGTTATATTCTATTTTAATCTTTATCATCCTATGATTCTTCCCCCAAATTCCCCTAACAAATAATACCCCTTAATCTATTGCAAATATATATTCATGTTTATTTACTTCATTTTTATAGATATAAAGATTATTAGCATGATAAATAATGTATTTTATCATTAGATTCTTATAATTACAAATACCATATTATGTCTCACTTCTTTACAGGATCAAAAAAATCCTAATTTTGGTTGTAAACTTATGGTTTCATGAAACCCTTCTAATACATGTAAGGGATACCACATTCAATGAGATATTTTATTTTTATGTTTTTACCATTCCATTCCATATTTATTGGACAATATTTTCTACTAATTTTCTCACTAATGAGAATTAATTCATAATTACATATTTCCAAAACAAATATTCTATTTCATTGTATCTTAGTCCATTTTATTTAACAAAAAAGGAGCACGAACTTTTTTCTGTTTTTATTTTTTTCTCTCCTAAAAAAACAACATGATTCATTATATTATGTTTTTTCTTTCATGGACATGATACAACTAATTATATAACAATAGTCAATAAAAAATAAGTACTTTTCTCATATAATATTCTAGGAACCCCCATGGAACCACATATTTTAGTTTTTATAAGATTTAGATGATTTAAATCTCACATATCCTTTGTCTAATAAGGAATTCCCATAGTTATCCTTCCTAATCAAAAACCGTTAGAATTCCCTTGTTCAAATCTCAAATTAGGGATATTACCCTTTACCATTATCCTTGAATGATTTTACATATATTACTAATTCATAACACCTTGTGTTGTGTTCCATAGGATGTTTTCTTTATCCATCATACGAAACAAATTATTCTTCATATTGTCTAAATGATTAAAACTATCATTTATTGTCCAACCTTTCATCACTATATTTCTATCATTTACCTTTAAAAAGAATTCCTTAGTATTCAATGTGGCTTTAAAACCTGACACATTCAATCTACTACTAATTAATTAAAATTTAATATTCTGTCTACATAACGAACTATATTTTAATCATCTCATCTCAAAAATTTATCATCTATTAAATTCCAAAGATTTTAGAAGCTCCAAAATTTCTAAATACAATTGTTCCATCAATATGACCTTTATAATTCTTTAAGAAATTCATGGCTATATTCATGTGGTATTGACACCTATTATTATGAATATAATTTATTTTATTTATCATTTCAGTATGATTTATTTTATAAATGATAAATTTCATAAAATTTTTAATTTATTTCAATGAAATTTCTAGTTTAATTGATAATGAATATCATCTATCTTCATATTTATTAACATGAGTGGTGAGATTATTGTCTTCGTCCTCAATAAGTAGATGATATATTCTAAATAAATTCCATTGTCATTAATTTCATATATCCTCTATTCATTAATAGTGTAGAGACTTTAATTTATTCATTTCATGTAATATATATCTTGGGGTTAAATGTTTGGAAAAACAATATTGATAGATGGAATTTCAATTTCATCTTATAGGATATGTTCTCACACATCACTATTTAGTCAATAGTTCATTTCCACTCAATTATCATTATTAATCTAAGTAATAATCAGATATATAGGAAATAGATTTACAAAAAGAACACTTACAAATGTAAATATTTTATCATTACATATTCTCTATAGATTTATAGCCTTGGAGTAGATTATTTGTTTTTGATTATATCTTAGTGATTTATAGTAATAATCAATTTTTATTATTTCATTATTATTTTTTAATAAATAATTTTATCTAGGACATCAATTAATCAGAATTGAGACCACTATTTCTCATAATCCTGGTCCATTTATTATTTATTATTTTCTCAATAGTACTCCAAAATCTTCCCACTCTTTCTATAAGTTCATCATTATAGAAAATATTTAATTTTATATTTTTTGTTTCACCATGTTATTCTTCATTATCCTTGATATTTTTTGAGTAACAAATCATTTTCAATTGAGGTATTCATAAATTTTAACAAATTTATAAATAGAATAATTATTGTCATCAATCAGCTTAGATTATTCTCCAATTTGGACAAATAAATCAACCATTCCATTAGATATCAATTGATCGTATTAATATCTTTGAAAATAATTTTTTACCGATTAATTTCTTCATTAAATTAAATAAGGTTTTATGGGGAATCCATTTACAACTATCTAATTTTATTATTATTTTTTTATATATTATGTTCCTCAACATCACTTTTAATTTATACTTATCAATCTAAAATTCATTATTTCATGAAATTTATCCATATATTTCATTTATTCTTCTCAAAAAATTTCATCTCCACATTAGCGACTTTTTAAATTAATTTAGATTTGTTATATTCAAAGAACCATTCACCTTAAACATCATCCTATAATTTTATATTTTTCCATTGGAAATTATTTCTATTGGAATATTGTAGTTTTTTGCTTCTTTTAGGGTAACTGTTTCTGAAGTATAATTTTTTTGTATTCAATGAAATATTCTCCATATTTTTTTTAAACATTACATTTAATTATTAAAAATAATACCATAATTTTGTTATTATATAGGTATTTTTCATTTGAAAATGCAATTACATTGAATATATTTTCTTTAAATAATTCATAAAAACTCAAAATAATTATCTTATTATTTTTTTCTTGTGTTATAGATGTCACTACACTATGTGTAACCAAATTATACCTCCTTCATTTATTGACTATATATAATTTTTCTTTTCCTTGTGAATAATGGAAACCATCATGTTATTATAAAGATCATAAAATAGAAATAATATGATATATAGTTCATTTATAGATGACATTGTGGAACTATTCAATGATGCTAATATAATAAGAATTCTCATTATGATTTCAACATCATGAAGTTTGGAATGAATTCCACAAATTGATTCGACAACATTAATGATGTGGTTAAATAAACCATCACTTAACCCATTCAAGATCATATTTAAATTATTAATGAAAATTCACAACACATTAAATTTTTCTTTATTCCATTTAATAAACATTAAAAATTATAAGCTATTTATTAAAACTCAATTTTTTAGTAAAACTCAATACCTACATATTATCTAAGTTGAAAATGTTACATATAAGTAATTTTGTTCATTTGTATCTATATTTAGAAGTTTCAAATCAAATTCCATCATATAAAATTGTAAAATATAACAAATATGTATCAAATTAATCATAACTTATTATATTTCAATACCTATAGAAAAAATCTGATGTTATTCAATTCTTTTATATTTTGTAATTTTGTTTCTAAAAATGGAACTCATTTTTCAATGAAGACATTATATGTAATAGGGAGCCTTCATTTGTTGAGATTTCTTTTCAATCATGAACCCTATGGTTATGATATAACATTTTGTAACAGTAGGTCTAATTCACCCATAGGGAAATTGGGTGGGGGTTAATTACTATATTCAATTTATCTCATCTTTTACAATATCTTATTATTTCATTATAAATAACACATTTTATATTTTAAACCCAAAACGCACAAATATTAAAATAATAGAAATTTAATACAATCAAATAGATAAATTTTAAATCATTTTTTATGAAGGGATAATTAAATGAGAACATGCATATTGTATATCAATACATAAGTGGATAACAATACACTCCATAGATGCTAATAAGGTTCAAGATGATGTAATTTCTATCTAATGTTCCCTTTATCATTTTGATTTCTATGAACAATATTGTATGGAATAAAAAATATACGATATAAAATGATCACATACGCTAATAATATAATATATATAAACATTATATGAGTTACTGTTTCATCATTTTACTTCTAATTCAAATTTAAACCCTTATATTAATTTAATATTTTAATAAAACATATGATGGAATTGTTTCAATAGATTTGTTATTGATAAAAAATCCTTGGATAATGTGGGAGATTTTTCATATCAGGGTATATGGGTTGAGGTGGATTGCAAATGAGGTAGTATTATGTAGAATATTTCTGTATTTTAAATTTTAAAACATAATATTTGGGGTTTTTGTTTTGATTTTTGTATCTATATTTATGTAGTTTTAGTTTTTATATTTTTTCAAATCAATTTTAAAAAATTATATTTATAAAAATACCATGGTCATTGATGAATTGAAATTCACTACACCAGCCACTGCACTATCATCTCTCTTGATATGTAACTTCTCTCATATCTTTATTTTTATTCATTCATCCCATGTAATGTATTTAAATCTATGATTTTTCATACATGAATTTTGAACTAGTCGTCCATTATTTATTTTATCAAAATAACCACCAATCAATGAATAGTTTAGTAATGTCATTTATGGTCCCATAAAATTAAAATTGAATTTTAATTTTAAACAAATCTTCGAATCTAATGTTTGATGTATTCCCATTCCTTAATATAGCATGATTTACTTTCCTTCCACATTATATTGGTGAACATTTCTATATTATGGTGTGATTCCTAGTAAATAAATTAAAAATATTGTGTTAAATGTATTTAAAAATCCTTAAAAATAATGACAGGATCATCTAAAAAATCTCACAGATACATTGAATTTGTAGAATTATGCTTCAAAATAGGGACTTAGGACCAAATTTCATTATTTTATATATTTAATGAATTTTTAAAAAAATAACCACTCTAAAGAATTATCTATACAAGTGATGTGGACCTATAATTTCACTAGATAATTTATTATTTTCCAACATCTATTGTGTGGTTATATATATAGGAGTAAAAATATGTGTTAATAATGTTTTTCTTATTTTTGATCCTCTATAACATGGAAATATATGTCTCACCATGAAATCATTCATCCTCAAAAAAATAAGGCGATCCAACTTCCTATAGAAAATAATAATGGGTTGTACCTCTTCTAAAAGCCATTATTTTATCATATTTTAAACCAATATGGAGTTATATTGTCCATATTAGAAGAGAAACCATAACAAAATAATAACCTTCAATGTTTCATAAGGAAACATCCAGTTCATGTGACATTCCTAATATAGAAAATATAAACTATAAATAGCTAATCAAACACTATAACACCAACACAGTCTTCCTTAACCCAACTAATAGAACTATTATTGACCTTTCAAATAAATGGAATTAATAAGATCTAAATTTATATTGAGGTATTATTAGATCAACTAACCATTTAATATATCTATTACTATGTAAACCAATTTCTATTAGGCCATGAACAAGTAGATGATTTCTTTACTTATAATTATCTAACAATGCCTCACGAGAGTTCACTGAAACTATTTTGGGATGTAAGACTCTATAAAACTCTTTAATATAGAAATATTTTACCCTATATATATAACCATATATAATAATATTAATATTAAAATAAAATTATATCATATAAATATAAAAATATAATATAAAATAAAATAATTGAAATTAAAATTAAAATATAATATTTTATAATTTGTAATAATTTGGTTTCACAGACTCTTATACCATTAAAATACTATTATACCCCTACTCTAATCGTCAAATATCCTTAACGATTTATTAACATTGTCTAGAAATCATTTTGTCTAACCATGGCTCAATGTAGTTTCTTTATGTTAAAATTTCAAAGATAAAATTTAATAAAAGTAAATAAAAAAGAATGTTAAAAATTTTAATATATTTAATCAAATCCTCCTTGAAACTCATGTAATATAACATAAATTATTTTTTACATAGTTCCTATAGATATAAATATTTTCTTCCATTATTCTTATCTTTTGTCTACCATATTTCCGAAATAAAATTATTGAACTAATGATTTGGTATAATTTCATAATTAGCTGATTTATGAGAAACTATCCCAACTACTGAGAAGTCCTTTCACAAGGAATAAATAATGTTATAGATCAGTATAGGATAGAAAAATTTACAACAGAATAAAACATATCTATTAGGAAATTCTTTATAGTGTTATAAATTTAAATATTATAATATTTTCGCCAACATTTCTATCATGACTACTCCCTCCATTGGATAACCCAAGCCTATAATATTTTGTTTTTAAAATAACCCACAGATAACATGATAAATAATTATAAATAATTACCCAAAAAACACTGAGAAAAAACAAGATAAAATATAACTATGATCATCAACATTTAAATTTATTTAAGCCTCCATTAAAATTATTAAAAGAAATACCAACTGGGGAATAATATATATGTGAAGGTAAAGAGTAAACACATTGTATATTTACCAAAATATATAATCATATCTATGAAATAAATAATAAATGAATTTGTTTCATTATAGAATACTCCATTTTTTCAACGCCACTAAAACAAATAATTGTTATATGATAATCCGCTATATAATTTTTTTTTGTTTTTCCACTAAGAATATCATATATAACCCAATATAAAAATAAACAATTGTTTCTATGTAGGATATAAGAAAAAAGTCCAACATGATACAAAAAAAATCAATAAAAATAATTTTTGAAATAATAGAATGGAATTATAGTTTGAAAATAAATATTAATATAACAAAATATGATTCTAATTTTAGAACATTTATTATCAAAAAATTATATCAAATTATATCTTTATAATTCCAAATTATAATTTACAAAATATTGATTAAAATAATCATTGAATATGATAATGATGATAAATGTAAACATGATTAATAACATATATCATATCATAATACATCATTGGATAATTGTTCCCCCTTATGTAATATAAGGGAATAATTTATGGTCCCCCAACCTCTATTAAAAGGGATTAAACTTGTCTGGGATTATGAGATGATTGTCCCCTAATTAAATGAATTCCAGAATCATGACAAAACAAAAAAATTATTAAATTAGTGATTTTTTTATAGAAAATGGATTAATATAATAAAAATTTAAGTATAATGAAAACTAACGTTATCCCTATAATAAAAAATTATGAAGGGTACATTTATTTTGATAAAAAATGATAAAAAAGGATCCAAATAAATAAAATAATACAAGTGGAAGAGGGCCACTACTCATTAGACCCATGAAAAAACAATAGATTTTTTTTAATATTGATTTAAAAAAAACACCCAAAACCAATCATTAAAAATTGGTTATAGTATTACTCTAGAACTATTATATAACCACAAAAGCATTATTCTATAATTAGGATTCTTATAGACATACCACCACAAAATTGTACCCTTGGTTAGTTATTATTGGTCCTATAGTGGGAATTTTTAAATTCACACTATATTGGATGGTTCTCAAATTGAATTGATATCATATTTTATATTTTAGTATATCTATACGTCATTGCTAAAATGACCAATGGAACATGAGTAAATGATCACTAAATCCATGTAACACCTAAAAAATCGTGGGTCCTTAATAGCACCCCACCATAGAATGTATTATCATAAAAAATATATTTACATATCCTTTAAAATATATTATAATTTTTATCTCATTCCGAGCTTTCACTTCTAGGTATCCTCTTATAAATCCATGTTACATCATTGTACCCATACCAAAGGAACTATCATCCTTTAAATAAATTTCACACTTTAATATACAATTTAAAAAAAATATATTCAATGTAATTGACCACCAAGAAATACATATAATATAAATTGATCACATGTGTGGGTTTTGGTCTATATCTACTTATATGAGATATGTGGAAGATTTTTGAATTATAAAGATTAGTGGAATTAGTTGTAGTCGATATACCAGTGTAGAAACTTAAATATTATTATCAATTGGATTCATAATGAAAGGAAATTGTGTCTCTTATTAACTATATTGATGATTTACCTACCATGGAGTTAGTTCATTAACATTAAATAATCGATAATAAACTTTAAATGTTGAATTCATAGGTTAGTATAATATTGTTTCCTTATTTGAGAGATAATCATCCGTTTCTAGATCCTTTTTAAATACTCCATGTCTCTTATATGACACTTATTCTAAAAAAATTACACAATAGTGTGTGGGGAGGAATTGAATTATATAATTTTCCAAATCAATAAATTACCTATTCAATAATTTATATGTGTATTATACTTATTAATGAAAATGAATTGTGAATAAAAAAGGATGTAAATATTTAATCAAAAGATGAAAATATAGTGTTTCTAGATCTCTTATAAATTCCCTTACCTTAATCGGCCAACAACTAAAGTATTATTTTTTATTTAATTAAAAATAATTTCAAACTATGATACTCAAAAATATGTGTAAGTTATTGAACATGAATAATTTTTCAATATACTTTTTGAAATATGAAAAATATAGAAAATACCTTCAAAAATAATGTTAACCATTCTTGTTATGTGTCTATAAAAGAGAAGTAGAAAAAATATTTTTAAATAACAATTCCACCCAATTTTTTTTGAATCATATCTTAGTCAATTTATTATATTAAGGTAAAGGTCATAAAGCTAATATATATAGATCTTATATTTAATTTGTGAATCAAGTTGGATTTTTCCCAAATGGCCATTAAATTTTATCTTATAGATGTAGTTAAAAATATAGATGTTTAATTTTTTTCCTATATTTATCTCTTGAAAATAGTTTCCTCTTATTCACAAATTACAAATCATGGTATCTTATATTATAGTTATGGATTAAATAAATAAGAACAATAATATTTTTAATAATAACTATATATTTTCGTATTTATGAAATCCTTTAAGGTGTTTCCATAAATCTATTAAATGAGAAATTTACTTTAGTCTTGTTAATAGTTTTCTATCATCAGAAACCTATTTCTTTAATAATATCAATAATTATTAATGAATCCACTTCTATTTATATATTGATGTTACAAAAATAATTCTATACCTATGTATATATGTATAAATAAAACTAAAAAGATTCTAAAAACACAAAATATTAATAAATAATCAATGTATTAAGTAATGTATGATTTAATTCAAAATTTAAAATTCCATGTAAGATTAAACATAAAAATCATCATTTAATATATGGATAAACATATATAATTTCAAAAAAACATAGTATTTAACTCTTTATTGATCATACCTCTTAAAAATAAAATGAAAATCAATAAAAAATATAAAATTAACATCAAAAAGTCCTTGCAAGCACAATATTTATGTAAAATTTCATTTCTCTCATAAGAATGATATTTTCAGACATAAGAATTAAATATAACTTCCCTATAATTCATATTACATTATTAAATCATATAAACCAATATTTTTTTATCATTAAGATATATATGAAGATAAACTTCAAAAAATCAATAATAAATTATAATGATAAACTCCTTATGTCTAATAATTAATTACCATTAACATGAAATGAAAAACATTGGTTGTAAATATTACCTGATATATAAAAGCATAAAAAAAAGATATAATAGTATAAATTGGGATAAAAATTTACCTGTCATAATATTTTAGTTTAATTTTTTTGAGAAACCCTGAAAACTAATAATTATTTTATAGATGGGGAGAAATTAATATATTAAAAAAATTAAATCATTATTATATTTTAAAACAATGTTAAATAAAAATTATTAAATTTTTAGAAATTCACCTAAATTAAATGAATAAAAATATTAATTGATATTGAATATGTATAAAACAATTATTAATTAGACATAATTTTTAAAAAGAAGAAATTAATTAAAAAATAATTATATAAATTTAATAATATAAAATTTTAATAAAATAGTATTTGAGGATGAGTTGATGGATTTGAAAGTTTAGGAGATTGTGTATCATTTTTACTCTAAAAAAAATCATTTTACATGTGTCTTTTCATGTCTCTCTAAATTAGATTCCAATCTTATACATCCTTAAAAATTGGGTTTTCTTCTAATGAAATTTCTTTTTCCTCTACACCAATGTAGATGGGTGAAATCAATCATGATAAATAATATTTAACCATATAGTTGATGATGTTTTTAATGATTTTTGTAATTTTATCCTTTTTATTATTCTATATCAAATATATCAATTTGTATTTTTATCAAATGAAAATGCAAAAAGTGTATTATCACAATTTTGAACCTTTATGTCATATAAGAATAATCTCTAATAATTAAATATAATCACTAAAAAATTCAGATCATAATTGGAAATGGTTTTTTTCCAATGATTTGATTTTGAAATTATCCCATAACATATTTAATTTAATTCATATTTACTAATAAAATACCACGAATAATAATAATGTAAAATATGTTATATTTATTATTATTTTAATTTGGGAGTTTAAATTTATTAAAAAAAATTCACCATCATATCTACTAACAAAAAAAATATTTCAGGTTCATTTAAAATATATTTAGAAAAATTATCATGGAGGCTTAATTTAATTTTTTTTTACCTTTTTTAGTTGACCACATTGAGAAAAATATTTAATAACACTATCATCCCCTTAATTTTCTACATTGTGACTCAAAATCTGATATAACTGATTATAGTTCACATTAAATATTATAAACCATAAAATTATTGACTCTAATAAATTTATTTAATGAATTAATCATATTCTTAATTAAAAAAATATTTATTTTTCTGTACTTCATATAATTATTATGGAACATAGTTTTGATATTTTCTCAAACATCCCTTAATAAAATTATTCAATTTTATTTAGTGTTTAATCCTCAAAAAACAATAAATTATTATGTTAATATTCAAATTCATCTTTTACCACCCCTTAGTAGCTATACTAAGTAGAGAAAAATTACTGGAATTTTTAATATATTTTTTAGTAAAGTTTTTCACCAATTTAAATATGTTATCAAAAAAGGATAATGATACGTTTTCATTGTATATACTGAATTAAAGAAAAACATGCAACATAAAATTTTAATGTTCCTGATAAATCTCCCTATAAATGTTTTTATATGATATAATTGATTTATTTTACTCAATAATATCATTATAAATTTCATTCTCAATAATATAATTATATGTAGAAAAATTGTTACTATTATCATTTAATACATTGCCATATTTTTTAAGGAATTATACCTTTTATGACATTGTTACTTTATTATCGAGAATAATTTTAAATTCATTTTACAAATCCAGATATTCGATAACTACAATCTATGATCTTGAGGTTATAAAATCATTTTTAATAATATTTTACATCATAAATGTTACAAATATTTCATTAATCACAACTTTTATTTTAATAGAGAAATAATGAACATATTTACGATCATCAACTTTCTTAATTACAACATCATCTACAAAATATCAAGCAATTTGGATATTAATTCCAATAACATTGTTATCTTTATATATAAAAATTTCCTAATCAAATACATTATCAGAATTAGTATTGATATATCATTATGTATCTTACTCAGTAACAACTATATATCTATTAGTTTTGTCAAAATATTCATAATTCTATTATATATAAAATCATCAGTAGGTATCACAACCAAAAAATTTCCATTTTAATATAACATGTATTCCATTAAATATTATTTTTTAAATGGAGTTACATCATCACTCAGTACCCCCATATTAATTTAGTATCATCAAAATATCCACCATTATTTTTATCACCATTATCATCATATTTAATTAAAAACAACCTATTTAAATTCTTATACCTACTAATAACCATATTATAGAAAACTAAAATAATAAATTCATTTTCTTAATAGAGTATTATGTATCCTTTTCCTTTAATTGTAATTTAAAATCATCCATTGATATAATAATTTTAAATTTCCTCCAAAAATAAAAAATAATAAATTAAATTTCAATGAGTAAAATGTTTTTTGTGTAAATATATATATATATATATATTATTTTATTTTCATTTGATTTTATTTATTTATAATATATGTCTTCAAATTAAAATTATATAAATTTAATATTTCTTTTTTCACGATATGTTTTAAAACATTTGACAAATAATTTATATTCTAGAATAAAATTCATTATATGTTTATTTAAATGAATTAATGTGACAAATTAGATGAAGTTAAAATCAATTAAATTAACATTATTATTAAATATTTTGTTTTAATTTTCATAAATTCTTTTTTAATGTGATACATAAAAATTTTCTATGATTTCAACTAATGGATAAATGAAACTCTTTACATTTCAAAATTTCATTTTTTATATAACCCACACTATCCAAAATGAAATATATTCAGACTTCAAATAATTTGCCTATATTTTCAGGAAAAAAGTAGTTTCTATGTAAGATAAATTATTATAAGATGTAAAATATTAATATTTTTGTCAAAAAAAATTAATATAGTCTATCCCTTACAAATAATTCAATTTATTTAAAAATTTGTTTCTATAAACATTAATTTCAAAACATATTTAACATTGGATAATTGTAATTGAGAAACATTATATTAATAAGTATTCCTTTTCTATTACTGAATATTTAGAAGTATTTTTACATACAGTTTTTTTGTTTTGTAGTTAAAAAGATTATTTTTTCAAAAAATATTAAATAGATATGAGATAAAAATATCAAAATGAGAAAAAATGATGTAATAGAATGTATAATAACAAAATATTTATGACATACTATCATAGAATATATATATATATATAATTCATATGTAATTTTTTTTCATAGTTTAATATTATTGAACTTAAAAAAATATTGAAAATACCGATTGTATTCAAATATGTTTTCTACTATACTAAAACTATCTCAAATACAGTTTTATACTTCATAAATATAAAATCCCACATGTGTGAGAACCTATGTAACATTATATAAGATATTTCAAATATTATTTATTATTAATATAAATATCTCATAGGGTAAAAATAAATTTTCTAAAATTTCTAATGAATATAAAAAATAAATTACATAACGGATTTATCCAAGAATTCAACGTGTTAAGAACATAAAAACAATTTAAGATTAACTAACATAATACGAATAAAGAAAAATAAATTAAAATAAATTAAGCATCACTCACTCAAAAAACAATTAGAATCAAGTCGATGTTAAAAATTTTACTAATTTATGATAAGAAAATATTATATTATTATATATGTAATTTTCTTTAAATTGTTCTCCTAAAAAATAAGTTAGTAATTAATGTGCCTCAAACCCAAAATAATTTTATGATTTTTTGAAACATTCAATGTAATTTTTGTGGGAAAATTCACATTAAATTTTTTTCATCAAATTCATTTTTATCTATTACACATAACATCAATAACACTTTTAGGAATCATACAATAGTCTAGTTGTAAAACTTTTAAAAAATTGTTTTCTCCCCCCAGACCAGGAAATTAAAAATCTATTGAGAAATGATATGATGATGATGTATTTTTTCCATTTTATCCTACAATAATAGAAATTAGTTTTTCCATATGAATTAAAATAAAATTATAATGAATAGGGAAGAAAACTCTTATTTATACTCCCTTTAAGATACATTTATATTTTTAATGAAAATTGATTATATTCCACAGAATTAGTTTCCAAATATTATAAAATGACCATGAAATATTGATTTATGGTATACTATAAATATGATATGAAGAAATCCATATGATTATTCAATATAAATTATTATTAACTTTTCTCCAAGATTCATTGTAGTCAAGAGAAATAGTTTAACACATAGTTGTAGCATATGGTTTACTTCTTCCAACAAGAAATTATATTTAAGAATTATATGTATATAATTTTTGATTTAGGAAATTCCAAAAATATCCATAAAATTTCTGATAAGCATGAATAAATTTAAACACACCCATCATGCATATATAAAAATATTTCTACCTGAGTTTATAAAATTCATTACAAAACAAAAGGTTTGTTTAACGAGTTATAATACCAAAGTTATATACAAGAATATTTAAAACATAAATTATAAATTTTATCTTAAACAAGTAAGGGTTTAAATACAAAATTATAAGACTATTTTATTATGTAAAATAATTATGTCTTATATACCAATATATCGGTTCTTATCTAATACCATGTAAATCCGTAATAAGGTTTAACACTGTAGTTACCGTGGTTTTTTGGGAAAATTTCCACTATAAGATCACTAAGTGGTGGTGGTAAAATAGGGTGTATAACGATTAATCCATTTTCCCATAATTATTATATTTTAGCCATATAGATCTTATTACTATAATACCCTGAACATGTTAAACCACACCATGTATTCTTAGGTAAATTATACTGTATTAATTATGAATGAAAAATATATTTAACATAAATATAATTTATTAATCAAACTTTTTTAAACACTATGTTCTAATCATGTGAGAATATATACTTCATTGTGATGGATAACTATAAGCCATTATGAACTCATTCGATTGAAGCATGTTCTGCCATCAATGTAACTCAATTATATGATGCATAGCATAAATAAGTTATTGAAATTATCAATGATGATATATGAACAAATCCCTTTTTTTATCATCCAAAAAATTTTCTTGTGGATAACTGGTCAATTTATATGTGTGAGGATGTTCTTTTATCGATTATGGACATGTTGGTTTGTCTTTGTCCAATGCATGATTCCAATAGAAACATTTCTCTTAGTTTGATACCCGTATATTCTTAAATTTGTAGTGTTATCCTACTCTAATGATTGATGAGAAAAATACATCATTGTATGATTTGAATCATTTTCATTTATAATTACATAAAAATAAAAACAACTTTTTTCTAATAAGATAATTTCCATCATTAATTATCATATTTCCTTCTGTTTCTTTTAATCATTTGTGGAAGTGGTATCCTTCTCATTTTCTTATGCCTCGTCATTAAGAATTGAAAATTTTAATTAAAATAAAATTATAATATTGATTTCATTATTCAATATCTAAACCAAATGTTTTAATATTACTAGGTCAATGTTATCCAAGGTCTCTATATCTCTTATTTGTTAATTCATTCCCTTCCTCATGAACTAAAATGTTTGTTTTTAGAGACATCCTTTTAAAAACACAGAAAAATAAGAGTGCATAATTTTTACGATCTTAAAAATATCTATAATTCTGTTTGGTATACCAAAAAATCATAGTATGAATATTAGGGTAATATTAAATAAAAAAAAATTATAATATTGATCCATTTTCTTATCATTTGATTTATAATTAAAATTTCCCAGTGAATAAAAAACTACCAGAAAACATTTTAGTTTTATCCATTATAACATGACATTCCTTGGCATTTACGATTTTGTGAAATCATCCTCTTCGCTACCATATATGTTGTGTATATAATCCATATCACGTTTTCCTAATCAATTTCCTCTTTTAACTCCTTTCATGTTTCATGAAAATTAAAGAAACCAAGTGGTTTGTTGATGTTGGAATTGTGATGATGTTGAATTTTATATCAATATGATGTGAAGTAAAAAAGGATAGTCTGTTATAACATTTATAATTTTAGATGTATTCATATTATTCTATATGGGTTCAAAAGGTATTTGAATATTGAATATTTTTTCTTCAAATATTGAGGGGATAAATTATTTGGAATTGATTATATATTTCAAATGTTCTTATAGATGAGAATTTTGAGGTAAATTTTGTAAAGATTGAAATGATTTTTTAAAATTTACATAACTTTCAAAAATGGAATGAGAATATTGAAAATATATAGATTGAAAATTGATGATTTGGTATTTGATATTGAGAGTTATGTGTCATGGTATTCTAATTTGGAAAATAATTTTTTAATCCTTTATTAAAAAATATTCCAACCACCAAGACCATAAAAGGGAACCCGTACAACCAGTACGTTGGTAGGAAATAAGGCAATCCTAACCAGCCAATATATAAGATATAGATATTGATATCCACACATACATGATTATATGAATGAGTTTCTAGCATGTAGGCAATAATAAAGGATAAAAGAACCCCTAGGATGATCCCATTTGGCACAAAAGGGGGAATGCACTTATGCTTGACTCATATAGGTGTGTGATGGTGTGCCTATGTACCAAGACTAGTTCTATCTTAATTCATCATTGGAAAAGATATTTTTATCAAGTGAAATGAACAAAAAAAATAATTATTTGGGGTGAGTTTAGATCATTTTCTACTCCTTCATTAAAAATTATATGAAGAGAATAATGGACATCTGATTTGATCATTCTTAGATTTCAGATCACTTAACAACTTCTCCAACCATCAACATTCAAAATTACAGTGTATGCTAGGTTTTTATCCATGTCTGCATTTATCATATAGTGATAATATTTAAATTTAGAATCAATTTTTGGGATAATTTATAGCCTGATATCATGTACTCAAATGAAAATTAAATGCATCCATGCATTGTGAAGGATGTTATTTTTTGCTTTTCATTTTTTTTGATTTTTTTAGTTTAGATATCTTGATGAGGATTTCATGAATGAATTAATGATTCAATTATAGTAAAATATCAAGGTGGTGGAAGGATTTTGTTGGGTTTTCAATAATACCCCTATATGAGATCATTTTGAGGTATGAGATAAGTGGAAATTAATATGAATTTCGAGGACCAGATCAATGAAAAAAAGTGAACTATATTAATGAGGAGATTATAAAGCCTCACTATGTTATTCTATCCAATTCCCTTTATACTGCATAAAGGTTGATCTGTTACTATGAACAGATTCTTTTTGAAATCACTTTTACTAGATAAATGAAAATATTATTATTTTCAATGAATTATGAACATAGTTCTTATGTTCTAAAATGGGTATCACATGATACACTCATAAATATAATGTTGCATGCATACAATGATATTAATTCATGATCTTAAATTATCTATAAGTTGCAGTTGACATGTATACATGATGAAATTGATTTATAGTTGAACTAACATAGTATAATTTGTGTGAAAAAGTGATGGAGTTCACAAGTTATGGTTTTGTGAAGATTATGTAATGGAATTTTAAACCTTTCTGGAATAGGATGCTTAAACGTGAGAAGAAAAATCATTTAATATAAGTGATCCTACATTATCGAAATTTACATGAACATAAAACACCAGTTTCATGAAATATGTGGATCTTGTTAATTATTATTCTTTAATAATACAAAATAAAGAATAATTTTTAGACGTACATGGAATATATTTTTCATAATGATTTTTTAGATTTGTTTTGAGACTAAGATCAAGAAGATTTCTAAATAGTACATGATTTACATGCTTTATTCTAACTATGGTGAGATAAGTATAATATAATTTGTTAAATATAAGGATTATTAATACATCATTATCAATTTATGATATTATTAGACAATTTTACATGAAAATATTAGGTGATCTAGTTTGATTGTGGTGAAGGAAATCATTTCAAGGTAGTGTAAATGTAATCAAAAGTAGACAAAGATATTTATATTTCTTGATCATATTTGAGTAAGATAAAGACTATAGTGGGGATTTGAAATATATAAAGGCTATAGGGTAGATAGTAACATTACATGATACAATATAAATATCTTCTTATGGGACTCATCAATTATAAAGGAACCCATGAAAGTTTTTACATATTTATTTTTTAGGTGGGTACTTTTTCTCTCTAGGGGGACTCTGGAGTGAAAACACTGTATGAATTTGTATTCATGGGAATGTGAAATTTCTAGGTTATAATCACCTAAATAAAGATAATAATATTTAATTAGGGTGATTAATGAGTTAAAAAATGTGCTGGTACTTTATATAATCCTATAAAAATATCATGTTCTATGATTCATTTACATTTTTCAATTCATATAGGATCCACTCATCCTAATTGTTTACAAAGGCATGAATTTAATGGTGTTTAAATAAAATAAAAATAATTTACTAAAATTAGTCACACCAAATTACAAACCTCTATTTTTTATTACACGATCAACTAGAAACTACATATGGTATCAGTTGAAAGCTTCAAACTCTTGATGGATCTAATTAATTATCATTTTTTTATATAAGAAATTGGTGATGTGAAATTTTATATTTTAAGAAGATTTTGTAGAGATTCCAATGGAAAATACTATTTATATTCTCTATTTTATGAATATTCATATTTTAGACAATAATAAAAAGAAATATTTTCAATTAAGTTTAAGATGAATTCAAAGATGAAATATGAATCACTCCTAGATAAATTCACTAATTGTGTATTTTTTGGTGAAATTTCTTATTATAATTTTAATTAATACACATCATGCTATGGGTAACATACGTTAAATTCTACAAATATAAATTATTATAATAAATATCCTATATAATTTGTTTATTTTATATTTAGGGTTTTCAAAAAAATTCATGTAGAAAAATAGAAACTATAAGAGGAAACTAAAACAATTAATAAAGGATTTTCTAACATGGCTCAAAACTGAAAAACTTACACAAAACATGATAATTTCAAGGAAGTTAAATATATATGATATAATGAAAGGCTAATCATTATATAATAAGATATGAAAATATGTTTTATTTGTGTCAATTAAGATGAATTTTTGTAATAGAATATATCCATTCACAATAAAGTATAAATTATACATTTGAAATGTTTAAAATTCTACGATAGAATATAATTTAAAAAATAATTATTTTCATGATAATTTTTTATTTATGGGACATAATGTAGTTTAAAATGTGATTAAAAAGATATTTTTTTTGTTGGAAGAAATAATGATCTTTTTTAATCATGATAATATTACTCTTACAATAAAATGTCATTAATTTCTTGTGAAATTGAAAAATATTAAAGATAGTCAAATTGTGTCTTCCAAAACTATGGAGAAAAGAAATAAATCCAAAATAAATTCTTACAAGATTCATAAGTCTAAAAAACTATATATAGTTTCTATATGTTTGTGAGATTATATAAGAATAATGCTACTGTATTCTTATTGAATATTGAAACACATTGTCCTAATAAATATTTGTATACTAAATCTATTTTGAGGAATAGTGGAAATTCAATGATTAAAACTTGATATATATGAATGGTGAAAAGTTATTTTTAATCCAAAACATCTCTAAATATATATGTAGGGATGTTTATGAATATATGTTCCCTTAAAAAATCACAAAATAAGGAATTTTTAATAAAAAATTAGCATTGGGTCCAAGATATTCATGTTGTTTCAAATTTGTTGAAATAAATATTTGTTTTCTATTATTGGTATTTATAGTTATTTTTTAATCAGGAAATGTATTATTATAACAATAATTCATTATAAAAAACATTTATGATTAGAGAAGATATGAAAAAACAAAAAACCATAGAAAATAATTTTTTTATCCTGGAAAGATATGAATTCATAAAATTTTATTTTATTATCTCTATAAAAGTATTCGAAATTATTATTTGTTCTATTATATTCCAAAGAAGCTAAAATCCTCTGATGATGTAATGTGAAGAATGAAACAAAAAGTGTAATTTCATGGTTTTTCTCATGCATTATTTTTAAATATTATATGTAATTATTTCAAGAACAGGTGCTAAAAAGGAAAGTGATTATGAGGCTCAGGGTTCCCGAAATAAATTTTGGAAATCTATTAAAATATTAAATATCACACAAACAAAGTGTCCCTGAAATAGTGTAATATCTTCTAAATGGGTTCCCATATTTGAAATTTGAGGGCACTGTTGCATTCAAAAAAGTGGCATTAACCTAGGTGAGGGATAACATCGGCTATCATGGGTTGATTATGAAAATTAGTATTTGACATTTTAAATGAATAATATAATTTGAAATTTTTTTATATTTAAATCTATTTTGATGATATAGTGATGGTTTGTTTTAATGAATACTAGACGAATGGATTAATGGTTATGTTCATAACCCTAGAATTCCCTGGATGCTCCTTAGAGAAACCCAAGAGAATTATCTCTATAGAGAATGATGATGGAACCTTGGACCAGAGATTGATAGATTCTATTCTTCATGTATCTCACCAATGATGGATATGCAATTACATATTTTCATTAAAGATTGATCAACACAAATGTTAGGATTCTTTATTTGGATTTCCTTTCCTTGTTCTTATAATCAATGAAGAACAGGGACCAACCAATGAACACATTGATCAATGTTTAGATCATTCTTACGGTATGAGATTTAATTAATGTATTTATTGGGGATGATTATTTGATAATTGTTTTTGATTGCTGATCATTCTTATGGGAATGTCTCGCAACCATAACGAAAAAATGTCCATCTTCATTCCTTGGGTTTGTTACTAATGAATTCTTTCTCCCATTTTTATTCTACATAATCTTTGTTCTTCTTGGGTTATGAAAAGATGTTCTTTTGTTGATCATTTTTTGGATAAATGATCCAAAATTGGATATCCTGTGTTAGGAAGTCTTAACAGAGGTGATACGACAACGAAAACGAACAAATCAAAGTAATTATAGAGTTTCCACTTTTTAGTCGCTTTTTGTTGGATGATTTTGAAGTTGTTTCGCGAGCTGTTTGGAGTCTCAAAACACCACGATCTGGTGTTAGGGTATTGAAGCTGGGTGAAATACAGAATATCTCAGTGAACATAACATAGAATCGAATCCTAGAGTCTTGGACGTGGAACTAATAGGTAGAACAAGCGGTTTTAAAAATTCAATAGCACATGGCATGCAGTATGAACTATACAGAATGTACTCATTGATGAACCACTTGGCATGTATGTCGAGAGATACATGGACACAGGTGGAGTATACGGATTTCCAAGAGGACCTTTACCCCACCACATGACTTTTCCTGGACCAAGTACACAAACTGCTCTATGTACTGCTACACGGGAAGAGCTACATGGGTTAACAGTGTGTGCTAGCACACAGCCGGAGTACACGGGTGGAACCAAGATGGAGTTGAATAGAGGGTAAGGAATTCCACACTCAATTTACCATATTTTTATATGAAATTTTATTTTGACATGGGCCGTTCTACGTAGGAAGTATACGGGGTCAAGGGACGTAGTATCTGACACCGCTACACGCTATGTACTCTCTTCTACATGGATTGATCCACTTTTCCACCGTATCATGGATATGTTTCATGAAGGGTTCATTATCGCATCCTTCCCTATAAGGATAGTTTGTATCATTTCATACTCATATGAGTATTACCACTTCAATAGGACTTTCTTGATAGAGTTATTGGAATCCCCTCTGAGAGGCCTAGAGAAGGAACATCTATTCATTATCTGTTCCCTAGGTATAGTCCTTGGTATGGACATGAAAAACATCACCAGGCGTTGATCCTATATTTATCAGGTTAATCCAAATGGAGTTTTTTTGTATCACCCTATGGCCCTGGTTGTGATACTCATGTGTGTATCATATCTCTCTTCAGATCTATCAGAGTATCTATTTTGTGATGTTCTCGAGGAACAATATATATTAGATGGACATCGTCAATGATATCAGACACATGATTGTGTTCTCACAAATGAGTGCATGTGTAATCTTCAAACTAAATCCCTTGTGTGGGTATGTAGTGGATGCGACTTTCCTATAGACTATACGTCTTGGTTTGTGTATATCTGGATGTTCCTGTTATATGTATTGTAGACATATACTATTTTGGGATGAGTGTACCTTTCCTTTGTGTATTAATTTGTATTTTCGGGATGTCCTTATGATTATATTTATTCTCAACCCAACACGAGCTTTCCCTTTATGTGTCGGGTCTTGTGTAGATGAGCAAACTTTTCATTGAGTCCAGGGAATACCATGATCAAAAAAAGATTTGTGAGTTTATGTAGGCTAAGGTGTTCCTACAGCTTTGGGAAGCAGTCCCGGTACCTAAGTTTTAGAGGTTGGAATTTGTAGCTTACAAACTCATTAAATTTTTTTGGGCTCGTATATTATTGTAGTTTATTTTACCATAATTTACATTCTAATCGCACTCTTTTGGTACTGATAGTGGTATGAAAGCATTTTTTTTCTTAGAGGGTATTACATTTCAGCATTATTGGTTTTGGAGATGTGTGCATAAATACATGTAAATATGAAATTCCTCCCATGTTAGTTATATTTCTACTCGGTTCTACTCACTAGACACTATCTTATTTTTGGTGGAATTGGGTAATCGTGACAAAAGCACCACTAATACCAGTCATGACAGAGTAGATTCATAGGAGATCAGTTTTATATCAGGACTGGGAGTTTGTGAGGGTTGTTTGTGGAAATAGTGGTAAGTGTTTCGAGTATGAAATTTAGGGTAGGGACTCTAGTGTTGGTGTGGGTATCCAAATTATCAATACACTATGACTCTGATAACCATCTTTTTAACATGGAAATTGAGAACACATGTTTCAGGAAAAATAATGGTACATGCATCATATAAGAATGGGTTGGGGTTTCCATATCCTTATTGAGACAACTCCCTAGATATAGTCATTAACTATGGTACATATTTTAATCTTACAGGATTACTCTATGACATATAATAGCTTGGATACAACATCATGATCATGAGGATGACCACCTTAGTGATGGGGCATCGTTATAGGGTCCAGGTCCACATATGTTGCCTCCAGGTGGTCCACCGACTATACCACCACTAGTTGAGCAGCATGTGGTTCCTACTGTACTAGCTAACATGGATCACTAGATTAGTGCGCTCCATGAGTTTCTGATATAGAGACACCTCATGTTCTTAGGTGATCCCAAACCATAGGTGTTTAAGGACTATCTTGAGGCAGTGACAAGAGATTTTTTTCATGTTAGGAAACCAGTAGACAATATGGTGATCCTGGAGGTGAGCCTTCTTCTGGGTTTCACAAGGCGATGGTGGAGTTTTTCCATCCAGACTGACGATGAGGTGACTCTTTCATGGACGGAGTTCAAGTTTCTCTTCAGGGAGGAGTTCTC
Source organism: Viscum album (assembly GCA_963277665.1). Taxonomy (NCBI): domain Eukaryota; kingdom Viridiplantae; phylum Streptophyta; class Magnoliopsida; order Santalales; family Viscaceae; genus Viscum; species Viscum album. Next base: position 114,329,357 of record OY728121.1, read on the forward strand.
AATGATTATTCTGAGAGATGTGTATATACACGAGAATATTTATCTATAATAGGGTAACGTAATGGTGGATGACAATTTATCAAGGTTCACCAAATATTTCAGGTACTCGATAAATATGGTCAGAGATCAGAACTTCAGGTATCATAAATTTGAGTGAGGTGTGTGAAGATATATATGAGACCATGTTATACATATTTGGATTCTGAATTAAGTTGTAGTTCTTGATCATACTTTGGTGGTCTAAATATTCTTTCCTAAGCAGATGAAGCAAAAAAATCCGCAGTAGGTGTGTAGGTACATAGTCATTAGTGTCGAGTTAATAAGGTTTCCCTATGACTTTTCCATTCCGTTATGTTTTGAAAATCACAAACCCATTTTCTAGAAGAAAATTATCATTCTCTTAGAATTATTTTATTAAGTAAAATTTTCATTCAATATGAAAATCTTAATCCATACCATGGTTTTTAATGCATTATTCAATTTCTTCTCGAAACCAAGTCTACTTTTTTTTTTATGTAAAAAATTTGGATCATTATAAAAACCTCCAAATTTATAATTCCATATGTATACATTTCATACTATTATCAAACTGTAAATTCAATTAAATTATCACTCCAAATTCTCTGAAATTCAGACTCTGAATTCATTGAGATTAAAACACAAAATTCTTTGAAATTCAGATTCTTAATTAACTTAAATTCATACTCTGAATTCAATGAAATTCAAACTACAAATTCTATGAAATTCATACTCCGAATTCTTTTGAAATCAGACTCAGAATTTCTCACAATTGAAACTCTAAATTCCTCAAAATATAGACTCTCAATTCCTCGAAATTTAGACTTTGAATTACTCAAAATTCAAACACTAAACTCTTTATAATTCAGACACTGAATCCTTTTAAAAAAAGAATCTGAATATCTATTTTTCTAAAAACCGAGTGTTCATATATTTAGAATTAATATTCTATATTTTCAAGATTCCAATTATTATTTTTTATTAAGAAACATTATTTTCCTTACATGTTATTATTTCGTAAGAGTGATAATGTTTCCCATGGTTTTCCTACCAAATATTATGTCGTTCAATTAGATTCTAACTAACTGTTGTTTAGGTGACATGTGTATAAGTCCCTCTAAGATTCAAGGAAAATTATGATCATTGATGGATGGAGCCGACCATTGATGTTTTTCTATAAATAGGAGTACATTCAAACGATATCAAAATCCATATATAGATTGATTATCCTAGAGATTACTTGTTATGAAGGGATTTCTAGAGATAAAAAGACTCTCATGACTTCTGCATTTTATAAAAATCTTGTTGAACAATGATCAACTTATTCATCTTGATTTGTGAGACTCTGGTTGTTGTTGAGTACAATCGAGGGCTTCCAGGGATAGGAAGATAGAGGTGTCGATTACCTAAATGTTCGAGGTCTTGCGGGGATATTCATACATACTCCAATATTCTTATCGAGGGATTCCATTAGTGTCAGTAGGACAAAATTTATTTAATTTAAAAATCGAGGGACCTTTATCCAAGGTTGTTGGATACCCTACTCTTTGGGTTTAAATAATTTCTACTTGTTTACTTTATTATTGTTTCATGTTGTATTTCCTATATATTTTTATTAATGAATGAAATTATAACTTTCTTATACTATCTTGTACTTTTACATACTCTAATGAATAATATTCTATATGCTTTAAGGTAGAATATTTCTCATAGAAAACTAGTCTTATGTTTCTTTTTTAGATCCATATTTCTGGACCCTAGGAAAATTTGTTTCATAGTTAATAACTAGAGTGGGTATGTGAATCTGAATTGTTTATCTTTGTCAAACATAGATTTACTTTAGGTTAATATAGAAAGTTTTTTAATCTACAATTATCTCCACCCTCTTGTAATTTAGCATCTAAATATACTATATCGTTCCTACAGTTGGTATCAGAGGAGATCTCTGGAATAATTATACTTACATAAAAGTTTTCATTCTCATTTTTTTCTTCCAAATGTTTTATTTCATAACATTTCTTTCACAAATTTTTATTAAGGATGTTTATCTTTTTTTTTTAAATTTTTTTAATTAAAGTTTGCAGAAAAGATATTTCTTATAGAATGGATGGTATAATTATTGGTTTTATAGAAAACCTGAATCCTACCAGACCACCAATTTTTTATGGAAATGACTATGATTACTGGAGATATAGAATAAATACATTTTTTGTTAACACTAGATTGAACAATTTTGTTATAATTACAGATGATTACAAAATTATAGATAAGTATGTAAGAGATTTTACCAACCATGAGAAACAAGAACATAAAATAAACGACACAGTACATAATACGTTGATATATTCAGTGACCATAAATATATATATTCAAATATCTTCTTATGAGGTTTCCAACTGTATTTGAAAAAAACAATAAGTTACACATTTTGGTACTTCTATGTTGATAGAAACTAGGAGATCTATGTTAAGAGTTGAATGTCATGGATTCTTATTTCCTTATGGAGAACTAGTTTGAAAAGTACAAAAAAGGTTTATGACCATTGTAGACAGTCTTGAATCTATGGGAGAAAAAGGTCTTGATGAAAATGTTCTTGTGGATAGGATAATTGACATCATTCCCAATGAGTGGAAATCTAAAATGAATATTATTGTTGGGAACATAAATATATATAACATTACTCTTGATGATTAATTTGGGACTATTTTTCACTATGAAATAAGAATGAAGAGAGATGATTATTTCCACAAGATGAATAATGGTAATGGACGTGTATCTTTAACTAATACCTCTAAACACATGATTCTGGAATGGGTAACTAGATCAAAATATAAGAATGATTTTTTTATTTATGATTCATGTGAAATTGATCAGCCTAAGAATTAATTATCCAATCTTTCTTGAAGGATTAAAAATATTGTGGGAAGGAACAACTTCCAGTATATATATAATAAGAAATATAAAAAGAATAATATAGATTATAAAGTAAACTATTATGGATGAAAAAAGGAAGGACATATCCGACATTATTTTCTTATGTATAAGAGAAATTACTGGAAGGAAAATCATTATGAATGAAACAACAACAAGTTCTACAAATCTAAGGCTAAGAAATTCATAAAAGAAAATGACACCTAGAGTGCCAGTGGAGGTGACTCTTCAGTTGAATCATCAGAATATGAATCCTCTAGTCAAAAGAATATTTTCCTTATAGACAAATTACCTATTGAAAATCATCGCCTTATGGATAAGGTACACAATTCTGAATTATTAACCAATATTTCTCTAAATTCTAAGGAAGAATATTATGAATGTTGATATGAATAATCCTCTTAATCATAAGATAATACTTTGCCTTCATTTGAAGATGATTCAGTATTTTCTGTGTTACTTAAAAATGAAAATTTTATGATAGAAAATAAGTTAGAGAAGTCAAATTATAGAATTTATGTTTTAACAAAATAAGTATCAGATATTTAAAAACATCTTGATCAAAAAATAGTTGATTTTAAATTTGTTTCTAAAAACCATAAAGATGTTAATTCTAGGAACGTTAATCTTTCTAAGGATCATGAAAAGGTTATTTCTAGGAAAAAAATTTAGAGGATAACTCAAGTTATAAAACTAATGATTTTGAGGATAGAATTTGGTCATAAGACAAAATATATGAAATTTTTTCCTTAAAAAACATTTATAAAATATTACCTCTAGAAGTAAATAATACAATAAAATGTACTCACAACATAGTCCTATTAGGAATAGTTCTATATTTGGTTATAATCACAGAAAACCAGTTTTTAGTAAAAATTACTTTCTTTCCCAAAGTGATCCTTTTTGCACTAAGTGTCAATATGGTGGAAATTTGGAGAATTTTTTTCTTTAAATAAAACTCAATCCTTAGGTTTTCATAAAACTTATTTTTTAAAGAAAATATGTAAACCTTTTATTTTACATTATAAAAATTCTGGATCTAGGAATAATTTGATTGAAAAACTATAACTCCTTTATTTTCATTAAAATTAAAAAAAATACCAACAACAATATATAGTACATAGATAGTAAATGTACCTTGCACATGACTGGTAAAAAAAATTATTTAAAATGCTTATGAAGATGAAAGGAGGAATATTATCTTTTATAGATAATGCTCAGGGAAAAATTGTTGGTATATGTAACATTGTTCTTCTTGGAAAATATTTGATTTGTAATGTTTTATTTATTAATGGTCATAATCACAACATCATTAGAAAAATACAATTATGTGACGATGTTTATCATGTGAATTTGAGGAATGATAATTTATTTGAACACAATTAAAAGGATGAGTTTATTATATCTTCCCCTAGGCATGACAATGTTTATACAATGAACATATAAGACCTTAAGAGCTATGATCTACCTTGGATTAGTGCAATAGATGATCAATCATGGTTATGGAATAGAATACTAGAACACTATAACATTAGGAACCTATGAAAAATCACAATGAAAAGACTTGTTAGGGGTATATTAAAGATTATGTTTAATTCCTCAAATGTTAGTTTTCTTTGTCAATATGGAAATAAACATTAGTAAATCATTAAATAAATTTGTTATGTCTCAACATCTGATGCATTACAGCTTGTGCATATGGTTCTTTTCTGTCCAACAGAAATTGGATGTATTGGAGTCAAATATTGTATATTTGATTTAGTTGATGATTATAATAGATTTACCTAGGTGTATTTACTAGAAAATATATCTGAAGATATTTATTATTTTAAAACCTTTAGTTCTCATGTTGAAATTTTAAAAAAACTTCCATAGATAACTATTCGTAGTGATCATGGAGGAAAATTTTAAAATTCATATTTTGAAGAAAAAATTATGAAAGGAATTACTGATATCTTCTCTAATATATGAACTCGTCAACAAAATTTTTCTATAAAAAGAACAAATAGAATTCATCAAGAGACAACTACAATCTTGTTGAGTAAATATTCTATTGCTAAACACTTTTGATCTGAAGTGGTTAATATTTATTTTAAAACTATAATTCAAGTTTTAATCAGACCTTTTCTTAAAAAAACACTTTTTGACTTGTGGAATAGAAGAAAACCTAGAATTTATTACTTCGTAGTATTTGGATTCAAAGTATTCATTATGAATAATAAAGATAACTTACATAAAGTGAAATCCAAATTCGATGATGGTTTTTTATTAGGCCATTCCACAACTTCAATGGCTTATAGTGTTTTTAAAAAACATACTAGTACTGCTAAAGAAACATTTCATGTTAAATTTGATTAAACTGATCACTTTTTTTAAACACCCCTGACCTACATCCTTAGATGTGTTTTAAAAAACTTATTTACATCCTTTGATATAATATTATTCCTATAAGGATAATAATCAATATATTTTTTCTGAATTATTTACCTCATAATATTTTCAGCATTATGCGGATGAACAAGCTTTACTAAACCAAAATCAGTTGTTTATTAAGAATCATCCTAGTTATTGTATCATTGGTGTTGTGAACCAATATGAATGGAATAAATGTTCTTTAAAAAATGACGTAGAATAACTACCATTCCATTCCCAATTAGAACAAAAAATAACTGATGAATCATTGGGTGATGATGATTAGTTTAAAGCCATGCATGATGAACTAAACGAATTTGAAAGGAACAAATTCTGGACCTTTGTTGAAAGACTTAAGAAAACATCATTAATTATAGTAAAATGGTTATTCAGAAATAAATCCGATTAAAATTGAATCATTGTAAGAAAAAAAATTATTAGTTGTTAAAGGATATAATCGACAATAAGGAATGGCCTATGAAGAATCCAATGCTCCAATATCTTGGCATGAATCTATTTTCATTTTACAAGGAATTACATCATTGATTAATTTCAAACATATTTAAATGGACATGAAATGTGATTTCCTTAATGGATATGTTTAGGAGGATGTTTTTGTTGAACATCCCCCGGTTTTGAAGACACAAAATATCATGAACATGTTTTCAAACTTACCAAAGCATTATATGGACATAAACATGCTCGTAGAACTTGGTATGATAGACTTACATGATTTTCATTATTTTTTTTGTTATGGGAACTATTTGTCCAACTCATTTAATAAATAAATAAATGATAAATGTTTTGATTTTTCAAATATATGTTGATGATATTATATTAAGATCAACTCAGTAATATTTAAATGATTTTTTTCTAATCTAATGTAATATGAGTTTGAAATGAGTATGATGGGTGAGATAAAATTGTTATTTTTTTTAAAATTTATAAAAAAACCAGAAAGAGCATATATATCTCAACATAAGTATATAAATTATCTTCTTAATATGTATGTATAACATAATAATAAAATTATAATCACTCCAATCGGTTCTTCAAATTCTCTTTATCATGAGTAAGCTGGGAAACCTGTAGATCAATCATCTTTTAGAGATATTATAGGAAGATTATTATACTTAACATCTAGTCGTCTAGACATAATGTTTTCAGTATACATCTGTGCAAGATATCAGTCTAATCCGATGGAATCTAATTTAAAAGTATTGAAAATAATTTTTCACGATATAATTTGAACCATGGATTTAGGAATTTTCTATTCATCTAGATATTATTCTGTTCTAAATTTTTTTTTGGATTCTTATTTTGGTGCATGTAGAGTGGATAGAAAATGTACAAATGAAAATTTTCATTTATTAAGAGATTTATTAGTTTCTTGGTCATGCATAAAGCAACACTCTGTAGTTGATTCCACTGATGATGTTGAATATGTAGTAGCTGGATGTTGTTGAGCTCATGTGTTGTGGATGGAACACACAATCACTTACAATGGAGTGAGTTTTACTAGGACATATTTTTTTTTGATAATACAAGTTCCATTTACCTTTGAAAAATCTCTTGACATAATTCTCGTTCTAAACGCATAGATATTTGGAATCACTTTCTTATGGATCTCAAACTAAAAGTAGATATTATTTTAAAATTTATCAAAATGAAATATCAAAATGCTGATATTTTTACAAAATATTTCCCCTTTGATAGATTTAAATATATTAAACAAATGATAGGAATTATAACAGTAAGGTAATATTCCATATTATCTTTTTGTTGATAAATATCTATTTACATTATGAAACAATTTTTCATAAGGGGAGTACATTTTTTTATTCTCAAAAATTTATCTTTGTTAATAATATATTTCGGAACCAAAATTTTTTCATTGTTAATATTATTTTGAAACCCAAATTTCTAAATAAAATATTTTTCTTTCCTTAAATCAATTTTACAAAATCTATGAAGATACATTTGAATACTGAAAATTCATACAATGTAATCCCGATGGTATGATTCCTTATATAAATTCTGTTAATTTAATTTTTTACTGGTTTGTATTTGCTTCTTGATTTAATAACATTCTATCAGATTCAATTTCCTTAAATCCAATTTTTCCTTAAAACCTCAAATGATAGGAACCTACCGTATCATTATTTGGAATTCATGTCAACTGTTAGATCAAATCAAGATGATTTCAACAATTGGAATGAATAGGGAATTCAAATTGTCACCTCAAAGCCAATATAATGGCCCCACTAATCTATGTGGTGTATCATTCTATCAAGACATTGTGTTCTAATGATCGACTCCTCTTCAAAATTTTCATTCATTTTTTCATGTTCCCAAAGATTCCGAATGTCACATAATGTATCATCAAAGAATCAAAGGAGATCAAATAATGAAATTAAGGATTGGGAAATCTAAAGGTAAAGGTTGGTTGAACCAAATCAATTTTTGAATTATAATTCATTGATTACGAAGAATATCAAGCTGAATGGATATGAATTTTTCTATGTTTCTAAGCTGAAGAGTCATGATCCAGTTTATCCTGACCTTCTGGGGGAGTTTTATGAAACAACGAGTTTTTAAAGAAATATTTTTTGATCTCATAGTTTACCTTATAAGTTAGGAAGATTTTATAAGGAAAAGGAAATTGAGTGCCTTGGACTCAAGGGAGTATAATCACCAAAGATCAACCATACTTCAATGAATTTTAGGATACTAGCCTTCTGGGTACAAGGTTTTCTTATTCAATGAAAATGATACATGGAATCTCTAATGAAAAATGATATCCTAATGATGATTTTTTTGGTTAAGCATAGAAAGGTAAACATGGTGAACTATATCCGTATGAAAACCAGTAATATAAATAATCTAACTCTCAAGTTGTACATTATCATGTATTTGGTAACCTTCTATAAGATCGTCATGATTTTTTTAGAATATATTAAAATTACATGAAGTTAAAAACCCAGAACATTCATTATCATGTTGTTGAGTGATGACACTCTGAGGAGGATGAATGTCAGTTTTATTACCAAATCAAGAGTGTTTTATGATTTTTCCGAGAGTGAAGTTCAAGGTTTTATCAATAATGGGGAAGTTAGAGAATATTCGAAGAAAAATTAGAATTATAGAAAGGGAAAAAAACTGGAAGCCAAGGAAAAATATACTATTTCAGAAACTCAGTCACCCCCACCAATGTTAAAAAATCAATTTTTTTTGATGAAGTGGTAGAAAAATTGAGAGAGAAGAAGAATAAGAAGAAAGATGGTGATCCTAGATTTTCTCTAGACCCTATTAAAGAAAAATATATAAAAAATTAAGATTATAAAGATCATAAAATGCATAAAAAATAGCAGATATTGAACAAGAAAATGTCAGAAGCTCAAATCGTCTAAGAGTTACTCAAGGATTCTGAGAAATCTTTAAATAGATTCAGTTACTAAAAACATTCCTTCAAGATTCAATTCTAGTAGAAACTTCATGAACGAATTTTTCAATTGTGAAACCTATTGAGGAAAAATATATAGTTCCATAAGAAGTTGAAGAATAAGATGAAGATGAAGAAGAATAAGAAATTGATGATGTGATCAAACATGTGGAAGAATACCATGAAAAGGAAATCCCTTTAGGAAAGCTATCAATCTGAACATCCCAAGTGGAGTCAACCAATATAGTTTCTCAAGGGAAAGGAGATTATGGATAGGAATAGGTTGATAAACTTACTAATTATGAGGGAAGAAACCCTGATTTTATTCATCCAGAATATTTTACGGAAGACGATGAGAAAGAATAGGTTGATGGAGATAAGATTATTCAAGTATATGATAGTGAGCATGCATCTCCAAGGGCATAAAAGGTTATATCTAGAGTTAATAAAGGAAAAAAGTTGTTGTTTAAACAACAAAATATGATGTGGTTGTAAAATCTAAACATGATTTTGGTTGTTTATCCAAGAGAAAAGACGAAGAGCTCGACAAAGTAACCACACCATTAGGAGATTCAACCTTGGAATATTTTTCTTCCTTAGGATATGATTTCATTGTTCAATCCTTGAATATGTTAGTAAACACAATTATCTTATTTCCATGTATTGATTCTAGATACTAGTTGCATCAACAGTCATTCAATCAGAAGAATGATTCGATAAGCATGATCACGGAAAAGTTTATAAAGATTGAGGCAGATTTCAAGACTTTTCATATTGTATATGATTGTCATAGGAGATCATGTATTGAAATAAAAAAATGTTCGAAGTCAATAATCTCATATATGAAGATTATAAATGATTTTCATGAATCATAAAATGATTATTTTGATAAGCCAGATGATATTATGAGGAACCTAATTTCAAATCATTCAGAAAAGTTCAATAAACGGAAAGCCACCTGGATGCAAGAGGATAAATATTTAAATTGTACGTTGAATTCATTTTCTTTAAAACTAAAATGATAAAGGGAACTTAGAGTATCATTGGAATAAATTTTCAAACATAACGAATTGGTTGTAAAGTGTCATGATGATATTTTTATGTCTCATTAAGAAAAAATAACGGCTATAGAAAAGAAGAATCAGGATCTTCACTCGTTTCTCAAGAGGATTGAGGATGATCAAAAACAGTTAAAGAAGTTAATTTCATCCTTGAGGATCCCCATGCCGAAGGAAAATATGGATGAATGATATTAATGCAACTCATATGTCTAGTTTTATCTTTTCCTTATAACAATTTTTCCTACCAAAATAGATATTTTATTATCCTACAATTTTTTTCTTGTATAAAAATAATCATTATGGTACTATTTTTGTTCCATTCTATACATTCTTTTTTAAAAATCATAAAGTGGGGGAAAAATGACCGAAAGAACAATAAGTAAAAGAAGAAAATTCAATAATAAAGGAGAATATTAAGTATGTGGGAGTTTAATTCATCTAATAGAAGATTTTCTTATGATAGAAAAATATAATTCAATAATAAATACTAGAATAAGATCATTAGGGATTTCAAAACCTAAGTGGGATTCATTTATATTCATCATGGTTCACAAATAACAGGAGATAAGTTTTTCTTTTAATGATCAAAATTCAAAATACATATTCCTATTATTATTTTTCTAATGGTTTTTTGTGCTTTCCAAAAAGGGTGATATTTTGAGGCAATAAGGTTTTCTTAAGACTTTTCCATTCTTTTATGTTTTGAAAATCACAAATACATTTTCTTAAGGAAAATTATCTTTATCTATGAAAGATTTTATTAAGGGAAATTTTCTTTCTATATGAAAATTTTTATCCTTAACATGGGTTTTAATGTATTATTCAATGCCTTCTCAAAACTAAGTCTAATTTTTTTATTAAGTCAATTATTTAGAACCTTGTAAAGAACCTCAGAGTCATACAGTTCCTTAAGCAACATAGTATTACTGTTTTCTGACTCTGAATTCATAGAAATTCAGACTCTGAATTCTCTGAAATTAGAACTCAGAGTTCTCTATGATTCAGACTCCAGAATCTATGAAATTCAAATTTCAAATTCTCTGAAACAAATACTCCATATTCTCTAAAATTCAAACTCTGAATTCTCTAAAACTCAGGCTACAAATTCACTAAAATTTAGACTCTGAATTCTCTGACATTCAAACTCCAAATTTTCTAAAATTTGTCTTCCTAATTCTTAGAAAAAATGAATCTGAATATCTATTTTTTAGAAAATTATTGTTCATATATTTAGAATCTAAATTCATTATTTTCTAGATTCCAATAATTCATTTTTTTAATGCTACTTTATTTTCCTTCCATGTTATTATTTCATTAGTATGATAATGTTTTCTAAAATTTTCCTATTCTAAATGATGTCATATAAATCGATTCTAACAAATCTTTCATTGAGTGACACATGTATAGGTCCCTCTGAGATTCAAGGAAAATTATGACTGGTGGAGGAGGGAGTGAACCATTGATGTTTTCCCTATAAATATGTTCTCATTAAAATTTACTAATTATAAATTTATCGATTGATGATCCTAGATATTACATGTTCTGATGTGATTTCTATAGAGATAAATAATCTCGTGCCTTGTGCATTTTATATACATGTTCAACCATGAAAATATTGTTCAACTTTCTTTGGGAGACTCTGTTTGTTCCTGAGTACAGTCTTGGTCATCCAGGGATAAAAAGAAAGAGGTGTCGACTAACTTAAAGTTAGAGGGTTTGAGGGGATAACAAGATAGACATTGATATTCTTATCGAGGGCTTACTTTAATATGGGTATGTCAGATATTATTGAATGTATATGTCAAGGGACCTTTATTCATGGTTCTGGATAACAAAATCTTTTGGAAAAATTATTTTATAATTTTTTAGTTGATTGTTGTTTTATGTATTATTTCCACAATATTTTGTTAAAAGAAATAATATATTATTTTCATATACTTTCTTGTACTTTTACATTTGAAAATAAGAATCTATAATTTTTAAGGTTGAATAATTCTCTAATAAAACTATTCTTTTGTTTCGTTTCTGGATCCATATTTCTAGACACTAAGGGAATTTTATTTCATAGATAATAAATAAATAGGGTATATGAATCCATCTTGTTTAACATTGTTAAACATATATTTTCTTATGTTTAAATGATATAGTATTTCAATCTAATATTCACCCCCAATTTAAATGATCATATACATATATTATTTCAATTCTACACTAAGTAGCCAGGAGAAAACATTAGACTCAGGGATCTGGATTTGGGAGATGTTTTAGGAGGTCCCTTGATAGGGGTTCTATGGTTCATGGTTCTTAGGTTACATATACTCATCCAATGGATATTTGATGCTGCAGATGTGATATAAGGGGATATCTTGAGGGAGATTGTACAAATTGCCGAGCTGCTGACAATGAGATACTGGATGGACCACCAAGGAAACAAAATTGATAGTAGCTAGTCTATAAAATAGTATGTGGATTTGGGAAAGTAGTATGGAGATCATTAAGAAGAGGAATTAATTTTGACATATTACAACCACCACCCCCATGAAGTCCACGTCATGCTTAGGGAGTTAGAGGTCAGGGGCACATACAATTGCATGTGGTTGAGACGTCGGACTCTGGTTCTCCATGGAAGATTCGAGGTATGATTTGTGTCTTCTCAACCGTACATGTTTTACTGATATAGATATGTTATATTAGTTATTTTATTCTTATATACCTTGAACTAGAAATTGTGATTCGGGTTGAACAATTGACTCGACCCTTACACTTTGAGATACCAATTGGAGGAGACACACTGATCACACACTTGGGCTGACAGTGTGACAAGAAACTTGGTGGAAGGAGATTCACATGGAAACACTTGGTGATAGATCATATGATTTTGTTATTTCGTTCATGGTAGGATTGGTTATCTTTGTTACATGCCTAGATTGAATGTTTTATGCAAACTGTATGGTGTGTCAGTAATGATGGAATTTGGTTTTCCTTTGTTGGAGAAATGGAATCCCATAAAGCACATTATGGACTCATGCATAGGAGGATACATTAGATTACTCATTACTTAGTTATCCTGACCGTTAGATCAATAAGTGTTAGGAGTTTTTAGTTCCTACTTGTGGTTGTAGAGTACGCAGTTGTCATTCCAAAAGATGTTCTAGATTTTCCTCCCTGTTAAGAGATATGATTCGGCATTAACTTATACCCTAGAATGACATCGATATCAGCACTAACATATCACATGTCTCTCACATAACTTCACAAGATGAGGGTGCAGTTGGATGAATTGTAGTGTAATGGAATCATGAGACCCAGTGTTCCACCCTCAGTAGCCCCATTTTTGTTTTCTAAAATAGAAAATAGGATCTTGATGTTTTCTATGGAATACCAACACAAAAACTAGGGGACATTGAAAAACAATTATCCACTATCTATGATAGAATTACTCTGTTATTAGTTTATTGGGGAACAATGGTATTCAAAGGTTGAACTTTGAGCAGGATATCACTTGTTGCGAGTACGGTAAAATGATATACCAAATATAAACATTAGATGTTTTTATGGCCACAAGGTGTACTTGGTGATTCCCTTTAGTGTAAAAAATTCCCCAACACTGTTCGTGGCCCTCATTAATTGGATATTTTTTCCTTACAAAGAACCATTCGTTGTATTCTTCATCAATGATATCCTTGTGTACTCGGTGTTCGAGGAGGAGCATACAAGACACCTAAGGATGGTTCTAGATATACTTCGAGGGAATCAGTATTATTGGAAACCCTTGAACTTCTAACTCTAGGATATGGCGGTCCATTCTCTATGACATGTTATCTCAGCTGAGGGAGTGGTAGTGGACCTGGCCAAGGTAAAGGCAGTGTTGGAAATGGATCCACCAAGGAGCGTGACATAGGTGTGGAGATTCCTTGGGCGATCATTCTATTTCAACATATTCATAGCTGATTTCTTTAGAATATCATAAGATATGAATACATTGAATATAAAGTGGCATGAATTCTTGTGGAATGAGATGTATCAGTAGAATTTCTAGCTGTTGAGGAAAATTAGGATGAGCGCTCTAATCTTGAGATTGTCAAAGGAGAATATCGAGTAAATAGTGTTAATTGATGCATCTGTGACTGGACATGATTGTGTCCTAATGTAATGGAATGTGGTGATTACCTATGGATCATTCTAGTTGATGCAATGTTACAATAACTACCTGACCCATGATCCTGATTTGGTCACAGTTTTCTTCACATTGAATATGTGTTGACACTACTTGTTGGGAAGGTAGTTTATCGTCTACTCCAATCATAGTTGTCTCAAGTATATACATTCTCATATGGATTTCAACATGATACACAGGTGATGGCTATAGTTCCTATGGGAAAATGACTTTGAGATTATCTATAATCTTGGGAAAGGGAATTTGGTGGAAGATACTCTCAACATAATATATATTTCAAAATTTTTGAACAAAGAATTAGAGAATTCGGAATCATTATATATATCATTTGAGGATAGAGATGGAGAATCATACCTACATTATATGGTTTTCACCCCTCTACTCTTACGATTATTCTTGGAGGAACAACATTGGGATACATACTGTGAGACCCTATGTGGTCAGATGTCTTCTTTATATGCGCCTGATGGATATTCACAATGTGGGGGAAGGTCGTCCATTTCGAAGGACACATTTTTGTTCCAGTGAAATTGTGGGAGTAGGTTATATGAGAGTCTCATACATCCCCTTTAGTGGTATATCCTAGTGTGGAAAAGATGTACTAGGTCCTCTGACATCAGTTTTGGTGGGTAGGGATGATAAAGGCAGTGTAAATGTTTGTTTCTCGATGCCCTACATACTAGTAGGTGAATTCTTCACCCCATGTTTTTAATAGCTTTTTCTAAACCCCTTATTGTGATGGAATAGACGTGGGATTGTAAAAAATAACTTCATGACCTGTTTACCACATATTGCTCTGGGACATGATGCCATATGAGTGATCATTGACCGACACACCAAGTCATCCATCTTCTTAGCTATCTGAGAGAAGAGTGTATTGGAGAACATGGGATGCCTCTACGCGCTGGAGATAGTTAAAATCCATGTATTCCCAATTATGATAGTTTATTTCCATGATGCTATTTTTATATCCTGGTAGTGTAAGGGATAGGAGGAGGTGTTTCGGACTTAGTAACACTTGATCGTGGAATTTCACCCCTAGAAAGATAGCTGGACATAATGTACCATTAAAGTCCTAGAGGACATTAAACTAGATATCATGATGGACTTCAGCCATATTTTGAAAGATCACATACCTCTAGTGTTTTTTGTGTACATAAACAACTGACATTACTCAATTGGTATGGAACCATTCAAGGCTCTATACAGGAGACCCTTACGGTAACCCCTTTGCTAGACTGACTTAGAAGAGTTAGCAATCACGGGCCCAGACATAGTTTGATACTACCAAGAAGGTGGAGATCAACCTATAACATATAAATATTGCACATAGACATCAGAAATCATATTATGATAGGTTGTAAAGGCATTGGTAGTTTTAGGAAGGAGATCATGTGTTCCTTTTAGTTTTACCTTAACAAGAACGGTAGATATTTGGTTGGGGAGATAAGTTTTATCTAAGGTTTATTGTTCCTTTTCAGATACGGTGTCAGGTTGGAGAGGTGGTGTACCTCTTGGCCATACCCCCATAGATGGATAATGTACACAATGTCCTCCACATGTCATAGTTGAGGAGGTACATTCATAATCCATCGTACATTATTGACTAGGGTGATCTGGACATTGATAATGGAGTGAATGTTTATGAGTACCCAGTGGAAATCATGGATCCGAATGAGTGGATCCTATGTGGTCAATTGAATCCATTTGTGCATGTCTAGTTGTAGCATGTGAATCTCTAGGACATCACATCAGAGAGGGAGGCTCATATTCGTGCACAATACCCACACCCTTTTGTATATACTTTGTTTTTGGCATTTTGCTGACGTAAAGCCCCAATGTGGAGAGAATGTAATGTCCTATATTTTTCTCTGTGTTATTTTAAAATATTATATGGAGTTAGTTCAATACTATGTGATGAAAAGGTATGTGAAATCGAGGCTCTAGGTTCTTGGAATAAATGTTTTAAATATTTTTAAATATTAAACAAGACTCTCAAGAAGGTTTCATGAAAATGGGGGAAGCTTCTAAATGGGTTCCTAGATCATGAATACAAGGGCACCATTGTATTTAGAGTAGTGACATTACCCTAGGTGAGTCCTAACATCTTCCATCATGGGTCAATTGTGAAAACAATTTTTCCATGTTTTTTATGAAAAAAAGTAATTGAAAATTTATATTTTTTTTTCCAATTTCATCAATAAACAAATGTATAGATTTAAATAATCCTATAGGTAGGGAGCCATGGTTATTCTCATGACCCTAGAATTCAGGGGGTTTTTCTAGAGTGAAACATGGGAGAAAACTATCATCGATGAATATGGATGAAATGTTTGATAGGAGATTGAAGGATGTCATTCATGACAATTCTCACCAAGGATAGTGACAGAATTATAGATATTCATTAGTTTCTGATCCAAAACCAAAGGTATGGTGTGTTATTTGGATTTATTTTCCCCATTCATAGATTAAATGATGAAATAGAACTGACAATCAAACAGTTTGATATGTGGTTTGATCATTCTTGCAGGATGGGTTTTAATTGTGGAATTTTTCAGGGTTGATTACGTGTTAATTTATTTTGATTATTGATTGATCATATAGGAATGGATCAAAACATAATGATCAATGGTTGAGGTTAATTCCTAGTGTTTTCCCTGTGTGAATATTTTCATCCACTCTTTTATATACGTGTTCTTCATTCATTATGTGTTTTGAAAGGATGATTGTTGCGCCCTCTTTTTGTAGCAAAAAAATATAAATTAACGGTCATGTGTAATTACGCTAGGAATATGTGATATGGTGATGAGGACAGTTGAATCATAGCTATTCTAGAGTTACCACTTTTTGGACAGTTTTCACCCTATAATTTTAGACTTGTTTTCCAAGACGATTGAGGTCCTGAAACACCTTGATTTATTGTTAGGGTGTTGAGACAATCATAAATTATGAGATTATGGTTAAAAGACCATCATATCCCATAGAATTGTTTGAGTCACATGGATAAAGAACATGTTGTTTTGGATTTCATAGATCATATAATGTATCGTGTGGGCTACACAACAGGTGTTCATCGATGATCCACTCGGCATGTATCTCAGAAGACACACAGACACGTGGTGGATTATAGGGGTTGAATACATGTTGTTTACCCCACTTCACGAATTGGATTTCACCATGTAAATAGACAACCCCTTGCACTGGAACTCTGGTAGATCTACAGTAGTTGACACTGTATACTGGCACGTAGGCAGTGTAAATCAGTGGAACCTGAATGGAAGGGCGCGACATATAAGTATTTCTACACATAGTGTAATATCTTTTTACATGCCATGTATATTTGACCCTGGACATTATAAAAAGGCACTAACTAGGGTCCAGGAAAATGGTGTGTGACCCTACTACATTTTGTGTATTCTCTTTAACATGGCTTAGACACTTTTCAACCATATCTTGAAATTGTTTTATAAAGGTTTCAATCTTGTATCATTCCACTAATTATTAGTTGGTATCTGTTCATAATGATAGAATGATCCATTCAGTAGGTAATTCTAGAGAGATTTTTTGGAGTCCCCTCCGAGAGGCCCAATGTAGGATCCTCTATTCATCCTTTATGCCCTCGGTAGAGTCCTTGGTATTGAAATGACCAACTTCAATGGGCATCGATCCTCTACATATTATGTTAATCTGGATAGAGTTGGTGGTATCGGCCCATAGAACTAGCAGTGATCCTCATTTGTGTAACATATCTCTCTCTAGATCTATAAACATATCTCTCTCATGACGGTTCCCAATGAACATTAATTATTTGATGGATTTCATCTGTGCTATCAGTCTCAGGAGTGTGTTCTCCCATATGAGTGTTTGTGGAATCTTTAGACTAAATCCCTAGCGTGGGTATGTGGTGGTTGTGACCTACCTATAGACTATGCTTCTTGGATTTATTTTATCTATACATTTTTATGTTTATTGTAGAAATATTATATGTAGATATAACTATATCATTAATTTGTTAATTAATTTGTGGTTCGAGGTTTTTTATTGAGTAATGTTATACTGAACCCTGCACGGGTTATTCCTATATTATTGTGTCTTGTGCATGTGTTTAGCCATATGATGAAGTCTTAGGAGGACTAGTAACAGACAATTATTTGTGTGTTCAAGCAGGCTGAGGTGTTCCAACAGCTTTGAGCAATAGTCCCAGTACACATTTTGTTTACAGGATGGAATTTGTAGTGTACATACTCTTTCTTTTTTTGGGGGATTGTATCCTATCCCAGTTTACATTACTTCTCTTCACATTATAATCGTACTATGTTATATAATATAGTGGTATTCATGGATTGGTTTCTTAATTTTTTATACATTTTAATCATTTTTGGGTTCAGAGATTTGTGCATGTGTACCGGTACATAGGAAATGCCTCCAACTATAGGGATATGCCTACTCAATGATTATTACCAGCCCCTGACCTAATGGAGTATGTCTTAGGGAGTCCCAAAACAGGGCCCACTATGATGGGTTGTGATAGAAACAGATTTGTGAAATAAATAAAATAGAAATTCAACCTTTACATTTCAACAAATAAAAAGGAATATTAAAAAATAACTCCAATGATGTTAGTAAATAATAATGTGAAGGTTTTTAATTATAATAAAATATGTTTCTACTATGTTAAGAAATAATATATTGTAATGAAAAAGACCCTAGTTACTCCTAGATGATGTTTAATTTATTAATGTGGAACTACATAAATATAATCACATCCAAAAAGGCTAAATAGTTTAATCATCTTATAAAAATAGTTGAATACATTAATCTTACATTACATTTGAAATCATATAATAACAAAATATGTGAACTTAATAATCTTCATCCTTGAAATCGTAAAAATATTCCTTCTTTATATTTTGGGGAATGGAAACAAAATAAGGTTGAGATCAGTTACTCAACTTGGATTATAAAAAGTGGAAGCCATCATGTATAATTAATACACAATCAATATGGGTAGGTAAAAAATAGAAAATATATTACATTTGAATAGTATCATGATAATAACGAAGAATATGAAAGGAGTAATCCAATGTTAAATGATTATATATAAATTATCACATTAGAATAAAAGATGTACTAGGATATTATTAAAAATAATCTCATGGACATCAAAAACTGATTTCATAATTATTAAATTCATTATACCTAACATCTGAAATTATTTTCAATTGCATTGTCCAATACAGTTTAACTATGGGTCCGTATACACAAAAAAATCATTTAATATGTTGAACCAACTCGATTATATCAATATACAAAAAGATTCATTAAGGTTATATATAATTATAATCCCCTCCCATAACATAATAAGACTAATAAAATTATCATATTAATAAAAAAAATAACATAATCAATATAAAAACAATTAGCTATATTTTGAGAACTAGCATATGAAAATTTAATAATTTCCCCAATATAAACCACCCCAAAAATATACTGGATGATATCTTTGGACAATATCCATAGTAATTTATTATGTGAAATAACATATTTTTTTTTCATAGATGATAATATTTTAAAAATAACCATGACAAAGATTCAAAGGAAATACAAATTTTCACATTGAAATCACTATTTAAAATCTAAAAATTTCTAATATATTATGAAAAACTTATTGTTGAACTAAAATATATACATTTAATGCAATATAAATAAAATTTATTTATCATGCTAGTGGGAAATTTTGTGCATGTTTTAAATTTAATAAAATTATTCCTGTCACACTTTTACGAGAAAAGTAAAAAATGCCTCGTTCACAAGATGACATGAAGATTCTTTTTAAAACATTTTTTAAAAATTAAAACATGTGTTTGAATTTATTGAATAAACCATTGTAGAATAATAAAAATATTATTTAATACATATTAGTGTAAATATAGAAATTTTTAAAAAAGTATTCCCAACCGAGTAGGAATGAGAAGTGGGGTTTCCATAAAAAAGGAATTTGATATCATGATTTCGTAAAGAGAGTAAAATTAAATTAATAACATAATTTGAATATATGAAATGTTTAAAATAAAAAATATTATCTTTATGAAATTAATATATCATAATTCCCCCATTGAAGAATGTGGCATAAAAATCTAAAATATTGATGTTCTTATGAAATAAACTCTTATCCCTTGTATAAATTCAACCCTTTATATTAATGAATCATGTTAAATAAAAAAATAGTTAAAATTATATTTTTGAACCACAATAATACTTAGCTTACAACAAATTATTTATCGATAACATTTTATCAGCAACTATTATAATTTCTTATTAAAATAATTGTTTCTAGAGATAACTACTTAAACAATTTTCATATATGTTTTTGGTTGGTAGTTT
The DNA here is from genome assembly GCA_963277665.1 of Viscum album. Taxonomy (NCBI): domain Eukaryota; kingdom Viridiplantae; phylum Streptophyta; class Magnoliopsida; order Santalales; family Viscaceae; genus Viscum; species Viscum album. The sequence continues at coordinate 114,349,782 of OY728121.1, forward strand.
TTTTCATTAAAATTTTATCTTGGATGAATCATCTATAGAATATAATATATACTCATTAATTAAAACCTTATAAAAATTTATGTGATGAATAAATAAAAATAGATCACATCACATCATGGAGATGGTAATATACACATACGTTTGAGCGAAGCTATCTTTTTCCAAAGGAATTGAAGGATAAATGGTTTATACAATATGATAATTCCATAAAAAAGATGACATAAATATCATATATTATAATTATGAAAATCTTAATAACCTTTCATGTAATTTGGTGATGAATTAAAAATTACACCTCTACGTGTATATGATAAGTTGTACATATTCATGAACTATTTTCTTCTTTTTCATATGATGGAAAAGAGATCAAAATGGATGTTAAAGAATTATAACAGAAAATTATTGTATTTATGATAATTTATTTATTATTTATTAATGGTAATAAATTATTTAGAGAAATTTTATGAAGATTGAAATTTGAAAAAAGTTGGTAAAGATGATTGCCTCTTCTTCAAAAGATATCATTTATGTATTATCTCAAGGGAAATAGGGTTGGTCTTTTAGGAAGATAATTTCCTCAAAAAATATAGACAAGGATATTTCAAAGAGTGGGATTTGGGGGTGGTGAATATAATTGGATCTAAGTGGTGTATATATGAGAGGATAGGTGGTACCTTTTATATGGAATGAATGGAAAGTCATGGAATTTATATAGATATTATAATATAATATAGTCATTTTTATGTGAAACTAGAAAATAGGGAAATAATTTCAATTAGAAGATATGATATGATTTAAATCTCATAAAAAATACAATTTTTATATGATTATTTTGTATTTTAAACCTTATCATTCTTTCACACCATAGATATTTTTTTTAACATTTAACATGGTAACACATTTTTCACTCTTAAAGGGATTTAATTTAAAATAAAATATTATAATGGAAAATAAATGTCAGTGTAATGGAATTTTGATACATTTAGTATCAACCACTTCCTATTTCATGTTTTTATTATTTTTGAATAATTTATTAAAATCTTATTTTTAGAAAATATCAAAAACATTTGTTTGTACACTACTCATTTAATTTGACATTAAATAAAACATTAAAAATTATAAATTAAAATATAATATTTTCAAAAAACTATAATATATTATATTTTTTTATAAAACTATTATCAAATATTAATTATTAACTAATTTTACTTTAATTTTTTTTGAAATCGTTTATTTTATTTTCCTATTAATTGAATAAATATTGTGTTATTGTTTCATAGTCAATTTGGTCAATTATTCAGTCAAAAAAATATATAAATAAAAATATATAATAAATAAAATATATTTATCTATAAAATAAAAATTAATAATTGACCATAACCACTTTTTGAATTTAGGATATGATATTAGAGACATTGAAGTCTAGAGTATGACATTGTTGGCTATATCTTTACGTAAATTTATATGATGTTTATAATATAATATATATGACACTAAGTATATATTAATTCATAAAATGGATATATATGTATAATATAAACCCATAAAATATGATAAGAATTTTTTTTGGGTAAATTCTAATGGCTAACCCTAATTTTTAATCCCAATTTTTCATGTTTTCCCCATACATAGGTGATAAGAATTTACTATGTTTTTATTCAAGTTGATAAAAAATAAAAGCGCCCAATTTATAACAAAATTGACCTATTTATTACAAATATAGAATACATTTTTCATTATTCATTTTCTATATGTGGTAGAAATTCATTTAAAAATTAATACACAATGAAATTGAAAAACTTTTTGATGAAAACTGCCTTTTTATATTCAAAAAGGTTTTTATAAGAAATTAAATGATCAAATTTATTAAATTTAAAAAAATTATTGTTAATAATATTTTATAACTAATTTCATATATATTATATTTTTAATTCCAAAGCATCTTTTCAAAAATATCAAACAAAAATAAAAAATTCAATAAAAAATTTAATTTTTCCCTATTCATTAGAAAATCAATCATTTAAAAAAAATTATTTCTAAGGTAATATAGAAATTTTTATTGAGAAATTTATATTTTTTATATAGAATAAATTTTCAAAAAAATTTATAAAGTAATTATTATATTTTCTAAAAAAAATAATAACATATTTTGAGGGAAATATATTTTAATGTTTAAAGTGTGTTTACTACAAATTGATTAATTAATTCAAAACAATTAATAAATACAATTTATTAAGTAATAAACTTATATATATATTATATTTAGTCATTTATATTATCATTGATTCAATAACTATATAATAAAGATTATATTTAAAGAACAACATTTCAAAGATCATTTACGCTTTGTGTTGGCAGTTGTACATGCAATTCAACATAATGTTCTTTTAAAATCTCATCATGTAACATTGTTCCCATATTGAATAAATAATATATAAAAAATTTATATTTTTTGTTGGTAATGAATGTCTTGATAGTTGAAAATACCATTATTTGAAACTCACTGGCTTAAAATGGTATATAAAACATCCTATTAGAAGAGGGAGAGGGAAATAAAATGGCCATCTAAAGTAATGAAGGTAAAAGTTTAACATTTTTATTTTAAGAAATATGTCTTAAGAATGTTAATATAAATAACTATCATGATATAGAACATGATAAATTCCAAATTTCATCCTTTATTTGGGTTTTGATGAATTTACACATCATTTTTTCTTCCAAGAAATGAATATATAATATGAATTTTATTAGACATGAAGAACAAAAAAAATAAATTTTAATGGATGAAAATGTATATATATAAATTTCTAAATAATTTTCATAACTAAAATTGGTATAATAAGTAATCAAATATAATTCATTAATCTCTAAAAATGAAATAGTAACACCAAATGTTCTACTAAAATGATATCATCAGAATTTATCCATAAAACCTTTCCAAAATTCATCTGACCAAATTAAAAATCAATTTTTTAAAGTATTTTTTCTAAATTTCAAAAATCAAATTAACATTAACAAAAAAACAATATAAAGTATCCCTTAATGTCACATACCAAATATTTATAATACATTTATCACCATAAAACTTCAATAAAACTTTAATTGCTTCAAAAAATTAAGTAATTATTTATTCCTTAAATAAATAACATGATATCTAATACATTCCATGAATTTGAATATGTAATGAAATTTATAAAGGATAAAATCAATTCACTAATCATTACTAATGAATACAATATTAAACTATTTACTTTCTTCAATATCAATTATATTATTTTCTCTTATAAAAATTGTTATCTCCACATTAGTCACGTATTAGGGGTTATATAGCTCTCAATAATGTATTTTCCACAAATTACCATTATATTAATTTTCAATGTTTTTAGTACAACGAAATATATTCTTTCAAATCATTTTGAAAAAATCTGTGGAACAATCCTTATATTATTCATGAATCTTAAAAAATTATCATTTATATAAAATTTATATAAAATAATTACCAAATATCAATACATAGAAAATTTAAAACATCTAATTAAATAATTAACACAACATAGACACTTATATATTCTTTGAGTTAACAATTTAATTAATGAATTGGTAAATATAATTCTCATAATCCCTATACATAATGAATTAAATTCATCTCCATTCAATTACATCATGTCATTTCTTCCCTCACAAAAAATATTTTCCCGTTCCTTTGGAAAGATTCTCTTGGTTCATATTTCTAATTTTTTTATATGATGTAAATTGTGGATTCACACCTACCTGGTTTAGAATACCCAATATCTTAGAGAAATCATTCCTTATCACTTTTTTTGAATTAAGAGATTTGTTGAAGGTGATTTTTTTTCAATCATATATCATGATAATTTATTTGGAAATACCAAAACATCATTCACACCCATCATTAACCCATTTGGTTTCTCATAATAACAACTATTTCCATTACATATAAAATTGAAATGGTTACTTTTGGTTGAATCCATTGATTGAAACTAAAAAACACTGTATGATTAAAAATAATCACATTATGAAACCACATACCGATGGATATCACTTTTTGGATGTCTATATTATGACTACTGTTTTTTAATCAAAGAGACCTTAGGTAAACTATATTCATTTAATTTATTTCATCTATTAAAATCCATAAATATTATTTTTATAAAAAATGGGAATTATGCTAGTAATATCCACAAAGTGTCATAAAATGTCCTTAGTAAGGGCACAATCACATCGTACCAGAATGATATATAAGTTATACCTAACCAATTCTTTTTGAGTAATTAACCATAGATTCATGTTTTCCAAAATCATATCAACTTATAATATCTATATGTTAATTTATTTATAGGAAAACCACATATTATATACATTACCAAAATGATTGGATGTTATCATCTACATAGACTTATCCTACAAGTCATTTGTAATGTTATGTTTCCTAATAAATGTTTTCAACAATCTAATTCCCAATATTTCTATTTAAATTACAATGATTGAAACTGTAATGGTCTAGAAACATATATCCTTGAGTTAGTTGTAACATTATTTCATTATAACTAGATATAAGTAATCACATCTTGAAGGACCAAAAAATTTAGAAGGCTTGCTGAACTAGGTAAGCACATGAATCTCATGTTACATTAGAAAATTTGATATAGAAAAATTATTGAAAGTAAATATTCCACATCCTTGAACCCAAACAATGAATCCTTATTAATATATGGGGTTATGAAAATAGAATAATTGGGATCTAAAATTATTAGTAAGAGTTTTTTATATTATAAAATATCTTCATTAAATAAGGATTAATCAATATAGAAGGGTAAATAACTAAAAACATATTCAATTTAATCCACAACTAGATCACAATAAATAATAAAATTATAGAAAATTAAGACCAAATGATTCCATATAAATAATCACATGGGATAAATCTTTCCCTTTTAAATTATTCAAAATAATAACATGGTCATCAATAACTGATTTTATAATGACAATATGCATAATGTTGGATATCTGAAACTCACAATCAAGGCCTTGTTCCTAGACAGTTTAAACAATCGGTACGTATACACCAAAAACATATTTAATAAGGATATCCAACTAGTTGGTCTCATTATACCTATCTATTCATTGAGGGAATATGTATTTCTATACCCCACCCATTATGAAATAATTCTAATGCATTTAGAAAATTGTAAAATAATGAAACATAATAAATATGACTTAACAATAAAAAACTATCCCTATTGGAAGAACATTAAAATGAAATGCCTATACTACCCATTATAAAGATAAAAATAAACTTCCATAAAAATATGGTGGATGATATCTTTTGATTATATATTTATTAAATCAAAAGATTAAGTTTAGTATGTTGTTATCGATAAAAAATACATTAAAATAATCTCTGGAATATTCCTTGATGTAAATTCCCATTTTCACATAGAAATGTGTTACAATATTATATATAGAGTAATATTGGGAAATAAACTGACAAGGGAAGACATTTTAGACAATATATTATCCACACTGATTTATTTTTATTTTTTTTATTTAAAAAAAATACTTATTAGTTCATTAAATATGTTTTTGGTCAATTTTTCACTATTAATTTTAATTGACATTATATACAATAAGAAAAAATTCATATTCAAATATAATACTTCAAAAAACCCCAACTATGTCATAGTTATATATAATATTCATAGAAAAAATATTTCATTCAAATTTTGATACCTTTTTTATTTTTAAAATCATTTATTTTCTCTTTCTATTAATTTAATAAATAATTTTTCAGGAATTCATAAGAATTTAGGTTAATTATTTATTCACTAAAAAGTAAAAATATATTAATATGATAATAAAAATTAATTTATATTTAAAATAATCATTTATAACTAACCATAACCTCTTTTAACACTAATGATAATATATTAAATATATTAAATCTATGAATGTGACATTTCTATCATTACCATTAATTAAACATATATAATAGTTATAATGAAATAAATACAGCCCCGTGTGGTTATATATTCATGAAATATATATAAATGGGTGAACATAACACTTATAGTATAATATAAGGCAATATTAGTGTCACACACTGACTTTTTAATTAATTTATTATTATCATTATTTCTTGGTTCCGGGTCCTCATGTCAAGGTCCGAGATGGGTCCCAAACTATTTTTTTTGGCATTTAATGACTTTACTGAGTTTCAAACCCATGCGCGGTCACCGCATGGTGGGCGTTGGCCGTGCGGTAAGCCCGAGAGTCGTGCAAACACCTAACGATTAAAATAAAAAAAGATTTATTTAAAAAAACTGAGTTAAATGTTTAAAATTTATTAATAATAATAATATTATGTAATTAATAATAATATTTTTAGTGTGGTGTTATTATCATTGTTTTTTGTATTTCTATTATTATTACTTTTTTTAGTTATTATAACTTTTAATGTTATTATCTTTAATAATGTTTTTTATTATATCTTTTTTTATTATTATTATAATTATAATTATTAAATGAAAAAAATAAAATAAAAATCCAACCTAATCCTGCTTCCCCCATTCCACATTGGAGATCCACCCCCTCCCCTCATTTCAATTTTGTGTCGGCGCACCAAGCCTCCCAACGGCCTCCTCTCGCTCCAACGTGCCTCCGGCTGGACACCTCGCCCAATCGTGCCTCCGGCCAGCCTCATTGCCTCACCTCGTTGTGGATCCTAGATTCCACTTCCCTCAACAACTAGTCGCGCCACTCCGGCCCTTCGCACTACGGCCCTCACCACCCAGACGCCCCTCAACTCTAGCCTGACTCCCCTCCTCCTGGCCAGCCATCTCCGACCGACCTCACCCCAACTGCTCCGGCAACAGCCACGACCCCTGCCTCCACCACCTTTATGATGTGCAGTCAACCAGGCCACCATCATGCTCTAGCCAGTGGCATCTCCAGACATTCATTATCCAATAAGGCCGACTCCACCTTGCACCAGCCTCGCCGCACCCGAATACCCTCCCTCCGATATGTTCATCATCAATTTTGAGGGTTTTCCCCCATCTTGGCCTAATCATAATAGATGAGTTATTATTCATGGGTTTTTCTCGTTTTCTAGGTTGTGCGATTGGTCCATGAAATTTCACTCTCCCTTTTGTTAAAGTTCTGTTGTGTCCACACTTTTTTGAGGTAGGAAATTCCCAAATTCTTTCTTTCCTTCACAACCCACAACACTTCTATGTATTAGATAATTTTTTTTCAAAAATAATCTGCATCTTAATAAGGGATAAATTATTGCAGTGTTTTTTGTTGGTCAGTATTTGGAAAAATAGTATTGGAATGTGTCTATTATTATGTGTAGGTGATTTCGTATATAATAATGTTATTTGATGAGCTATTCTACTTTTTTATCTGCTTTGTTTTGTTTAGCTTGTTTATCATGTTCTGCAATTAGAATGATTGATTTTTTGGTTTATCTGGATGAGTATGTTTTATCATTTTAATTCATGAATTAACTCATATTACTGTTGAATAATTTATATTATAGTGTGTTGTTTAATTACGAAAATTGTTTCCTTAATTGTGAAAAAGTACATTTGGTATTGCATGTGGTGTTGATTAATTTTTGAAAGATGTGAGGGTAGTTTTCAAAGGTTTTGGTCATTCAACGAATTTTAAAATGACATTCTTGTTAAGTGAGTGAAATTTCGGTGCAAGTAATGATTGATCTTTTTTTTAAATGTTATACTAAATTAATAAATGAATTGTTAAAGGATGTTTGGATTTAAAGTAATGGGTGAAAAATGTTTCGGTGTGTGTGGTTGGGTTTGTTGAAAGGAGGTGGTAATTTTGTGAATATGATTCTTTCTTTCTAAATGGAATTGGGATCTTTGTGTGGTTTCTAAAATGTCTTGAAATTATGTTTTTGAGTATATGAGAGTTTGACATTGGAAAAGAAAAAATTGGTTTTTTGTGATATTTTGGGTAATGATTTTGGATATGTAAAGTCAATGGTCTATTTGGCAACACTGGTGTGTTAAAAAAAGTATTTTAATTGTTTATGTAATGTGGTTACCCATTTGGTATCTCTAACTCAAATGATGATATATGTATGCACTTAAAAAAAGAATTGTGCTTTTTTCATTTAGAGTTCGAAATGTTTTAATAAATATACATCAGAGACTTGGACTTAAATGCATGTTTGGAACTTTCAGCTTTAGTGTAATATTTGTGTTGTTTCTTTGAAATGGAGACATTTTGATTACTCTATGTCCATATAAAAACAAGAGTATTTTGAAAAAAAAGGACTCAAATGGTTATAATGTTTTTCATGGCATGACGGCCCGGTTGGCACATTGTTAATGTGAGATGACAGAATGTGTATATGAGGCGTAGCTGTCTAGGGTATCCCTTTATGGGTGAACGCACAGGAATCGTCCGTGTTTGGGGAAGGAAAGTGCGGTGAGATGAGTCATGCGTACAAGGTCCTTCCTACATACATGATATTATTGCAACCACCATGGGTTCCTAGGTGTCTTTTAGATTATCGAGTGATGGTTTCTGACTAACCCCAATTAGATAGATTGGCACCCCATAGATTTGTTGTTAGGCTAGGAAGGATTGGAAACTAGATTGGTCAGTTAGGGAGGCCAGTTGGTTATAGACTTATGAGATTCAACATACGCTGGTAGGTGGTTCCGAAATCGAGAACATCCAGAGGGTCTTCTAGGGATGTTTAGGATCACCCATGGTTATTAGACTATTTACATTGCTTGTTTACTTTCTGTTGCACTATTTCATTTTTATTTTGCACAGTTTATTTGTTTTACTTTATCCCAACACTGGCTTATTCAATTTGGTGTCTTATTTATAAAATGAAAAAAATTATTTTCGAAACGGTATGTATCATGGTTTTTTTAATTGGAAAACACGTTGTTTATTTTAAAATGTGAAAACCATAATTTTATATTTTTATTTCAAAATTGTGTCATTGGATTGTTTATGAAATATAATTCTTTGATTCCATTGTTATATTTGGCATCCCCACTGATCATCTCTGTGCTCAAACCTATCATATTATTTCATTTGTAGGTTAAGTTCTTATTCTGGATCCTAGTTTAGCTGCTCAGTGTTGGAGCAGGATTGAGTCTGAGATGGGTGGTGACCTAGAAGGTCACATAGAGGAATGTTCGATTTTATTTTCTTTTTTGCTACTAAAGTTCAGTTCTATTGTTTTTTTCATTCTTGTTTGTTCATTTTTATGGTCCAAATCATTCCCAACTATTAAATTTTGGTGCTCGACACTATTTTCTAGCCTGTGTGGATCAGGAACGCCCTTCGGGCCACGTCATGGGCTGGATCGAGTTTCCGGTTCAGGGTTGACCCAGGTTGGTTTGTGACAAAATAGTATCAGAGTAGCCCTTGTTATTGGGGGTGTCCGGTCGATGAATATTAGGACTGTCAAGACTAGAGAGGTAGATACAGGAAGGAATTCATGAACCCTGGCCCATTCTGAACCTCGAGTTTCCAGGGGTAGGCTGGGATTTGAGTCTTCTGATTTTGTTTTGGGATTAAGGAATAAAAATGGGGGTGGATCAGTGTCGTCTCGTGACCTCACTTGAATTAGTGACCCACGTGGAGTCTGATTGCGCATTTGAGCTTCTCTTAGTCATTTACACTGGCTTGGGGCTAGGCTCACTACCATGTCTCCAAGTTAAGAATAACTACTAGTTCCTCATCCCAATGGTTTTTTGTATGTTGGGTTTTGTTTTTATTTTGATTTATGTTAGAGTGTATTTTTATATTCAAAAGGGGAAACGATTTTGGAAATTGAATTTGGTTTGAAAAGTGGGTCTGGTATTTTTAAAATGGCCTTGAAAGAAGGATGTTTTGAAATCTAAAATAAAAAGGTGGTTTGGAAAAAGGAATTTTCGTTTGTTTTTTCTTTTGTTTGTTATTTTTTAGCTGGTTGTTTTTGGATGATTGCGATTTCAATGATATTGCTTCAGCTTGATATTGGTTTTGGTTCTTGAGTTTGATATGTTGTTCAGAAAATACTGCCTAGAATGGTCCCCAAGGTTTCTGAATAGTCATGCGCATTTTCTGGTCCTTTACGGACATTGCCTATCCATCACAGTGTATGGGATCCATTAGAAGAAGCAGAATGGTTTGAAGGGGTCGATCATGTCTTCATGGTTTTGGGAACTCCAGAATCTGTTAGAGTGCGTGCTATTTTGGGTCTGTTTGAAGGATTGTCTCTGGACGAGTGGAAGTTGGTTGCCCCACCATCAATGTGAGTTGGGATGTCATGGGATGTGTTTAAATTCACCTTCGTTCAATGTTTTATACCTGAAGAGGTAGAGATAAAGAAAAAGGAAGGTCTCATGCGTATTGAACAAGGCCAACAGATGCTGAAGGAATATGTCGACCATTCCAAGGAGTTTGTGTCCTTTTCTCTAGAAGTAGTGTCACATGAATTGATAAAGACTTCCCCATTCACCAGAGGTCTTCATACAAAGATCATATATAGTGTCCTCCCTTCCAGGGTCCATCATTTTGAGAAGTTGGTGGATGGGGAGTTTTTAGCTGAGTTGGTCTCCAGAGCACAGATTTTTGGAAATCCAGTGTATTTGGTAGCTTGCAAAGGTTCCACATCTGGAGAGCATGGTGTGCTAGAGGAAACTATTTATATAGAGTCCTCTATAGTGGTTTTGGCTTCCAGTTCATGGGACCATTCAGTGGTGTGCCACCAGTGTGGCCAGTTTGGGATTGTGAAGTAGTCATGCTGCATCCCTCTGAAGATGTGTCATCGTTGTGGGTTCCTGGGTCACTAGAAATGTTTTTCTAGAAGCGTCACCTAAATAAGATGATGTGACTGAGGGATTCTTGTGCCTGACTTTGAGACAGGAGACGCTTCATCCGTTAGAGCCCCAACCATAGGTCTTGGGGTGATGCTCGCGCACAGTCAGGAGTTGTCAGGGGTGTGAAGTTTTAGTTCAGTTTTTGTGTTCCGTGTTGGTAGTGGAACATTTAATGTCTTTTCAGCCTTGTTTTTCTAATGTTAAGTTTTTGAAGTTGTTGTAAGTTCATTTTTTTGTTGTGATTTTATGGTGGACTCATTCTATTTTAATCCAAGTGGTCTTGGTTGAGTAAATGTGGTTTTCTGAATATTTCATTTTTTTATAAAAGTGTGTTTGGACCTTGTGTGGGTTAATCTTAGTTTGGTTGTGTTTGTTTGGAGATGTAAGGTATTATAGAAGGATTGATGTTGTGGTTATGCTCAGGTTCACTACTTGAGTTATGTTCTTCTCAGAGGTTTCTCTCTAGTGTTTAGGATTTTGTTAGTCTGAGTTGAGGGTTCCATGTTTCAGAAGATGTGTTGTTTGGTCATGATATATAAGTTAGTTTGGATCGATTGTGAGTTCCTACATCACCCCCACATTCTAGGGTGGTGTGTTTGGATATTAATTCTGGTGCTAGTTGAATTCTTGTGGTGGGGAGAACCCTCCCACAATCTCCCGCTCTCTGGTAATGTGGTCTATTTCGGTTTCAAAAGGGCATGAATTCTTTTTTTGCATATTTTTTAGCTAGGTGACCTTCTGGGGGAGAATTTGTCTATGGTGGGGAGAATTGTCACAACCCGAATTTTTAAGTAATTTTAAATTATTATTATTTCATGGTTCTGGGTCCTAACGCCAAAGTCCTAGTTGGGTCCCGATTATAAATTTTTTCATTTAATGACTTTAGTGGGTTTCAGACTTGTGTGATGTCACCGCATAGTGGGTGGTAGCCGCACGGTATGCCCGGGTGTCACACAAACACCTAATGTTTAAAATAAATAATGATTTATTTAAATACAGTGAGTTAAAATTTTAATGTTTAATAATAATAATAATATTTTTTAATTAATAATAATATTTTTAGTGAGGTGTTATTATCGTTATTATTTTTATATCTTTTATTATTTCTATTATTATTATTATTAATTTTTTTTGTTATTATAACTTTTAATGTTATTATTTTTAATAATGATATTTTTTATTATTTCTAGTATTATTATTATTGTTATTATTATTATTATTATTAAATGAAAAGAAAAAAAACAAAAATATAACATAATCCTGCTTCCCCCCCTTCCCCGTCTGCGATCCGGCCCTGTCCCCCCCACTCATTTTTTTACTATCGGTGCACCAGGCCTCCCAGCAGCCTCCTCTCGTCCCACCGCGCCTCCGGCTGGCCGCCTCGCCCCGCCGCACCACCAACCAGCCTCTTTGCCTCACCTAGTCGTGGATCCCGACCGACACCTCCCTCGATAACCATTCATACCGCTTCGGCCATCCGCACCCCTACCCTCACCACTCCAGCCATCTACACCCCATCCCTCACCGCTCTGGTGCCCCTTGACTCTGGCCAGACTCCCCTTCTCTTGGCCTTCTAGCTCCGGCCGACCTCACCCAAGCCACTCCATCCATAGCCGCAACCCCTACCTCCACCTCCATCATGATGTGAACCCGACCAGGACACCTTCATGCTCCATCCAGCGGAATCTCCGACCTTCTGCGCTCTGGCAAGGCCGAATCCTCCATGCACCAGCCTCGCCACACCAGTAAACCTTCCCTCTGGTAATTTCTTCCTCTATTTTTATGGTTTTAATCCATCGTGGAATAACCCTAATAGATGAGTTATAATTCATTCCTTGTTCTTCTTGTTTAGGGTGTGTGATTGGTGTATGACGTTTCACTCTCCCTTCCATTGAAGTTATGTTATGTCCGCACTTGTTTGAGGTAGGAAATTTATAAATTCATTCTTTCCGGCACAACCCATGACACTTTTGTGTTTTAGATATATTTTTTTTCAAATATAATCTGCATCTTTATAAGGTATAGATTATTTCAGTGTTTTATGTTGGTCAAAATTATGAAAAATAGTTTTGGAATGTTTCTATTATTATGTGTAGGTGATTCTGTATATAATAATGTTATTTGATGAGCTATTCTACATGTTTATCTAGTTTATCTGGTTTAGCGTGTTTAGCATGTTCTGCAATTAGAATTCTTGGTTTACCTTTTTATATGGTCGAGTATGTTTTAACGTTTTAATCCATGCATTAACTCTTAGAACTGTTGAATAATTTTTTATAGTGGATTTTTTATTTATGGAAATGGTTTCTTTAATTGTGAAAAACTACATTTGGTTGTTTGTATGGTGTTGATTATGTTTTGAAAGGTGTGAGGGTAGTTTTCAAAGGGTATAATCATACAATGCCTTATAAAATGACCGTCTTGTGAAGTGAGTGAAATTGTGATGCAAGAATTTGTTTGAACCATTATTTTAATGTTTTACTAAATGAATAAATGTATAGTTAAAGGATGTTTGGATTTTGAATCATGGGTGAAAAATGTTTCGGTGTGTGGGTTTGGGTTTTGTTGAAAGGAGGTGGTAATTTTGTGAAAATTATTCTTTCTTTGTAAATGGATTTGTGTTATTTGTGTGGTTTCTAAAATGGCATGAAATGAATTCTTTGAGTATATGACCATTTGACCTTGGAAATGACTAAAAAATGGTTTCTGTGTGATATTTACGGTAGTGTTTTTGGCTATGTAAAGTCAATGGTATGTTTGGAAACACTTGTGTTTTAAAAGAAGTTTTTTAATTGTTTATGTAATGTGGAGACCCGTTTGGAATCTCCAACTCAAATGATGATATTTTTATGCACATAAAAAAGGGATTGTACATTTTTAATTTAGAGTTTGAAATGTTTTACAAAAGATGAATCGAAGAAATTGGACTTAAAGGCTCGTTTGGAACTTTCAACTTTAGTGTAATGTTTGTGTTGATTCTATGAAATGACGATGTTTTGATAATGTTTTTCCATCTAACAACTTGAGTATCTTGAAAAAAAGGATTCAAATGGTTATAATGTTTTTCATGGAATGACGGCCCAGTTGGAACTTTGTTAATGTGAGATGAATGAATGTGTATATGAGGTGCTCCTGTCTAGGGTAACCCTTTATGGGTGAACCCACAGGGAGAATCAGTGTTTGGGGAAGGAAAGTTTTGTGAGATGAGTCACGCGTGTGAGGTCCTTCCTACTTACACAATATTATTATAACAACCATGGGTTCCTAGACATCTATTTTAAAATCGAGTGATGGTTGCTGACCAACCCTGATTAGATGGGTTGGTACCCATGGATATTTTGTTAGGCCAGGTTGGCATTGCCACTGGATTGGTCTGTTAGGGTGAACAGTTGGTTATTGACTTACGAGCTTCACCATATGCTGGTAGGTGGTTCAGAAACCAAGTTTGTCTAGGGGTCTTATATGGATGTTTAGGATCACCGATGGTTGCTGGAATATTTACATTGCTTGTTTTCTTTCTGTTCCATTAGTTCATTTTTAGTTTGCACAATTTACTTGTTTTACTTTAGCCCTGCTTTGGTTTATTCTATTTTATGTTTTATTTATAAAATGAAAAAATGATTTTCTAAATGGTATGTAGTGTGGTTGTTTTTTTATGGGAAAAAAATGTTGTTTATTTTAAATTGAGAAAACCCTACTTTAATATTTGTATTTCAAAATTTTTTCATTGGATTGTTTTGGGGAAGAGAATTCTTGGATTTCATGGTTATATTTTCTATCCCTACTAGGCATCTCATTTCTCACGCCTATCATATTCTTTCAGTTGCAGGTTCAGTTCTTGTTATGGTTCCTGGTTCAGCTTCTCAATGTTGGAGCAGGCATGAGTCTGAGTTGGGTAGTGACCTAGAAGGTCATAAGGTGGTATGTTTGGTTTTATTTTATTTTCTTCCGCTAAATTTATGTATTATTATTATTTTTAATTCTTTTTTATTCATTTTTATGGGAAAAATCGTTCCCAGAGATTAAATTTTGGTGCTCAGCACTAGGCGCATGCCTGTGGGGATCGAGAATGCCCTTCGGGCCATGTTGCAGGCCAGCTCGGGTTACAGGTTCAGGGTCGACCCGTGTAGGTTCATGACATTTAGGAAAAATTTAAAGCATTTCCCAATTGTTTCAATCCTATTATTTCCATTTTAACCTTTCCGAGGTGGAAAATATTCTATGGTTACTATTCAAATTAAACAAAAAATAAGAGGGTCATATTTATCAAATATGGGCCTTCTGATTGTGAATATTCAATCCATTTAAATGATTCAGTTAATATAAATGGTAGAAATTAATTTTTGATAAAAAACTTAAAATATGATGAAAAATAGTTTAAAAAAAATTCCAAATATGTAAAAAAAGACCAAATCCATCCTTATAATTCATTAAATTAAAAAAAATTATATTATTCATAATATGTGATAACTAATGTTACCTTGAAATCATTTTGAAAGAATATATACTTTTTATATAAATGAAACAAAAATACCAACTAAAAAATATATGTATATATCACTATTCATATGAAAATCAATCTTTTTAGAAATATGTCAAAAAATCACATTGTGATAATTTTGATATGATGATTATAAAATAAGATATCCTTTTGTAAAATTAATAATTTAAATGTATTAAAAATAAATTATAATATTTTATCAAAAAAATGAACAAAAAAAATTATGAATGAAACATATTATGGAGAATAAAATGTCATTACTAAAAAGAGGGTTCTTATTTCCTACAAATTAATCAATATAATATTAAAAAATATGTTATATATATATACAGGTTCTATAATGTGGTTATATCTATTAAAACCTTCAAATTAAATGTCTTTGTTATAATGCTTATATTTAAATAATAATTTTTTTGGTTTGTTTTGGCTGAGTGTAGTGTGTTGTATAATATATCTAATAGATTTTTACCATAATTTATTTACAATTTGAGCATATAATGAACTAATTTAAATTAACCATAAACACAAGCACTAATGATTTTTTATGGGATTTAATAATTAATCAACATAAGAAATAAATTTTAAGGTTGACTTGGTTAATAATATATTATAAAAAATTTAATTTATTTATTTAATGGAGTTCATGATGAAGTATAATGAAGTGTATGAAGGATTAAATATGTCTTATAATTTAGTTAAATAATTCATGAAATGCAATCCTAGACAATATGAATTCTTGATAAAGAATGTGAAATAGCATATTAATTCATATTCCTAATATATTATTGTAAAAAATGATACAAGACACCAAATGTGGACTAATCATGTCCCAAAATTTTTTTTTATAATATGCGAAAAATAGTTGGAAGATGATAAAAGATGGAAAAAATTTATAAAATTAAAATTAATTTGAATTTAAATGTTAGAAATCATACATCGTATAAAATGATAGTCTATTTGAGAAGAAACACTCAACGCAATTTCTCTAGATATGGATCTCTAAGAGACACATTATTCTCAAATATATTCATATTATCATAACATTTGATGTAGGTAATTCTAGGAAAAGAATGTATTGACAATGAGAACTGAATTTGATTTAATATTTTGACATCTTATAGCTAAAATATTATCAAACATGAAAGACTATTCGAATCATGTTTCCTCTTCACATATTTTAAATAAATTTCATTATATTCTTGGTAGTTTTTTCATAAAAAATATTATCATGATGATGAAGTAAAAAAAGAATCACTCAAAGGGGATTATAGAAGAATATCAACTAGATATCAATATTTTATTTGGTAACTTAAGTGTATCTGAATTATTGGTTTGGGATGTTATATTTCATATGTTGAGACAACATTATCTTATTAGAATGTTTATTATATTCAATTATTTTCATATCGAAAGATTGACTTCAAAATGGAGTGACCTATTAAATGCTGCAAAAGGGGTAAATTTTGAAATTGTTAATTTAATTCTTACACATAAATATTATTAATCAATTTGTTTAGAGAGATATAGAAAATTCATTGAAATCATTAAAACCCCCATAAAATTAGGATTATGATATGGTTCCGCATGATAAAAATTCCCTAAGAGAATTATTTTAAAATTGATCACACTTTTTTATTCATTGATCATTATACACATTAATTTTGTTATTATTAACTCTTTTCTACTTTATTTTTGTTTCCATCCTTCTCTATAATAAATAAGACCCTAAATTTTGCTGAGGAGAAGAGTTTTTTATGTTTCTAATGGTGGATATGAAAAATAATTCTGATTCATATAAGAAAATTTTATTCCAAATAAAGTATTGAAATGATATTTACATTAATAATTAATTGGGTATTGAATTTAATGTTTTATATTGATTTAAAATTCAAAGTTGGTGATTGAAGAACACAGTTGGTTTATGGATGTCGGTTTTATACTAAAGATTATTTTGTTTTCAATAATCTACAATGATGAAAAATTAAATTTGTTCTAAATGTGATGATTTCAAAGATATTTCTATTTTTATTAACATGTAAATGATTTTTTTAGTGATTTTATATTTCATATAAAAATATTTAATTAAATACAATTATGGAATTAATGACTTATTTCAAATATTTCATCCAAATAATGTTTAGGGGTGACCATTATAAATTTTGAAATAATATTTTAGAATATACATTATTTCCAAAACATAAAAAAGATACTAGATGTGTGGAAAATGAGAAATTAGAAATGGTATTTGATTTTGAGAATTATGTGGAATGGTATTTTATTTTGGATATAAACTTTCTTAATTATTTATTATAACATTAAAACCACTAATATAACCAAAAGGACAAAGTATGACCACATATTTTGTGGGGAACAGAGATATCATAGAATACCAATGTGCTAGATAAGAATATTTATTCAGGTTCCTAAGTGGATGAATGTGTGATGTGCATGGTCAAAATGATAGATGGTGGATGCATAGTGAAATGCCCCGACCCAATTGCCTTTAAATGGTTCCCTTATATTGAGGGTCACACAACCCCAATAATGCCTCCCCATATTCCATAGACTTCCAACTAGTAGTGAGGGTCCTAGGGTGTGTCTGTAGGGAGACAAGTCCCTCATATTAGAGTGTAACACAGTGGTATAAGTCATATCATTCAATAATAGAGGCAACATACAAATCACTGAAGAATATTTAGATGATAAGTTATCATGAATACTATAAAATAAATAGGACAAAATTAGAAATATAAAATATGATGATCATTTCATTTCTCTATAAAGTGTAAAAACATGTATACATGTATCCGTTATAATACATGCCTTGTAATTACAGAAATACAAAATGGAAAAATATCCAGAAAGTATCACAAGCACTGCTTGATCTTATTCTACCATTCTCCTATACATAACCAAATCACGATTCATATATTGAGACCTTTCCATAATCCATATTAGAATCTATATATTCTACCTAGTTACCCATTTATGTCCCAAATAAGGTTTGATATAACCATCCTTAGGCCACAACAAAAGGTTTTTTAATAAATTGAGTCTATTTAATATAAAAATATAAGTTTGAAATATATAACAGGTATAATAGTAAAGGTAAGGTGTTATCACGTCCATCTAAAATGGATCCTTATAAAAATATTCATTCCCCCATATATAAGGGAACCTGTAAAGAAATATTAACCATGTGAATGTTTTCCAGTCCAACATTTTTAACCTGATACCCATACTGGGGCTATATATAAGCATAGAAATTATTGAAAATTGGCACACAAAATATCCTAGAGTCAATAACCATAATTTCCATTCTAGGTAATCAAGTTTCATCCAGGAAGGTCCAAATCCAAGGAATAGAATTTTATGGAATCCCCATCGAGTATAGGGAACATCCCAATGGATAAACAGAAAATAATTAGTGGAGTCCAAGGAGTATTTCAATAGAGAATGTACAATGTGAGTCCAAGAATGAAAGATCCATGTGGTGTAAATCTTGATACATTCTTCATAATTTGAATTCAAGGAATAAATGGGTCAAAGGAATCTGATTCCATAATGAAGACACATTGGGTTTAAATTTCCTTGCCATCCTATTGAATATGAATTCGTGGATATCATCCATGGAATCCACTACAATAAAAATTCTTCATATCATTCATTCATCATTCCAAATTTTTTAATGTTCTATGATTTTATTAACCCATTTTACTATTCCAAAAAATCCATTAAATAAAAACTAAATAATATGCTATCACAGGGATTGGAGGAATCAACTCTCTTCTATCATTTAAATTAAATTCTCAAAAAGTTATTAGGGAACCCTCTAATATGGTTATATTTCACACACATAGTGGGGTGGTATAAATTGGGACAGATATAATGTTAAACCCCATGGTTGTCCTATGTTTGGGATAGAAATATCATATAATCTCAAAGTTGATATTGGAAAAGACTAATAGGTCCCAATAAATTCAATTAACGAATTTATTTAATTTTTGGGAAAAATGCAAGAATGTATTTAATTTATCATAATTCTATACAAGATTTTAAAAAACCAAACCAAGAGGGAATATTATAGAACACCTACCATAGGATTGTAGTAGAACACTCATTCAGTATTGATATCTAATTCTATACAAATTGATATAAAAATTAATAAATGTAAAAAATCCAAGAAATAAGGAATATTTTATTTCACCTCAATAACTTCATCGATATCAATATAATTGAATAAAAACAAGATGATTGAATATATCACAAAATCATATCTAAAGAGACCAATAGTGATTGAATCTGACTCTAGATCAAGAAATGGAAACCATGTTTTTGGATTGAGCATCAATGGAGATCCCAATCCAAGAAGTGATATATTTGGAGAGTGTAATAATGAATATCTTCAAAGTTATCTCATGATGAAAAGGATTCTAATTGAGTTCAATTCAAAATATACTCCAAAAAATATTTTTTGCTAAAAGAAATAATATATGTTTTTTTCAATTGGGGATAACTATGTTACTTGAAAATGTTCTTACACATTACTATTGGATACATGCCTTTGGTACTACTATGTATATTCAAAACCAATTCATTTTCATGACATGTTCAGTTATGACTCCAAATGAAATGTTTTATGGAAATGATGAGTTTGAGGATCTTAAGATTTTTCGAGATTCCATGGATTAGAAATAATAATGGTGTAATGCATGGAAACTTTTCAAAAATAGATGAATATGTAATTTTTCGTGGTTATTCTATGGAAGGAAGATGATGTATATGTTTCAAAAAAACCAATATGAATAATTGTTGAATCTATTGATTTGATTTTTTTTTGAAAAGGATGAGGAAGTTAAAAAACTCAGGCTGATAGGGAAGCATAGTAGGATAACTAAAGTTTTTATAATATTTTTAGTAATGATACAGATAGGGGTAATACTACTCATGAAGAAGAATCAAATTCAGCTATTTCATGTGACTTGGAATAAACTGTAAAATCTCATCCCAAACTGAGGAAGTGTTTGGAGGCTTAGAACATTATTGGTGATCATCATACAAGGGTACAAATAAGAAGATCAATTTAACATACTTATTTGTATTCAAAAGTTGATATTAATTATGTGGATGATCCTTTGATACTGTGGAATGGGATTATGAAATTAATGAATATCTTGATCAGATATAAAATAATGATACATGGGAACATTTACCCAAGCGGGATAAAAACATTATTTTGGTAGAAAATGGGGTTTTTAGAACAATCTAAATGGCGAAGGTGATGTATGACGAAACAAAGCCTGATTAGTGTGAAACGATTACTAACAAATTGAATTTGATGATGTTGATGTAAATTTTTTTCTAGTGTAATGTATATAAATAATCAAAATATTTCTCTCTGTTTATACACATTAATGTTAAAAAAACTCACATGGATTTGAAATCCATATTTCTGAATGGGGATCTTGATGAGGAAGTTTTCATTTAATAACCATTTGGATCTATTTTTAGGGTTGATGATTGTCATGTGTGTAAGCTTAATAATTAAATGTATGGTCTAAAAAACCACTAAGGCCATGGTATTAAAAATTTGTTACATTCTTAGTGAATATTAGTTTCAGGAAGGGAAGCGATGATAACATTCTTTAAATCATCAAATGTCTATAAATTTCTCTCGCCATAATTTTTAATATGATGAAATTATCTTGGATGGGAATAATAAAATAAAATGTTAAATACTTTTTGAAAAAATGAAAATGATGTATGAGATGTCCATTCTTGGTGAAATTAAATACATTCATAAGTTACAAATCTTATAAAAGAAGAATTTTTTTATATTTTATGAAATTATGCAGAGGAATGTCAATATATTTTCAATTAGAAAAATTTGAAACTAGTTCCACACTGATATTAGAGTGAACCAAGTTTAATAATGATAAATAATTCATAGATGTTGATTGAAAAGAGTTTCAAAGGTGTATTGGATTTTTTTTATATTTGGATGCATCTTGAACTGATATTTTTTACACTATTACCTTATATGTAGTATTTTAGAGTTATCCTAAAGGGTCAAAATTTCATACTAGAAAAAAGTATTCTCCGATATATCAAAGGACCAAAAAAATTCCGAATCAAGTATGAAATATCAAATAGTATTGATTTGTTAAGGTATTCAAATACTTATTTGGAAGGAAATGTTGATGATTTAAAATCCACAGATGGTGGAATTTTTCTTTATTAAGTCAATTTGTATTTATTGGAATAAAAAAATAATATTCATGGACTCTTAGTATGGCTAATGATATGTATGTTTCATCTACTTAGGATACTACCCAATACATGTGTATGAAGACACAATTATAATATTTTCTTGTTGATGAAATATTACCCATGTTATTCAATTATGATAATCAATGTGATATAAACCTCACCAAGAATATGGTGAAACATTATCATTCAAAACATATTGACAAAAAATTTCATAAAATAAAAGTGCATGTGAAGAAGAATTAATGTAATATGGAGTGTGTTCCTGTATCATGACATGTTTCTTTCTTTTAAAAAAAACCACTACCTAAGGTGGATTTTTCAAAAAATCACATTCCCATCAAGGTTGAAGTATTTCCTTTTCCACCGTATTATATTTTATTTGGATAATGTTGTCAAGGGGGAAAATTTAAACATAAATCTATCCTTATGGAAGCATGTGTAACATCTCAACCATACTATCTATTAATACGGTGGTTGTACATATGGGTAACATTGGCATAAGCATGCCTCCACATAGGTCAGAGGTGGTTGAATAGTTTTTGGGGTGTAAAGGTAGTTCTATGGGGACACTATACCCTCATAATAAGAGTTTCACAATGGTATAATAGTATATAAACAATAGATAATAATAGAAGTTGTAAATAAGTGAATTAAAAGTAGTGGATGAATAATATATTATCTGAGCAATAAAAATGGCCAATTACGATTTTATATAATGGGTCATGTAATTTCAAATGTTACTATAATGTAAAATAAGGGGAAAAAATTTAAAGAAAAATAAATTTTTTGACTCCTCGAACATACCGAGAAAGAGACCGGTCATGTTCTCCCTATCTCTCATGTACACAACAGAACACAATAAGTGAATCCAAAGGCTTACGAGTAATACTATCTACTCACCATCCAAACAACACAGGATTATTGTACGATAAAATAATATTTGTAGTTCGACAACCATGGTGCCTAACCCAATACAAACTATGTAATATCAATTACGTCATGTTCATTTACAGAGAATTAATAAATAAAAATAATTAAATAAATAACTGCTCATATAGGTTCCTTGGGGAAACATGAAAACTATACATGATTTGGGACACTTCTTGGTACCTTTGAATGTGGGTAGATCTTCCAGAATTAGGATGTATCATCCATGTCAGTGATAAATTCTCCATCTACGGGTGAATCTCACAGAACATTCTATAAACATATAGCATTTTCCCTCAATGTATCTGAAATCCCACCCTTAAGAAAAACAAGAATCTAACCCTCATGAATTGTTTGACTGTGAATCTATACCTTATTCATCTGAGAAAATCATATACTCTCCCCTCATGAATTCACTACCACTATGCCATGCCCTTTGGTGGTACCAAAACATGCACAAAGGACTCAGGCATCAACCCTAAACATGATTCCAATATAGAAACACTCAACATGCCATCATCATCAAACCCTTATATTTCGGTCACTTTGATATCACATAATATCAAAATATAAGTAATAAAAATCAAGAATCTATAATCAAACATACCATATTAATTATGATAAGACACAATGATAAACTTATTGAAAATTACCATTTGTGAAACTAAATCATATCATTAATCACGGTTTCTAATTATCATCAAAATTATATCAAACCTATTTAATTTATTATTCAAACCTATGGTCATTAATATATCAATTAACCAAAATTTATCAACGTGATTCTTGCACACGAAACCATACAAATTTATTATTATCTCAATTCAAAAGTCTAATCCAATAATCAATCAAATTATCCAAATTAGTTTAGGGCTTTAATGTCAAACAATCTAAGTCACAATTTAAATACATGTCTGGAACAATTATCGGGCAGCTTCAGGTCTCAATCCCATTACATATGGATCCAAATAAATTCAATGGTTTTAGGTCTCAGTCTCTTTGACTATGGACCCAAAGTAATACAATGGTTTCATGTATCATGTCTCATTCTACTAGTTTATGGTCTCAGTCTCCTTGTCTATGGTTGTTCCGGTGGCATACAGACTCGATTTTACATATCACAATTACTATTAATATACGTTTTTAGATAAAAATAATTAATTTAGACCACCCAACTCAATTTCTTACTATTAATTCAACAACCAGGATTAATGCCTTTGGATATATTCAAATCATATCACCAAATTTTTTAAATAAACCATTCTTATTTTATCACAACAAGAGGTGTGGTTAAACCACCATAATATGTTCTATTTAAATTAATTCATTTATAAAATTTAATTATGGAAATAAATAATATAATGTCCTTCCATTCAATACATCCCATTTAATTAAAAAATATATGGAAAATCATTTATCGAGTTTAAAGAGACACTAACAAGGTATCATTGAAAAATGGGAATTTACCTACATGGGAAATCCAATTTAATGGACATGCTATTCCATTTATAAAATGGGACATGTACATAGAATGTTACTAGTTCATTTAAAATCCCCCATATAGTGGGGAAACCCCATATGTATGAAATACTAAAAAAAATTCTAAACATTCCATTTAACTAATAAGGTAGAATGAAAAGAGACAACCATGAGAATAATTAATCTAAATCATGATTTACATCACTAACCCATACATTTTTTAGAAGATAGAACACCTCATTCAAGGGGTATTATTATAAAATAATGAAATTATCTATTAAACAATTCCTTTAACATAGTAAAAAGTTAATTTAAGATGTCATAATTAAATTCATCAAAGAAACCCATAAACCATTATTAAATTCAAAGTGAATATGGTAAGGAAAACCTACGATAATAAACAGACACCAAAAAAAATGAAAATAACATTTATATTACATATTCCTGAGTTAAAAAATTATTTCCTTATATTCAATGATAACTGATGGCAAGAATTAATGTCCGAGTTAAACTACCCCAACCAAACCTCATTTCTTTCATAAAAAATATTTTCTGCAAATATTCTAACTGATATGTACATAATGACACTAATGATGTGTCAATATGATCAATATTATAGGAGATATATATGATTGAGTTTTGATAGAAATAATAAAAATAAAATAAGAAGAATAAAGGAGATACAGAATCAATAGAGAAGTGCTGGGGAGGAAAAGAAAAATGTGAGGAAGGATAAAGAACCCACAACCTGCAGTGCCACTCATATTTCATGTTATTATTTAATTTATTAAGAATGATAACCATTAATTCATATCATTTTTTATCATTTTTCTATCATTAATGGTTTTACCTTCCACCATGCAATCCACATGATCCACCTATTCCATATTTTTTAGGTGTAGTTCCTCCCCCATATTTCAAACATTTATTTCATCAATTCATCATTATTTTATCTCCTCCTCTTAAACAAATTTGTCATTCATCCTATATATATATTATATGTATTATATATATATGATATATATAAATATGTACACACAATAATATATACACCGCATATTCACACACACCCACATATATATATACACACCTCCCCCCACACAAAATATATATATATATATATATTTATTAATTTATTCTAGAAAAATAATCAATTAATATTTATGCCAATATTATTTTCCAAAAATATTAATAATATTATAACACAAATATGTTATTTATATTGTTAAATATATTTCATAATTGTCACCATGAATAGTTAAATAAAAACATTCCTGAAAACTGGGATTTTAATAAATTAACCACACAATAGAATTTTTTTGGACAATTAATACTATTTTATCTAACCCTAGAATAAATATCCCTCCATATATATATATATACATGTTATAAATATACACACACATGTTTATATAATTATATATACACCCACACAAGTATATATATACATATATATTTAATACAGATATATACATATACATTATACATATACACCAATATTTTTTCCAAATATAATAATAAAAAAATAAAATTATTATTGTTTAATAAAATCTATCAATGACACAATTAACAGTTAAAATTGATAACCATTAAAAATAGATAATGAATAATTAAATTATATTAATGATACATTTTTCATTTAATTGATATCATTATAAATAAACAATTAATTACTTTGGTCACCATTAAAATATTTCCTCAAAAAATAACAAAAATATTAATTGACAATAAATATTTTCATTTTATGTCATCTAAACAAATAATAATATTAATAAAATAAATTTAGTATTATTATTTCAAACAGCCTAAAAAAATAATTATATACTAAATATATTTTCCTTGTGGGTGATGTGACCAAATGTCCGACACTCATAAATGTTATACCCCATATTGGGTAAAACCCATTTTATGGACTTAATGGTGTCCTCCTATTTTTTATAGGATCCACCTTTGGTGAGAAATTTACTAATTATTTTATAAAAATTGGGATAATATATTAAATAAAAATGAAGCATGTATTAACACATGTGATGATTCAAAATACCCTATGTGAATAAATGTAATACCTTTCCATAATTAAACCCATATTTTAGACCTAATGGTTATCTCATATTTCTCATACAGTGCACTATTTCTGAGATATTTTATTTGTTATAAATAAAATTACCCAATTTTTGAATAAACTATTTTTAATAATTTTATTCTATTAACATCAAGGGTCTACATACCTTGAAATCTATCTCTGAATTAGTGTATATCTCTTAAAATATTTCATAGATTATTTCGTAGTGCTAATGAATGATTTTAACCTTTGGGTAGGCCATAATAAACCCATGAATAGGAAAACAATACTTTCACACAAAAATACTTGTAATTTATTAATAATGGTGGGGGTTTTGTTATCATTAAAAAAACAAGGACGTTACCACCTCCCCACCATAGAACATATGTCCCTGAGAAGCATTAGTGAACAATGAAAACATCACCCAACCTATAAGGGTCATGAAATCTTCATCAAATGTTCTCATTGCATTTGAAAACACCCAATGAACCTTTGTGTACTGATTAGATAAGAAACACTCATTCCATTACCAACTGAGAGAATGTCCATTTTTTAAACTAAAACATTGGAATGGTTCTTATTTGAGATCGTTTAGCTGCATAAATGACCATGTTTTTGTATCTTGAAAAAAAAACCGGTGGTGCTCCCCACTGTTGGTCTCAAACATGAAAAAGGGGGATAATTCAAATCATCGACACCTCCACTGTAATAATTTCCTTAAAAATCATGACTCTAAGGGTTTGAGTGATTATCTAGGAATGATTTTATTTAATAGAATGAACATGATTACTTAAAAGGTCATATTAAAGACCCCACTATAAAGAAATGGTCAAATTACAGATTGACCAAATAGAACTGGTCACACAAGCATTCCAAGAAGTCACTTGCAACCATAAACCACACCTGCCCAAACATGAAATCATTCATCAAAGGGTTTATTATGATTGTCTACATCAAAAAAATAGAGAAAACATGTATATCCCCTCCAGATGACTCATCTCAAAGGTTCCCCACAAAGATATCAAGTGCATTTCAAAATGAAATAAAATTCATTCCTCCAAGGAATCGTGCATTTACAACTAACATTATCACAGATGCCCATACCTATCTCTGGTGACATTCTCGATCAAAATCATCACCTTTGGGATAGAATAAAATTTTGGGATAATATACAATTGTAATAGATGACGTTTAAGTAACTTTCACAAGGATTCCCATAATCCATGTTTACGTGCGATACATTTGTACAAATCCAAGATGTCCACATAAAAACATTTCCAAGAGCAGAATCGGCCTGTCAGTCAACCCAAAATAAAAGGATGGTGTACAAGAGTTTGTTCAGGTATTTCCTACATGGGAATCCAATGGTCTATCAAGACTCACTGAGCCTTGATTTGTTACATTCATTCAGTGTGTGATAATGGGAGACCACTTAAACCACCCAACAACATTTAAACTATCTTATAGAATGAGACCAATGATCTCTTAGTGAATCAAGAAAAACAACATGATAGGGGACATGATCATATCTCAATGAAGTGAACACTAATAAGATATTAATTATTACCAAAAGGATAATTTATGACCCACTAATGGTTGACACCTTAGAAGAAAAACTACTTCACCTACTGATGTGCCATCATTGACTGATCATGGAGCCTTTACGACATGAGGCATCTGTGATTTTTCTAGATTATCTATCGAAGTCCACCCATGACCAATGATGTTTATATAAGGATTAATACACAGTAAACCACACCAAAAATGTACTACAGATCATGCACGAACATGATTCAAAACAAAAAAGTCTAAAAGGAATTTAATCAAGACTGACCATCCCTGAATGTCCTCTATGTTTTGTTCCCTTTCTATAAAGGAAAATTTTACCAAAAACATATTCAAAATCCCCACCATAGGAGAATCCTAGTGGTTGAAGGAAGTTATGATAGCCACTCCGAAGCATGAAAAATAAAATTAAACATAAATGAAAAAGTGACAGACCTCTATGACATGCTCACATACATGAAGCATTAGATATAAAAGTCAAAACCAAATGGATCAGTGTGAAAAATACCTGATTCGTAGGGAAGTCAGCGAAAGAATTGGGATGAACAGATTTCTGTAGATCACGGGTCAATATACTGTATAAATTACCCAAGAGAATACTCAATAACATAAGGCTTAATGATTACACTAAACTAAACTAGTTCAATAAATCATTTAGCACATGGAAAACATCTCATACTTGAATGAATTCTACCCTTTGGTTATAGAAGTAGTATGAATCATCCTGAATACAATCTATATGCTATCCATAGTACAAATTCATGCATCAGATGGTCCATACAAGATATTTAACCCAAATTTGTATTACCCCATTTTACAATTAACCCATATGATCCTATACCAATTCATCCATAATCGAGGAAAATGTAGGGTAAATATACCATGAAACCCATTGTAAAAATGGTGTCATTAGTATGTAGGAGTCCTAAAAGGGACACTGAGACCTGAATGACACCAAACATAAAAAAATATCAATATTTATCAATGTATTTGAATTCTTTGTGTTCTAGCTACTACGAGCCAACCCATTACGAAAAAAACATCGAACTTATCACTAGGTCACAACAAACCAAAAATACTACAATCAAGATCCAACAATTTAAGCCATTTATAAAGAAGAAACTCCCTATGTAAATTTATCACATTTCTATTCCCTGAATAGCCAAAAGAAAATACCTTTCTCCCCTTACATAATTGTTTGATAAAAGGACATGACTTGTGGGATCCATTTTATGTCCATTATATTTATTTAAATTTTAATCACTAAATATTTAAATATTTAACCCACACATCAATGAATGGTATGAAAGTCTCCAAAATGTTCTTTATTTAATATTTTAAAATTATTAACATTTATTCATAATTAGGAAATTTACAATAATAATTTAATTTTATGTTATTAAAGATAAGGAGACGTATGAGGGTCCCGCTAAGCCAATATGGGTTCATCGGAATAAAAATAAATTTCAGTTTATAAACATTTAATGATGAAAACACCCATTAAGGGTAACCCCATAAAGACCATTCCCTAATGGTCCAACTTGTATCCATTTTATCATTTATATGGTTAGTAGGTTCATTTTAAATTAATGTTAAATAGTCATTCATCATATTTTAAACATGAAGATAGTTCGAATTTACAAGTTGCTTTTCCCATTTGTAAGCCTACCAAACACCATAGAGATAAAATCTACCTCCAATTTTAATTGAAACCAATTACATTCATCACATGTCATCAATAAAATATTTAAAACAACATGAATCATATCTCTATAAGAAGCTAACATAGAGAAATGTGATGATATCATAGAATCATGATATAATAAACAAGGAAAGAATTATATTAAGTTAGGAACCATGGAAAAAAAATATATAAGCATGTTCTACAATAAATCATGGCATAGCAGTCAATACACACTAATCAAATATGAAAAAAAATCCAACAAATGCAACTACATAGCATGAAATATGCATGAAATGTGAATTTATACATGCGTATTACGATTCATGTAATTATTCATCCCTACCATACCAGGAAAAGGGATAAATGTCATAAATATTATAAATCCATAAGCTGAAGAATGTAAAAAATCAGCCTTGGTGAAATCATATCAACTATAAATACAAAAAGATGAACAACAATCATAGCCCTAGCCACTTGGTCATTTCCCATACGTGGGGTGATCAGTACCAGAAAAAACATTTCCTAGCATAGACCAATTCCTAGAATCCTTTCTCCCAACCAAAAATAGTAATATAATGAAAAAAAGAAACCTCTGATTCCATATTATAACATCCTATCTCAACTCACCACTATGACAGTGGCTGCATCGGTTGGTCACACGGCCTAAAGCGCACCTCCCCATACAATAGAGGCCGCTGACGAGTAGTGAGGGTGTAAATTTGGTTTATTGGGGATACTATACCCTCATAATCATTGTTATTAATAGTTATAGTATTATATAACGAATATATAATAGAATAAGTAGGTAATAAGTGTAATATTTGAATATGAATAATAATATAATATCTGAATAAAAATAAAATGGAAAATTATATTTCCATATAATGATGCATGTAATGTCAATAGTTACTATATGGTACAATCAATAAAAAAAATTAAAAAAGAAAAGAAAATCCTCTGGTAAACTACTCGAGAATCCTAAGGATGATCCCATTCCTGTGCTTTATTTCTCCCATTTACATAACACAACAGAACCAATGAATCTAAAGACATATGAGAAAAAAGTTCTACTTAGGTTCCAAATGGTTCCCGAGAAGTGTGTGAGATAATAATCTCTATAGGCCATAACCCACGGTCCTTAACCCAATATATAGATTGCAATATAAGTTGTGAAATTTATTGGGATAAATAAGTAATATATAGAACTAATTCAATAACAACCCCCTATGCAGGTTCCTAGGGGAAATCTGATGACTATACCTGTGTTGGCACACTATCAGGAATCTATGTCAATGGGTGGATCTTCATACATAAGGATGGATCACCCAAATCAGTGAATGAATCTCATACAAATAATGAATCAATTAGAATAATCCATAATCATATGACCTCTTCCCTCAAGCTATCCAAATCTCTCCCTCATTCATAACTAGAATCTCTCCATCAGGCATTGTGTGACTATGAATTTGTCACTTGGGCATCCAAAATAATTATATTCTATTCCCCCGAGTAGTCATTACCAGTTCACAACGCTCTCATGCAGTACAAAAACATACACCAAGCCCTTGGGTGTCAAAACCAATCAAGAGTCATATCCAGAAAAAATCAACATGCCATTAGAATCAAACCCTTAGGAATCAATCACATTGATATCAAATAATATCAAAAGAGAATAAATCAATATCACAACTCTAGTATCTAACACACCCAATTTATCATCATAAGAAAGAATAATCAATTTATATAAAATTTCTATATATCAAACCAAATCATTCCATTAATCCAAGATTATAATTATAATTATAATTATATCAAACCAGTTTAATTAACAATTTGACTCTATTGTCATTAATATATCAATTAACCAATTTTTTATGCTAATTCTACTAAACAAAACCACACCAATTTATTATTATGTCAATTCAAAAGTCTAAGTCAACAATCAATCAAATAATTCAAATTATTTTAGGGCTTAAAATCTAACAAACTGTGTCCCAATTTAAATCCAAGGATGGAACACCGATCATGTGGGTTCTGATCTCAGTATCATTACCTATGGACCCATTTGAAGTCAATTTTTTTTTAAAGATTAATGATTATTATTTAATATGGATTATCCAAATTATCTTGTTGTTACTATGGTATGCCTTCCAAATCTTACATATTGCAATTAATAAAAATAATTTCTTTCCGATAAAAAAGGATTTACTTTAAATGACACACATCAATTCCTTTCAAGGCATGCAACCACTTTGAATCATGTCGCTGAATATATTCAAATCATATCATTGAAAAAATTTTATATAAAAAATGTTTATTTAATCGCAACATGAGGTTTAGTTTCACTACCCTACTATGTTCCATTTAAATTAATTCATTTAAAAAATTTATGGAAGGAAATCAATCATGTCATGTAAATTCATGTCGTTCCATTTAGTCCAGGAAATTTAATCATCCAATACAAAGAAATTAATTTATCATGGTTCTAGTGAAACATAGAAGGATTCATTGAAAATTGGTATTTCTTTACAAAGGTAATCCCATTTTTTAAGCATGTTATTGAATTTATAAAAATTTCTGAGCACTTAGACGGTTTTTGGTACATTAAAAATCTTTTATATGGATGGGAAATCCCTTATTTAAGAAAAATGAAAGGAAAGATCCTAAACATGCCATTTAAACATCTAAGGAAATAACAAAGGGATAACCATGAAAATAATTAAGACAATGAAATATTTAAATAACTGATCAATACATTTTTTGTTTAGGAGATAGTGCATCACATATGAGGATTTATATTATAAAACCATTACATTGTTTATTAAAAAATTCATATAACATAATAAACATTTCATTTATGAATTCATAAATATTTTTATCAAATAAACACTTATAGAATTCTTAAATTTAATGTGTAGATAGTAGGGGAATAAAATGGCTACACATGAACACCAAAAAATAATTTTAATAACAATTGTATTAAATGTCAAAATGATAGGGACTTCCTACCATAGGTACAACGACAACTGATGGAGAGGGTTAAAGTCCAAATTTTTCTACACCACTTAAACCTCATTAAACAATTGTACAAAAATATGTTTAAAAATATTCTAATTGAGAAGAACCCAATTACAAAGATAATGCATCATTTCAATCAATATTATAGTATATATCAACGCTTAA
Source organism: Viscum album (assembly GCA_963277665.1). Taxonomy (NCBI): domain Eukaryota; kingdom Viridiplantae; phylum Streptophyta; class Magnoliopsida; order Santalales; family Viscaceae; genus Viscum; species Viscum album. Next base: position 114,382,328 of record OY728121.1, read on the forward strand.
AGTTTTTGAAAAATAAAAAAAACTAAAATAAGAATAATAGAGGAGCGGGGGATAAACGTAGAGGTTGGGGAGGAAATGTAAAACATGATGAATGATAAATCCCACAAAATGTGGAGATATACTCATATTGTCTATTGATATTTAATTTATTAAAAATTTATACCATTTTTTCAATTAACTTATAATTTTTTTTAAATCATTAATTGTTTTATCTTCCACCATGAAATCTTTCTGGACCACCTATTACATATTTCCTAGTTGTAGTGCCTCTCCCGTAATTCAATCTATTTTATCATTAATTATTCAATGTTTTATATCGTCCTCTTAAAAACACTAAAAATACCTAAAACATGTATATTAAATATCATACATACATATATTTATTTATACAATATATATATATATATATATATATATAAATGCACACACACAAATATAAATCCACATACACATACACACCTACATATATATATACACACACCTGAACATACATATATATATATATATAGATATACATGTAAAGATATATATTTATTCTCAATATGTATACAATTTATATATAATGTAATATTATTTTCCCAAATTAATAATAATTATTTTAACAATAATATATTACTTGTAATGTTAAATAATTTTCATAATTATCCCCACAAATTCTTCAATCAATAATTTCGTTTAAACTGTGAATTTATTAAATTAACCACAGAATAACATTTATGACGGAAAATTAATAATGTTTTTTCTTTCCCTGTAATATATTTCAAAAAATATATATATTTATATATTATATACACATATGTATATACATATATACACACTCCAATATGTATACATATACATATAAATTTAATCCTCATATATATATGTACATTATATATGTACACCAATATTTTTTTCCCAATATAATAATAAAAACAATAGCTAAAATTATTATTATTTTATAAAACCTATCAGTGAAAACATTAAAAATTTAAAAAACCACCATAAATAATTAATAAATGTTACTATATTAATATTAACCAAGTATTTTTCATTTAATTGACATCATTAAAAATATCACATTAATTACTTTGGTCACCACTAAAATACTTTCCGAGATAATAAAAAAATATTAACTTCCCGTATGTAGTTTCAAATTATTATATCCACATAAGTAATAATAATTATTAATTTTTATTATTATTATTTCCAACCACCCTTAAAAATATGTATATATTAAAAATTTTATCCTTGTGTGGGATCTGACCAAAAATCTTACAATCACAACCCTTATACCTTCTCTAGGACAAGCCCCATGTTCTATACTTAATGGTGGTCTCATATTTCTCAAAAAACACAATGATTGTGAGAAATTATTATTTTTATTTAAAAAATGGAATAATAATTAATTAAAAATAAAGGAGGTATTATCACATATGATATTTCCAAATACCATAGGCATATATATTTTATACCCTACCTATGGTAAAACCCATGTTGGGTACCTAACGAAGGTTTCATATTTCTCATTCAGTGCAACATTTGGGACATTTTTCTTTTTTTGTAAAAATAATCTCACATATTTATGAATATAAAATAATTATTTTTTTTATTCTATCAACATCGAGATCCTATGAGCCTCATAATCTTTCACTGACTTGGTATATAACTCTAAAAATATTTCATTGAATATTTTAAAGTGAAAAAGAACGATTTTACCCTTCGGTATGTAGATAATAAACGAGATTAGTTGAAAAGTAATTATTCACAAAAAAATACAATAAATTTATTGTCAAAAGTGGGGTTCTGTAATCATATAAAAATGAGGATATTACTGAATGCCTAATGGAGGAGATTTGGGTAAGCTGGGAATCCATCATGTAAGGGTGTGAACTATTCTATCTATTTGTTGGGGAGGTTATATGAAATAAAAATTTTAATATTATAAGAAATTTAAATATGTAGAGACTATATGAGGATGAAAATATAATTTAGAAATATATGGATGAAAATTTAAGGAAGAAAGTTGAGGAAGAAAATATGAGGATGTTTTTCAAGAGTCACTAATTTTGGGTAGCATTGTTTTTTATCAATGATTCATGTTTCCTACAATGGGATAAATCATGTAGTCTTAGAATTTTTTATATGTATTCCATAGCATAAGGTTACAATTTTCAATGATTTATGAATCATGGTTGAAAAAACAATCCAATGGATGAGATTTTTAGGACCCAGATGATAAGGAAGATTATCATATTCAAGTATTTCCTTTTGTATTCAAAGAAATATCAAATGAGAAATCACCTCCCTTTGTTTTTTTGTGAATATTGGAGAGTACATTGTATTCAAAAAATCATATTCGAAATTCCTTTGAGTGTCCATTATATTGGGAATATGTTTTCAAGGTGAAATAGTTCATTTGACTAATCATGGGTTTGAAATAGAAGGGAATATCATAATTAGGTGTTGCTTCAGAGTCTTCCTAACATTGAAATAAATCGGATGATTATTTTCAAATTATTATATCTAAAAATTCATAATTATTTCAAAAAAGATTTGATGAAAGCCTGATTAATTAAAAGGGGGAGAAATTTTTTTCACAATCGTATTTAGGCCAATTGTATTCTTGATGAGTAAGAAAGAACGATGTTACTAGATGAATGGTCAGGTACAATACATTCCATTATATTTCATTTGATGCTACATCTAATGTTCTATGTAACCAATATCATGAAGGAAGTCATATATATAATAGAATGTTTGTGGAAGAATTAATTAGCCGAAATAAAGCTTTCTAGTCTCAGATAATATGATTCATATTTTTTTTAAGACTATGAATGTGTTCTTGATCATGACATGAGAAAATAAAGGAGATGATTTTCAGTCAGATCAAAATCCAAAAAAAATAACTATCCATATAAAGAAGTTTTTGAGTTTAGTAATTATAAAAGTGAAATAATTTATTTTTTGAAAGTTAATTGTTATCATATTTAGAAGAGAAATAAGTTGTAAAATTTTAAACTGTTGATACTGATCCATCAGATTCTATATACCATAATAATTATCATAGAAATAATTGTTTTTAAGGAGATAATGGGACCAACTATAATGAAAGATATTTAATTTTTTTCGAGATGATTCAAAAAGAAAAATTAGAGAACGATCAATAATGATGTCAAAGAATTCTCAAAAGGATGATTCGTTGATTGAGTTAAGTGAAAAATAATGTTAGAAATTTTTTTCCACGAGTTTAAAGTAAAAATAATATATATAATCTATTTTTTAGATATATATTCATCATAATGAGATATATCATAATGAATATCATAATTCTAATCAGACTGAAGTTTTTCAGGAAGATGTTGAACGAGATATAAAAAGTACTTTCAAGCGGGATCTTGATGTTTTAAGAATGTCCTTGATTTTTTTTCATCAGGCAGTGTAGATAATCATAATGATGAAATAATATTAGACAAAGTAGAATGGAAACATAAATTGGATTGGATATTGTCCAAGAAGTTAGAAATGTAATGAGTTATTATAATATTTTAGAGGATATGAGAAAAATAGTGATGTCTTGATGAAGTCAAAAATTAATCTAGAAATCAATGGAAATAGTGATTCGAGTAATTTTTTTGAATGGAAAATATTTTTCAAATCGTGCCCAAACCACATTCATGTATACTGTAAAAGGAGAACAAATTTTTACAATTCATACACAAGTACTGTAGATAGAGAAGAAATTAATTTCTACGGACAAGTGGTTTATTAATCACTTTTCTTAAAGAAGTCATGCCGAACAAAAGAATAAAGAAGAAGAGATCAGATTGAATTCAACTAATAATAATATTTAGCTGGTCATATTATTGGGATAGATCAACATACTATATTTTCTAGAATCATGTCGAAGTGGTTCAATATTTTATCAACATTATTCTGATATACCGATACATATTTCATATTGATCAATCTGACTTGGGAATTAGACTGGGAATTTGGAATATTTTTTATAAAGAAGTCCAGGAAGTTATTACCAACATCATAGTATGAATGTTAAGTATTTCTATATGAGAATACATTTTTTTAATTTTTATCACAAAGTAATGTTACATTGTTGATACTAAAATTGTATCTAATCATGAGCTCATACATGAAGCTCATGCAGAGCTGTATTGATACTAGTGCTACATGTGTGTAAGGGTATATCCTACTCATTGTGTAACACACAAAAGAATTTTTTTCTAGAGGATTACATGTTATTTTATTATTTCAAAACCATACCAAATATGTATATAATCTTATTTAGTAGTGAACCTTGTAAATTTTTATGTTACAATGGATGTGTGTTTGAATTGTTTCACATGGGAAAGAAATATTTAACATGAAGTGGAGGTCGATTTATAAGTTAGGAAATATAAAAGAAAAATAACTCACTGATTCAACCGTACCCTCTCTGTGATACACCTATATTGACTAGGAAATAAAAAATTATCTTTTATAATATTACAGTGAAAATTATTTTAGAAATTTTATATCCTTATCCCAATTTTTTATCCCAATTTATCCATTTTACCTCTTATAAATCAGACAAAAAAATATGGTTACCATTTATATTGAACAAAAAATGATAATTTTTAAAATATTATGGGATATTTATTCCAAATATTTAATAAAATTTTCATCAGTCAATTTCTATGAGCGGAGGAAATTTTTTTTATGAAAAAAAGCGCAATGAAAAACAATTTTTCAGAAAATGCATTTTTTGTATAAAAAAAATTTATACCAATTTTAAATATATAATTGATAACAATAAACTATAATATGCTATTAGTAATATATTAGAACTAATATTAATTTGAAATAATTGTGAAAAAAATTTATCATTATAAATACGTGATCCAAAAATACAAATTTCTAATAAAAATGTGTTTTATTAATATTCACAAAAAATAATTATTTTTATGATATCCCAAGAATTCAATCTAGGTTAATTATAACATGATTATTAAAAATTATATTAATTATATCAAATTAAATATTTAAATTTTTCTTAAATTATTTATAACATTTTCTCACAAAAATAAATAAAATCATTTTGGTGTGAAAAATATTTTGATGAATACAATTTCATTACTAAAAATTGAGTTCTTAATTGCTGATAATAAATAAATAAATTTTTTCAGTAAGCCATATATGTATATATATGTGTGTGTGTATAAATATATATATATATATATGTATACTTCTATTCATGCCCACCATTATAATGTCTTGGTTTTTAAAAATATATATAAATAATAAGATTTTGTGGTTTTTTAGGTTTGGTGTTTCATGTTGTTTACTCTATCAAACATTCTCTTCCATTAAAATCTTAGGATATCATGTAAATAATTGACTACTATAAATTTTAGTTGAAAAAATAATAATAACTAATGTAACATGAAATATAAGAATGTTTCATCATTGAAAATAAAAAGTCAAATTTATTTTGTTAAAAAAAAGATAATGAATCTAAATTTTTATTTAAAATGGTAACATGAAGATTATTAAATATGTGAATGAAGGCTGTAATGAGTTTTAGAATTAAAAAAAATGAATGTTATTGAATCCATGATAATAATAATTCTTAATGAAGAATTTAAGAACCTTCAACCTGTTATAAAAAATTGTATTATAAATAATGGTTCAATAAAAAAAATGGAGACTACAAAATATCCAAAACATTGTTTTATAATATGTAAAAAATAGTTGGATTATGATAGAAAGATGAATAATGTGGCGGAAACTAAAACCAATTTTATAGAAAATGTAACATCTCGGTTCCGAGAGCCTCCCAGAGGTGCCCCATACCCGGTTGGTCAGATGGCCTCAAACACATTTCTTCGAATGACATAGGCTCCTGAATAGCAGTGAGGTCCTTGGGTATGATAGTGGGGAAACTATGCCCTCATTGGAATAATAACACAGTGGAAATAAACAGATAACAATTGCAGAATTAGTAAAAAATTCAATAAATAAATAGTTGAAATAATAAACAAATGGTTTACATATATATAAATGACGCAAGATACATATGTCTTGGAAAGTGTCCAAAAAATTAACAATGATGGAATAAAGTACTTAACCAAATTTCAAAAGAAAATTAAGTAAACAGCTCCACATCATCACAAGCATTAGCTTGGTCTCATGCTCCCCAACTCTACAAAAATTAAGTACCTGAAGTCGAAGGGTGCTTTCCCTTATCTACACCTTCAATAATATATTTTGTTTGGACCCAAAAGCATCACCCATATAAGGTGTGAGACGAATCCCAGTAGGAAACCACCCAATGATTTTTTCCTAACAGTCATTGAATTTATATGGTAGGAAATAAAAAAATTAAGTAGTAACCAATGAAGTACACATAGTAACAATAATGCGAATTCAATTATAATGATTTTTATATATCAAGTATGCAACAAATCAAAAGCTGGTAACCCTCTGGGAAGTACTTACAACCTAACCCCTACAGTTCAACCAAAACTGACACAAGTAACAATATGGGTTGTACTCATTGTCTAACCCCTCTGGTTTAGCTTTTTCAAAGGCACTCTGAGGAAACAATCACCTTCAATTCCCCTTATGGTCTCATATCAGTAACTAATAGGCACTCTCAAGAAGCAATCAATTTCCAATTCCATTTTTTTCCTGTATCGTGGAATCTTCCGACACTCTGAGGGAGCACAATGTCAATCCCCCTATGGTCTCATAGTGTAACAGTAAACATACACTCTAGAGAATCCCTAAACGTCCATTCATTCTACGGTCTACTACACTAGTTTCTCATGGCCCTGCTTAAGTCGGTCGTGCAAAAATTCTATGTCTCAGCCAAAGTAAACCTCAATAACTAATTGTCAAAACAGTCTATATCATATCATTTAATGTTAGAAAACAATCACTCCATCCTAACAATAATTGGCATGGAAAACAAAGTAGCAGCCTAACAAGAAACGGAAGACCAAATGGTCAAAAAAAGAAAATATGGGCTAAAAATCCATTACATGGAAAGGTTAACCCTATTAGTAACAATTATCCACTATCCTAACAAATAAGGCATAATAGGTAATAACTGGAAAAAATCATAAACACGCAATACCCTATTCTTTGGTATTGTGAATTCTAGCCCATAAAATTCAAGGACTATCTACAGAATGAAAAAAACACCTACTTCAACATCATGAGATCAATATACATCAATATATAGACTTGAATCACCCTAGAACACTTTATATATAATAAAATGTTAGAAATTTTGAAACGAGGATAACTCATGAGAGGGAAAAAATCAGAAGATGAGGTTCAAGAAGAAAGGAGAACTCGGTGATGCGATTCCAATGAAACTGACAGTGGTCGAATCGAAGAACGGACATCGAGTCGGGGGCTCGATGAAGATTTGCATCTATACGAATGATCATGGAAAAAATAGGATGATAAGAAGGATGTTCTGTCCATTAAATGCCTCCATGGTCCGTTTAATGAAAATAATGTATCTGGATTGTTCTTTAAAAGTACATGGAATGTACCTTCCTTTTCCAGAATCTACTTTAGGTGGTGTCTAGGTCACCACAAACGACCATGTACTCAGTCGTTACCTGGCCAATACACTGCCACTCTCGACATCCTAGTACACGGCGTGTACTTATAAGTACACAACGTGTACTCTTGAAATTTCCAGAAACTCCACTTTTTCTCAAAACCAACCAGAAAAGAAAAATATACATGAAAAGAAGATCTGGGTTCTTACAAACTTCCCCCCTTAAAGAAATTCATCCCTGAATTTACCTAGCAAGTTTGTGTAGAATAAGAATCCTCAAAAATATCTGGCCACTGCGATCTTACATCGGACTCCCTCTCCCATGTCTCGTCCTGTACTCGCTCGTGCTACCATAGAACTCATAGTAGAGGAACATAGCAGCCATGAATAACCTTCACACATCAATCAAAAATCCGGATAGGATGCTCCTCGAATGTGGCATCCATGCCGAGCTCAACCTCCTTGTGTTGGAAAACATGAGATGGGTAAGAGAAATAACATTGAAGCTAAGAAACATGGACGAAAAAATGTATATCACGGTACCACTGAGGTAATTTCAACTGATAGGCCAATGGCCCAACTCTTTCCAACACCTCAAACAGCCAGGCGTACCTCAAAGAAAGCTTAAAATGTCTCCTAATCCTCCTATGTTCCCAACCTCAGTGTGACAGGAATAAAAACTTGATCCCCAACCTCAAAATCTATAGGTCATCTCCATCAATAATCATAAGACATTTGTCTTTACAATCCAATATCCATCCTCTTTCAAATCAACTCCATCTACTCTATGGTCCCCTGGACAAGACGAGGTCCGAGAATTGCTGCCTCTCCTACCTCCGACCAGTATAAGGGTGATCGGAATGGCCTACCATACAAAGCCTCAAATGGTGCCATCTGAATAGTTACTTGAAAACTATTATTGTAGGAAAACACCACAATAGGTATGTGTTTCTCCCAAGAACATCCAAAATCCAATTTGTATGCTTGAATCCTATCCTGAAGCACATGAATCATAAGCTCAGACTGGCCATATGTTTGGGGATAGTATGATGTACTCAAAAGTACATGTGTTCCAAAATCCCTCAGAAGTCCCTAACAGACATGAAAAGTAAAAGGTGTGTACCCATCTGAAACAATGGAGTAAGGAACTATATTAAAACATACAATCTCTCAGTAGTAAAACCATCCAAACTCATCCACCCCGAATTTCTTCTTAATCAGCAAGAAGTGAGAAAAGTTTGTGAGTCTGTTAATGAATACCCAAACTGCATCATTCACATAAGGCGACCTCAGCAAACCCATCACGAAATCCATCGCAACATCGTTATACTTCCACTCAGGAATGGGTAACTACTGCAAAATCCCTGCTAGCCGCTGATGATCTTCCTTCACCTACTGATAGGTGGAACACCTAATGAAAAAACCAGAAACTTCTCTCATCATACCTGGACACCACTACTGATTGATTAGATCACAATACATCTTGGTGACACTACGATGAACTTTCCCAAAATGAGGAATGAAAGTACCACATCACCTTCTCGTGTATGTCTACTAACACCCATAAACACCCATGAAAACACAATATCTCATCCTCACCTATGGTCCATCAGGAATAGGGTCCTATCCAGACAGACTCTCTCATAGGACTATGTCTTCTGAATCAGAGAGCTGCCTCATTCGCACTCGATCAAGTAGAGTAGAGGTAACAATCACGGAAGAAATAAACATCTGCCCTTGTCTATTGTGCACCTCAAAATGCATCTCAGAGAACAAAGACATAAGATTCCACTCACGGCTGGCCTCTTAAACTTTCGGTATCATATTTCTTCTATTAAACGCATTGGCCACTGTGTTTCCTTTCCCAGGTGTGTATGCATGTTAAATGTCAAAGGAATGAAGTTACTCTACCCATATTCACTATCTCAAATTCAGGTCACACTATGTGATGATATACTTGAGACATTTGTGGTTGGGGAAAACAACAAAATTCTCTCCTAGAATATAATATGTCCAATAGCATAAAGCATGAACAACTTTAGCCAACTCTAGATCTTGTGTTGGGTAGTTCCTCTCATGGGGCCTCAAATGTCGAGACCTGAATGCAACACCTCCTCCCTACATAAGAAATGCTCCAAACCCAATACCTGATACATCATAGTACACAGTATAACTCTTGCACAAATTTTGAAAAACTAGTATCAGTTCTGAATTCAGCCTCCCGTTCATCTCCTGAAAGGCTGACTTGGAAGAATCTGACCACAAGTTCTTTGCACCCTTCTTTGTCAGGCCTTTTAGTGGTTTTTCTCTGTGTGTGAAGTCATATATGAAAATTATATAGTATCCAGACATCCCAAGAAAACTCATCACATTAATGACATTCTTCGTCTTCTCCCAGGAAACTACTGGTCTCACATTTTTTGGATCTACTTATACTATTATCTCTGAGATAACATGACCGAAGAAGTGAATTTGGTCCACCCAAAAGTGACATTTTGAGAGCTTAGCATATAACTGCTGTTCTCTCAGTGTACTCAAAACTATTTCCAGGTGTGTAGCATGTTCATGTTGAGTGTGAGATTAATCCATGATATCATCCATGAAGACCACAATGAAAGAATCCAAATATGGATAGAACACTTGGTACATCAGTTCCATGAAGACTGCGGCCGTGTTTGTGAGACCAAACAACATAACTATGTACTCGTATAGGCCATACATGCTCCATAAGGCTATAAGAGGTTTATTATATGGTCTAATGTGAAAATGACGGTATCTGGACTTTAAATAAATCTTCGAGACCACACGGGATCCACGAAGTTGATCAAAGAGATCATCAATCCTCAGCAAGGGATATCGATTCTTCACTGTCAACTAGTTCAACTTCTGATAACCCCTGAAAGATCTGAGGGTACCATCTGCCCTCTTCGAGAACAGGATAGTTGAACCACATGGAGAAGTAATGGTTCACATGAAACCCTTTACATGAAACTACTCCAACTTCATTTTGAGTTCCTGTAACTCTGGTGTAGCCATTCCATAAAAAGGAATAGACCCTGGTGTCGCTCCTTGAACAAGCTCAATAGAAAATTCCAAATCATGCTCCGAAGGCAAACCAGAAAATTTATCTGGAAGGAAATCCCTAAAAAAATCCACCAATTGATGAATTTACATCTATGAATTCCCTTGGTCATCCTAATATATAATAGAAATATGGGTTTTAACTCCTCTCAACCCATGATGCTCAGGTCCTGCTCTGCTCGCCTGGACATCCCACTCAACCTTATGAAGAAATGATCTACCCTCTTTTGATGTGAAACTCACCCTACGATGATAGAAATCATTAATAGACTAAAAGGTAAGTAACCAGTCATTTCTGAGAATGAGTTCATAGCCCATCATCTACAAGACAAAGAGGTCTCAAATGATGTGACACCCACCAACCTCTAGAGGGAACTCATTGCACTGACATACACTTGTCATTCTAGTCCCAAACAGAGTTTCTAATGTCAATATATTTGTAGAATAAAATATTCAAAGACCAAGTACCACCACAAAAACAACATATATAAATCTATTGGAAACCACTGTATCGAAAAGTGGAAAAGCTAAAATAGAGGCAACAAGAATTGTACCTCGAACTGTAGAGGGTCTGAGATCCTGCTCCTGCTGGATTTGCTCCACTAAAAAAGTCTGACCTGCTGAGTGACCCTGTCACCCTACCTTAAAACCATTTGTTGATCTACCCTGTTGTCGCTGAAAGCCTGGTGACTGGATACCACTGCCACGACCTCCACCTCGGCCTAAACAGACGGAAGAACTCTAGTTCACAGACTGATAACAAACTGGTGGTGTTTCTTTTAAATATGGAGTCATAGAAGAACCCATGTCACCTGCTTCTAGTGATAAAAAATAATAGAAGCACTGAATATGAACCATTTTGATGTAATATCAGCACTCCACTGGGTGACTTGGGCTATGTGGCCTCATATACCTGCTCTTCCTGCACTGGTAGCACACCACCTAGCTACAAAAATATGTCTCTCTTCTCCTCAGATCTCCACGCAAAGATTCTCTACATCCCTTCATGCTATAAGTAGGAGTGATACTAACTCCAGATTTCGAGTAACCCTCGCTCACAAATGCCAAAATCCCTAAGATTTCGCACAATGATCAGCACCTAGTTGACTATAGAAGTGATGGAATTAAACCTGAAGATATTCACTTGAGATCAGATATCGTGCTTGAGACCACACTCAAACATCCCAGATAGAAATAACTCATCACATCCTGGAATAGGAATGAGGTGTTTCAACTGTGTTATGAAAGACACTACTACAAATGGAGGATATACATAGAAATTTTTTCCAACAGTTTACATAAACCATTTGAGTAGGGGTCCTTACCCAACACTTTCACTCCAAAATTGGAATAGTGTTTTTTTGAAGAATTTTACCCAAAAATTTTATCAAACCATTGGGATATGTTAGTTTTATATTACATTTACCCAACGGTTAGAGAAAACCATTGGGATAGGTGGGTTTTATGAAGGCTTTCTCAATTGTTTTTTAAAACATTGCTAAATCTTACCATTCCCAATGGTTTTTTAAAAATGTTGTGAATGATTTCCCATAAATTCTCAAGAATCCCAATCCCCCATCTACGCAATTTTAGGCATAAAGTTGAGACCTGAAGTGGAGCTCTCTCTCTCAGAAAATTATTCCACTAGATCCATCTTCAACCAGACAATTGTTTTTTTCCACAGTTAAAATTTGTAAGTGGTACCTTAGTTTTTATGTTTTGTATCATTTTGTGTTTTCAATTTTAATTTTTCCTAAATACAAGGTCTGTGAGGTATGGTATACCTATTAATTGAAATTTTATTTGTTTTCTGTTTTTGTTCAACACATCAACTATCATGATTTTTTGAGTCAACAATATTTGAAGTATTTATAGCCACTCCTTTGTAGAGTTAGTAAACAATATGAAGGGATTGGGGCAGGTTAGGGTAGTAGTGTAGGTGGGTTTCCAAATATTATCAGAGTGATATGGTAGTTTAAGTGGGATTTAGTTTACATTATTTTAAATATGTATAATTTTATGTTTGTATCTATTTGGTTTTCTTTGAGCCTATAATACTTATTTAAAATATACCTAAGGTTAATAAAGTTGTATACTTGTAAACCATTATACTACAACACTCATATAGAGATATTCTTAAGAATAATCCTTGTATATTGTCGTTGGATATGTTGTTAACCATATAAAAGGTTTTTTATAAGGAATTATAATATATAAAGTATTTAACATTTGTGGTGTGGGGGTTGTGTAGGTGGATGTGAGGTGGGGGCTGTAGAGGTGGGGGTGGGCTATACATGTGGGGGGGAGGGGGCTGTACAGGGGGGAGTCTACTGGGGTGAGGTGGGGTGGGGGGCTATAAAGGTGTGGGGGGGGGGGTGTGCTGATGGTGGTTGGGGAGGGGGTTGTACAAGTTGGGGGGGGGGGGGGTCCAGGTGGTGGGGGTACAGTGGCTGGGGGGATGTGGTGTACAGGTGGGGGGATGTGTAGTGGGTGAAGGGGGATGTACAGGTGGGGTTTGTAGTCAGGGGGAGTCTGTTGGGTGTTAGGTGGGGGTTGTATAGGTGGGGGTGGGATGTGATGTTGGGGGTGGGGGAGGGGGGGTTGTGCAAGTGGGTGGGGGAGGGGAGTGTGCAGGTTGAGTGGTGGGATGGGAATGTGGGAGTCTGTTGGGGGTGAGGTGGGGGCATACAGGTGGGGGTGGGGGTGTGTAGGATGTGGTGGGGGAGGGTGATGTTCATGTGGGGGGTGCAGGTGGGGTGGGGGGTGGGGTTGTGCCTCAGGTAGATGGGAGGGGGTTGTGCAGGTGGGGGATGTACAATGTACTGGAGGGGAGAGTGGGTGTGTAGGGGGGAGGGGGTTGTGCATGGGGAGTTTTCTGGGGGTAAGGTGGGGAGGGTGGCTATGCAGGTAAGAAGTCATCACATCCAAAGTTCACCAATAATCATTGGGAAGCCATCAAATCTCATGATTTGGATTGGTCTAAGGCCTCTTTGGTTTTGGTTCTTGTCTAATTATCTTGATGAGTAAGGCATCACATGATCTAAAAGTGACATCAACTATATAAGATGATTTCCATCTCCCACAACACATTTTTCAAGAATGAATATATCCTTGGAAGGTGGTGGGAGACTTTTATAATCCTTTAGTCCAGTGGGGAAAATCTCCATATATATCCACCTATACCCAGGACCTACTACTATATGCACGTCCCATATTCATAATCTAAACTCTCCACGTATTAAATGAATAGTGATTCTATATAGACTTCACCATCTAATGAAATCCTAAATTTATTTCATTTTATGATGAAAAAAATATTGATTATTCCATACAGCTTCATATTGGAAAACACCCTTAATCATCATGCCATGATAATGAAAATACTTAAAATCTCATTACCATACATTATATCAATCCTAATAATTACCTATAGATATTAACTAACCCTTATTACATCCACCAGAATCTAATGCCACAACATTCTCCCAATTGAAAACATGATACCATCTTTTTATCAAGTCACCAATACTACCAAATTTTATTTTCGCTAAAAAATAATGCACTAATCCTTAATACTCATCATTTGTTTATTATAACATGAGTGACATCCCAATTAACTATCATAGATCTCAGTCACACCCCCATGGACAACCCCCACCCCTTGGACAGACGGTACCCCCCAGATAGTACCCCAACCCTATGGACAGCCCGCCCACCCCCTTGGACACCCCACCCCCCGGACACCCCCCATCCCCCAAACACCCCCACCACCTGGAAAACCCTGCCACCCCCATGGAAATCCCCCCAACCCCCTTGGAATCCCCCACCCCCTAGACCCCCCATCCCTGTGGACACACCCCCACCCCATGGACAACCACACCCCCACCCCCTGGACACCCCTACCCCCTTGGATAGCCCCCAACCCCGTGGAAATCCCACCCACCCCTTGGACTCCCATACCCCCTAGAAGGCCTCTACTCAACATGGATATCCCTCCCAACCCATTGACACAATGTACCCCCCCTAGAAAGCTCTACCACTCCATGGAGAGCCAGCCCACCCCCTGGACACCCCTTACCCCCTGGACACCCCCCAAACCTGTGGATAGCCCCCACCCCCTGGACTCCGCCACCCCTCAGACACCCCCATCCCCCTAGGAACCCTCACCCCAAGACCCCCCATACCCCCCAGACAGCCCCCACCCCGTGGACAACCCACCCACCCCCGGGACACCCCATCCCCCCTAGATAGCCCCACCAGCCCTTTAGACATCCCCACCACCCTCGTGGATAGCCTGCCCAACCCCCTGGACACCTAGACCCTTCGTGGACAGCCCCCACCCCCAGAACAACCAGCAACCCCCTAGACAACCCCCACCCCCTAGACACCCCTACCCCCATGGGAAGTGTATGTGATCACTCAAATAATCTTCTAAAATATTAAAATTTTTTGATCTAAATTTAACTCAACTCCTGAATAATTCTCCCACAAAAGTGTACCTGATCTTGTAAACTCTTGTGTAGTTTTTCAAAGATATTTTGTTATAAATATGGTATTTTCTGTTTTTTATATTATGATTCTCATATAGAATAATTTTTCAGTTATGGTTTCATATAAAGTGAAAAATTCTCATTTACTTAAATATATTTTTGATGAAACATCTATCTTATAGAATTTTGTTGGACAAAATTACATATAACAAATTTTTATTACGAAATGTATAGAAGATGGATGTATGAAACCGATCAGATCTCAAGTGATTTTCCAAAGAATTTGGAGAGATTTTTTGATTTTTCATTTCACAATGATTCAGATTGTGGTCACATACACAGCACCTGTTACAATTGTGTTGGAAGACCTTGGTTGAGTCATGATGAAGTTAGATACAACATAACCAAATATGGTTTTCAAGAAAACTAATTTGTGTGGTATCAAAATAAGGAGAACATTAAATCTCAAATTGCTGATGATCCAAATGGGAGAACAGGATTGGAGAATTTGTTATATGGCTGATTTTTGTTTATTTTTCATCACGAAAATGAAACGATTTTGACCCAAGAATATTTCTATATGTGCAGACATGATACGTCTAAGGAAAATGATGATGTTGTCATGTTGAAAAAAATTGAATGATTTTACCACGACTCCAGTATATCGACAATGCGGTAAAATGAAAAGGATGGAATTTTTAATCCGATCGTTTCATGGGAAAACCATGTATGTGATTTCTAATACTACCATTGATTACATTCTTTCCTTCTTGAAGGACTTACTTCCAGATGACACAGATATTCACTAAAACCACTATATGGCATGGAAGTATATTTGTAGAACTTGTATTTTCATGAATACAAATTCATGCAATAATTAAAGATTTCTATAACAACCTAAGCTTCTAAAATACGCTTCCCTTTCAATAATGCAATAGCTTGCATTATACGCAGGTTCGAGATTCTAACACACCGCGACCAATCAAAGTAGCAGTTATGAATAGTAATACCCAATTTTTGAAATTATATAAATTTTATATTTCAAAATGGACTTCATTTTTGTATTCTAAATATCGAAATTAGACTATGTTGAATTTTTCGTATTTTTCAGAGAACTTCCAATTTTTGATGAATAGTAAAAAATACTTAAAAACAACATTTTTAATAAAAATATTTTATAGTGATAAATTATAAAATTGAGTGGTTTTAAATTATAATTAGAATATATTTTTACCATTTTATTCAATGGTGGTCATTATAATTAAATTTCACTTTGAAATTGGACATAAACAATTGCCAATCTTTTGATATATATTGTTTCTTAAAAACACTCTATTTGTTGTGACAATGGGAATTAATTATTAAATTAATTAATTCAACTTATATGGTTTGAATTTTTTAAAATAGACATCATTTTTTAATTAGGAATATCAAATATATCTTAGGGTTAATTTTTGGTATTTTTCTGAAAAACATTAATTTTTGATGAATAGTGAAACCACTAAGTGGTAGTTTAAAAACTAATATTTCGTGTAAATAAAACATTACCACTTATGTGATTTGATTTTGAAAAATCTGACATACATGGTTGTCATTAGGAAGCAAAATGTGGTTCAATGGGATTAAAATAATTTTTTGGTGAATAGTAATTTTTAAGTTTTATTAATCGCGATTAAAGGTAATTAGTGAAATTTAAGGTAAAAATGATATTATAAAACTATGAAAATATCTGGACACTTGTCATACCCTTATTGGATGCATCATGGAAGACCATGAAAATCCATGGGTTAACTTGGGGACCCTATGGATCCACTTGGGTAAAAAAATGACATTAATAACTTTTTATTTAAGGTAAAAATAAAATTGTCACAAACATGTTTTGTTTTACTAAAACAATTATTACATGGGGTTATATAAGTTAAATTTTTGACTATAAATATTTATTGGAAATATAAAAATATTTCATACATCATGGTAATTTTTTTTATAATTTTTAGACATTAAATAAATTAAATTTTTTATGACACCATGAAGATGCAGTGATTACCTCATTAATTAACGATTGAAATAAAATGAAAAGATAATGT
This sequence comes from Viscum album, assembly GCA_963277665.1. Taxonomy (NCBI): domain Eukaryota; kingdom Viridiplantae; phylum Streptophyta; class Magnoliopsida; order Santalales; family Viscaceae; genus Viscum; species Viscum album. Next base: position 114,399,538 of record OY728121.1, read on the forward strand.
AAAATCTAAGACTTAAACTTGTATAAAACCTATTGTATGGGTATATTTCGAACCCTTTTCACCTTATACCTGAAATATATCATTTTGGGACCTTTAAAATCCGTAAATCATTTCATTATAATGTAACATTTCATGAGTTTCCAAGAGTTCCCCTCCTCTCCTCTTATAAAAGGCCCCCACCTCTACCACCTTATTCACACCATAAAAGCCATTTTTCTAGGCCTACCTCTGCCCAAATACTCTCTCAAATTACCTCTATTACTCATATAAGCCTCACTATGGGCCGAAGTCTTCCCAAGGAAGCCTTTGGCTCAAATCAAAAGGAGTTACCCGATTTTAAGGTAATGTCTTGTCTTGTGTTCTTTTGTTTTATTTTTCTTCTCCAACCCCCTAAAATATTTTTATTACTTTATTTTGTAACAACACCAGTATATTCAATATACTAGGATGTTTGTATGAGAAGTATTTTATTTACACTTACACACACCTTCGTCTAATGGTTAATGAACATACTGTTTCTGTGGGTGGTGAAATACTCCCTCACGAAACGATGATTATTAAATCTTCTTTTAACACCTCTAATTGTGGAAATTAAAATGTAACTATATTTATATATGATATATATTATGTTTATGTTATCCTTATGATTCTTTATTTCTCATTTATGGCATACCTTTATGATTTCCATTATTGGTAAACGCGATAATTTCATTTTAGGAAGTGTGGACTACCGCCCCCTCAAAGTGATTTTAATCATTAATGCCATATGTGGGAAGTATAAAGGATGGAGTAAATGATATTATATATTATATTATACTGGAATTATAATATAACATTATATCATTATGATTTAATTCCATTAAATTTGAAATAGAAATGAAAGTAGCGTTCATGCATACGTACAGCTTACCGTCTCCATGAACGATGCATTTCATTTATTACCTCTAAATGTTATGTAATATTAAAAATGCATATATATACTGGATATATATGATATAAATGATATCTACATCATGAATATAATTCTATATGTAATGGATATTTTACCACTTTAACAACTTGTAATTATAATAAGTTTATTTTTGACTCAAGTACCAAAGATCGACAAAACGACCGTTATTAACTTAAATGATTACATAATGTTCATAACATGTTAATAAGTGATATAAAAGGAATAATGAACATGAAAAAGGTTCTTAAGAAAATATAAATTATCTCTATTTTATTATTCAGGAGATTAAAGAACTATCGAGTCAAGTCGGACACAAGGTAAGGGAACTTTTTAACCCAATTTCCGTTCTTTTGGATAATCTCCTACATTCAAATTATATCATGATATTGTTATGTTATATCTTGTATTTGTACATCCTCTTTGTGTACTTATAGTGAATACACATAATAGTTCTATTTTATTTAAAAAATTATCTTTGTAAGGACTTCGTCTCAATCTCCTTTCATTGAGGCATATTTTATTTTATACCCAACTTTCTTTTATACGGTGTATAAACCCCTTCGACTTTTACATTTATTCAAAAGGAATATTTTTTATGCAAAGCGTTTTACTAAATGACAAAAGGGAATGTTTTTTTTCGTACGTATGCGGTGACAACGACTTCTCTGACGCCGTGACCATTATTTGAGTTTCGTCTTCTTCTATAGGACATAAATTTTTTTAAATGAAAAATATATACCAAGATTTAATTTTCTTTTATTTTGGTGTTGAAAATGGTTTTGAAAGTGTTTTTATTATATCAATGTGTTGTGTTGATATCTTGTGATTGAAATGTGGAAATTTTATGTTTCCTTGATGCATGTTTTATGTGATACGATTATCTTATGGTTTATGACATGTTTAAACCTGTTCATATGAGGAATGAATTGGACTTAATATGTGATGGGTGGAGCTCGCTATAGCTCCTCGATGAATCGGTAGGTCTCATGAGACAAACTAGTGTCTTGGCACGAGGCCTTGAAAAAATCTTATTTGTAGTCTTGGCACGAGGCCTTGGATATGTGGTTATGATAGTCTGTCATTATGCATTCCATCATTATTAAAGTGGTTATTGATATTTCATGTGATTATTTGACTAGTAGAATATCCATGTGAATAAGTAAATGGAATTATTTAATTTTATTTTTCCCATATTATGCTGAAGTTCAAGTTTAAAAGGCTTTTGTTTTAGTTATACATTTCCTTAAATGTTAATGTTTATTTATGAAATATTCCGCTATATCGTTATCCTTATTGAGCATCTGAGCTCACCCCTTCCAATGTTTTAATTATTCCAGGATGTGAAGAAGTATATTATGAATGACCTGCAGGGATAGTATGAGGGGATATGAAGACAATATGTTGTTTTAGTTTTGTTTTACTTTATGATGTAATGTAAGACTTATGAATGTATATAGTGTTTACAAGGCTACTAAACTAATCGGTCTTTCGAGACTTGTACTTTTGTGATCATGCCAATGTTACGCAATAATGCACCGACTCTGGGTAACTGGGGTCGGGGCATTACAATTTCTGTTTATTCTGGGAGGAAACTGCTGAACGAAATGATTGTATAAAATGTGAAACATCTAACTGGAAGCCAGAAGCTAATGGAACAACATCCTGTGTGCCACTAAATGTAATGTGTCACTATCCATTGATCCCCACACTCCAGAATCATTTTATGTCCAATTAAATATCAATAAAGATTTGATGGCATGATACCGGGAGAAAGAATACTAAGAATGAGTTGGTTCACCCTGCAGATGGATTTGAATGGCAGAGATTTGATGCTCGATATCCTGATTTTGTAGCTAATGTGTGTAATGTGAGGTTGGGTCTTTAATGTAATGGTTTTAATCTTTTTTGGTATATTACTATGTCGCACAACACATGGATGGTTTTCATACACATTTATAATCTCCCCCATGGTTATGTATGAAAAAACCTTCACTTTCATGTGTATACTCATATTTGGCCCTTTTGATCCCGAAAATGATATAGACGTATACATTAAACATTTAATAAAAGAGTTGAAAATTATTTGGGATGTGGGTGTGCGTACATATGATGCACGTTCGAAAGACATATTTCAGAAGTGTGATGCACCAATGTGGATGATCAATGATTTTACGGCTTATGAAATGATGTTTGGATGGAGCACAAAAGGAAAACTATAATTTTATTTTTGTATGAAGAATACATGATACAGAAGACTGAAACATCATTGTCATTTCAGTTTTATAGGACATTGATGATTCATTCCAATGGACCATCCATATAGAAATAATCGTCAAAGATATGACAATACCATGGAGACCGATGATCCACCTCTACGAATGTCTTGAAATGATGTGCTTAATAAATTGAAAGATTTTAGGTTTTCATTCGGAAAGGGTCAAATGAAATATGGAAAGTGAATGAATGTTTCCACTGAAACCTGTTACAATTAGAAGAAGAGAATTATCTTATTTTATTTTCCTTGTTGGTCAACCCATTTGTTACATAATTTCTTTGACGTAATTAACATTGAAAAAAATATATGTTAAATGTTGCTTTCAATTTTTCTAAATGTTAAGGGAAAGACAAAATATGATTTATGGTCTCAGCATGACTTGGAGGATTGGGGCATCTGACCAGAATTGCATCTTGTGCGTATCAGTGAAAATAAATGGAAAGTTCCATGTGCTTCTTATGTGATGACACCTACATAAAAAAATAAATATCTAGATTTACTAGAGACTATTAGTGTTCCTGATGGCTATTTGTTGACGCTCCTTTCGTCACAGAATCTAAAGATCGGAAAAGGGAATATCTGAGCTCAAAGTGATTAATCCTTTGAAGAAACATCAAAAATCGACAAAGGGATGGAAAAGGAGAACATTGCCCATAGGTCGCGCAAGTTCCCTCTTGGTCGCGCAAGTACACTTGCGCGCCGCCTCAACACTTGCGCGACCCCTCATGATCGTGCAAGGGACTTGCGCGACATATCTGGTAACCGCCCAGTAACCGCCCGGGGTCTTCTTTTTCCTATAAATAGACCCTGTGGGCCCCCCATTCGAAAGATCTCTTCCCAGAAACTCGGATCAAAGCTCCCGACGCCCAAGTCTCTTCTCAAAGCTTCCAGAACACTTCTAAGGTAATTTCTTACCTAGAATGGAAGATCTAAAGGGAAGAAGGAAGGCCTAAGTGTTGAAACTTATCAAACACTTGCGCGCCGACTTAATTCCTTCAATATAACTTGCGCGTCCCTCTTCTGAAAAAACCTCAAGAGGATGGGAAAGGGTTTAATAAAGAGTCGCTCAAGTAATTCAACCCTGGTTGAAAATCGCGCAAGTATCCCTTATGTCGCGCAAGTATACTTGCGCGACCAATACTTGCGCGCCGCCGTAGGACTTGCGCGACCTTCAATACTTGCGCGCCCCTATCTTTTTGGGTGCCCATCTTGCCCTTTTTTCACCCCTCTTAAGCCATTTCACCCTTCCTATTCAAGATTCAGTCTTCAAGATACTCTTCAAAGCCATTTATGGCATGATTTCTTGATTTGACATCCTTATCTGAAAGGAATTATGTGAAATATCTCTCAAAACCTAATGATTTAAACATCTTTATGTCACCAAAGATTGAGAGTTCATTCATTCAACCTCATCCTTTAAGATGAGAGAATCCTAACCTGGGTTTCCTTTTCAGGAATAATCCCCAGTTATAAAACCTTTAAACTTGGGCATCTTTCTTAAGAATAAGCCCCAATCAAGTTCCCAAACTTGGGCATCCTCCTCAGGAGTAAGCCCCAAACCTTAATCCCTAACCTGGGTCTCCTTTTCAGGAATAAAGACTCAGTCATAACCTTGGGCTTCCTTTTCAGGAGTAAGCCCCAAGTCCCCTAACCTAGGCTTCCTTCTCAGGAATAAGTCCCAGTCATCAATCTTGGGCATCTTTCTTAAGAGTAAGCCCCAAGTCTCTTAAAATTTCTCTTAACCAGTCATAAATTTCCTTTGATTTGGGTTTCCTTTTCAGGAATAAAACCCAATCATAAGTCCCCTCCTAACTTGGGCATCCTCCTTAGGAGTAAGCCCCAAGATTAGAGTATTCAAATCTCCATGAAGCACATATAACTTTGTGGACCCTGTTCATGGATTTTTCTTCCTAAAAGTAAATCCTAAACCTTCGCCTATCTGGGCAGTCATCTATACATAAGCCCCAAAACAAATTCTTATGATTGCATCTTTTATGGCACAATTGTCTAAATTTTACCAATACCTCTTGTTTCTCACACCGAGCATGACTCACGTGAGCTTAGAGTGTAAAAGTAATTATGACATTCATCTTTGAGCCATCAATCATAAAACATCATATCCCATTCCTCGAACTACGTGGGTTCTGATTCCTTTTTCAAAACAAAGGATACGTAGGTAGCCCATTCATGGGTTCGATCCCAACATTGAAATAATCTCTGTCCTTCTGAATGACGATAAACTTCAAGTGCCCCACTGAGTGGCTTTAAAACCAGCCTGGTCATCAAAATGACCAAGAGACTTTTATATAAATGTTTTGAAGGATACCATTGATCAAGAATCTCTAAACAAATATAGATGATTCTATATTGATGAAGAACCTCGAATACATATAAAAGATTCTCTAAATTTCTTGCATATTTAATCATTGATTGTTAAAACTAAAGGAAAGCTCATTTTATACTTGGTAATGTAATAAGGATTCACGAACTTAACTTAAATCTATAAAGAGAGTCCCGGAGTAGACAATAATTCCCCTCAAAAAGGTGTGATGAGTCCGACCTCCCATCCTCTCGACCAATGCAAATTCCTAAGCCTCATTAGCCCACAAGCTAATGAGCGCCTGCCTTTGGAAAGTAGGTCCAAACGGATGTGGAATCATTGGATGTTTCCGGTTCTACGAACAAACCCGTTAGAAACCGATCGGAACGTTTGAATCTCCCGTCCAGGAGGTCATCCCCGGATTCCGCGCGAAACAAAAAATGGTGAACCCGACGTGAATCCTTAACCAAGTTAAAGTGATGTTCTTCTTAGATGTTAGGCCCCTTGGGCCAACAAGGCAATCATTGACATATGATCATCCAAAAGATGCAGTAGCCGGATTCATCTTGATTATGTCTGTTATATGGAACAGGCACTCTTTTTTCAAGATCTTCTACAAAAAATGGCTTTCCTTAAATTCACCCCTGTGAATACTGCTGCTGAGAACACCTCTACTGTGAGGTCTGCTGCCATGAAAACCAATGCTGCTACTCCTGCTGGAACGTCATCCGCTCTGAGGATGACATCACCAACTCAGCGTCTTCAACGCTGTGTTTCAAATGCACTGGTTAAGGAGTACCGTAGTAACGGTACTATCCCAACTCTGGAGGCCGCTCGTCAAGCCCTCCAAATTAACAATTCTACCTGGTCGTCCGGACAACGGCGACCAGCAATCAAGAAGCAGACGGTGCTGACTACCGTCTCCAACCGTTTCGGGTCGTTATCCCCGGAACGCAATTTCCATTCACTCCCTTATTCTAAGGAAGTGAATGAGCAGGTCCCGCAGGACCTTAATTCAAAGAGACAGGAGTCCTTCTCAAGGGCTCCCATCAACAATCGCCGCCAGACTCGTGCGGTAGTGCACCCTCAACATGATGAGGGTACCGGCTCCAGGCATTCAGCTCAGGTTCCTCGAACCCGAGCAGGCAAGATGAATCACCAGAGACGGAATCCGGTTAATAATAGGCAGGTTGTCATCCCTGCCATCTCCGGAGAAGTCCACCAACCTAACTTGGTGGCAAACAACGAGCAGGCACACACACCTGCCCGTTTTAATCCCGCTGTCCAGCAGACTCGTCTGGCAGCATCAAGCCGATCCCGCCAGGCAATTCCGGCGGAGTACCATAGGCAGGAACATACACCTGCTTATACATCAGCAGTTAGTCAGCAGGCTCGTCTGACTACATATGATGGATCTCGTCAACAGCGTTTGGCGAAGTGTAATCAGCAGGCACATACACCTGCTAATACTAATCAAGTCTACCAACAGTCTCGCTTGGTAGCACCCGGAGAAGTCAGTCGGAAAGTCCCGACGACAAACAGGAGGCAGACTAAACTCTCTGCCTCCACACTTGAGTACTGTCAGGATTCACTGACAGGAAAAGGAGGACAGGAGCAGGCACATACACCTACTCCAAGCCCGGAATGGACGTATATCCCTGTTCCGGCGGCTGAAGTCACCAAACATATTTTGTCAATGGTGAAAGAGCAGAAGCAAATTTCTGCTCATATTCTGGATGCTTGCCAGGATATCATAACAGCTTCAGCATCATCTCAGGGACAGACACAGAAATCTGTTCCAGTCCAAGAGGGTTGTGGGGCCTACTCCCCCATATCATATGGACAACCAAGTCAGGCACATACATCTGATTTGAGCGATGATCGTCAGCCTAACCTGACCATCTTTCCTGATCAGGCACATACACCTGCTCAGAGCAATCACTTTCGTCATCAAGTGATTTCTAAAGCGAGTAAGAAGGCATCTAAGAAAAAGATCCGCCCAGCACAGTCAGGAGATCAAAGGCCAATCTGCAACAAGGCCTTGCTCGATGCTGGAGTTCTTGAAGCCCTCAGACATTTATCTGTCGGAATTCAAGATTCTACTCCCTCAGTTCCCAATAACAGGAACATTAATCCCGAAGGTCTTCAACAGACACTTCCTCATGAAGACTTGCTTCATGAAAATTCGGTCAATCTTGAAGTTTCTTCTTCAGATGAGAACCACAGGAACCCTCTGTGTGGTCAGAAGACCAAGGAGCAAGAGATATCATCTTTTGCTGTAACCCATCATGAAGGTCCTCCTCATGGTGATGAACTTCGCTGCGAAAGTCCTCTCCGCAGTAGTGATTCACGTTGTCTCGAAAATTCTTCAGAAGGCAATGTAGTGATGAGAAAGCCCTCCTATCTCGAGGCACTTGCAAACGTAAAACCAGTCATGTCTGATGCTTTACTATCGGCAGGTGAAACTCTTTCTCCATCAGAAGATAGCCTGGGGTTCAGGTTATTCTCCGAACTTTCCCTGGGTCATTCATCTTCCAGCATGAATAGTGATTCCTCTACCAACCTTGTTGAATCCAATGAAGCAACAAGGAAACACCAACTCTGGTCCAAACAGGTAGAAGAATCTTCATTTTATGATAAAGAGGAAATGCTGAACATGAGGAAAAAACTGGCAAAAGGTGAAGTACCAGTCATGTTTTGGCCTTTGGCTGATTCACAGTATGACATTCCAAAGATGTTGACGGATGATGGAATCCATGATATTCGTCTTAACATATGGAAAACTCTTTGTCAATTAAAGAAGAAGGTATTATCTTACGATGAATATGAAAATCATCTTAAGATAATAGAAGGGTTACAACACCAGATTGATTTGGCATCTCTATCAGTCTCTCGGTATCCGAAGGCTGAAAAGCAACAGAGAACCCTTCAACGTTCATGCCTTGGCGCGTTGAGAAAATTGCGTCAGTTAATTTCCAATGCTCCATCTAATGTTCATATCAGAGGATGGGGTATTCACGGAGCACTACATTTCACAGTGCTTTCCGGTCAGCAAATCCCGCCGAAAATGGTCTCATGCAATGTTATTGCCCATGGCCGGCCACAGTCAATGGGCTTTGTTCATAATCAAAATCTTGCTCGAGATCAAGCTTCAACTAGTTCCTCTCAAAATCAAGTATATAGAGAACAGGTTGTTGAATTGCTCCTACATCAAGCAGGCGAGAATATTGCGCAAGCCTCTCGTCTGGAGCAAACACGTCATCAAATGACAGAAGTTTCGGAAATCATCCAACGGTCTGTTGAACCAGGTGATAAAAGTGGATACAGGTTAATGCATCCAGCTAATTTCCGAACTAAGATCCGCAAGATCAAGAGAGATTTCAAGAAGATCTCAGACATAGCATGTCAAGAGACACCCCAGCTTGCCAGACTGGGGACTTCTCTAACCCAACCCTCAGAATCAACGAATGGGATTCGAGGAGTTGAGCAGAAGCAACAGGAACACCCCCAGTCCACCGGACTGGGGACTTTTTCAAATCTTCAATCCCTCCCTCAGAGAAAGTCAGTATTCTCTCGATTAGGGAATAAGCCTCAAGAGGAACGAAGAGCCAAGATGTCAGGAGATTCTCTCCAAGTGACGGTTCACAAAGAAATTCCTGAGGGGTCAAGTCAACGGAATGCCATGTCTTATCATGGACATAAAAGGAGACAATATCATAGAAATGCTGATAGAAAGGATTTCATGAAATATGCATCCATTAATGTCATCACTGCCGTTGCTGCTGATTCACCAGATGAGGCTCAATCAGAGGGATCAGATGAAGAGGTTCCTGCTCAAGAAGTTGCGCACACAGACCTAAATGAAGAAGGTGTGCGCACACGTAATAAAAGGCTTACCCAAAATTTGGGTATTCCTTCAAGTAACCCACTTCCCCCTCTCCGAAAAGGATCCAATAAGGGGAAAGGAAAGAATCAGGTTACTTCTCACCCTTCCTCTGAAGGAGGTCAATCGCTCTCATTAGAGCAAAGGCTTGCACAACAGGAGGAAGAAATGAAAGAATTAAGAAGGTTGAATGCAGAACTACTTCAGAGTAGTCTTCTTCTTAAGAATGCTGAAGTCCGACAGCCGAAGGAATTTGTTGTAACTACTGAGATGGATCAGGAATATCCTCCTTTATCAGTACACCCACAGAGGTATAATCCTACGGGTCAAACGCAACAACGGTTGGCAGCACTACCATTAGTTGCAGCACCAACCTCCACGGCTGTCCAAGCTCCATTCATTGCACCTACCCAAAACCAAGTTCAACCTGACGTTTCTCAAAAGTTAATAACTACTATTGAGTCATTAACAGCTCGGTTAGAAACTATGGAAGGGAAACGGGCGCAAGTTCAACCTGAAAAGAAAGTTTACCCTGAATGGGTAGATTCAATTTCTCCTCCATCCAGTTTTGGAAACCCTATTTTCCCTACTTTCAATGGATCAGGCGACCCTGAACAACATTTGACGCATTACGTGTCTTGTTGTGATCCTATGATGGGAACTCCAGAACAACAAGAAGCAGTGAAACTCAGATGCTTCGTGCGAACCTTGCAAGGACCAGCTTTTGTCTGGTATACAAGCTTGAAATCCCGGTCAGTCATCGGATGGGAGGATCTTCGTCAAAAATTCCTTCTTCAGTTCAGCTCAACTTTGCCAAAAACGACAGTTTTCGATCTTACAAACTGCAAGCAAAGGGAGAATGAAAGAGTCTCTGATTTCATTGCTCGTTGGAAGGGATTAACGTATTCCTTGAGTTTATCACTCCCTCAGGAGGAATTATTGCCAATCTGTGTGGCAAATTTGCGTGACGAATTACGCACGCCATTGATCCCTGTGAAATACACAGGAGGGTTTCGAGACCTTACTTCAATCGCTCAACAGATTGAAGATTCCCTTATACAGGCTAAGGTTAAATCTCGTGTAATTCCATCAGCTCCAGGAAGAAGAATGGGTAAAGCAGAAACTGCTACAGTTATGCTTAAACAGGCACCTGTACCTATTTCTACTTCAAAACCTTCATCTTCTCGAAGGGCTCCACCTCCTGAACGCCAACAACAAAGGCTGTTTCGTCCAAATGATCAAAAAGATCAACGACGAAAACAATTTGAGGATATGAAGAGTAAAACATACTCTTTCCGAAGTGAGCAAGTTCCTGGTTACTTCATTTCAGCTCTGGAAAATAATTTGGTTCAATTACCAGTGCCGAAGAGACCAAACAAGGAAGGAGATGAAGACCGTCCCAATTATTGTCCCTTTCATCAAATGTTGGGACATCCCATCCAGGAGTGTTTTGTCTTTAAAGACCTCCTACAAAAGATGGTTGACTTGGGACAAGTCAAATTGAAGGGTTCTTCAGCTCATGTAGCGTGTATTACCGCTACAGATCCAGAGGAAGGAGGCGAGTGGCAGGAAGTCAAAAGCAAAACTGCGAAAAAATATGATGATTGGATGGTCAGAAAGACAATCAATCGGACCCATTCCATTTTGCGAACACAATTGAAGAAGCCAATTGTGTCTCCTACAAAAGCTGCAGTAAAGCCTCCATCAAAGGACAAATCCTCAAAAGGGCAGCGTAATTCAAAGAAGAAAGAGGAATCAGAAGAAGATGAGTATGCATCAAAGCCTAAATTGTCTTTGACTCTGGCAGATTTCATGCCATCTACTTCAAAGTCACGGGCACCGTCCCACCAAACGGCACAGCCTAAACAGGCCAACCAGGCAGAGTCTTTATCAGACGAAGAATTGATCTTTGGTTCTGTTAATATGATTCAATTAACAGATTCATATTCCAGTCTTGATGAGCCTGAATTCCCTGTATCAAATAAAGGAACCCGAGGAAGTTTTAGAGGTTCAGGATATAGGGGAAGACGTGGATCTTTCCGAAGCCACTACTCTAATTCTACCCCTGCTAGCACTGTATATGCAGCAGAAACTCGTGGTAGAGCCCTTCATCGAGCTCAAAATGAACAAGCAAGTTCTTCTGCTAATGGCCAACTCAGCTTCGGCACAATTATTTTGGAAGACCGATTAAAGGTTCCATCTTCTTTATCTCAGCAAGCAAATGGATCTAATCAGTCTAAATTTCCAAAACCAAAGATGTTGCCAACTTCAATACAAGATGCATCAGCTTCCAAAGCATCTGCTTCCAAGATACCTGCTAAACCACATATTCCTATTGGGAAACGCAGGCCTCTAGATCAAAAGTATGATATATTGAAACACTTGGCCCAAGTACCAGCCAAATTATCAATTTTGGATGCTTTGAATCTATCAAGAGATCTTCGGGAAGCACTCATCGAAGCTTTGTCAAGTCCTCAAGAGTTTGAAGCTGAGATTGCTGCAGCTGAAATTTATCACATAGAGAATAATCCTGCAGAATGCCATGCAGTGATATCTTTTACTGATAAAGATGAGGATGATGTTGTGCATGGGCACATAAAACCTTTGTACTTATCTGGCAAAGTCAATGGTATAGATGTTCGAAGAGCTTTCATTGACAATGGTTCAGGAGTCAACCTCATGCCCATTCGCACACTTCGTCGATTGGGCCTCACAGAATCTGATTTATCTCCTTCTACCATGATGTTGCAAGGATATGATAAAAATGAACAAGAACCACTGGGAGAAGTTACGCTCAGAACTCAGTTTGGAGATCTTGTTTCCAATTCAGATTTCATGATTGTTGATCAAGACTCAGCTTTCAATATCTTGCTTGGAAGACCCTGGTTACATCAGCATGCAGCTATTCCGTCATCATACCATCAATGTCTCAAATACTGTTTCGATGGTCAAGTTGGAACATTATATGGTGATAAGACCCCGTTCAAAACATGTGAGTCTCAATACATTGAGGCGGAATTTTATCACATGAAGGGAAGAGAAAAATCTACAATGAAGGAAATTACCAAAGTTAATGCTCCATATGGTTTGGAAAAAATTCCAATAAATCCATTTTCACATGTGAGTACAGATTATGTGTTACCTATCAGTCAAATTGACAAAATAGGCCCAAATCAAAATACTCTTATGGAAAGATCCATAATGTCAATTACGGCAATCGAGCCAGACAACATGGGAGAAATTGGTAACTTACCAAGCAATGATGAAAGCATAAGTGGTGACGTTTTCATTTCGTCTGCTGAAATCCAACAAGTCTATACTTCGCTAATCAGGCCAGAAGAAGTTATAGCAACACCAGAGGTGAATGTTGATGTCGATTCTCAATCCATCATCTCCTCTTTATTTCCCAAAGAAGACCCTTGTTCATCAATAGGGACGGAAATGGAAGCTTCTTCTTCAAAATGTGAAAATTTTGACATCTCTTATGATCATGAGAATTTCGTTTTTTCATCTACTTTGCAAGTAGAAACGGAAGATATAACACATGATGAAGAGGAAGAGGAAGATCTTAGAGATGCTCCTCCAGCATTTGAAGAGGGTATCTCTACCACTGTGGATGAACTCAGAGAAGTAAATCTGGGTACAGAGAAAGATCCACGCCCCACTTTAATTAGTGCGGCCATGACCCTTGAAGAACAAGAGATGTATATTTCTTTTCTAAAGCAAAATAAAGATATCTTTGCTTGGAATTATACAGAGATGCCTGGCCTTGATCCTGATGTTGCCACCCATCATTTGGGTTTGCCAAAAGAACATCGAGGATTCAAGCAAGCCGCGAGAAGAACACACCCAACCTATGCTTCCAAAATCGAGGCTGAAGTGGATAAGCTTATCAAAGCTAACTTCGTCAGAGAAGTTCAATATCCCAAGTGGTTGGCTAATATTGTCCCAGTAAAGAAAAAGAACGGACAAATTAGGGTTTGCATCGATTTCAGAGATCTTAATCGGTATTGTCCCAAAGATGATTTTCCAGTTCCGATTACAGAACTCTTAATTGATGCGACGGCTGGCTATGAAGTACTTTCTTTCATGGATGGATATTCTGGATATAATCAGATCCGAATGGCCCCAGAAGATGAGGAATATACAGCCTTCAGAGCTCCTCAAGGTGTGTTTTGTTACCGGGTGATGCCCTTTGGTTTAAAGAATGCAGGTGCAACATATCAACGCGCCATGCATCGTATCTTCAAACCTTTTCTAGGGAAATTTGTTGAATGCTATGTAGATGATTTGGTGGTTAAATCCAAACAACGTTTTGATCACTTGGCTGATTTGAAAATCATATTCCACAAGCTTCGACAACATAATTTGAAGATGAACCCCTTAAAATGTGCTTTTGGGGTAACCTCAGGAAAATTCCTCGGCTTTGTTGTACGCCATCGTGGTATTGAAGTCGATCCTGAGAAGACCAAATCAATCCTTGGTATGTCACCTCCTCAGAATTTGAAAGAATTAAGAGGACTTCAAGGACACTTAGCCTATATTCGGCGTTTCATCGCCAATTTGGCAGGCAAAAGTTTACCTTTTACCAAATTATTGAAGAAAGGAGTCACTTACCAGTGGACTAAAGAATGTCAAGAAGCATTTGATATTCTCAAGAAATACCTCTTAAGTCCACCAGTACTCATGCCACCTGTTGAGGGTAGACCTCTTATCCTCTATGGGACAGCTTTAGAGCGATCATTGGGTGCCTTTCTCGCTCAAAAGAATGATGCTGGGAATGAAAATAGTCTCTACTATCTCAGTAGAACTATGCTTGAAGCAGAAACCCGGTATTCAAGTATTGAAAAATGCTGCCTAGCATTAATCTTTGCAGTTCAGAAACTGAGACACTACCTGCAACATCACGAGGTCCAATTGGTATCTCGTAATAATCCACTCAAATTCATCCTTAGTCGTCCAATGCTTACAGGACGTCTGGCAAGGTGGGCGGTTATTCTACAGCAGTTCGACATTCAATATGTGTCTCAAAAGGCAATTAAGGGCCAAGCTCTGGCTGATTTCCTGGCTGAACACCCTTCAGTGGAAGACACATATTCAGATATCGAACTCCCTGATGAGGAAGTTTTTTCTATTCAAGAGAATCCTCAAACATGGGAAATGTATTTTGATGGTGCTTCTAGAAGTCCAACAGGGAAGAAAATGGAAAATCCTAAATTCAACAAAGTTGGTTTAGGAATTGTGCTCATTTCTCCAGATAAGGCAGTGTTACCTTATTCCTTTTTGTTGTGGGAAGGTGGTACCAATAATGAAGCTGAATACCAAGCTCTCATTGCAGGCTTGGAGTTAGCGCTTCAAGCACAAGTGAATCACTTAAAGGTAAAAGGTGATTCAGACCTGGTAATCAAACAAATCAATGGGGATTATGCCATCAGAAAAGAAGAATTAATCCCTTTGTATGATTACGTCAGAGAGTTAATGTCGGAATTCCCTTCAGAACCGACATTTTCTTATGTCCCAAGATCACAAAATGCTCAAGCTGATGCACTGGCTAATATAGCCACAGCTTTAGCAGATCCAAATCGGGACGAGACAACCATCGGTATTGCCCACCGTCGTGCAATTTCACCTTATGTTCAAGTCAGAACAGAGGAAATTAATGAAATTAGTCCCATTTCTGAACCATATGGTCATACTACAGGATGGATGTCACCTATCAGGGAATACCTTCAAAATGGAACACTTCCACCTGATAGAGCCAAGAGAGAACAAATTCGGCGACGTGTGGTCAATTTTACTCTTTATGATGGTCCAAACCACCTCGAGAAAATTCTCTACAAACGTGGTTTTGATGGAGTTCTCTTCAGATGTATTGATGGTGAAGAGACAATGGCTGTCATAAAAGAAGTGCATGCAGGAGTCTGTGGTGCCCACCAGTCTGGACATAGATTGTCTGATCAAATTCGAAGACTTGGATACTTCTGGCCTTCAATGATACAAGATTGTGTTAATTTCACAAAGAAGTGTCATTCATGCCAAGTATATGCCAATTTCATTCATCAACCTCCAGAGTTGCTTCATACAGCTAAATACTCATGGCCATTTTCCACATGGGGAATGGATGTGGTGGGACCTTACCCTTCAGCTACGGCCAAGCAGTTTAAGTACATTCTTACTGCTACTGATTTCTTTTCCAAATGGGCAGAGGCAGTA
Source organism: Viscum album (assembly GCA_963277665.1). Taxonomy (NCBI): domain Eukaryota; kingdom Viridiplantae; phylum Streptophyta; class Magnoliopsida; order Santalales; family Viscaceae; genus Viscum; species Viscum album. The sequence goes on from OY728121.1 coordinate 114,415,181, forward strand.
CCTCTCAAAGAAGTCAGTTCTAAATGCATTGTTAGCTTCATCAAGTCTAACATCATTACTAGATTTGGTGTCCCTCATACCATATTGACAGACAACGGCACCAACTTCTGCTCTTCTGAGGTAAAGAGATTGTATCAAGAATACAACATTAAGTCCAACCATTCATCTCGATATCATGCAGCGGCTAATGGCCAGATAGAGGCCTTCAACAAGACTCTTTCAAATATACTGCAAAAGATGGTGGATAAAGATAAGAGGTCATGGCCTGATAAACTCTATCATGCTTTATGGGCTTATCGGACTACCACTCGCAATGCAACGCGGTCTACTCCATATTCATTGGTATATGGAACAGAAGCAGTCTTGCCAATTGAAGTCCAATTGCCCTCACTCAGAATAGCCATTTGTGATCAGTTATCAACAGATGAGCAATCCCAAAAGCGGATGAATGAATTGGAACAGTTAGATGAGAAAAGATTGTGCACTTTGCACCACTTGGAAATCTATCAGAATCGAATAGCACGAGCTTTTAACAAAAAGGTTCGTCTTCGTTCATTCATTCAGGGAGAATTGGTATTGGTTCTCAGAACACCAATGATACCAGGAAAGAAACCTCCCAAGCTTGAACCAAAATGGGAAGGACCTTATTCAGTACATAAGGTCTACTCCAATGGAGCGTATTCTCTGATTTCAATGGATGGAGAACACATCACGACTCCAACTAATGCCAGATTTCTGAAGAAGTATTTTGTATAAACACAAAATATTGTTCCCAAAACCAAGACTCTTACATTTGGTTTATACAGCAATGGTCCAGTATGACCTTAAACTACAACTACGTCCAGCATGACGATAAACTGTATGGTCCGTGCATATGACCTTAAACTATTCGCACTTATGTCCCTGCAACATGACACTAAACTGTGCAGCACCAATAGTCCTAACTGCAAGACTTTAAACTGCATAGTCCCTGATTTTGTCCTACATGACAATAAACCGTATAGAAGTTCCTATATTTTGTCCGAGATGACATTAAACTATATTTTGTCCTAGCGACATGACATTAAACTGTGTGGCACTTTCATCGTCCAGCATGACGTTAAACTGTGTTAAGTCCCTTATTGTCCTACATGACACTAAACTGTATTCTGTCCGAGATGACATTAAACTATATTGTGTCCTAACAACATGACATTAAACTGTGTGGCACTTCCAACGTCCAGCATGACGATAAACTGTAAAAAAGATCAGAACTGATATCCTCATATTGATTCACCTTAGTCTTAGCTACATGACTTTAAACTGTACAGCATCAGTTCGTCCTTTCTATATGACGCTAAAACTATACAGCAATGGTCCAGTATGACTTTAAACTGCAACTTCGTCCCACACGACATTAAACTGTGAAAAAGTTCCATAAACAGTCCAGCATGACCTTAAAACTGCATCATTCCTGGTCCATGTATACGACCATAAACTATTTGCAAATATGTCCAGCAAGACGTTAAACTGTGACGTCCTAACTACATGACGCTAAACTGTATAAAAGTCCCTCACGTCCGGAAAGACGTTAAACTATATAATCATCAAAAGTCCAGCATGACATTAAAACTGCACAATCCCCCTTTCGTCCAATATGACGTTAAACTGTATTGTCCCCATCGTCCTAACTACATGACGCTAAACTGTACAGAAAATCCTTGATATGTCCTACATGACATTAAACTGTGCATCGTTAAGGTTGTTATTACCTCTTGTTTCTCACACCGAGTATGACTCACGTGAGCTTAGAGCAAACATCAACCATAACACTCCCTTTGGGCTACTAACCATGTGTAAGTCCCAACAACATTTTTTTTTTAGATCATTATCCACAAGAACAATTTGATCATTAATTCATTCTTTAATTGAACTACACAGACTTTGATCCTTGCCCTCCAGGCTGGGTATGTAGGCAACCTCCCAAAGGTTCAAGCCCAAAAACAATCTCTTCACATTGGTTCACCACAATCTCATATGATGATGATTTGTGAAACCACCCTTGGAATCAATATCTTTACATTGATTCACTTTCGTCCTTGTTATATGACGTTAAACTATACAACACTTTTGTCCAGTACGACAATAAACTACAATATTCTTTGATTTCCTCATTTGAGAAGGAACCATTATTAAACATTGATTCTTTTTCAATCATGGTTTTCATTTTCAAAAAGACTACGTACATACATGGTAATGCCTAAACTTTTTATCTTAGGTTAAAACCATCATTGCACTAAAGTCCCTTTTCACCCTTCACATGTACGAACCAAATTTGTACAAAGGGTAGTTTCTAGAACTACGTGGACTTGATTCCCATCTTTATGGGATACGTAGGAACATTCGAGTGTCCCTCGAATCCAGTCCCAAGTCTTTTGGGCCTAACCCCAAATTTCACTTTCAGTCCCTTGGCTGAAAAGTCCTCATGAAAACACACACTGTGCATTCATTATTATGGTCCGAATTCTATGACCCCAAAAACTAAGATCACTCATCCTTTCGTCCTGCACGACGTTAAACTGCATTTCAAGAACTACGTATGGCTTGATTCTCATTCTTATGAGATACGTAGTGAAGTCCAAGTTTCAATTCAGGACCCAGCCACAACATGATTATGGTTTTCATTGACCTATGTATCTCTATATACATTGGAAAATACCCATCTTTATGTATTATAATCCTAACCTTAAATATTTTCAGATCTTCATAACCCTTTTCATGACTTATGATCACAAAAATGTCAAACTTCTGAGAATTCTTTTGCCTGACTATGCAGCACGTGCCCATAGGTGGCCTTGCATAAACAGTCCACATAACAGACTTGTCATCCAAGAGATGCTATTTATTTGACCATGCAGCCAATGCCCATAGGTGGCCCTGCATGTTTTCAACCCCCTAACGGGTTTGTTAAATAATAGTAACTTCATTCTTGGGAAGAATGCCTCTTTTGTCCTTATTTGTCTTAAACGACAGTATGTAGGGATCCGCAAAAAATAGCCATCCTTAACGTATTTGTCCCATATCCTTTTTCATGATCTGAAAGTATTCAAGTCTATGGTTTATTCTTCTTCCCTACGTTTGGGTCAGACCTTCGTAGGAGTGATATTCATCCAGTTCTTCGATATTCTTGTTTGAAAATATCTTCTCCATATTCAAGTACCTCTTTCCATATAACAAACTCTATGCTTTAGAAAATTTGAATCTCCATAAACTTTCACTGGCTTTTAGCACTAGGAAAGTAAATTTCTGAGAGTTCTTTTGCCTAACTATGCAGCACGTGCCCATAGGTGGCCTTGCATAAACAGTCCACATAACAGACTTGTCAGCCAAAAGATGCTATTTTATTTGACTATGCAGCCAATGCCCATAGGTGGCCCTGCATATTTCAACCCCCTAACGGGTTTTGTTAAATAATAGTAACTTCATTCTTGGAAACTACTTCTTCTAATGCTATTTAGCTCTTTTTCATATCATTCCTCAGATTCAAATATTCTTAAGTCATAGTTTACATATTTTCTCTCATACTTGAGTATGGTAATTTGTTTTCAGATAAATTATCAAGGAATTGAATCCATTTTAATCCATTTTTCGGTCAAAGCTATTTCGACCTTAAACATTAGCCCCTTTATGTCCGGCTTGCATGACTTTAAACTGCCCGCACAAAAGACAGAGGAACTCTGAATAAAAGTCAAGTTCCAGCTCACTAAATATACATTTTTTTGTATGATTTAGGTAATATTGAGCAGTTAAAAGATTCAAAGTTTGTAGGGTTATTTGTAATAATCCTAGTAAAAATCAAACTATGCTTACTAAGCCCATTGGCTTAAGTAAATTTGAAGCAGGTAATAGAAGAATGCAAGCACAAATGATTGAAGACGAAAGTGTTTTTCATTGATACACAAGAGTTAGAAGGACATCCACAGATTGGAATCTCTTCTCTTTTTTAAGAAATTACAGGAGATTGTCAACAAAAGTCTTCATTTGATGTATAGCATCCTGAGCCTTATCAACAGTTGCTTGAAGCTCGTGCACTTGACCAGCTTCACTCTTTTCAGCTTGCTGAAGTGCCTTCTTAGCATCTGCAATGGCTTTCATGCAATTTACATGAGTTTCATCCAATGATTCATTAAGCTGATCAAGTTCCCCAGTAACAGCATCTAACTGTTGCTGGAGTTGCACCTGCTGGACGACCTTTTCTTTGATTTTTTGTTTCAGATCCTTCATCTTGACAACATAATCAGCTTCAGCCTGGGATATCGCAGCCTCAAATTCGCCTAAGTTGACTGACGATTTCACTCTGGTCAAATCTTCGCGACTTGTCTGCATTTGCTCCCTCCTGAAGATAATCTGTTTCACTGTAGCATGGATCTTTTCATACCCAAAACCACCAAGTCCCATTATAACAAATTGGGATGACAATCGGGAAATTTTTGATGGTAGCTCTTCTAAGGGCACCCCCGATATGATGTTCCATATATTGTTCCACGCCTTACGTCGTGAAAAGCTGAACGCTTTGAGCATCTCTGGATCTGATTCAACATCTTCGTCAGAAGGGGGTATGTAATCTGGAATTAACATGCTTAAAGAAGTGCCTCGTTCTGCTCTTTCCCCTCTGACTTGGGCTTCTTCACTTTCAATTCCCATTGGGGCAGAGGCTGAAGCCTCATCTCCGGATCTAGCCATTACAGTTGATGACCCTACATGATCAATTGAAAGATTTTAGTTGAATCTTAAAGAATAACAAAAGAATGGATTGTCTTGCAAATAAAGTACAATCACAAATATTGTTATCCCTTACCCAATGGTGGTTCAGCAACATGAGAAGACTTCTCCCCATCTTTCCCGGTTTCAACAGGATTTTCAAAATGGGTCTCAGGAGAGTTTATTGGATTTAGCTCCACTTGAGCTAATGTTTCTGCAATGATAGGGTTGACATCAGTGTCCACACCCTCTTCAGGCATTGGCAGTTCAGCAGCTTCTACGGAAGAAACTGCATATTATTTTACATCATGATTAGAAATATTTTTCTTTTAAAAGAAAAATTTGGGCGAAGGGTAACACTCACGCCCAAGGTCTTCTAAATCACATGACAATCTAGCATGATCATAAAATTCTTCAAAAGTCATTCCTTGATTCATCATTTCATCCAATGATACTTCAGAATCTTGGTTAGTCTCACCAGTGGGAGCATTTGCTATGTCTTCTTGCTGACTTATGTCCTGCAACCCCTGACCCTGGACATCATCTTCAGTAGTAGGAGGGATACTGGGAATGGATGGCAGCTCTTCTCCAGGAGCTACCAAGTCAGCTTGAGTTTGTGGTTGTTCTACAGCACCCTCCACGGCCTTTGAAGAAGGATCAGTCCCTTCCCTCAAGGGGGAAATTGAAGAAGCCCCTGCAATCCTCAGAAATATGAGTAACCATATGATTATGGGTATAAACTCATGATTGTTCGAAGGACTTACCACTGCTAATGAAACGTTTAGCTAAGGATTTCCTCCTTCGTTGCCTTGGCTTCTTTTGCTTTTTTGGAGTTTCAGCTGTCTCCTTTATTGGCACTTGGATTGGCGAATGAAAGGCTATGTCCAGTGCCTCATTCATGGCCTGCTGGCCTGGAGATATCTCGCCTGGTTCGCGAGGAGAATCAGCAGCAGCCCCAACAGCGGTACCACCAGGGCTATATTGTGGCGAAGGAACCCCGGTCCCTTTCTTTGCAAGCTGCAAGATGAAGAAAATAACTTTCTTAAGAAACAAAGCTTCAACTGAAATCAAGTTGCAAATAAGGAAAGAAAACTTACATCTTCAGGAGCCACGTACTCTTGCCACTCCTCATCTCCAGAACCACCAGCCCCCTTAGTGGTGCCACGATCAATCATTTCCTTCACCCGCCTGGTGATAGGAGTTGAATTATCGGTGGCATATATGAGCATTTCCAGCTCTCTGATGTAAGCCCGCACTTCATTGGGGTTATCTCCGTATTGAAGGTCTTTTGAGGCTAGAAGATATCCTATCCCAGGAAGTTGTAGACCCTCAGACAAATCCAGCCAGGCGGTTTCAGTATCACAGTATAAGCTCTGCCATAGCTGAACAGCCTCTGGTCTTAGATATAAAGGCTGTGAGGAAGGTCCTACAATTTTTGATTTTAATTTCTTCCCAACTCCTGCAACTACAGATAGAGAATAAGAAAGTGAGACTTATTACTTTATAAAGTATCAGTGATTGAAGTTATTACAATCAAATAACTCACCAGGAGCTGATGGAGTGGGTCTTTTGACTCTGGCCGGAGGATTATATCGGGCACGAAACCGCTTTGTTGCCGGTTGTGCCTCATCATCCCCATCATGATAATCCGAGGAATCAGTTCTAGAGGAGGAGTCTGTTGAACCTATTTCAGGAGGAGAAGCAGCACCTTCATGAGGAAGAGTTTCTTTCTCTACAGTCCTCTTCCTCTTTCCCACTTGATATACAGGGTGATTCAATATCCCTTTAGGGTATGATGCTATCCAGTGTTCGGCATAAAAAGTAGTCAGATAATGTGCCGCTTTTTCAACTGGTAGATCAAATACTGCTCCAGTCTTCTCTCTTGACGTCAGCAACCATAGTTGTCGAGCAACCATCGGATGTTGCTCTAACCTGACGTGTACTGGAGGGGATACAACAATCTGTTGTAAACATTTGAATTGGCGTGCAAATCTATATGGAGCATAGGCCTCGCATATGATTTCTCCATCAACCCTGGCTACTAATACGCCATCCCTGCAAGCTAGCATGTATGCCCTCAAATCCAAAGGGGCTTTCCCATCATCAACAAACCGCCCAGATGGCGGACTTCCATAAGGAAAGAAGTTGAATTCCTTATACATGCTTAGTCTTACTTTTATGTCATAACCATTGACATCTAATGGAGCAATTCCAGAGAATGCTTGCACTGACGGTCTGAAGGAGCTTCCAGGAATTTGTAACCCATTCTGTACATTGTAAGTCCTGAAGTGAGTGGCAATCCATCCCCACAAAACCTGGAATGGTCCCACTATTCTTAAAGGAGATTTACCCTGGAAGACATGAAGTAAACTCCTGTGAATCTTTGCTAAAATGGGGGTAGCTAACCCAACCATTTTTCCCTCAGCTAACTTAGCCGCAATGACGAAGGTCCCTGGCCTAACGCCTCCCTTCGAATCTCTGACCGGCAAGAGGTAAATACTGAGCCACATTGCCAAGAAACCCGCCAGACGAGTTTTCTTTGGAATTCTTTGATTCACTTCATAGCCCCATTTTTCAAACTCTCCTGCTTCTAGAGTTGGCCAGAATGTGCCAGGAGCTCCTCTCTTCTCAGGTTTTGGGCAAGTGGTAGGACGTCTGGGCCGGGTATCCTTGGATTTCTTTTTCTTGGATCCTTTTTCCTTTGGCTCCATCCCTTTCTTCTCAGTAAGAAACACCTTCATCCATTCTTCCGGATGGATATCTTTTCTGAAATGAGTTAATGAGGTCTCTGAACTCTTGAGCTTATGAAAGATTTTGAATAATTCTCGAGCCAAAACAGGAGTCTTCTCTGGATCATTCCAAGTCACCTTGGGAGGAATGAATTCATCATACATATCGCCCAAGATTGGAGCTCCTGAAATCTTGTGGACATCCCACAAACTGATACCTACTTCTCCATGAGTCAAGTGGAAAGAATTAGTCGCTGGACTCCAGTGACTGAGTATCTCTGGCACGAAGATATCATGTCTGTAAATATATGTCTGCCCAACCCAAACAGCTTCATATATTGCAGCTCTCTTCAGATCCTCAATAAACTCTGCGCAAGTCTGTCGCACCCAGTATGCCCACATCCAAGTTGGCTTCACACCTCCCCCAGGGCGGAAATCCCAACTTTTCTTCCAGCCTTTGGACTGATCCATCTGAGCATCTCGGAAGATTGAAGGATGGCAATGTGGTTGAAGCTCAGGTGTATGTTTTTTCAGATCTGGTGTGCAAGGGCTATGATGCATCACATACGCCTTCTCTACTGTTCCAGCAGTTTGAAATACTCCTCCGCCTGAGATATTTGCTGAAGCAAAATTGGTATAATTCTGAAACCAAGAAAATGGAAGATAATTCTTTACTTCTGGAATAATGACTTCTTGCAGATGACCATGACCATACAAAGGTAGATAAGTGCAGTGAGGAAAGTCGTGATGATATTTCTTCAGATACTTAGCCAAATCTGGAAGAGTGCTGTTTTTGACAGTATAGTAATCAGGGCCAATGATATTCATCATATCATCTATCCGCTTGCTAGCCAGTTCATCAAGGAATCCAGGTCTAAGAGCCATTGAATCTGCACAGGAGTTGAATAAATTAAACTCTTAAATGGGTTTTAATTTTTCATAAAATTTGTGAGAAAATCTGAAAAAAATGGCTAAGGCATTAAGGCGCGCAAGTATGGAGATGTCGCGCAAGTGGTACATATGTCGCGCAAGTATTTGTCGCGCAAGTGTTTGCCGCGCAAGCCTTATTACCTTGAGAGTAGCGCGGCAGCGAGGAAACAGCCAAAATAAGAGACTTGCGCGGCGACAAAGACTTGCGCGGCGAGAGCTCGAGAGAATTCGGGGTCGGATACCATTTACGGCCGGAAGCAGCATATTTATAGGCCAGGAGGCCTACCTGCGCGCCATACCATAGGGTTTAAGGCCTGCGCGACGCAGACTTGCGCGCCTCCCTCTGCACCGACTGGAGACTTGCGCGCCGCCCTTTTCCTTTAGAGGGATTCGATTTCCTCAGAGTCAAATCCTCATTTTTTCTCCGGATCCAACTCTGAGGGGGGACTTTTGTTGACGCTCCTTTCGTCACAGAATCTAAAGATCGGAAAAGGGAATATCTGAGCTCAAAGTGATTAATCCTTTGAAGAAACATCAAAAATCGACAAAGGGATGGAAAAGGAGAACATTGCCCATAGGTCGCGCAAGTTCCCTCTTGGTCGCGCAAGTACACTTGCGCGCCGCCTCAACACTTGCGCGACCCCTCATGATCGTGCAAGGGACTTGCGCGACATATCTGGTAACCGCCCAGTAACCGCCCGGGGTCTTCTTTTTCCTATAAATAGACCCTGTGGGCCCCCCATTCGAAAGATCTCTTCCCAGAAACTCGGATCAAAGCTCCCGACGCCCAAGTCTCTTCTCAAAGCTTCCAGAACACTTCTAAGGTAATTTCTTACCTAGAATGGAAGATCTAAAGGGAAGAAGGAAGGCCTAAGTGTTGAAACTTATCAAACACTTGCGCGCCGACTTAATTCCTTCAATATAACTTGCGCGTCCCTCTTCTGAAAAAACCTCAAGAGGATGGGAAAGGGTTTAATAAAGAGTCGCTCAAGTAATTCAACCCTGGTTGAAAATCGCGCAAGTATCCCTTATGTCGCGCAAGTATACTTGCGCGACCAATACTTGCGCGCCGCCGTAGGACTTGCGCGACCTTCAATACTTGCGCGCCCCTATCTTTTTGGGTGCCCATCTTGCCCTTTTTTCACCCCTCTTAAGCCATTTCACCCTTCCTATTCAAGATTCAGTCTTCAAGATACTCTTCAAAGCCATTTATGGCATGATTTCTTGATTTGACATCCTTATCTGAAAGGAATTATGTGAAATATCTCTCAAAACCTAATGATTTAAACATCTTTATGTCACCAAAGATTGAGAGTTCATTCATTCAACCTCATCCTTTAAGATGAGAGAATCCTAACCTGGGTTTCCTTTTCAGGAATAATCCCCAGTTATAAAACCTTTAAACTTGGGCATCTTTCTTAAGAATAAGCCCCAATCAAGTTCCCAAACTTGGGCATCCTCCTCAGGAGTAAGCCCCAAACCTTAATCCCTAACCTGGGTCTCCTTTTCAGGAATAAAGACTCAGTCATAACCTTGGGCTTCCTTTTCAGGAGTAAGCCCCAAGTCCCCTAACCTAGGCTTCCTTCTCAGGAATAAGTCCCAGTCATCAATCTTGGGCATCTTTCTTAAGAGTAAGCCCCAAGTCTCTTAAAATTTCTCTTAACCAGTCATAAATTTCCTTTGATTTGGGTTTCCTTTTCAGGAATAAAACCCAATCATAAGTCCCCTCCTAACTTGGGCATCCTCCTTAGGAGTAAGCCCCAAGATTAGAGTATTCAAATCTCCATGAAGCACATATAACTTTGTGGACCCTGTTCATGGATTTTTCTTCCTAAAAGTAAATCCTAAACCTTCGCCTATCTGGGCAGTCATCTATACATAAGCCCCAAAACAAATTCTTATGATTTCATCTTTTATGGCACAATTGTCTAAATTTTACCAATACCTCTTGTTTCTCACACCGAGCATGACTCACGTGAGCTTAGAGTGTAAAAGTAATTATGACATTCATCTTTGAGCCATCAATCATAAAACATCATATCCCATTCCTCGAACTACGTGGGTTCTGATTCCTTTTTCAAAACAAAGGATACGTAGGTAGCCCATTCATGGGTTCGATCCCAACATTGAAATAATCTCTGTCCTTCTGAATGACGATAAACTTCAAGTGCCCCACTGAGTGGCTTTAAAACCAGCCTGGTCATCAAAATGACCAAGAGACTTTTATATAAATGTTTTGAAGGATACCATTGATCAAGAATCTCTAAACAAATATAGATGATTCTATATTGATGAAGAACCTCGAATACATATAAAAGATTCTCTAAATTTCTTGCATATTTAATCATTGATTGTTAAAACTAAAGGAAAGCTCATTTTATACTTGGTAATGTAATAAGGATTCACGAACTTAACTTAAATCTATAAAGAGAGTCCCGGAGTAGACAATAATTCCCCTCAAAAAGGTGTGATGAGTCCGACCTCCCATCCTCTCGACCAATGCAAATTCCTAAGCCTCATTAGCCCACAAGCTAATGAGCGCCTGCCTTTGGAAAGTAGGTCCAAACGGATGTGGAATCATTGGATGTTTCCGGTTCTACGAACAAACCCGTTAGAAACCGATCGGAACGTTTGAATCTCCCGTCCAGGAGGTCATCCCCGGATTCCGCGCGAAACACTATTCAAGAAACATATAAAAAATGATCAACCAACGAGAGTTGAATCTAAAATATTTGTAGACTCATGATTATCACATCCATCTGCATGTGTTGATTCCAATCGCAATCCGTCATCTTCTTTCCAATAATGTAAGGGTGGGTGTTATTCAGCTGTACCATTTGTTTAGAGATCTTTGTGCTAAGAATTTTTCCAGGTCTTTCTTGCCAAAAATGATGGAAGATGCCCCATTAATTTTGTGTGAATTTGAGAAAAATATATCCTCCACCATTTTTCACATGCTTGCTGCATCTTACTGTCCATATTTCAACTAAAATAATTCTCGAAGGACCAATTTATTTTCATTGGATGTATCCAACTGAAAGAAAAATGTACACATTAAAGTATTATGTGCGTAATAGGAATCATCCTGAAGGTTCAATCATTAACGATTACATGGATCAATAATGTATGGATTTCTAGTCTATGCATTTTTATGATCATACTATAATAATGAAGAGACAAATGACAATGGAAGAAGAAGAGTATGATAAAATTGAACCATGTTTTCCATCACTTCCCCAAACAGGAGGAATTCCTGGATCATATATAGTGATGACATTAATCCTTGAAGAGCGGGAGATGGCACATCACATAGTTTTGTTCATCTTTGAATTGTTTGATGAATACATCTTCTATGTAAATTGAATATGTATATGTTTTATATATACATTTGTTAAACTGTTCATATTTTTATCTACAGGGAACATAAAGTGATGAAAAATAGAAATCAACATTCTTTATCTTTGATAAGGAGGGATAGATTTAAATGCAAAGCGTTTTCAACATAAAAAATGTAGGTAATAATATTACTATTTAAAATAATTAAAACAATAAATAATTATGTTTAATATTGAATTATATTTCAAGTATTTATTTTTCTTAGTGACTTAATCTCTAGGGAAATACGAGAATTTTCTTTTGGTCTTAATATCATGGTTCGTGACGGTAAATAAATTGTTATCAATGGGTATAGATTTATTATCACTGAACGAGCAAAGAATACGAGAACACAAAATGATGGTGTTATGGTTACTGACACAACATATTTTTTTTCTAGTGCATTAGATAATAAACTATGATTTGAAAATGTTTGTAATTCTAGAGTCGTTGAAAATATAGTAATATTGGATTATTATTCTCATAGACGAGTCACGATGATGAAATTCCAGTGGTTTTATTCATTTATTTGGAATGAAACATTTATTGATGATTTTGTATTTCGAGTAATTGATATAACCCTCACTCTTGCGACTGATGAATAATATGTATTTGAATCAGTGGAGAAACAAGTTTTTTATGTGAAAGACAATATTTTACCTGAATTTGGTGTCATTATTGTATTAATTACAAGACATATTTTTTATGATGGTGATGATGGAATTGAAACCAACCCTAATACCCCAATAAATGACCCATTTATTACTTTTGATAATTCCAATAGATCAATTATCAGAGTTGACTATGAACATGAAGTTGTGGTGGGAAATATGTTAAATCATTCATTCATGTTCTCAATTATTTTTGTTTACCTAAACTTTGGCTGTTAAGGTTGGTACGATTCAAATTGATTTAATATTGATAATAGATATGTTGTATTTGACCTGACCATTATTTGAATTTTCAATGTTAATTTGTTGAAATTTTATTTTAATTGAATTTTCTAATTTGGAATTGAACTGTATTCAAATCTATGAAACCAACATTTATAAATTGGTGAACATTTCAATGCTTCAACTGTGATTTGTAAAAAATTTTAATAACTCTAAGAAGAATCTTTAACAATTTAACAGGTAATGAACATGATGGTTTGTAGTTCCACCGATTTCTATTAGGTTATGGAATAGGCAGAACAAGCTAAAAACGGGCCATAGAGATAGCAGAACAGTTTTCTAGGTCAAACACAAAGTTTATGAAACTGATGGAAGTTTTACATCCAACACTTCCAACAGAAGCTTTCACAGCTTGTGATGAATATATCTTGTCGAGGTGTGTTATATATAGTGAACCAGGTGGAAGTTCTTGTGGTGGTCGAGACGATGGTGAGGAGGAGGCCAAAGTGGAGGATTAGTAGGGCAAGGAAGAGGTTGAGGCGGAGAAGGAGGGCGAAGAGAAGGGCGTGGCGGATGGGGAGGGTGATGAGGAAGCTAAGGCTGAGGACGAGGGTGTGGTGGAGGGTGGTGAGGAGGTTAGGGATGAATATGGGGATGAGGATGAGGATGAGGGTGATGCTGATGATGACAATGATGATAGTGATCGTGACAAGGTATATATTGATCCATTACATTTTTTTACTGATATTACTGACCTTTCATGTTTATTGATTTGTTGTTCTAGAATATATGTGTTATTAGGTAGGTCACATTATAAATATTTTTTATCTATAAATAATAAAACATGACTTGATGATTTTATGTGACTGATTCACCCCTCCCCTAGATAGCCCCCAACCCTCTAGATAGCCCGCACACACCTGTGGACAGTCTACCTACCCCCTGGACACCCTGTACCCCCTAAATAGCCCTACCCACCCCTGGCTACCTGGTACCCCGCCTGGATAGCCCTGCCCAACCCCTACACAGCCCCTCCCACCCCAGTAGATAGCGCACCCACCACCTATAAACCCCACCCCCCGGGGACCCCCCACCATAGTGGAAAGCCCGTCCACCCCCATGGACACCTCGACCCTCCTGGATAGTTCTGACCATCTTGGATTTCCCCTCCACCCCTGTGGACAGCCCACCCACCCCCATGGACAGGCCGCCCACCCACTTGGACACCCCGTACCCCCTTGGATAGCACCACAAACCCCATGGATACCCCTTCGACCCACCTAGGACAGATCATACCCCAATAGCAACACAACCCACCAACTAGACACCACATTCCCCTTAGACAGCCCCCATCATAGTGGACATCCCCCCAACCCCGTGGACAGCCTGCCCACCCCTTTGGACACCCCATTCCCCCTGGACATCCCTGCCACCCTCATTGACAGCCCACCCACCCCTCTGGACACCTCGAAAACCCTGGATATCCCTCCCTACCCCTTTGGACAGCCCGCCCACCACCATGGACAACACGCCCACCCCCATGGACACCATGTACCACCTTGACAGCCCCGACACCTAGTTAGACAGCCCTCCCACCCCCGGAACTCCCCATACCCTCTGGACAGCCCTGCCCATCACCTTGGACACCTCGTGCCCCATGAAAAGCCCCCCACCCCTGGAAAACACTCCCACCCCTTAGACACCCCATACCCCCTGGACATCCCCACCACCCTTGTGGACAACCCACCCAACACCTGTACACCCCGTACCCCCCTGTTCCCCCACCCCTATGGAAGGACCGCCCACCCTCGTGGATAGCCCGCCCACCCCTGTGGGTATCCCATCCACCCACTTGGACACCCCAAACCCCTGGACATCCCTGCCACCCCCATGGACAGCCCACCCACCACCTTGGACACCCCATACCCCCTGGACAGCCCCACCCACCCAACTTGGACACCCTGTTCCCCCTAGATAGTCCCCCAACCCCGTGGATTTCCCCCACACCCGTGGACAGTCCACCCACCCCCTTAGACACCTCGTCCCCTGGACAACCCCGCCACCCTCGTGGAAAACCTGCCCACCCCTGTACACCTCATACCCCCTGGACTAACCCCCCACCCTCTTCGACAGCCCGCCCACCCTTTTGGGCACCCTGACCACGCTCTTGGACACCTCATACCCCTTGGACAACCCCCACCCCCATGGACAGCCCGTGCACCCCCTAGACTTACCCCCTAGACATCCCCCCACCCCCTGGACACCCCCAGCCCCGTGGACAACCCCCAAAACCGTGGAACCCCCCACCCTTGTGGATAGCCCTCCAACTACCTTGGACCACCAGTACCCCATGTACAACCCCGCCACCCACGTGTACCTCCCACCCACCCCCTGGACACCTTGTACCCCCTGGACATCCCCCACCCCCTGGCCAGTCATCCCACCCCCGTGGACAGCCCGCTCACCCCCTCAGACACCCCTTACCCCCTGGACATTCCCTCCACCACCGTGTACTGCCCGCTGACCCCCATGGACACCTCGAACCCCCCCCCCCCCCCCCGTACAGCCCCACCTACCCCCTGGACACCCCATGCACCTAGAAATCCCCCACCTCCGGGGACAGCCTGCCCACCCATGTAGAACACCCGTCTGCCCTCTTAGACACCCCGTACCCCACTGGACAACCCCACCACCCTCATGGATATCCCACCCACCCCCTGGACAGCCCATACCCCCCTGTACAGCCCCCACCCCACCCCCTTGGATAGCTCTCCCACCCCCATTGACAGACCACCCACCCCATTGACACCCCCTACCCCTCTCAACAGCCTTGCCACCCCCGTGGATATCCCCCTACCCCTGGACCCCCCCTCCCCCTGCCCACCGTTGACATCCCCCCACCCATGTGGACAACCTTACGACACCCCCTGGACACCCCTACCCCCTTGATAGCCCCGCCACCACCGTGGATAGCCTACCCACCCCCTAGAAACCTCTTACCCCCTAGATAGCCTCGCCCACCCCCTAGACACCCTATGCCCCTGGACAGGCCCCCACCCCTATGGACAGCCCACCCACCTCTGTGGATAGGCCTCCCACCCCCATGGACACCCTGTACCCCCTAGACAGCCTAACCACCCCCATGGATATCCCACCCACCACAGGACACCCCGTACCCCCTGGATAGCCCCACTAACCCGCCTGGACACCCAGGGAAACCTGGATATACCTCCCACCCCCGTGGACAACACGCCCGCCCCATTGAACATCAATTTCCCCTTGGATAGCCCTACCACCCTTTTGGGTATCCCACCAACCCCCTGGACAACCTGTACCCCAATGGATAGCCCCCACCCTCGTGGAAAGACCGCCCCCCACCTTGGACAACCCGCCTACTGCCCAGACACCCCTACCCCCCTCGACAGCCCTGCCACCCCTGTGGATAGCCCACCCACCCCTTGAACTCACCATCTGCCCGTGGATAACTCCCACACCCTCATGGATAGCCCCATCAACCCCCATGGACACGCCGCCCACCCCCAGGACACCCCGACCCCCCTGGACAGACCCACCACCCCCATGGATATCCCACCCCCTACCCCCTTGACCACCCCGCCCACCCACTAGACACTGTGTACCCACTTGACACCCCCACCCTCATGGATAACCCCATCAACCCACCTAGACAACCCCGACCCCCCTGAACTACCCCCACCCCAGTGGCCAGCCCCCACCCCTGGATAGCCCCCCCAACCCCATGGATTATAGGGTTTCTAACAACTCGAAGAAAACTTTAATCATAGCTACCCACTTCGTTTCCTCTTGGGATCCTCGACCAGCAATAAAAAATAAAGGATGATATATTAGAAACTCTCACACATAATCAATGATTCGAGAAGAACCTCTATATTCCACTTCCACAAGAGTTTCAGTTGAGACCTAGACTAGGATGACAATAGATGGATCATAATAATAACTACCTATGATATCCCCTTATGGAATTTGTGATTCATTTATAGTGGTAACATTTTAAAAAATTATAAAAAACAAAACCTTTAGTAAAATAACCTGATATTCTAAAACAAGGGACACAAAATCCCAAATCCCATAGAGATACATCCTAAATAATTCATCAAAAAACCATTACAAAATAAGCTATTAGAGGCTTATTTCTATTTAAAACTCCCTAATGGTTTATAAAAGTCCCTTTTATGGTTCCATTTTAAAAATAATATAGTATTTTTCCCAACAGTAAAAATGTAATCCATTTCCTAATAACCAAATCCCCCTTCCTACCATTCACACCAAAAGCATTCATTTTTTCTTAAATAAACACATACTATTGAAATAAACACTATTCCAAAACCATTTTGAAAATACAAATGATCTTAACATCCATGAAATTCATTCCATTAAAACCATTACATCCCCCAACCCATCCTACACACCACACCACCACCTAGACAACGCCATGACCCCTGGACACCCCCACCCCCATAGACAACACCCCACCCCCTCGGGCATCCCCCACACCACTGGACACCACCCCACCCCCTTGGATAGCCCCCTACCCCCTAGGCCACCCCACCCCCTAGAAACCCCCACCCCTTAGACAACAACCTACCCCCTAGATAGCCTCAACACCTTGGACGTCCCCCACCCCTCCTATACACCACCCCACCACCTGGACACCCCCACCCCTGGACACCCCCATCACCATGGACAACCACCTCCACCCCCCTAGGCACCATGCCACCCCTGGACACCCCCACCCCCTAGACACCACCTCAAACCCTAGACACCCACATGATCACCCCCACCCCCACCACCACAACCCTTGACAGCCCCCACCCCAGGGACACCCCCAACCCCCTGGATGACACCCACCACTGCTCGACACCACCCCACCACCTGGACACCCCCACCCTTGGACACCCTCACCTCCATAGACAGTCACCCCCACCCCATGGACACCAACCCACCCTGATGGATAGCCCATCAACCCCCTTGACCACCCCACACCCATGGACACCACACCACCCACTGGACCCCACCACCCCCTTAGACTACCCCCAACCCCAGGAAACCCCCTACAGTAGTGGAAATCCCCCCCAAATCCCTGGACAACCCCCACCCCTTGAACACCCCCAGACCCCAAGACCCCCACCCTTGGACACCCTCTACCCCCTTGGATAGCCCCAACCCACTCCACAACCCCCACCCCCTAGACTCCCCTACCGCTATGGACAACACCCCAACCCACTGGATAGCCTCCCACCCCTAGACACCACCACCGCTTGGACACCGCCACCCCTGGACACAACCCACTCCCATGGATAGCCCATCAACCCCCTATACCACCCCACACCCCTGAACACCACCCCACCCACTAGATACCACCACCCCCTTGGACTCCCCCTAACCCCTAGAAACCCCTTACACTAGTGGAAATCCCCCCGAACCCCTGGACAACCCCCACACCTTGAACACCCCCAGCCCCCCTAGACCCCCCACCCTTGGACACCCTCTACCACCATGGATAACCCAAACCCACTACACAAACCATACCCCCTAGACACCCCACCCCCCATGGACAACACCCCAACCCCCTGCATAGCCCCCCACCCCCTGGACACCGCCACCCCTTGGACACCCCCACCCCCTGGACACCACCCCACCCCATGGAAACCCCCTACCCATTGGACATCCCCCACCCCTGGAAACCACCCAACCCCCTGGACAGCCCCCCACCCCTTTGAAATCCCCCACCCCTTTGACATCCCCCACCCCCAAGACAGCCCCCCAGACATCCCAGAAAGAGTGCCCCCGAGAGAGAATACTACTATCATCTAAAGAAAATATTTCTCAGTATTGTTCTTTGTTCCTTTTATATCATGTATTATTTATTTCATGTCCATTTAACTCAAATTGAAGCACTTTTGGAAGAAAAATGAGGTGACCAAACTGGAAGCAGAGGTGGATTAGAGTGATGGATGTAGTTCATAAACTACCTAGTCTCAAATGTTGAATATCAGTTGTTTTATCAAATGTAATATGTAACATCCATAAATTGATATTATCCACTTGGGACCAATATGTTTTATCAATTCTTGGTTATAGTTTATTGGATGACCAAATTAAGAAGACTCGGAATTTGAGATTGGTTGGATGACTAATGAGAAAAGATTCAACTATTACCTAGTTTCAGTATTTAGTAATGTGGAAGGTGAGGGTTTGGAATGTTACTACTAAGAATAGGAAGACTATTCTTAAAGGTTTATCTTCTAGTGAATATGGAATGTAATTTTCACAATGTATGAAATCTTGGAGTCTGGTGTATATAATAATGGATTCGGTTTTCAGGTGTGTTGGCTTGTGACTCCAGGTGTATTTGATTTGCTGCAGATGTATTGGATTCAGGTGTATGCAATATTGTATGCTTCTGCATATTGGATTCTGTGTGAAAGTGATATTGGATTATGTGGCTTCCTGCAGCTGTATTGGGTTCTGCATATTTGGATGTTGGGTTCGAAAGCTACTGTGAAATCTGGGTGAAGGATATACCAATGGTTTATAACCATTGGTATATACAGGTGAATTTTTTTAACACTATACCAAAGGTTTACAAACGTTGTTATAGGGGTGAAAGGTATACCAACGACTAGAAAACCGTTGGCATATCAAAGGACTTCTTCATTTTACAAATGGTTTGCTGCAACCGTTGGGAAAAAAACTATACCAACAGTTCCAAAACTATTGGTAAAACACTGAATTCTTTGTAAAGAAATAGTTTTAAACTGTTGGTATTGATTTTTTCCAACGGTTATAGGTAACTATTTGGAAGCTGTGATTTTTTGCATCATATACCAATGGATATTTAGAAACTATTGGTATATATCTATCCCTACTACGGACATACCAACAGTTTTCCAAACCATTGGTATATTGTATGAAAGGGGTTTTCCCTTCAATACCAATAGTTTTAAACCGTTAGTATAGTTTAAATTTCTTGTAGTGAGATGAATACTCCAAAATAGAAAGAGTTCCCTTCTCCAGACTCATGAACCCTCGGGATCGATCGACCCTCAAAGTCTCCGGGTAGAAGTAGTCATAAAAGTCACGCTAGAACTCATCTCATGACATAACCTGATGGCGTCCCACCTTTGATATCACATCCCACCATCTCTTTGTGGAGTCCCAAAGCATATAAGTAGTGAGCTTCACCCTCCTATTTGGAGGTACCTCTAGATGCTTGAAGATAGAAAGCATGTCTTCTAACCATGACTCTATAGCTGTGAAGGTGGGGGATGCTGCAACTGGAAAGCCCATGTAAACTCGGCCATAGAAGGAGTAGGATGCGATACTCTTCATAAAGTCTTCATAAAGCTCATAAAGCCCTCTCATAACTGTGCATTATAACCTATGTTTAGAATGATGGCTGGTGCCAAGACTGGCACAACAGGAGGATCTGCAGGTAGTCCCTGATCATCCATATACAACGTCTGATCACTACCCTACAAATGGTTGACAAATGGAGGATGTCTTAGTGGCACGACTCTGCAACATCAACCACACACCTTAGATCAAGTTTAATATGGATTGAAACATAAAAGTGTAAGAAGGTAAAAAGAGAAAGAAAGCATTCTAGTTTTTCAAAACATGGATACACGGCGTGTATAATGCCTACACAATGTGTTCCCTTAAGCCTTCACATGTGCATGTACTTTTTATAACCCATGTCATGTAACACCAAAACACACGGCATGTTGTCCTCACACACGGTGTGTACTTGAATCCTCTTTACCTACCCGAGTTCTTATACACGGTTAGGCCACATGGTTTTCATAGAACAAGCCTACACAACATGTTAGTGCCAAACACAACATGTAGTTGACAAACATCAACTACTCGTTTTTTTCTTTAAACGGCCAGTTACACAGCTAACTCTACAGGGAGTGTTCCAGAAGGACATGGCCTATACTAGAAGGATTTCACTGACCCGTGGTGTTTGCTACATGGTTAGATACGTGGGTTAAGCTACATGGAATGTTCAATCTTGACACGACATGTATAACTTACGTTTTATCCATCAACGTCGTTGGTAACATGGGAGGAAACATGGTCTACAAAACATGATGTGTACTTCCGGTAGATGGTGTGTCCCACCAAGATTTCCCAACCCCATGTCTCTGCAACATAGCCAGTGACACGATTAGAAACTACATAATTTGTACTAACATAACATGGCGTATACTTAATAAAAATAGTTCCTTCCAAAACAAAAGAACACATAGCATGTATTCATCATTACAGGCTGTGTATTCTAGGTTTTTTGGGATTTTAAGCCTCAGAAACTACATCATAATCCATGAAAAACACTAAAACGAACATCAAACTGCCAAATTCCTTTCCTGGAGGGCCCATACTACTCGTGAATCAAAACCAAGAATCTTATACATGTCATATACATGGATTAACAAGGTAATAATCCACCAAATTCTGATCCTTGAGGTCCCATAACCCTAAAAGAACCAAAGTTTGGCGTTTATTAAAACAAACCATACACCATTCAATACCCTATCAAAAAGAATTTATTCTATCATGGAATCTATCAGAACAACATGCATATCTAACATAACCTCTATCACAACAACTTGCAATTGCTAATGCACCACAAATGGCATGCCAAGAATGCATGACAAGTGATCTCTAGAAAGTGCCAATATTATGGATGAGATGGAATACCCTCATCTACTCTGGTCAAAATATAAATAGAACCTCAATAATATCTACCCTAACAGTACAACACATCTGAATCACCAAATGGTAAAATCAAATCAACTGTAAAATTGAAAAACTAGAAAAATTAAAATAATGAGGTAAATTGGCTTTTCTTGTACATGGGTTAGCTACTTTCGGTCACAACTTATTACCAAGTACATATTCCTTCATATCCCTGGCTATAGACAGAGGTACCCTGTACCTGATTGGTCACATGGCCTCAAGCACATTTCCTGAAATGTAAGAGGATGCCAACTAGTAGCGATGGCCTTGGGTGTGATAGTGGGGAAACTAAGCCCTCATTGGAAAAGTAACACATCATATAAAAACAAATAACAATAACAGAAGTAGTAAAACATGCAATAAATAAACAATGTAGGTAATAAAAAATGGTGTACAAATATATAAATGATGCATGATACATATCTCTAGGAAAGCAGCCAAACAAGTCTCAATGCTGGAATACAGTACTAAACTAGAGTACAAAAGAAAAGAAAGTAAACAGCTCCACATCATCACAAACTTCAGCTTGGTCCCATGGTCCCCAACTCTACAACAATCATGTACCTGAAGTAGATGGGTTATTGCCCTTATCTATAACTGCAACAATATAATTAGTTTGGGCCCAAAAGCATGACCCAAATAGGGTGTGAGATGAATCCTAGTAGAAAACCACCCAAAGAACTATGCATAACATTTTTTGAATTTATATGGAAGTCAATAAACAAAATTTAGTAGTAAATAAGAAAGTAATCATAGTAACAATCCAACGAATTCCATTACAATCATTTTAACATATCATGTAAGAAACTGATAAAAAGAAGGTAATACTCTAGGATGTACTCACATACTAACCCCTATAGTTCATCCAAAACAAAAAAAAGTAACCCTATGGGTAGTACTCACAGTCTAACCCCTCTGGTTCATCTTTAGCAAAGACACACTCCAAGGAAGCACTCTCTGTCAATTCCCCATGTGGTCTCATATCAGTAAATATTAGGCACTATGATGAAGAAACCAACATCCAATTCTCTCTGTGGCCATATAGAGGAAACTACAGTCACTCTGTGGGAGCACAAAGTCCATCCACCTATAGTCTCGCAACGTAACAGTAACAGACACACTAAAGAAGCCCTCAACGTCCATTCTTTCTGATGGTCTACCACACCAGGTTTTATGACACTGTGTAAGTCTGTTATGAACAAAAGATATATGGTATCCAAATTAAACCTCAAGAATTACTTGCCTAAAAAATTTATATCATATCATATCATTTTATTTAATAATCACTCCATCCTAACAACACTAGGCATGGAAAACAAAGTAGGAACCAAACTTGAAAAGATAGACCAAATGGTCAAAATAAGAAAACATGGGAAAAACATCCATAGCATGGAAAGGTTAAATCTATTCAAAACAATTAACCTCTATCCAATCAAAAATGGCATAGCAGGTAATAAAAGTGAAACAACTATAAACACGAAATACTCCTTTCAAGGGTATTGGGTATTTTTGCCCATAAAATTCAAGTACTATCTACAAAAAGGCACAAAACACCTACCTCGACATCATGAGATAGATATACGCGAATCTCATGCCTTTAATCACCCTAGAACGTCATAGATCAATAAAAATGTTAAAACTATTCAACTATGGATAACTTGTGAGAGGGGAGAAATCATAAGAAGATGTTCAATAAGAAAGAAGAACTCAATGATGCGATTCCGATGGAACTGATAGAGGTCAAATCAGAGAATGGAAAACAAGTTGGGGGCTTGATGAAGATCTGAGGCCACACATATTCTTTTGGATGAAATATGCTGAGAAGAAAAACATTCTATCCATTAGACGTGACCGCGGTCTATTTAATGGAAAAAAACTACAAGGTGTGTTCTTTAAAAATACACAGTGTTTAATTGCCTTTTACAGCCTCCACTTTAGGTGGTCTCCAGGTCACCACACACGGTCATGTACTCGATTGTTACCCGTCTAGTACACAGTCACCTGTGACAACTGAGTACATGGCGTGTACTCCGAAAATTTCCTACAACTCCTCTTTTTTCTCAAAATAAACCAGAAAATAAAAATGTAGCTGAAAAAAAGATCATGGTTCTTATTGATAACATGAAAATTCTTACATATTAAAAGAATTAATCATGTTGAGAAGAAACTCTTATCCCTATTTATCTTATAAGGGAGAATAAGGATCCACATTATTATAATCTGTATATATATTTTGTCATTACTTTTGATGTAGGGAATTAATGGAGAATAATGTATTTAGGGGAGACCTAAATTTGATAAAATATTTCAAAATATTATAGATAGAATGATATCCATCATGGAGGACTATTGGAACCATATTTCCTCCTTAAATAATTTCATTCTATATCATAATATGATTTGGAGTTTATTTATAATCAAATACAATAAAGATAAAGAAGTAAAAAATTAAAACACCCAATGGGGATCATAGAATAATAGCCATCATATATCAATATTTCATTTGACATCTCATTGATATTTTATGTATTTTTTGGTGATGTTAAATTTATATATATTATAACTAGTCATCATTTAGGTTTGTTGATTATATTCTCCATTTATTATGCTGAATGGATAACTCCAAAAGAGAAGGTATTTTTACTTGATAAAAAAAGGGAAATGTAAATTTTAAAATTCTAAATTCATTATTGCACATAAATGTTGTGACAGTTCAACACTCTTCATTGGAATATGTTCATGTAGAATTGAAACATAGTATCAAGGGAAATCCCCAAGTAACCCAAGGATGAAAATAAATGAAAATGGATTCAATACTAGTGGGGGTGAGTTTAACTTTGAGAAATTTAAACAGCCCAACAAAACATGCAAAAAAAATACAACTACATGATAAATTATAATACTATAAATAATTTAAATAAATAACACTTACTTCAAAAAAAAAACATTAATAGAGTACCAAAATATAATATAACTATTAAAAAACTAATGAAAATCCAAAAAAACTCAATAAATATCCGCATAACTCCAATGTTCAAACATGCTCTGTGATCGAACTCCACAAAATTGCCTTTTTATGATGATGAACCAATAAATAAGTCAGATACTTTACCTTTGGGTGTGTCCTAGTAAAAAATATCCAAAAAAAGAACCAATGTTCCAATCTAGGGATGACTAGTGATATTTAGTTGGCTTTCTCCTAATGGCCACCCTACTCACACCCCTAGGATATAACAATTTAGCACATTTACAAAACAAAATATAAAACAATTAAAAATATTTTATATCAGAATAGAAAAAATTTTCCATAAAAAAACATTTTAAAAAACCATATTAATTTTTTCAAGGAATCAACCATACATGTTATTTAACTATTATCAATTTAATATTGGAACTATACATTCTATTTTTTAAAAACTAAACTCACACATTCCACTACCCAACCACACAAGCCTAGAGTTACCATTGATGGTGGAACATCATGTCCATAACCTATCCATTTGATGGTGGCACATCATGATGGTAATAAATCAAATTTCATCCAGGATTAAGCATTTAATCTAACCATTTGAAAATACAACCTTTTCCAAACCAATCCAAACTTTTCAATAAAACCACAATTCTATTGAAAAACATACTAACAACGCACTTCAATAAAACCAAACCTTTATTGAAAAAACATTTACTACGAACCAATATAACAAAACCATCCTTTTATTGAAAAAACAATTTTATACAACAAATCCAAAGTACAATTTTAAAATCATCATTTTAAAATCATGTTATAATTTCCATTATCCGCCAAAAAACCCAATTTCCACAATTCTATAAACCGCAAACAAAGGAGGTTTCCATCAGGAATTTCACAAAAATTTCACAATAAATTTCAATTAAAAAAATGAATTTGAAATCAATACTATTTGTTCTAGAAATAATAGTCAAGGGTGAGGCCATCAACCATATGAATAATGGGGGAAATGAAGAATGGAATGAAAAGACAACAAAATTGGGATGAATCTCCAAACAAATATTCGTAGTTCTCTTCCACTAATACCAATAAGGTAAAATATGACGATTATTTCAATCAACCAACATTAATCATTATAAAATAGACAATATATTTTAAATTGAGGGGGAATGAATTTAGATTTTATAAAAAACACCAAAAAACAAAAAAAGAGACATATAAGGGGAATCATGCTTTAATGCACCAACAAATAACTTGGAATCATCTCCAGATCCATGGATAAATAATAAAAAACATTTGGGATGGGGAAATATAATTTTATGGTTGATTTATAGAAAAATAAGGGGTTTAATGATTATCCCAAACTAGATCCACATTTAATGGATCTTGTTTTTAAAACATGCACAGTTAGTTTCATGGTTAGGAAAAATAGGGATCTAACCATGATCCAGCCTCTAACATAAGAAGGAACTCGCATGGTTATCATAAATTGTTAGAGAAAAGTGATAAACTATGATAAATCACATTTTCCCACTTTTCATGGTTTCTCTTAGGTATCTTCACTTTTTTGGAAAAATAATGAACATACCGATACACATTCCCCATAGTTCATTTCTTATTATGCATGATTTTTTATTGGAGTTTCACGGTTTCCACAAACTTTGATAACATCATGAACCTATAGAAAAACCAAAAAAGGATTAAAAATGATTAAAATCCAATAAAACACCACTCAAACACTTTACACCATTTAAAAGAATACAGAAAGGGTTACTTATTTAAAATTTGAGGGGGGGGGGACTACATTATTCACACCATTAGCCTTTACATCTATAAAAAGTATAAAAAAATAATTTCTTTGAAATATTTCTATCTATTAATCAACCATTAATATCTCCTTTTCCATACCATCTTCCTGAATTGGACTATTTTTCCAATAAACCACATTATACTGGTGTTTTTTCAAGAAATACATTCAATTTTCTATCCACAATCCATATTAGAACATGTACCAATGAATCATCCAAATTGGGTTCAACCTGATCCCATTAAATCACATGGTTAGGATCATGCTAATAATTTTCAAACTATAGTACATGAAACACATTATGAATCACGTTCAACTATGGTAGAAAATCCAAATGAAATTCCACATCACTAAACCATTCATGTATCTAAAGAAGGGCGTTATATCTAAGATATATCCAACCATTCATCTACAAAAAATGATTTACAATCCATGGAGAGATCATAAAAAAAAATATCACTTACCTCAAACAACAACATCTATCGATGATGATTCACATCAAAATTATAATATCTCTGAGTTTTCACCAACTATATCCCGATCAATAGAATATTCTCCATTGTCTCTTGGAAAAGGCTCGACACAACATGTGAAGTATCACCAATTTACTCCCAACAAAGGGGAAAATAACAAGGAATACCATACAATATTTAAAAAGGATCCATATGAATTGAGTCTTTGTAAATGTTATTATATGATTGTATAAATAATATTATGTGTTCTTCCCATTTGCCTCCAAAATCCATTACACAATTTCACAAAATGTCTTCCAATGATTGGATCACACATTAAAATTTACAATCCATCTTAGAATGATATTCCATGTTCAAATTTAATTGAGTACCAATAACATTTTTTAAGGATTTCACCATATGTGACATAAACCATGTGTCTCTGTCTGACACTATCAAATCTGGTATGCCATGCAACTTTACCAATTCTTGGATTTATATTTTTGACATGTCTTCCACCATAGGATATTCATGAATAGGGATTAAATGAGGTGAATTTGTGTGTTGATCCACTTTCAACCATATAGAATCATTTTTTGATCCATTATTGAGAGACCTATTACAGAATTCATAGCTATCTGTTCCCACATCCAAGAAGGAATTTGTATTGACTAAAACTTACCTGATGGTTGATGATTCTCTGATTTTTTACCTTATGACATGTTAAGAATCTCAAAAAAACTGATACTACCTTTATTGTTCCTACTGACTCACCAAAACACTAATTTCAATGCATCATTCATTTTTATATTTTAGGATGAACAAACCATTTAAAATAGTGGAAAGCTTAAGGATGTTTTTCTTAACATTCCATAGGTATGACCATCTAATTTTGAAACAACAACATTGAACTCTCAAAAAACTTCCATCCCTCAATGGTCTCATAACCAATCGGTTTTTTCCTATTATAAAAACATTAATAATCATAAATATTTCCCTCATTAACTATATCCCACAAATCAAGAACAATATAAATTGTAAAGGAATCTACAACAGTACCACAATATTCACATTCCATGTGAATTTCTTATATCACCGACATCATCATCTACTATTCTAAATCAACTTTTTCAAACTGATTATGTGGAATTATGAT
This sequence comes from Viscum album, assembly GCA_963277665.1. Classification (NCBI taxonomy): domain Eukaryota; kingdom Viridiplantae; phylum Streptophyta; class Magnoliopsida; order Santalales; family Viscaceae; genus Viscum; species Viscum album. The sequence continues at coordinate 114,443,015 of OY728121.1, forward strand.
TAATGTATCTTCAATAATATTACCTTTACCGAGTGTATATATCAATTCAATATAAAACATTAGGAGATACTCTATCCATCTTCTCTTTCTCTGGTTAAAATCACATTGTGGGAAAATAAATTTCAATATTTAATTATCTAGAAACACTGTAAATTCATCACCAAAGAGGTAATGATATAGTATCTTTAGGTCATGGATGATAGCAACTAACCAAAAATATTATTTTTGATAGTTCTTCTCATGAAACATTATCTACCTTTTACAATCATCAACAACATGATATCCCTACATGAGAACACATCTGAACCAAAATCTAGAAGCATCAAAATACACCATGTACCTATTTTCTGATTCGAGAAATATCAATGTCATTTTCTATGTAACGAGAACATTAGGCTCTAATGAAGGATTGTTACATTCATCACCCCATTTGAATTGAACATTCTTCATTGTCAAAGAAGTAATAGGTGAGGAATATCCTGCTAAATCATGAAAAAAAACATCGGTAATATTTAACTAGACTAAAGAAACTATGTATCTCAAAGGGATTATTTGGTTTTTACCAAGAGATAAATGTTTATATCTTATTTGGGATCCACAAAAGAACCTTTATTAGAGATTATATGGCAATTGAAAGGTACCTCTTCTATTGAAAAATCTTACATTGATAATTTGACATATAAATGATGATCCCTTATGATTACCACCACCATCATAAAGTATTTCTCATGATAAACCCTTTTCCATAATTACACCAATATGTCATCCACAAGAAACACCAATGAAATAATCCAGATACTTATAAAATATATGATTCATAAATTCCTAAAATGCTACTAGTTCATTCGTTATACTGAAAGGAATTACCTCAAATTCATAATGAAAATATATCCTCATGAATTGTTTCTTTGGAATATCCTCCTCCTAACAAAAAATAGTTGATATCCTTTTCAAAATAATATCTTAAGAACCATTTAGCTCCCATGAATTAACTATAAAATTTATCACTGTGTGGATGTGGATTCATATTTTATTATTGTAACTTGGTTAAGAATATTATAATCAAAACACAACCATATAGTTCCATAGACCCTTTTAAAAAATAAAACCTTCTATTTCTATAGAGCTGAATTCGGTCAAATAATTTTTTTTTCTTTTCTCCTATTACAACTCCACAGTTAATTCACTTATTTCATTTATATCCATTTTCAAAAAAGGAATTGATGTACGACTGGTCCTTAGATGGTAATCAATCATAAAATCCACTTCGCTTGTGTGTGGAAACCCTAATAGAATTTCTTGAAATAAAAATGGAAATTGATCAATGAATACTAGAGAGCTTTTATTGTCTATATTTTCCATTAATTCCAAAGTATATGTTGTCAAATAGTGTATGGTTTTTCCTATTTTTGGTTTCAAAAATCCCTTTTCACCTACCATTACATTATAGTCTCCCATAAAGAGATGATCGACTCCATAATAAAACCATGAAACCAAGTGTTATGGTATAAATGACCATGTGATCCTTGAATGTCATCAACCAATACATAACTAGGAATATATCATAGAATTCCATTTTAAGAATAGAGAAGTACCATATTAGTTCTTTTCCATCAATATTTATAGAACATGCATCACAAAAAAGGCTCGACATTCTCATCAACTAAGTAAAGTTTAAATATTCAAACTTGAAGGCATAATCTCTATAGTTTAACATATAAAATAACTATATTGAAAATAATTAAAGGAATGGGATAAACTCTCATTATAAAAAAAAATTCATAAGGATAGAATTCAAAAATAATTATACCTCTAATGATTGAGGGTCCAGACAGATAATCCATAATGACTTTCTCATCTCTATTTAATTTCTTCCCCATGACATTATGAACATTATTTCTCTATTAATATTTCACTTGTGAAAGAGTCATGGTATTCATATAATAACCATATATTTCTAGGATTTATTGATGATAAGTATTCTTCTTCCCTTATTTTCTTGAATCATATGATGTCTGCAACACATGGGATATGTTCCGAACACCCAAAGTCAGAGTAATACAACCATAGTGTGGATGATTCCCCATCTTGTTCCAATTTTAGAATTATCTATATGGTTTTATACAATCAAACATATTATGTTTGAACAAAGCACTATGGAAACATCCACCTTTTCTTTGGGGTCATAGAGGAAGCTTCACCAATCGAACAATCTGATTTAGAGGCATACCCCCACATTTGAAATAGTTTTCCCTCTTCTATTTCCTCCCATATTAGAATTCCCATCATTTCCCATAGGTATATACAATCTCAATCCACTAGTAACTCTTAATATATCCATTTCTTCCACTATCTCTCTATTTAACTACCTAACATCTGTTATACAGAGCACAACAATCTTCAAGTGAACTTCCTTCCTCAATCTTGTTTCCAATATGTGTGCCTTCAAGTATACACTAACTGTCGATTTGGGTGAATATTAGTCCCAATTAATGAATTTTTCTACATAATCTATTATTTTGTGGCTCTAAAGATTAATTCTAACTAATTTTATCATTTATGAAATTTTGAATGTATGAGGATAGAATTGGTTGTTGAACAAACCTTCATAATCCTCCCATTTATGGTCTTGGTCTAGTTTGTCCTGAACTTGTAAATCCCACCCATGTAATGCAAGATCTTCCATCATACATATTTCCATCTTGAATTTAATCCCTGATAGTAGGCCAAGGAAATAAAATATTCTATTGATCCTATTTTGCTTCTCCTATATTTTCTTTAGTTCTGAATAACCATGAATTATCAGGGGATTCTACTATAGGATTAAATTGAATGATCCACTTTCCTTGGATGATATATTATGTTACATGTTTTCATTTCTTGAAAAGATTTTACTATACATTGAAAAACTATTGGTTCTCATATGGATGAGGTGCATCCACAATCCCAACAACTTACTCATGTTGGATTCTCTGATGCCAACTAGTTCCATTTTCTATACAAAAAAAATTCCATAAGTCTCACATTCTAGAAATCAAAGGATTAACAATATCAAATTATACCACATCACAATTATGGAATTTTTTTTCATAGTAAACATTTGCATTGTTAAACCATTTTGGAAAAATTTCAATTTTCTTTTGAAAATGAAACCATTTTCAAAATAACACAACCATGATCTTTTAAAAATATTACATTTTAAAACTATATCAAAATTTTAAAAAATAAAAATAATGAAACCAAATAATTTCTCAAAATTAGATATGACATTCTAGTGGTAATTCATTTAAAAAATTCATTTCATGATTTTCTATTTGTCTAAACCCATGAAAATTGGATTCCAAATCCGCTAACTATACCCAAAAAAGTAATGTTCCCAACTCGCTCGTATCTTTATTTTTAGCATAAAAATTTATCAATGTATTTTTAGGCTCTACGTTTCAAGTGCCAATAATACTACTCATTTATAACATCGAAACTAAATGAATTATCTATAATTAAATTCAACACCAAGAAAAATAGGACTAATTAAAACTTTTTAGTTAAGGAATGAAAATGCTAATACCACTTGAAACATTCCTCCTCTACTCATTAGCTTCATTCAAGGTGGAATTTCTAATTGTGCTTAAGATACATCCCGAAGGTACCAAATTATGGAAATTAATTCCAAGGGATTCAATATAAGTAGTGGAAAATTTTACCATGTAGATAGTAAAACACTCCAACCAATCGTGTCATAACAAATTATTACCGCATTATTCATGATAATAATTTAAAACATCCCAAGAAATACCATTGTTATCAAAATAAAAAATTATTAGATTAACACCATAGAATAAAAATAAAATCAAAGTACACATCAGAAGAAAAAACACAAAAAACTAAATAACAACCCACATAACACCAAATCTCTAACATGCTCCATGATACATCTCTACAAAACAGCTAATGTTTCACGATGTACCACTAAAAAACTATGAACTTTAAATTTTCATGTGTCCTAATAAAAAAAATCATCAAAACCAACAATGATCCAAATTATCTGTAAGTATTGAAACTCTGTCAGATATCTGCAAATGACTTACCTACTCATGCCACTAGGATAGAACAAGTTCTTACATATGAATAAAACAATTTTTATAAAACAATTTAAAATTGTTTATAGGAGAATATCAATAATTTTCTATACCAGAATAGTTTTTCCAAAACAAATCACATTTCCAAGAGAAGAAACCAAAAAATAATTTAACCATTCTCAATTTCACATTGGCATTATCCTTTACATTTTCACATAAAACTACTCACACATTCCACCACAGAATTATTCATGCATGGTTTTTCGATTGATAGTGGAACATCATGTCCATTAATATTTCCATTGATGGTGGTAATTTATGGAAAATTTCTATCCCATTACAATCATTCTTATAAATTTATTCAAACCATAGGTCAACACAATTATTTTTGTGATAATTCAACCATTTCTACAAAACATCACTTTTATTAAAATCCATACAAGAATAATATTTCCATAAAACCAAACCTTTATTGAAGTCAATTTTCCATAAAAAATATTTCTATATAACCATCATATTTATTTAACACACTTTTCCAGGAATAAATACTAAATAACAAATTTTCAATGCTAATTTTTAAATTAGGTTTCCATTTTCACTATCCACCAAAATGCACAATGTTGAAAATTTCACAAAACATTACCAAAGGTGGCTTAGATCAAGTATTTTACCAAAAAATCATAATCAAAATCAATAAAAATAATCTATTAGAAATTAAACCCTCTAGTTATGTCAATTTCATTCAATATTGAATGCACCTACCTCAGGAATTATGGTGTAAATGAAGAACAACATGGAACCACTCAAAAAACTAGTTTGAATCTCCAAAAACTCACCAAATATCTCTTCCCATAACATCAAAAAATAGAAAAAATAAACACGATTGAAAAAAAATATATATCTATCCATAAAAAATAATAATGAAACTAATATTCAAAAATGTAGATCTTGGAAAAAGTCACAAAAACCACCACAACAGAAGACATACTATACAGATCGAGCTTCATCACACCATGAAATTCCTTTAAATTTCCACCGAATTGATGGGGACAACATCCATAAACATTGGGAGGTAGAAATATTTGGTTAGAGTAGATTTAGATTACAAAAATCTGGGTTTAATTTTAATCCTGACATAGATCAAATTTTTTAGGATATTGTTTTTAAATAGTGCATGATTAGTTACACTGTTAAGAAAGATCATGCTCACCATGCACCGACCTATACCTCAAAGAGAAATTCATAGAGTTGGGTTGTATGTTTAGAAAACTAGTGCCACATCCATGAGAATACCATTTTCCCACTTATCATGGAATCTAATAGGTGGATAAATGGATTAGAAAAACCATGAGACTAAACTTGGTCCTTCCCCAAACACATGCCTCATGATGCATTCTTTCTTGTATAAGTTTCACAGTTTCCACAAAACCTTTCTCAAATCATGAACCAATAAAGAACTAGAAAACATTCCAAAGGTTCCCAAACCCTTCAAAACCTCACTCAAACACTTTAACTCTTAAAAATAATAAATAAAGGGTTACATACCTGACATTTTGGGTTCTATAAATGATATTAATCTATTTGTTGAGATGGATAGAGGAATTAAATTTATAAAGATTAAAAATCCACAAAAATAGGTTTATGTGTCGATAAGACAAGATATAAATTAATTGAGATAATATCATTCAATTGTAATTTCATCTTTTATGCATAGCTTATGGATGAAATATAGTTAGAATTTCTATTTTTTTCTATGTTAATTTTGATTGCATTATTGTTTTGAATAAATGAGAATATATTATTATGATTAGGGTATTATCTTCTTATGAATATAATGGGTTATATGTGATTTATTTCCCATACTTATGTAATTGGTCGTATAATTAATATGGGGTATAAATAATATATACTTTATAAATAAAATTTTAATTTAATTTAATTTTTTTATTTGATATCAAATTCAATATGGGAGATTAATCAACCCAAAAGGTTTATTTAATTTTAAATTTTACTGATGATTGTATTTTTAAAATAATTGTTCATATGGAAAAGTCAATGTGTTTTAATTTAGATGATTTCAGTGTCATTCATATTTTTATAAACATGTAAAATATTTTGTATAGATTTTATATTGTTTCTAAAAATATTTATGCGAATATTGATAATGAATTTATGATTTAATTCCAATGTTTCAGACAAATAGTTTTTATGTGTGAGTGTTCTGATGTTTAAAAAAAAATTAGTTTACATAATTCAAAAAATAGAAAGATGAGTTTGGAAGTGTGAGAAATGATAATTGTTTATTGTGTACTTTATATTTATAATTTTGTGTCCTAGAATTCTATTTCATAAAATAATTTTAGTTATACTTTAAAAAAATTATTCCATCAACATATCAATCCTAAAGTATCTTGCACAACCAGTATATTTGTGGGAAACAAGGTTATCCTAGACAACCGATGTTATGGATAAGAATATTGATTTCCATGCTTATGCAGTGACATAGGTAAAGGACATACACATGATCATGGATGGTGGATGAATGACACTTGGAAATAAACATAAGTGGAATGAAAAGAGTCAAGTAACTGTCCTCACCCTATATGGTTGAGTGAATTTGTGTCTATTTTTTACTGTAGTTATTTATCTATCTATAATTGGAATGGTGAATATTATTATAAGAGAATTACATGGAGAAAATAACAATGACAGATAATTTTTTAACACTAATAGTTCAACGGTTTAAAATGTAATGTATAGAATGGGGGCTATGTGATTTTATTAGTCTTGTCTGTTCAGTAAATATGTGTCTTCACCTTCAGCCTTCATCTTTATAAGGTTCTGCATGAATCATGTTCTTATTCCATATCTACTATGATCACGCGATGCACATATTTTAGTTCAGGATCATCTTTTGGGTCCATTTCTAGCATGAGATGTTTAAGTCAAATGAATATTACGTGAATCCATTTATTAGAAAGGAATATATGATTTACGAGGATAGTGATCTTCCATATCCATGAAGCATAAGATGAGGTAGCTTAAGCATTAAATTATGAGGCACTTCTTTTTCAATGTTAGTGTAGTAGAATACGCCAATGAGTGTTGTCTATAAACACAACAAGTTGATCTCGTTTACATGTATTTGATGAAAACAAATTTGAGAGATATATTAGAACCAAAATAGAGTAGAAAAATGATTTCTATTCTCTAAGAGGATTCTATATATCATTGGTATATTCTTTCAAACCCATTATGACAGAAAGAAGACAAACATGGTAGTGATAGATCAAGCTTGTGAAAATCACATGAACTAGCTATAATAAGTTAACATTATTTGATAATAACTATGAACCACATTAATTTTTGTGTGAAGGGATATCACCAGTCTTTTGAGGCCTGAATAATGGTAATATCACAAGTTTAAAATTAAATTGTTCTATAGGATTGGATTCTATGGAAGGATTACTGACACTTAGTACATGAATGATATTAGTTATACATACATTATCATAGTAAAATGTAATTGAAAAAATAGAGTACCTAATATAGGGTTTTGGGAATCCATCATGAAGATAGTTTTTTTTCTTTTGTGAATAGGATATATAAAATTGAGATGGAAAAAAAGGAAGTGTATGAGTTCATGTATTGTTAAAATTAGAATGATCATTAAATTATATTTTCATAAAAAGTCTTAGTCTATTGTTTTATTATTTTCTCAAAATGAAAATTGATGAAGAGTTGTGATAAGAACATACAATTTACATGTCTAAAAGATTGTGCCTTGATGTTTTGAGACTGAGGAGAGGATGATTTCTAAACAAGTGAAGGCATACAAGGTTGAATTTATAGTATGATGAGACAATTCCCAGAATATTGAATAATGTCCATGTATATGGAGACATTATTATCAGTTTATGAAGTTGTTGATGTAGTGTATGCGATAATATCATGAAAATATATTTATTTTTAGAGAAAACACTCATCATGATGTAGTGGAAATGCAGTCTGGATGTAGAAGAGGTATTTGGATCTGTGGATCATATTTGAGTAATATAATTACATTTGTGGAAATATAACGTATAAAAGGCTAGTGGGAATATGTAAGTACTATAGTATATAATATAAAGATCCTCCATTTGGACTCAATAGTTATTAGGTAGACAATTTGCCTCTACAATGAATTCTTTTGTATGTGGGAACTTTTGATCTCTAGTTGGTATCTATTATAGGAGCACTATTGGAATTTGTGTTGATGGGAATTTTAAAATCCCTTATTACATCAGCCATTATATTGAAAATAATCAATAATTTGGTGTGATTAAGGGATTACCACAAGAACATAGAAAATTGAATGAACCTTTTAATTATATTGTGTGATGTGTTTCATTTATATTCTTCATTAAATATAGGATCCATTCATCTCAAGAGGTGATAAAAGTTTTTTTCAATAAGGGTTAAATAAAAAAAATAATAATTTAGTAAAACAAGTCAAACTTCATTCACATTCGTCTTTGGGTGACTGGTTGATCCATTTATCACTTTAATAATCTCCTCTATATTATCTCATCTTTTCAACCCAGTATTCCATGTTCTAATAATCCATGGTTTAAGACCAATAGTCCCTTAAAAATAACACCTTTTATTTCAAAAAAAACAAAATATAATGGTGTAAAAAATATGTTGTGGTTAGTCATACTCCTTCATGGATTGAACCTCATGTTTCTCTTAACAGGTTGCAATACTTTCATATCAATGATGTTGCGGCCAATGAAGAGCCAAAATGCCTGAAAATAACATGTCTACCATCATGGCACGACTATGATCTCATGGATTGATCCTATTTATACATATTATATTAATGAGTCTATTATGGAATGAGGTATTATTCCTGGTGAAAGTACCTCCAAAAAATTGGAACCATTGAATTCTAAATTTTCATATATATGGGTTGGTCATCATTTCCATAACATGATTAATACTTTTAAAATATGACCAATGATAAAACCTCATGTCTTCCAAAATAAATAACTTATGCATGAGAGGAAATTATTATTTTTCAGACATCAAGTCATGTCAGGGTGTAGTATATTGACTTGTTCAGTACTTTATTCCTACTTAAATCATAATATTACCCAACCTCATCATTCTGAGATATTTACAACTTCAACCATATTACAATCTATACAAACCATTTTGATGACCAGAATAGTGCTTTCATCATTTTTTTCGATTGGATTTCCCAAAAATTGAATGTGATTTTATAAAAAACCAAGAGCACCTCCTCAAATTAATTCATTGACGATGTCTCAAACTCCAACCCAAAAATTCATCTCATATTGTCATGAAATCCAAAAAAACCTTGTCGATTGTGATATCTTCCCCTTCTTATTTTCTAAAAATATTATAATAAATAATTCCCCACCATGATTTTTAGTGAATTAAAATTAGTCTCCTTTTGGAAGTAAAATGAAATGGTTTTCAAAATTTTAACTTATCCATTGGGTTTATCTATATTTCCCTTTATATATTGTCAAATATTTATATGAAATATATATGGAGGGGAATTCAAATGGTTTATACTCATCATTTTGTAATAATCTCCATGCACTATATTTTTAATAATTACAACTTGGATTATGTTAAGAATTACGTTATTATTAAATTGAAAAAATCCTAACACTTAGAGATTATTCTCTCTCTTTTTAATGAAATATATTGTTTCCATTCTAAGGTCACTAGATGAAATATGAATCACTTTTATTTATCTACCATTTGAATATTTATCTCAATACTATTAGAGTCTAAAAAAACTCCAACACATCTTGTTTTTTTCAATAACTACCTCCATCATATCTTGAAAATCAACCAATTTTAAATTAATTAATTGTCTCCTCATTTACCTATTGGTACCAGAACATGTAATAAAACATTAGGTTGTTTACTTGAATATTGATTACACAAGATAATAAGTTATGTATAATAATTCAAATACATATTTTATTTTTTTCCAATTCATAACTTGTTAAATATAGTAATTCTATATTTTCAACCTTTAATGGTTTGAATTAATATTGTTTTATCTCAGCCACATGCATATTTTTATTGAGTTAGATATCCCCATATCATATTGAAATTTCCAAATACTATATTCTTAATGAGTTGGAAATTGATGTAGGAAATATGATTTTATGTTATCAATATCAAGGCTATGCATGTATTTCACATACTATAATATACACATATAGCATGTTATATAATATCAATCGTCCTAACCTCTATAATCTCAATAAAATTAACTTCTATATATATAAAAAAATAATAATACAAACTTGTATGAGATACAACACAAATTTACTGAATTTATAAAATGTTTTTATGAATATGTTTTGAACACATTTGATATAAATTACTATTGATAAATTGTAGAGGTTCTTCAATATTTCAAAAAAAAATTGAATATATTGAGTATTCATCAACTACTCCCCGGGAATGATTTTTACTCTTACAACCATATCTTGAAAAAAATTCAGAATGGGAAACCACTTATGGGTAATGGTATTTTCATCATGAAACTTAAGGTGTCGTACAAACCAATTAGAGGACAACACATTTTTTTAGAAATACAATTGATAAGAAATGTGTCCTCGATTAATTTTTCTTATTCTCCTTAAAGTAGAAAGATAATACTTGAGAAATGGGATATTGAAATGGATTGATCTCCAATGGTGGATTGATAACATTGGTACATCCAAATATAGCTTTGATAACTTTTTATTATAGAGATTATGATTTTACCACTTGAAATTATTTTAATTATAGAAAGAAAAAATATATTTGAATTTGATAGTTTAGGTGGTCACATAAAACTAGTTGTTGATTCAGATCATGGAATTGATATAATTTAAACTTTTTTATCTAGCCTTATAATAGATATTGAATTTGAAACACTCCATATATCATTATTTATTGTACTATTTCAGCTCAAATGTGAATGTTATTTCAGTACACCCTATTTATACCTATAAATATATACCCTTTTAATATATATTCCATGGGTATAATATCCCCTCTTTATGTCCGTAATAACTATAATATATATTACAACTACATAAGTATATGGGGTGCACAGTACCTCAGACATCCTCAAGTTGATGAATGTGGTTTTCTATGTATGATTGACCATTTTCTACTAATTTTTTTCTATTACCTGCTCATTCTTATTTAATCAACACCACTTATAAAAATATCATTTTATATTCTTTTTGTTGGTATCATCAACTATCATGGATAAGACACTAACTGAAATGTTGGACTCATCCTACTTCTTCAAGTTTTTTAGGAAACACCAAGGCATATTTCTTCATATTTCTTCTCCGTTGGAGATCCATTATGAAAAATATCACCTTATTAAATGGGGTATAACTTGTGAAACCCATTGATAATGAATCATGAATATCTCCAATAATATTGAATATAATTATTTTGGACTTGTTTTCCACATATATTGTTTCTCAACATGTTCATACATCTTCCACACAAATATATCATCATCTTTAATTCCTTTAAAGTACATATTATGTTATTTTGATGGGGTATTTTATTATTTCCACATAATATGTTCCTTATTCACACTATTTTATGTCCCATTTTCCTCCATCAAAACAAAAAACATTTTCTCCCTCTAAAAAAATATTTTATGTGAAAATATTATTATGATTTTTCAAAGGAACATTGGATTTATTTATAAAATTTTTATCATCCTTATTTCAATGGTTTATTTCAATATGACCAAGATTAGTATATAAAAAACATCTCTAACTAATATAACAAATTGATTATTTGTTTATCAGTTGAGATGTTGATGTGAAATTGTTCCTTTCATGGTTGATCCTTTGGGGTTCTTGATATACAGTCATGGTGTGACATACTCTTATATAATAGTATAACATCATAGTTAGCAACATCTGATATCCTTTCCTTCCATTTTACCATAAACCTTATTTTCTATTTATTGATTCATGATATTCAACACAAAAAGATCCAATTTTCAAGGATGTATCATAGATAATATCCAAATTCTCTTTTCAAATTGAATATCTAATCTTTGATTACAGATTCATGATCTTCTCAAGTTTCTCCATTACTTATGTATCAATCTATTTTCACATTTCACTATATTCAACATCAAATATTCTACAATATTTAGGATATGTCTTTAAGGTGATATTAATTTATTATAACTGCTTTTTTATGGCCCTATGATTTCATATTTTTCATGATTTCTCATAAAGTAAGTATATTGGACTTTAATCATTTATATCATCTTTATATCATCCCTATTCAGGGATAATTCCACTACCATGAAAATTTTACCCACTATGGAAAAATATCTAGTTAATACATTATTTATTTAGGGAATTATTTTCTATTGATGGGCCTTCTCATATATGGATTGTATATTTTCATGATCACTATTTGAAAATTGATTTTATTTACAATAATATATCTATACCAAATCATCCATGGAATGACCATTAAAAATAACTTTTATGGGGTAACTATTTATTTAGTTTTCATACATTTTATAAAACATGTTTAGAATAAAATTTATCATTAGAATAATATTTATATTTAAATAATAAGTTAATAATTTTCCTTCTTCCTTTATCATTAGAATAATTTAGATATTTAAATTTAATGAAAATAATTTTCCTTCTTCATAAGATTCATAGATTTATTTTACTTCTTCCTTTAAATAAAAATTAAATTATTAAAAAATATTTTGGATGATATTGGTTCCTCCATTACAGTCACTATTATACCCTAAATTATCTCATGTTTTATTAAAATTATCAAATAGTAGCATAATGAGATGTCTTCAAACATGCATAATTGGACAAGGAATTATTCAAAAAAAAACTCCCTCTTAGATTCACTCAAAATTACATTCATTATTGTATAAAAATATTATTTATTAATATATTCCATCACCTCTTTTACACATGCCTGTATGAACATAAAAACAATTATTTTTTCCAAAAATCACTCTTATTCTGAAAAATATAGTTTCCATCATTGATTCATTTTGTGAAAAACAAGACTAATATATAGATATCTAAGAATTATAAAGAACCATTTGGATTGGTTAACACTTAGTGGAACATGGTTGAACAAAATCACCTTAATAAGGCGGAGTGAGTTAGGTTTTATAGTAAATAATTAATTTTCTTTTTATGGTCACATCTTTAATTAAGGATCTTTTCTCCAATATTTGTATGAAAAAATTTTACCTCTTATTCTCTATCTAAAGAATCAAATTGGATTTAATATTAATTTAGAAATGTAAATCCCCTAAAATACATATATTTTCCTTAGTTTAGTACATATGGATTATCTATAGAGCATCCATGTGCAATTGTGATTGCGTATGAAAATAAATTATAATCACTTTTTGGATACATATTATTTGGTTAATTCCAGTTCTCACTATAGTTCAAATACCATTTAGGTTGTAGATATTAACACTAACGATCGAATTACCAATCTTACTAATTATCCTATATAATTTACTTCATTGAAATGTTAGTCGATTTATAATAGTGTGAGCATTCTTTTAATGTTTTATTTTTATTGTTTTTTCCCTATCTAGTATACGCCTTTTCATTCATCATTTCTCTATGAATTATGATCATATTAGAATAAATTCACTATGATATCATTCTACAATGAACAATGAGATCAATTACTCTAAGTGTGGGATAAATCATTTTCTTCCAGATTGTCAAAAAAGAAACATTCTCTTTACCCATATAAATTCAATTCATGATTGAAATTGTTTTTTCCCTCTTCATAAAATTCTTGGTATATATGATATTCTTTTAATTTTTATGAACCTACAGTTCAGGAATTGAAATAGTTTTTACAAATACATTCTTTCTTGGTTTTCCTTCCCCTTCCTCTAAAACAAATTTTTTCAAATTATTTAGAAATCCTTTTACAACCATGTGATATCTTAGTTATTTCATTATTCTTACACTTTTTATTTTACATATATATATTTTTTTAGTAAATTAATATAAAACTCCATATATGTAATGGTAAAATCAATTCCCATTCTTAATATTTTCCATGAATATAAAAAGTGTACCAGATAAAATGTATATGAAAAATGACTTCCAATTTAAAAAAATTAGTCCAAGATATAATGATAAATTAAAAAGTGTATTAAGTTATCATCAAATGATCTTCATTTAATGGAATCCACATTATTAAAAAAATTCCTTCATTGCAACATAAATTTCCCCAGTTCTTGAAATTTGAGGTGGGGTATTACATATTGTGTCATGGTCGATATAAGAATTCTAGATACACATTTTTTTATTAACTCTCAGTTTTTACATTATATATATAATCACACCATATTCTAGTGATTTCCTCAAACATCTAACATGTTACAACATGGTTTGTTACTGCATTTCACAAGGACACGTAGTCACAGATCACCCACTCCATTTGTTTTTTCACAAATTTCAATACCAAAATGAAACAAATAAACTATGGTGTTCTTTAATATTATAATAACTATTAGTTTTATATATGGTATTATCTTTATTAGTAATCATGTGTTTCATATATAGGAATATTGTATTATATAAAAAAAATTAATGAAATAATAAAAATGAAAAAAATATTATCACAGTACGTGAGATCATTAAATTTAAAGAATATATATATCTAACAGACAAAAATTATTATGATGGAGTAGCACCTGTGTTTTCAAGTAATTAGCCCTTCAATTATGTATTTTAAGTATATAATGTCATTTTGTTATGATTGAGATGTTTTAAAGGAATTTACATGTTTATGGAGATTTTATTGAGGTTCATGGTTTGGGAACGATTAGTAGAAACCATGAAACACCTTCTTGGAAACCATTCATCTTAGACAATGGGCGCTAGGTAGGCTCACTGTTAGGTTTACAGTTTGATAAAAAATGTATCCACACCGGATATCCTATAAAATGTTGAATATATTGGTTTAACAAGGCTGATTAATTGTTTGTCAATTTGTTTGATCCAATCATGAGAGGTGTGTTTAGAGGTAGAGGTTATTACATAGTTAGAACATGTTTTTTCTAACAGTGGTCCCTAACCACGCGGTGTTAAAAATTAAATCTTATTTTTTTGGCAATAATAAGAATCACCTATTTAATTAATTGTGTTACACTTTTTTAGGAAATAAAATTATTTCCTCTCTCTACCATTTTTTGGAGACCTTTACCTTAAACCTAAGAGTGATTCATTGGAAAATCAAGGCACGTTAGAGGCAAAATTGCATGGTAAGTGCTAATTCTGGGTAGGATTAATTTTTTCTTTATATTATATATTTTGTATTCAGGGGAATATTATTTTGGGGATAGATCCTTCTTTGCTGGTTCTAACAATGATGAAATATGGTTGTATTGATGATTGGAAACAATATCAATACTTTTTTGGATTTTCAAGCTGATTTTGGGAATAATTTATGCCGATCATTATTTTTACATATGTTTGTGTGGTAGGAGGATTCAATATTTACTAATAATGATTATAAATAAGAGGATTTATTTTTAAATAGACTGAATATTTTTTTCACTGTGATATTGGTGTTTAAATTTGGTAAAAACCATCTTTAAAAATGGTTTGTGAAATTATGAAAATTGGATGTTTATGAAAAGTGAAATTGGTTTCATTGTTTTAAAATGATGATTTTAAAATGGATGATTGGATTTGATTTGTTGAAATAAATAGGAATGGTTTTCAATAAAAATATATTTTTATTGAAATGATTTGGCATTGATGGATTGGAATTGTATTTTTCATAAATGGTTGGAGAGTATTCATTTTAATTTTTCTGACCCTATAAAAGGGGAATTTTCCATTGGGGAACATGGTATATGTTTATATTTTAATTAGTTGGTATATCAACAAGAGACCTCTTACGAGAATGGAACTATCACATGGGAATGCACATGTGGATGTGTGGATGAGTCGTATAGAAATTGTAATGTTAAATGTTATATGAAATGTTTCAAAAGACTAGTTTCGTTTCATTCTTTAGAAAAACGTTTTTCATATAAATGTTTTTGGTTTTGATATAAATTATTTTAAATTGATTTATATAAGTTTTTATATAATTGTTCTAAAATTTCACATCTTTGTGATGTGAGTAGGTAATTCATTGGGGAAATCATACTGAGTTTTATAAACACCGCCTATATGGGCCTATAAGTGCATTTGTAGATTTTTTATATCAAGACATAATTAAAGGGAAGATATATCAATTATTTAGTGATGCATCATGATACCTGGGTAATGGATTTTTGAGTTGGATATTGGATATAATTATGAGTTCCTAGTGGATATAATTTTTATCTTTGTGTTTCTAGTGTTGGTATTCAATTTTTAATATAATATGGTTCATGGTTATAGTTTGGTTTTTCTTTTAGTTTTTATGACATTGAGTTGTTTTATATTTTCCCCATACGTTATATAGAGGTTATTTAATTGTCATTATTATTTATTCCATAATTTGGTTTGGTAGTAATGAGATAGGATCATCATGACATGAAATTTAGAGTATAAAGAGTTGAAACTAAAATGTTAATGAAAAACATTATGTTACGATGGAGGTGGGTGCATAATTGTTCTAATAAACTTCTAGGAGTGGTAACCTGATCATCATTGTACTATTCAATGGGAGTAGAATGAAAAACATTGATAGAAATTACTTCCCTCTATGAGTGACTATTTCATATTGAGTAATGATTTTTTATGTAATGAATTTTTTTATTTATGAAAATACATGAAAATGGGTTAAATTTCAAAATAATTGTGGAATTTTCAAAAAAGGGATATAAGTGAAATTTTTTAACATTTTTGGAAATCCTAGTTCATATATGTGTAATTTGGTAAAATTGGAAAGTTTTAAGCATTTATTTTCTAGAGAGATATAGAGAAAAATAATGATGTTTTATTTTGGTTATAGAAAATGTTATTATTTTAACATAGAAGAAACCAACCAGAAGAGGGTGATGATAATGCAGTTTCACCTCAGCCAAAAGTGAACCATCAAGTGGTTCAGAATATACTCCAGGATTTTCATGCTATGGATAATGGTAAAAGTAGGGATGAACCACGTATAGTGGATTATTATAGTTAGTTCTAGTTGATGAATCCACCAATATTTCAATGTTATTTGGAACTAGGAAATGAATAGGTGTGGATGAATATGACAAATTATATATTTTATTTCCTAATAACACCATCTATGCTGAAATTCATGTTAGAAATGTATATTATGTGGGATCTTCATTAGATTGGTGAAATTTAGAAGTTTTTGTAAAATTAGATCAATTAATTTCAATAGTGTATTTTGAGGAATTTTTCATCAAAAAATTATACTCTCAAATTTTTAAAATTTACATAACAATAGACATTTGGAGACTGAAGTTGGGAAACCATTTAGTGATAGTGTTTGTAGTTACATTTATTTATTTATTCCTCCTTTTTCTTGATGTCTCTAAAGATGCCTCATTGATGGAACATATCTTTAATCATGGTTAAGGACATAAATTTTCTCAAATATATCTATGATTTGTATAATGTATTATAAATATATTTTCAATAGAGTCATGAAGGAAGATAGAGATATATCAGGAACAATGGTTAGAGGAATCATGGTGATACCTATGGGAAATGGTGGTAACACTAGTATGGGAATACGTAGAAAAGGGAAATGTATATCCAAGGTAGTTCTATGTCTCTATGTTTAATTGATATATTGATAAATATTTCTCCTAAACTAATGGGAAAAATGAGATTTCTTCAATTTGGTTCTTTTGGTCTCATGATCTAAGATTATAAATCACCACAAAGATCAATTTACAATTACAAAAAATATATGGGAAATTGAACACTATTGTTATAGTGCTCCGTGGTCATGGGATAAAGACACTTCTTATGTTTCATAGAAATCATAGGGTTCAAAAAAATTAGTATCGAAGAACAATTTTTTTTCTATGATAGGGAAACCATGGTGATTTTAGGAATACCC
The DNA here is from genome assembly GCA_963277665.1 of Viscum album. Classification (NCBI taxonomy): domain Eukaryota; kingdom Viridiplantae; phylum Streptophyta; class Magnoliopsida; order Santalales; family Viscaceae; genus Viscum; species Viscum album. The sequence goes on from OY728121.1 coordinate 114,461,188, forward strand.
CGCGTCATAAAAAAGTGAAATCTCAATACGGTTATAAATAAAAAATTGTAGTGAAAAAATAATTTTTATGGAGCTGAGAAAATGACCTCGGATGGTAAATCATTTATGTTGAGGGAAGTTTTTTAAAATTCTAAACTTATGTAATCATTTTTGATATGGGTGTGTACCATTTAGTTATTTATTCTCATTATGTTGATATTTTGTGTTTTTATAATGTGATGAAGCCTTATATTGGGAAACTTTCAACTCCTCTTGGGTAGAGGTAATATTTATCCCTATGTGTTTATCATGTTCCATAACTATCAATATGGATTATTTGATATGGTATTTATTTGTTCTTTAGATGGATGTTTATGACCGAATCCTAGATATGCATGGGATTGTAATGTTTAATTCTCTCATTGACTGGTGTACCTGAAATGATAGTTTTACAATTGATGGTATTGTATATCTTCTATTTAATGAATATTGGATTGTAAATTCAGGTGAAGTAGGCATGTTTGAACAATTTGTTGGGATTATATCATACTAGCTTGTAGGATTGACCTTTTCATTGGTATATGAGATTAAGAACAGTAGTTTTTAAACCATTGTTGATTAGTATCTTTATTTTTCCCCATAATTTCACACGGTTTCCACACATAAGAGAAGCGAAGTCTATGATTGATATCTTAAAGAGACCCATTTATATTTCCCTTCAATCATATCATATGGAACAAAAAGAATTATGGAATTGAAAGTCTATTAGGAATAGTTTGGAAGAAAAGTTTTCATTTAACCTTGATTGTTTTTGTGTGTAGCACAAGTTTTGTTTTTGTAAAATAAAAATGAAAATATTCATATTTTTGTGGATTATCTTGATGTTAACCAATTTAATATAACAAATTTATATCCACTTCAAAAAAATTTGTATCTTTTTGATCATTTATGGGTAGCCTGGTGGTTCACTAAAATTTAATTTCATTAAACATATCATGAATTACTAGTTTGCATGGAACATGTTCCAATAAAATATTTTAGGTGTAGATAGGGACAATAAGGATGTGGATATTCCTTTCATTTATATGAATGAAAAAATATTCTTTATGGAAATGATGAATTGAATATTTAATGGTATCTCGATTATTTTATAGAATTGTTCAGTAGATGACATATTTTTGTCTTATAGGACACGAGCTGATCTTGAGAAAAACTTCATGACAGTGTCATGTATCACTTGGGACCATCGTCTGTATGAAAAAAATTCATAGTCAGATTTTTGGATAGAAGTGGTACATTTCGTTGTCCATGTAATCTCTGAAGAAAGTGTTTATGTGGATCCAAAAAGGATTGAGGTTTTGATCTGTTAGAAACCACAAAATAATACCTTTGAGTGATGAAAAATATTTTGGGATTGGGAGGGTTTTTACAAACATTTTTTTCGTGATTTATCATGACTAGATTCACTAATTATATCACAGTTAATGAAATATTTATTATTCCAATGGAGAAAATAATGACAATTTATTTCCAATAGATTAATTTCTTCTTTAAATTGTCACATATGTTTATATTTATTGAATCATTATTAGGATATGTGGTGTATTTTGATTATTCTGAGTCAAGGTTGGGATGTCTTCTCATGCATGGAGATCATGTTATTTCCTATGGCTCACATGAGATAAATTTAGATGAAATGAACTAGAAATACATGATTGGGAATTAGCTATTAAATTACATGATATGAATATGTATTGTCATTTACTATTTGGTGATATGTTTATGGTGTTTATGGATCATAAGATATTGAATCAAAATTTCTCATAAAGAGATTTGAATCTGATAAAAAGATGTTGTATGGAGTATCTCCAAATGTTTGATAATGGATTTTTGTATACAACGAGTAAATGGAATTTTGTGGAAGATTCATTAAGAAGGAAGTAATATAGTTAGTTGGAAAATGTTTCTTCAGGTGATTGGTAGTTTATTTCAGTGATATCATTCAAGAACATGGATTTTAAAGACCGAGGTAGTGTTGAAATTTTCTATAAAGTTTCATTTTTCCAAATTTTGAGGAATATGTTAAATATCCACAAAAATATGATTACCAATGTGTTTTTATGAAGTTATAACTCAATAGTGGGAATAAAATTGAGGTAGTGACATTGAATATGTGATTAGTGTTGTGGTTTAAATCTCGTACAGATGTACCTTTGTCTGGTCAAGAAAAACATTATCATGATTACTACCATTTGAGATGGTTTTATCATCCTAGAATACAAATGATATACAAGTCTTTAAATTTAAATTTTTTTGTATGATAAGAAAATGAAAGTGGTTGTATTTTTTTACAAAATTCCTCACCTATCATTAGAAAAATTTAGAGCACTAGAAATTATCCTGTATGTGATAGACATTAACTATTCCCATGTGGGAAATGGAAATGATAGATATTTATTTTTTAATAAGTCTACCGTGGATGGTTTAGAAGCATTATTCCATATGGGTGATGGTGAATCTGGTAACAATGTTGGCACATTTCATATATATTCTTAGATCTCAAAAGTGATATATTTAAAAAAAATATATATTTCCAATAAGTGGTAAAAGGGAAATTCATTCCTATTTTGATAGTATAAGAATGATATTTGAGGTTTATGTCCCATTTTTTTGAAATAATTGATGGAATATTTTGGAACTCAATTGGCACTAAATATTCCATATAATCCACAATCATATAAAAAATTTCAATTGATGATGAAAACGTTTCAATTCATTTTTTGGACTAGTGCAATGAATTTTAGTGGCTCGAGGGTGGAGAACATACCATCAGTGGAGTTCATGTAAAACAAAAGCTATTAAGACATGAAAAATATGGATCCTTTTAAAGAATTATATAATATTACTTGTTTTTCTTCAATTTATGTGTGGTTGAAAGTGAGAATTTACTAGTTGAAAAAATCCATGTCCAATAGATAATAGATAAGATTTAGTTGATAAATAAAATAATTGATATGGCTCAGAGACATTATAAATTGTATTCAGATCATTGTTAGTAATCAGTTTTATTCACGGTGAGTGATCATGTGTTATTGAAAATCCCTCAAAGGTATGGAAATTTTCATTTTGGGAAGAAGGGAACATTTTATCTACAATACATAGATCCTTTGGAGATAATTCAATAGGTTGATGAGGTGGAATATCCCTTTTGTTTTCCATGAAAGAATAGATCAGTGCAAGATGGTTTCATACAACTTACTTCAAGACATATTAAAATGATTTTGAAAAATGTGATTTGATGGGATCATGTTGACAAAGACCCAAATTCTGCATTTTTTCATGTGCTAGTGCCGATTTGGATAGGAAAGATAATGTCTTGCATTGGAAAAACATTGACCTTGTGTGTTTTTGTGGAAACATAGTGAGATTGAGAAAGAAACATGAGATCATGAGAATTAGATTATTGAGCAATGACACAAAATATTTCAGGCCAATGATGTTTTTCATATATTTTTGGATTTAATGACTAATGGTGAGAATAATGTAGCACCCGAATTTCATGTAATTAACATTTTTTATGTATTTAATGTATATAATTTTTTTTTAATTTTTGGGATGGTTTGGTGGATTTTTTAAATGTTTTTTGTGTTTTATGAGAGGTGCATGGTTTGAGCATGCTTAGTAGAAACTGTGAAACACCATATAAGAAATTTTTCCACCAAAACAATGGGTAATTGGATAAGTGCATAGTTAGTGCACAGTTTTGCCAAACTTTGTGGAAACCCAAGAGAAATGATGAAAAGATTAACATGGGGGTTTAATAATGTTACCATAAATTTTGTCTAACTGTACGATCTGACAATGCATGGGGTGTTTAGAGTAAGTGGCTAATAGAAGGATAGCACACGTTTTTCAAAACCATGACCCCTTACCACGTGGAGTTCAAAATTAGATCCAGTTTTTGTAGAACAAATATGAATTACCTCAAAAATCTTTCTTGTTTTCCCTTTTTAGACCATAACATGATCTCCTCTCCATCCAAAAGTTTCGAATACCATTCAATTCGATCCAAGAGTGAAATATTGGAGAATCCTAGTGCCTTAGATGTTGGGTGCAAAGGAAATCATCATTCATGGTGGGTTTATATAGTAAGATTCATGTTGCCCCTCTTTTATTCAAGGATATAATCCACTGGTTATAGAACCATGTTTTCTCATGCCATTCATGTTTATATGTGGTTGTGTTGATGAAATTGAACACGATATAGAAATTGTTTTTTAATTTTTTAGTTGAGTTATAGAAAAATTTATTTTGGTCATTGTTTTCACATAATATTATAAGTTATGTGGCATTACTATAGACTCGAATTGATAAAAACAAGAAGTCATGATTTAAATTGGATTTATTTCATGGTTTTATGTTGTAAATTGGTGTGACGATTTGGAAGAAATTATATTTAGTGGTGGATTTTGAAATTTGTAAAGTTTCTTATTTGAGGAGAGTAAAACTGGTTACGTGGTTTTCAAATTATGATATTAAAATTGTTGTGTTGATATGATTTATGGAACTGGTTTTTAGATTTTTTTTAATAAAATGGATTTTTACTAAAATTATTTTCCACAATTAGATTGAAATAGTATTTGATATAAATTAATGGAGTGTTTTTATTTTAATTAACATGAAACTGTTAAAGGGTTATGTGCCATTAGGTAAATATGTATATGGTCACTTTGTGATGACTTGGTAGATCAACAAGAGACAACTCATGAGTATGGAACTATCAACTGGGATTTCATGTGTAGATTTGTGGTTGTACGTAATGAAATGGGTTATTTCTAAAGGATTTTGAAATGAATTGAGGACTTGTTTGGTTAAAATATATGAAAAAAAATGTTTATTAGAAATGGGTTTTGATTTTATGTAATCTACCATGAACTCTTTTATTTATTTTTTCTATATAAATGTTCAACCATGTTATATAATTTAGGTGTTATTTTGAAATTTATTGTTTAAATCCTAAAATGTTATATACAGATAACATTATTGGGAACATTGGTGATTTTATAGATATTGTATGTTAAAACACGGGTAATGGAAAGGTATCCTAGTTCTTTTGTGACCCATTATTATACCATTGGAATGGAACATTGAGGATGATATTGGATAATTTTTGAGTATCTATTATATATCTTTGTTGTCTTTTAGTTGTTGATGTTAGTTTCTTCTTTTTACATTTATATGGTTCATGGTTTTAGTTTGGTTTTGTTGTCAGTTTTTGTTACCTTGAGTTGTATTATATTTTTCACATGCGTCTTATTGTGGTTTTTTATTGTTATTATCTTATTTGGTTGTTTTATATTTATGATTAAAAATCATTCCATAAATTTTAATGAATCTCTTTGTATTTATTTCCAGCTTCTAGTGTCATGGGGATGTCACCAAAGGCCTAGTATCACATCTCCAATTCCCATCATAAATGTTTATGAGTGGGATGTTACATTTGTGATTAAAAAATAAAATAACTATAATAAGAAACTATTGACCATTTTTATCCCCTAGAAATATCAAACACGAAAATTGTTGAAAAGAAATACAAATAGTAATGAAATATAGATTTATAAAAAAATGAGAATAATAACCTTGATAGGAATAACATTTACTAATGAATATGTGTTTTATGGTATTTATAGAAAGTCTAAAACCAATATGATAGTTGGAATAACCATATATCCATTGAAAATTGTAACATTAATATTAGAAAAATAGTATGATATATGTAACAATAATATATTTTTTAGAGTTTTATATTAATATATAAAATTTTATAATTTCATCTAAATACAATTTAACAATAATAATTATGTTGACATTATTTTTAAAGTTCCAAAAAATAATAATAATTTAAAATTTTTTATAGAGTCTTTTATTTGTAATTTTTATTTTAACATGTTTTTAAAAAAACTTATTTTGATTGTAATAATTAAAATTACACATATTGGAAATTATTTTGAAAAAAGAATTATTACTTTCAGAATAATCCTCTAGAACGTTTCTATGGGTTATTTTTAGGTGAATTATAAAAATATTTTTTTTGTAGAATGACATGTTTTAATTATATCACTAATTGTATAATAATTACCTAATCAATATGAAATTTTGTTTCATGAAAAAAAATTTAATTAGATAAATAATCAAATAAATTTAAATTTCAAATATAAAATGAAACTTCCAAAGTATATATTTTTAATTTATATTATTTTAAAAAATTTTCTTTTTTTCTACATTTCATTTTATGAAATTAATATATTAAAATTTGAAACACTTTTTTTCTAATACAAATATAATTTTTTTAACCAAATATAATTATTGATCTAAAAAAAATGACTTTTACATGGATTCCCTTAAAAATAATAATTTATTAGATATTATCAACCAAAACACCTATCTCATTTACCATAGAAAACCACTTCTCATCCACATATAAAAGTGAATAATATTAAAACATCTTATCTCATATGTCTCCTTAAAAATATTAGGATGATCTAGAGTCAAATAACTCTAATCCATTATGGCTTCAATATTTTATCAAAGGACGAACACAAAAAACAAGGTAACTTATCTATTTTTTCTTCTCACATTCCACTTCATTAACTATTTCCATCAACTCCATACACATGCCTTCAAATTCATTTAATTTATTTAATAATATGTTGTTATTATTTATAATTTCATTTGAATATTATTTTTAAATATCCTTATATTATATATATATATATAACAGTTGATAGATCATGTTAACAATTGGGTGTATCTACCAATGATGATTTTTCAAATTCTTTTCCTATCACCTAATTCATATATATTTAGTTTAGATTTTATATTATATTTTTAATAAATTTCAATTCATTCCATATTTCTTGAAATAATCTAATAATAGGTTAAATATAAAATAATTATTGTGATGAAATCAAAATGAAAACACGGTTGTTTAAAAAAACATGTCAATCTTGGAATATCATGTTTAACAGAAAATAGTGAATTAAATAAATATTAATTTATATAATAGATAAATAATTAATGATTTTAAAAATATATAATTATCGATAGATGATTTAATTAATATAATATGAATATATAACTAGTGAAAACATGATAAAATATAATGAGATTTAATGAATTATTAATCTAAAATCTCTATATTATTTTGGGTTTATCTTTTCTACTTATATGCTTAACATTGATTCTTCTAAAACATTTCTTTATAAATGTGTTTCATAATAATTTTGTTTTGTTGGTTTATGAATACTTTTTCATAATTGATATTATTTCATAGAACCATGTATTAAATTTTCAAGAGGATTTATTTTCAAAATCATACATGTGATTTATATTGAGTTATTTTTTTAAATAAATATATATTTATTATAATATTGGTGTACAATTATATTTTCCGTTATTAATTTTTTAATATTAATTATTTTTCATTTAAATGCTAATTATGAAAAAATTATAAATTTCATTATATTTACATGGTATTATTTAATGATTATAATTGTTATGTGTTTTCCTTCTAGGCTCATGTATGATTTTTCTCATTTTAGAATGTGATAGATACAGTGGTAATTATATATCCATTGAATACATTGTGTATTTTTATATATTTCATGATTCTTAAGTATTTTTTTGAAATATGATTCAATAATTATTAGGAAAATTTAATGTCACGTTTTTACACATATTATATTAATGAAAATGTTTTTATCATTGTTAAAAAGATATTTTTGAGCTCAAACCTGGATGTTTTGGTTTTTCATTATTATAAGTACTCAATAATGCATCACATTTTCAAAAGATTATTTAATATTTAGTTAAATGATACATTTCTATTGAGATGGATATGATGATTACACTCACCCATATACTATGTTGATGAATGTATCATGTTCCATTCCTATTATTTCTCCCCTTGTAGGTTCTTATATTATCTTTGTATTGATATATGTGCTCAAAGGATTACATTTACTATTGAGAATATGAAGACTAATGTGAGAACTATTGTGGAAGAATTGATTAATGTTTAATGATTTATGTATGATTATACTGTATATAGTGGATTATATAATAATATTAATCATTTCTATTATGTATTGTATTTTTATTATGATTCTTATCTTAAAAATGATGTAATAATTATGTGTTAGTGATACGAGTCACTATATGTAGTACAATGTAAAGTTTTATTTAATTAATGAAATATATTAGTAAACTATAACCTAGTGTAAATGGAGGAATCTCATAGGATAATACATCAGAAATGGTTTACCCATGTGAATAATTAAGGTATCCATCCTATACGAACAAAATGTTTGTTACAAACATTTCAATTTTTGAAAATTATTTTATGAGGTAAAAATAAAATCGCCGACCCATCAGATGGAAAATGAAACAATTGTTCCAATGACAATACCAATGGAATTATTGGTGGAGTTAGACACCTCAGGTAAATACATTACCAATTTTCACATGTTGTGGAACAAAATCTTGAACTATATGCCATATTATCCTTTACCATGAAGGAAAAATTATCTTCTGTTTGATATTTGTGAAAACCAACACCAAAATTTTGTGGAACCTTTCATCAATATGATTGTGGTATAATGGTTTAACTTCCAATAAAATAAATTTCTAATAATTAATTATTTTAAAAGTTGAAATTGATACGAAATATCTCTCATTTAGTGGGAGAATCTGATCTATGGTATAAATTAATTAATAATACAAAGTCAAATATGATATGGATATAAAAAGTTGAATTATATCTATGATTATATTTCCTAAAAATAATTTCATTAAAAAAGTACACACTAATATTAAGATATTTTTTTAGATATTTATCAAATGGTGCCTGAATCTACACAAATAAAGAAGGAAATTTTATAATTCTTACAAGGAAAGCATTTGTTTTTTCAAAAAATAGTGGATAATAATTTGATTGTTTAATTGATCAAAACAAAACCTCTAAAAATAACTAAGAATCTAATAATTAATATTTTATGAAAATATTGGTTGATTTTTTATCCAATATGAGGTGGTATTTATATAATAGTCCCACAAAAATAGTGAAAATAAAAGAGGGAATAATTTCCATGATATATGATCAAACAATAATATAGACAACATCATCCAATAACACACATGCTAAATATATTAGTGGAAGGTCCTCAAATATTGCTTCAATCAAATAAGAAAACAAATTAAGTGTTCTTCGAAAAGAAATAAATATCATGATTGTGAAAGTGTAATGAAATATTTGATCAATATAATGGTGAAAATTGATAAACTGCCCAATGGAAAACCCATTCTAAAATTCTTATACTACATGTATTCAAGGAATTAGGAATGTCAGTACAAAAAGCCTAGGGTCGTCAATTTGAATCAATTTCATCTATCACATAATATGGGTGATCAAGGAAAAGTTTTTCCATAACAACCTCTTTTGTGAAAAAAATAAACTAATTAAAGATACACATATGATCCAATAAATAATTGAAAAATATTGTTTTTATTGTTTTATGAATTCCCTTATATCATATAGGATTGTAATAATTATTTAATTTAATCATAAATACCATTAATTAATGTTATCTAAGATAAAAATACATTGTTCAATAATTTCTCCGAATTTCCAGACTCATACACAATAATCTTATATAGGATGAATCATTAAGAAAATATCATAATCCTTTCATTGGTTGAATTTTATTATATAATAGTCTCGGATTATATCATTTTTTTCTGATCACATAAACTATTAGAATAAATAAATCTCTTTCCATATTATGAACTGTCTTATGAGTCTATAAATATATAAGGAATAATATGAATCCACTAAAAAAATGCTCTCAATGATGTAGGTTTTGATACCCAATGAATATGTAATTTACTCCAGTGGTTTATTCAATGGAATGAATAATCATTTAGTGAATTACCATTCATAGGGAGTATGCTAATTGTTTTTATAAATAATTTCTTGGTCTACCCCTTGATCATGAAGTATAGTTCTTATAATATCTTTTAGCTAAAGCCACACATATTTCCAAGAGTCCCTATAAAAAAATATTATTCATATTTGGGTATTTAAGGAATAAAATATTGTGGAAATTTGATAATGGGTTTATACATCCTATCAAATCACATAATGGTACACACATACTCTTAGTCAAGAAGAAGGATGGGTAATAAATAATTACATCAATTTCAGGGATCTCAAAAAGACCACCATATTGAACAAGTATAAACTATAAAATATTAATTTCATTTCAATAAACTATGAAGGGATAAATACATAAAAATAGTGTACCATAATTCTAGATTTCATTAGTAAATGTTGAAGAGTGAAGATATTTTGAAGAATCATTCCATATGAGTTATAGACTATATGTGTTCATATTATTGATATTTACTCTTATAAATTCCCATACAATCTTCATGGACATTATGACTATAGTATTTGGAGACTGTCTTGAAATTTTTATTTTATTTATTGAAAAAATTATCATTTACTATAATAAAAATGATGAACGTTATGTGAATATAAATTTTAGTATACATAAATTAACATATCTAACTTTTATGCTAATATTAATAAGTCAACCCTTTGGATGGGTGATGTTAATTTATTTAGGAATTTGGTTGTGACCAATTGAATTTCAATGTATCTAACAATTATAATGTAGATTGAGAATTTAAAATGAATAGTAATTGTCATAGAGATTTGTAGTATTCTTTAAATCGTTGGGTATTACTATATAGTTTTCATAAATATCTCAATTTTTTTATCCCCTAACAAAAGCTAATTCAAAAGGGAGTATTTAATTTATATAATGATGAATGGGAAGAGATATTTTATGATTTTAAGATGTTGATAATTATAGGGATTATAGGGACACATAAATTTAATTAATATAAATTTCATCTTAATAGATGAATACTTATTGTAAATAATTATCCTCTCCATTATCATTTTGGACTAGTGCCTTTTGAAACATGTATATGTAAGAAAATAGTTATTAATTTTGATATATCACCTCCCACTAATAACATTATTACTATAACCCTTCTTAGAAATATTATACATAATTTATTTTCATAACCTGGGGAATTGAAGAATAGGAAAGGGTGACCCAAGATTATTATTAATATTAAAAATGGGATATATTAAGATAAATTTATTATAAGGGTATGATAAGCTAAGAATATCACTTGAAAAAAACATTAACTAAATATCAACAATCACAAACTTGATACATGGAATAAAGATTGTATATTCATAAAATGATAATAATAATGAAATCAATTATCATTATTGATGAGATTATGACATTTACATAATAATTTAATTTTTTACATACACATATTCAAATAAAAATATTTTCTTAGTTGTTAAGACAAAATTTAGAGACAATCATTATAACAACCCTAGCTTATCATTAATAGATATGACATATTTTATTATTAATATGAAATATATTACAAAAACATATGCCTTTGCATCATAATATTTTGGTTTCTTTGGATATCTGGTACGTAATCATCTAAATTGGTGAACAATTACCAATATATCTGATAATGATCATCTCTACTGGTATTCCATTGAGGAATACCCTACCTAAACACATCTTTATTACCTGAGTTGTTACATGAAAAAATATTTAGATATTCTATTTCGTAAGGGTAAAAATAATAGTAAAAAATTATGAATTTCATACCCAACCTATAATAGATAATATACACAAGTCACGGAATAAATGATTTTCATCTATGAACACCATTTCCCATATGGGTATTAAATCATCATAAATAAATATTAAACAATAATATCACATCATTAAAGTGTGTCACAATTATATATATATAAAACCATGTCCTAAGTCATGTTTAACTACAAATAATATCATCATAGTGGGTCAGGACTTATAACATATTTCCCATTGTATATTTGGATGCGCATGTTTCCCATTTATTATTGGGACACACCTATTTACCATAGTGGATTAGGACATACCTATTTCTCTTTGTGGATCCAGACAAACATGTTTCCCAGATTGGGTTATTTTAATCGATATGTTTCCCTTTATTAATCTCATGGGATGTAATGATATACCTATTGTATTTGAGGGAGATATATATCCTAACCGTATTTGGTTATAATGTATCCCATTTCAATCGTTATAACATAACCACAGTAAAGGTTTATAACTCAACCACCATCAAATATTATAGAACTTACAGATGTATGCCAAAAGGTCACAAAACATTAAATATATCATAGCCCATGAAATAAATTGGGTTTACTAAATATTTTATCATTTAATTACATGTGTGAAATAAAAGCATTTCATAATCATTTTATCCTGTAATTAAATCATAACACATTGAAAAAATATGTTTTCATAAAAAATTTATCACAATGAATCACATAGAGGAGAGATGGGTTTCAAAATCACCTTGTACTCCTACAATATTCCATTTAGATAAATAATAATAATGGTATCCTTTTATCATATCCCTAGTAAAGTAAAATTATTCTCAAATGATATCATCTGAGATGGAAATTTATTTTGAAAGTTCACATTGATCATTTCTTGAGGAAAATATATTTTCTTTAAAAATAAATTTTTAAAACTAAAAATTCATAAAATATTTTGTAAATATTTTTACTTCTAAATAACATTGAAAAGATATAATGTAATCTTCATTAATCATTTGAAACATTTCATGATGGAAATATCATTTCCACCTTGAAAAAAAACTTTTAAAACAATAAAAATTCAAAATAATTTTATTTTAAAAAAACTTTGAAAACATATAAAGCAATCTCAATCAAAAATAATGTCAATGATGATTGGATGTTTTGTTCATTCCACACAAGTCAAAACAAATATTATTTTCACATATTATGTAAAATCCAAAAGGTCATTATTTTTAAAATTATAGGAATATTATTTTCAAATATTTTTGGAAAAAAGTAAAATACTGGGAAAATAATTTTTTAAATCATTGTTTAATTATAAAATATTTTTGAAAACATGTTTTAGCAAAAAAATTAATATCCTTCCAAGATATGAATAAATAAATATCTTCTTAAAAAATGTTTTCCAATTTGTTTAAGTAGAAAAGCTTAGATAATTGTCATATTAATTGAAAATATCATGAATAACCATATGATAAGAAAGTTTACATTTTTATTGAGATATTAATAATAATATTTTACAAATAGATTCGTAATTAAAAAAATATGATAGATGATGATATTGTAACATAAAATCCATACGACATTGGTATCTTTGTATGATAATAACCAAGAAGGAATAGAATTAAATAGATGATAAAATATTATCAGTATAAAAAAATTAATGATATTAGGTGTCAAATATTATGTATATACACCTCAGGAAATAATATAGTATGAAAGCATAACATACTTTTCAAAGAAGTAAATTTGATACAACAATGCCACACTAATTTGTTAAATTTTTGAATAGTAATCCCCATTAATGAGTGTTAATAAAATTATCATATAAAACCCAATGTTTCTCAAGATAATAATAGTAATATATATACATTTTATGAATATGAACAACATAAAAAAATAGTATATGATTACGCATTGTCTCTCACAGAAATAAAAAGTGATATGGAACTCCCTTGCCATATTTCTTGAATTAAATCATATACTTATGAAACAATATTATAATATATATTAGTTTATTATAAATATATTAAAAAACCAAAAAAAATATTTCACTAAATATATGATTTATGTATTATCATTTATATCATGTTAATTATGAATTTCATGTCAACGTCACTCTTTGTGAAATAACTTATTTTTTCATGTACGTTTTGATGGGTTATTTTTGGTACTCTTATTTTTATCGTGATTCAATATTATACATAGAATTATAAAAGATATAAAAATAATATATATTGAGTATATATGTATTTATTAAAATCGATAAAATTTTTGAGAAGGAAAATAAAATACATCATTCATGAAGAAGAAAAAATTTACGTACAAATAAACAATATTTCCATTTTCATAAAATATTAAAATAAAGAATGGAAAATTGTATATTATCCAAAAATAATAATTTTTATGACATATAAATCACATATATTCATTAAAACCATCCTTATTACCATCCTTGTAATGAGTGAATGAATCACATCGCTTTATGAGGCAGTAGTCCACCGTACACACAAGTGACATTATCGTATTCCCAAAAAATGGAAACCAAGAAGTTATATGTGATATAATAACTAAATAAGAAATTATTTATAATAAATAACCTTTATAAATAATAAATTCTTCATTATTTCTATCCCTGAAATGAGGTAATGTAAAAAATGAATGACATGAGTTCACAAGGTGGCATTGCACCGTACACAGAAATGATGATTTCATAAACCAATTGATGGAAGTAAAGACAATTTTTGGTCATGTTATTAACATAAATTTTATTATTATATTAATATACATGGGTTATTTTAACATCATTGTAAAATAATAATTTATGGAGGTGGAGGAAGAAAAAAAAATAAAAATGCACATTGTTGAATGTTAAAACTTATTCTGGTATCCTCCATAGGATTTCGATAAATGCCTTACTAGGATAGCTTTATATATAAAATAAGGACTATAACATGATATAAAGGACCATGTGATGTTATTTACATATTTATTTAATGAAACAAAATGATTTTATTTTTTTAATAGGAGATAAGAAATGGTGGGAATTTATATGTGAGGTGAGCAGAACAGTTGTAGTTTCTTGAAAAGAAAGAGGCATACCACTGTATTTCTCATGAAAAAAGAATACAAATTTACTATTCTATATATTTAAATATATAAATTCTAAATATGGTCATGAACTTATATTTGGAAACTTTATGTGTCTATTTTGACACTTATCATTGTAGTTGAACCCCCTGTAAATCCATTTTTACCTTAACCACTGTAAATAATTTTAGTGTTTTTTCTATTAATTTTAGTAAAAAAATATTGTTACAGTTATTATATAATGTAAATTATTATTATTGTATATATGGAATAAATTTTACAATTTGATAAATTTATTTTAAAATTACTCTCGTAGACACGATAAGAAAGCATGTTCTTAAAGTGAAAATGATCAATTGTTTACAAAGTTTTTATATTAAAAATCAATATGAAATATATTCTAATGACAAATATTTGATTAATGGATTTATTTTTATACTATTTTTACTTCAGCAATAATTTAAAATATAATTTAACATTAAAAATAAATTAAACAAAGATGAAATTTTCAATTAAAATTCAGTATGTTTCACTATTCATCAAAAAATGAAACATTTCCGAAGAATATCAATAATTCACCCTATGATAATTTTGATATATTTATATAAAATAGGAATTTTATTTTATCAAAATAATTTTATAAATTTTTAAAAAAATTATTTTATTATTGTCCAAAAAATAATTAATAAACCGAAGTGTTTTAGAGAAAATAAAATTTTAAAAATATTTAAAGTATTTATTAAATTATTAAGTAATTTTTTATAGATGTATATTTTTTATATAATATCATTATATATGATATTAAAATTTTATTTATTCCTATTTATGATTCCAATTTAATAGATTTATAATAAATATATTTTTTATAAAAAAATATTTATTTCTAGTCGTAGTTCGTTAAAAATCAGTGTTCTGTGTAACACAAGCTAAACATGGTATTTTTTGTAACGAAAGATAAACTAATTTTTATATTTAACATAATAAAAAAAAATTATGTTTTTAATTCATGATAAAATCATTAATTTGTGTAATGAACCCCGATAAATTATTAATTTGTTAGAAAAAACAATATTTTACAAAATCTCAGGGTGTTAAATTATAACACCATTAAATATAATTACAACCTCTAAATTAATCACATTGGTTGCAAAAAAAGGAGGATATTTCTACCTCATTACGTCCTTGGGATCCCACATAGTTATTATAATATGGTGGCATTACTAGAGAAACCAAATCATGTAATCAGACATTTTTCAACAAACTTTTTTTATTTGATCTAGAATCCCTATCAATTGTTCCTCATAAGAAATATCATGTTCATGTGGTATGACCACTAGATTATTACATGTGATTTATCAAGTGTATAATTATTTCATAGTGATACTTGTAACAAGTTATGAACATAATAGATTTTTGGAGGATGCACCAAATGACAATCTTTAATCCTGATATGCTCTTTTATTTCTAAGGGACTGATAGAACCATGCATTTGTTTTCATTTCTTTTTTAAATAGATAAATTCATTAAATAAACTTCTCACAGAAAAGAAATTTTTGATCAAATTTATGATTATCAGCAGAGAATTTGATTCAATTTTTTTTATGTTTTTTACTTGTTATTAATGTCTATATCCTTATCTTCCATCACATCATCTTGGTTAGGTCCCAATAGTGTACTTTGTGAAACATCATTCCTGTATATTGGAGTTACAAAATGTTCTTCCATAAATAGATTCTTAAGAGTCCATATGAAATCTATATTGATAGATTTTGTTACAAGAATTTTCAAATATAAGAATGTGTTGATCCCAACCACATTGATATCCATTGAAAAATATCATACCCTATCCTCTAATGTTTTAACTGTTATTTTTGACTGATTATTTAAAGGATAATGATATATAGTGCTGAAAATCAACTACATATAATGTTCTTATTGAAAATTTTTCAACAAAATCTACAAAATTTTTTGACCATGGTCAGAAACAATTGAATTTCCTTGCCCGTTCAGCCTTTATAGTTCTAAAATCTATATTTCAGAGAGATAATAAGGGAAACATGTCTAATAGTAATGATGTGTACTGAATTCTTAATGTGATCGACTACAACACAATATTTATGCAACATAAAAGATGATGTAAAAATTAATGTTTACTGGTACCTTTAATAATAGGGACACAATGCTTAATAACATTCCTCCTAAAATAATTTTTTAAATAAAATATATACAAAAACAAAGGGTTGTATTTCCCTAAGTATTACATACAAATATCCTTAAAATTGACAATAACTTATCTCATAAAACCAAAAAAGGGGTGTCAAGGACATTGAACTTATGATCAACAGAAACTGATAAACTCAGGATGTTATCCAAAACTCATATGTTAATCAGACATGGATACATATATACATCGAAAAGTAAATTTACACTTTATCCCTTATATAATATATTATCTTATTCAAAAATGTATTCAGGGGAAGATTGGATTCATCCAGGGACCGATGGAATATAAAATGTGATTTTTTTATTCTATAATCAATTTAAAGGCATATAATCACATGAAATTTCACAAAAGAATAAATAATATTATTTAATTTTTCACATTCAATGCAAAATGAAACCTTAAATTCCCAAATGTGGGGAGTATAAAAACGTTGTAATTATCATGATTCATGCCATATAGTGTGATTTTATCCCTTCATACTTTTTCTTCATAGTCTTTTTGGATTATAACCGATAATAGCCGTTAGATTGGGGAAATTATTCTCATAACTCCCAAACATTTTAGACTTGAAAAAATTAAGAATATTTGGTGAATTGGTTGGTGTCCAATTATCATCCATTTCCATAAATGTTCAATTAATAATCTTCCAACATTCTAAATATTTTTGTCTTTCCGTAATAGATTTAAATCACCACCGATTTTGATTTAAGAAAATTACCTTGATCTTTCTTCACAAATTTGCAGCATGCATATGGGTGGAATTTCATTCCACCATTTTTGTTTTCATAAGTCTTAATAGTACATTCATTATCAAAACCACAAATATAGTTGTAGTATGAAATTTCCATTTCTACCATCAGTTCATATCCATTGAATTATTCATATTTTCTTATGTCTCTTACATCCAATGGTATTCTAATAATTATCATTAGAAAAAAAATGAATCAATCAAATTTTATTTTAGGGATGAGTATCAAACCAGATGCATAGTATTTAAGTCTTTTGAAATTCATCTCAATGTTCCAATAAATTCATTATCCATTATTTTATGTTTAATGAATTAATTGTCTATCTTTTTTCTAAGAATTTTATGAAAGTAATTACTAAGAAATATCCCTATAAACACTTCCCATTCGATATATTCAGTTTCTTCTTGTCCCATTATATTCTTAATAGAATATTATCACTAATATTATTCACCTTACAAATGATAAATTACCCAAATGAAATATTATACTTCAAAAACTAATAAAAATAGATAAAATTTCTGAAGAATTCATCCATTTCTAAAAATAAATATATTATTTGGAACACTAAATGATGGAAGATGTTTCATTGTGAGGCACTAAAAAGAATGTTGTTGCCTCTATTTCTTATTTTAATGTTCAGAAAGAATCAAATATTATGAAATTTGAGTAAGAGTATCAACACGATTTTTAATTTTGTCTACTATAACATTTAGTTTCTACAGAGTAAAATCATTGAATTTTCCGCTACATTGAGTATTTATATGATTCATTTGGGTTCTAGAAATTTACTAAAAATAGAAAGTATAGAGCGAGATACAATAATTTTTTTTTCAAAACTATATAATCAAGAAAAATTTAT
Organism: Viscum album; assembly: GCA_963277665.1. NCBI lineage: Eukaryota > Viridiplantae > Streptophyta > Magnoliopsida > Santalales > Viscaceae > Viscum > Viscum album. Next base: position 114,479,841 of record OY728121.1, read on the forward strand.
CATAGGATTTCTAAATCTAGACACATTCATTTCAATATATGACACAATTGTTTTATTATAATTCAATCATAGTCACCATATTTTTAAATCTTTTATGATGTTTCACATAGATTTTGTGAACATTCAAATCATATCCCAGGGGAGTGTTAATATAGGTTTGAAGAAAGATTCATTTTTTCCCTAGTTAATGATCAAGTGTAACATAATGATACATTTTCAGAGTTAATACCCCTAGGTACCAATGTGTAAGACCCACATCCACTTGTAGTATCATGGAAGGGATCTATTTTTTTGTAAACCATAGAATCTATCCTTGACCAAAATTCCAATATACTATCATGTAATTTTACACATTCTTTGAAATATCCAATGATATATACCTAGAAATAACTTTAGAAATATCCATTGGGATCCTAATTTTTTTTATCCTTATATTTTTAATGGTTAACTAAACTATTCCTTTGATAGAAACTATAAAGGCCTAGGTTCACCAATCATGGATATTAAATAATTTTAGACTAATATTAAATACATTACACAAAACACATCCTTGGGGACCACAATAGTTAATGTATTTGGATATTCTGTACAAAATATTCTAATTTTGTGAAATATAATCAACATATCCCACAATTATCTTCTTAAACAATACTCCCCTTAGGCATACCATAACTAAAACATTATTCATAACTTGGGGAAAAAAATCTAAGAAAGGGTGATCATAGATGATCAGTAAGGGTAAAAATAAGAGATATCAATCTAATACCATATAAAATCATAAGATAAGAAAAAGGGTATGTGATCATGAACATGGATTATGATGTTCGAACTCAACATATTATAGATCATAAATATGATTCATTGAATAAAACATTATAATTTCCAAAAAATGAAGACCATAAGCCAGAAAATTCATCATAAATCAACCATGAACCACAATATCAGGACGTAAAAGTGGGGAACCATCATAACTATAGAAAAAAAAATTTATGTCAAGGTTAACTGATATGAAAATCAACGAACTCGATCAGGACTTATCACCCATTTCCCATTGAGGATCAGGATATACCTATTTACCATTGTGGGTCAGGACACACATGATTCCCATAGTGGATGGCGATTCACCAGTAAACCATTGTGGATGAGGACACATATATTTCCCATATTTTAAAAATCACATAAATTTATTTACCAATTCTATCTCAGGAGATATGATGATTTTCCCAATGAATTGGAGTGATTAATAGGGACCACCAATAATTTTTTTTAATTTAATCACAAGAAATTATTATAACATAACCTCTATCAATTGTTATAACATAACCACTATCACATAATTCAAAAAATTCATATGAGTTCAACAGGGTAATAGAAAATCATAATATTAAAAATAATGAAATTAAATGGGTTTCATAATAATTTTAGGATGAAAAAATATGTATAAATGAAATTGGATTCATAGTCATTTAATCATTTCATCAAAGAACAACTGATGGGGAAATTATAGGGTTTAAATTTTTTTTTATTATGGTATAACCTGTGGATGATAATTGGTTTTCATAATCATTTTATCAATATAAACATACACCATTTAGAAAAAGTATAATATTTGTATCCTTAGGTCATATCATTAATATAAAAACTCTTTAATGAAATTTTTTAAACTAAATATTCATTAAATATTTTTTAAATAATTTTCATTTTAAAAAACCCTTAAATATTATAATTGAATATTATAAAATAATTTAAAACATTCAATAATGAAAATGTCATTTTCTATTTGAGAAACAATTTTTAAAAACAATGTTCTTTGAATATACCATTATTTAAAGATAACATTGAAAAAATATTATATAATATCCAAATAAAATAACTATTATAACAATGTGATGTTTCATTAACTTCATACATGTTAAAAAAATAATTCTTTCATATTTTCATTAAAGGAAAAATGTGTATTTTTTAGTAAACTACATGAACATTATTTTGAATTTATTTTTATTATAACTAAAAAATGGGTACAAATTTTATTTAAAAATAGTAGGATAATATTAAAACATTTTGGTAAAATATTTTATAGAACAATTTTTTTGGAATAAAATGGATTTCCAACCAAGGAGAGGAATAAAGTAGAATTTTCATAAGAATATTTTCAAGAATTTTCATAAAAATATTTTCTAAAATATTTTATACTAAAATTATTGAAAATTGTTACCATTAATAAAAATATACATTAATTTCCAAATGATAGTAAAATTAATGAATTTATTTATATATGTATCACAATATTTTATCATCGGAAACATGATCATATACAATACCGATTAACGAAGTGATTGTAACATAAATTACATACCACATTTGTAACATTAAAATTTTCCCCGTGAATCAATAAAATAAAATAGATATTATAATATAATTAGGATAAATTAATTCATGATATTACATTAAGTGTGGTGGTATACACACCGTGTGATAGAATATAGGTTCATAAGATAACATATGCCTCAAATAAGTCATGTTGAGACAACAGACCCTTACCGATTAGCTAACTTTTGAACCGTAAACCACATAAAATTGAGATCATAAAATTGTTAGGTAACCCCCAATTTTTTTTCAGATTAAAATAATAATATACCTTTTCATTCACTATATACACATAATAAAATAAATAGGTTAGTAATATGGAATGTGTTTTAGTGAAGTAAAAAATGAGACGAAAATCCATTAAATTTAGTCTTAACATCCGTCTTACATAATCTAAACTCCTATTTAATAAATATATTTTCATTATAGATATATTCAATAAACATATATATATAATTGAATTTATTATTTACTTATTATCTTTTATTTCTTATTTATTAACAATTCCTTATTTATATAACACTTCGGGTAATAATTGCGTTATTTTTCGTGCATGTTTTGATCAGTTTTTTGGTCCTATTTCATTGATAAAGTTATAATAATCACTATAAATTTAATAATTTTATAAATATAATATATATTCTATTTATATGTATTAATTACTTTCAAAAAATGGTTTAATATTAAATAGACCATTCATGGAGATGGTATGTTTTACGTACGCAATAATGATGTTACCATTTTATTGGGGTATTTAATGAAATAATTAAAAGTTTCAAATTATAATTAATGAATCGTTTTTATTTCATATATATATATAACATATTTTCCTTAAAACCTATTTATTAACTTCCATGTAAATCATGAACATGTCACATCGCTTTGTGAGGAGGTAGTCTCTTGTACGCACGATCTATGTTATTATATTCCCAAAAAATAGAAATCATTAATGTATGGGTGAAATAATAATTAAATAACAATAATAGTATCACATATATCATATAAAAAATAAATATAAATTTATTCCCAACCCCGAGAGGTGGTAATAGAAAAAACAAATGACATCGGTTTGAGAGGGGGTAGTCCGCTGTACCCAAGAATGCTGATTTTGTATCCCATTTGACAAAAGTGGACACTATTTTTGGACATGATATCAACATAAATCAAATAAAATTATATTTTTAAAATATATTTTAATATATAATAATTATATAATAATAATTAATATATGTGTAGGATGAAATAAAACATAAAATCTGGTTGATGATCGTTACTTCTTCTTTCTATATCCTCCTTTCAATTTCTCCAAAATCCGTTATAAGTTAGATATATATATAAAATGAGACTTATAGGATTAGATTAAGGATTTCTGTAAGTGTTTTGTGTTGGTTTTGGTGGATCCAAAAAAAATTTAAGGTGTTAAGCGTAGTGTAGAAGGGGTCGCCTTTTTTTATGTGAGACAGGTGGCACAACTGTAATGTCTTTAAAATATAAGGTTTACCAACATTTTTTTCTTTAAAAAGTTTAAAAAATATATTGATTTAAATTATAGTATATATATATAATAAATAGTTCCATAAATTGGTGATGAAAATATTTTGGGTCATTTTTTACCATTATCCTTTTATTTTAACCAATCAAAAAACCCATTTTTACCAAAACAATAGTAAATTATTTTTTACTATTCATTTTGGTATAAAATTAATAACAACATAATTGATGATAAAAATTATTCTTATTCTAAATATTCAATCCATTATACTAAATTCAATTTATTTATTGGGAAAATTTTAATTTTATATAATCCCAACAGATGCAAAGAGAAAGCAGGTTTTTGAAGATAAAATGTTCAAAAGTTTACAAGGTTTTATTTAAAAATTCATAATGGGATTGTTTATAAAGATACATGTTGAATTAATGGATGAATAATTGAAATAATTTTACTTTAAAAAAAATTAAATTATAATTAAACTTTATAAATAAATTAAATGAAAAATATATTAAATGAATATTAAATTTTATATTAAATTTAATTTTTTTCAGCATTAATAAAAAAATATTATTTTTAAAAAAAATGAAAATTTCATCCAAAGATAAATTTGATTTGAAAAAATTAATTTATTTGATCAAATTAATTTCCTAAAACTATCAAAAAATAATAGTTTTATTGATTACAAAATATAATAAATAGAAAAGTTTGTGAAAAAATTTTATTTTCGAAACCATTAATGGAAATATTTAAAATTTTAGTACTTTTTCGTCAAATTTTTTAATTTATAAAAAACTATTATATATAATTGTAAAACATTATTTATTATAATTCATTAAAAAAATTTAAATGCTATGTATTAATGGTATTTTCTTAAATAATGTTATTAATTGTTCTTTATAACTCATAAAAATTAGACGTAGCATGTAATGCAAGAAAAATAATAATATTTCATTTAATTCAAGATAAAATCGATGTTACATGTAACTTAAAAAAATATGCAGTGTGTCAAATTCAAGTTGAACTCGGTATTTTTTGTGTGAACAAATATCTAAAATATTGAATGTATTTCAAGTAAAATATCACAAATCTCAGCATGTAACAATCATAGTAGAATGGTTTCACTTCCCAAATAATTTTAGTATACATGGTTGATACCTAATAAAATCATAGTGGAAAATTCCCTTACTTAACTTGGATTAATCCCCATTCCATTGATTTAAATTTTAGGAAAGTTCAATATTTTCCTAATTCATTGTTGGGGAATACAGTTCCTACCATCACATTAAGAAAACCATATATACATGTTCCAAAATATCATGAAATGTTCATTATATAAGAAACTTTGACAAGAAATGGGGTTCATAATACATTTATCATATTATAACCCATTAAAATATATATGATTCTTAAACATTTCATTATAGTATAACTGATGGAAATGGAATAGGTTTCATAAAAATCATGAATTTTTAAATATAAACAATCAATAGAAAGAATAATGATTGTATCATTGGATTATATAACTTTTAAAATTTATTTAACATCAAATTACATCATCATAGATGTGAAATAAGTTTGAAAATAAAATCACATGTCAAATTCCGTGGAGATATTAACCTTTGTTTTAAAATATAATTTTTTCTAAATCTAAACATTCAAAAAACATTGCGAAAATATTATTTTACAAAATAAACATTTAGTTATATAAATAATTATTTAAAAAAGTTGACCTTCTATGTTAGTGGAAAGTTATTTTAATGTTGTACATGCTAAAAAAAGGTTTATTTAACATTTTCAAAATAATTTAAATGGTACATTCTTGTAAAAAGACATGATAATTCCCAAAATAGTAAATAATGGAAAAATTATTTTTTAAAAATCATATAGTAAAATTTATATATATTCTTGAGAACATTTTAATAATAAGAGGATATTTAAACAAATGGTGTTTGACTGAAGAGAAAAAAAATCAGATATCTGTAAAAAAATAGATCCATACATAAATAAAAAAAAATGAAATGAAAACATGTATTAATAATAGATAATGTTAGAGTAAAAATTTTATTATGTTCGTGATAATTAGATCATATGATTTCATCATATAAAAAATAATCATAAAAAAATATCTATATACAATGTGATTCTAACCTCAAACCCCTACCAGTTTGGTAACATTTTAATCATATTCCCCATGAAATTAATTACATTATATGGATTTTTATTTTCCAATTTTTTTTAAAATAATAATAATATATTTTCAAGGGAAGTATATAACCCACAAAAAAGACATAAGTGGTGAATTAGGCCAGTGTACCATAAAAATAAAAGTGAGACTAAAATCTCATACCTTATTTATCAAATTCATTATAGACATTATTAAATCATTTATAATAAATATATGTTTTTTATAAATTTACTTTAGAACCATAAATATAATTATCAAACCATATATTATTTAACTATGACCTTTTATTTCCTGTGTATGGATAATTTAATGTTAAAATCATCAGGTAATTACTATTTCATTTTCATGAATTTTTTGGTTTTATATTCATAGCCCTTTTTTACTCTCTTCATGTATACATAATATCAATAAAATTATCCCTAATAAAAATTAATTTATTATTATTTATATATATATTTTTATAGTCATCATTTAAATTTAAGATCAAAAATTAATTACATTGTTCATGGAGACGGTTGGTCAAACATACACAAGAATGTTTTTTCCATTTTATCAATGGATGAAAAAAATAAAGGTAAATAATATATTACATTCTAGTATAATTTTTATTACATATATATATATATAAAATATTTTAATTAAATTTATCTTTATTCCTTTCCATTTAAATCATAAGAAAAGAATGAATCACATCAGTCCACAAGGTGGTAGACTACCGTACAGAATAGAGACCTCAACGTATTCCCATGAAATGGAAATTAAGAAGGTTTATGTTATATTATAATTGACTAATTATAATAATATCATAGATATCATATAAATATGTAAAATATATCAATTTATTTGAATGTTAGAGTTGATGATTGAAAATAAATTACATTGGTTAGTGAAGTGGTATTCCACCGTACAAACGATCGATGGATTCCTTTAATATTTTATAGATGAGGAGATATATATAGTTTATTACATTTCCATAATAACAAATATGTATATTAGTGATAATGATCTTATTATTTCAAAATTTAAGTATATTATTTGTATGTGGAAGAAGAAATAAAATAAAAACGAATTTTTAATTATTTTACCTCGTCTTTAGAGAACAACATTAAGTTTGTAGTTAAAGAATTAATTGGAGGTTTTCCAAATCAATATAATTTATCTAGGGTGTTTGAAGATATCTATTGAAGTTATTTGGTTAGTAATTGGTTGATATATTTGGATTGTGAATGGTAAAAGGGATAGGAGAGGGGTGGCCTTTAATGAGTGTGGTGGGGAGAGACACATGGAATTTTTTAAAATAATAAATTGTACCCTAAGATTTAACATGAAAAAAGGATATAAATTGGGTCATTATCAAACCATATAAGATAAAATATCAAAATATGTCTATATAATTGTTTTTGGAAAAGTTTATATGTTACATTGACCCTTGTCATTTTATTTTAACCCCATAATAATCTATTTTTAACCTTAACCACGCGAATTTTGTTTTATTTGTTGTCACTGTTAAATTTGAAAAAAAAATTAACTTGTATTTATTATATAATATGAATTATTTAGATTATAAATAGGGAGTCAAGATATCCATTGTATACTAAAATAATTGGAAAACTGAAATTTAAAACTAAGACTACATATGTGATGAGAAAGCAATTTCTCAATGATAAGATTTTCATAAATATAAAACTATTTAATTAGAAAATGAAACAAGAAACTAATTCCAATGACCTATATTTTATTACTAAATATATTATTGAATTAATAATATTATTAAAACATTTTTATACAATATTTAACTTTATAAATACTTTTAAAAAAATTAATTTTTAATAATTGTCAATATTTCATTACAACTTGTAAAAAATTTAATCCTATCACAAAATTATCAAAAACTCTCTCAAATATAATATTCATTACACATCATGACTCATATTGGGGATCAAGAAGAAACTATCCCAATCCCTCCTCTATAGGACTGGGGTTGGTAACATGTATCCAAGGAATAACAAACTAAGGGGTGTATTTTCCTAAGTACATGTATAGACTCGCATAAACAACTCATTGAAAAAGTGAATAGGAAAAGGAAAAAGTACAACCCTACTATATATAAACCAAAAATATGCATGGCTCTAAAAAGTACAATTATAGTTGATGTAATGTAAACTAAAAGGTAAAGGGAAAAAATTCACACCCAACTAGAAGAGTGCCACAACCCGACAACATGTGGAAAAGTAAAATTGATGAGAGAGACCCTCTCCTGAAACCCAATTTAGGACCACCGAAAATGGCACATGCACCATGTATCCCTAATTTAACACCCCAGGTAAATAAAGAGTATGAAATTTTCACTTTTATCGATATTTTTGAATAAAATATTAATATGAATTTAAAGGGGATGCTATGCTCGATGGCGTACCCAACACGCAACAACGAGTTTCTTGGGAATCTTACGTTTCACTCTAATAATAAAATAATATTATTTTAAATGGTAGTTAATGCCTAGCTGTTGTAATGGCGAGAATGAACAGAACTAACTACAAAATGATTATATATGTTTGTCAAATATTTTTACTCTTTAAAATAAATGTTAGAGGATTAAAAATGTGAATGAATCCAATTTTAAGCGTAGACAGTCTAATATTTTTTAAAAGGTCGATTAACAGCCTTTTGATGGCGAACCTATTTTAAATCTACATTTTGAAAATTTTATGTGTTATATTTGACAAAACAAAATTCTTCTTTATAATCGGGACATCAAAATTTACTTTGTGTAAAGTTTTGGTATTTTTTCCGAAAAAGTTCAATTTTTAATGAATAGTGAAAAATGTTGTATTTTAATTCAAAACCTATTTTTAATCTAAATTATTTATATGATTAGATTATATTTTTAATTGTTTTTAAAGTGTAAATAGAATATATTTTTACCATTTAATCCAATGGTGTTCATTGTAATTAATGTCACTTTAAGATTGGACATAAATGAGTGTCAATCTTTTGAAAGATATTGTTTCATAAAAACACGCTATTTGTTTTAAACAGTGGGATTTAATTATAAAATTAATTAATGCAACTTCTGTGTTATGAATTTGGTAAATTAGACATCATTTTTGAATTCGGAATATCAAATATAGCTTAGGGTGAATTTTTGGTATTTTTCTGAAAAACATCAATTTTTGATGAATAGTGAAACCACAAAGTGGTGGTTACAAAATTTGATTTTTCGTTTAAATGGGACTTTACCACTTCTGTGATTTTAATTTAAAAAATCCAATTTAAATGATTTTAATTGTTAAGTAAAATGTGGTTTAATGGGATACAAATAATTTTTGATGAAAAGTAACTTTTAAGTTTTATTAATCGCGATTAAAGGTAATTAGTGTGATTTAAGGTAAAAATGATATTATAATAAAATGAAAATATATCGACACTTGTACTAACCCTATTTTATGAGTTATGGCCGACCAAGACAACCCATGGGTCTATTTGTGGTATCCCATGGAGCCACTTGGGTATGATAATGACATTTATGCCTTTTATTGAAAGTTAAAATAAAAATGACACAAACATGAGATGTTTTACTAAACCAATTTTTACATGGGGTTATACAAGTCATAATTTTGACTATAAATATTCATTATAAAGATAAAAATATTTCCTACATCATAGTATTTTGTTTTATAATTTTTATACATTAAATAAATTAAATTATTTATGACATCATGATGATGCAACGATGACCTCATTATTTAACGATTTAAATAAAATGGAAAGATAATGCGAACTCTAGGACCTACACATGTCAAAACCCTATTTTATGGGTGGATTTCAAACCCTTATCACCTTATCCTCGAATTATATCAATGTGGGACCATTAAAATCCGAAAACCATTTGAAAATAAAGTAACATTTTATACTTTACCAAGAGTGCCCCTCCTCTCCTCTTATAAAAGGCCCCCACCGCTACCAACTTACCCACACCTCTCAAGCCTTTGGTTCGGACAAGCTCTGATCATTTTGTCTCTCTGCATCCCTCTCCTCATCCTAGAAGCCTTATCCTAGGCAGGAAGCTCTTCAAGAAACCCTTTTGGTTCAAACCAAAGGGAGTTAACCAATTTTAAGGTAACGTCTTCACTTGTGCTCTTTTGTTTTATTTTGCTTCTCCAACCACCTAAAATATTTTTATTCATTTCTTTTGTAACAACTACAGTATCTTAAATACACTAGGATGTTGTTATAATAAGTATTCGAGCTACACTTACTCACACCTTGATCTAATGGTTAAAGAACATACTGTTTCTGTGGATGGTGAATTTCTGCCTCACGAAACGACAATTGTTCAACACTCATATAACACCTTCAAAGGTGGCCATTAATATGTCACTATGTTTATATATGATATATAATATTTTTATTTTTTACTTAAGCTTCTGTATTTTTAATTTTTGGCATACCTTTATGGATTCCATTATGGGTATACGCGATATCTTCCTTTTAGGAAGTGCGGACTACCGCCCCCTCAAAGTGATTTGATTCATTAATGCCATATGTGGGATGTATAAAGGATGTATTTAAAGTTATTATATATGATTTTATACTAGAATAATAATATACCTTTATATAATTATTGTTTTATTTCCATTGAAGTATGAGATAGAAATGAAAGTAGCGTTCATGCGTACATACGACTTACCATCTCCATGAATGGTGCATTTCATTTCTTATCCTCAAATGTAAGGTACAATTATAAGTACATATAATGGATATATATGATGTATGATACATATAATGGATGAATATAATTCTGGAATTAAAAATATACACATCTCTCATTTAGTTTTAATTCCATTAATATGACATAGAAATGAAAGTAGAGTTCATGCGTACGTACGGCTTACCGTCTCCATGAACGATGCATTTCATTTCTTACCTCTAAATGATTATGTAATATTATAAATACATGTATATTCTGGATATATATGATATATATGATTTCCAAATCAGGAATGTCATTCTGGATATAACGAACCTTTGACCACACGAACAACATGTAATTGTAAGGAGTCCATTTTTGACTTAAGAACCAAATATCGACAAAACAAACATTATTAACTTAAATGATTACATAATGTTTATAACATGTCAATAACTGATATAAAATGAATAATGAACTTTAAAAAGGTTCTTAAGCAATTATAAATTAACTCAAGTTTATTATTCAGGACGTTAAAGAACGATCGAGTAAAGTCGGACCCGAGGTAAGGGATCCTACTCCACTCTTTCTTTTTAAGTATGCCCTTTTATGTCATTCCTTTAAAGATAATCATTCTTGTTATTGGGATGTTATTTTATATTACACTGTAACAGCCCAAGATTTTATGAAAAATATTCTTTTTAATTTTATTAATGTCTTGTGTTTTACGCTACACCAAAAGGAGCTTTCACAACACGCATCCTTGACTTGCCTTGCATTACATGCAATCACAACCTTCCTCGATAGCGTGGGTAGTACGCAATACCGAGTTTCACTAAACAACGATATGCTATTAAAATATTATTATAACTAGCCGTTATGAATAGTAATAACCACCTTTTTAAAATTTTAGAAATTTTAGCTCTCAAAATGGACTTTATTTTTGGATTCGGAGTATCGAATTTAGCCTAAGGTGAAATTTTGGTGATTTTCGGATAACTTTCATATTTTGATGAATAGTGAAAAATACTAAATTTTAGTTAAAAACAACTTTTTCAATCGAAATAATTAATAGTGATAAATTATTAATTTGAGTGGTTTTGAAGTATATTTAGAATATATTTTTACAATTTAATACAATGTTGGTCATTGGATGTAATTTCACAATTAAACCAGACATAAACAAGTGTCAATCTTTTGATAAATATTGTTTCTTAAAAACACACTCTTTGTTTTAACAGCGGGATTTAATTATAAAATTAATTAATGAAACTTCTATGATATGAATTTGGTAAAATAGACTTCATTTTTGAATTCGGAATATGAAATATATCTTAGGATGAAATTTTGGCATTGTTCTGAAAAACATCAATTTTTGATGAATAGTGAAACTACTAAGTGGTAGTTAAAAAAATTAATTTCTTCATAAATCTTAATTTTACCGCTTCTATGAATGGAATTTCAAAAATCCGAGAGACACGGTTGATGTCAGTAAGTAAAATGTGGTTCAATGAGATGAAAATAATTTTTGGTGAATAGTAACTTTTTACTTTTATTTACCACGGTTAAAAGTAAATAGGGTAATTAAGGGTAAGAATGATATTAATATTACCCTAACACATGTCCTAATTCTATTGGACAAGTGTATCTCGACCAAAAACAACCTTAAGTGTAAAATATTATCATTTAGGCCCACTTGGATTAGATTAGGACATTTATTGTTATTTAATTCAAAGAAGAGTTAAAAGAGATAAAATAAAAGTTTATTTACTAAAACATTTTTAATATAGGGTTATACATAAGATAAATTCGATTGTAAATATTCATTAGAAAGATAAAAATATTTCCTACATAATGGTATTTTATTTGTAATTTTTAGACATCAAATAAATTAATTTATTTATGACACAAAGATGATGCAGTAATTATCTTATTAATGAAATATTGACATAATTGATGTTATAAACACCAAACTAAATGTAATTTTAGACTTTTTATGAATTACAATAATTTTATAGGTTACTATGATATATTAGTATTGCTTTAATCAACTTGTTTCGAACATATAATTCTGTTAGGACTTTCACAAAAATCATATATCAAATAGTATCAAAATTGACACAAAATAGTTTTTAAATCAAATATTATATTATTAATTGTTATTTTATTCTTAAAAATCTAAGGTTCGGCCAAGTTACTTAGATAAGGATATATGTATTACTAATAAACAATTTGGGGTTCTTTTGGCATGTTATAGTAAGTTTATTAACCATATAGTGAAAGAAAACAAAAAGACACGGTAAAAGTTAAATTATTTAACTTAGAGTTAAATCTAATTGATAAGGATAACATAATATCCTAAACTTGTCTAAATCTTATTGGTGGATAGGCTTTCTACCCAACCCCACTTTAGCTTCGAAATAAGACCCTTTGGAACCATTATAAACCGATTTTGACATTAATATAAAATAATATTTTGAGGTATTCCTCAGGTGCCCCTCTCCTCCCTTATAAAAGGACACCTCCTCCCCCTCCTCCTCACACCAATTTGAGCACTCAAGCTCGGCCAACCCCTGCCAAAATCTCTTCTCCACTTCCCCAGAAACATCCTAGAGGTTCTGGTATTCCTCAAAGACCAATTTTAGTTCCCTAAGAGGAGGTCTCAAAGAGGCGCTTCAAAGAAGAGGTAATTACCGTTACCAATTCTTTCATCTTTATTTCTTCTTCCACTTCTTCTTCTTAGGTTGTTTCATTATGAAGTAATAACATCAGTATCACTCATATACTGATATGTTATTATAAGTATTAAACAACCCTATTTCACCATCTATCCATCCTACGGAAAAAGTAATCACCGCGCGTGCGTACGTACGGAATACCGTCTCCACGCCGTGGTGTAATCTATTTTCCACCACCACCTTACATGGATGGGTATAATGGTGTAAAGAATAACTATACATAGTTATTACAACATCATATTGATTCTGATATATTTTATAATCCACTCCAATTCAATTCAATATTTATAGAAATGATATCATCGCTCGTGCGTACGTACGGACTACCGTCTCCACGACGCGATGAGATTCATTCTCCATGTTAACCTTTTAAGAATGATTATAAAGTATATATAAGAAATAATAATGAAATATACGACATTATAAAGCTACTGGATTTATGTATATATATATATATGTATGTCATCTACTTACTTCCATTTCAAGACAATAAGGAAAGGAAAACAGCGTTCATGCGTACGTACGGACTACCGTCTCCATGAACGGTGTTTTTCATTTTATTTATCTATCTATTATATATATATACTGAATATATATGATATATAAATAATGTTTTATATTCTGGAAGTAAGTAAATCATGATATAATTAATAATGATGTGAAGAACAACAAGTCAAAACACCCACGATAAATGAAACGATTTTACCCAAAACGCTTCTTTAACATGGAATTCACAAAAGAACGGGTAATATAATGTCATAAGTGAACCATATATGATATCATAACAATGAATATGATTCTGTAATAAGTTAATGACATTATTTAAATCATTATACAGGAGGTTCGGACACATATGAAGCAAATCGGACCTAAGGTAAGGGAAATATCACAATCTCATTTTTATCCGAGATTGTTTATACTTTCTTATTTACTGGGGTGTATTTTATCATCCACATCTATGTTTAATCAATATGTAATATTATTTCCATCCACCTACAATTGTTTAAATCCATTTTTACCCTTCGCCGAGTTTTTAGTAAAGGATATGAAAGGAATCTTTTGTCGTTTTTCATACGTGGTACTTTTTGACTTTTCCGACAAAAGTACGAGAAGAATGTTTTTTTAACTTATACGGCATGAATGGATTTTTAAATCCTTCTTTCCAAGAAACATCCTTTACAAGTTTTCAAGTTTATTTTTAATCAACTTCTTTTATTTTAAAGTCGTATGACATGTTAAGAAACGAAAAATGTTTTTAAAGTAGAAAGGATATTTTCCTCAAGAATGGAGTTCAAGTATTTTATCAAAATTATTTTCCATCTAAGATAATAAAAGGGTTATGTTTTTATCCCTATTATTACATGGATTTGATTATGTTGTGATGGAAACATTTTTATGAATTCCTTTATCTTATATGAATTGTTTTATGATGTCATGTTGTTTAAGAATCGCATTTTTAATACATGGGTTATGCAATGATGTATGATTTATGATTTTGTGGCACACATAAGAATGGTATCATTATGAGATGGGTGGGACCTATATCTCCCTCCAATGAATTGGGTAAAGATTTTATATCTCATGAGATAGACATGGCTGGAATGGTAGGTTATACCGGTTCAGTGAAACAGGACTGAAACGAGGGTTACTCGATTCAGAAAGGGACTTTGTCCACTAAGATAGTCTTGGCAATGAGTCTTGACTAACAAGAAATGATTCTCTATGATTATGTGTGAATGCCACAAAGTTTCATGTTTTAAGTTATGATTATTGTGATTACATTTCACTGCCATGATTTATCCCATGTTATTATGCTCTCTTTTGCAGGTTAAGATTTCCAAAATGTTATGTTCTTATGAATACGATGTGATTGATATTTCTTTTGTTTACCCTTAATGAGCATTTGAGCTCACCCTTTTATGTTTTCTTTTCCCCAGGATATAAAGAAAGGTTTTAGGTAAAAAAAAGGGAAGATCTTTATAGGAGATGTTGATGATCTTTCACCACGATTAGAAGATTACGTTCCGAGTTTCCAAAGACACTAAACTATTACGATCCTTGTGTGTGTATTTTTGTTATGTACTAAGTATTCCGCAAATGTAATGTAATGTCCATGTACATCAAGCTTCGGGTGTCTACAATTGGTATCAGAGGAAAGGTTTAGTCAACCTTTGGAAACTAGGATGCGAAAACGTTAGTGAGATCCCTAGA
Source organism: Viscum album (assembly GCA_963277665.1). Lineage (NCBI taxonomy): Eukaryota > Viridiplantae > Streptophyta > Magnoliopsida > Santalales > Viscaceae > Viscum > Viscum album. The sequence goes on from OY728121.1 coordinate 114,495,524, forward strand.
GATATTTCTAAGGTATGTCTAGGGATGTCCCTAGGGATAAGTATACGTATAGGTTATAGTACTAGAATTACGCTAACGATCATAGAATTAAACCTAAGATGTTGGATATTGAAGGTACTCCCCCTTTATTATGTTGTTTTCCCTAGCATGATTTTTGCCTCTCACACTATTCTTTTTGGGTTTTAGACGATGGCTGGAACCGGAACCGTGTTGATCAATGCAATGGACAATGCAATGATTTCCCTCCTGAACAAACAAATGTTATGGGAGATGGAGTGCAAAATCTTATTGCTATACTTATAAAAGCTATGAATCATTCTGGACTTCCAAATGAGCAGAGAAGGGAACAATATTCTATTGAGTCCTTCATGAGGCAACGTCCACCTTCTTTCAGTGGGACTTCTGATCCACTTGTTGCTGAACAATGGATCAGTACCACTGAAAAGATATTTTCAGTTCTTCAATGTTCTGAACAAGATAAAGTCATCTTAGCAGTATATCGTTTGGAAGGTGAAGCTGATCAATGGTGGAATCTTATCAAGAATACGAGGCCAAGAGATGAAATTGAGTCCATGGAATGGGACGAGTTCAAGAACATGTTTTTCAGTAAGTACTTACCTCGTATTCTTCGAACAAAGATGGAAAAGGAGTTTATTGAGCTGAAGCAGAAGGATGATGAATCTGTTGGTATATACGAAGCGAATTTTACAAGACTTGCAAGGTATGCATCTGGCATTATCATCCAACCTGAAAGTAAAGTTGATCGATTTTTTAGTGGCTTAAAACCAAGTCTTCGAAGGGCATTAGCTATAAGAGACTTCAGTATCTATGAAGAAATTGTGCGTTGTGCTATCAAGGTAGAAATGGAAGTTGGTGTTACATATCCATCTCATGGTTTTGACAAGAAACGAAAGATGGAGTTCAAGGAGAAATCTCATAATAATGGTGAAAAGAAGATGAATGTTTCCTTATGCACAAAGTGTGGAAAGAAGCATGGTGGAGATTGTCTTAAAGGGACTAGAAAATGTTTTAAGTGTGGAAAAGAAGGTCATCGAGCAGCTGAGTGTCGAAGTAATGGAAAAAGGGTTTCTAATGATGTGAATAAAGCAAACACTGCAGAGAACGCACCACCAACACTTCAATGCTTCAAGTGCAAGGAAATGGGGCATTATGCTAATAATTGCCCTAATCCAAGGGTTAGTGATGATCAACATGAGCAACCACAGAAGGCAAAGGCCAAAGGGAAGTCACATGCGATCACTATTGGCGATGTTGAATATGATAACGATGTGGTGGAATGATTAAGTGTTTATGTAATGGGATTCCAAAATAATGTTGTATCATGGAGTATTGGAATATTTATGTATTGGTTTAATGTGGTATTCAAAGTGATTGAGATATTTTTGGAAATAAGATGATATGCGCATAATGAAGGGAAAACAAGAAAATGAAATGTTTAACAGTATTCATGAGCTCATGATTGATATAAGGACTAAGTGATATCATGGTTTGAGTATATAGAATTTTGAGGATTTTGGTATGTGGAAAGTGTTAACTTTAAACTGCATTCATGTTTTCACTAAGGTATTCAAGAGAATACATGATTAAGGACTTTGAATGTTTAGAATGTGACCAACAAGACATATCTTATGGGGATCGACGATGGTGTTAAATCTCTGGTAATCGTTTTCACTATGTTATGAGAGTGGACTGCAGTATTATGGATAATCCTAATGATTGGAATGGATTATGTTGGCCATAAGTTAGTATTGTTTAAGGATAGAAGTTTTCTCGATATTATTGATGGGATGTTATAGTAATATTGTTTTAGAAAAAGGACAACCTGCAGGACGGGCGACAGCCCATCGCGTCGGACAAGGCTGTGGGAATCGAACCCACAACCGAAGTGCGACTGACCTTTATCGCTTACCACAGGCCTACATGAAGTCCCTATTTAGTAGAAACTAGTTTTACTATATTAAGAAGTATGATATATGAAGTATAAGTCCATTTTAGGAACCATATATGATTAATCTCACTATAGATCGACTTATGTATATAATTTTTGCTAACCTTTTGTTTGAGACAGATGGAATGACCCGTCATTCTATCACATGATCTGCTAACACTTCACGAATAACAAATTCAACTTCATTTATTTAAGATATGAAGTGGAAATTGTTCAAGGCACGAACAACAGTGAGATTGTACCAAAATCATGTAAGTATTTATTTTAATTCATCAACTTTAGGGAAATGATCTTGAAAACCAAAAATGTTGTCCTAGTGATCTTATACCTGATGAATCGGATGGTACCTTAGATAGTCACAAATTTATGGATTTGTGATTGTTGGCTTTTCCATAGCCATGTTCTCTACCACTCTCCATCAGAACATGATGGTTAGACTTTTCTTCCATATCCCTATTTTCACCTATGTGGAATCCCAGTGATTAGTTTATTTGGGTAACCGTTAAGTTTCATACTTTTGTTTTAAAATATTGGTTTTGGTATTCTTTTTTTACGATGTTGGTTTCTATTAAAGAAACTTTCTAATAGTAAACCATTTATAACCCCGACGAATTTCAAGGGCGAAATTCATTTTAAGGGGGGTAGAATGTAACAGCCCAAGATTTTATGAAAAATATTCTTTGTAATTTTATTAATGTCTTGTGTTTTACGCTACACCAAAAGGAGCTTGCACATCACGCATCCTTGACTTGCCTTTCATTACATGCAATCACAACCTTCCTCGATAGCGTGTGTAGTACGCAATACCGAGTTTCACTAAACAACGATATGCTATTAAAATATTATTATAACTAGCCGTTATGAATAGTAATAACCACCTTTTAAAATTTTAGAAATTTTAGCTCTCAAAATGGACTTTATTTTTGGATTCGGAGTATCGAATTTAGCCTAAGGTGAAATTTTGGTGATTTTCGGATAACTTTCATATTTTGATGAATAGTGAAAAATACTAAATTTTAGTTAAAAACAACTTTTTCAATCGAAATAATTAATAGTGATAAATTATTAATTTTAGTGGTTTTAAAGTATATTTAGAATATATTTTTACAATTTAATACAATGTTGGTCATTGGATGTAATTTCACATTTAAACCAGACATAAACAAGTGTCAATCTTTTGATAAATATTGTTTCTTAAAAACATGCTCTTTGTTTTAACAGTGGGATTTAATTATAAAATTAATTAATGCAACTTCTATGATATGAATTTGGTAAAATAGACTTAATTTTTGAATTCGGAATATGAAATATAGCTTAGGATGAAATTTTGGCATTGTTCTGAAAAACATCAATTTTTGATGAATAGTGAAACTACTAAGTGGTAGTTAAAAAAATTAATTTCTTCATAAATCTTAATTTTACCGCTTCTATGAATGGAATTTCAAAAATCCGAGAGACACGGTTGATGTAAGTAAGTAAAATGTGGTTCAATGAGATGAAAATAATTTTTGGTGAATAGTAACTTTTTACTTTTATTTACCACGGTTAAAAGTAAATAGGGTAATTAAGGGTAAGAATGATATTAATATTACCCTAACACATGTCCTAATTCTATTGGACAAGTTTATCTCGACCAAAAATAACCTTAAGTGTAAAATATTATCATTTAGGCCCACTTGGATTAGATTAGGACATTTATTATTATTTAAATCAAAGAAGAGTTAAAAGAGTTAAAATCAAAGTTTATTTACTAAAACATTTTTAATATAGGGTTATACATAAGATAAATTCGATTGTAAATATTCATTAGAAATATAAAAAGATTTCCTACATAATGGTATTTTATTTGTAATTTTTAGACATCTAATAATTTAATTTATTTATGACACAAAGATGATGCAGTAATTATCTTATTAATGAAATATTGACATAATTGATGTTATAAACACCAAACAAAATGTAATTTTAGACTTTTTATGAATTAAACTAATTTTATAGGTTACTATGATATATTAGTATTTCTTTAATCAACTTGGTTCGAACATATAATTCTGTTAGGACTTTCACAAAAATCATATATCAAATAGTGTCAAAATTGACACAAAATAGTTTGTAAATAAAATATTATATTATTAATTGTTATTTTATTCCTAAAAATATAAGGTTCGGCCACGTGACTTAGATAAGGATATATGTATTACTAATAAACAATTTGGGGTTCGTTTGGCATGTTATAGTAAGTGTATTAACCATATAGTTAAAGAAAACAAAACGACACGGTAAAAGTTAAATTATTTAACTTAGAGTTAAATCTAATTGATAAGGTTAAAATAAAACCCTAAACTTGTCTAAATCTTATTGGTTGATAGGATTTATACCCAACCCCACTTTAGCTTCGAAATAAGACCCTTTGGAACCATTATAAACCGATTTTAACATTAATATAAAATAATATTTTGAGGTATTCCTAAGGTGCCCCTCTCCTCCCTTATAAAAGGACACCTCCTCCCCCTCCTCCTCACACCAATTTGAGCACTCAAGCTCGGCCAACCCCTGCCAAAATCTCCTCTCCACTTCCCTAGAAACATCCTAGAGGTTCTGGTCTTCCTCAAAGACCAATTTTAGTGCCCTAAGAGGAGGTCTGAAAGAGGCGCTTCAAAGAAGAGGTAATTACCGTTACCAATTCTTTCATCTTTATTTCTTCTTCCACTTCTTCTTCATAGGTTGTTTCATTATGAAGTAATAACATCAGTATCACTCATATACTGATATGTTATTATATGTATGAAACAACCCTATTTCACCATCTATCCATGCTACGGAAAAAGAAATCACCGCGCGTGCGTACGTACGGAATACCGTCTCCACGCCGTGGTGTAATCTATTTTCCACCACCACCTTACATGGATGGGTATAATGGTGTAAATAATAACTATACATAGTTATTACAACATCATATTGATTCTGATATATTTTATAATCCACTCCAATTCAATTCAATATTTATAGAAATGATATCATCGCTCGTGCGTACGTACGGACTACCGTCTCCACGACGCGATGAGATTCATTCTCCATGTTAACCATTTAAGAATGATTATAAAGTATATATAAGAAATAATAATGAAATATATGAAATTATAAAGCTACTGGATTTATTTATATATATATATATATATATGTATGTCATCTACTTACTTCCATTTCAAGACAATAAGGAAAGGAAAACAGCGTTCATGCGTACGTACGGACTACCGTCTCCATGAATGGTGTTTTTCATTTTATTTATCTATCTATTATATATATATATACTGAATATATATGATATATAAATCATGTTTTATATTCTGGAAGTAAGTAAATCATGATATAAGTAATTATGATGTGAAGTACAACAAGTCAAAACATCTACTATAAATGAAACGATTTTACCCAAAACGCTTCTTTAACATGGAATTTACAAAAGAACCGGTAATATAATGTCATAAGTGAACCATATATGATATCATAACAATGAATATGATTCTTTAATAAGTCAATGACATTATTTAAATCATTATACAGGAGGTTCGGACACATACGAAGCAAATCGGACCTAAGGTAAGGGAAATATCACAATCTCATTTTTATCCGAGATTGTTTATACTTTCTTATTTACTGGGGTGTATTTTATCATCCACATCCATGTTTCATCAATATGTAATATTATTTCCATCCACCTACAATTGTTTAAATCCATTTTTACCCTTCGGCGAGTTTTTAGTAAAGGATATGAAAAGAATCTTTTGTCGTTTTTCATACGTGGTACTTTTTGACTTTTCCGACAAAAGTACGAGAAGAATGTTTTTTTTAACTTATACGGCATGAATGGATTTTTAAATCCTTATTTCCAAGAAACATCCTTTACAAGTTTTCAAGTATATTTTTAATCAACTTCTTTTATTTTAAAGTCGTATGACATGTTAAGAAAGGAAAAATGTTTTTAAAGTAGAAAGGATATTTTCCTCAAGAATGGAGTTCATGTATTTTATCAAAATTATTTTCCATCTAAGATAATAAAAGGGTTCTGTTTTTATCCCTATTATTACATGGATTTGATTATGTTGTGATGGAAACATTTTTATGAATTCCTTTATCTTATATGAATTGTTTTATGATGTCATGTTGTTTAAGAATCCCATTTTTAATACATGGGTTATGCAATGATGTATGATTTATGATTTTGTGGCACACATAAGAATGGTATCATTATGAGATGGGTGGGACCTATATCTCCCTCCAATTCATTGGGTAAAGATTTTATATCTCATGAGATAGACATGGCTGGAATGGTAGGTTATACCAGTTTAGTGAAACAGGACTGAAATGAGGGTTACTCGATTCAGAAAGGGACTTTGTCCACTAAGATAGTCTTGGCAATGAGTCTTGACTAACAAGAAATGATTCTATATGATTATGTGTGAATGCCACAAAGTTTCATGTTTTAAGTTATGATTATTGTGATTACATTTCACTGCCATGATTTATCCCATGTTATTATGCTCTCTTTTGCAGGTTAAGATTTCCAAAATGTTATGTTCTTATGAATACGATGTGATTGATATTTATTTTGTTTACCCTTACTGAGCATTTGAGCTCACCCTTTTATGTTTTCTTTTCCCAAGGATATAAATAAAGGTTTTAGTTAAAAAAAAGGGAAGATCTTTATAGGAGATGTTGATGATCTTTCACCACGATTAGAAGATTACGTTCCGAGTTTCCAAAGACACAAAACTATTACGATCCTTGTGTGTGTATTTTTGTTATGTACTAAGTATTCCGCAAATGTAATGTAATGTCCATGTACATCAAGCTTCGGGTCTCTACATACACTTACTGTAATTTTTATGTTCATATGATGAGAGACCCTATTCTCTCTCATCAATCCATTTTGGAAGTTTTGAGTGGCGCCGTTAGGCTGCCGATTTTTCGTAAGAGATCTAACCTCTCTCTTTCTTTTTAAGTACTCCCCTTTATGTCACTTCTTTTAAGCTCCTTTTTGTGATGTTGGGAGATGTTATTTTATATTCCTCTTTCTATAAACTTTATGTTAATATGATGAGATAACCTATTTGATCTCATCAATCCATTTTTGTAAGTTTTATGTGGCGTCGTTAGGCTGCCAAGTTTTCGTAAGGGATTTTTCATCTCAATTTTATTCCTGTGAGATTTATGCTACATTTGCCACAATTTCCTTTGAGTGGTATATGTACTGCCCATTATTTTACTCACTCTGTAATATAATTTCATTTATGAGTATTTACATCAATGTTGTATTGTCCTTCTTTCATGGGGTGTATGTTTCGAAAGATACCCATGTCGGTAAGGGAACCTTTCACCCTACTATTTTTAAAATACTTCTTTGGTTATGTATTTTAATTCACATACTATTATGTTGGGATATGTTCTTCTATATCCTTATTAATTTAAATTTTATTTCCATGTGATGAGATACCCTTTTTATCTCTCATCAACTCATTTTCTGAATTTTGTAGTGACGCCATTAGGCTGTCAAATTTTTGCAAGGGAACTTCTTAACCCAAAGTCTATTATTTGGGATAAACTTATACTCCTTGAATATGTCGTTCTATGAATATGTGTGAATAACCTCTGATTGTTTTACACTTAATATCCACTTATATTTGGTGTATTCATTTGTCACACATAATTATGTAATTGATTTATCCTTAAACCAAGGATACCGTCTTTGTAAGGGACTTCATCTCAATCTCCTTTCATTGAGGCATATTTCATTTTATACACCACTTTCTTTTATACGGTGTATAAAAACCTTTGACTTTTACTTTTATATAAAAGGAATCTTTTTCTATGAATCGTTTTACTAAACGACAAAAAGGAATGTTTTCTTTTAACGTATGCGGTGACAACGACCTTTTCCGCCGTTGCGAGTATTATTTGATCTTTGGCTTCCTCAACAAGCCGTAATGTTTTTAAAATAAAATAAATATCATATACAATTTTATGTATTTTGGTATTGAAAAAGGTTTTGATAAAGGAATCTATTTTGACAATATATTTAAATGATATATTGTGATTGAAATGTGGAAATGTTATCATTCCTTTATATTGGTTTTATATGTTATAATTTTATAATGGTACTTGGACATTTTACGGGTGGTTACGTGATAAACCATATGACGGGTGGTGCCGTGAATACCAGGACGGGTGGTTACGTTATAACCTCCAATGCATTGGGTATGGAAGTCGGCCGTATGGCTATTCCATTAGGTATGTATGGAAGTTGGCCGAATGGCTATTCCATTAAGTGATATGTGTGGAAGTAGACCTTATGGTTATTCTACTTAAGTATGTTTATGTCCCAAGTTACCTTTATATGTTATGTGATCTTTATATGGGTTTTATGGTAATCTTTTGGATACAGAAGGGTAAGTAATGAAATTCTATTCAGTGAAGAGTTTTTACTACTTCGAAAAGGTGAAAAGTATTACTTTGATAAAGTATACATGGTTTACTTGTTGTTTTGAAAAACTAGCAGTTTTCATTCTTTGTGTATCCCTTAATGAGATTTTTATGCTCATCCCAGGTATTTGAAATGTTATTCATATGACTTAACGTGGAATAGGGTCAAGGATGGGATCAAGGGAAAGTCATGCAACCTAATACATGGAACTGGACATGTTTCTTTTTAATAGTTTTTATATTATGGAAACCTAGTAAAAGTTTCTACTTTGTAATATTTTGAGATGTAATAGTTATGTCCTAATTCTCTAAAACTCTAAACCTGAAAAGATCCTCAATGTGAAATATTCATTTAATTCAATATTAATTAAGGTTTAAGGCCGGGGCCTTATATTTGGTAACAAAGGTCGGTTTAGATAACTTTAGAGGTTAGGGTATTCTCTAAGCACAAGTGACATTACCATAATGGTTAGGATTTCAGAAAGAGTCCTAGTTTTAGAAAAAGTGAATGAGTAAGTATATCTTAGTGTTTACCTTCCTCATTAGTACATGATGTTTTTGTTGATATACTCACACTGACATTTCTGTTTTTAGTGAATGGATGGATCTAGCAGGCACCAAAGTGACAATAGGTTTGAAGGAAACTGTAGAGGTTCTCTGATTAAGAGACTGGATGAAATGGGGTATTCAATGAGGAAACTCGTGGTTGTTCTAAACCAACTATCAAGGAGTCATGATCATCCACTTGAACCTTTCTATGTTCTGTAATTCATCATGTACGAGATGACCAATAGATGTGGAAGTTTAGGTAATAATTATAAAGGTAACCATTAGAGTTTATATGATCCTTACTTTTGAGGTAATTATGGGTTATTATATGTTATGATGGGAAATGAAACGCATGATATAAACATGAGATTAACATATGTTATGATCATTTTGAAGATTTTATCTCATTTTGGAGAATGTTTTAAGAATTATATAGTTTTGGAAAAAGGACAACACGCAGACCGTGTGACAACCCGTCGCGTCGGGCAATGCTGCGGGAATCGAACCCACAACCAATGTGCGACTGATATTTGTCTCCTACCACTGGACTACGTGAAGTCCCTGGTTAGTTTGACTAATTCTTTTTAGTTAGATGATTTTAGGAATCCAGAGTATTTTTTTTGGGTTATCTATGGAAATGATTAACCTATCATGGAGGATATGTGATTAGGTTAATTACTTTTCAATATGAGAATTTAAGAGCAATTGATGTTATTTGGAGAAAAAAGTTAATTTGTACCTTGGAAGAATATGTGAATAAATACTTAAAATATTTGGGTTTCAATCTTGGTTTGGTTTACTTTAAATAATTTTATGGACAATTGTTTATCGAATGGTCCTCGTTGAACTTTTGGTTTTGTTGGAAAAATTTTAGAGATTAAGAATAGACTTTCTTTTTATAAAGGGTTATCCTTTTCTGGATTATCTGATCATGTACTAACCTTTTTGGTTTTGGTTAGAGACTAAAGACATGGGAAGTATATAGTTCTCTTTTGAGGATTAGGTGATTCTCTATAATTTAATTATTTTACTCTTAATGCGAATAAGTCTTCCTAAATACTCGTCTTTTGGAGAAAATATGAGTTTGTGTAAGGAATCTAATAAAAGTTGAAAGTCAACATGATAAGTGATTATGTTTCCTTATGAATAAATTCTTCAATAAAAAGTAACTTAAAAAAAATGTTTTCTATTAACTTTTCCTACTGGGGAATCAAATACCGTTTAACCCATCACAAGTTTGTGATTCTGTTATGGTTAACTTTCTCCTAGACAAGTTTACTATCACTCTCCATCAGAACATGACCCTTTTTTTCCCTCCATGTCCATATTTTCATACTTGGAATCCTATTATGGGTTAACTCGGGTGACCTTTGTACTTATCTTTCTTTATTTTAAAGTGATTGTTTTACTGACTCTTGTTCCGATGTGGGATTTTCAATGAAGTTTCCAACCCCAATTTTAAAATTGCGAGGACTCAATTACCAAAAGGGGGGAAGGATGTAACACCCCAGGTAAATAAAGAGTATGAAATTTTTACTTTTATCCATATTTGTGAATAAAATATTAATATGACTTTAAAGGGGATTCTATGCTCGATGGCATACCCAACACGCAACAATGAGTTTCTTGGGAATCTTACGCTGCACTCTAATAATAAAATAATATTATTTTAAATGGCAGTTAATGCCTAGCCGTTGTAATGGCGGGAATGAACAGAACTAACTAAAAAATGATTATATATGTTTGTCAAATATTTTTACTCTTTACAATAAATGTTAGAGGATTAAAAATGTGAATGAATCCAATTTTAAGCGTAGACAGTCTAATATTCTTTAAAAGGTCGATTAACCGCCTTTTGATGGAGAACCTCTTTTAAATCCACATTTTGAAAATTTTATGTGTTATATTGGACAAAATAAAATTCTTCTTTATAATCGGGACATCAAAATTTACTTTTTGTAAATTTTTGGTATTTTTTCCGAAAAAGTTCAATTTTTAATGAATAGTGAAAATTGTTGTATTTTAATTCAAAACCTCTTTTTAATTTAATTTATTTATATGATTAGATTACCTTTTTAATTGGTTTTAAAGTGTGAATATAATATATTTTTACCATATAATCCAATGGTGCTCATTTTAATTAATATCACTTTAAGATTGGACATAAACGAGTGTCAATCTTTTGAAAGATGTTGTTTCATAAAAACACGCTATTTGTTTTAAAAAGTGGGATTTAATTATAAAATTAATTAATGAAACATCTGTTTTATGAATTTGGTAAAATAGACATCATTTTTTAATTTGGAATATCAAATATAGCTTAGAGTGAATTTTTGGTATTTTTCTGAAAAACTTCAATTTTTGATGAATAGTGAAACCACAAAGTGGTGGTTACAAAATTTGATTTTTCGTTTAAATGGGACTTTAACACTTCTATGATTTGAATTTCAAAAATCCAATTTAAATGATTTTAATTGTTATGTAAAATGTGGTTCAATGGGATGAAAATAATTTTTGATGAAAAGTAACTTTTACGTTTTATTAATCGCGATTAAAGGTAATTAGTGTGATTTAAGGTAAAAATGATATTATAATAAAATGAAAATATATTTAAACCTGTCCTAACCCTATTTGATGAGTTATTTCCGACCAATAAAACCCATGGGTCGATTTTTGGTACCCCATGGAGCCACTTGGTTATGATAATGACATTTATGCCTTTTATTTAAAGTTAAAATAAAAATGACACAAACATGAGATATTTTACTAAAACAATTTTTACATGGGGTTATACAAGTCATAAGTTTGACTATAAATATTCATTAGAAATCTAAAAATATTTCCTACATCATAGTATTTTTTTTATAATTTTTAAACATTAAATAAATTAAATTATTTATGACATCAGGATGATGCAGTGATGACCTCATTATTTAACGATTTAAATAAAATGGAACGATAATGCAAAATCCAGGACCTACACATGTAAAAAATCTATTGTATGGGTTTATTTCGAACCCTTCTCACCTAAGACTCTAATTATATCAATTTGGGACCATTAAAATCCGAAAACCATTTGAAAATAATGTAACATTTTATATTTTACCAAGAGTGCCCCTCCTCTCCTCTTATAAAAGGCCCCCACCTCTACCACATTACCCACACATCTCAAGCCTTTAGTTAGGCCAAGATCTGATAATTTTGTCTCTCCACATTCCTCTCCTAATCCTATAAGCCTTAAAATAGTCAGGAAGCTCTTCAAGAAACCCTTTTGGTTCAATCCAAAGGGAGTTACCCAATTTTAAGGTAACATCTTCACTTGTGCTCTTTTGTTTTATTTTGCTTCTCCAACCCCCTAAACTCTTTTTATTCATTTCTTTTATAACAAATACAGTATCTAAAATATACTAGGATGTTTTTATAATATTTATTAGAGCTACATCTACACACACCTTCATCTAATGGTTAAAGAACATACTTTTCTGTGGATGGCGAATTTCTGCCTCACGAAATGATGATTGTTCAACACTCATATAACACCTTCAAAGGTGGCCATTAATATGTCACTATGTTTATATATGATATATAATATTTTTATTTTTTTACTTAAGCTTCTGTATTTTTCATTTTTGGCATACCTTTATGGATTCCATTATGGGTATACGCGATATCTTCCTTTTAGGAATTGCGGACTACCGCCCCCTCAAAGTTATTTGATTCGTTAATACCATATGTGGGATGTATAAAGGATGGATTTAAAGTTATTATATATGATTTTATAATGGAATTATAATATACCTTTATATCATTATTGTTTTCTTTCCATTAAAGTATGAGATAGAAATGAAAGTAGCGTTAATGCGTACGTACGACTTACCGTCTCCATGAAAGGTGCATTTCATTTCTTATCCTCAAATGTAATGTACTATTATAAGTACATATAATGGATATATATGATGTATGATACATATAATGGATGAATATAATTCTGGAATTAAAAATATACACATCTCTCATTTAGTTTTAATTCCATTAATATGACATAGAAATGAAAGTAGCGTTCATGCGTACGTACGGCTTACCGTCTCCATGAACGGTGCATTTCATTTCTTACCTCTAAATGATTATGTAATATTATAAATACATGTATATTCTGGATATATATGATATATATTATATAAAAATCAGGAATTTCATTCTGGATATAAAGAACCTTTGACCACACGAACAACATGTAATTGTAAGAAGTCCACTTTTGAGTTAAGAACCAAATATCGACAAAACAAACATTATTAACTTAAATGATTACATAATGTTTATAACAAGTCAATAATTTATATAAAAGAATAATGAACTTGAAAAAGGTTCTTAATAAAGTATAAATTAACTCAAGTTTATTATTCAGGACGTTAAAGAACGATCGAGTCAAGTCGGACCCGAGGTAAGGGATCCTACTCCTCTCTTTCTTTTTAAGTACGCCCTTTTATGTCATTAATTTAAAGATCATATTTATTGTGATTGGGATGTTATTTTATATTACACTTACTGTAATTTTTATGTTCATATGATGAGAGACCCTATTCTCTCTCATCAATCCATTTTAGAAGTTTTGAGTGGCACCGTTAGGCTGCCGATTTTTCGTAAGAGATCTAACCTCTCTCTTTCTTTTTAAGTACTCCCCTTTATGTCACTTCTTTTAAGCTCCTCTTTGTTAAGTTGGGGGATGTTCTTTTATATTACTATTTCTATAAACATTATGTTAATATGAGGAGATAACCTATTTGATCTCATCAATCCATTTTTGTAAGTTTTATGTGGATCCGTTAGGCTGCTGAGTTTTCGTAAGGGATTTTTCATCTCACTTTTATTCCTGTGAGATTTATGCTAAATTTTACACAATTTCCTTTTAGTGGTGTATGTACTGCCCATTATTTTACTCATTGTGTAATATAATTTCATTTTTGAGTATTTACATCAATGTTTTATTGTCCTTCTTTCATGGGGTGTATGTTTCGAAAGATACCCATGTCGGTAAGGGAACCTTTCACCCTCCTCTTTTTAAAAGACTTATTTTGTTATGTCTTTTAATTAACATACTATTATGTTGGGATATGTTCTTATATATCCTTACTAATTTAAATTTTATTTACATGTGATGAGATACCCTTTTTATCTCTCATCAACTCATTTTCTGAATTTTGTAGTGACGCCATTAGGCTGTCAAATTTTTGCAAGGGAACTTCTTAAACCAAAGTTGATTCTTTGGGATAAACTTATACTCCTTGAATATGTCGTTCTATGAATATGTGTGAATAACCTCTGATTGTTTTACACTAAATATCCACTTATATTTGGGGTATTCGTTTGTCACACATAATTATGTAATTGATTTATCCTTAAACCAAGGATACCGTCTTTGTAAGGGACTTCGTCTCAATATCCTTTCATTGAGGCATATTTCATTTTATACAAAACTTTCTTTTATATGGTGTATAAACCCCTTTGACTTTTACTTTTATACAAAAGGAATCTTTTTCTACGAAGCGTTTTACTAAACGACTAAAAGGAATGTTTCTTTTAACGTACGCGGTGACAACGACCTTTTCCGCCGCCGCGAGTATTATTTGATATTTGGCTTCCTCAAAAAGTCGTAATGTTTTTAAAATAAAATAAATACCATATACTCTTTTATGTATTTTGGTATGGAAAAAGGTTTTGATAAAGGATTCTATTTTGTCAATATATTTAAATGATATATTGTGATTGAAATGTGGAAATGTTATCATTCCTTTATATTGGTTTTATGTGTCATAATTTTGTAATGGTACTTGGACATTTTACGGGTGGTTACGTGATAAACCATATGACGGGTGGTGCTGTGAATACCAGGACGGGTGGTTACGTTATAACCTTCAATGCATTGGGTATGGAAGTCAGCCGTATGGCTATTCCATTAGGTATGTATGGAAGTTGGCCGAATGGCTATTCCATTAAGTGATATGTGTGGAAGTAGACCTTATGGTTATTCTACTTAAGTATGTTTATGTCCCAAGTTACCTTTATATGTTATGTGATCTTTATATGGGTTTTATGGTAATCTTTTGGTTACAGAAGGGTAAGTAATGAAATTTTATTCAGTGAAGAGTTTTTACTACTTCGAAAAGGTGAAAAGTATTACTTTGATAAGGTATACATGGTTTACTTGTTGTTTTTAAAAACTAACAGTTTTCATTCTTTGTGTATCCCTTACTGAGATTTTTATGCTAATCCCAAGTTTTTGAAATGTTTTCCACATGACTTAATGTTGAATAGGGTCAAGGATGGGATCAAGGGAAAGTCATGCAACCTAAAACATGGAACTGGACATGTTTCTTTTTAAGAGTTTTTTTTATGGAAACTTAGTAAAAGTTTCTACTTTGTAATCTTTTGAGATGTAATAGTTATGTCCTAATTCTCTAAAACTCTAAACCTGAAAAGATCCTCAATGTGAATTATTCATTTAATTCAATATTAAGTAAGGTTTAAGGCTGGGGCCTTATACCTAAGCTCCATGGATTTCATGATCAATCTGACTTTCATCTGAAAGGGAAAAATTGGTGCGAGAAAATACCAAGAAGGGATGAGTTTAAAAATACTCAGTTGGATTCCCTGAATACTAAAGGGAGAAAAAAAAGATGTAATTAAGTGTGGAGAAAATAATAGATCATGGTACTATAAAATAATATAGCTCACCCTAATAATAGATTGAAGTAAGGTCGTCAGGACACATGGATGTAGAAAATCCAATAAGATGATCTTCTCACAGAGTATTGTCTACCTACAGTTGGAGAGTACACTCAATCATCCATAATAAGGTAGAAATGGAAATCATGTGGTATACCTCATGCGTGTAAACCTATCATGGAAGGATAGTAACCAACCTCCATGTAGTGGTACTGTAATAGGATATATATATATATATATATGTTCACTCAAAGATGGAAAAAGGATAGATTTAGGGGATCTCCATCTCACATCTCATCCCATGAATGCGACTCACCAATATTTCATGAAGTAACCATATTTGATTCCCAAAAAACATCATGTCTCCTCTGAAATTAAATTTAATGGGACACAATCAGCATACGTTTATACTATATTCTTTTGCTGGCACTGTCTCCCCCTCACGTTTTAGGTCAGGTCACATAGATGCTTCTTGGTGGGGAAATATCTCTTTTTAATGAGTCCAATGTTATGTCAAACATGTCTAGTCCATGAGCCAATAGTAAAATGGTTGTGTCTCAATGTTTTAGACCCATGACCAACCCAGCTGGAGTCTTCCACTCTAAAATGATTGAGGACCCATACCCAGCCCGGCTGGAGAGTTCCACTCTGAAAATTTTGAGGACCCATTCCCAGCCCGGCTAGAGGGTTCAACTCTAAAATAGTTGGGGACCCATGCCAAGCTAGATGGAGGGTTTCACTAAGAATAATATTATTTTAAAACTTGAACACTATAATCTTTGAGTATCGCCTCCGAGAGGAATCACACTCAGAACATCTTGCATCATATCTCGAAATCCAATATGGTGGGAATCATCTGTTTCTATGTGAAAAACACTCATGATAGGCTACTCACATGACAAAATATATGTCCAATAGAATGATATATGGGATAAATAAGATTCATAAAGTGGTACACGTCATGTTTTTGGCCCACACAACATTTGACCCCACCACATCACCTAGAATTATACGTAGCCATTCTTGGGTAATGACTGTGAACAAGTACCCACACGGCGTTCCAGTGTACTCCCAAAGTACATAACTCATCTATCCCAAAAGGATAATGAGAGGATGCTTCTCATTATTGATTTAAAGGGTGTAGATTTAATTCAACGAAAAATACTCTTCTAATGGATCTGGATAACAAAACAAATCACACTATCAATATCCTTGTTGAAGAACGCACATGATCGACTATTCATTCGCCCGAATCGGACCCTCGATGAAGAAGATTCATTTTGCAGCCCTGTATACAAAAAATACTTCATGGGGACCACAAATCAATCATATAATAAATCATATCGATCACACCATTGGTATCCTCATGAAAAACACATGAAATCCGCTATTCATTTTTTCGGAACAGACACCTGGTGAAAAAGGCCCATTTCACCACACATGCCCAAATAGGGCCTCTTTGGACCCTTTCCTTGATTAATGGTTAATCACTTGAAATTAGTCATATGATTTCCAAATAAATTATATTGTCATCACACAACCGACGACGCATCAATCAGATATTGTATGAAGGAGATGCCTCTGATACATGAATCACCGAATAATAATAATTATTTTATTATTATTTTAAATGAATGTTTCATCCCATCGAGCCTCAGGCCCGAAAAAATTTTACAGAACTTGACTAAAATGTATACATTCAGGGAAGGATCATGTTTTCAGTGATGAAACATCAATCATACTCTCCATATAGATGTTACTCTTGAATCAACATTATAAAATAATAACAATATTATTATTGTTTTTAAGGTGTTTTATTGACCAGCTCCATGAGTCAGCAAAATGTACTCAACATTGGTCTTAAAAAGATATCATCAAAGTCAGGTTCATATTTCCTCTTTAGGAATGTGAATTCGACACCACAAAATGGTGTTATGGGTGTTTAAAATTCTTAATTATAATAATTATAATAATAATATTTTCTTTTCTTTTATTTTAATTTTTTTAGGTTTTAGAAAAATGGTGGGGGGATCTTGTGGAAGGGGGCCTACCTCCACCACCATCCAACTCATTACTTCTGTCCCAGCTCCTTGTCTCCGTTCCACCCTACAACCTCCACTTCCGCACTCGGCTGCACCACCCCACCTGGCCTCTGCGCCACCACCTTCCTAGAGTCATGCCCTGTAAGACCTGCACCACCACCACTTTCCATGGAACACTAAAACAACTCAAATGGTAATTCAATTATTTCAAGAAAAGATCTGGGATCGTCAGATCCTGATCTAAATTAACTCATGCTATGCTCGATGAATTTTTGACGTTTCGATGTGATAAATGTTTATGGATATTTTTCTCAATGACCCACCTCCTCTCGCATCCGAAACATGAATATGAGCATTGATTTGGACACATTATCATGACAGAATCAAAGATATGTGATGCGCTCCAATATCCGAGGTTATTTTAGCATGGAGAAAAGTTATCATTGGAGAATGATGAAGAAGGTGATGAACATGATATCTTTAATCATATAGAATCTAATTACAACAGACTATCTAATCATAAATGACGGATTCAATCAGGGAGCAGCAGAATCCAAAATATAAATACTACAGTGAATTTGGATCTGCAGTTGTGTTCGTTGTGCTCTAATCTACTAGAGTAAACATTTTCCTTGTGATATGATAAATATCAGATGTCAAATTGTTGCAAGAAGCATATGGACCGAGCTCATCCATTCGAGAGAGAAATAATCCAACCACATATCATTTATAAAAAACACTTATTTATAGGAATCTACCAGAAGTCGCAAAATCTAAAACTGCCCCCCTCTCACTTATGGACCCTGATTGGGTAAACACCGTGCTACAAACTTAATGGTGCTCTCATATTTCCAATATGAATCCCCATATAGATGTAATAATGTGCATCCGCTTAATAAAATAATAATGATTAATTATTTTATTTACATTTACATCCTAAAAAAACTTTTTCCTTAGATATTATGTTCCCGCAAAACTTATTCCATTCTGAGGGTAAACTGCATGATACAGACTCCACTGTGGTCTCGTTTTTCCAAAGTAAATATCAATTTGAGAGATATTTTTTTTCCAACATGGTCATATTATAAAATATACAATATATTTTTTCCTAATTTATTTCGGGCACACTCGGTCTCAGAATCAAAAGGGATCTGCGTACCCAGCACTGGAAATATATATAAAAATATTACATTATCTTACAAAAAAAAGTCTCTACATCATCTTGTCTTTTAATATTTTCGTACCTAAAAAGAAAAACATGGGGAGAAAAATCCGAATATAGACCTCACACCTGGTTTTCTCACTCCAAGAAACTATCCTTCATGTTTCTGTGATTCCACAACACATGAACTAGTTGGATGGTGTGTCCTCATATGTTATTCTCCCATCGATGACTTGTGTAGGAAAACATGAACACATATTCTTACTTTTTTCATGTAGAAAACTCCTTTAACCCTCTCTAGGCGTGAGGGTTGGGAAATAAAATAAGAAACCACACATACCCTATTAAAATTCACAACAAGGACCGATGAACCTCCAAAATATCTTATCTCAACTGCCTAAAACCAACATGCATTCCCTCAAAAAATCTTCCAACACATGGATAGTGGGATTGGTCTTCCCATCAATCTAGGGTTGAATGGTTTTACTTATCATCCATTTGGACTATAATTCCCCTTGAATGGTTCTCTATAGTTTTGATTTAAACCGTGCTCCATGATCAGAGACAATGGTTAAGTATACCCCATGATGTTCGATGATCTCCAAGATGTACAACTACCCCAAACACTCTACTAAACTCTACTCCCTAAAAAAGGTAGTGTTCTGACATCGTGAGTCCATCTACTATCTCTATAATGTCATAATTTCCATTCAATATGTGTGGAATCCCATTTATAATGTTCATTTATTTGTTTTCTAATTTCCACTCCAGGATTTCAAGAGAATCCAACAATCTACGAGAATATAGAGCTCAGCCTTCACCTACTGACATGCGAGTCATCCTGAGATGAGCTCAGCTAAGATTTTTCTTATATCAGGCCACAAAAACTACAAATGAAGATCGATATACATCTTCCCCACACCAGGATATAAAACTAATGGACAAGTGTGGAACTCTCGCATCACCTACTCCTGCATCACAATTGGAACCACTATTATCCCTGAAATAGTGTCTCGTGATTCGCCCTTTAGAATATTATTCTTGTGCATTTTCTGGGGATATATGAGTCATGAATTATCTCATGGTCGGTGTATCGCAGTTGGGACTCTCTCACATGCTCAAGAAACTAAGGATTGGACACCATCGACCGAAGAGAAATTATACCATCCTACTATACCATGGTCAGCTGCTAGGAAGCTAATATCTCTGAAACATCACGCAGTTGGAATTCCTAGGGCTTCTAGCAAAGGAATCTTCTATGACCGTTCCCTTTCCCAATGATAGACTATCTCGAATTAATAGTCATAAAATAATTTCAACCAGCATCACCACCTTAGGTACAAATAACATGGAATGAATACCTACATGAGACTCTGGTAGTCTGAGTAAAGCACAATGCATTCTCCCAAGAGGTAGCTCCTCAACATCATAAATGTGAAGGATTCAAATCCCATAACTTGGTAGTGAGTCATGTAGTTATGTTCATGGCATCTCCATAACCACAATATGTACTTATATCTATTGTATCATGGTTGTCGTTGAGAACGCAATGGTACCAACGAATAAGGATGGGGAGTAAACTCATCCAACCACAAGAATCTAGACATGGAAATCATGTGGCATACCACACACATCTTTTCTTCTCTTGGATGGAGAGTAATACCCAAACCAGTAACTCCATCACACCCAATAGTGTCATCCCAAGAGAAAGGAGGTCAACCAAAAAGCTCCACTGGAAATACATGGACCTTCTTCGACACTCCACCACACAACCCCTCCATGAATTTAAAATTTATAGGGACTCATCAACCATAGCTCGATAAAATTTACTTTGGGTCACACTGTCTCTCCCCCACAGTTTTTCTTGCATAAAAAAAATGAATCTTTGTGGGGGAAGGACCCCTCTTCGCAGTGCATTCAAAGCTACATCGAACAATACCGAAACAGGGTTACACTGACACCCTGAGTCATCTTGGTAAAACCACATGCAAGAAACAAGGATAAAATATTACCTAAAATAGTGTCTAACACGTTAAAATGAAAAAATATATAAAATACATATATCGTTCCTCGTATAAACTCTTGCGCTACAAGATTGTAGACATCCATAACGTGCAACTACTCATGGCCTTGAACACAATCTCATGGAGCCTAATGTGGGCCACTTGGTGGTGGTAGAAGGATCTCATATTATTAGCCACCAACCATAGTTCTTCCAAATCCTCTTCCTACACCACCTCCTAAGGGAACACCCTTTCCACACCTGTGATATCTCTAATCATGACTTCATCTCTAGCATGGCGGTTCATTTCCTATCTTCCTAGTATGATTATCACATCTGGTTGGGTATTATTGTATCGTTTTACCTTTTCCATCACAAGCATAACACTATACTACCCTGGGATGCCTTAGTGCTCAATTTTTTCCAAGATTATGTACTTATGTTTTCTCAATGGGAAGACATCTTGCATTGAGGCCCTTCCAACTGAGGACTACTAGTCGCAAAAGAAGCCTTAGCTATGTTGCGCTTATTGATTACTCCAGTTAACTGTAATCATGCTAATAGAAAGTTCCCCCTCACTAGTTCCCACTTCAGCACCCTAACAAAGGTGGGGATTCCCAATGGAACTACATAGACACATATCTCTATGCATAGTCCCTATTCAAACTTATGTGCTTAGATGAAGTTGTCACAGATCATGTCTATAGAGTATCTTGTCAGGTATAAGAACCTAGTCCTATACTCATCCACTATAATCTCTCCTTGATGAAACTACAGAAGCTCATGAGTCTGAATGATGCAAAAGAAGTAGGGTAGTACTCTTCATAGAATAATTGTTGAATGTCTCTCCATAAGAGTAATGATTCATCATGCTCTGAGTAACCAGGTTCTACCAACACCTAGATACACCATGTAGAAAAATAGATTCTAATGAAATCATATGATATGCAGTGTACATAAAATCCAGAATAGGCAGACCACTGAACCAAGGAAATCCTCTTCTTCCTGGGGATCTAGGTCACCACATAACCTTAGTGGTCCCTAACGTTGGAGCTCGCATAGTGCGCTCAATATATGCATATCCAAATCCCCCTATTCTAGGATAAACGGATACTCCATAGGTTTAGGTGCATCTACCAGCCCACCTTGAGAAAGGGGGACTGAATGATGGATCTTGAACTGAGGCCTCATCGATCATAGGTTCATACTCACAAATCGGAGCTGGTATCCTGGCTAGCTATCATCATGGTGGCATCATGAATCTTATCAATGACTACCATGGTCAAGGAGAACATATATATATCAACAATTTTTGGGGAAATGAATCAATAAGGACAATCAAAGACTCAATTCTATATGTTTCATGTAAAAATGATCCCTAAAAAAATTCCTCTATATGCCGTTTGGACAAGAGATTAATCAGGGTCTTGGTGAATGTCTCTGTCAGTCGCTGCACCATCATATGACTCCTTGGCATGGGTGCCGCACTCAAGACACGTTGACACTATTTCCCTAACCCCAACCAAGACCATTTTAGGGAAATATCCAAACAACATAACAAGGGTCGAACCGCCACTGATACCACTTTGTCACGACTAGAACCATGTCAGGGATCCAGACACAACTACCCCAAGCCCACCCCCATAGGACATGGGATGTAATCAAGTGATGAAACCATAACAAACATGGGGAGGACTTTTCCAATGTACATGTAAACATGCACACAACCAACTTCCTGAAAAAAGTGTGGAAGGAAAGGAAAAGATACAAAACTTATATATATATAATATGCATCGTCCTCCAAACAGTAAAAGTACATTTGTTGAAAAGTAATTTAAAAGGTAAAGGGTAAAAATACACACACATCCAAAAGTGTTCCACAAATAAAAAACAAGTGGAATAGTTAAACAACTGCGAGAGCCCCACTCCTAGATCCCGAGCTAAAACCACCACATGCGGTCCAAGAAACCAATCTCCTTTTGTTCCTATGATGTCATGATCAGCATATTTTTCATATTTAATGGAACACCATGTGAGGGAAGATACAATACAGCGGCGAGTATAAAAATACTCAGTAGGATTCCTTAAAAAATGATGGGAGAAAAAAAGAATTAATGATTTCGGTACCAGTAGATAGAGAAAGGTACTGTAAAAGAGTATAGAAAATCCAAACAAGAGAGTAAAGTATTGAAGAGTTAAGGGATATCCATCTCATAGCTCAGCCCAAATATATGAGTTTCCAATTGTTATATAAGTGACCTCCTATGTTTACTACCAGCCCTTATGTCTTATCATAACTATAAGTCAATGAGACTCAATCACCGCACCTTATTACTATCAGCATTAGGAGGCACTATCTTTACCTCACAGTTTTAGGTCACATCGCATAGATGTGTCTTAGTGGGTAAAACATCATTCATTATCATGAGTCCAAATGTATGTAAAAAATGTATCATCCCTGATCTGCATACTCAAATGGTTATTCAACAATTTTGAGGACCATGCCCAGTCCGACTGGAAGGTTCTACTCTAAAATGGATGAGGGACCATATACAACCTAGCTTGAGGGTTCCACTAAGAAAAGGATGAGGACCCATTCCCAGCCTGGCTAAAGGGTTCCACTTTGTAAAGGTTGAGGACACATGGAAACCCCACCTAGAGGGTTCCCCTATCATGTCATCGAGGAACCATGCCCACCCCGATTAGGGAATTCCACATAAAATACTATGATGTCATCACCTGAACACTACAATTGTCAAGCATCACCTCCAATAGGAATCATGCACAGAACATGACACATCATATCTCAAAATCCACAACAAAGCTCATCTGAATGTTCTTTGAAAGAAACACCCATGATAAACTAATCTCATGAAAATATTCGAGTACAACTGAATGAGAAACAATTGAAAGAAGATTCATAATGTGGTAAATGATATGTGTGGGGACCACATTATAAGTGAACATGCCTCATCCCCTGTCAATGTACCTAAACATAAATGGCTATGAAACTATGAACATGTATGCATAAGGTAAGTCAGTTTAATCCTAAAGTATAAGAAAAATATTTCCCAAAAGGTTGATTAGCTCATGTTGCTCGTTCATCCGAAGGGTGAAAATATAATTCAACCAACTTGCCTCCTTGAATGGATTTAGATAACCAAATGGATCACACTTTCATGATCCTTGTGGAAAAAACACATATGATCAACTATTCATTCACCCAAATCCGACTCATGATGAAGAAAATGAACTTCGCATCATCAAACAGAAATGGTAAATTATGTGGGCAACACCTAAATCCCAGAACACATCTTATAGATGTCACAATTGGGATCTTCATGTCAAAACAAACAGAATTAGATTCTGATTTTTCCAAAATGGACAACCAGTGGAAAAGTTGTATTTCACTGCAAACACCCAAACTCAGCCTCATGGGACCCATTCCTTGATTTCAGTATATGTACATGAAATTAGTATTATCTCCTCCACCTCACTTACTTGGTTTCAATGCCGCTGACAGTGCATCAATTTGTAATCAGATGTAGGAGGTACATCTGATACAAGAATCCCTAAAAAACAATAATTATATTATTATTATATCAATTAAATTTTTTGTTCCACAAAGCCTCAAGCGTGAATCATAAAATTCTTGACTTTTCATAAAATTTTCCACCTTGAAGCAAGGGTCACATTGATGCGGAAATCACTTTAATTGGATTTTCCATGTAGATGTTACGCTCGAATCAGTGTTAGAAAAAATAATAATAATAATTATTATTAAAAACTGTTTTATTCATCCAGTCTATGAGTTAGTGAAAGGTACTCAAAATTGGTCTTAAAAATATGAAATAGATGTTTGGGTTACATTTCCACAGATGACACATGAATTGGACACTGCACGAGGTTGTTATGGGTGGTTTAAAGTCTTAATAATAAATATAATAATAATAATAATATTTTATATTCATTCATTATTTTATTAGGTTTAAAGAAATAAATATTTGGGGGGGGGGGTCCATAGCTGGGCACATGTTGTTTGTAGTGTCATCCTTTGCACCACCATCCCATCATGGCGATGCCCAACAGCTTCCGCCACTGCACCTAGCCGCGTCGCCTCATCAGGTCTCTGCACCACTGACTTGCTGTATCCACACCGTAACGTACCTTCACAACCACCAACATCCTTGGACCACAAGAACCAATTCGGTGGTCAAAGAATTATTTTGATCTCAGATATGGGATCCTCATATACCGATCTATTGTGCCACATGATGCACTTGAATAATCATCAATGTTTCTACATGAGGAAAATTTCGAGTATCTTCGACTAGTCGTGATTATTTCTATGTCCATGAAACATGAATCTAAGCATATATTAGGACTCCATAGGTTGATATCATGACATATACGTGTCTTCCTCCAAGATCAGAGGATATTTGACCTAGAAAAATTGTTAGCAATGAATAACGTAAAGAACATGAAGAACGAGCTATCCCGAATCAAAACCGTGGATGGTCATTGTTAGTTTGGCCATCGAAAATAGATTTTAATGAATCTAATTCCAATAAAAATTGAAATTTCCAACAAAGGATTAAATCAAGGAGTTTTAGAATCTCTAATAGAAATCCTACCTTTATTTTGGATCCTCCATTGTGTTCGATGTGATCTAATCTACTAGTATCCACATTTTCATTGGAATCATATAAAGATCGGTGGTCTAATTTCTAACGAAAGAAGATGGCCATAACTCTAATGACTTCGAGATAAATGAGCCAACCTAGCTCATTTCTCTAAACTCTTATTTATAGAAAACTATCAGTAGACACAGAATCTAAACGTCATGTTCCCTCTCACCTGATCTCTCCCCTATGGTAACCACCTTGCTATGAACACAACGATGCTATCAAATTTCCAATATAAATCCCCTTTATGAAATTATCAGGACAAGAATCAAAAAAATATTATTTAATTATTATATTTTTCAGTTAGATCCTCGATATCTTTTTCTATAGAAGGTATGTTCCCAAAAATTTATTCCCTGCCTAGGGTAAATGACAAACTCAGGAATCAACTGTGGCCCTAGTATTATTATACGAGAAACCGTTTGAGAGATATCCCATTTTCATCATGTGAATATTATAATATATACTAAATTTTTTTGAATAATTTATTTTGGGAGCTCTGAGCCTCAGAATCACACTCTGTCACAACACATAGCAATCAAAATATATGTAGAAATATTACTATGACTAATAAGGAAAATTTTGGGTCACTAAAATTTACATGTAGAATTAAAAATTTATATTTTTTATTTAATGTATTTTTTCTAACTGTTTCTGATGTTACATTTATTTTTTATCCAACAAATGAATAATTATTTTTTCATAAAATAGTATTTTCGAAACATATAATGAAATTAAAAAAATGATGTACTTTTTTTATCAATATTTTTTGTTATATAAAAATATTTTACAAAATATTTAAAAAAAATTATTTCCAATTAATACTTACATTTTTAATTTCGTTGTTATATCATTCCAATTTGAAAAATATTATTACTAATATATCTCGGTTCGTTAAAAAATATTGTGTTGCATGTAACAAAATCCATTGAAGAAACTAAATTTATTCAACTAATATTTCATTAAATATCATTGGGATATAGTATAAGCCCCTTAAAATGTTTTTGTACCTTTAGTTTTTTTTCACTTTGGAAATAATAATAAAGGATATTTCTGCCTCATTACATTCTTAGGTTCCAATGTATCTTTTTCAAAATGGTTGTTTCTCCATAAATTATTGAGAATATAGGTGGTATTATTTCATAGAAGTTACTCAATATGAATAAATATGATCACTGGTTCTTCTTAATAATAATTTTAATGAATTATTGGTTTGAATTATGAATATAGTACATGTGAAGGATCAGGTATGTAATTACTTAGGAGAGATACCTGGAAGACATCATAGACCTGAGATCGGTTTAGTAGAATTTCCAACTGAAATGCTACCATCCCTATACGATCAATAATGTAAAAGGGAATAATAAAACTAGGGATTAGATTCCATTCCTTTTTCTAATCTCATAACCTCATTTACTGGGGAAATATTTGTTGTCTTCTTATCACAAGAAACATATTCAAGATTACACCGATGATTAACAAAATTGATTTTCTACTGACTTTGGGTTACCCTTATTTCTATTTAAATATTAGACCTGACCATAATTTCTATTTCAGAAGCTATATTAGGTCCTAAAAACATTCTTTCTCCAACATCAATGTAGAGAATTGGAGTTCTACACTTAATTCCATAGAGGTAATCATAGGGCCATATTTGAAATGTTGAGTTAATGCTTTTGTTGCATGAAGAAAAGGCTAGGGGAAATTATAGATCTTAAACAACATTGAAATTCATATAACAAGATCCCAACATATAATCTAGGGTTTAAATTGTTCAATTATATTTAACATATTTTTTATAATTATATGATATGATGAAACATATGTATATATCCTAATATAGTGGAAGACCTCTCCAAAAATTCGATGTGATACACATATCATAATCAAATTCAATATAATTTGGTACACCATGAATCCTTAATACTTCATTAATTTATATAATAGATATATTATCTAGATAAAAACATCCTCTAATAGATGTTATGTCTTATAAGTTTTTATCTTTAACTAATTCAACACACATATCATTATCCCCTATAACTATTTTGGGGAGTCCAATGAAAAAAATTCATGGTGTTGTTTTTCAATTTATATTATGGTATGGATAATGGATGTAACATAGCCTTAGAATTTTTTCACTCATCCTTAACCAGGTGACAATAAAATAACCATGATATTAAATCTAAAACATATCATATCATTCGATCCCACTAGAAATACTATTTTGGATCTCAAAACATAGTTTTACATCCAAGAGGAATATAAAATGAAGAACTATAAGCCTACTCTAAATGATATTTATTCAAATATGTTTTTGAGGAAACACATACAAATTTCATCAAACGTGTTAGTCCACCCTGATCATGGTTATAATACAGGATATTTTTCACCTCTGTTTATAGATCCATATCATCCTTATGCACCTATTTTATCATAACATGGATATAAGGTTTAAAAATTATTTTATAAAAAAAATATTTATACCCAACCATTATGATTTCAAGATCCATCTATGGAGAATGCATAAATATTATAAATTTTTTAAAAATTATCATAGATAGTCTATTTTGATTATTTCAACTAAAATCATCACCCACCATCTTTGGTTTCCTAGGGTGGTATTGTATTGAGATATCAAATTCATTAATCAGATTCAAAAAATTTACATAGAAAAAATTTGACTTATTCGATGTGAATATATAAATTAATATTTTATTGATCAGTATATATATATATATATTGAATTTCTCTATAAATAAAATTAATCCATATTATTAATGAAAAAATTAATTTAGTGAACACCAAATCAAGATCTGGATAATTTTCTTATGTACCATAAATTATCATTAGGACTAAGATATAACTATAACATTCTTCAAGGTAATGTATCATAATACCTTCTTGGAAGCATCAAAATAGATTAAAAAACATTCTCCATAGAATGTTAATGTAAGGAAATGTGCGATAACTATTCTTCTCTTTAGTTATTTAAAATTACCTACCCACTAATAAATTTAGATAAAGTTAGATCCCTTATCAGTTAACATGGTTTGTAAATAATATTACTTTGAGAAATTATCAATAAACTATTGATAATATAAATCTAAACGACGAAAATTTTGGATCTCAGTCAACATGGATGGTCTGGTCCAATGTTTAATCTGGTTTTTGTTGGAATAAGTAATACCAAATGAATTCACAACATACTCATAGTATAGGGACATTTAATAGAATGATATAATTTTTATAACCATTTTATTGACCCTGAATTGATGATATACAAAAAGAAGGTCAATATTATAAATGAATTTATCTGTACACAGTTGATCAAATATGTCATCAATAAAGGGTAGAGGATACTTGTTCTTGATTGTGATATTTTTTAACCCCCGATAATCCCTATAAAATCTCATTGATCTAACTCTTATTTTAATAAATAGAATAGATACACCCAAAGGTAACATTATTGAATTAGTAAATCCATTTTCAAGTTTCTCCTTGAGTTTCATTATCAATTCAAGCTACTCAATTAAGAATATTCTATTGGGATTCTTTGAAATTTGTCTGTTACCATTTTTGGTTTATATGAAGAACTCAACTTCATGTTTTTATTAAATATAATGAATCATTTTTAGAAAAAAAACCTAGAAAAAAACTTATAATAGACATATCATGGATATTGAGTTTCTCCATTACCACCATAAATAAATTCCCCTATTAAATCTAATTCAATACCCACGAAATCTATTTTATATCTATCACAATACTATAATTATCTTCACACTGGTAAGTGATCATATTTTCATATGGAATATCAAATGTGAGTTCCCATTTATTGAAATTG
Organism: Viscum album; assembly: GCA_963277665.1. Taxonomy (NCBI): domain Eukaryota; kingdom Viridiplantae; phylum Streptophyta; class Magnoliopsida; order Santalales; family Viscaceae; genus Viscum; species Viscum album. The sequence goes on from OY728121.1 coordinate 114,524,983, forward strand.
GTAAGGGATTTATATAGTGAAATCCAATCCATGATAAATATAACATAAAATTCAAAAAATGGGATAATAAAAATATATTCAGGAAGTAAATTTACACAAACATAAACTATGTAAAATAATTTACATGTGATGTGATCATTGTGACATTATTGGTTTTCAATGCTAAATCAAAATTTAAACATTGGGGTGACATTTTTATACCACTTGAAAAATATTAATTATATGTGTGGTTGGATATAGTGTCTAATATGAAATTATAATATGTATTGTGGATGGTAATTGAACTATTCACCATGTTGTTATCGCAACCATTTTATGAAATATAGATAAAATAAGATTTCACATTGTCTCTTGGATTATATTTCTTCTAAAATAAATCAACATCATTAATCATCAATTTTTGGAACTATTTAGAATAATTCTCATACACCATTAATTTCAATCATTGGAGTGCGGGTCATTCATTCTATAGAGATTTATCTCCATTTTAATCATTAACCAACATCTTCCAACAACTTCAGCAATCAATTTTTTGATGGGCTACATTACCAATATTAAAATTTTACCAATCCACTTCATTAAATTTCCGTAATTTTTACATGAAAACATTTATCATTAAGGAAATATTATCCCATTTTTCTCCACATTTTTTAGAGTTTTTATTAATTTCCATATTTATTTTCTTACATAACCAGGTAATATATGGGCAACACTATGTTGAAATTGCTAATTTCCTAGACACAACGATTCAATTATTTTCATTAACATATCATGTATATAGTTATACATGATGTTAACTTACCAATATATTGTTGACTATTCTACTTACACGATATAAATGGTAATGTACAAAGATTAATTGTTGTGTCGACGGTTATAGAAGATCCCAGGCTACAATGAGAAACTTTAGATACTATGACATTAACCTTAAATATATGTATTATGGTCTTGACAAATCTTACAAATTAGACATAGTGTATGCATGAATATTGGTAATGGGGGTCATAATAATTGATACTTTTTCAAATGAATTCTTCACCTAGTGATCTCGAGTAGTGAGACCATGAGGACAGACCCACCAATTGTAACACCACATGTTTCAGGTTTCACTGGATGTTCCTAACTATGACCATTTGTTTTGGTCTCCTGACATGAGATCATTACTAGTGTATGAAATATGATAGCTTACATTGATGGAAGAATTAAACCATCATGTTGATATCTTGGAGAGGTAATTGGTGTTGGGTGCTTCATTGATGTAATGAAATGGGTTGAATGGTCAAGAAAGGATATCTTTCATCCGAGTTATAGAAGTAATATATCTTAGGAAATGTTGATATGGATAGTAGTACCTTCATAAGTCCATGTCCATAGAATTTGAGAGAAAGTGTCTCTAGTTTGATCAACAAACAATAAAGCATGTAATGTGTGATAACATTGGCGTGGATCCTGTTTTTTTAGATATTAAAGACAATGAGATTATATTACACTATGTGTGTTCATATGTTGGTTATCGCTGTTGTGACATTCCTTATCACATTTAGTTCATGATGGGTTACTAGATCCCACTCTTGGTAATTGAATAATATTCACTACTATCAAGTTAAGGGCCTAGTGGTTCTCACACAATAGTGTATTCAATAATATGACCAATACAGCAGAATATGAGTTTTGGATAGGGTGAGTCCCACCATTGGGTTCCGAGACTTTCCCAAGGCTAACCGATCACCAATAGAATAAATAAATTACTATTATTCAAGTTATGAATAATGGGTATTGAATTTATTTATTCATAATATTTAGAAGTTCTAAATAAATACATGAAAAATATTAATTGAAATAATATTAATATATTCAAGGTTAAATTAATAATTTTGGGAGTATAAGCTGAGTTAATGGATCTATTAGTAATATTTTATTTAAACATAAATAATAATAATAATAATAATAATAAATAATATTTATGACTCATTTTTATAGACAAAAATATTATTTATATAGTTTGATTAATTGTTCAGGGGTCGGGCCATCATTTCTACGAAGTTTCATTTCACTCTATAAATAGAGGAGGAGATGAGTATTCCATATACTATTTAGTGACTCACTCACACAACCTCTCTCTCCCACATCCTAGAGAGAGGGAGAGGCTCTATATCTATGGAGCTCGAATGAAGCTCTCTCTAAATCATCTCCAGTAGAGTGATGCCATGATTATTGATGTGTCAAAGGAGTTTTCATATCTTTTCCCTAGAACCTGGATTACGACGATTGGTGCACCCACAGATTTCATGAAGCGTGTTTGGATGATTTAGAGGAATTCTTCTTCAGGTTATTTGAGTAGTGATCTTCAATGAAGAGCAAATATGGTGCGTAGATTGATATCTAAACTAGGTATTTTATGGTTTTTATTCTTAAAACCATTCATGAACGATCATTAGCTTTAGTATGGAATCGTTTTACCAATGTTGACCAGATTACATCATCTGTCAGTGGGAAAATTTTAAAATCCACCCTATTTGGGGCTTTCTCTGCATTCTCGGTTCCATCAAGTGGTATTAGAATGACCGCTTGAAATTTTAATCTAACTAATGAATTAAATTTTCACCGAGCTATGAAGAGGGCATTGATACTGTTCCAACACCGTAGATAGAATCAAAATCAAACATCCGATGACCACTCTATAGCCATATGATGTTTTAAAATTAGATTAAATTCATTGTATGGGTAGTATAATGATGAACATATATATTTTTATATGTGTTTCGATTTATTATCGAATTCTCTTTTTGAATTAATTTCTGGTGAATTAGAATTCCAGCAAGATACAGGTCACTAAATAATATTATCTGTTGATGTTTATTAATGATTATTATTGTAATAATTTTTTTAGTATAATAATAATTTTATAATATTAATAATTTTAATGTTATAACATTTTCATTATAATTTTATTTTATTATTATAAAAATTTTATTTTTCTAGAACAAATAAAGACTTAAAAAAAATTGTTAATTTATTTGGTTTTATTACCTTGTGATTTTCCGCCGTATAGAGTGTTTAAAAAAGAGGAGACCTCCAAAGCAGGTCACTATCGAAACAAAAAAATGGTGTCGATGTGGATTGTCAAATATGTTAAAAAAGGGAAAAGGTGAAAATGGTTAAGTCTATGGGTGGGGGAGTGGCTCTACCCTGTATCCTTCCCTACGTTGTTATGTGGTTTCCTGCACCATCCCTAGAAATTCACCCCATTTCCATGCATGCAGCCATGGGAAGCATCACCTCTGCTCATAGTGTGTCGCCCTGCGCTGGCCTTCTCCATCCAACCGCTCACAGCGGCAACCCCACGGCGCACCGGGTAGCACATCAACCTCTAGCCTCAGCACCACTTTGATTCCCTATTCCCGCCTCCTCCTTACCAGAGGAGTAGAGTCCATCCACCTTCGGCCATCTTGTCTCTCATCCACTACCTATTCCCGACCCTAGATTCTTTCAGGACCGCAACACCGCTTCTACTGGCTTCCAGCCTCTGCACCCCACTCCCAGCCATCCACAGCTAGTCTTTCAGCACACTCACAGCCAGGCCCTTCATCAGCGCTCGGCTCTCGGTGAGCCCAGTTCCTCAATGCTCGGATCACCCCTTGCCAGATGGACCAGCTGCCCCACTCCCTCTAGAAGTGCCATCCATCGAACCCATGGCGCACCACTCACTAGTTTCGGCCACATAATCCCACAACAGCACTTCCAGGTCGAGGCTTACTATACCATATATGGAATCCACCATGAAGTAACCCCTATTGTGGGTTCTATTGGGTTTGTATATACAGGATTTGCCACGTCAAGTGCCTGTGTAGGTCTTCTCAACCCATAATAGGCTCAAGCAGACCATCTAGGCTGAAAATGCCCCAGCATGGGGATTGCATAGCCTGTAATGTGACTGTATGGGTTTGGGATGACCCGTATATGTCCTACTTGGGGTTCTCATGGCCCGAGTCATTTAAATTAATAAAAAAATAATTTAAAAATTTAATTCAATTTCAATTGATAAATAAAATAAATTAATAATAATTTTTTGTTTAATAATTAATGTGGAATAAATTTATTTAATTTGGTGATTTGTTAAATTAATTAATTAATTGATTTTTTTTTAAAATTTAATTAATTATACAGGACCGAACGACATAATTATTGGGTTAAAATTAGATTAAAATTTTAAATTCAATAGAATTCCCTCTAGATTATTTTCAGGCATGTTCAATTTCTATTCTGGATTTAGTTTATATATGTGAGTTAATGCATATATTGATAATCATCTAGAGACCGACCAATATATATCTGGTGCATTACATTTATGTATTAAATTATTGATATAGTTTTTTAATAATTAGTTTAACTTATTTAATAGTGATATGTGTATTGTCTCTGTGTTATAATATGTATAAGGGATTGCGTACCCATTCAAAGAGTTGTATTTTTATAACCCGATACCCCCTCATAAGCGTGTGACTACTATTGTATAATTACGAGATGAATGGTGACGCACTTCACACCATGTGATGGTGACAAACCAGACAAGAGCATTGGCACTGCTTTTTGAGTCACAAGAGATACAAAAAATTGTATTACCCCTAGGATCTTGGTTGGTCCATTATTCACTCAGAAAGTCAACCAATTCTACTGAATCATGATTAAGTCATTATTTTGTTTTTCATGGTTTATTATTTTTGTGATTTTATAGTTATTGAAAAATAACTTAATATAATTATAAACAAGAAAGCAAGATAAAATGCACATGCGACACGTTATATTTTTCTATTTTATGTATGGTCAGTTTTGAGTGTGATCATATAGTACATGCTTATAAAATATAAAATGATTTCTTAAATCATGTAAAATATAATAAAACCATCAAAAAGATTTGTTAAGTCATAATTTCCTTCTGTTATTCAAATTTTAACAAAACCAGGTGTTTGGGGTGCCGGTCATGCCATATATGAGGTTGCATCTTAATACTAAGGATTCTTTATACGAGTGATGGTTTTACAAAAATCAAGTGCTAATAAGGAATAACCACAACTCACTTTATATAATTTTATAGGCAATTATTGTGTAAATGATGTTTTGATTTTAGAAGCTAGGACTTCACTCGACATATTAAGGAACCTCGAGTTCATGCAGTTGGCTAGCCAAAAGCCTACATTGAACCCTCCAAGTAGTTGCATAGCCATAACATATAGAATTTTAGGGGTGGTTCTAGGATTCTTGAAAATATAATCCTCTCTAAATAGATTATTTCGATTATAGCACATAGGGTTGCTATAATTTGATAAAAATAGTGGGAGACATTTACGACTTTAATTATTAAATCAAAAAATGTATAACGTGGTAATCCAGAAAAATTTCTAATCTACTAAAATTTATTTTTTGTAAAATGGAAAATTATACAAACATTTTAAAACATCAATATATATATATTAGAAAATGTAAATTTCCACACTGAGAGTTGTATCCTAGAATAATACGAGGGTTTTTTCAATTTATTATTATATAAGAATCTCAATGTTATGGTTCCCCCAACACTATTAAACTATCTCACGAAGTGATAGTTAAATTGCTTACAAGAGACTGATGTACAAAGAGTATGATGGTTATGTCATTATGCTTCCATTGATTTCTGATGTTAGTTGTGGTATCTACATTCAGACATGGATTTTAAAAACTAATGTCTCATCTCTGAGATTTTTGCATGGAGAAAGTGAAGAAATGATTTGTATATGTTGATAGTTACAATAGAATGTGTAAATTGAACAATGGATCATGATCAATATCAGATCCCTTTTTCATATTATACTCCCCTCTTTATTCATGTTTCATTTTAAATAATAAAAAAACAAGTATTGAGTCAACTCTTCATTATATATTTATGTAATTTTCTCTAAGTTAATATGAATTAAAATATAGTTTTATCTTTAATTCATATAGTGAAAAAATTGAAATAAGATATGAAAATGCCAAATGGTAAGTAATTCTAATAGATCATTCATGACGTCCTATAATGAATGAGGTATTAAAAAAAGGTTATTTTCATTTCATATTATAAAATTAAACAATGGATGTTTATAATAAATAAATTTAATTAAAGAAGCAATGTACCTACTTCTTCTACAAAAATATTCATCAATTTTAATGTTTAAATATTACTACATCAGTATAAAATACAATATGCCAGTGACATATATTTTTTTAATACAATAACAAATTAAGAATAGAAATATTACTTGTACTCAAATGGATTATCTATATGGATTTGAAAGGGTGATACATACAACTTTTCTGAGAAGTACATGACTTCTTTACATTCCATGTGAAAGATTAGTGTACAACTATTATTGGGTATAACCACAAACATTAATCTCTTGTGTCCTTGTGCGCAATGAGACATTATTTCAAATTCAAAATGAATGTTGATTTTGGTATCCTATAATCAATCACTTGTTCAATAATACCTAATTCATTGGAAATGAGTGATGGATAAAAATGTAAGACTTATACCAAGTTATGGAATGAAAATTCTTTTTCATGTAATACTAAAAGAGGAATTCAAGAATATACCAAGTATGTTATTTTGGCTCGGCATAGGTAAATATTTTTTGTATTATCTATGTCTTTATATTGGAAAAAGGAACCTTTAAAATAAAGGTATGACACAAAGCTTTTGGAAATAGTTCAAAAAGTGAACGTGAACCATTCCAAGGGTGAAATAAAGGTGTATATATACTTCAGATTATTCATTTATGTAATTAAGGAATGGTGATTTGAATAATATTAAAGTTCAGAAGATATGAGTTTCTTCGAGTCGTCATGCTAAAGAATATCTTGAAAATGCAATTATAGATCATGACAATGTAGTGTGGAGTAATTCCTAAACCGTAATTACATTCTCAACATCATGAAACTGATGTTAATAAGGAGGATCAATTATGAAGTCCAATATGTTAGAATTGACCATCAAAATTTCGCATTGAGAAATTCATAAATTCACATTTAATACATCAAGGTAATGATGTAAGGTGTATCAATGTGACAACTTCCAGAAACATCCATTTTATTTCATGATTTTATTCGCAAATAACTATGTAATCCCATTAAAATATGACAAATTAAATGACAAATTGATATCATATAAATCAATGTATGATGAAATATCCATTATGTCATTTGGAGATGTGTTTGGATGAATTTTTTTATTAGGACTTAAACAAACTTGCATTAGGAACAAACACATTGTGAATCTTTTGAAATAATCCTAATGGTTTCATAGAATATTACATAAATCCCTATGATAAAAATGATATAGTAAAGTTATATAATGTATATATACAAATGTTTTCACATCTATTTTGACACATTCAGAGCTAGATTTACTTGTTATTAGTCAATTCTTATGATGAACTATAGGCTTGCCTATGAACTAGTTCCACTAGCACAATTGGAACAATGTATATTCCAGAGACACATACTGCTTATGATAGATGAAACCATGGTGATTGTTATTGTATTCATCATGGTCAATGACCTATTATTCATTGGGAATAATGTTTCGTACATGTAAGCGATGTATTCCAATTAGATAATATTTACAACATGAAGAAATAAATAATAGATTCCATGTATCATATCAAAAATGGGCTTCTAAATTGAATACAACTATGGTTATTCAAATGAGTTGATACATGGATGGTACAAGAATTGTACAAATACGGCTCAATTGGTTTCTCCAAGTAGTTAAAGATAAATTCAATAGAATTTTACTTTTTAGAGATAATTATTATGATCATGTTATTGAGCATTTGATGTCGTGACCACAAATCGTGGATGGTGTCCACATGATGCAACTAGAAAGGAATGATCATGTTAAATTATGCTAATAATGGTTTAATGTTAATGAAATCCGATTTAGGATTAAAGAAAGAAAAAATATCATATAATATACATTTGTAACAAATGTTTTCCATGGTTCTACAAGAGGAAAGTATGATTGAAATTTTATTCCAAGTAAAACATGTTCCACGTCATATGGAAAACATATGGTCTTCATGTTAGTTAAGACCATGATAAAATACATTCTCCTGTGATTGAATTAAATTAAAATTCTAATTACTTGGGAAAATTATATAATAAGGTATATCTATAGGTTTATTGGTAATTTTCAATTATAAATATAGTAACATAGTATTGAAAAAATACATGTTGGAAAAATTCAAAAAAATAATTGTTACCAATGTCACGTGACATAATATCTCCTGGTTTCCATATCCGAAACATGGGTGGAGAATAAAGGTATGAGTTGACTTCCATACACATCAGTGATGGATCAATCACATATGTCATGATATGTACAATAACTGATATTGTTATCACATACTTTATTGTATGTAAATATCAGTGGTATCCAGGAGCATAGTAAGTGATGCGGTCAGAAGTTTCTAATTTTCTTCAACAATTAAAAAAGATATATACTGGGTAATTAGTAATATAATAATACCGGTTTTTAAGGGTACACAAACTAGTATACCGTATATTCCTTTGATCTAATATCATAAGTTAGAGATGTTTATGAGCTATAGAATCACATATAAGATAGTGGTATCCATATCTACAAATATTGCATACGTTGCAGCATCTGACACATCTAAGAAGAAATCAAAAAATGTAATGATTTTTTCCAGTTCATGTAATCACACATGGTATGAAAAGTAATTTCATAATGTTAATTATGATATTCTTACTACCCATGATGTAATTTTGTGACATTGAACAAAAGGGACATACTCGGGGATACCATCTCCTAAAAAGTTTTACTCAACGAGACAAGGTTTCAATATGAGAATATTCACGTGGCGGAACTGTGGCGGACCCAGAAGCTAAATCCATTACTCAGTAGAAACATGATATTTATCATGTGAGTTTCTAACATGTTTGGTTATAATGTAGGCTCTAGTGAAAGATCCAGTATTTAAATAGTAGTTTCCCTAGACCCAAATGATCAGTTCCTTTGATTACTATATTGTTTATACAGTTATACAAGATGTTATCATACCATTATAGTGCCGACTAATATTCCTCCAATATAGAAATTTTAATGTCCAAATATTAATTTTCTTGGAAAAAGATTACAATAGATCCCATGCTATAATTAGAACCTCAAGATACTTTAACATTAATAAAAAAATATATGTTATTCGGTCTAGATGCATCTTATAGATTGGACATATTAGATGTATGACTATCAAGTTCTTGGGGGTTATATGTATTGAGACTTATTCTCATTAAGTTTTCACTTGGTGATCTATAGTAGTGAGATCATTGGGAAAGACCTTCCCATAATAACACCGCATGTTTCAGGTGTTATTGGATGTTCCTATATACAATCATGTGTAATGGTCTCCCAACATGAGATCATTGCTAGTGTATTTCATTTGATCGTGTAATATGATGGAAGATGAAAACCATAATGTTGATATAATGGTGAGGTAGTATGTGTGGGAAGCATAATTGATGGAAGGACATTGGTTGACTGGCCAAGAAAGGATTTGTTTCTTCTTGGTTATGTTGGTAATATATCTCTGTACATGTTGATACGGATTGTAGTACCTACATAAGACTATAGCAACGGTAGTGAAGAATAATTCCATCCAATTGGATAAAAAAACAAAAAATCAAAGGGTGATGACACTAGTGTGTGTCAAACATTATGAGATATTAAAGGCATAAAGATTATATTACAAAGTCGGTGTTCATAGGTTGGTTTCCATTGTTTTGACATTCTGTATCTCTTTAGGGGACTTATTTGTTGACATATCCCTCTCTTGGTCTATTAATAATATTCACCACTATCGAGATAATGGCCTAGAAGGTCACACCAAATAGATTATTCAATTATTTGACCTATTTAGTTGAATTAGAGTATCAGACATGGTGGGCACCACCACTATGATCCATGATTCTTCCATGGTTAGACGATCACCAATACAATAAATAAATTCATATTATTCACGTAATGAAAAATGGATAATGAATTTATTTATTAAATATATTTAAATGTTTTAAATAAATACCTGAAAAATATTATTGGAATGAATATTAATATATTCACTATTCAATTAATATTTGTTGGGGTACAATTTGAGTAAACAGCTCAGGTATTATCACATAATATACTAGTTTCAATTAATTAATAATAATAATATAAAATATTTGTGACTTATTTTAGTAGTAAAGAAATTATTTATAGTGTGATTAATTATTTAGGGGTTGGGCTGGAATTTTTAGGAAATTTCATTTCACACTATAAATAGACAAGGAAAGGAGTTTTACATGTAATATGCACAGCCTCTCTCTCTCCTCCTCTCTCTCCCACATATTTGAGAGAGATAGGCTATGGATTCAATGAGCACAGAAAAAGATCTCTCTCAAGCTTTGAAAGTAGAGAGAAGAGGTGATAACCAAAGTATCTATGTAGTCGTCATAACTCTGCAGTAGCACTTAGATTATGATGATTCACACTCCCACAGATTTCTTGAAGCGTGTGGGGTCAATATAAGGGAATTCGACTTTAGATTCTCCCAGAATTGATATCCAACAATGAGAATATGTCGTGTACATATTTGGACATCAACTAGGTATTTAATGGGTTTATTTTTTTGCTTAAATCCCTTCACCCAAGATTCTAATCTTTAACTGGGAATCGTTTCGCCAATGTCTACTATATTACATTGATCATCAATGGAAGAATATTAAAATACAAACAATTTGGGGGAATCCTCTATGTGAAAATTTCCATTATTGTAATCAACATTTCTTCCTAGATAATAAAACTAATGGCTTCCTAATAACAAAATAGATCTATTATGGTTAATTTCCTTTGGATACATGTTTTTAGGACACTAATTAATTGATCAAATTTACATTCAAGTTGGATGGTAATACCTGAAGCATACCACACATGTCTTGTAGAATTCACCTCAATGGTACCAAATATTTATCATAATTCTTCATTATTTCAATGAATTATATCTTTATTTTTTGTGAATAATATTAGGAATTTACTTTCTAAGAAAAATCTAATCCAATCAACCCATTCCATAGATACAATTTCATCTTGTTGACACGTATTATTGATAAGTGCCCTACATTGATCCAATTTTCCATCGATATTATAGATAAAAAATTAAATTTTAAGGCATTGAACATTGGAGAATGGATTATATCATTTCAATGGTACTAAAATAATACTCAAAAACTAGTGGATTAGTAAATCAATAAAATGTGGTGGTTGTTTCCTCATGATGGACTCAGAAAAACGTTGTTCCATTCTTTCATTATTTATAAGTTCAACATGATTCATAGATAGAGAAATTTGTGTGATCTTAATAACAATATTTTTCATTATATCCCCCATTACATCCAGTTTCACATTATGATATTCATTTCATTTTTCATTACACTTACCATAAACATGGTTTCACCAAGTTCCATTTATTCAATAAAACCCAAAATCAGAGTGTAAGTAACAATAATAAATATAGAGAACCACATAATCATAAAAATCATATATAGGATATCTAAATCATTACACATTATTTTCAATATAGGACACATTTGGTTTAACATATGTTATACTTGGTCATTACTCAAAACCTTCCCGATGATTCATAAATAGAATGTGAAATAACCAAATTATATCCCCTTGGATTGTCAAAATAGGTGTCCATTAAGTCCCATATTCAGGTACTACTTAATTCATGATTGAATCATGATTCACCTTTTTCGAAGTCCTTACCCCATGGTACATCTATCACAGAATGATATCATCAATTAGTATCTAGAAAAAGTTAAATTTCAAGGTAAAACGCATAATCAATTCCTTACATAAACTTCATTATGTTATCTAAAAATTTGGATAAACTTAAAAATTCTTACAATTGTTTTCCTATCCATGTTTAAAATGGTTTACATAAACCATTATACTATACAAATTATAGAAATATAAACTTTTCATACATATTTGTTACATAATTATATGGGAATATTCATTATATAACAAAAAATTACATTCCAGAATCATTTTGGACTAAATCTATTGGAAAAATTGATTCATAAATTTTTTTTATATGTTATCTATATCATATCCCACAATTTTCATCCCAACCAACATGATTTTTAGAAATATCATATGCAATACCTTTCTTCATAACCTATAGTATTGATACACAAAAAATGGTGAGCATAGATGCTATGTGTGGGTAAATTAGAGAGATATCAATATAATATGATCATAATGGTATGATAACATGTGAAAAAAATTTGAAAAAAACATACCCCACATATCATTTATCCTAAAATTGAGTCATGGAATAAATATTGTAACTACAAAACAAATGAACCATAAATTAAAATATTTTATTAATCTATGAGTTCATAACACTAGCATTGAAAATAGATTTCATGCATATACATAAGAATAGAAAATAGTTTCCATAACATTTAAGGATCCTTAAAAAACAATCATCGTAGAATGCGTTTACTCCCAAAACCACGGACGTATTCATGGTTCAATCCCATGACAATAAAAGTGGGAAAATACATTTACTGATCTTTGTTAACTACCCATTCTAATCATGTTTATCACATGAGATATAAATATTTTCTCAATGCATTGGATAGAGATATAGGTCCAAAATGTCACATAATGAATATAAAACATACATGTTTTATAAGATCATACAATATTCATCATATCCAAATACATTAAAGGAAATTTTCTTCATAACTAATTTATTATATTAGAAACCATGAAAATAAATGGGTATCATTAACATTTCATCATATCATAACAAGTTGAAAATAAATAGGATTAATAAAAATACATTCATTACAAACATAAACCATATATAGAAAGAATAAATATGGTATAATTATACCATATACCTATTAATAATTATTTAAAATCAAATATTTTTATCTTATATGGAAAAATATTATGAAAATAATTTCACATAATTCATTTCTGGTTGAAAATAACATTTTTGAAAATAATAATTTCATAAAAATAAAAATTTAAAAAAATTTGAAACCCCAGTTCTTTCAAAATAACCTTTCTACATTATACAAATGGATTAAATTGTTTTTTATTATGATGGTATTAAATTCTGGTCATGTCGAACACATTAAAAAAATATTCCTATCATATTATGGTAAAATCTATAAGTTTCTTTCTTAAAAATGACATAAAAATTAATGAGAAGTCAAAAAATGGTAAAAAATAAACTAAATAATATAGTAAAAATAAAAAATTCTTCAAATATAGTTTATAAAACTTGAATAAATAAGAAAAACTGGTTTTGACCGAAGATAGAAATTAATTCCAATTAATGTAACAGAATTATTTTTGAATATTGAGAACATAATTATATAAAAATGATGGGAAACATATACTATCAAGAAACATCAATTTGATAATAAATTTATTTATGTTAATTATAATTCTATCATAATATTAACTCATTTTAAGAGTATTCATAAACAATATCGATATATAATGAGACTTTAACATCAAACCCCTAACACTTTTGTAAAATTGTAATAGTAATACCAATGAAAGAATGAAAGTATGATGGAAATTAATATACAATAATTTCATTGAAAATGTAAAAAAATGTATTTATTGGTAATATGTACACAATAAAAAAGAAACAATCTGTGAATAAGGAAATTATCCCATAAAAATAAAAGTATGATGAAAATCAATTACATTGATTCTTGAATTACATAAAAAATATTTGAATAACATATATCATCAAATTATGTTTTGTATAAATATATTATAGATACATAAGTATATTTATAATACAATATATAATTTAATTATAACATTTTATTACCCATTTATTAACCATTCAGTGTTAAAATAAATGTTTGGGTAATAACTAGTTCATTTTTCAGTATTTTTTGATTTGACATTACAGGTCCTTTTGGTTTGATATTGGATCAATCATCCCAAAAATTTCAAATAGGATATTAATATAATATTTATTCATTGTATATTTTTTATTATAATCTATTAATTACACTGATAGAAAATCTATTACACCATCCATGGAGACGGTAGATCATACATAATCTTGAATGTTATTTCTATTTTCCGAATGTTTGAAAAAAATGGAAAAAAATATATTACCATTATAGATTATTCTTTTTCATATATATCCTATATATTCATTAAGACTATCTTTGTCAATTCCCAGGTAATTTCTCCATGAAAAATGAATCACATTGCTCCATGAGGTGGTAGTCCTCCGTACAAAGGTTCGATGTTATCGTATTCTCATAGAATCAAAAGAAAAATTTTATGTGAAATTATATATTTAGAATCATATATATTTTATTAATATAATATAATTATTTTAAATCCATCATTATATCCATATGTGAGATGTGGATATGGAAAACTAATTCCATCAGTTAATGAGGTGGTAGTCCTCCATAAACATGATCCATAATTTTATTTCCCATTTCATGGAAGAAAATAAAAACAAAGGTTATAAATTTAATGTAATAGAATATTATTATATATGATACAATGATGTTTTTATCCTAATATTTGAAGAATATTTTAAGAATGTGGAAGAAGAAATAACATAAAAACACATGTTTAATAATTTTAAAACTTCTTCGTTTAAACCCAATAGGTTTGTAAATAAATACTTATTAAGAAGGATTGATTAACAAAATAAGGCCTCTTAGATGTGTTTGGTAATTTAAATCAGGTATTTGGTTATATATCCAGTGTCCCATTTTGTTTTTTAATTTTGAAGAGTGTATGATACGGTGTGGCCTTTTATAAGTGGGGAGAGGACAAACATGAAATTTTTGAAAAGAATAAATTCTACCTACATTATTCCCAGGACAAAAGGATAAAAAATAGATAGTTATAGGTAATTATAGGTTATAAGTTCCTAATATTTCCATAATATTTGTTTTGGAAGAGTTCCCAAGACTCTTAAAAACAAATATTATTAGTGTATCTCCCGGTAAACCCGTTTTAAACATAACCATAATGATTTATTTTTATAGTTTTTACTATTCATTTGGATTAAAAAATAAGTTGAACATATAATATAAAGTTAATTATTCTTATTATTAATATGGAATATATTATTAAAAATTATATTTAGATATTTGGAATTTTTTTATTCAAAATTAAATAAAAAATGTGATAAATAAGTGTTTTTCCAAAGAGATGTTTTCCATATGTTTAAAAAATTAACATAAAAAAATTTAACATTAAACTTATGGAAATGACCTAAAATTGATTAATAAATATATTATTGAAATAATTTTATATTTAATTTGTTTTACCAATGTATTAACATGGTTATTTCTTTAATAAAAAATGTTGTTTCTAATAAAATTCAATATTTTTTTAGTATTCATCATAAAATTAATAATTTCATAAAATTATAAATAATTTAGTCAATGTTTATTTTGGAAAGTAAAATTCAAAAAGAAACTTTATTAGTTAAAATAAATTTTATAAATATGGGAATATAATTTTAATATTTTAACAAAAAATGTTATGAAATATTTTTTGGACAAAATAGTATTCTCAAACCACATTAATTCATTACTAAAAATAAAGTAATATTTTATTGATATATATTATTTATATAAAACCGTTATATATAATGTTTTAAACTATATTTATTCATATTCCTACATATATGTTTAATGTGCATGTTGTAATTGTCATTTTCAAATTGTAATATTAATAACATATCACAGTTCATTGAAATCATGGTGTTGTGTGTAAAGCATGCCATCAAAGAAAATAAAATTATTCAAAAAAATATTTCATACCATCCTAGTATGTTTAAATAATTACTAAACTATACTCATACAATCTTAAATTGGGGAATATACTATGATATAAAATGTCAATTAAAGAGAATATTTTATTACCTATTAAAACAAATGATAAATTTAAAGAATAATATTTATCGCAATTAAAAATTGAAAAACATAACTAACAAATGCATGAATTATAGTTAGAAATCATGATATATAAATTAAAAATTTGGGGACACCACCTTTATATTTGTATTTTTTATATATATACAGATCGATAATGATTAAATTCTATATTCACACATAAGGTGTAAAAAAAACATTAGTGTAAAAGAATGTAGTTAATTAAAGAGTATTAGTTCATAATCATAATCATCCTAGAATGTACATTAGGATAGTTGATTCTCTTAGAAGAAAATATCCAATTTATATATCCATGATGAATGATCAGAAGGAAACTATCTTCATGGATTTGAAAAGGATGGATATATAAAACCCAAAGGCATAAAATGAATCTATCATTTTATAAATGACCACGAAACCCTCTAACCAGGAGATGTTTAATGTGGCATAATGATGGGATTTAAACATAAAAAATTAGGGACTAGGAAATAATTTAATGTAGACATCATTAATATAAAAATTAGAAGTATGATTCATTTATTTTAGGACAGGTATATGTGTCATCCTAACCTGAGAAAAAAATAGTTCTAAGATGATATTCATGGATAATATTAATCCAAACACCATTAAAATTCTTAGATGTACCAAGTTCATAAAGATAATTTTACGTGCGGAAATAGGAATTAGGTTATTGATGAATATAAATCATTTTTATTTGTATGCAAAAATGAAATTAAAAAAGAGAAAATATTAATGGGATTAAACAAGAACTAGCCTTTCCAACTTGTAAATTGGATACAATCACTATGTATTATGTAAAAAAACATATAAAGAAATCAATTTGAAATAATTACATATGAATTATAGTAAATTTTCTTATAATGATATCCGAAATTGGAGAAATTTTAGAGGATTTCACACTTAATTAAATTTCAATGTTATACATCAGATAATTTTGGATGCATCATGGAACACCACTATTTTCATTATCAAATCAATATCCAAGGGTTTAATGAAATTTCAGGAAAATAATTTAACATACATTGAATTTATAATTGAAATTAACAATGAAATATAACCCATATAATTATGGAAAATCTAAAAATACTACCCCTAAACTAGATGATATACTAACATCATATTATATAAACATTAGAGGTGGTTTAAATTAACTTCATCCTTCATGAAAATTATGAAATAATAATAGTTTCAAGTTTAGGATTTATATAACTCCATACACATACATCTATTAAAACAAGTGATGAACTTCATCATTTTTGGATAATGTCATAGAATATATGGTTTTCATATTAGATTAATTTATGGAAATTGAATATAAGTTGAAAGACATAAAAAACTCATTATGTATATATATAATAAAAATAATATCTAAGATAATAATATTTTATGATACCGATAATTTATAGTTGGATTTAAATATTCCTTTATATATATCATGGGAAGAGATTATTTTTTTTTAGAAAAAATCCGAGCTAACAATACTAGAAAATAGACCATTAAATGCACTATCCATTACCAGTACTAGAAAAATAATTGATAAAGGGATAATTTTATGGTTCCTAGTGGTTTTCGAAACAAGGAATCCAACACATTTTTTTATTTTATAGGATGGTAATTAATCATCCCATTACAATCCATTATCTATTAGACAAATTCTATACCTCATGTACAATTCATTCTAAGTGAATATTCACTTCTAATTTTCATGGTCAATATATAATTCATATTTCAAAGAATGTAAATATTTTCTCCAAAAAATTATAACAAAAACCACATATTCTAATTCATGTTAATTTGTTGGAAAATTTAACTCATGAGGTTTCATTTTATTTTTAAGAATAAGAAATTAAATAATCATCTTGAATAATTATGGAAAAACATCCCTATAACGAAGCATCACTGCATCTGAAAAACACTCCATTTCTGGATGTGAGATCCAAAACTAGATCACTCACCAATAATATTTTCTACTTCTGGTACCATTTCATTGGATTTTTCCACATATTCTAAATTAGTCACAAAGGATTTCAATACAAAATTATACTTATAGTCCAACCAGTTCCCATCATTAGAATCCTTCTTTGGGAAGGAACACACATAATACCCCATTTAACCACATTTTAAGAACCTTCAAGTTTCCTTATTAGATGTAATCATCCAAAAATATGATATTTTTCATTTTGATACTAGGATATGTGTATAACATTAACACATTAGAAACACTTCCATGATTTTTAATAAATTCAAGATGGTTATTTTTACACCACTATCTCCAATATGGAAATAATAATTTTTTACCTAAATATTTTTTTTATTAATTCTTTCCCATTGATTACCATATATACCTTTTCATCTATTTGTTTTCAAAGTACACTTTATTGTCAGAAAACAATATTTCTACTCTCTCATCACATAAATCAAGTTTTTCATACATTTTGAATTCAGAAGAATCCAATTCCCTTCAAAATCATGGATTCAATCCTGATTGAAAATGATTTATTTAACTATTTAGGTCCCACATATTAATTTACCCATACCTTACAAATAGAGTGAATTTTTCCATATATAGAACCACTAATTATTCCTTTTAAATCAATTCATGGAATTTATTTTTCATTATATTTCAAACCTCCTTAAGAAAAATATTTCAAAAGGAAATGAATCATAACTTATTACCATTACAATAAATCAATATGTTATCTATCAATGATATTTTTGACTATTTACCAACACTGGTCATATTCACATTCAAAATAGTTAATGTAATGGTAAATTTTTTGATTTTTTGAACACCCCATGATATCTTATATCTTTTCATGGTATTTAATCATCCCTGTATCCAACACAATGTCATGATTTCCACTAAATGTATGAGAGTTTTTCCTCATAAATTCTTCAACTATCATCATGTTCCATTGTGGTAGCTCATCATTTTCTATTACATGGATTCCACTAATATTAATGTCCTAGGTCAAATGATCCATTGCTTTCATAGAGTACTCATTTCCAATTCCAAATATTCTAGGTTTTGGATTCAGAATGATATCATCCTCTAGATTCCTTCTTAATCCAGATTCTATGATTCTTATATGGAAAACTATTCTAAAAATCCATATGTTAGATGAAACAGCATGTTAATATTTTAATTCTATATCATTTAAACATAACCATAAGGTAAAAATAATTTATTGTATTATATTTACATCTTCCAAACTCCTAATGTTATCTAGACCATTCTTTGAAACTAACTATAAGTAGTTATATTTAAACATTACATATTCTAGTAAATTCAACTATAAAATCACTTTTTTACATTCCCATTGATATTTTTTATTTATTGTTTTTAGAATTAGGTCATAACATGTACGTTGGAACTAATATAATAGAAAGTATACATGTAATAACCTATTTTTTACAACAAGAATAAAACCCCTCTTTTAGATAAATTATAAATGTGATATGTGAAAAATTGATTCATGCGTAAAAAATAACTTAAAATGTGTTAAAGGGTTTTCATAAGGTTAAAATCATAGTTAAAACCTAGTAATATTCAATCAAATGTTTTTAGAATAAGACACTGAGTTATTGAGAGATTCTAAATATCATAGGCCTTGTTAAAGATAGAATAAAAATTTTATATTTATTATATTAAGTAAAAAATATTTATTCCAAATTATTGAATAACTCCAAAATAGTTGTATATGAAATATGAAACCACTATTAGGTTCAAAATGTAGTGTTTACCTAAGGAGGCATTTAACATTCAAAGGAAAAGGATGCTTGGATGCATCTCTCATGGGAAAAAGTTGTTATATAATATTGAATATATTATTTTATTAAAAATAATTAAATATCTCTCACATTGCATGACATAGGAGAAATACGAGACCACCGTTTGATCCAGATTGAGGTCCTTTACAATGTAAGGGTATAATTGTTAAGCATAACATGAGTTTAACCATGTCTCTAATTAAATTAATTTATTTTATAATAATATAAATTAATTAATTAGAAAGTATAATTTATCATTCATCTTCTCCTTAAAAGGATACATCAACCATTTGCTCACATGGGAGAATTTAAAAGCATTAAAAAATAACTTCTTGAACACTATAAAAATTAGGAACAAGATTAAGGAATGAATTAAACTTTCCATCCTTCATTAATTGATGGAAATTATTTTTTTAATTGGAGTATTTAGTTGCAACAAGTATGATAAACATGTTTGGGATCCAATATATATATATCCAGGGTATTTTCATCGTAGACATCACACCAATGAAGACCTTGATTGATATTTGGTGAAGCATGAACCAATTATAGGTTTTTTTCCTTGATTTTCATGATTAGTCTCTCTATTCCGAGCATGTTTCACCTCCTCCATGAATCCCCTGATAAACCACAGACATCAACCTACCAAAAAATCGTAAAATTTATGTATCAAATTTGTTGATAATAAAGACAAAAGGTGGTTTTTCAAAAAATTGTTATGGGAAGATCCTTATCATTTTCGGCTATTGTTTACATATTTTCTATATTATATTTTTGTGATTAAATACCTGATATCACTATTAACATTTGATTGCATTATTGTGTGTGTACCCAATAATATAATATGATTTTTTTCCATGAGATTGATATGATAACATGATTCCATGATAATGTTTGATTGAAATTTTTATGTATATGATGAGGATATATTTCTCATGATATGTGATATTGTTTTTATCATGCTATGACATTTAATGTTTTACATTAGAGGATTGGTATGTGTGCACATGGTAGTGGCCATCACAGTATTAATACTCCTTGTTGTGTAAACACATAATCTTTGTCAAAGATGACTATACTAAATGATAACTATGTATCTAGGCACCTACTTGATGTATTGTGGATTCTGAGGTGGTGACAGAAACATGATGTCTTGTGGATTCCATGTTTTACCCATTGCCATGGGGATTCCATGTACGTTAGTGATACTTAATACCTTTATTATTTTTAGTATTACCCAATGAATTTTGGATTATGGGTAGGTTGTTATCACTGAATTCCTTGTGGCCTCTGAGTGACACTCCAATAGCCTTGAATATGGTTTTAGATACTTATCAACATACAATATATTTCTAATATGGATCCAAGGTAAATATCTCTGGGGGTTTGTGGGAGCCTGGTTAGTGCATAACATCTCTATTTTGGATTATCTTAAACTATGTTTGTCTCAGATTTATTTTCTATGGAATAACGTTGTTTACTTGAGCACATCAGGTTGGGGATGAATTGGTGGTGTCCTAATGAGTCGTGTAATCACGCCCTACATAGGTATTTCAATGTGATCATATAGTTCATAAGGGTTATATATAAGTCAAAGGAGAATGTGGTGGATGGATGAGTAGTGGATCATGGGGCTACGTCATGGACTGGGATGGACTCTAGAGGACCATAATTTATCTTTTATTTATCTACTACATGTTACATTGAGTTTTCATTCCACATTGGGATATTATTTATTTAATAACATGAATGTTATCTTTTCATTTATAAATGCTTACAATTATTTTTTATTATTCTTTTCATTGATGAATATTGATCATATGATATGATACTGGCGGTATATTCCCCCCAATGGTTCCACTCGAATCCATCTCTACTAGTCACTAATATCTTGTGTTTAGAGAGTTGTGCATGAGGATGTGTGAAATTCCATTATGAACCCTATAGTTTAGGTCGGGATGATACAAAATGATATCATAGGTTCAGACTCGCAAATTTGTTTCTTCTATTTTATATGGGATGGAATATGATAGAAATGATATAATATGGTTGGGAATCGGGATGGAAAACTATTCCAATGCATAGCCCGCACATTATAGTGGACCTATGTGTTACCATTAAATATGAATTGGGTTTTTCTATTACTATTGAATAATAATCACCTATAGTGATGCACATGATTTTTTATGTCATATTGGGGATTCCCCATACATTCAGGCATCATGGAAGGAACATAGGATCAAATTCCATATATATACACCTTTTCTCCATAATAGTTCAGTAGTTAAATTCCTTGATTTGTGCTATATGTTCAAGATAGTTTTTTCTATCTGATATATATTTTTTTGGAATGATATGTGATATATCATCATTGGAATTAATTAGTGGGAAAAACATGTTTTTTTATTAGTATATATATGATTATTTTTAATAATGTAGAGGGATAGTGAATGTGTTAGTTTTAGAAGGGGAATACTTTGTTTTGTGTGTAGAGTCCTAGTAAAATATTGTTTTCTCCCATAAGCTATTTTAATGAAACCTTGTGTTATACCATAGATTGGTTAAGATCTATTTTTTTCATGTTGTTCCTTATTTTTCATAAGTTGGAACCTCAGATATGTCTGCTAGGGACCACTAGTTGTGGCATCCTAGAATAATCTCATGACACCACAGATGGTAACATGACATATTCTCTAGAATGATCATGTACCGGAATAGGAAATTAAGGATATAAATCCCATTCAGTTGAGACTTTTTCTAATAGTGAATGTCTAGGGTGAACCCACACCATGAACCATGACTGTTCTTTCTTGAGATTTCCAAATCTAGTGTCCTATGACATTCTAGGGTACTGGTGTCCTACTAGATAAAGATGATTTTCTAGACTATATTGAGATAATATTTGAGCTGGTCCTGAATCCAAATTAATAGTTTGTTATCCGGGAGACCATCATGTATTAGGGACCCCCGGAAGATGGTGGACTACTATGAGATAATCTGGGTAATGACATGGTCTTACTTGGGTAACCATTGATGTGATTTTTCTTGAGAAATATTTCATAGATTATATTATGGTGGAACGTTCCTTGGATTTCATGGAATTTAAAAAGGGTTCCATGAATGTCTCTATATATTCTTCTTGAATTGGGGAGTTGATTCATTTTTTTCCTTTATTAGCTGAGATCAAGTCATAAAAGGATTATAAGATTTATATATTCCTTTCAAAAGGACTTAGACATCAAGATATGCGATTTGACACAATGATATAAACATAAGTCTTTCCCAAGTCTCTAAGCTTTGGAAATGGACAAGAGGATGACATGGTATCATGCTTACTTACTTCCCATAGCAGGCCAGTGATGAAGTTCCCTCCCACTATGATGTGAGTTCCTTCGGGAAATAATATGAGGAAGACCAGATATGTGTATCAGAGTTCCAATATGTAGTTGAATAGGAGTGCATCCTCATCAACCCCTTTGGAAAGAGTTTCATAATGATTTAACATTAGAATATCTTAACGCCTTCATTGGTTCTTCACTATAATGTAGATAATGGGTTAGATGTGTGAGAAGAAGTGGTGTCTTCCTCAATTTTTCGGCAGGATGTATTGCTCAATCTGTTACAATGTATGGATTAAAAATGGGGATCTGGTCAAGGTTTACAACATCAAACTCAGGCTAGTTTGTGATGTAGGTATAGGGAATAAGTGATGATGTAGTTCGCATGTATTCTATGTACCAGACTACAGAAGATGGTTGACAAGGACTATCTATTGTTCGTTGCACATTCCTGATCACTATTATTTTATCTATTTTCTTATTCCTTACTGGTTCTTCCAATTAATTCATATAATATCATGTAGTTAATGGAATTTAATTACTATTCAAGTTATCATCCGAGTTAGTCTCCCTTGGAACACCATTGGGAATGATAGTGGATTTTCATAACTGATTCACAGAGTGACCATTAATTAATTTAGGATATTGAAATCTATTGGAATTCATAATTCTAGAGATGATTATATTTTATTTGATTCTTATCATGGAATGGATGACCATCTCTCTAGGTCACATTTATTACTATCGTATACATACATGTTTTACTTCACCAAAGCTATAGAAGTTCATAAAGATGGGGGACTAGGAACTGGGAGCATGAAGAGTTGGATCAGAAAAGAGACAAATCTATAGAATCACATCATAGATGGAATGATGGTACCTTTCATCTACATATGTGGAAACCACCTCACCTTTTAAGCTGTTTGTGGATCTCTATTAGGGAATCATTTGAGATGAATTCATATGAAACCCTCATGAAAGATGAGGTTACTTTGAGATAAATCTAATTATAGTAATAAAAAACAATTCAATTCCCCAATATAAAATGGATCCAACCGAGATAAAGGAGGTCAAGGTACAACTAGAGGATTTGGGGAGAAAGGGTTTTACCAGATATAGTACTTCACCATGGGGTGAACCTATTTTATTCTAAAAAAAGTTGGATAGTGGTCTTCAACTATGAGTTGAATATCAGAGGCTAATCCATTTGATGGTAAATTACTAAAATCCTTTCCTAAAATTGATGATCTTTTAGATTAACTATTGGGAACATGGTGTCTCTTCATTATTGATCTTTGATCAAGCTACTATTAATTGAGATATAGGGAGTGTGACATTCCAAATATGGTGTTTTAGAGAAGATATGGATTGTACGAGTAATTGGTGATGACATTCATGTTTAGGAATTCAATATAGGTGTTCATGGACCTCATGAACGAGATATTTGATCCATACATGGACTCTTTCAATGTAGTGTTCTTAGATGATATCCTCATCTTTCCACAAACAGTAGAGAAACATTCTAAGATCCTAATGGTTGTCTGGAGTATGCTTCGATCAAATGAGATTTATGGAAAGATTTCAAAATGTGACTTCCATATTAAAATTTTTATTTTATTAGGGATTTTTCATCTTGTACCGGTATATTAGTAAAACATGAGATGGTTGAGGCAACCATGTCGTAGAAACATGCCCAATATGTGTATGAGATCATGATATTTTTGGATTTGGTAGGACATTTCTAAAGGTTTATCCAATAATTCTCCCAACAAAAAACACTTATGAAAGAACTAGCAAATAAGGGAGTACGGTTACCATGGTAAGACTAGTGTGAAGAGGCATTCCATGAGATAATTTGTTTTTTGAGGACATCTATATTACTATCACGTCTGGAGACTAGTATTGACTTTTTAGTGTGTTGTGATGCATCAGGAATTGGTATATGAGATGTACATATTGATGGAGATAATGTAGTTTCAGTGGGTCTCATCATCTATAAACCAATGAGAATAAATACCCAACATGTGATTTTTTTGGTATTAGTTGTTCACGCACGAAAGTGTTAGAGACACTATCTAATTTGTGATAGATTAAATGTTTAAATAGAAAGAAATATCCATCATTATATCTTCACATAGAAGGACTGTCATCTGAGGTAGAGGCATTGGGTTGATTATCATCATATGTTTGACGTTGATATAGAATATGTAGTTAGTAAGGGAAATTTGATTGTAGATTACCATAGTCAAAAGAAATAAGATGAATAGGACATAGTGAGGGATACTCATGGAAATAATGGTGTTTCTTGTTTTTATTATAGGAGTAGAGGATGGATTCTATGTGGGAAAATGGTTCAATGAATATTTTTACATTTATTGTCACATCCTCACTTATTTACTAGGTAAATGTTATGTGATATTCATAATTAGGGTTGGTGATATAGAGGGAACAACTAGTTTGTGACGAATCGATGCATGGATGATCGATGGATGATGATGACATGAGATTTGTACATGGGAGGGTAGTAATTCCTATATACATTATATGGGATATTATGTAACACCCCGAGCTTCCACGATATGCTTCTCATTCAATAATGCAATAGCTTGCATTGTACGCAACTTCGAGTTCTAAAACACCGCGACTAATCAAAGTAGCCGTTATGAATAGTAATAACCACTTTTTAAAATTATAGAAATTTTATATTTCAAAATGGACTTCATTTTTGTATTCGTAATATCGAAATTATCCAAAGTTAAATTTTTTGTAATTTTCTGAGAACTTCCAATTGTTTATGAATAATGAAAATTATTTAAAAACAACTTTTTTAATAAAAATAATTTATAGTGATAAATTATACTCTTTAGTGGTTTTAAAGTATAATTAGAATAAATTTTTACCATTTTATCCAATCGTGGTCATTATAATTAATTTAACATGGAAATTGGACAAAAACAATTGCCAATCTTTTGATATAAATTGTTTCTTAAAAACACGCTATTTGTTGTGACAGCGGGAATTAATTATAAAATTAATTAATTCAACTTATATGTTTGTAATTTTGTAAAATAGACATCATTTTTGAATTTGGAATATAAATTATATCTTAGGGTGAAATTTTGGCATTGTTCTGAAAAACATCAATTTTTGATGAATAGTGAAACCACTAAGTGGTAGTTAAATAACTGATTTTTCGTTTAAATGAAATATTACCACTTCTGTGATTTGATTTTAAAAAATCCGACATACATGGTTGTCATTAAGAAATAAAATGTGGTTCAATGAGATTAAAATAATTTTTCGGTGAATAGTAACTTTTAAGTTCTTAATCGCGATTAGAGGTAATTAGTGTAGTTTAAGGTAAAAATAATGTTTTAATAATATGAGATGAGATTGAAACTTGTCCTACTCCTATTGAATGAGTCATGGCCGACCAAGACAACCCATGGGACAACTTGGGGACCCCATGGAGCCACTTTGGTTGGAAAATGACATTAATATATATTTATTTAATGTTAAAATTAAATTGACACAAACATGAGTTGTTTTACTAAAACAGTTTTTAATTGGGGTTACGCAAGTCCTAATTTTTTACTATAAATATTCATTAGAAAGATAAAAAGATTTCCTACATCATAGTATTTTTTTTTATAATTTCTAGATATTAAATAAATTAAATTATTTATGACATAATGATGATGCAGCGATGACCTCATTATTTAACGATTTTAATAAAATGAAAAGATAATGTACAATCCAAGGCTTACACTTGTCCAAAGACTATTGGATGGGTAGATTTCGAACCCTTATCACCTTAGCCACGAATTATATAAGTTTGGGACCTTTAGAATCCAAAAAGCATTGTATAAAAATGTAACATTTCAATCTTTCCAAAAGAGCCCCTCCTCTCCTCTTATAAAAGGCCCCCACCTATACCACCTTATTCACACTTTCAAGACTTTGGGTTCGGCCAAACTCTTCCCAAATACTCTCCCAACTTCTCTCCCTTCATCCTAGAAGCTTTACTTTAGTAAGAAAGCCATCCTAAAGAGTCCTTTTGATCAAATCAAAAGGAAGAACCCGAAGAAGAGGTAACGTTTTCATCACCCTCTTTCAAGTTTCTTTCTTCTTCCACTCCCTCTTTGTTTATTATTTCAATTCTAAAATTATAACTCCAGTATCTTCTATATAATGTGATGTTACTATAAATATGGAACAACCATATTCAGTATTCTACCCATCATTTGAATAACATGTCACCATACGTGCGTACGTACGGCTTACCGTCTCCACGTCGTGGTGTAATTGTTATTCAATATATTATTACTTATATGGGTATAATAATGATATGTAATTCATGTAAATAATAAATATAACATGATAATGATTCTGTATATATGATATACTATCCAATTATATATTATTTTAATATCAAAATAATGATATTGTCGCTCGTGCGTACGTACGGACTACCGTCTCCACGAACGCGATGAGATTCATTCTCCGTCGTATCCATTCAAGTATAATTATCATTTGATGATCTAAAAATAATGTTTAAGGACATGATATCATTCTGGATATGAATAAGATACAACCTATCCATGAAAACATGACTTACGAAAACGAGTAAGTTAACACCCGAAACAACGATAAATCTAAGATATTATTAACAAAGCAATGTTAAAAGATCATATATGATATAACATGAATGTATATTATTCTTGTAGAATTTAATAACAATTATTTCACCATTATACATGAGGTTAACCTACCCCAACCAAGGAAAAGTACAAGGTAAGGGTTTACTTCACAACCTCTTCATTATCCAAGGTTGTTTATACATAATTATCTACTGGGACCTCGTTATCATCCACATCCATGTTTCTTAAAAATGTCTTTCAAAACATTTTTACTATTAAATGGAAAATGGGTTAAAGTCATTTATACCCTTATACATTTTTTAAAGGAATCTTACCGTAGTTTTCCAAACAATGTACTTTTTGACCTTTTTGACAAATTTAATGTAAGAATGTTTTTTTTAACTTATACGAAGGGTGCGGCTATTTTCCACCATTATAACTTCGTCGAAGCTTCCCTAACAAACTTATAAGAATATTTTCAAAGTAAATGTATTATTTTATAATTATGGGACTTTTAAATGATTTCAAAAAGGAGAGATATTTCTCTCAAATAGCTTTTATTTCATCCATGTCAACATCCTTTGATGGGTTTTAAGTTTAATTGAAATTGATTTATGATACAAAACTTACATTGAACATTTTGTGAAATATTTGACTGTGGATGTGTTATTTTTATACCATCCATAGTTTATAGAGAAATTGTTGACATTTTGTATGCTAGTTTTAATACGAATATTTATGTTATGTTTAAACCTATTCATATGAGGAATGTATTGGACTTAATAAGTGACGGGTGGAGCCCGCTATAGCTCCTCGATGCATCGGTAGGTCTCTTGAGACAACTAGACGTGGAATTGGCCGAGGCCCTTTCCCAATTTGATTTATGGTTTTGGCCGAGGCCTTAATCATTTTATAAGTCTTGGCCGAGGCCTTGACAAAATGTTTCAGAATGTCTGGAATTATACATTCCCTCATTATGAAAGTGGTTATTGATATTTCATGTGATTATTCGTCTAGTAGAATATCCATGTGAGTAAGTAATGGCATTATTTTATTTTACTTTTTCCATATTATGCTGAAGTTCAAGTTCAATAAGGCTTTTGTTTTAGTTATACATTGCCTTAAATGATTATGTTTTCTTATGAAAGTTTCCGCTATATTGTTATCCTTACGGAGCATTTGAGCTCACCCGTTTCAATGTTTTATTTTTCCCAGGATGTGAAGAGGTGTATTATGACTGACTTGCAAGAATAGTCAGTGAGGATATGAGTGTGGACTAGGGAGACCATGTTATTGCAGTTTTCATTTTTATGATGTAATGTAAGATTTATGAATGTATCTAGTGTTTCCAAGGATACTAAACTAATCGGTCTTTCGAGACTTGATCTTTTGTGATCATGCCAATGTTACAAAGTAATGCACCGACTCTGGGTAGCTGGGGTCGGGGCGTTACAGTTGGTATCAGAGGCAGTTTAGTACTAACCTTGGAAGCTAGATTTAGATAAACTCTGATTAGAGCACATAGCCCAAAAATAGACATTGAGGATTAGTATAGAAGAACTTCCTAGAATTTTGGTATTATAGAGATTTTGTAAGTTTTCCGAGCAATAAATCCCCGTCTGGATATGAGCAGGTAGAGGTGGCTCTGGCACAGATGTACCTAGGGGTAAAACCCGATAACACCGCTTTGAGCTAGACTCGAACGGGAACTGGTGGACGACAACGGGCCTTGCTGCACTCTTGGTTACGACACTCCCGGGGGATATGCTTAGGATAATTATCATTTTCTCTACAAACCACTATGAAGGGTTATGAGTATATATTTCCTCAAAGAAAACTTTTTTTTATGATTATGGATTATATCCATAAATAGTTCAATTAGTGTTAAGTGTTTTACAAGTACGGAATTATGTATTTTGATTCATAAACTAATCTAGTCTATGCCATTGTTTAGAAATGGCGCCTAGTAGAAGGAATGGAAACTGTATCAATGCACGCACTCCGTGTAGGGATTTCCCTCCTGGTCAAGATAATTATTGTGGATCTGGAGATACAACTGGTGCTGATAAACTTATTACCATACTGGGACAACTCACTTAGGTTATGAATAATAACCTTACTCATATGGAGCACCTTGATCCGCAATGTGGAGGATCAATGTTAGACCGCTTCATGAGGCAACAACCACCAACATTTAATGGGGGTACAAATCCGTTAGTAGTTGAGCAATGGATAAACTCCTTAGAGAAAATATTCCACGCCTTGGGGAGTAACGAAAGGGAGAAGGTTATCATGGCAGTTTACCGCCTCACTGGAGATGCCGATCAATGGTGGTCATTGATTCAAAATACAAAGGAAGATGATGACATATAGAATATGGAATGGAGGGAGTTCAAAGTGCTTTTCTTAGAAAAATACTTTCCTCATGACCATCGAGCAGATATGGAAAGACAATTTCTGTGTCTGAGACAAAAGGAGGATGAGAATGTCGCAAAGTATGAGGCCAACTTTACACGTTTGGCGAGGTATGCTGCAGATTATATACGTAACCCAATAGGTAAGATTGATCGTTTCTTTTATGGGTTGAAACCATTTCTCCATAGAACTTTAGTATCACAATCATTCTCAACATACGAAGATATTGTCCCATGTGCTATCAAGACAGAAAAGGAATTCTCTAATTCTTATGACAACAAAGTAAAGCAAGAGAAGAAGAGAACGGTGGAACAAGAGACAGATAAAGGGAAAAAGGGAAAGAAGGATTTTCCATTATGTGATAATTGTGGGAAGAATCACCCTGGTACTTTCCTAAAAGGAATGAGAGTTTGTTATAAATGTGGAGAAAAAGGTCTCCAGGCGCGTGATTGCAAGGGAAAGAAAGAGGCTATCAATGTTGCATGCTACAATTGGAGGGAAATGGGGCATTATGCAAAAGAATTTCCTAAGCGTCAGGAAAACTTATCTCAGAAAAGGCCAAGGGATCAAGGAAAATCTTATGCTGTTACTACAGTTGAAGCGGAATAATTAATGTATTGGTGCTTTTGGACTCATGGATTATATTCTGGTTGTTAAAATAATGTGATATATATATAAGGATTGTACTGCAGTACTTGTTGTTTCAGTAAGGTTTTAATATGATGAAGGTAATCATATTTTTAGTATGTGACAATAAGAGAAACTTTACTTTGTTTGGGGAATCTGATAAATTGATTTTGGAATTAAGAGACCTTTCAGAGAAAGTCTGGACAGAGGTATTTTGGATAACTATAAAGGTTGGAGTGGATTAAGTTGATCTTTGGATAGTATTGTTTAAGGTTAAAAAATTTATGATGATTATGTTTGGAATATTATAATACTATAGTTTTCGGAAAAGGACAACCTGCAGGGTGGGGCATAACCCGTCGCGTCGGACAAAGCTGCAGGAATCGAACCCACAGTCATAGTGCGACAGGCCTTTATTTCCTACCACTAGCCTAGAGGAATTCAATGGTTAATACAAAATAATTTTACTAATCTAAATGGTATGTGTTATCATTTGGAACCTTATAAAATTAGGATAAGTATAATATTTTTGAGTTCTATTATCTTTTTGAGTGAAAGATGAGTTGAAGGTTGAAACTCTAATTGTCAAGAATAAATATATATATACCTATCTCTTATTCAATGAATGAATTAATTCTTAAACATTAGTAAAGGGATATTAAAACAAAAAGATGTGTTATCCCAATACCTTATGTCTTGTTGAACTGATGATATTTTAAATCAACATAGATTGAAGGCTTTGAGGCCCTCAATTTGACAGTTGATTATGATTGATGACCTCAATCACTCCCTACAAATATTTACGTTTTTCCTCCAATTATATGTCTCTAATTTCCACCAATGTTCTCCTAATCGAGATCATAATTGGGTGGTGACTTATTCATTTCCCTTTCCCTCTTATTAAGTCTAAATTTTATTAATCTTATTTCCGATGTGGGTTTTCCTCAAAGGTATTTTCTCTTTTCAACCTTTTATTTTCAAAGAAAAATTTCAAATTACGAGGACGCAATTTATTGAAGGAGGGGAGAATGTAACACCCCGAGCTTCCACGATACGCTTCTCATTCAATAATGCAATAGCTTGCATTGTACGCAACTTTGAGTTCTAAAACACCACGACTAATCAAAGTAGCCGTTATGAATAGTAATAACCACTTTTTAAAATTATAGAAATTTTATATTTCAAAATGGACTTTATTTTTGTATTCATAATATCGAAATTATCCAAAGTTGAATTTTTTGTAATTTTCTGAGAACTTCCAATTTTTTATGAATAGTGAAAATTACTTAAAAACAACTTTTTTAATCAAAATAATTTATAGTGATAAATTATACTCTTTAGTGGTTTTAAAGTATAATTAGAATAAATTTTTACCATTTTATCCAATGGTGGTCATTAGAATTAATTTAACATGGAAATTGGACAAAAACAATTGCCAATCTTTTGATATAAATTGTATCTTAAAAACACGCTATTTGTTGTGACAGCGGGAATTAATTATAAAATTAATTAATGCAACTTATATATTTGGAATTTTTTAAAATAGACATCATTTTTGAATTCAGAATATCAATTATATCTTAGGGTGAAATTTTGGCATTGTTCTGAAAAACTTCAATTTTTGATGAATAGTGAAACCACTAAGTGGTAGTTAAAAAACTGATTTTTCATTTAAATGAAATATTACCACTTCTGTGATTTGATTTTCAAAAATCTGACATACATGGTTGTCATTAAGAAGTAAAATGTGGTTCAATGAGATTAAAATAATTTTTTGGTGAATAGTAACTTTTAAGTTCTTAATCGTGATTAGAGGTAATTAGTGTAGTTTAAGGTAAAAATAATGTTTTAATAATATGAGATGAGAATGAAACTTGTCCTACTCCTATTGGATGAGTCATGGCCGACCAAGACAACCCATGGGTCAACTTGGGGACCCCATGGAGCCACTTTGGTTGGAAAATGACATTAATATATATTTATTTAATGTTAAAATTAAATTGACACAAACATGAGTTGTTTTACTAAAACAGTTCTTAAGTGAGGTTACGCAAGTTCTAATTTTTACTATAAATATTCATTAGAAATATAAAAAGATTTCCTACATCATAGTATTTTTTTAGAATTTTTAGACATTAAATAAATTAAATTATTTATGACATAATGATGATGCAGCGATGACCTCATTATTTAACGATTTTAATAAAATGAAAAGATAATATACAATCCAAGGCTTACACTTGTCCAAAGACTATTGGATGGGTAGATTTCGAACCCTTATCACCATATCCACGAATTATATAAGTGTGGGACCTTTAGAATCCGAAAAGCATTGTATAATAATGTAACATTTCAATCTTTCCAAAAGAGCCCCTCCTCTCCTCTTATAAAAGGCCCCCACCTCTACCACCTTATTCACACTTTCAAGCCTTTTGGTTCGGCCAAACTCTTCCCAAATACTCTCCCAACTTCTCTCCCTTCATCCTAGAAGCTTTACTTTAGTCAGAAATCCATCTTAAAGAGTCCTTTTGATCAAATCAAAAGGAAGAACCCGAAGGAGAGGTAACGTTTTCATCACCCTCTTTCAAGTTTCTTTCTTCTTCCACTCCCTCTTTGTTTATTTTTTCAATTCTAAAATTATAACTCCAGTATCTTCTATATACTGTGATGTTATTATAAATATGGAACAACCATATTCAGTATTCTAACCATCATTTGAATGACATGTCACCATACGTGCGTACGTACGGCTTACCGTCTCCACGTTGTGGTGTAATTGTTATTCAATATATTATTATTTATATGGGTATAATAATGATATTTAATTCATTTAAATAATAAATATAACATGATAATGATTCTGTATATATGATATACTATCCAATTATATATTATTTTAATATCAAAATAATGATATTGTCGCTCGTGCGTACGTACGGACTACCGTCTCCACGAACGCGATGAGATTCATTCTCCGTCGTATCCATTCAAGTATAATTATCATTTGATGATATAAAAATAATGTTTAAGGACATGATATCATTCTAGATATGAATAAGATACAACCTTTTCAAGAAAACACGACTTACGAAAACGAGTAAGTTAACACCCGAAACAACGATAAATCGAAGATATTGTTAACAAAGTAATGTTAAAAGATCATATATGATATCATATGAATGTATATGATTCTTGTATAATTTAATAACAATTATTTCACCATTATACATGAGGTTAACCTACCCCAACCAAGGAAAAGTACAAGGTAAGGGTTTACTTCACAACCTCTTCATTATCCATGGTTGTTTATACATAATTATCTACTGGGACCTCGTTATCATTTACATCCATGTTTCTTAAAAATGTCTTTAAAAACATTTTTACTATTAAATGGAAAATGGGTTAAAGTCATTTATACCCTTATACATTTTTTAAAGGAATCTTACCGTCATTTTCCAAACAATGTACTTTTTGACCTTTTTGACAAATTTAAGGTAAGAATGTTTTTTTAACTTATACGGAGGGTGCGGCTATTTTCCGCCATTATAACTTCGTCGAAGCTTCCCTAACAAACTTATAAGAAAATTTTCAAAGTAAATGTATTATTTTATAATTATGGGACTTTTAAATGATTTCAAAAAGGAGAGATATTTCTCTCAAATAGCTTTGATTTCATCCATGTCAACATCCTTTGATGGGTTTTAAGTTTAATTGAAATTGATTTATGATACAAAACTTCCATTGAACATTTTGTGAAATATTTGACTGTGGATGTGTTATTTTTATACCATCCATAGTTTATGGAGAAATTGTTTACATTTCGTATTCTAGTTTTAATACGAATATTTATGTTATGTTTAAACCTATTCATATTAGGAATGTATTGGACTTAATAAGTGACGGGTGGAGCCCGCTATAGCTCCTCGATGCATCGGTAGGTCTCATGAGACAACTAGACGTGGAATTGGCCGAGGCCCTTTCCAAATTTGATTTATGGTTTTGGCCGAGGCCTTAATCATTTTATACGTCTTGGCCGAGGCCTTGACAAAATGTTTCAGAATGTCTAGCATTATACATTCCCTCATTATGAAAGTGGTTATTGATATTTCATGTGATTATTCGTCTAGTAGAATATCCATGTGAGTAAGTAATGGCATTATTTTATTTTACTTTTGCCATATTATGCTGAAGTTCAAGTTCAATAAGGCTTTTGTTTTAGTTATACATTTCCTTAAATGATTAGGTTTTCTTATGAAAGTTTCCGCTATATTGTTATCCTTACGAAGCTTTTGAGCTCACCCCTTCCAATGTTTTATTTTTCCTAGGATGTGAGAGGTGTATTATGACTGAATTGCAAGAATAGTCAGTGAGGATATGAGTGTGGACTAGGGAGACCATGTTATTGTAGTTTTCATTTTTATAAAGTAATGTAAGATTTATGAATGTATCTAGTGTTTCCAAGGCTACTAAACTAATCGGTCTTTCGAGACTTGATCTTTTGTGATCATTACAATGTTACGAAGTAATGCACCAACTCTGGGTAGCTGGGGTCGGGGCATTACAGTTGGTATCAGAGGCAGTTTAGTACTAACCTTGGAAGCTAGATTTAGATAAACTCTGATTAGAGCACATAGCCCAAAGATAGACATTGAGGATTATTATAGAAGAACTTCCTAGAATTTTGGTATTATAGAGATTTTTTAAGTTTATCGAGAAATAAATCCCCGTCTGGATACGAGCAGGTAGAGGTGGCTCAGGCACAGATGTTCCTAGGGGTAAAACCCGAAAACACCGCTTTGAGCTAGACTCGAACGGGAACTGGTGCACGACAACGGGCCTTGCTGCACTCTTGGTTACGACACTCCCGGGGGATATGCTTAGGATAATTCTCATTTTATTTACAAACCACTATGAAGGGTTATGAGTATATATTTCCTCAAAGAAAACTTTTTTTTTATGATTATGGATTATATCCATAAATAGTTCAATTAGTGTTAAGTGTTTTACAAGTACAGAATTATGTATTTTGATTCATAAACTAATCTAGTTTATGCCATTGTTTAGAAATGGCACCTAGTAGAAGGAATTGAAACTGTATCAATGCACGCACTCCGTGTAGGGATTTCCCTCCTGCTCAAGATAAATATTGTGGATCTGGAGATACAACTGGTGCGGATCAACTTATTACCATACTGGGACAACTCACTCAGGTTATGAAAAATAACCTTACTCATATGGAGCACCCTGATCCGCAACGTGGAGGATCAATGTTAGACCGCTTCATGAGGCAACAACCACCAACATTTAATGGGGGTACAAATCCATTAGTAGCTGAGCAATGGATAAACTCCTTAGAGAAAATATTCCACGCCTTGGGGAGTAACGAAAGGGAGAAGGTTATCATGGCAGTTTACCGCCTCACTGGAGATGCCGATCAATGGTGGTCATTGATTCAAAATACAAAGGAAGATGATGACGTATAGAATATGGAATGGAGGGAGTTCAAAGAGCTTTTCTTAGAAAAATACTTTCCTCATGACCATCGAGCAGATATGGAAAGGCAATTTCTGAGTCTGAGACAAAAGGATGATGAGAATGTCGCAAAGTATGAGGCCAACTTTACACGTTTGGCAAGGTATGCTGCAGATTATATACGTAACCCAATAGGTAAGATTGATCGTTTCTTTGATGGGTGAAAACCATTTCTCCGTAGAACTTTAGTATCACAATCTTTCTCAACATACGAAGATATTTTCTCATGTGCTATCAAGACAGAAAAGGAATTCTCTAAGTCTTATGACAACAAAGTAAAGCAAGAGAATAAGAGAACGGTGGAACAAGAGACAGATAAAGGGAGAAAGGGAAAGAAGGATTTTCCATTATGTGATAATTGTGGGAAGAATAACCCTGGTACTTGCCTAAAAGGAATGGGAATTTGTTATAAATGTGGAGAAAAAGGTCTCCAGGCGCGTGATTGCAAGGGAAAGAAAGAGGCTATCAATGTTAGATGCTACAATTGTAGGGAAATGGGGCATTATGCAAATGAATTTCCTAAGCGTCAGGGAAAGTTATCTCAGAAAAGGCCAAGGGATCAAGGACAATCCTATGCTGTTACTACAGATGAAGCGGAATAATTAATGTATTGGTGCTTTTGGACTCATGGATTATATTCTGGTTATTAAAATAATGTGATATATATATAATGATTGTACTGCAGTACTTGTTGTTTCAGTAAGGTTTTAATATGATGAAGGTAATCATATTTTTAGTATGTGACAATAAGAGAAACTTTATTTTGTTTGGGGAATCTGATAAATTGATTTTGGAATTAAGAGACCTTTTAGAGAAAGTCCGGACAGAGGTATTTTGGATAACTATAAAGGTTGGAGTGGATTAAGTTGATCTTTGGATAGTATTGTTTAAGGTTAAAAAATTTATGAAGATTATTTTTGGAATATTATAATACTATAGTTTTAGGAAAAGGAGAACCTGCAGGGTGGGGCATAACCCGTCGCGTCGGACAAAGCTGCAGGAATCGAACCCAAAATCATAGTGCGACAGGCCTTTATTTCCTACCACTAGCCTAGAGGAAGTCCCTGGTTAATACAAAATAATTTTACTAATCTAAATGGTATGTGTTATCATTTGGAACCTTATAAAATTAGGATAAGTATAATATTTTTGAGTTGTATTATCTTTTTGAGTGAAAGATGAGTTGAAGGTTGAAACTCTAATTGTCAAGAATAAATATATATATACCTATCTCTTATTCAATGAATGAATTTATTCTTAAACTTTAGTAAAGGGATATTAAAAAAAAATGTGTTATTGCAATACCTTATGTCTTGTTGAACTGATGATATTTTAAATCAACATAGATTGAAGGCTTTGAGGCCCTCAATTTGACAGTTGATTGTGATTGATGACCTCAATCACTCCCTACAAATATTTACGTTTTTCCTCCAATTATATGTCTCTAATTTCCACCATTGTTCTCCTAATCGAGATCATAATTGGGTGGTGACTTTTTCATTTCCCTTTCCCTTTTATTAAGTCTAAATTTTATTAATCTTATTTCCGATGTGGGTTTTCCTCAAAGGTATTTTCTCTTTTCAACCTTTTATTTTCAAAGAAAAATTTCAAATTGCGAGGACGCAATTTATTGAAGGAGGGGAGAATGTAACACCCCGAGCTTCCATGATACGCTTCTCATTCAATAATGCAATAGCTTGCATTGTACACAACTTTGAGTTCTAAAACACCGCGACTAATCAAAGTAGCCGTTATGAATAGTAATAACCACTTTTTCAAATTATAGAAATTTTATATTTCAAAATGGACTTCATTTTTGTATTCATAATATTGAAATTATCCGAAGTTGAATTTTTTGTAATTTTCTGAGAACTTCCAATTTTTTATGAATAGTGAAAATTACTTAAAAACAACTTTTTTAATCAAAATAATTTATAGTGATAAATTATTATCTTTAGTGGTTTTAAAGTATAATTAGAATAAATTTTTACCATTTTATCCAATGGTGGTCATTAGAATTAATTTAACATGGAAATTGGACAAAAACAATTGCCAATCTTTTGATATTAATTGTTTCTTAAAAACACGCTATTTGTTGTGACAGTGAGAATTAATTATAAAATTAATTAATGCAACTTATATATTTTTAATTTTGTAAAATAGACATCATTTTTGAATTCAGAATATCAATTATAGCTTAGGGTGAAATTTTGGCATTGTTCTGAAAAACTTCAATTTTTGATGAATAGTGAAACCACTAAGTGGTAGTTAAATAACTGATTTTTCATTTAAATGAAATATTACCACTTCTGTGATTTGATTTTCAAAAATCCGACATACATGGTTGTCATTAAGAAGTAAAATGTGGTTCAATGAGATTAAAATAATTTTTTTGGTGAATAGTAACTTTTAAGTTCTTAATCGCGATTAGAGGTAATTAGTGTAGTTTAAGGTAAAAATAATGTTTTAATAATATGAGATGAGATTGACACTTGTACTACTCCTATTGGATGAGTCATCGCTGACCAAGACAACCCATGGGTCAACATGGGGACCCCATGGAGCCACTTTGGTTGGAAAATGACATTAATTTATATTTATTTAATGATAAAATTAAATTGACACAAACATGAGTTGTTTTACTAAAACAGTTTTTAGTGGGGTTACACAAGTACTAATTTTTACTATAAATATTCATTAGAAAGATAAAAAGATTTCCTACATCTTAGTATTTTTTTTATAATTTTTAGACATTAAATAAATTAAATTATTAATGACATAATGATGATGAAACGATGACCTCATTATTTAACGAATTTAATAAAATGAAAAGATAATGTACAATACAAGGCTTACAATTGTACAAAGACTATTGTATGGGTATATTTCGAACCCTTATCACCTTATCCACGAATTATATAAGTGTGGGACCTTTAGAATCCGAAAAGCATTGTATAATAATGTAACATTTCAATCTTTCCAAAAGAGCCCCTCCTCTCCTCCTATAAAAGGCCCCCACCTCTACCACCTTATTCACACTTTCAAGCATTTTGGTTCGGCCAAACTCTTCCCCAATACTCTCCCAACTTCTCTCCCTTAATCCTAGAAGCTTTACTTTAGTCAGAAAGCCATCCTAAGGAGTCCTTTTGATCAAATCAAAAGGAAGAACCCGAAGAATAGGTAACGTTTTCATCACCCTCTTTCAAGTTTCTTTCTTCTTACACTCCCTCTTTGTTTATTATTTCAATTCTAAAATTATAACTCCAGTATCTTCTATATAATGTGATGTTATTATAAATATGGAACAACCATATTCAGTATTCTACCCATCATTTGAATGACATGTCACCATACGTGCGTACGTACGGCTTACCGTCTCCACGTCGTGGTGTAATTGTTATTCAATATATTATTATTTATATGGGTATAATAATGATATGTAATTCATGTAAATAATAAATATGACATGATAATGATTCTGTATATATGATATATTATCCAATTATATATTTTTTTAATATCAAAATAATGATATTGTCGCTCGTACGTACGTACAGACTACCGTCTCCACGAACGCGATGAGATTCATTCTCCGTCGTATCCATTCAAGTATAATTATCATTTGATGATCTAAAAATAATGTTTAAGGACATTATATAATTCTGGATATGAATAAGATACAACCTATCCATGAAAACACGACTTACGAAAACGAGTAAGTTCACACCCGAAACAACGATAAATTTAAGATATTGTTAACAAAGCAATGTTAAAAGATCATATATGATATCATATGAATGTATAGGATTCATGTATAATTTAATAACAATTATTTCACCATTATACAGGAGGTTAACCTACTCCAACCAAGGAAAAGTACAAGGTAAGGGTTTACTTCACAACCTCGTCATTATCCAAGGTTGTTTATACATAATTATCTACTGGGACATCGTTATCTTCCACATCCATGTTTCTTAAAAATGTCTTTCAAAACATTTTTACTATTAAATGGAAAATGGGTTAAAGTCATTTATACCCATATACGTTTCTGAAAGGAATCTTACCGTCTTTTTCCAAACAATGTACTTTTTGACCTTTTTGACAAATTTAAGGTAAGAATGTTTTTTAACTTATACGGCGGGTGCGGCTATTTTCCTCCATTATAACTTCGTCGAAGCTTCCCTAACAAGCTTATAAGAATATTTTCAAATTAAATGTATTATTTTATAATTATGGGACTTTTAAATGATTTCAAAAATGAGAGATATTTCTCTCAAATATCTTTAATTTCATCCATGTCATCATCCTTTGATGGGTTTTAAGTTTAATTGAAATTGATTTATGATACAAAACTTCCATTGAACATTTTGTGAAATATTTGACTATGGATGTGTTATTTTTATACCATCCATAGTTTATGGATAAATTGTTGACATTTCATATGCTAGTTTTAATACGAATATTTATGTTATGTTTAAACCTATTCATATGAGGAATGTATTGGACTTAATAAGTGACGGGTGAAGCCCGCTATAGCTCCTCGATGCATCGGTAGGTCTCATGAGACAACTAGACGTGGAATTGGCCGAGGCCCTTTCACAATTTGATTTATGGTTTTGGCCGAGGCCTTAATCATTTTAGACGTCTTGGCCGAGGCCTTGACAAAATGTTTCAGAATGTCTGGCATTATACATTCCCTCATTATAAAAGTGGTTATTGATATTTCATGTGATTATTCTTCTAGTAGAATATCCATGTGAGTAATTAATGTCATTATTTTATTTTACTTTTTCCATATTATGCTGAAGTTCAAGTTCAATAAGGCTTTTGTTTTAGTTATACATTTCCTTAAATGATTATGTTTTCTTATGAAAGTTTCCGCTATATTTTTATCCTTACGGAGCATTTGAGCTCACCCCTTTCAATGTTTTATTTTTCCCAGGATGTGAAGAGGTGTATTATGACTGACTTGCAAGAATAGTCAGTGAGGATATGAGTGTGGACTAGGGAGACCATGTTATTGTAGTTTTCATTTTTATGA
This sequence comes from Viscum album, assembly GCA_963277665.1. Taxonomy (NCBI): domain Eukaryota; kingdom Viridiplantae; phylum Streptophyta; class Magnoliopsida; order Santalales; family Viscaceae; genus Viscum; species Viscum album. The sequence goes on from OY728121.1 coordinate 114,566,394, forward strand.
TGTAATGTAAGATTTATAAATGTATCTAGTGTTTCCAAGGCTACTAAACTAATCAGTCTTTCGAGACTTGATCTTTTGTGATCATGCCAATGTTACGAAGTAATGCACCGACTCTGGGTAGCTGGGGTCGGGGCGTTACATATTATGAGGGATGACCATTAATCATTATGGGTAATACATCTTTGTGGTACAAATATATATCATGAATTCAGGCACCAGTTCTAGTGGATAGTTTTTTAGATAGGCATTAATAGTTTTGTCCCTTGATTCCTCTCCTATCATATGGTGAAGGCTAAGCACCAGCATCCTGGTGTATTGCTACACCCACTCCATATACCTATGTGTAATTGGGAATACATCCTGATAGAATTTTAAATGGGTTTACCCAGGTCCTAGAGAAGTTGTGGCATAATTTTGTTGATTTTTTACCATTTAACAATGTCTACAAACTTCATACAGATTAGAGAGACACACTCAGTGGAATAGTTTAGAAAAATATATGAATGAGAGATCATACACCTTCATGGAGTCACATTAATAATTGTTTCAGATATATATGCACGTTTTACATCGTTCTATTTGAATGGATTACAAACATCCCTGGGGACTCAGCTGAGATTGAGAACATCATACTATCCTCTTACGGACTGACAATATTAGTGGAACATACTCATATTGGGGTATTTTCTTAGATCTTGCATGGTATAACATGGAAGAAACTGATATGATCAAAAAACGTGATTGAGTTTGATAAAATAATATTTATCAGGATTTGATTCAGATGTAACCATATGAGGATCTTTGTGGGAGGCAATGTTCTTCACCATGGTGTTGGCATGAGGTGGGTTATGTAGTAGTTATTGTCCCCATTTTGCGTATTGAGACCTATGAGAGAGTGAAGCTGATAAAGAATAGATTAATCATCACTCAAACCAGACTGAGATCATATAATGACTATAAGAGGAGACTTTTGGAGATTTACGTGAGCGATCAGGTTTTCTTTATATTGACTCCACGATTGTGGTATAGACATATCTGGATGAAGGGAAAGAAAACACCACATTTTTTTGGACCCTTTCAGATCATCAAGACAGTAGGAGAATTGGTGTATCATCAAGAACTAGCATCTCGGTATTGAGGTATTCACGATGTATTCATTGTTTCCCAGCTATGATGGTACATACCGAACCTTTCACAAGATATTGATTGTGAGGATGTTGAGTTGGATACCGACCCATCTTATTAGGAGTGTCAGGTAAAAATCATTGAGAAAATTGAGAACGTGATTTGAAGGAAGTGACACCCCTTGTCTAAATTCATTTTAAGCATGGGAGGATCTATGAAGAGATGAGGGAGAGTGAGTCTAATAATTGAGCTTAGAGACCTCAGTTGTTCGAGAAAGAGTACTCTAGATACTTCTCATGGATAAGAAGTTTATATAGGGGGTTTATTGTAATATCTTGATTTTTAAAATGATAATAAAATTCTTATTTTAGATAAATTATAAATCTCATATGTGAAAAATTCATTTATCAGTGAAAAATAATGTCATTTTGTATAAAGGACTTTTAGAAGGGTAAAATCACAATTTACACTTTTGAATATTCAGTGAAATATTTTCATAGAAAGAAACTAATTCAGTGTCGGATTAAAAGGCTAACAAGACTCAGTTAAGATGGAATAATAATATTAAATAAATTATTATAACCACACACAATTTATTTAGAATAATTAAATAACTACAAAATAGTACTTCACATGAGAATTATAAGACCACTGAAAGTTCTAAAACATAGAGCTTACCTGAGGAGGGGTATAAAATTCAAAGGAATCGATCGTTTTGAAGACTCGATCATGTTATAATGTTATTAAATAATATTTAATATATTACAATATTGAAAATAGTTAAATATTTACCAAATTGTGTGGCATACGAGAAATATGAGACCACCGTATGATCTAGAACATTGGGGTTACCCTTGGAAGTGTATAATTTTTATACGTAATGGGAATTTTGTTATGTAGAAAACTAAAATAATTAATTTGATATTTATATTAATAAGTTAATTTAAAAAGTTGAATTTATTCTTCATCATGTCCGTAAAATTCCCCAGACACCATTATATCACATTGGAGAATTTAAAATCTTCAAAATATAGAATTTTGACTGCCTGAAAAATTAAGAACATTATTAATGGATGAATTAAACCACTCCTTAATCAATCAATGGATACACATTTTTAATAGATGTATTTAATTATTTTGAGTACCATAATTTTTTTTGGGATAATATATATATAAATTTATTTATATATCGGGTTTATTTCCCCCTAAAAATGACAATAATGAATTCTAAGAGTGATCTTTGGTGAAGTGTGAACTGATTCGTTTTGGTTTTCATTGATCTACAAAAGTTTTCTCCCTCTCCCAAGCATGGAGAACACCATACATAAAAACATTGATATACCTCAATCATCAAAGTGATGACAACTAGATATTTGTAGATATCACATTTGATGATAATAAAACCACAAATAGGTTTTACCAACATTTGAGGTAGTATGTTCCTTATCATTTTGGGATCTTGTTTATATATGATGCAATAGATAATTTATGTGATTACATACAAGGTATCATTCATGAGTTGTGATCATATGTGTTTGTGTATCCCACTGTATAATATGTTTTTCTCTATTAGATTTATGTGATAGTTTGTTTCCATGATCATGTTTGATTCACATGTAGATTTATAAAATGATTCAATGTTTCTCAGGATGTTTCTTATTGTTTTTACCATATTATGGGTTGTCATGTTTTAGATTGGAGGATTGGAATGTTTATAATTTAACGGTGGTCATCGAGGTAAGATTACTATTTGTTGGGTTAATCCATGATTTGTGGAGAAGAAGAGAATGCATCATGATAACCATGTAACCTTGCATCTTCTTGATGCCTTCTTGATTCTATGTTAATGACCGACACATAATGCCTTATGAATTCATAATGATAATCAATTTCTTGTGGATTCACTGTAGGTTACTAATACTTGATTCCTTGGGGATTCTAATTATTACACGGTGCCTTGTGGATTATGGGTAGGTTGATTTCACTCGATGACTTGGGGACTCTGAGTGACTCAACAATTTCCTTATAGATTGTTTTGGATACTTATCAACATAGATTATATTTCCATAATAGAGCCATTGTAGGTATAGTTTGGTGTTTTTCAATACTTGGATAGCACACAACTGCTCAATTTTGGATTGTGTGGTACTATTTATATCATGCATTTATATGATTATGGAATACACTTGTATAGATGATCACATTAGGTTGATTTTGAATTGGTGGTGTCCAATTGAGTTTTGTTCTCACACCCTACATGTGAATTGTTATGAACATGTAGATTTCATGAGGGATCTAGAGAAGGCCCAGGGGGATGTGGTGGATTGCTGAGAAGTGGAGCATGGGGCTATGTAGAGGACTTAGATAGACTCTAGAGGACTGTAATTTTCCCTTTATTTAGCATCATATTGATATATTTGTTTTTCATTCATCTTTGGGAAATGATTTATTATAAGAGAGGTATTTTGTTTTTAATTTTCTGCATGTATAATCTGATGATTTTTTAGGTTGTATATTTTTTTGATTATTGATCCTTGGACATGGAAATTGGGGTATAGTCTCCCCAAATATCCACTCGAGACACTCACCTCTAGTAAGAAACCTACTTCATATAGGGAAGTGTGCAAGAGGAAAAATAGTGTTCTAGTATAGAAAATTTGATTCATGTAGTGACATTACAATATACTTATACTCAATATCCATTTTCCACAATTTGAAACTTAAATAAACATTTTTTCATTATGTAATAAACATCATGAACATAAAAATGAAATAATAAATTCCTTTACCCACTAATAGAAAAATATTGTATACCAATGATTTGGAACCAACGATATAGGTCCTGAAACCATTGGTATAGCCTATAAAAATTGTTTGGGGGACCATTGGCTAGTTTGGCGTTGGGATGGGATTACACTAACGGTTCTGGGAAAATCGTTCTTATAGGTAATTTAAAAAAAATCATCTTGTATTCTATCCATTCACCTCCCATTTATAATCCAGTAACCTAACCACTAACCTAACATGAATTTTGTGAACATAAATTCTTAAATATTTATATGTATATTTATATGTATTTTAAATTTTTATATATTTAATGTTATTTGACAAAGTATTCCATAAAAAATATGTGTACCAATGCCAATGTTTTTTTTCATTGATTTTTTGATCTATACAAATGGTTTTGGTGAAACCGTTGTCATAGGATGGACCTACACCAATGGTTTGGCCCAAACAGTCGGTATTGTCCACTTATATAGACCTATACCAACTTTTTGGCCATAACCATGGTATAGGTCAAAATTACTGACCTATACCCAATTTTTTTTCCAAGACATTGGAATAGGTCTATATAAGTGACCTATACCAACAGTTTTTCCCAAACCATTGGTATATGACCAAATTATTGACTTATACCTACAATTTGGCCAGAACTGTTGGTATAGGTCCTATTTCTAGTAGTGAACCATCAATAAATGATATAAAAACATTTAATACATGTGATTTTTTGAAAAATATTATTAAGGGACATAAAAAAATAAAATAAATCTATTATTCCCTGCATACATACACACACATGTAAGAGAAACATATCTCTATTAAAAGTAATATACACTTACTTTGTGAAAATATGAGGTTTTCATAAAACATAAAAAACATAACTAAATCATTTAGGTAAATTGTGAAATCATTTTCTTACCATTAATAAATTTTATTTTAACCCTTTTAGCTAATTTATGAGTTGCAACACTCCCGACTACCATACAATGTAACCTTCATGGGGATATTATTATGTAACCATCACAACCACACTTGGAATAACCATTAAGGTCCAATTAAAGCATAAAAATACCGAAAAAATTAGAATGATACCACAAAACCACCCATATTTGACTTATGAAGGAGCCAGACAACATCATAAAAGATGTAAAAGAACCAGAACATAATCACAATACGTGAAAACAATAATCATAAAAACATTCCTGGAGTAAAATCACTTAATTCAACAGAATATAGTGCACATACAAAAGAATACATTTTATTTAGAAATAATCTTGAAATAGTGTAAATAATTATTTAAAATATTATGTAATCATGAAAATGGAAAAACCTGATCATGTTGTATAAGTATAAATATTTGTTTGAGAATTTTTAAAAAGTGACATTATAGATTATTTCTAAATGAAATTCACTCAACTCATGACTGATTTCATTAAAACATGTTCAAACATTATTTATATTGGTTTAAAGAGTGTTATTAATTTATTAAAGAACTATATTCAAAATAATAATACCTTATATGATCATTTTATAATATATTTCGGCCCATTTATTAATAAAATTTTGTTATTTTCATTGTTTTAGGTGTGTTTATTTCATGGTTTACATTGTTAATTCACCATTGCTTTTCTTTTCAAATGGATAAAAAGCTCTAGAACTATAATGATGTGATAATAATAAGTTCCCATAATTTAAATTTATAGGATACCTCATTTTTTTCTTATAATAGGATGATTCATTACAAAAACCCTAAATGGTGAAAGGTAGGTTTATTTTGGGTGGGTTTTTTACCATCACAAACTACTTACTTTTTAATCAATCTTAACTCAATAAATTTGTTCCATAAAATTAATATTGATAATATGTACATAATAAGATATTCTTGAACCATAATAATTTTTTTATTACCAACCTTGATTTTATTAAAGTAAAAAGAAAATTCGGCACCCATGAAGGTGGGGAATCGACATGTTGCAGATGATACATTCATTTTCATAAATAATATTATAAGGGGAGAGATTTGATGTTGGAAATACCAATTAGAAAATAAAATTATATTATATGTGAGGTACATCAGTTATCATGTCATTTGGATTAGGGGAGGTGAGTTGAGACTTAGAAAAAAAATAGATTGAAAATAAAATAAAAGAAAATGAAAGAGAATTTTACCTCTTGATTTATTCTCCTTAAGAACCACATTATGAATAATAAATTTGGTATTTTGTTGATACCAAAGGCTACTAGAAATTTTGGTGAGGATTATGAAGAGTATTGGTTGGAATTTGGACATGAATAATGGATTTTAAGGTCAGGGAGAAGAGGTGGTAATAGATGGTGTTTATAGTGGAGGACATAAGAGTTTTTTGATTATTTTATTCATTAGTTTATTTGATTGGATCAAGGCTGTTAATAAAATTGATTCCAATGACCAAAAAATTAATGTGAGAAGTGGATATTGATATAATATTTATTACATCATAAATGACTCATTAATAGTTTATTTAACATATAATGTATATGTACCATAAATTATATTATTTCACTATCCATAAAAAAATAAACTATTTCAAAAAAATACCATAAATAAACCATAACCTCTTTTTCACATGTAGAAATACAAAATGAACTCCCTTTTATAGAAACAATTTTCTATTTTTTATAAATTTAATTTTCAATTATAATCACCATTTGTTATAAAAATACCAATATTATAAGTATAACTGATTTTTTACAATTTTAAATTTAAATTATGGGTTCATAAATTTGTTTTATAATCATATGAGAAAAATACATTAATTTGTAAATATATTTTTTTAATAGAAATTTTACTTTAAATAATTATTTTAATTATGAAATTATAAATAAATATTTATGGTGAAAAAATAACAATTCTTAATTTTTCATTTTCAAAGAATTTATTTAATTATTCCATTATATAAATAAGTAATACTTCAAAATATAAGAAATAAAAATTTTAATTATAATCACAGAGGTGATGTTACTATTCTATTAGTATGGAATTATTAATTTCTATAAATATAGCTTATTTGATTATATATTTATAATGAATTTAACTATTCAAACACAGACTAAAAACTAATTATTTTATTAGTACATGGCTTGTTACATCCCCCCTCTATAAATTGTCTGTTCAAATATTTTTTACTAATCAAACAAGTAGGATACCATTCCTTTATAAAATTTTCAAACCCCCATGTTGTTCCAGAAACCATATGTATTCTCCACTAAACCTTAACATGATGAATTATATTATTCTGAAATACTTTCTCTCAATGATCAAGAATGTGAACATGTTTTTCCTTAAATAAAAGGATATATTGAAATTTTACAATCTCAAGGCCCATAACATGAGATGAATCATGAACATACATTCTTAACATCGACTCATGAAAAACATTATGTACCTCATATAAACTTAGATGAAAATACACTCAGTAGGCTTGTGCCCCAACATTCTCCAAGATTTCATAGGGCCTAATTAACCATGTACTAAGCTTCCCATTATTACCAAACCTCATCATACTTTTTCATGGAGTAACATTGATAAGGAAATTATAACATACAATGGTTGAAGTATCCTTCCCATTTTTATCTGCATAACTTTACTGCTTGATCTTAGATGTCCTCATATGTTGTTGGATCACCTATAATTTTTTAGCCACTTCCTATACTACTAAGGGTCCTTTCAACAAAAGTTTTCCAATTTCATAAAAAAATTCAGGATATTGACATCAATTTTAAAATAATTACTAAAAATTATTACACAATATATTTGAATGAAAAATATTTTTATAAGAAAAATAAACTAAAGAAAGATGTTGATCCCAACATCCTTGGTAATCCATTGAATATGAATGTATCATGTCATCCAAGTCTCAATTGTATTGTCAGTCTACCCATCAGATTAGGTATTAAAAGTAGTGCATAAATTTAATTTTATACCCAATGACTTCTAAAGGCCTTTCCAAATGATATAAGTATAGCACAGAACACAATAAGATACAATATAGGGAGTATGTCCATGCATTTGAATTTATCTTTGAGGTACAATAGAGGAATATTATCGAAAGACATAATATATCAATTAAGAAGAAAATGTATAGATTTATTCTATCAATCTGAAATAACTAAAATCACGTATTAACCATGATAATTCATTGGTATCCCCATCATTAAATCCATGTATATATTTTCTAATTTCTACTCAGGCACTAGCCAAGGCTGAAGCATTCCCTTTGAGTGTTGTCATCCTACATTCACCAATTAAGAAGTAAAACATTCCTTGGTAAAGTCAAAAATATCTATTTTTTCCATCTCTCTAGTAATGATCATTAATATCTCTATAAATCTTCGTGAATATATGATGAAATAAAAATGGGGAACTAAGAGATTAACATAACAACTCTATCTTCAACAACGAATCACGAGGCACAGACAATCTAATCCCAAATCTCAAAAATCAATATTTATTAATGTTAAATTAATGAATCAAAACATTTTTATCAAATTATTCATTTTTATGCATCTCAAAGTATTCCTTCTACACTGAATTAAGTCTATCTCACATAGACGAATGCATTGACACCTATAAAAATAGTGTAATTTCCTGCATGAACAACATCCAATCCAGAATTCATCAAATCATTAACCTAATGGTCACATTCCAAACATAACATGGTTAATTTACCTTAATATTTGGGACTCAAGGCGTCCTCCAATTTGTTTTCTTTTAAAATATTGTATTTGATCATGAAATCATAATCCTCAATCAATTAAAGCCATCATCTCTTACTCATGATAAATTCTTTTCAAATGAATATATACATCAAACATGTATACTAAGTATATATTTACATTTGGATCTTTATAATTGATGTCTCCATAATATTTTATATAAAACCCAATGAAAAAAATTCTATACAATGTGAGGGATAATTGAACTCAAGAGGTTTCAATTTTCAAGAAGCATAATCAATTACCTAATCATAGTGCATCAGAATGAAATCCAGTCCCTTCAATGAATCAATATTATAAATGAAAAACATTCAATTTGTGGAAGGAATAGCCAAAATTGGATCAATAACAAAAATTATTTTAGGATATAGAGATAACAAAATTTGATGACCATGAATCCTCTGAAGTAGTCACAAAAGATATCAATACACATTTATTATTATAGTATGTTTACTTCCCATCAACCAGATCATTCATTGGGGATCTATGCCCATAATTCACGATCTCATAAAATTTAAAACAAATTATAGTTTTTTATGACAATTAAAAATTCCCACACTATTATCTTTCTCATTGTAACATCGGGCCATGTGTACAAACATACCACATCATAAACTCTTCTCATATTTGTTACGAAATTCCCCAAGGTTATTTTTAACCATAATATCTACAAAAAAGATTTTGTAATTTCTTACCTTCACATTTATTTGATTGAATAATTACATCTGATATCCAACTTTAAATTTTTTTTGATTACTTTCAATGTACTCTAGATCATCGAAAAACATCATTTCTACTCTCTTAGCACATCAATCATGTTCCTATTAACCATTGAATTCATGGAAAGACAATGACCTTTGATATCTTGACTTCAAACTAAAGTAAAAATGATTTATTTTAAAATAAATTTCCTAAGTAATATTTGGGGTGTACCATTCCAATTGAGTGAATTTTGACTCATACACGACCATTGAATCATCCACCATTATTTTCAATTCAAGCAATTTCTTTTCAATCATATCTCAAACCACATTAGGAAAATATTTTTCAAGGAAATATTCATAAATTCATCATATTTCAAGGAATGAATATATTAAATTTCCCTAATATTCATGGCCATGGACTACCAATGTTCAACTTCTCCTTCAAAATTATAAATGGGAAGAGTATCCTTTTGATTATCTGAACAACACGTGACATATAATAATATTTAATGGTATTTAATTCACCCTTGATCAACCATTAGGTCAGAAGAAACATATAATGATGGATGGTTATGCCTCATAAATGATTTTACGATCTTCATGTTCCTTTTTAGTAGCTCTAGATATTCTCTTGAATAGATTCCACCACCAATTAAGTCCTTTGTAAATCGATAAATCACTTCCAAAAATTACTCTATTCCAAATTATCATTATTCCAGTTTGCGGATTCAGAATGAAATCATTCTCTTGGTTCCATCCAATATCATATTCCTTGTTTCATAAGTAGAATACCATTTCGAACAGACATATCATATATGGAGAAACATGAAAAAATTTAAATTCTATATAATTTCCACATAATCATATGGTAAAGATATCTAGGGTAATCTATTTACATTATCCAAACTCATAATGTAAACAAAACTATTTTTATTCCAAATATAAGGACCTAACCATTATGATTTAATAATCTAATTAATTCAAATTGGAAATGACTTTTGTACATTCCCAAATGTCATTTTGGTTTATAGTTTTTTGGGAAATAATTCATAATATATATAGCATCACATATATTTCAAATAAGACACCTAAACTAAATATCCATTTTTTCACAATATGAAACTTTTAAAAACAACACATGCATTCTTTCCATAAAAACTTCCAAGACATTAAACATGAATATTCTCTTTATTTAACCTTCCATAAACAGTGTGTTTTTTTAAAAATATTTGGTTGTGAGAAAAAAATGTTAGTATGGGATATAAATAAATATATATTGAAAACTATTAGTTCATGAAACTTACAAATACATTAATGAAAAACGTCTTACCCTAAAAAGTAACACGTACTTACTTTTTGAAAACATATGGTTTTTATCATACAAAGAAAAAATAAATAAAAAATTTAGGTAACTTCAGACATAATATTATTAACTTAATTAATTATGATTGTAACCCTCATAGATACCTTATCATTAGAAACACTTATTGAATCCTTACAATATAACCCTCACATAAACCTTATGATGTAACCATCACAATTACACATTGAATAACCATTAAAGTAATCATCAATGATAAACATTCCCAATTAATTGAAGGTCTATCATAAAACCACCAATATTTTGTTTATAGTGAAACCACCCATCATATTAAAAAATTAACACAAAAAAAACATAATCAAAAAATTAGAATACATGCATAATAAAATCATTCCTTCAGTAAAAGCACAAAATTCAAAGGAATATTCTGAAAACACCAACTATTACATTTTATGGAATTTTTTTTGAAATACTATAAATTAGGCTTCAAAATAATAAGGAATTAAGAAAAAGGTATAATCCTCTCATCTCATATAAGGTAAAATGTTATGTTATTGGAATTTATAAAGGGATACATTAAAGATGATTTTTAACGTAAAGTCACTTACATAAGGATTGAATAATATAAAATGTGTTGAAACCTATTTTATAGTGGTTTAATGTGTTTTATTAATTTTTTTATGAACTAAATTCACATTTATGATAAATTCTATGGTCCTTTTATAAAATCATTCCACCCATTTATTAATAATAATTGGTTATTTTCATTCATTGGGGTGTTTTTATTTTATAGATTCTATAGTTGATTCATTACGGTTTTTTGGAAAATGGATGAAAACCCACAGAATTGGAATTAAATGATATTAATATTTTTACACAACTATATATTATTAAATATATAATTTTTTCGGATATGAGGATGATTTCAAGATAAAATATTATTTATAAAAGTTGTTTTTTGTTGTTTTTTCCAACAATCACAAAATAGTTTCATTTTAAATAATGTTATTTATATAAATTATTTACATAACATTAAAGAAGTTATAATTTGAAATGTTAAATAATTTTTAACCATAATATTGTTTTTATGAATTTCATTTACTATTGTAAAGTAATATGAAAATTCGATGTCCACGAAGGCGGTGAATCGATAATTCGGGAATGATGCTTTAAATTTCTAAAATAAGATTATAAAAGTTGAGTTTTTATGTTTAATATTCCATTAATACAATATTACTCATGTATATTTATGATTATTGAGTTATCATTTCACTTGGATGAGGACATGGGCGTATAGAATTAGAAAAGAAATGAAATTGAGATGAAAATGAAAGACGAGTTTACCTCTTGAATTATTATTAATGAGAACCTCCATATGAATATTGAATTTGGTATTATGATGAGAGAAAAAGAGTGTTGGGTGTGGGGGAGATGTTTCAAAAGGTTATTCGTATTAATTTTGAGCTGTGAGGAGAATATGTAGTGAGGGGTTTTATATATAGTGGAGGATATCGGTATTTTTTGATTATTTTATTCATTAGTTTATTATATTGGCTCAATACAATGAATATTTTACATTAAAATTATAAAATAAATTAAATAGAAAAGGGGAGATATATATTATGTTGATTATATCATAAATTTCTCAAGGAATAGTTTATTTAACTTATATTGCATACATACCGTAAATTATTGTATTTCACTATTAAAAAAAAATCAACTATTTCATAAAAATACATAGAATTCACCCAAACAATTTTCTAACATGTAGAATGTAAATAAGAACTCAATTTTTTTAAAATAATTTTATAAATATGAAAAAGACAACTTTTAATTAAAATCATCATTTATTAGATAAATTTTGATTTTCAAATTATAACTGGTTTTTTACTCCATCAAAAATTAGGTAAGGTCTCATAAAATTACATTATCATCATAAGACAACAAAATATTACTTTATGAATAAAATTTATGAATATAAATTTCATTTAAATTCTTATATTAGTTAAGAAATCTTATATAAAAATGTATGTTTCACCAAAATACCAAGACATAATTTATAATTTTTAAAAAGTTTATTTACATATTCAATGATATAAATATATCATAATTTCACATATAAGAAACATAAATTTCAGATATAATTTCATATATGTGGTTAGTATTCTATTATTATAGATTTAATAATTTTAACAAACACCACTTATTTCATTATATATTTTAAATTAAATGTAATAATTTTATTCCAGATTGATAAAATTATTTTATTATTATATGGGTTGTAACATTCACATTTTTTTTATTTATATTTGTATATATATATATATTCTAATTATATATTTATATATATAATTATATAAATATAGATATAGATATAAATAAATAAATCTTATTTTATATTTTTTTAAATATTTAAAAATAAAAAATTATTCATTTAAGTAATTATAAAATTAGATAAAATATATTTAAATAATGAAATAATTATTATATTTATATTTATATTAATATGTATTTATTAAAAATACATAAATATATCTATAATAATATAATTTTTATAATATTAATTGAAAAATGAATATATTAACTACATATATAATAGTATTTAATAAATATATATATTTATATAAATTTATGTAATGATATGAATCTATTATAATTAAAAATAATTATCAGTATATATATTTTCTAATATTGTTATTTATAAATCTATTTATACATTTATATTTTCTATATTTATAAAATTATATAATTATATTCATAAATTAAAAATATATTTTTTATGAAGTATTATTATAATTATAATTAAATAGTTATATATTTAAATAATAATAAAATTATTATAAATAAATTATAAATATATAAGTATATTTACATGGTGTTTATTTATAATTTTTGTTATAATTCCTTTATTTGTGATTATTAACTTAGCGCTGATTAAAGGTATATTGATTAGCACTTTTGGGAACACTTTTAAAGGTCTCCACTATCTATTTAAAACGACCCTACTTGTGACTAATTAGGTCGTGATTCTTATGATTTTGTAGAACTCCCCTCCGATCAGCACTCATCCTCTATGTTATCCATGATGAATCATGCTAATAATCTAGGGTATGTTATTTTCTCCTCCTACCCACTAGTTTATTTCTTTTTTGGGTTATGTGGTATCTATTATTGCATTGTAGAGAAACATGATGAACCCTATATATCTTCTCCCATAACTCTAGTTGTGATTGGTCTCTCTCATTATATCTGATATCACCACCTTCACCCATTCCTACTTCCATTATTAGCAATATCGTTTTCACCATGACCAACCTCATCATCAACTTCACACTTTTCTTCATCTACTACCACTGCTTCTATTCAATTGATCTATATGGGTTTTAACCAAAGTTTAGTTTTTTTCACACATAAAAGGCTTATTTAATTTGTAATTTTCTAGCTTGTGGTTTTCTTGTATGATTATTTGATTAATGGGTGTTTTAATTAATGTTGATTTACTTATAAATGGGTGTCTAATATAAGTTTTGTTGGTTTTATATTTTATTTAATGATTATTTATTGAGTGTCATGAAAACTAATGATTGTTTCACTTTCTAGAATGATAATTTCACCAGTGTTATATTTGTAGAATGATTTGTGATGAATTCATTTATTTTGAATCTTAATATTATTTTACACAAAATTTAATGAATGTTTAATTTACTTATTAAAATTTTATAGAATGAAAGGTATGTTTAATATACCAAATGAATGTTTGGATGAGTAATTAACGTCAATTTCTTACATTTTGAATGGGGTATTTCATGGTACACCAGATTATGGAGTTTGAATATAGAGTATTAATAATATATATTTAAATGATCATCATGGGAATGTTCTGATTGTGTTTATGTTCATGTTTTATGACAGGGTCATTTAGTTTATAATTTATTTTGAAAAGTACATGAATAATATAAGATTATTTTATAGTTATCCCATGGATATATTATATTATATAGTTCAATATGGTTATACAATTCATGTAATATTTTCTTAACTTAAGCCTCATTAGGTAATATAAATATTTAATCAAAAAAACATAATTGCTTCCCTAATGTTACATTCTAAATCATCTATAGTCATAGAGTACACTAATATTGATCATTCTAAAATTATATGATCAGTTGAGTAAGATTGAAATTTATTTTCATTATAATTATAAAAAAATTATTAAATTATATACCTATTAATTCATGTTCATAATATATATCACATCATATTTACTATATGAAGTGACACATTCATTTTTAATATGTTGAATGAAATCTTAAACCTTTTTTGGATCCATATCACTATCTATGTTGTTTTCATCACTAAAATAGTATTCATAATGACATTTTATAATTTATATTTATTATTAGTCTGTTAATATAATAATTAAAAAAATTATTTAATGAAAATAAATAAAATTTCAGCTTTATATGTGGGCGTCCTTTTAAAATCATGGTTTAGATTTATTTATTTGTTTTGAATAATTTTGAATGAATTATAGATGAATAAGTCTAATGTGAATCATTTTTTGAAATCAATTTCGTTTAGTATATTTTTCAAAATATGTTTCATTTCTTTAATTCTATTTAGTTTATAAAATTATATTTGAAGTTAATTTGAAAAAAAACTTATTTAGTACATGAAAATTTTATAGGTGATAACGAATCATTTTTTTATTACAAAAATATGAATAATTGATGAATATGATGAAATTAATGATTATTTCATTAAATTTTTAAAATATAATGTTCCTGAAATTTCAGGTTTTCTTTTCTTAGATTGAAATTTTTTAATACAGAAAAAGTGAAAAGTAGATAAATTAAAAAAACTATAATTTGAAATGGTTTTAGTACATGTTACAATAAATGTATTTATCATTGTTAAATTGGGAATATTTTAAGATCTATTAATGTTAATGATTACTAGAATGTTATGTTGGATAAAAATGAAAAAATTATTTTTGATATCATTTTTTTGGAAATTAAGGAGACATCGATGACCAAAGACTTATACAGTGATACTGCAAAACCATTATTTATAGGTTATAGAAAATTTATTATTTCATTAATAAATTTATAAATGAAAACCTAGGGTGTATGTGGAGATGAAATGTCTAGATTATCTCCCCAATCACCTCCTCTCACTCTCCACACTGATTAGGGTTTCCTCTTTAAACCCTTCATCATGGGTTCAGAGGTGCCTATGCACATCGTTTTTCTTCTTCTTCCTGAAATCCTCCTTCCTTATTGCTACTCCAAAAATAATTCATTGGTCTTCCTTTCCCTTTATTTTTTCTCCTTCCATACTTTACTATTTATGTTCATTGGTATAATAGTTTTTCCTAGCCACTACACCACTTTCTACCTTACCATGTGCATCTGACCTCTATTTTGGGACTATATTTGCGTATGTCAAGCAGTTTGGGTAAATGAATGTGATTGATCTTAATATTCCTCTTCTCCAAATCTCATGTTTCACAACCCATCAGGCTCTACCAAAAAATGTTTGGGCACAAGGAGGGGTTTGGAACAAATTGGGGTGGCGTTTGAGGGGGAATGGTAGTTATATCAATGCTTTGTATCACCAAAATTGGTTTTTCTCAACTTTCATGTTCCTTTTTCTTATTCTTCTTATTAAGTGTTTATTTCTATAAACAACTGGAATTTTACATTTCAATTGATTTTTTATGGTGTTATTCTGATGTATGTCATTGAGTTTTTTTATATTTTTTGTTGCAATAGGTTTTTCGTACTTGGTCTTTAGATGATGACATTGTATCATCATCCGTGATGGTGATGATGATGATACGAGTTTTTCAACGGATGTAGTGATGATGATTATGGATCTTTTTTTATGTTTTTTGTAATGTTTTTCTATCACATGGTGTTGATTCCAAAGGATGGATATGTGTATGGATTTCAGTTCAATCAAAAAGTTATTTCACAGTGAAAATATTGTTGGTGTATTCGACGATCAAAGTTTAATTCATTGGTGGGTTGTTTGCAGATTGGTCTTTACCTACAATGGTGATGTTTTTTTATGAAGTATTTTTTCTTTGAGGGGTGTATATTGAGGTGGATCACCACATGAAATTTCATGAATCCAGATACTTCAGTAGTGATTGGTTCAATGTGTTAATTTTTTTAAATTAAAATGTTGTTTTTTTGGATTTCTATTTTGAATTTTAAATATTGGATGTGTAGGTTTTATGGGTTGAACTGGTTGAATGGGATGTTCCCACTCAATCATAATGAGGATTTTAAAAATACCAAGACATGGATTCAAAGGTAAATCAAAACCTAGGTAATTTATTTTCCGATGTATTAGTTTTTTTATTATAACATATCACATTCCCTTACATGAGATAGACTATGATATTTGAAAAAAAGGATCCTTATATAATTGGAATATAGAATGTTATTAACACATGTTTGATCTATTTCCCCTGTTTCACTTAAGGCATCTGGACTAGAAACTACATTTGGACCAAATAGTGGTTGCCAATATCCATATATCCAATTTTATTGAACAAGTATATAACATTTCCATTCGGTAATAGATCTTAAATTGAATATGAATATAATATAATTTGTAAAATTTATATTATATAAATTAAAGAAGGAAAATAATTAATGAACACAAGTCCAAAATTTAATATCATAGAATATAAAATTATAAAACAAAAAATCTTGTTTCATAGAAATTAAAAAATAAATAAAGAATAAATATATAATTTCAAAAAACAAGCGTGATGTGGTTTCCATATAACCACACCAAATAGCATGAAAAAAATATTACTCATTAGTGATTTTTTTAAGAGGGACATATGTGTAAATATGGATGATGGAAGTATCCTATTAGGGCAGAACAATATATGAATTTCCTTATGAATGTTTTTCAAAGGGTAGTGATATGCTAAGTGGGATTACATTATGACCATAGTAGTCATTAGATATGTCGTATAAAAAATTGTATTGTTCTTCAGAACATAGTGGGATAACCTACAATGTGTAGGATGGATTAGTTGATCAAAGATATTACTTTTTCCTAATACATTTGGTGTGTGAGTGAACAAATAAGGACTATAAATTACAATATTATATAATAATTGATTGTTAAAAAATACTATCAATGACTAAGAGAGAATGTCATTGAATATCATATATTACAAATTTATCGGTATTATTTTATGGATAGGTATGGTTTGTTAGAGTGTGAGTTACTATAGATATGTTTTTTATTCATCTATGGATTTTGTGAGGGTGATGTGAAATTAGTGTTGTTATTTGATGTTTTGTATGGTTTTTTAGAAGATACGTTTCACTAATATATTATGGAACCCATTTGTTGTTCTTTACTAAATGATCAAATTATGTTATGAATTATACATATTTGAAATTCAGTTTCTATGAAAAATTGATGTGTTATTAATTTTTTTTTGATTTTGATACAATGAGTACATGTGATCTTTATCCCTAAGGGATAATGTTGGATGCTACGTGTCTGATGGAAAATCACATGTTACATGTTATGTGGTTATTTCAAAATGGAGGTAAAATATATTTTAATACTCTAGTAAAAAAATGTTTAACTATTTTTAGTGAAAATATTTTAATTTTTTTAAAACCCCATTGTATAAACCAATGGTATGATTTGAATAATTCACTAGAATAAAATGAATTAGGTACATTTGATTATCCCAGATTCCTATTTAGTACACAATTACATGAAATAAATTTGTATGTTTAGAGTCACTACATTGATCATATACTCAAATATAATAATTCATGCATGTTTAGGGGCCCTTCTAGTATTTACTTGATCATATTTAACTCACACTGTACACATGAACGTTAGTGGACATAGATCACTAATATTTGAGATAAAGGTTGGGGAAAAGTACTAGTAACATAGATTATAGTCGATTAATTTTAGTACTGATGTGTTGATGTTCTCATGGTAGTTTGAGGGACCTTTTATATGTTTCTGATGATATTTTAAATTTTAATTAAGATTTTGAAATTTAAATTGTTTTATAGTTGGAAATTTCATCATATCTAACATCACCTATTTAACAGTTATAGTGGATTTTAATTTCATGAGAATCATCACCCATATCTTCTTTGATTTATAATTTACTATGAGTAGTTGTGATCCAAAATGATCACTTGTACCCAATATGGGATGAATACTGCTCATCGTAGTTCAAGAAACATATGTTTATGTCTAGAAGATATAGAAGATGAGTGTAGAAAAAATTCAATAATAATAGTTCAAGAGGTAAATATAATGATGATGAAATTTTTCCATAACATTGAGCTTAGGTTTAATTAAGAGGATAAAACCTACATAGTGGATTATTTCATTCTGAAATTTAAATAAACATTTCACTAAATATGGATTCACTCTAATAATTTGAAACAAAATAAAGAATCTAGAGTAAAAGAGTTCATCATGTCATCAATATAGAATGCATATGTCCATTCTCAAATACTTTATCTTTTTTATATTTTTTTAATGAATTAAAATTAAATATTTTACTAATCATACAAATAATGTATTCTTCACATCATAACATTACCAATCCCAAGGAAAAATAGAATATTGAAGCTAAAACAATAGGATTTTTAGTGGATTGATAACATGTTGATGAAAGAATAATAAATGCACAAATTAAAGTGTTAAATAAAATTATCAAGGAAATTAGTAAGGGTATAAAATTTGAGGTTGGTTGGAATCAACGTGGTGAAAATATTGACCCCAACATGTGAATGTTCATTATTTTTTTTGGGTTACATAGAGGATTAATGTGCCTATTGATATTGATTCATGGTGCCACATTCAGACACTACTGACGTAACCCCTTTGGAATTATATAATTATGATGTTATGATATACATTCAGTATTTCAATGAAAATTTATATAATAATTTTTTTATTTATTTCTAATTATTCTTTGCAGAGTATATTTATTTTAGAATATTTCCATATGAAAATTTTCATAATGGGAACTAGAAATTACCATAGTGGCTTTCAGTCTCTTCTTACCATTTAATATTTTAGGGATACTATGTAGAATGTAAAGACCCACCCACCAGTTAGTCTTGAAAACATTATAAAGTAGAAAATATGAAATTATTTCAATATTCATTGTGATGAGAAATAATTTCATGTACATTGTAGTTGATAATATGTTAATTGAAATAATATATTTTATCTAAATTTATTCTATATTGTTAATTTATGAAACAATAACTGTGTGTTTAATATAAATAATGTACTTCAAAACCAATGTACCCCTTTCATAAAACAAGTATGGGGACATTCAGTAGATAAGAAATTCATATGTATTGCAAATAAATAATAAATTTATTTTGTGATATATAAAAAAATATTTTCCATTTTTATATTCATATTACCGAATCAAAATTTGAAGACATGTCCATCCAACTGCTTGTGTTATGGAAGGAAGAGCATTTAAAAAATTAGGGTAAACTAGTCAATGAAATTAAAAAAATGAGGTAAGGGAGAAATATGTATGTATGAAATAACAGAAATTCATTATGCTATATAATATTATAAGAATGATATAAATAAAATTTTTCATCATATTTTATATTTTTTAATCCTAAAATTTAGTAGGGACCATTCCAGAAAAAAGCTACTTTATGTAGTTTTGAAGTGGCTGGAACAATATCTCCATGTAAGAGGATTATTTTTTGTAGTGTATACTCGAACATATTTTGATAATAAAAAACAACAAGAAGATACATATAATATGGTGAATTTATTTAAGGAACAATTAGATGTTTTTCCACATATTTGTGTCCGATCTTATTTGAACATCCAATGTACATGAAATGATCAATGAAAACTAGTGGTGGAAGAAAGATCCACACATGAACCAAACAACCCCACTAGCTTTGAGGCTAGTCATTCCACACAAATAATTACCTTACATGCGGTAATTAATATTTTAATTATTCATTTTCATATATGCGAATCAAATAACTTATGAAAAATATATATTACTAAAATTAAGCATGGTATAGTTGTATGTGATTTCAATGTGTCCAAACCCACACATATCCTTGTTGTGAGGGGTATAGTGTAAAATATCCCAGGAGACAAGCTACACCCTAAAAAACTCCCAAATTATCATATCAGTGTGGGAATTATGGTAGTTCATGATCCGAAAACTGACATTTCAATTCCACTTGATGGTACAAATATTAAATTGGTCAATGATGCCATTGTAACATCCATAGTGTTGGTTTTTGATCTTATAAAGATACATGAGGTATGTCTTTAATAAATTTTCTCACATGAAAAACCTATAACATTTGATAAAAAATATTCTGGGGTGATTTATGATATTACAAAATATTATTGATTAAAATATTACTTAAATTTTATATGAAAAGGAAATATATTGAACCTGTAGGTTAAATGTTGTCCAAATCAAGAGTATAAATGAGAATAAAAAAACATGAATAGATATGATCCCTAGTTGTGAATACATATATAAGGTGCATTTTCCTAATATATCCTTAAATGTAGTGAGAAAAATGTGTCTATCAAAGTTAATAACTCATTATATTTTCTATAGGCCATTATGTTACTGCAATTTAAATAGAAAACCATGCAAAGAATGTTTTGGATTAATTAATCCCGTATAATATCTATTGATAATATACATTTGGATAATGAAAAAAATGAGAATAAATTATATGAGATTCTATAAAAGTTCTATAAAAAATGAACATATGATTTCCAAAATTTGATGCATATAATGAATAAATAAAACTCTACAATATAATAACAAAAAATATAATTTTTATTTTATTCATTATTTTTTTGTTTTTTATGCAGTACTAGATATTGATCATAGTCAACATGGATACCCCAAATATATATTTTTCTGATCAAATTCATGGATATCTATCAAACAGACAACAATTTATGTGTATTTTGAATATTTGGTACACTGAAATCAATATTTTATCGATAAAAAGATAATTATATTATTTATTATGTGTTATAAAAATAAATTCTTATGATAGTGGGGTCGTTAAATTTAGGATAAATCATGGAATGAAGTATGTATTTTTACATAAAAAGCCTATGGATTTCAAAAAATTAAAACACCTTAGATTATATATCGAATGGTTTAACTATGATAAATATTTAAAAACAATTTACTTAAATGATTCCAGGTTTATTTAGATTATGAAGATAGATATTCCAAACGATTATGTATATTGTGTTATCAAATTTATTAGAGAGATCATAAACCATCAAAATTCCAGCATCCCGGAACATTTAATTTACCAAGGAAATATAAATTTAATTAAAAACATTACTTATATATTTATTGTCCTATAATTTCATTGAACAACCTTGATTTCCAACCACCATCATAGTCAAAATAATAGGTAAATTCACTTATAGATGAATGAAAATCATACATGGTGTCATAATTTTTGCCGTAAAAAAATTAGTAGGTTACCTTCGATTTTTTTGAACTAGTATTAGCTATGAAAATAGTAATATACTTGGGGTGTGAAAAATTTGTGTCAGAATTATTATATGTTATTTTTGATATATTTCTCAATGATATGTATAATTGAGGAAATTAATTTTTTTATAGCCATTGCATTACAAACAATAAAAATGTTTGGAAATTTTAGAGGAAGAGGAAAAGTCATATGTAGAGGTGTAAGAAGAGGTACAAGTGGGGGTGGAAGAAGATGTGGAGGTGGTGTTGGTGTCAAAGATTGAGTTTGAGGAGGCTGCATTAGTGAAGATCATGGGGGAAGAAGAGGCAATGAACTATCTTACCAACAATAAAATTTTATAGAAGTAAAGTAGAGTAAGGACCATACCAAGGTAGTGTTTGAATTTTTTTAAAAATTACACACAACAGTTTTCACAAAATATAATATTCATTGTAAAAGTGTCTTAATTTTATTATTAATATAAAATTTTCCACCACATTTTTATGTGATTTTGTAAAATAATTTATGTGGATTAATTTTTTCATAAAAAAAGAATCATTTTTATTTTAAAACTAAATATGATAGTCTATAATTTCACATTTGAACATTAAAATTATTATAAGATATTGTTAAAGTGTGAAAGAAACCCCTCACCAAGAACAAAATGATCAATAAAAATAGTTAAAGTTTTTTCCCATGGATTCTCTACACCGTAAAGAAATGGTATTAGTAGCGGATCCAATAGTCACTTTCGAATTATAAAACAAAAATCCAATCTTCAAATAGAAATATAATTTGGATTAATAGTTTGAATAAATAAGTGTTTAATAAACCTTCAATGCTAGTAGGTGTCTGAGAGAACTATTGTAGGGAAAGCAGTATTGATAGATCGTGGTCATTGAGGATGGTTTGTCTTAAAGGGAACATTTAATCAAAAGAAATGAAACCGGTTTATGATAAAAATCTAAAAATGAACTACTCTCTTTATTAGAAATTTTGAAGAACCAAAACACTAAATGAAGACCCATTTGAAAAAGAATCTAGTAACTTGATCCAAATCCTCATAAAATAGATAAATACAAAATTTCATCTGCTAAATAAGGAATTTTTATAAAATAACAATACACTAGATTCACCTTGGTGGGTGGTGGAATTTTTAGGCCATTATATCATCCACTATATGCATGATATAATATCAGAAATTCATTTTAAATACTTATAAGAAAGATTCATTATGCATGGTCAGATTCATTATTTAAAATGATCCATGTTCAAAGGATCATTAATTAAAATGTAATCATCATTATAAATAGAAAATATATATGAATAGTGATATTACCATTTCGATGATAAAATAACGCTGATGTTATGTTTGAGTTTATCATAACCTTGAATATTAAAAAGGATATATTAATCTATAGAACAATCTAGGAAAGTGTAATGTATGCACTATATTATAGGTTCATTTGGATTCTATAATGGTCTATACTGATGTATAATAATTTCATAAATGGGTAACTAATTTTTAATGCAGTTCGGTGTCTTCTTAAAATACATAATGGGTCAAACTGTTGTTTTTTCCATCAAAGAAGGCAAAAGGTTTATCATAGAGTTTTTACACTGCATGATGGTGAATGGGAAAAATATATTTTATAATGATCCATAAAAACCCTTATGTATGTATTTATTTTAACTCAATAAAGGAATGATAATAGGAATAAACTAGTGGATGAAAATATCTAGGAATAAATGGCTTTATCAACAAGGTCTAATGTACTATTATCATGCACTCAACATGGATGATTCACTCATGATGTTGTATGTTTATTTCTATTCCGCAATTTATTGAACATTCTAGATTATCAAATTTCAATATTATTAAGTGTCCAATAGTGTTGGATGCACTGTTAGATAAAAATAAATGTAGGAAGAACAAAATCTTAAAGAAATACATGGTGTACATGGTATGACTCTAATTATGTGGTTTCTGTTTAAATTTTACATTTTATTACTGTATTTTTTTTTATTTTTATGATTAATTAATTTATTTATAGAATTTCTATCATTATTATTTTATTATACAGTTGGATTCATTTTCATGGGTTAGGGTGGTTTTTCCAAAGCTGCATATTCTAATAATAGATAACACTATATGGATTTAGTTGAGATAACAAAAATATGGAAGTGGATAAAGAATGTATAGAAACATCTTGAAATGGGTAATTCCTAATACATATTTAGTTATATGTTTCAGCATTGTATCTAATATTTTTTTTGATTTCTTTATCATAATTATCTAATATTATTTTATATAGATATTTTTGGAATTTATTTTTTTCTATAAATAATCTTCAACGAAATAGAAATGAGAGAAAATGTTTCTATTAAATATGGTATTTTAGGTAGTATGGGGATTCATTTTCCATTAAAACAAAACATTATGTCATTTTTTGGATTGGTATAGATGGTTGAAGGAAAAAAATCACTCATATACTAAATAACTCGCTCCACAATCGTACGCAAAATGTTACCGGTATGACTCAAACTGCATGTTTTTAGTATATAATTAACATGTTAGTTAAAAAACATCACATAATCCAAACTATGAAAAATAATTCTTATTTTTTCATACATTATGGGAAAATTCATATGTTATTTATGATGTTTAGGAATAATTTTCACCTCAAGGTGATGTAAGGTGCTTCCAGTATGACTGAAACTATTTACTATCAGTTTGAAATTGAAATTTTAGTTAAAAATTTTCAATCATAGAAAACTGATAAAATGAAATTTTATTATCCTTCCAGTTTTTTAAAATGATTCATAAGTAATTTTTTATGTATAGGTATTAGTCTCATGTAAATCTTGTACATGATGTGACTAATATGACTCAAAGTTGATGTTTCTAGTTTAAAATTATATTTATGTTCACATGTGACAAATAAAAACCAATAATTTTTTTTATTGTTTATATCCATCAGTAAATTGATCAAAATATCAATTTTATTTGCAGTATTCCATCACATATCAATAATATTCACAGTGTGATTGGTATGAATACAAATGCATCTTTTTATTTAAAATTGACATCATGTTTGGTAAAAAAAGTTAATTAACATACTAAAAACAATCAAAACACATTCTGATTATCTTGATACATCTAAAAATGATCCATATTTCATTTTTCAAATTAATGAATTTTACTCACCCTAATATGATACACGATGCGCTATATATGACTCAGAGTGTCTTTTGTTAGTTTAAAATTTACATTTAATTTCAAAAAGTTTGAGTCACAGAAAACTAATAAAACACACTCAGATTGTCTTGATAATTTATAGAAATGATATATAAGTCATTTTAAAATTTTTGGAATCAATCTAACATCAAACCAAAAAATGATTCCCCTGATATAAAAAATATATTTTGTTTTAATTTTAAAATAAAATGTGTGGAAAAAAAACTGATGTACTCAAAAAAAAATTCCGATTGTTTTGATAGATTATAACAACAATCCATATTTCATTTTTAATTTTTAATAATATTACACATGTTAATACAATTCATGTTGTGATAGGTACAACTCCATGAGAATATTATTATTTTAAATTATCATTAATTTTTATAAAAAATACAACATACATAAAAAAGCGGGAAAATAAATTCTGATTGTCTGATACTTTGGTAAATTGATCCATATGTTATTTTGTTAATTTTCAAAATTCATACATACCTCTATATAATACACTATGTAGCCGGTATGACTCAAAATATCTGTTATTGGTTTAAAATTGACATTTTAGTTCAAAAAATATCACTCAATGAAATCAAAAAAATCATTCTCATATTATGATGATAATATAGGAAAATGATTCATAATTAATTTTTCCGAATGTAGGAATCAATATCAACTCAATGTGATACCCATTGTGACCAGTGTGAGTCAATGTGAGTGTTTCTTATTTATAAAAGTTTTAGTAAAACCCCAAGTGATATACTAATAAATGAGAAAAAAATTCATATTGATTTTATAAATTAATAAAATGATCCATAGGTCATTTTGGATGTGCATGAATCATTCAATCATCACTATGATGTACGGTGTGACCAATATAACTCAAAGTTAATGTTTTTATTTAAAATTGACATTAAATTTTGCAAAACATACAATTGACATACTCAAAACCAATAAAATGCTTTATGATTGTTATTATAATTTTAAAAAATCATCCATACATCATTTTTGACAAGAATGAATTAGAAAAACCTTAATTTGGTACACAATTTTCCATGTATTACTCAAATTGTTCACTATTAATTTAAATTTGACATTTAACTTCAAAAAGTGTCACTCACTGAAAACTTAGAAAACAAACTTGTATTGTTTCGATAATTTATGAACGCATTTCATAATTCATTTTCTATGTGTAGGAATCATTTTCATATATAACCAGAAAATTAAGTGACCAGTGGGACTAAAAGTGCATGTTTCTAGTCCAAAATGAAATTTTAGTAAAAAGAACATGTGATTTACCCAAAAAATGCGAAAATGTTTTATTATTATTTTCATACATTAATTAAATGTTCAATAATTAATTGTATACATTTAATAATTATACAGACCTCAATTTTATGCACAATGTGACCATTATGACTCCACGTGTGCCTTTTTATTTAAAATTTACGTAAATTTTAATATAGAAGAAAACAGAAATACTCAAATCCAACACTACTAGAATGTGAGTTTTTCCCCACAATTCCATACCAACGGTTTCATGAAACCATTGGTAAAGGATGGTTTAGGGAAGATTTTACCAATGGTTCCTTAGAACCGTTGGTATAGGTGTGTTTGTGGGAGATTTTACCAACGGTTCATTAGAACCATTGGTATAGATTTTTTTAGGGGAGTTTTACCAACAGTTCAATGAGATCTATTGGTAATGGTGTGGTTCGAGGAAGATTTTACCTATGGTTCTAATGAACCATTGGTATAGGTTTGGCATGATGGTATATACCAACGGTTTTTAAAAACCGTTGGTAAAACATTCCCCCAAATTACCAGCGGCCCGTCCTCAACCACATTCGCGATACAGAACCCTAAACGAGAGCAGCAGGCGAACTTGGAGATCCTTCGATGGGAGCAGTTTAATGATCTTGGAGATCCTTCGGCTTCCTCTTTCTCCATCACATCCAAGATGTTGAATCTCCATCTAAATCTTATCAGACCCATCCTAAATTAGGTATTTTCTTAACTGGTACATTATTTTTATTGAAATTTACCTATTATTTTAGTTTTTAGTTTTGATTTTGATGTGTATATGTTTTTTTTTTCTGTTTTGATTTAACCTATATTTTCTGAGCTTGTATTGTCATTAAGATGTGTCCAATGGTTTTTTGATCATTGTTTTGTGGAGAATGACTGGTTTAGGAGCAACATTATAAGTAGGTTCCAGTGAGACCATTTTAGTATAAGGTGAAATAAGATTATGATCTACAAGGGCATGATTGAGTTGGTAGAGACCAAACATAGTTTGTTCCTTGTGTTCAAGAACCCTAAATAGAGTGTTCCAATTAGGTGGTCATCAGTAAAGACGTAGGTAAGATTTCCAGGTCCTGTTTCATGAAGTTGAATATGTGGTGCTATAGTGGTTTTGGATTGTTATAGGTACTCTTAGTGTATTTTAAACCCTCATTTGTTCCATATTCATTTAAATTGATTTAATATCATTTTTTTCACACACACCATTATATCCTCTCAAACTATATTTAGAGTGTATTTTTATTCTCATGGTGTTAAATATTTTAGTAAATGTCCATACTAGATTCTTTTTTGTGTTCTAAGGGTTTAGACTGATGACAGGGCTGCATGATTATTGTGGGGGTATTCTTTTCATATAAATATACCAATACTATGTCATCAAATGAATCAAATAGTTATATTCCTTACATATTTTTATCAAATGATTCTGAAGGAGGGTTGTGTAATCATAGGGGGATATAAAAAATGTACTCTTTGTTATTGAGTGGGAATTTTAGGTGGGAAGTTGATATGTGGACCACCTAATTTATGTGATTGTTCGTACTTTTATAGAATAGATTAAAGCTATTATGTTGGAGGATACAAAGGTTTTTAGGGTTTTTGTTTTTGTTATTTATGAGGTGGTGTGATGATACTCCCTTGAAATGATGTTGAGATTGAGATAGGCCAAAATCCTGGTGCTCTCTAATTTCAATAGGTCATAGTCTGTTGTATCTAATATTGACACAAAAAATTATTTTTATAAATAAAATCTAATTGAATTGTAATGATTAATATTTCACAGCATCAATCATTAAAAAATAATTTCATAAACTATATTGTAATTTCATCTATAAATATAATGATTAAAGAGACATTATATGGATGGAAAATCATATTCGTGAGATCTATGAAGAAAATTATAGTGTTTATCAACCCAAAAGTCATGGAAAAAAATAATAAAAACCATATATACTCCTAAACTCAATCTTGGGAATGATTCTTTATATGACCCACTACTAATGGTATTTTTAAGGATATTAATCCACAGAAAGCAAAAAAATGTCATGTAACAGATCAAATTTTCCTAATATTTGTTATAGAGAACTTATTCATCTCTATTAAATAATTAAGATTCATTGACAACCCGCCCACCCCACCCCCAGACACTCGCCCACCACCTTGGACAGCCCGTGCCCCCTGGACATCCCCCCCCACCCTTGTTGACAGCCCGCCCACCCCATCCCCGGACACCCTCCCACCACCCCCGGACACCCCCATCCCCCCAGATGCCCCCACCCCCTAGAAATCCTCCCCACCCCTGGAAATCCCCCCCACCCTCTTTAGACCCTCGACCCCACTGGATAGTGCCACCACCCCCGTGGACAACCTGACCACCCCCCGTGGACAACCTGCCCACCCCCTAGATAGCCCGCCCACCCCCTGGACACTCTAGACCCCCTTGAAAGCCCCTCCACCCCCATGGGCAGCCCACCCACCCTCTGGACACCCCATACCCCCCGGACAGACCCACCCACCCCTTGGACACCCCGCTCACCTCCTTGGACAACCCGCCCACCCCCTGGACTCCCCATACCCCATTGGACAACCTGACCACCCCCGCGGACAGCTCGCCCACCTGGACGCGCCGACACCCCTAGACAGCCCCCGACCCCCCTGGACACCCTCCGACCCCCCAGACGGCCCCACCACCCCCTAGACACCCCGCACCCCCTGGACACACCACACCCCCCTTGGACAGTCCTGCCACTCCCCTGATCATCATCATACTCCTCATCCTGATCTCCCTGAAGAAGTTAAAGTATAAAAATCATATACTCCCAACACGATCCATAAGGATTATGTATTCCTTGATCCACTTCCAATATCATACTGGGAATTCCTTGAATATAGGCATTATAAATTTTGTATCTTATTTTCTTATATACACTATATTTTTTTTGTATTTCTTAATATGATTCTCATATAGAGTAACGTGTCAGTTATGATTTTATATAAATTAAACAATTTTCATTTACATAAATATGTTTTTGATTAAACTTCAATATTATCTAATTGCTTTGAAATAACTTATTGCAATTTTTTTACATAATGAACAGATGTTGGTTGTACGAAACTGATTAGATTTCAACCAATTTTCAAAATAATTTGAACAGACTTCTTGTTTTTTAATTTTACAAGGCTTCATATAGTGGTCACATACACTGCCCATGTTTTAATTGTGTTGGAAGACCATGGTTGAGTCGTGAAGCAGTTATCTATCATATAACAAAATATGGTTTCCATACAAACTATTATGTGTGGAGTCACAATGGAGAGAAAATGGAATATCAAAATGTTGATGATCCAAATGATAGGACTGAATTAGAGAGTTTGATATATGATCAGTTTCCATTTATTCGGCATCATGAGAAGGAAAGGATGTCTAGCCAACAAGATTTCGATACAAGCACACATGATTCGTCCAATGAAAATGATGATTTTGATAGGGTGAAGAAATTGAATGATGTTGTGATGACTCCAGTATATCGGCAATGTGGTAAAATGAAAAAGTTGGAATTTTTAATTCGATTGTTTCATGGGAAAACTATGTTTGGGATTTCAAATACCGCAATTGATTACATTCTTACCTTCTTAAAGGACTTACTTCCAGATGATGTAGATATTCCCTCAGAACACTATATGGCATGGATGTTAGTTGATGAACTTGGATTCTCAAAAAAAAATTCATGCTTGCCCAAATGATTGCAGCTTATTTTGGGAGGAAACTGCTAAAAGAAATGATTGTATAAAATGTGGAACCTCCCAATGGATTCCAAATGATGATGGAACACCATCTCGTGTGCCACAAAAAGTAATGTGGAACTTTCCATTGATCCCCAAATTACAGAACCTTTTTCATGTCTGATGAAATATCCATAAAAATGCGATGGCATGACACCAAGAGAAAAAAGAATAATGAAGAGTTGGTTCACCCTGCAGATGGATTTTCATGGCATAGATTTGGTGCTCGATATACTGAATTTGTAGCTGACGTGTGTAATGTGAGGCCGAGTCTTTCATGTGACGGGTTTAATCCATTTGGGAAGATGCTTACTTCGCACAACACATGGCCAGTTTTCATACACATTTATAACCTTCCCCCTTGGTTTTGCGTGAAAAAACCTTACAATTTCCTTAGTATATTGATATCTGGCCCTTCTGATCCCAGAAATGATATAGATGTATACATGCAAACTTTAATAAAAGAGTTGAAACTTCATTGGTTGTGGGTGTGCCCACATACGATGCATGTTCGAAAGACATATTTCAGATGCGTGCTACACTTATGTGGATGATCAATGATTTTCCTGCTTATGCAATGATATATAGATGGAGCACAAAAATAAAATTTTCATGTCCTGTTTGTATGAAGAATACTCGATCGAGAAGACTGAAATATCGTCGTAGTGTTAGTTTTATGGGATATCGACGATTCTTGCCAATGAACCATCCATATAGAAACAATCGTCGAAGATTTGACAACACCATGGAAATTGACGATCCACCTCAGCGTATGTCTGGAACTGATGTGCTTAATGAATTGAAAGATTTCAATTATTCATTTGGGAAGGGTGCAATGAAATCAAGAAAGAGGAAAAATGTTTCCAATTATACCTGTTGCAATTGGAAGAAGAAGAGTATATTCTATGAGTTGTCGTATTGGTCCACCATCTTGTTACGTCATTGCTTAGACGTAATGCACATTGAAAAGAATATATGTGAAATGTTCCTTTAAATTCTTCTAAATGTCATGGGGAAGAAAAAAGATGTTTTCAATCTCAGCGTGACTTGGTAGATTGGGGGATCAGACCAGAATTGCATCCTGTCTGTATCAGTGAAAATAAATGGCAAGTTCCATGTGCTTCTTATGTGATGACACCTATTGAAAAAAATCATTTTCTGGAAGTGCTAGAGACTATTAAAGTTAATGATGGCTATTCAAGCAATATATCAAAACGGGTCAACAAAAAAGATTTGAATATGAAATATTTGAAGACTCGTGATTATCACATCCTTTTGCATGAGTTGGTTTGAATAGAAATCAGTCATCTCTTGTCCAATAATGTTATAGTATCAGTTATTCAGTTGTGCTATTTGTTTATAGATCTTTGTGCTAAGAGATTATCCAAATCCTTCTTGAAAAAATATTGGCAGAGGTATCATTAATTTTGTGTGAGTAAGTGAAAATATTCCCTCTATCAGTTTTTACATGCATGTTGCATCTGACTGTTCATCATCCGACCAAATTACTTCTTGGAGGACCCATTTCTTTTCGTTGGATGTATCCAACTGAAAGAAACATGTGCACATTGAAATAATATGTTCGGAACAGGAATTATCCCGAAGGTTCTATTGTGAACGGTTACTTGGCTCAAGAATGTATGGATTTCTGCGTAATGTATTTGTCTGATCTTACTACGAGAATAAACAGACCAATGAGAAATGAAGAAGAAGAGTATGGGAAAATTTAACCTAGTTTTCGATCACTTCCTCAGATAGGAGGAATTCTGGGATCATATACATTTTTGACATTAAGCCTTGAAGAGCGAGAGATGGCACATCACACAGTGTTGTTCAATTGTGATTTGTTTGATGAGTATATCAAGTATGTAAATTGTAGATGTATCTCCTATCTTATATCTTGTAATTTTAAATATTTGTCAAACTATTATTATTTTTATCTACAGGGAACATAAAAAATTGGTATATATAAAGCATCGTTCTTTATCTTTGAGAAGGAAAGAGACTTTGCATAGCAAAGGGTTTTATGCTTGGTTTAAATTGAAGGTAAAAATATTTCTGTAATAACTAAATAAAAATAATATTTAATTAAGTTTACTATTTGTTTATATTTCAGGTATTGAGTTTTCCTGCAGACTCTATTTTTGGGGAAATAAGAGCTTTGGCTTTTGGTCCTAATACCATGGTTCGTGCTTGTAAATCACTTGTGATCAATGGATACAAATTTATTATCACTGAACGAGAAAGAAACATGAGAACACAACATAATGGTGTTATGCTAACTGCCACAACAGACTGTTATGCTAGTTCATTGGATACTAGACCTCATTCTGAAAATGTTGATTATTTTGGAGTTGTGGAGAAAATAATAATTTTAGATTATTACTCGCATGGTCGAGTCACTATGATGAAATTTCAATGGTTTGATTCAATGATGAGGTAAGGCACCTTTATTGATGATTGTGGATTTCGAGTTATTGACATGACTCACACTCTTTCCACCGATGAACCATATGTATTGGCATAAATGGTGAAACAAGTTTTTTATGTCAAAGATCATCATCATCCTAAATTCGGTGTAATTATTGAAGTAAATCCCAAACATGATTTTGATGGTGGTGATGATGAAGTTGACACTATCCCTACTGAAATTGGAAGCAATCTATTTATTACTTATGATGACGCCAATAGCTCAATTGTCAGAGTTGATTGTGAACCCGAAGTTGGGGTGGGAAATATATTGAATCATACAGTAATGTTCTCACCTACATGTTTCACCTACATCATTCAGAGTGTGTATCCTAGTACTTACCTTTAAACCACCATAAAACTTCTTTTACATTATGTTTTTTATCAGAATGGTTTTTCTATATTTTTTTGGGTTACACATTAGTTATGTGTTTCTAATTACTTCCATATTGGTTTTCATTGCAGGAAATGACACCCATTGAAGAGAGGAAATGAAAAAAGATGACATATAATAACCGTCGCCTGGTACAGATGGGTGTTCTTCCACTCATCCCTATTGTGAGTATTTTATTTCAAATAAAAATATTTCAATAACTTATAATATCATGTGTTTACTTTTTTGTTAAACTTTTTTTTCAGGATCGACCCCCTAGACGAGTGATATCTGACGAGGAGCCTGATATTGCTCCTAGTAGAGAGGTTGTTGGTAGGAGGGGGGGTGGTGGTGTCAGAGATGGATGATCATCTAGTGGTCCTAGTACTAAGGCTTGTTGTACGAGGGCTTATGTGGAGAGAGTTAGACGATCCACTTCCATAGACGTATCTTCTTCGCGCCATTTTGATCCTGGCATGTATTCAGGGACACGCGGGATATTTAGACCGCTGATGTTTACACTACCAGTTGGCCAGACGTCTATGCCATCATCTTTTGCTTCTGGTTCATTATCTCTGAGCTATTATATTCCACCTTATTCGACTCCTTCTACGAAACTGTATGTAGCTGAGGAGCGTACACTGAGGAACACTCCACTTGTACAGGATATTCCTTCAGCTTCTTCACATCCAGTGATTCCCATTGATCCGACTACCACATGTATATTTATATAACTCTGTAAAATTTTTATACCAAAATTTATTTTATTATAACTTGTACTAATATTATTTTTCTTTAACAACAGATTCATCTATAGATAGGAGTCGGGGGAGGGGGCATACTCACTTGCGTGCGGTATGGAACTTCCAGACACAGTTGATGGTTGAATAAAATGATGATGGACAAATGATTGAGAAATCTGGGCAGGAATGTCAGGGTTTTTTGGCGATGCTAGCCAAATACTCCGATATCATTCTGGTCAGCCCTCTCTCTTGGAGACATCTGCCACATGAAGTCAAAGATAATGTGTGGGAACATATATGGGTAAAAAATCTGTTTGATTTAATGTAGTATTTTTTTGTATTTATATAAATTAATCTATTGGGTTTCAACTTCGGTTTAACTTCCCTGATGGTGAAGGTGCACGACCAGCGCGTTTAAAGGAGTTAATAGAGATTTGGAGAGGTTATAAGAATGATCTGCATGTTGGCTGGTGTGATATAGTGGGAACGAAGTTAGAGATATTACTTATCGTGGATGACTTCCTGATAGAGAAATATCACCAAATGATTACCCATTGGGCGACTACCAAATTTAAGGTATTTATCTCATTTGTGGTATTTAAATGAGATTTTTCATATTTTTCATTAATATAATATTATTTATTATTAAAAATTATTTAGGAATATTCTAAAAAAACAAAAAAAAAACATTGATTCAAAGCAATACCTCCAAACTTTGGGGCACACAACTATGTCAGATCATGAGAGACAGCTGGTACAATATAGTTGTTTATAATTTTTTTAGGACATTCCCTTTTTATTACTTCCTACTTAAATTATGTGATTTATTGAATATTGAATATATGATTATACTTGCACTTTATATTGTATCAATGTCATTAAAGAAGCAAAAAATGAATATTGAAGGATGTATCCCTCGAGAAAAATTGTCTGGCTTGAGTAGAAGAAAAAAAGATGGAACTGCGGTAAATCAATCAACCCAAGAAAAGATTATAAGTTTTAATTTTTTTTATTTAAAAGTTTAATATCTATTTTGAAATTTATTAATCTATTAATATTTTTAACATTCTACTTTAGAGGCTCTTTATGCCCAGGAGCCTGACAATTTTGGGCCAAACGATCATTTATATCGGGTTTTGGGAGAGGAGCACTCTGGTCGAGTACGTTGCCGAGCTGGTAAGAATATAATCCTGAAGTGGTATTGGTCCTCTACAGGTATCCATTCTAGTACCACTGAGTTGGAAGAGGTCAAGGATCATGAAAGAAAGTCTGATAAAAGGGTCATAGAGTTGGAAGTACAAGTTCAAATGAAGGACAAAGAATTTATGAAACCAATGCAAGCTTTATCTTCATCACTTCCACCAGAGGCTAGCGCGACTTGTCAGGCATTTATGTCATCGATGGGTGCATTATCCAATGCACCAAGTGGCAACTCTAGTGACGGTCAAGATGATGATGTTCCTGGTGATGACGAGGATGCTGAAGAGGACGAGGGTGAGGATGAGGATGAGGACGAGGGCGAGGATGGGGCCGAGGGCGAGGATGGGGCCGAGGGTGAGGATGAGGCCGTCGATGAGCATGGGGACGATGATGAGGACGACTACGAGGACAGAGATGGCGGCAAGGATGAGGCCGATGATGACAGTTGTGATGATGATGGTGATTAGGGGAAAATTGATCCATCACATTTTTGAATTCTGTATAACTCTTTATTGTTGAACATGGTTTTCCACTCTAGGGTTTTCCTCTGCATCATAGGGATGTTGTTATCAGATCTCTTTTTTGCACTTGATTCTTATTGTATGATTAGTATAAAACCTAGACCTTTAGTATTCCATGGTAAAGTGATACTCATTTTTCTATTTTGTATTACTTAGCTTTCTTAGTTAGCCATCTATTTCATGTTTATGTCATTTTCCCATAGAAGTGCATTTTATGTCATTTATGGCTGATATTTTTATGCCTGATAGTAACATTCATGGAATAATCACATGAAAATATATGTTCTTTTATAAGTAGTAATTGTACATTATTGATTATGTTCTTATTTTTGTGTTTTAGATGTGAATCGTGCTGTTTTTGAATATCCATTATGTTCAGGGGATGATTTTTGTTTTAGTAATGGTGGATCCTCTGGGAATTTTGGGGATGCCAACTCAATTCTAGAATTCTAATTGAAGAGTTTCCAAATTTATCATACTTACTTTTTTAACAGATTTCTTATACATAGTTATGAATTTCTTATTAAAGTGTTTTCCTATTAGTCATATATATAATGTATTGTTATTTTTAAATATTACTATATCTGCATGTAAACTTATTTCAAGAATGAGCAGGTGCTGGGGGAAGAGGATGGGCAGGGGGAGGGGAGGGGAGGGGGTTGCTTGGTGAAAAGGGTGGGCCAGAGGGGAGGGGTAAGGGGCTGCTGGAGGAAAAGGGTGGGAAGGGGGGAGG
The DNA here is from genome assembly GCA_963277665.1 of Viscum album. NCBI lineage: Eukaryota > Viridiplantae > Streptophyta > Magnoliopsida > Santalales > Viscaceae > Viscum > Viscum album. The sequence goes on from OY728121.1 coordinate 114,602,973, forward strand.
GGAGGGGAGGGGAGGGGAGGGGGGAGGGGGGGGGGGAGGGGGCTGCTGGGTGGAAAGGGTGGGAAGGAGGGGAGGGGCAGGGGGGATACTGGAGGAAAATGGTGTGCAGGGGGGAGGGGAGGGGAGGGGCCGGGGAAGGGAAGGTTGGAGGGGAAGACAGGGAAGGGGAGGGGAGGGAAGGGTAGGGGAAGGGCTGGGTGACGACAGGAGGGAGGGGGATGCTGGGGGAAAAGATTGGGCCGGGGGGAGGGGGATGCTGGTGGAAAAGGGTGGGCAGGGGGGAGGGGAGGGAAGGGGAGGGGGGAGGGGAGGGGAGGGGGCTGCTGGGTGAAATGGATGGGTAGGAGGGGAGGGGCAGGGGGCTGCTGGAGGAAAAGGGTGGGCAGGGGGGAGGGGAGGGGAGGGGCTGGGGCTGGGAAGGTTGGATGGGAGGGCGGGGAAGGGGAGGGGAGGGGAGGGTAGGGGAGGGGCTGGGTGATGGCAGGAGGGAGGAGCTGCTGGGGGAAAAGGTTGGGGAAGGTGGAGGGGGATGCTGGTAGAAAAGGGTGGGCAGGGGGGAGGGGAGGGGAGGGTAGGGGAGGGGGCTGCTAGGGGAAAAGGTTGGGTAGGGGGAGGGGGCAACTGGGGGAAAAAGGGTGGGCATGGGGGAGGGTAGGGGAGGGGAAGGGGCTAGGAAAGTTGGAGGGGAGGGTAAGGAAGGGGAGGGGAGGGGAGGGAAGGGTCGGGGAGAGGAGGATGTTGGCAGGAGTGAGGGGGTGCTGGGGGAAGAGGTTGGGAAGGAGGGAGGGGAGGGGCTGATGGGGGAAAAGTGTGGGCAGGGTGGAGGGGAGGGGCAGGGGGCTGCTGGAGGAAAAGGGTGGGAAGGGGGTAGGGGAGGGGCTGTGTCTGGGCAGGTTGGAGGGGAGGGAAGGGAAGGGGAGGGGAGGGTAGGGGAGGGGCTGGGTGATGGCAGGATGGAGGGGGCTGCTTGGGGAAAAGGTTGGGCAGGGGGGAGGGGAGGACAGGGGCATGGGATGGGCTACTGGGGGAAGAGGCTGCGTAGGGGGGGTTCTGAGGTGGGAGGGGGAGGTGCTGCATGTTTCATTGATTTTTTTCCTTTTATTATTTTAAATTTATCTTACTTCAGGATTACTATTTAAATTTGTTGAGAATAAATTTTTCAATCCTGTTCCAATATAATTTGTGCTTTCCACTGTTGCTTAGTTGTGCAGATGCATGGTGGAAAATTATTCAGGGAAATCAGCAGTTTGGTTATTATGAAGTTCAATGTGTCTTTTGTGATGGGTCTTCTCTTAAAGAAAAGGACAGGTCTCTTCTGCTCGGATTTATGATATGAATTCAGCACAAAATGGTTATTTCTGAAGTGGAATCTCATTTGGGCCAACTTATGAGTTATAAACACGTTATAAAAAATTCTACTTGGTTGGAAACTAATATTGTTATATTGTGCATAATATTGATCATTCATGATGTCCCCTTCAAACAGACATTTGAGGAGGGTGACTTCGTTGCAGATGCATTTGGTTCTCAAAGTGTCTTTCTTTTTTTTAAAATTGATGCACTTTTAAGTAAAATAAAAAACATACAGAAAACCAACCAAACGCTTTTGTATTGTGTTGATAATTTAGGAAAGAAATCCATGGGTCATTTGTGACGTGTACGAGTCAACCCCGCCTCAATCTAAGGCGTGGTGTGGCCGGCACCACTCAAAGTGTCTCACTTTTCTTTGAAATGGACAACAGTTTATGTCACAACAACAACTGACATATGGAAAATGAACCAAACACATTTGGATTCTGTTGATACTTTATGAAAAGTATCCATGGGTCATTTGTGACGTGTATAAGTCAACCCCACATCAATCTGAGGCACGGTGTTTCCCGTATCACTCGAAGTGTATCACTTTTATTAGAAATGGACATGATTTTAAGTGAAAATAACAACCAACATACGTAAAACTGACCAAATGCATTTTTATTCTGTTGATACTTTAGGACAAGTTTCCATGGGTCATTTGTGATGTGTACATGCTAACTCTGCCTCAATACGATGGCCGGTGTGGCCGGTACCACTCAAAGTGTCTTTCTTTTGTTTAAAATGGATTCGCTTTTAAGTAAAATAAACGACATACAGAAAACCAACAAAATGAATTCAGATTGTGTTGATACTTTAGGAAAAAGATCCATGAGTCATTTGTGACATGTAAGAGTCAACCCCTCCTCAATCCAAGGCGCGGTGTGGCCGGCAACACTCAAAGTGTCTCACTTTTCTTTGTAATGGACAACAGTTTAAGTCAAAACAAAAACTGACATACGGAAAATGGACCAAATGCATTTGGATTCTGTTGATACTTTAGGACAAGTATCCATGAGTCATTTTTGACGTGTACGAGTCAACCCTTCCTCAATTTGAGGCACAGTGTGGCCGATACCACTCGAAGTGTCTCACTTTTATTTGAAATGGACAAGATTTTATGTGAAAACAACAACCGGCATACGGAAAACGGACCAAACACATTCAGATTCTGTTGATAATTTAGGAGACGTTTCCATGGGTCATTAGTGATGTTTACAAGTCAACCCCGCCTCAATCCGAGGGACGGTGTGGCCAGTACCACTCAAAGTGTCTTTATTTTGTTTAAAATGGATGTGCTTTTATGTAAAATAGACGATATACGGAAAACCGACCAAACACATTCATATTGTGTAGATACATTAAAAAACGATCCATGAGTCATTTTTGACATTTACGAGTCAAACCCGCCTCAATCCGAGGCGCGGTGTGGCCGACACCACTCAAAGTGTCTCACTTTTCTTTGAAACGGACACAGTTTAAGTCAAAACAACAACTGGCATAAGAAAAATGGACCAAATGCATTTGGATTCTATTTATACCTTAGGACAAGTATCAATGGGTTATTTGTGATGTGTACGAGTCAACCCCACCTCAATCTGAGTCACGGTGTGGCCGGTATCACTCAAAGTGTCTCACTTTTATTTGAAATGGACAGGATTTTAAGTGAAAACAACAACCGACATACGGAAAACTGACCAAACGCATTCAGATTCTATTGATAGATTAGGTAAAGTTTCCATGGGTCATTTGTGACGTGCACGAGTCAACCCCGCTTCATTCTGACGGCCGGGGTGGCCGGTACCACTCAAAGTGTCTTTCTTTTGTTTAAAATGGATGCACTTTTAATTAAAATAAACGACATATGGAAAACTGACCAAACACATTCAGATTGTGTTGATAATTTAGGAAAACAATCCATGGGTCATTTTTGACATGTACGAGTCATCCTCGCCTCAATCGGAGGCGCAGTGTGGCCGACACCACTCAAAGTGTCTCACTTTTCTTTGAAATGGACAACAGTTTAAGTCAAAACAACAACTGACATATGGAAAACGGACCAAACACATTCGGATTCTGTTGATACTTTAGGTAAAGTATCCATGGGTCATTTTTGACATGTACGAGTAAACCTCGCCTCAATCTGAGGCATGGTGTGGTCGGTACCACTCAAACTATACCACTTTTATTTGAAATGGACATGATTTTAATTGAAAACAACAACTGACATACAAAAAATAGACCAAACGCATTCGGATTCTGTTTATACTTTAGGAAAAGTTTCCATGGGTCATTTGGGATGTGTACGAGTAAACCTCACCTCAATCCGAGGGCCGGTGTGGCTCATACCGCTCAAAGTGTCTTTCTTTTGTTTAAAATGGATACACTTTTATGTAAAATAAACGACATACGGAATCCGAACAAACACATTCATATTATGTTGATACATTAGGAAAACGATCCATTTGTCATTTTTGACATGTATGAGTCAACCAAGCCTCAATCCGAGGCGCGGTGTGGCCGGCACCACTCAAAGTGTATCACTTTTCTTTGAAATGGGCAACAGTTTAAGTCAAAACAACAACTAACATACAGAAAACGGACCAAACACATTCAAATTCTATTGATACTTTAGGAAAGTATCCACGGGTCATTGTTTACGTGTAAATGTCATCCCCACCTCAATATGAGGCATGGTGTGGCCGATAACACTCAAACTGTCTCACTTTTATTTGAAATGGACATGATTTTAAGTTAAAACAACAACAAGCATACGGAAAACTGACCAAACGCAATCAGATTCTATTGATACTTTTGGACAAGTTTCCATTGGTAATTTGTGATGTGTATGAGTCAACCCCGCTTCCATCCGAGGGCCAGTGTGGCCGGTACCTCTCAAAGTGTCTTTCTTTTGTTTAAAATGGATGCGCTTTTAAGTAAAATAAAAGACATACGGAAAACTGACCAAACGCATTCGGATTGTGTTGATACTTTAGAAAAACAATCCATAGGTCATTTGTGATGTGTACATGTAAACCCCGCCTCAATCCGAGGTGTGGTGGGGCCGGAACCACTCAAAGTGTCTCACTATTCTTTGAAATGGACAACAGTTTAATTAAAAACAACAACTGACAGACGGAAAACGGACCAAACACATTCGTATTCTATTTTTTTACTTTATAAAAAGTATTCATGGGTCATTTGTGACGTGTATGAGTCAACCTTTCCTCAATACGAGGCACGTTGTGGCCGGTACCACTCAAACTGTCTCACTTTTATTTGAAATGGACAAGATTTTAAGTGAAAACTACTACCGGCATACGGAAAACCGACCAAACACATTCAGATTCTATTGAAACATTAGGAAAACGATCCACGGGTCATATGTGACATGTACGAGTCAACCTCGCCTCAATCTGAGGAAAGGTGTGGACAACACCAATCAAATTCTCTCTTTTGTATGAAAAGGACGTCATTTTTAGTGAATACAACTGAAATTTACACTCATCAATGATAGTCGCAAACTCTTTTTCATGAGTTGGGTAGTTTCACTCATGGGGTCATAAGTGACGAGACTCCTAAGAAAGTACCTTTTCACCATATATTATAAACAATACATGTTAAAGGAAAAATTCATCACAAATCATTACATACCAAAATTTAGGATCAGAAAAAAATTGGATATGAGCCAATTTCAAACTCTTATTCAACTCTAATAGGTATTTCTCATACTATTCTACCTATTAGAATTTGATGGGGAGGTGGGGGGTTGTGCTAGTTGGGGGGTTGTGCAGGGGTGAGGTGAATTACTATTGGATGATTGTTGTCATATGAAGATTGAAATAGGGAATTGTAGTACATGGAATGGTTGGAAGAGTTTGATGGTTTTATGTGTTTTTTCTATGCTATTTTAGGTTTTTTATACTGTTTTATGTTTTTATGTGGTTTCTGTGATATTTTTTATGCAGTTGTAGGTGTATAGTGGAGGGGCTACTGGAGGGGGGCTGTTGTGCAGCAGTTCTGCAAAAACTTAATACCAACGGTTCTAAACGGTTGGTATAAGAGTGCTGGAATTCTGGAAAAACACTATACAAATGGTTTAGAACCGATGGTATTGGTGTTCTAGAATTATGGAAAAACACAATACCAACGGTTCTAAACCGTTGGTATATGTGTTATGGAAAATCACATTACCAACGGTTGAAAACCGTTGGTATAATAATTCTCAAAAAATTCAGTACCAACGGTTATAAACCATTGGTATACACTGGGAGAAATTTAATAAAATAGGATACCAACAATTTAGATCAAACTGTTGGTATAACGCTTTGCTCACAGCTTACTAACCAACGGTTTGGAAAACAGTTGGTATAACCTTATTTTCTAGTAGTGCAAGAAAACACATTCAGATTGTTTTGATCCATTAGTAAAATGATCCATATGTCATTTTTTGTGTACGAATTTAGTCTGACGTCAATATGATGAATGATGTTATGATCATGACTCATAGTGTCAATTTTAATTTTATAACTGAAATTTATGTTAAAAAATGTCACTCTTTGAACTCCGTGAAAAAACACCCAGATTGTCAAGATAGTTTTGTAGAAGGATTCATATTCCATTTGTAACAACTTTGAACTCGTCTTGCATAAAAAAGACACACAATGGGACATGTATGACTCAATGATCATGTTCCTAATTTAAAATTACATTTTGGAAAAAAAAATCAAAATTGATGATCTCAAAACCAATAAACGCATCCATATTTTTTGATATATTATAAAAATTATTAATAAGTTATATGGGATGTGTATAAATCATACACATATCAATTTGAAACATGGTGTGATAGGTATAACTCTAAGTGAATATTTTAAATATCTAAAAAACATTTTAGTTTCAAAATCGCATCACATAGCCAAATTTGAGAAAATGATCCATGATTATTTTCTCATCATTATATATGATTTTACTTATTTAATTTTCATATCATTTTTATGTTATAATTTTTATTTAATTTTATCAGAGATAAATCTTGATGAAAACAAGAAATGGTGTAACATGGATGAATCCACCACAAATAAATATTATACACTAAGTTCTAGGTACGACATGAAGTTGAGTTTAAAATTAACACTTTATGTTTAATTAATTTATTTCTATTATTACTAAGATACGAATTTTTTTATATACATGTGTTCTTTTTCTCGACAAGGGGTGGTTTTATATATTAGACATTTGATTTATTTATCTCTATAAAATTATTTTTCTATTATTTATGTGATAAAAAATTCATTCAAATTAATCATTTTATATCATTTTTAAATTTTATAATATGGTTATGGTGCTTTTGTGTGTTATCACATCACCGTCAAGTATGCACTATTTCTGGTATTGGAGTGTGTTGTCTAAACACACTTTATTATTCAACTATTTCTACACTATTAAATGATCTAAGAGAGGCATCCATTTATCTGCGCATGTAGAAGCACTACTAAATTTTCCCTTTATCAGTGCTAAATAAAAATGATGAAAAATGGGGTCTTTTATCAATGCTTCTATAGGTGCTGATAAAAGACAAAGACTTTTTGTCAATATCTGTTTGGTATTGCCTTATTATCATTGTTAAAGTCTAATTATAACACTATTAATGGAATATTTTTTAGTAGTATAAGTACCATATACATTATCTTATTTTTTATTCTTGATCAAAAATACATTTTTTTCTAATTGATCATAACTCCCACCAATCCCATTTTATGTTCATAATATATTCCATAAATCCTTGTTAAGGATGTAAATATATGATCTATCAAATATACTACATTCAAAAGAGATATAGTTGGATCAAGTTTAAATATATGGGGAGAAAACATTTAAGATCATGGGTTATAAACCAAAATTTCTATGTAATGATGTAATTTACCTCCTCAAAGTAGTTACAACCTAGAGTTTCTATGTAATATATGTTTCAGGAATAAATTTATATTTTATTATATTATAAAGATTTATTCACATGAAAAACATATAGAGACCAAAAAACTATTATTTAAATAATAAATATCATTATATTAGTCGATGACTAAATCCATGAAAATTCCAAACATTAAAATGGTACAAATAAATAAAATAAGAAAAGTATAATTGGAAAAATTTATCATTACAATATACCAAAGTTAACTACCCCATGAACATAATTATAGAAAATCATCATAATATTAGTAAAAAAGTAAATATATTTGAATTTGTAGATATAAAATATTGTGATTAATTTTTTTGAATGATGAACAGTAGAATAATATATTACTTCTTGGAGTTAATGTGACCATTGAAATATTAATATAACCATTAGAAACAATAACCTGAATGATGGAATGGAAATTTTTTGTAATATATATATATATTATAAATAACATTTATAATCAGTAATTTAAAAAAAATATGAATATGAATATTATATAATATAAGTATCAAATTTCAAAATTAAATGAAAATATGTTCACAATTTTAATAAATTACATTTTAACATAAGTCATAAAGGTTATAATTTTTACATTAAAAATAAAAATTAACCATGTTTTAATACTAATTTTATGAAACTTATTTTATTTCAATAATTAGAACCTCAATATTTTCCAAGAGTGATTTTATCTTTTAATTTTATGATATACTTCAATTTTTACTTGATTTCTTAAAGAAATATTTTTTCAAACCCGGGAAGTTTTATTACATAATGATGATGTGATAATTACTTAATAATTGTTATATTTTTTTGGAAAAAAAATATTTAATGTGATATATGGCACATTTATAAATTATAAATTATATTTCCAAACCATAAAAATAATTTCCAAGGACCATAAGTCTATAGTGTCCCCTTAAATAATTTTTATTCATTTTTTATTTTCTATTTGATAAATCCAATATATTAAAATTTTAAATTTATTCATTTTCATGAAATCATGTTATATTTTTGAAATATATTTCAAATTGTTATCATCTTTACAATTTTACCCAATAAATTATATTCTATTTAATATTTTATCCTAAAAATACCATCCACCATAAGTATAAATATCCCATTTAGACCCCATGGACAAAAAACATCACTTCCATTTTCTAAATAGAGACTTATATTAACATAATATATCTTAAGACACTTACATTATTTATGGATGTTCTAGGGAGTAACTAATACATGAATAAGGTGATATTTAGGTCTTACAAAACAGGTAACCCTAATAAAAATAATATTTTCATCAAGTCATCGCTAGTTTTTTATTCTATTTCTATTTTCCCCAATCCCATTCAGGATCAAATATTCTAATATTAATGAAATATTATGTTAACGTTACATTAATTAATTTAAAATACATAAATTAGCATTCTTATGACATACATGTATTTTGTAATTCTCTTCCTATACTCTCCACAATGTCATGTTAATGGTCAGGTAACCACTAAAGAAGATGTTATTGAATCATTTATTATCACTACCCTTATAAGACATCATAATAATTTATAAAAAATATATAAATGTATAAATATTTTATTTCTATTCTTATGAAGTTATTTTTAATAATAGTTCTATAACAATAAAGCAATATCATTAAATCAATCCAATGATTGAGTATTTTCACGAAAAAATATCATCCAAACATTTCACTCTTAACGATGAGAAATAAGAAATATAATTAAATGATTAATATTGATAAGTAGAGGTAAATAAAAAAGTATCTTATGGTTCCATGTTTTTATAAAACTATGATGACTACATAAATGGTGAAAATCAGAATAAATAAAGAGGTAAATAAGGTAAGGGGATTCCCAAACTGAACTCTTTTTTTGGGATATTTCCCATATATCAATTATTTAGTAGGGGTATTCTTATAATATACTTAAAATTTTCCCTCAAGTATCTATTAAGTTCAATTTTAATTTTATACCCATTCAATATTTTTTAAAGCCCTTTAGAAAATATATTAAAAAATTCTATAATTAACAAAATGTCCGATTAAATCATCTTGAATTATTTCCCACTACTCAAGAAAGATGATGTTTTATCCAAATTATGATCTCTTTGTTCCATATATGAACACCAATTTTTATTCATTGAATTATCATTTATAAAGACATTATAAAACTCATTCCTTTCAATGAGTTTATTTCATTACTATGATTAGTTTATGTTCCATGTGGCATGCATAAATAAGAGCATATTATGATGTGATTGGTGGACCCCAAATTATATGTCCCTATAATTAATTTTGGAATTGGATATAATGAATTATATTATGTATATTATTCATGAATTGGGGTTAATATATGTTTCCAATTATGATTTTATGATTAATGAACATTTTTTATGTCTAGTCATGATATAATATTTATTCACAACAATGTGTGCTATTAAAACACTATGTTATGAAGGTTAATTATTAGGCATATGTCACATTCCATTACATTAGATAATGTTCCCATAATTGATGTTTATAAATTGTTGATTATATACATTATGGAGAATATGAGATATTTTTAGGAGGAAAACGAAGAAGTATAGAAAAAAATTAATGTTTTATTGTATATAAGGGATGTATAAGAATAATTTTCCAAAGACACTAAATATGAAAATAGTTTAATGTATTAATATTATATTATTTAACATAAATATGATGTAATAGTAACGTGGGAAAAATCAAGGGCGTTATATTTGGTATCAATGTTATGCATTATTTTTATTTGGAAATATTATTAGGAAAATACATTGAAATATTCTAGATAAGTCTATGTATATGTAATCATTCTATGATTTGGTAATGTATAATAGAAAATGGTTTCCAAGAAATTGAATCCCTATATGGATACTAAGAGATGATATAGATCTGCCATAGTTGTATCTAGGGGTAATAAATAAAAAACGTAAGATTCGTAATTGACATAATTATCACCTAGTGTACAACAAAAAGGCCTTGATTCACACCTAGTTTAACACTACCGAAGGATATTAATTGATTAATCATAAACTATATAAAACAATTATTCATGATAAATAATTAATTTAATGTTAACTAATAGTTTCTAAAATGAAATAATGTAAGGGATCATAGAATCATCATTTGAAAAAATTGGTAAATATTGGGATCCCATTGGGTATAACATTAGAATTAAATTGTACACAAGAATAACTTATTTAATCATTCATTGTTTGGTTTTACTAAGTTCAAAAAATTTCTTTTTTATAAAATGTTAGCATGTAGGAGAATGTTGACCAATAAACCATGTGAGGGAAAATGCAATGAATGTCTAAATAACATCACACATGGTATATTAGGCGATGTTAAAATCATTATGTTGATTCATACCAAGTTATCCTAGGCTACAAATAGTATCTTGAATAATGTGGGACATCCACCTTCACATATTAAGGAGTATTGTTTTAGGACCAAGATGACATGGATGATGATCGTATTGACGTATTTCATTTTACTGTCAAATAGTTTTAAGAATAACACAAATAACCACACTTTTTATTTGGTGAAAATCGTACAGACCATCGTATTCAATAAATTTCAACTCATAATGGTTAAGATGTCAATTCATTTTGGGAATCTATTTTTTGGATGAAATATTAATCAAAATCACATCAGGTTCAGAATTTTAGAAAATATCATAATGATGTACTGCATCAGAGTCTACATGACTATGATATATATGTGACATTTCTTTTATGATCTTGTACTTCTCGTAAATCATAAGTACACAAAAAAATGTGAATAAATATTGATAAAATGAAAAATGAAAGGTAATAGAAATACTATTCAGTCTGATCGTAATCATGTTACTCAAATTACTGCGAATAAGGAAATAAATATGTTGATTAGGAAGACCCCACAAAATCCATTTTATGTCGAATGACGTTGAATGTGATATTCAATGTAATTAAAGTTATTCAGTATGTCATGATAAAAGATGAGGTTTTTTAAAAGAACAAAATTAGTGAAATTGATGTTTTGTGATCTCAAGAACATTTTAATGAGTTTTCTAGATGCAGATTTGTTCGAAGGATTGGGGATCATAATGATGAAAAAAAGTTGGCGATGTCAAATCTGCTGACACCAGTCCACCATATTCCTTATTTTATTTTATTCATCAAAGGAATAATTTTAAGGAATTAATTGGTATCATACTCATAAGATAATGTTGCTTCTGAATATGAGGCTTGTAATAATGATCCAACAGATTCATTAATCCATCATAATAAATGAAGGAAGAATTTTTTGGGACTGATGAATGAAATATAAAATAAAAATATATGATGACTAATATGATGAAAAATATTATAGACTTCTGAGAAATATATGCATCTATTTAAAATTGTTTGAATTACATTGTTTCCATTGAAATGGGTCAAGATAAATAGAGAAGAAGAATAATTTATTAAAATTTTCTTTCATCATAATGAGGAAGATCGTAATGATAATCAGTTAGAGATTTGGAATCATATTGAGGTTTGTGAAGAAATTCAGAAGCTAGATACTATTTTTTGAAGTGTCTAGAAAGATATAGAAGATATGAGAAATGTTAAGAATCATTTATTATTATAAGATTAACCTGAAATTCAAACGAAATGTATGAATTTATGTAATTTGGTCGAGTTGAATTTTTTTTTTTGGAATCCGTCCAAAATTATTTTTTAGGAGGGTATAAATGGGACATACCTTGTTATTTTTGAAAAAAGTACTATTCACCAAAATCAAAGTGAAGGTTGAGTGCTGAAGAAACTATAGAGAAAATAAGTGGTTTTAGTATTGTTTTATATTTATTGATGAAATTGTGTCGGAAAAAAGATAAAGGAGAAGATACTAGATTGCAACATATTCAATTGATCATTTTGTTCAAGATGATTATTGTATTAAAATTTTCATTGAATTGAGATGAATTTATAGAATTGGAAAATTGTATTGGAATTTAAATAATGAAAACAGAAGATGTTTACAATTTTCTCAACCGTATAATGATAGAGGTATATTTTCCATATTGAGAAATCAGACTGAGAAATTGGGCTAATTATTTTTACAATGTACATAGAAGTTCTTACCATCTTTAATGTATGAATGTGAATAAATTTTTTGAAAGACCATATGTATGAAATTAATTAAAAGAAACTATAAGATGTTTTTTTTCAAAAAACATTATTACATCATTTTTTCTTGAAATAACACACACAATACTTAATTGTTTACATAGTGATTCACTAATTTAAGGAAATATACAACTCACTATATTCCTTAAATAGTTTTTTTCGGTGTGTATTTTGTGGTATTGGATAATTTTCAACACATACCAATGATATTGATATTCTTTTTGAATAGTTAACCTTATAAATATTTATGTTCCAATAGATGTGTGATTGAATTTTTTTATTAGGGAAAGTAATCTGAAGGGGGAAAGGTTTCGTCTTGAGAAAAGAAAAATAAAAGAAAAAGATTTCATGGATTCACGTCTCTCCCCCTTAGTGATACAATTATCATGACCAAGAAATTTCAATTAGTATTAGAGGGAAGGTTTTGTTCATTTTTCGTTACTAAATATTTGATGAGAAGTGGATAAAGAATCAGAATTGTGTCAAAAGTAATGGTATATTGATTATCTATGATATGAAATTTATCATCTAGAAATATATAATGCTTCCTTATATCATGTATATAAGATATGATGTTCTTGAAGCAGTAATAGATGGGTTTACTCCTATTGTAGAACTATCTATGATTACATCTATTGATAAGAAGAATCTTGAGAATTCTGGAAGGGAAAAGAATTATTTTCCATCATCACATTCTAAAAATGAATTTTTATCACTGCTGGGAATTTCCAATTCTAAAGGTATATGGATGAAGTTTAAAGACATATGTGAAGTAAATATAAAAGTGAAGAAGGAAAAAATTACAAATCAAGAGGCTAATGTATGATTATTAGAAAAGTATGAATCAATTGGGGAAATCTTTACCTGGGTAAATAAATTTCTTATTCCTATCATATGTGTTGGTGAGAAGTTAAAAGATTATACATTTTTTAAAAATATCATAATAAATATTCCTGATATGTTTCATGTAAAAGATTCATAAATGGAAGATATATATCCTAAAAATTTATCTTTGGATGATTTATATAACACTCCAAACACAAATCAAATGGGAAGGGAGACATGTAAGAAAAGAAAAAAAAAATTGATAAAGAAATGTGTTTGAAGACATCCAGTGAGGAAAATTAAAATAATATTTTTATTTTAGAAGAATATGATGATTCTGATATGGAAAATGAGGTTTGTAAATATCTTAATGATATTTAATCCTTATTTTATTAAATTCTGAGAAGAGGTTAAGGTAAATATAATGGTGAAAAACCCTTAAATTGATATAAATGTGGTTCCATTGGGAAGTTTTCCACTAATTGTCCTCAACGAAAGATAAAATGGTGTAATAATAAATAATTAAGACGTATTATATTATCATGGAAGAAATAGGGTGATAAAGATAAATATATTACTAAAGTGAAAGATAAAAATTTCACCAAATTAAATAGAATAAGTTTCCTATCTAATGATGGTGATGGAGAAGGAAATGATTGTGAAACTGAAAAATTTACTAAGTATGCTGTTGAGAATAATTTTATTTCAATGATGATTAATGTAGAGTTCTGAAGTAGTTGTTTTGTTGCTGAATAAGGAAACTGATTAGAATATCATCAATAATAATATTTAGATGAATGTAAAAGAAGGATCAGAAAGAATGACTATGAAATAATGAATTTGGAAAATAAATTTTCATCAACAAGAAATCCGGAATGTCTTCCCGACGAGAATGTTAAACTGGTGAAAGAAATTTTTAATTTTGTAAAATCTCTTAAAAAGAAAATAATATTAATGAAAATCTAGAATTGAAGATGATTGAAAAATAAGAAGAGTCATAACTTGTCCAAAAAAATCTAAAGCTGAGAAAAAGTTACTTGTTATTAAAAATCATGAGTCCAAAAATGTTTCTAAATATTCTATATCTGAATAATTTAATAATTATTCTAATTATGATAAATCTAAAAATAAAACCAAGAAGAAAATGATGATTCTGGTTGCTGACAGAAAAGATGATGGTTCAGATTAGAATGACAAAAAGGTTATTGAGAAACATGTTCACAACATCAACTATTTTGGAAGATTCAAAGGAAAATACACATTATATGGTTATAATAGGTGTTGTGGTAGATTTGATAATATATCAAATAAGCGTTCTATTAACCAAAAACATTACTACTATTCCACAAAATATAAAATTAATAGGTTTATGGGGAGTTAGTGAACTCAATCAAAGAAGCCTGAGAATGTTGTATTAAAGAAATAAGATATATTTGGAGTAAATATTAAAAATTTGTTCCAGACCATGGAAACATATTAAGAATGGTGTTAAAAACTATGAAATCTTACAAAAGGGTGTCTTGTTTTGTTTTGGGGAAAAAATTTCTAACAATTCTACGAACTCAAAAATGGAGGAAGACAAATATATTGTTGTAGAAACCACCCATAAAACTACAAAAGGAGAATGACCATGGATTACTAATAGTGGATGTTCTTCTCATATGAAAGAAGTAAAAGAGTGTTAAAGAAATTAAATATGTAACAAATACATGTGGAACTGATGAATCCCAGAGAATCATTAGTATTGGATCAACAATATTTGGGAAATAAAAGTTGAAATTATGGAACACTATATCTGATTATGGGCTGAAAACCAACATTCAATGTGTTTCAAAACAATGTGATCATGGTAACAATGTTTTTTTTCATAAAATACTTCTTTGAAAAGGCTGGAATATGGAGATATGGATTAAATATGTCAACATACAAAAGGAAACTTTTTTCATGTTTAGGAAATAAAGCACTATTATTATTTGAGTATGGTGTAAGTGAATCGGTTATGGAATAAAAGGATGTGAAACATGTTTTAGTGAAACATAAGTATGTTGTCAATGATTGATAATTTTTGGGATTTTCTTGATTTTCCAAGATTAATAGATTGGTGTTTCACTATTTTCTATTGGGGTAAATTACAAACTCAGTGCATAAGAATGTTGATATTTGTTCAAAAGAACCACTGGAACTTAATCATTCTGATATTTGTGGGCCAATGATCAATCAAGAATCATATAAAGATAAGTAATCCATAATATTCATTAATTATTTAAACTCATTACTTGTTTTATATACCTGAAACATAAATAATATGCTCTAAAAATTATTAAAAGTTTCAAGAGGAATGATGAGAAGAAATGTGAGTATTCAGTGAAGAAGATGAAAACAGACAATGGGTGTGATTATAAGAATTAATAACATGAACATTATCTTGAGATTAATGGAATCTTTCATGATTATTGTTCCTCATACACTCCTCATGATAATGGGGTTTCTAAAATTAATAATTAGTGTTTGGTGTAAATGGGGTGAACTATGTTACTTGAGCATGTTCATTATCATTACTATTGGAGGCAAGACATGAGTATGGGTGAATATATACAAAACGAATGTTTTTAAGACACATTCAGAAATGACTCCCTACAAAAACTTTTATTTATAAAATCCATGTTTGAAATATTTATGTGTTTTTAGGATTCTCTGCATTATAAAGAAGAATGGGGGAAATCATGGAAAGTATTTGCATGAAGGGTAAGATGAAATTTTTATTTTTTATGATCTATAAGAAAGTGTATAAAAATGTTTCAACAAAGTATTAGAAATTATTTTTTATTATTTTGATATGAATGTTATTGAACAAACTATGCATGATAGAAATGCTCATTCATATAAGGAAGTTGAGTGGGAAATGGAAATATTTCGTAACAATTCTGCTAAGGATTTGAATAATTAATTTCTTACTCATGAAAATAATCATACACAACTATTTCTTCTGACGAGTAATATACTTTAAAATCTCATCCTAGGATTAAGAATAATTTTTAATCTCAAAACATTAATTGTGATCAACATTGGAATGTTCAAAAAAAGAACATCTAATGATATTATAGATAATTTTTTGTATTCAAAAGCCGATCTGAATAATTTAAAAGAATATTTTTCTTATCTAAATGGATTAATACCTTTAATGAAGAGCTGAACCTAATAGAAATGATTGATTCAATGGAAATAATATATAAACTTGATAAAAGAAATTTATTTGTATAAATTAGGTTTTCTAGAACAAGATAGATAGAGAAGGTGAAGTGATAAGTAACAATGTAGGATTATTTTGAAAAGTATAATTAAAAATTTTAGGTAAATATTTAAATGAAAATTTTTTATATAGTTTAATGATTATAAATAATAATATTATTTCATTCTATTGTGGTAAAATGAAGCTAAAAAATCATTCAATTGGATTTAAAGACCACATTTCTACTAGGGATATTAATGAGGAAGTTCATATTGAGAAAACCTATGGATTTGTTATTGGGAAAGATAAAATTCATGTGTTTAGATTGAAGAAATACAAGTATGGTTTGATGTGAGCTCTAAGGCAACAATATTTCAAATTGGATACAATCTAATAAAAGATGTGTTTTATGAATGTAAGAGTGGATATCAATCTTTACAATAATAAAATTCAAGAGATTTCCATAAATTTAATTCATTAATTTGATTACATTATCTTCATTGGGAGTACTGAATGATATTGAGAATGATTTGATGAAGAAATGAAAAAGTTGTTTTGATGTTCATAATGGGGGAAATGAAATTATTTTGTTGGTTAAAAATTATAAAAATTAAGAAACCCAGTTTTCATTCTTAGGAAAATAATACTAGGGTACTTCTTAAGAAGTTCGATATGAAAAACAAGAAACTAGTTTCCACACTGATTTCAGTTGGAACTAAGGTGATTAAGGATAGAGAAAGTATGGAAGGTGATCAGAAATAATTTTCAGTATTGATTGTATGTTTTTAATATTTTACTACCTCGATAATCAAAATTGTTTTTGTTGTTACATTATGTTCAATATTTCAAAGTAATCATAAATAATTACATTTACATGATGGAAGAAGAATTCTCAGATACATCAAAGGAACAAAAAAAATCAGAATCCAGTATAATAGCATATAATGTATTGATTTTTTGGGTATTCATATTCTAATTGAATAGGTAATGATTATGATAGAATATCCACATCATGTGGGGTATTCTTTCTTTTTAAAGGTTATGATATTTTTCATTCAAAGAAATAAAATTCATTAACTCTTTATACTTCTAATGATGATTAATTTTTTTCTAATATAGATGATACCCAACTTATGTGGGTGAAAAAGAAGTTATAATTTTTTTTATTAAAGTGAATTTACACTTGATCATCGTTTATGATACTGAACATTAAATTAACCTCACCAAAAATCTGATTCAAAATTTTCCTTCAAAACATATAGATATCAAATATCATTTCATTAGAGAAAATGTGTAGAATAATGAATTGTGGATAGAATATTTTGCAACATTGGAACAAGTTACATATATTTCTACAAAAAAATTACCTAAGGGGCCTTGTTCTTTCTTGAGGGTGAACATGGGTGTCCAACCTATTTCTCATTAGGTTTTAGGTATCTAGTTTTCCCTTCTCTCATATTACCATTGGATATTACTGTCAAGGGGAAGAATTGTTTCATAATTCTATTCTTATAGAAGTGTGTAAATAGTGGGAGTTGTAGGTAAGCGCAACATTTAGAATTTTATGTGTCTAAAATATTCAAATAGATTGTTGAATTGGTTGTAGAATTTTTTTTTCCATTACAAGACTGTTGAAAAGCATAAGATGAAATTTGAGGATGTTTTCTTAATCACTATTTTTAGACATCATGACTTCTCTGTAAATATTTATTATTTATTATAATGAGTTAACTCATATAGGCTTATAATTTTTGATAAGTAATCTATTGGACACTCCATGATATTGTAGTGGACCCTCCATGATATTGTAGTTTTCATAATCACAAATAATGTCAATATACAAATTCTACTCTTTCATGCCAGTTTAATACCAACCACTAAATCAATTATGTCATACATTAACCTATTAATTAATAATTAAATCACATATATTCTTGAATAAATATGTTTACAAATTTATTTTTAAAAAAAAATTTGGATAAAACTTATTTGGGTCAGACAGACACTTCGCAATCTTTATAGATTCCCTGACATTGATGGTTAGTTCGACATACTGAATATTGAAACACCAAATTCGACACACTGATGTTCGACAGACTAAAGTTTGAAACACCGAAGTTGACACACCGATGCTGGAAAAACCGATGTTTGACACACCGAAGTCGACACACCGAAGTTAGATAGACCAAAGTTTGACACACTGAAGTCGACACATCGAAATTCAACAGAATGAAGTTTTACACACCGAAGTCGACAAACTGAAGTACGACAAACCGAAGTCGACATACCTAAGATGATAGACCAATGTTATCAAACTGAAGACAATAGACCAAAGATGATTTGATGATTATTATAAATAAATATTTTGATTTTATTAATTCAAATTTATTTCTTATGGTCATATTAGGAAAAATTAATTTTTCTGACAATTTTTAATGTTGTTTGATGGAAAATCTGTAGACAGTATGAGGTACATGCACCTATGAAGATCTTCATGACCAGAGGATCCTGGAGTATAAAAGGACCTTATCATTAACTTTAAAGAATATAGGTACAAAAAATATTACCCTCTGAGACATAGACTGCGAGAATACAAAAAGAGAGGAACTAAGCACTTGAGATTACAAGAAGATTATAACAATAAACTTTCACCAAAATCACTTTGTATATTGAGACTATTAAGATATTAACCTTTTGACTCCTCGATGCTAGATTACGGAAACTGTGATACTCTATTCTGAATACTACATCGAGAAGAGAACTCAGATACAATTTTGTCAACATCCATTGAGTCCAAAGAATTACTTCGCAGCACACACCGAAATCTTAACTCTATTTTATTTAATAGCTCTATTGTGTTTCTTTTATTAACTTTTGAGCAGAGTGTGTATTTTTATAATACAACAATATATCTTCTGAATTAACCTAAAGGATACAAGATTTCCTTACTCAACTATTCGTTTACTCTTGTGTACCCACTGATAAGGGTGGAATAGGTCCCTGTGTGTCCTAGTATTTTGTACCCATGAAGAACTATGGAAGAGGTACCTGTGTGGCCTAGCTAGTACTGAGTGCTATTGTAAACCACAATCCAGGGTGTGGATGAAAATAATATTAATATAATCTTCTTGGTGGAAGGTGATCACCAAGTGGAGCAGACTAAGTCTCTTTTTGAGACTGAACCTCTTGTTTTATCTGCTATGTTTATTATCTTATATTTTTTATGTGATATTTATTTCCTGCATTATGATAACCTGAACTTTGATAGTTATTATAGAAAGTTTTTACATTTGTTTTGAATAAGTAGGTTTTCTTGGACAGTTTTGTTAATCGATAGGATAATAAAACTGATAACAAATCAATCTTTTGAGAATCAAATTGATCCTTCAAGACATTTAAAAATTCACTACAAACGAACATTTTGTTTATTTTTATAGGGAGTTTTATTTTGTAATGAATCCTTTTGACCAAAATTTTTGTAGATACCCCATTCACCCCCACCTCTTGAGTCATCTACTCCGACCAACATTTGGTATCAAAGGAATTTTGACAGTTACTGTTAGTTTTTTAAATAATACAACTGTGATTATAGTTGTGTTTCAAAGATCATAAAATCTATATTATTTCTAAATCATTATCTCTTTGAAATTAGTTCACAATCTTTATCATGGAAAATAGAATAAAAGGGGATGCTACTTGTAGACCACCTTTCTTTAATGGATCTAACTATGCTTAGTGGAAACTTAAAATGAAGATACATCTTGAATTTTTGGGCATGGAAATCTGGACTAATATTGAAAGTAAATATACAATACCTGAAACTGCTAGAAGCACTTGGGTTGAATCTAACAATTCTTCCTATAACAATAATTTTAAAGAAATGAATGCTATGTACTATTCCCAAGGGGGTTAAGAATTTAACCATATTTCTTCTTGTAAAACTACTTATGAAATTTGGGATACTTTAGCTGTCTCTTGTGAGGGATCAACCAATGTTAACGAAATGAGATTAAATACGTACACTATTAAATATGATAATTTTAAAATGAATCCTGATGAACCTATCTCTAAAATGTATCTCAGGTTCAATGAAATAGTGAACACCATGGGTCTACATGGGAAACCAGTGGGCAACAAAGACCAAATCATGAGACTGCTTCGATGCCTACCTGACAGATGGAGATGAACTTCTATTTCTCTCCAAGAGTCATGTGACATAGGAAAATGTCCAGTGAAGACACTAATTGGAAAGATTATGGTGTATAAAGAAGAAATAAATATAAATCAAGAAGTAGATGAGGAGCCAAGGAAGAAGTCAGTAGCATTCAAGACTTCAACTTCAAAGAGCAAAGATTTAGAAAAGATTCATGTTCCTGTAGATAGTTCCACTAGTGAAGAGTAATATTCAAACAATGATGAGGAAATTGCTCATCGTGCTAGAAGGTTCAAAATGTACTAAAGAATGATGAAATTATTAAAGAAGTCAAACAACTAGGGAATGTAGGATTTTAAAAGACAATGGAAGAAAGATAGAAAATGGAATGAAAACTCAAATGAAATAATCTGCCATCAGTGCAAACAAAAAGGTCATGTGAAGGCACACTATCCCAAGATGAAATTTAAGAAGAAATATGAGGACAAGGGAAAAGGATAATAATTGGCTTTAAAATCATCCTGGAGTGTATCAGAGGATAGCTCAAGTGGATAGGACACTTTTGATATTGAGAAGAACAAACATGGAAACGTTTGTTTCATGACAGAAACAACCGAGGTAACACTTAATTCTCTTGTACATATCATTTATTATTCTGATAATGAATATGAATCAAACAATGAAGAAAATATGCGTAAGGATGAATTATTTGAATATTGTGGAATGCCTGAGGATACCTTGAATGAGATTGAGGATAAATATAAATTATTAAAAAGACAGCATGCTCTAAATGCTAATTGAAAATCTGATCTGAATATTGAGATATAAAAATGTGCACAGTTCATAAAAGAAAATACTGAACTCAAATTATCAAATGAGCAATTAAAGGGGGATAATGAGAATTTTAATAACCGTAGAGATACCTTGACTCAGTTTCTAGGACAACAGATTGCCCAAAAATATAAAACATTTCAAGGATATCAGCGAGGATAAAGAAGAATCATTAAAACAAAATTATTCCAAAAGCTGGACAATTCACAGCTAGTTCACGTTCTGGATTATTTCATGAAAACAATTGTCTAATGGAACAAAAAAAGTGTTTAGGTCTCAAAATATGTTTTCCGATTACATTAAATCTATGAGACACGTATGGGTTCCCAATGTTTTACTTTCTAACCTCTCTGGACCCAAAAAAATATGGGTACCAAAGTTACCCAATGCATAATCTGTGTTGCAGGGATGTTGCCTAAATAGTACATGTAACACCTTGTGGTACATAGATTGTGGATGTTCAAGAAATATGACAGGATAATATTCTTTCTTCAAGAGCCTATTCAAATTTTATGGTGTACATGTAACTTTTGGTGACAATGCATAGGGAAAAATCGTCGGCTTATTCCAGATTAGTAACCCTTATACTACATTAATTTCCAATGAACTTTTTGTTGATGGGTTAAAATAAAATCTACTTATTATTTCTCAGTTGTGGGATTATGGTTTTAATTTCATGCTTGAAAATTATGCTTGTAATGTTTTTAATTTCAAATATTATTTAGTAATCACTACCTTTAGAAATGATAATGTATATGATATAAATTTAGACAAACTAGACTAACAGAATGTCTCTTGTCTAAATGAGTTTCAAAAAGAGTCTTGGATCTGTCATATATGACTAGAAAATTGTTATATACACTCTCATAGAAGGTTAACTAGAAAAGTATTAGTTAGATACTAAACCAAATTAGAGTTTCCAAAAAATAATGTAAATAATCCTTGTCTAAAAGGAAAGAAACATAAAATCTCTTTCAAACCAATGAAATGAGTAACTAATCCTCAAGCTCTTGAGTTGGATCACATGACCATCTAGATTTTCTAGTCTCAATGGTAAGCACTATGTTTATGTTCTTGTAGTTGATTTCTCTAGTTTTACCTGGACATTTTTCTTGGATCATAAAAGTGAAGCATGTTCTCACTTTACCAATTAGGCTAGGACTGTAAAATATCTCCTTGGACTTAAGATTAATTCATTAAGAAGTTATCATGGTCGTGAGTTTCACAGTATACATTTTCAAGCCTTCTACTCACAAAATGGCTATAATCATAACTTCTCTACACCTTGAACACCTCAACAGAATGGTGTGGTAGAAAGAAGGAATAGAACATTACAATAAATTGTTGGAAATATTCTCAATGAATATGATCTACCCATTTATTTATGGGTTGAAGATGTTAATATATCTTGTTATGTAATAAAAAAAGTCTTAATTAGACCCATTCGTATGAAAACTCCTTATGAGTTGTGGTATAATAGGAAACCCAAAAAAGGTTACGTTAAAGTGTTTGGAAGTATTGTTTATATCCTAAATACTAAAGATAATTTAAATAAATTTTCCTTGAAAAGTGATGAAGGAATATTTCTTGGATATTCAACATCATGAAAAGTCTATAGAGTCTTTAACAAGGAGACCAAATGTGTGTTGGAATATCTATACATGAAGTTTGTTGAAGTAGATCCACATGAGCTAAAGACCTCACTAGAAAATATTGAAGAGGATATGTCCAATGTGGACATTAATGATAAAATCTCAAATCATCATGAGAAGGAATCTGTGAAAGCATCCAGTTCTGAAATTTCTCTTAAGCTTAACCGTAGTGAACCAGATCAACCGAATCCACTTGAAATATCAAGTCCTACTTTCTCAAGACCAAATAAAACCATTAAGAATCATCCCTTAGATTATGTTGTAGGAGATTTAGATAGAGGGACATAGACCATAGTTTCCTTGAGAAACCAGGTTGAACATCATGCATTCTTGTCAAAACATGAACCTAAAAATATCAATGATGATATCAATGATGAATTTTGGATGATGGCCATGCAATAAGAACTTAATCAGTTTAAAAGAAATAATGCTTGGAAAATTTTAGATTGACCTAAGTAGACCTTACCTATTGAAACCAAATGGGTTTTTAGAAATAAGGTAGATGAATGTGGAAATATAGTTAGAAATAAAGCTAGACTAGTTGCACAAGGATATAATCAATAAGAAATAATTGATTAAGAAGAGACCTTCTCACAAGTAACTAGACTTGAGGAAATTAGGATCTTACTTGCCTATAAAACACACCTGGATTTTAAACTTTATAAAATGGATGTCAAAAGTACATTCCTAAATGGTTATATAATTGAGGATGTTTTTGTTGAACAAACCCCAGGTTTTACAAATCCACATTTTCCAAATCACGTGTTTAGATTATCAAAAGCCTTATATGGTTTGAAACAAGCTCTAAGAGCTTGGTATGAAAGTTTGAGTAATTTTTTTTATTTCTAATGGTTTTATAAAAGGACATGCAAATACTACTTTATGTATAAAAATAATTTCAAAAGACGTTTTAATAGCCCAAATAGATGTAGATGATATTATTTTTGGATCATCTAAAAATCCTTTATGTAATGAATTTTCAAATGTAATGAAAAGTGAGTTTGAAATGAATTTAATGGGTGAAAATTAATATTTTCATAGATTTCAAATATTTCAAAATAAAGAAGGTATTATCATAAATCAATGTATGTAAAAAATGATCTTTTGAAAATATATGGCATTGATAGCATTAAGAGTAGTGAAAATCCTATGTGTTCTACATTTAAGTTATATCTTGATGAAATTATAAAATTAGTTGATCAAACTGCTTAATGAGGAATGATTGGGAGTTTTCTTTACTTAACTGCTAGTAGGCTAGATATTATGTTCAATGTGTGTATGTGTGAAAGATTTCAAGAAAACCAAAAAGAGTTAGACATAAATACTGTTAAATTAATTTTCAAATACCTCAAGTACACAACTAATTTCAGATTGTTCTATCATAAAGGAAAACCTTTTGATTTATTTAGATATTCAGATGCTGATTTTGGTGGATATAAATTAGATAAAAAGTGTACCTCTGGAACATGATTTTTTTTGGCAAAGTCATTAATATCATGGTGTAGAAAAAAGGAAAACTCAATAGCATTATCAACTGATGAAGCTGAATACATTTCTATGGGTAGTCGCTGTGCACAAAATTTTTAGATGAAACACACCTTATTAGACTATGGATTTAAATTCATAAATATCCCCATAAATTGTGACAACAAAAGTGCTATTAATATTTCTAAGAATCCAATTTCTCATTCTAGAACAAACCATATTGATGTAAGGCATCACTTTTTGAGAGTTCATTATCAAAAAGGTAATATAAGTCTTCAGTTTATTGGGACTGAACATTAGCATGCAGATATATTCACTAAACCCTTAAATTATGATAGAATTAATTACATTATACATGAACTAGGAATGATAAATTAGTATGAGATATTTCTAAGACCAATCTTTGTGAAACCGATTTTTTGAAACCGACCTTTTTGAAACTGATCTTTGTGAAATCGTTCATTATAAAATAGATCATTGTGAAACCGATCTTTCTAAAACCGATATTTTTAATACCAATCTTTCTAAAACTGATTTTGATGGAACACATCTTTCTAAAACTGATCATTGTGAAACCGATCTTTGTGAAACCGTTCATTGTGAAACTGATATTTCTCAAACCAATATTCTTGAAACTGATCCTGTCAAACCGATCCCCTGTGAAACTGGTCTTCTTGAAAATGATTCTTTGACACTGATATATATAAGGGGTGTTTTGTAAATTCAATCTGCTTTAAATGAAAAGATTCTCTTTTATCTCTTTTAACATTCTGTGTTTAAATTTTTTTTTTACAGTTTACAATACCTAAATGATATATTTAGTACAATTCATCATGACCTTCCACCTTCTCCTCTGCTGTAAAGCCTTCTACATTTTTTCACTCACTCTCTTGACTCTTGACCTCTCAACACAAATGGAACCAGAAGCATCGTCATGGGTAGGACTAAGTGTGAAATGGAAGAACCTAGAAAATATCCTCAATCTAAGAATCAGAAAGGTGAGTCCATTGGGACTACAAAACAAGCTTAGAAAGCCAAGTAGTTGTAGTGGAAAAGGATTTGTCTACTGAGTGTCTTCTATATAGAAAATCATTTTTACTAAAGGTACTGAAATCTCAAGGGTGGATCAGTTGGTTCACCAATAATGAATGACCCTATTATCCCTAGATTGTGCACGAATTCTTTCTACATTTGAGTATATCACTGGATGAAGATAAGGAAGCAACGATGAAATCTATGGTCAAGGTAAAGGAAGTGGATTTTTTTTCTGAGGAATGGGATGAATGCTTAGAGGTGCATCATGAAGGTGTCTATGATGACTATCATGGTAATATTCCACCTTCTTCAATTTTTTTTTCCTATGAAGATGATATAAAAGAGATTACTGGAAATGAAAAATCCGAGAGGACTGTTGAAAATGAATTAGAAGGAGAAGTAAGACTTATTTTTTAGTTCATATGACATCAAATCTGCCCAAGGAATATAGATTTCTATGCTGTAAAATATCTGGACGTCTTCTTGATTTTTCTGTTCAAACATGGTATAAAAGTGAATCTGTGAAGATATCTTATGGTGCATATTTCTGATTTGATTAAGCCATCCAAAAATTCAACCTATATATACTATCTAAGGACGATTTCTACCTTGTTCATAATGTTAGATTGTGTGAAGATGGAGATGAAGTGATAAGTTCCTGCATTGGCTTTATTCTTCAGATAGACATTTGTAAAAGAATGAAAATCTTCTGGAAACCATGTAAATGATGTTGCGTACTAGATGAAGAATGGTTGTATGAAAATTTAAATCTATTTTATCAACATTATAGACCAAAGGACCATGTTTATAAGGGTCTCTAACCAAGAGAATTTATTGTTTATTCTGATGAGGATACTGAACCTGAAGGGATAAGGGAATAAAGATCTCCTTTTAATGATAAGAGTGATGTTGATATTGCTTAAATTCCCAATAATATGACTTATGGACCTGCTAGTACACCTATGTAATTACCCTCAAGAGAATTATATTTTGTGATGAATATGAGGAAGAAAATGAATTTACAAGAATTGAAGGTTATGTTAGAAAATCATATGAGTAATATGATGGTTATGATGATGGTGATGATTATAGTGATGATGGAGGATGTGTTGAGCATGTGAGTGACTCTATAAAAGTGGGACAATAGGTGGTTGAGAAATATGGTGAAAAATATTTTCATGGAGCTGGCGATGGAATTGTGCCTCCTAATCAACAAGATGATGGTCATAGAGATGCTAAACATGCAGATATACTACTCCATCCTAATGTTCAAAACCAAGATCTCATTTAGGAATTGAATGATCTTGTGGTAATTTCCCAAGAGGAAGATGATGTAGATCCAGTGCCACAAATTTAAGAAGTACCTGGTGGAGTTGAAGTAGCTGGAGCTCAGGAATAACCTGAAGTTCGGTTCGATCATGTTCCTACAAAAGTAGTTTTGGCCCGAGACCAGGATGAAGAAGTTTATGATATTGATGTTATTTCTGAGCCTCAGGGATTAAGTATTAGAATTGATATTGTTGAGACAAGAGATTGGACCTATAATAGAGAGTGGAATAGTGATCCATGATACATTCATTTCAGTTTAGATTATGAATCAGATGGGGAAAGGGTACCTCCTCCTCCTATTCCACAAGTTCATGTTGAACCAGAACATGTTGCACCTGTTCCACTAGCTGAACCACAACCTCTAGAAACAATAGCTCCGTTAATGGCTAGTGACGATGTCACTAAGGATGATTTGGAAATATTTAAGAATGAGATGTGTGAGTCTGTGATAGCCTCAGTGGGATCCAGAAATGAAGCCTCCACCTCCATAAGTACCTCGGATGCGGATGCCAGAAAGATTGAAGGAATATTAATTTCAATGATTCCACCGAATCTTATTACTATAGCAGAAACTATTATTAGACACAAAAACTTCCTGAGATAAGAATTAGGAAAGATGAGTAATGAATTTAATTCCTTAACCTCTGACTTCAATACCTCCTTTAGTGGTTTTATATAAGTTCTTAGTTACTTAGTAACTCATCTACTCACTTTTGACCTAAAAAAGTGGAAAGAAGATCTTGGAAAAATGCTGACTGGACCATCTAGTTCGAGGAGTGGGAGAAGTGTTGTAGCTGATTTGGAGTCTCTCAAGGATATGAAGAGAGTGGAAATTCAAAAACTCTATATTGTTTCAGAAAAAGAAACTCATGAAAAAGTTCATTGAAATACAGATTTTCTGTGGAATATGGTAAGACAGTGCACAAATGATGCCTCTATAGATCAGAATGAAATTAGAGAAATGGTGGATATGTGTTTCACTAATATATACACAAATCATGACCTCACCAATTGTTTCATGTTTCCTGCAGAAAATCATAGAATTCCTCTAGTCAAAAAAGCATTCAAAAAGAAAGATCTCCAATTCATAGAGTTTACACATTTGATGAGTAAATTTATAGAGAATAAGGATGTCTTCAAGAAGGAAATGCACTATGGTGGTGAAATCATTAATGACTGCATCAAACTGCTCAAAACGTATCTGGTTGTTCAGGCTAAGGCTATTGTGGTCCCTACACCTGCTTTAATTGGTTCTACCTCTCGGCCTCCTACTCCAATGAATATTTCTCAGGCTCTTTCCCAGATTCGACCGATCATTACTGAGTAGTCTCCAAGTCCTGTGTTGCCAGAGAGAAGGCCTAGAATTGCAGCTACTATCCCTACTGGTGTCACCCTACCTGTTGTTATCCTTAGACCACCTTCTTCCTCTACCACTCCCAAACCTTCTCCTCCCCCTTTGGATCCTTCCAACAAAGGAAAATCACCTATGCATCAAAATCTTTAGTGATGAATTGTTTATTTTTGTTAGGGATTTGATATTTTTGTTTTCCATATACTCTTTTGCCTTTTAATGAAAATTTTATTGTATCTTTCTTTTATATTCTTTCTCCTTAATACTTTTATCATTTTGTTAATCAAAAAAGGGGGAGAAAATAAGGATGAAATATACTCGCCTCAATCTATTTATTGAGGGGGAGATTTTTTTACTTAAATTCTAAAAATTAGGATGGAATATACTCTTCTTAATCCATTTATTAAGGGGGAGTTTTAACTAATTTTTTGCAATGAGAAACTTTTTTTATATTGAAAAATTTCTTTCAGCAATGTCAAAGATATATTTATTCTATATATTTGTTTGAATGCCATAATTTGTGATTATCAAAAAGGGGGAGGTTGATGGACCCTCCATGATACAGTAATGGAACCTCCATGATATTGTAGTTTTCATAATCACAAATATTGTCAATATACAGATTCTACTCTTTCATGCCAGTTTAATACCTCTCACTAAATCAATTATTTCATATAGAAACATATACTTCAATAATTCAATCACTTATATTCATGAAAAAATATGTTTAAAAATGTATTTATACTTAAACTTTTGAATACTACTTAGTCTAGTAAGACATACCCTTCGCAATATTTCTAGATTCCCGTGCACTGAAGGTTAGTTCGACAGACTGATGTTTGACACACCAAAGAAGACACACCAAAGTTCGATAGACAAAAGTTTGACACACTGATGTTCGACAGATTGAAGTTTGACAAACCATAGTCGACACATTGAAGTTCGATAGAACGAAGTTTGACTCACCGAATTTGACACACTGAAGTTCGACAAAATGAAGTTTGACACACTGAAGTCGACACACTGATGTTCGATAGACTGAATTCAAAAAAACTAAGATGACAGACTGATGTTATCAAACTGAAGACAACAGACTGAAGATGAATCACCAATTTTTATAAATAACTATTTTGAGTTTATGAATTCAAAATTATTTCTAATGGTCATATTTGGACAAATTAATGTTTCAGACATTTTTTTAATGTTTTTTGTAGGAAAATCCATAATAAATACGACTTACATGCATGTGCAAAGAAATTCATTCCTAGAGGATCCGAGATTATAAAAGGACCTCATCATTCACTTTAAAGAAGAGAAGTGAAAAAATTATTACACGTTGAGACCCGCTAAGACACGCTAAGACATAGACATTGAAAATACAAAAAGAGAGGAACTAAGTGCTTGATATTACAAGAATATTGTAACAAGAAATATTCTCGAAAATCTCAGTGTACATTGAGAACTTGAAGAGATGAAACTCTTCACTCCTCGAAGAAGTATTACAAAAACCGTGATACTCTGTTCTGAAGACTGCATCCAGAAGAAGACTGAAATACCATTTTCTCAGAATCCATTGAGTCCAATTCATTACTTTGAAGCACACTGATAATTCTTAAATCTATTTTATATTTTAGCTCTGTTTTTTATATTTTTTTAACATTAGAGTAGAGATTGTATCTATAGAATAACACACACCATATCCTTCATTAAACTAAAGGATACAAGATATCCTTACTCAACCATTCTATTACTCTTGTGTCCCCACTGATATGCGTGGAAGAGGTCCCTATATGGCCTGGTAGATATTACCCACGGAGAACTATGGATGAGGTACTTCTGTAGCCTCTACAGTACTGAGTGTTGTTGTCAACCCTGATCCATGGTGTAGATCAAAACTTTATTAATATAAACATCATGGTGGCATGTGATCACCACGTGTAGAGGACTAAGTCACTTCTTGAGATTTAACCTCTTATTTCATCCATTGTGTTGATTATCTTATATTTTTTTGTGATATATATTTTCTGCATTATGATAACAAGAACATTGATAGTTTTTTTATCATGTGTTTAAATTTGTTTGGACCTAGTAGGTTTTCTTCTAATTTTTTATTAATTGATAGGATAGTAAAACTGAGAACTAATTAATCATCTGAGAATGAAATAGAAACTTCAAGACATTTATAAATTCACTACAAACTGACTTTGTTTTTATTTTTATAGGGGGGGGGGGTTTATTTTTTAATGAATCCTTTTAATGGAAAATTGTAAAGATACTCAATTCACCACCCTATTGAGTAATATTCTCCGACCAACATAATCCATAGCTTGTGGTTATGAACTTAAGTGATTTATAATCCCTTGTTGACAATAATATTCAATTGTTGTATTTATTAAGACCATGATGATAAAAATTATTATCATATTCTGGTATAGTCTTTTGTTTTCAAGGAATATGATGAAGAAAAGAAATGATCTCACTTTTTATTTGGTGAAAATAAAAATGACCATCATATTCATTAAAATGGGAATCACAACTGTTAATAATGTCCATCATATTGGGAATTTTTTTTGTATGAAAATGTAAATCAAACTCACCTAGAGTCTAGAATCTAAGATAAGATCATAATATGGTGCAACATTAAAATATGTATTACTATGATATAAATGTGATGATGCCTTCTTAATGATGGATTTATCATATTAGAAAAGTATTATATAAAATTTTTATTCAATATAGTCAAAATAAAGTATTAGAATAGGCATTAGAAATAATATTCATTATGATGGTAATCACATAAATCGTATTCAGGTTTAGAAGAAAATAATTATGTTGATTGAAAAGTCACAAAACATTCCATTGTAAGACAGATGATGATAAATATGAACTTCAGTGTAATAAAATTCAAAAAGTAAGTCATGATACATGATGAAGTTAGTGAATGTAGAATGTTGGTGAAGCCAAAGTTTATCAATCTCAAGATCATCATAATGAGTTTGTCAGATATAGAATTTTTTAATTGTAGAGAAGGATGATCATAATGAAGAAAAGAAAGACATTTCTGAACTAGAAGATGATGACACCATTCCATCATATTTAGTATGACATTATATATAATAAAAGGTAAAAAACATTGTGTAGGAAGTCCTTAGTAATGTATTCAGAAGTGAAATAAGTTTCTAAAGTTGAAGTTGCTACTATGAGTCCATTAGACTCAATATTCCATTGTAATCATCAAAGGATATACTGTTTGGGAAAATATAATGATAAGAAAAATAAAATAATGTGGTATCCAATATGAATAATAATTTAATAGTATAATAAAAAATTTATTCAACGATATAAAATGGGTTTAATTAATTTTTTTTAACCTTAATGGGTCTATATAAATATAGGAGAAGAATATTTTTTCAAATGAATTCATTCATCATAACGAATACTAGAATGATGATCCGGAATCAGACTGGTGTTTTTGAAAAAAAAATCGTAATGAGTTGATGCTTTTAGAATATTCAAGAAGGATCGAGAAAAGAAGAGTGGAGTCGAAAAATGTTAACAAAGTAGAGATGCACCTTAAATTCAAAAGAAATATATGATTCATGTAATTTGGTTGTGCAGGAAAAATTTTAAGAATCTATCCCAGACAATTTTTTAGGAGAGTATGAAAGTTGAAGTACCATATAGTTTATAAAATATTACTATTCACCAAAATGATTAAAGAATTCAGAGCACTAATGAAATTATATATAGAATAAGTGGTTTCAACATCTTTTTTCACAAAGAAATAATTAAAAAAAGAAGACAATAGAGAAAAGATAATATTGAAAAATATTCATTTGATCATAATATTCATGATGATTATTGTATTCATAATTTCATTATAATGATATGACTTATCCGACTAAGAAATTTGTATTGGGATATCAATATTGAATAATAATATATAGAAAATTTTCTCAACCATATTCTAATAGTGGTATATTTCATGTATTGATAAATAGTATTGGGAGAAAAAGATAAGGAAATTAGAATGTGTATTATTTTGCGGTATAGAGAATTTCATACCATCTTTGGGGTATGAAAGTGTTGAATTTTTTTGATGATAAATTTTTTATATATTGATAAAGAATCACTATAACATGTTTTGTTAAAAAAATTATACTACATCATTTTTTCAATAATGAGAACACACACTATTGAGTAATTTACATAGTGCTACATGAGTGTAAGGGAATATCCTACACATTTTATTCTACATAAAATGATTTTTTTCTAGTGGATTGTATGGTATTATATCATTTCTATACCATACCAAGGACATAGATATTCTTATTGAATAGTTAAACTTGTAAATACTAGTGTTCCTATGGATGCTTATTTGAATTATTCTCAACATGGAATGTAATATTTAATAAGAGGTGAACGTTGATTTCTATGTATGGAGTCATAAAAGTAAAGTAGATCCCCAATTCAACCTTCCCCTCTCATTGATACTATTATCTTGACCAGATAGTTTTAGAATTAACCTTCATGAACAATAGGTGGAGAAAACAAACAATGTTTAGAATATCTTCTGATAATCTTTTCATGGAGCTTATTTTAAATAAAACATAATGTGTGTTTTTCATGCCGTACTATTTTGAGAAATATGATGTCTCTTTGGTTGTATATCAATTAGATGCAGAGGATAATAAATAGTTAGCACTGATAAATATTATCAAACTGAAGGGAGAAATTATAGAAATAGAGCTGTAGGAATTTATGAATTTATTTTGTAGCATGTATTTCCATCAAAATATTTGAAGAAATATGAGAATGAATTCCTAGTGTATATGAAAATTGATGTTGAATCTTTCATGAATTATGAGGAAAAATTATCAAGGCATGAAAAATATTCATAGAATTATGTTATTAATAATGAAAGGAAAATAGATATATTATTTAGTGGATTAAAACCACGCCAATGGAATTATCTAGGAAACTATGTCTTTGGGAGTTACAAAGATGTTATTTTCTATTCTAAAAATGTAGATATGATGATTGAAGAATGATCCCATGGTTCTGGAGAGAGAAATAAAATATCATACAATCATGATGGTGGTGGAAACCATTAAGTATAAAAGATGATTAAACCACTAGTATGTAATTTATTTAGATGAAGTATATTGGAAGTTGCCTCAAATGGATAGAGAAATGCTTCATGTATGGTATAAAAGTTCATAAGTCTAATGAATGGTGAAGAAACATGATGAATTCAACCAATGTTATCTAGGAAATGAATCCACCTCCCAAACCACTATAGATGGTGCAGTCATTCAATAATTAGGGGAAATTGTGCTACGAAAGCTAGTTTGGTCGGAATGTCCAGAAGGCCTTCATTTTTTATTAGTTTTTGATAATCCTTCTTTTGAAGGGTGAGGAGGAACCCTACAAGGCCTGAAGTCTTAGAGACAATTACATGACCCATATGTATTAGTAGGAATCACCCAGACAAAACAACTTGGAACTGCTTCTCCCTAGCATATGTCATGATATCAGTACTCCACCATCGTATTGATGGTCAGCTAGCTATCCTATGAAAAGTTGCATTGGCCTAGTACCGATGGAAAATCCATACCCTCTTATTCTTCCAAATCTGGTTAGCTCTCCTTTAGTGAATTCACCTTCCATGAATCCTAATCTAAAGTGTTTTTACTTGTAGTCAAACTGGTACATCTGAATTCTAGTGGCCCAAAGGGCTTGGGGTGGCCCAATGGACTTAAGGTGGCTCAAAGGCCTTAAGAATCAACTGGCCCGAAGGCCTTGGGTGGCCTGAAAGCATTGCAGGACCTGATGCCCAAACCGGTGTCCCAAATTCCCAAGGGAATGAATAGTTCTAGCTACTACAATACCGAAAAATACCTTGTACAATATCCAGAAATACACCTCCACCTGGATTTGATCTTGGGTCTCATGGATGCACCTACTGAGTGCTCACCAACTGAGCTAAGGCTGATGTTCTATGAAATCCAGTTCACTAATCGAAATTAATTTGATTGGAATTCACATCAGTAACCACTAAAGCTAATTGAGTAAGGTAATGTCTATCCCATCACAATTTACAATGTGGAACATTATAATTAAGTCTTACAAGGTTCAATTCATATTCATGAAAAAAATGAAATAGTATTACATTATTATAGTTCATTGGATTCCATTTTACCGTGAAATACCTATAGAACTATGGAAACACAACCCCGATACCTTGAAGTACATATTTATATTAAAACACATAGTTTAGCTCTCAATTAAACCCAAGTGTGGGACTCTTCTCATGTTAGTGTCTATGGGAAAAATTAATCTAGTGAATCTCATAATCCTCCCCTTGGTGGAATTTTATGTTATATTGGTCATGTATACGTTTTTTTGTAGAGATCACATATGAACTGTTTAGAAAAATAAATCTATTACTATTTTATGAACTACCATCTCTTTTATAAATTTTCATCTAAGATCATAACTTTAATTTAGAAAATACATTAACAGTGTGGTTGTTGATAATAGGAAAGAATAATAACTTTTCTAATTGGTTGAGTAAATTGAATGTTTCAATGTTGATGAAATTCCCATTGAGAGGAAATTCACTGATGTATTTATTATATATTTACAAGGAATTACCTCATATATTGAGGTAGAGTTCATAATAGTGATTATACCATGACCTAAACCTATCTCCAAATTCCCCAATAAGATGACCCAAATCAAACTAGAGGTTTTAATGAACAAACTACAGGAGAATATGAAAAAATGGATCATAGTGCCTAGTGTGTTGCGCTAGGGTGCTTCAATTTTATTCATTAAGAAAAATAATTGATAAATTATGATGTGTATTAATTACTATGATATCACCATGATCACTATAAATATCAAGTATCTCCTTCAAAATATTGATGAACAGTTTGATCAATAGTGAGGAGATCTATACTTCTTAATATTGGATCATTGTGTAGGATATCAACATCTAAATGAAAATAAGGATGATAGTAATCAGATATCCTTTTTTTACATAGTATGTACACTATGTGTTCATAGTGATTCCCCTCTAAAATACTAATTCCACTTAAATATTCATGGATATGAATAATGGTGTCTTCAGAGACTACCTTAACAAATTTATGGTAGTCCTATTTTTTTGAATTTGTCATTTAGTCTATGATCAAAGAGGAATATTAATAGTATATTTGGATTATGATATTGACATAAAAAATGAATGATATGTAAATCATGTGTGTCTTTTGGTTGTAGAAATCATATTCTTGGGGATATTGATAAAATGTAATATATTTTATGTGCACCAATTAATTATCATAAAAATGGATATATGGATCAGATCCACTACTTCCATTGAAATTTGAATTTTTTTTTCCGTGTCATTGTACTATATATTTTTATAAAAAAAATATATTATGACGTTGTAGCCTAATAATTCTGTTAACAAGAAAATTGGTAAATTATTTCTAGGTGGAAGAATGTAATGAATTATTTACGTAGCATAATAGGAGGCTAGTCAAAATTCATGTATTCACACTTCCTTCATGAAGTGACCATTTTGTGATATACAGTGATGCCTAAAATAATGGATAAGGATTTATAGTCATGCATAATGACAATGTGATAACATATTTCTAAAGGTAGTTAAAGATCCATGGGAAGAACTACTAGACACCTAATCTTGAGTTAAAATCATTGTATTTTCTTTATTTTGCAACACGACCAATATAGTTTGAATTATGGCATATACACTTAATAAAAGTTTTTGAGAGAAATATTCAAACAAAAAGAGCTCAATGTGAATCATTGATGTTTATTTGAGATGATCATGGAGTATGATATATCTATTAATTACCATCCCACAAGGGGGATCAAGTTATCTAATACTCATACCAAAAACAAACCTACTAATATATTCATTTTTTTGATTGAGAAAGACTATGAAATCATGGATTTGAAAATTATTGATATGGGAATCATTATAGACGGGAATAAATAAAATCTTTCCTAATTGAAATCCCATAAATATATAAAATATAGGACCATGGAGGCACAAATGGTTAATCTAGAGAATCAAAAGAAGGTGGATGTATTAAAGGGAAGAAAGATTCATGATTTATACATTTCTAAAGACGCAATCATTTTGTTTGGAACTATAATTATTTTCCTTACATCACCAGATATAATTAATTATTTTCTAGATAATTCACATAAGTCATCATTATCAATCCATTGTGGAATAGACAAGATTTATTTTGATCATTGAGAACACTTATAGTGGGAATCCAAGAAGAAGGATATCATGGAGTACACCTCAAAGTACTTGGTATGTCAGTATGTTAATGAATATTGAAAAAGTTTTAGTGGTTGATGAAAACATTACCCATAAAGAAATGGAAATTGAATAAAAATGTTATGGACTTTGTCATGGGACATATAAAGACATATAAAGGAAGTAATGTGATGTGGGTTCTGGTGGATCAAATCACCAAAACTACCTACTTAATCTTTATTGAAGATAATTTATTTATTGATAAAATTCTATGATATACATTAAGGAAGTGGAGAGGCTGTATAGGGAACCACATTTGATCATAACTGAATCCGATCAATGATTCACATCCAAATTATTGGAAGGTCTCCAGTACTTTTTTAATTATAAATTTAATTTTAATACTGCGTATCACCCCAAAAATTATGGACAATCTAAGAGTGACATTAATACACTAAAGGATATGATTGGAGCACCCTTAACTGATTTTATTGAGATTGGGGACAACATCTCACACTGATAGAGATATAATATAAAATAAATTTGACTTGATTATTTAAATGGATCTATATGAAGCTATATATGGTAAGAAAAGTATTGCCCATTCTTGTTGACATGGATTGGGATTAATGAAGGTACTGTGACATGAACCAATGCCATAAATTATAGAAAATGTTCTTTCTATCCACAATATATATAATATCCTCAAAGTCGACATAAGAGCCACACTAACAACAATTTATGGGACATGGAGTTTTATGTAGGTGAAATATTTTCCTTTTAATATCAACATGTAATAGAATCATGTGGTTTGTAAATAAAGGGATGATTAGAAATATGTACTTTTCCACTTTTAGATCATTGAAACCATAGGAGAAGTGGCCTATTCACTAGCACATCTAGGAAACATGGATCATGTTCATGATTTATTCCATTTATATAACTTGATTAAGAACATATCTGATAACTCACATGTATATAATTTATTGGTTTCAAAACTAGATAATGAACTCCCATATGATTTGAAGTATATAAATATCCTGGATAGTAATGATAATGTTCTATTCATCATGAAAGCTCAACTAGTTAACATGTAATGGAAGAACCAAAGATATGAACAGGTGATGTGGGAACCGAATGAAATGATGAAACAAAATCAAGCTAATCTATTCTTAGATGAGAATATAATTTGAGATTTGAAGAAGAAATTTCTAAATGGTTGTAGAATATTATGACCACGGATTTATATGTAATATTTTTTCTTGAGTAAAAGTGGGTATATATTATTATTTTCTATCATACACTTACAAAACTAGAGAAACCAAATATAAGTTATTTCATTAATAATATTGTTACATTTTCCAGTGATTAATCTAATAAAATTTTCAACGATTATAATGGGATAATATATAATGAATTCGAGAAGTATATGGGGGAATCATGGGTCATTTTAATTTTTTAAAATTATCACCCCTATAAACAATAATTTAGAACAAAAATAGAAAATTATTAATCCAATTGACATATAAAATGATGGAAAATATAGAACCATTGGAGGAAGTGTATTTAATTATGACTATATAAAAAATATGTATTTATAGGAGGTAATGTGATCATTTTAATTGTAATGTGACCATTGGAATAGTAATATTACCATGGGGAATATTAACCTGACCGTTGGAATAATAATATATTTGGAAAATATTAAAATTTAATTAAAATATTATATATCTTAAATATATTAACAAAATATAATTAATATTGTATAAAATAAATAATATGATTAAAAACTCAAATAAAATATATGAATAATTTAAGAAATTATATTTTTATATATATTTCATTAAAATCAAATTTTTTATATAATTAATTAAAATTATATATGGTATATAATTTATCCATTTAATATATTTTTCACAATCAACTCATTTAAATTTTCTACGGGTTTTTCTTTTTCATTTCTAAAATAATTCAAATTTAATGTTAATTCATAAAATAATTTTACCAAAATATCCCATGTTTTATGACATAATTATTATGAAATGAAGAATTTAAAAAAAATTAATTTTTATTTCATCCCAAAATCCGTTTTATATGATATATGGTTCATTGAAATATAATATACCTAATATCCCAACCAAAAAGGTAATTTAAAAATGCAAAATATCAATAATGTCAATTTAAATGGTTTTTTGTATCATAGTTCCCTATTTTTAATAAACTAATA
Source organism: Viscum album (assembly GCA_963277665.1). Taxonomy (NCBI): domain Eukaryota; kingdom Viridiplantae; phylum Streptophyta; class Magnoliopsida; order Santalales; family Viscaceae; genus Viscum; species Viscum album. Next base: position 114,641,888 of record OY728121.1, read on the forward strand.
GTTTTTAAATATTAATGTGATGAAACACCATAAAATCATATTATTTTAATCAAATATATTTCATTATTTAAAAAATGAAACTATTTTACCTTGGATATTAAATTTTATTCAATATTTTATCCTTAACATACCCCTCACATAAAGTATTAATATCCCCTCTCCTTCTCATTGGAGAACCACTTCAAATGAACATACCAGATCCAAAAAACTACCCATATCCCCATTATTAAAACCCTGAGAATCATTAGTATAATTCTAGAGCAAAAAAATCCAATCATTAAGGGAGATCTAAGCTATGAAAAATACGAATCTTCGATAAATGAGTTTGTTTTCATCAACTCTTCACTCATTTTCATATTATCTTCATATTTTTTCAAAATCCATTCAACAAAAATATTATAGGATAAATTAAATTTTATGGATAAATTATATTAATGATTTATTCTTATAGAAATCATAATATTTATGAAGTATGTAAAATTTATAATTCTCTTTTTCCCCTTTTGACAATGGTCCGTTAACCACCGAAATCGATGTTGATGATTATTTTCATATCACTACAATTAAAAACTATCAAAATAATTTATTTGTAATATATATACATATATGTATTTTTTTGAGTCCATATTTTGTATTACTTATGTATAATTGATATTTAGTCGAGATCATTAAAGAGAATAATTATGGGATAATTAAATGAAAATATGATATCTAAATGTTTCAATATTGGCAACGGTAAATAATAGGTATAATAAAATGAATATAATTGGAAAATAATAACAAAAATGAAGATAAATAGCTTCGGGTTCCATGTTTTAATAAACCAATATTTATTATTTGGGAGTCATAAAAGTGAGAAAATAATGAGGGATTAATGTTATGGGATTTTCGAACCCTAAAATTTATTTTTGTTTTTTCATATATAAATTATTTTAGTTGATATTTTATTCTAACAGCCAAAAAATTAACATTAAACATTATTTAACTCATCCTTTAATGGAATAAATTCTTATACCCATTATAAATGTTTTATCGATTCTATTTGAAAATAATTTTAAAGAAAACATTAATTTAAAAATCATCGCATTCATTCCGCTTGATTTCTTTATCATCCACATAAGAATGATGATTTTTCATACCAATTAATTATTTTAAAAATCCATTTTTGTACGATAAATATTAATCACGAATATATTTTTTAGGAATCCCATAAGAAACACATCCTTTCCATGGGATTATTTCAATACTACGAATGATTTACATTCTATGTGGGATGCATGAATATGAGAATTTTATGATGTGATGTGTTGGATCAAAATTATATACCACTGTATTACATTTTTTAAGGTGATATATATCATGTTATAATATGTATTATAAAATAATATGATGATTGGTTTTTAAAAATTATGATGTTATGAATTATACACATATATTATGCATGAACATGATGTTATCTTTGTTTACAACATTTTGAGATATTTCTCCACTATGTAATGATGATTCATTAATATGAAAATTCCACATTCCATGAAATTATCATATTATTTCCCTCATACTTATATTGATGAAATTTTAACTAAATGGTTATGGATATTATGCTCACCCATGTACATTGGAATCTTGCCTCACATTAGTTTCATGGTATTACCCCTCCCCCTTATTCGACATTTTGATATCCCCTTTATTTAATCAATATCCTCTTGTGTTGGCCTTTTATAATTATAACATTATATTTTTTAGGGTAATGGTGAATAAATATTTAAATTTTTTAATTCTTTATTATATAAAAGTTATGTAGGTGAATAATTTACCCTAGATACAAAACATTTCATTAATTTAATGTATTAGAATTATGTTAAATTACATAAAAGGGATGTAATAGTTATATAAGAAAAATTTGGATCACCATAAATGTAACGAACCGAACCAGGTTACCCTATAACCTGGCAGTCAACCAATTCAATCACATACTTGAAGGGAATTATGAGTCCCTAAGGGTGGGTGACAACCACCCAATCATCGAAAAACAATCAAGAGGGGAAAATTTTTACCAAACTGAGTGTAACATGTTCCATATATATATACAATGAGAAAATAAATAGGGGAAGAGTATTGAATATATAAAATATCATATAAAAGGCAACAGAAACAATGAAATTGCAAATTAATACAAAACAAAAAGTGAAATGTCTAACTACAAAGGACTAGAACCAAAAAGATACTCTAAATTTTGTCTTGGATGAACTTCCATCATTTAACCAACACCTACCGAACATAGTTGACACAAATATTCATCACCTCACTATGGTACCTTGCCATTCCATGAAATAAAAGACATACAGATGTCTACGCACTACTAAAGGTGTGTAGGATGTGAGCTAAAAATCACAATAGGATCCCACCTAGGCGTTCCATAACAAGTCTCAGTATAATAATTATTGTATTCCCAATTTTAATAAAACATGGAATGAAAAGTAGAAAAGAAGTTTTATAAAAAACTTTATAAACAATACCTTTTTTATCAGAGTTCTAAAACGAAATAACATGTGTTAATTTAAAATAACATTTTACATATTATCTATCATATGAATCATAATACATATCAAGGCTAAAATATTCAAATCCATGAAATATAAAATAATAGTAGCAACAGAAACATCACAATACCAATGAATACAACAGTTCTTGAATCACACTATTAATACCCATAAATCTATGAAAAATTGTAATGTGGTACCTAGAGCCAATGATCTACAATCTTGTACCATGTAGACAACCTAGAAAGTGAAACACCAATCTCACATATGTTACTAGATCCACGAATCCCTACTCTACGAAATGTGGAACACCTCAGAATGTAAACCCCCACAATGTATAATGGACAGAAGATAATCCTAGCACTATGTACCCAAGGTAACCATGGTCTCATTTTCACAATAATTTTAATGATTCAAGAACTATTTCAAAATCATTTCACAAAACCATCTTAAATTCTAGGAAAATAACCTTTTTATATCCATTTGTCAAAAACTATGGAAAAAAACTTTCATTAAAAACCTCTTATCAACAACATAGAAAATCATTCCAATTTCAAACCTATTTACTTGTAAAAAAATTCACAATAATGGAAAAATACTATTTATCAAACACATGCTAGAGAAAGAACAACCTACCTCAAAACTCGGATCGCACAAGCACGCAATGGGAACCACTAATAATGAAAACCCAACAATGTCAACGAATTCCCAAGAATACAATACATGCATCATTGGATTGATTAAATTTAGAAATAGGGTTGGTGGAGGAGAGGAAATTTCACATACCTTAACATAGAACTCTCACCGCACCATGACCAAAAAAAGAACAACCTCTAGAACGAGGTTCCACAACAGATATTGGATGAAGATAAAAAAGAAAACCCATCATAGAACAGTGGATCAGATAATGTATCCCAAGGGATCCACTATGATCTAGGACAATGAAGAAGTAGAAATATAATTTATCAGGATAGATTTTCCTCTACTAAAATGAAGAGGAACACTGAATGGATCGATCCTAAAGGAAATGGGTCTCCACAAATCATCAGAGATGAGTTTTAGTTTGAGATTAAAGGAAAATGGGTGACCAAATGGGAACCAAAAATAAGAGAATAACCCTAAAACATCCATTCTAGAGGAATTAAAATATGTTTAATTAATTTTTATTCTATTAAATCCAAAATGTTCAAGTACACCTAGAAATCTACCACCTCATACTAAAAATCCATTAATTAAAAAATTCATGATGAGTAACTACACTTCACGACATGTAACCCTTCATAAAATGATTCATTTCATGACTTTTACTGAGCAAAACATACACATCATGTAACCTATTTACACTTCGTGAAATCCTCCGAAATCCTAAAGAAAAAGATTGATAAATATAAGATTCCAAAAAATGTATGACATCACCATTATAGGTATCCTCTTGATTCCATATTTAACCTCTATAGACAAAGGTTAAAAAGGAGAACCATGAAGAGTTCATGGACATACCTGAGAGATTGGTAATAGGATGTTACTAACTATGCACCATAAAAAAATATCTATCATCAGGAAATCATCTGGAATATATAATCCCTATAAAAGGATAGGTCCATTACTCCATCATTAACAACTCGCATTCTTGTGTATCATGAGAATACAATCTATGAATCCAACGAATTATTACCAGTGGAATCGACATTACACACAAGGATTTCACTTGAGATAAAATATCTCAATTGGTTTCTCCCGAATATAATCATCTGGCTATAACTCAATTTCTTGTAAACTCATCATGTGAGCAGTATTAGGGAGATAATTTCTAAGCAGAAAAATGATGAACACATCATGAATACCTTTGAACTAAACTAGAAATTCTAACTGATAAGAAACCTATCAGATCTTCTAAGTGGCTTCAAATTGTTCAACATATATTGGAATGAACATTCCTAGTTTTCAAAGGTGACGATGACCCAACCGGGGATAAAACACCAACAAAACCTAGTCAATAAAGGAGAACACCATAAAATGATGTCTCCGATCCACATATGAATTTTTTCAAATATAGGATTTAACCAGTCATCGATTTACATCTTGGATCATCAAGGATGTCACCTAAGAAAAACCTTGTCCAAAAAAAGCTATTCACTCCACCTCCACCCAACAAAGTGGTGATATGCACATGTGACCATAAAATGAATCAAAGGGATCATTTCTCATCGAAAACTGATAACTATTACTATAAAAAAACTTAAATTTTCCCAGATGGATATCCCAAGATCCACTGATGTCATGAACATAGGCACATAGCATATCATATTAGATCTGATTTACTCTCTCTATCTGACTATCATTTAGTGGATGGTTTGCTGTGATCCACTTGATATGAGTTCTCATTACCTCTTAGATACCCCTCCAGAACCTCATGTTAAACCTACTATCCTTATCCAAAACAACAACATAAGGACTCCCATGTTACCTCAAAGTACCCTTCACATATATCCTACCAAGATTTAAATTGTTAATGATATCCATGATCAAAATAATATTTGATGACTTTGTCAATTGATAAATGACCACCTAAATAGAATTATACCAATGATTAGTATTTGGAAATACATTAATAAAATCCATGGATACCTCATCCCAATATTAGAATGGCACCAGAAGAGGCTGCAGAAATGGTTTCCATGTGCTCTTCCTTTATTTTTTGCAAGTTTAATAGTGGGAAAAATTATATTTAATGTCATGCTTCATACCTGGACTCTAAAATCGCCTTCTCATGTGATAATAAATCTTTTTAGTTCCTTGATGAATGTACCACAAAGATCTTTGACAATTATTCATGACTAAACTCCTCACGGATATTGGGATGATAACATGGTCCTCATAGTGGAGCATACCATCAAAAGAAAGTGAGCATCCAGAAATTGTCTTCCCAATATAATGGATTTATCTAACTTCACTAAACTCTTCATCCTATAGATGACTATACTATATAGACTCTATGAGAGATGATGATAACTGAAAAATAGTCCAAAACATACATGATGAATTTTCATGATCATCTAGGTGAAAATGAGTGAATATACCTCTATGTTTTCACTCCTCTATTGATTTCAGAAAATCATCTGATGGTACATTCCTACTGAAAGCATACACAACAACAGTTCCCTTCCCTATGTTGAGGTAAATATCAATGTTAATGATGTGATGGTATTCTAAAAATCATATATGTATAGTATTTAATTATTTTTTGCAAAATAGATAACTGAAACACTTATGATCAGAGAAGACTGTTAGCATTTCACCAAAAATATAATGACTCCAACATTTAAGTGCATACATAACATAAAAAACCTATAAAACATGTGTGGGGTAATTATTATACTATTTTTGGAGTTCAAGAGAGTTTTAAACTAACACATGGTCATCCTGTATAAGAATGCATCCCAAAATTGAACCATAACCTTCAATGAAGGCCAAATAACCCTTACCGATCTCAGGTAATATCAGAATAGGTTACGATGTTATAAGTCATTTTATTTCATAGAAATAATACTATAACTTTGCACCCCAACTGAAATTAAACACATTCTTGGTATTAAAATTCAAAGTTGATTCCATCTTATAGAAATCCATAAAGAAACCTTTGGTAGTATCTAGAAAGAACAAGAAAGCTCTGAATTTCAAAGACATTTAGTTCTTCCTTCCATGATGAAGAAACCTATTCCTTATATGGATCAACTAGTATTCTGTGTTCATAATCCTTGTTTCCTATAAAAATCATGTCTTGAATCTATAAAATACATTTCAAAATAATTATATTAAAATGGTGACTTATTATAATTTCATGAATGAAACATAGATGGTTCTCATGATCAGTCTTGTACTTCAAATAATTAAGAATATCAGGCATAAACACTTCCACAAAATTGTGAATATATTCAAGGAATATAAATTTCATAAAATCCTTTAAAAATTTACGATCCATAGTCAAACCAAAATCCATCAAAATATGTTCATTATGGCCATACCTAATCCTAAAATATACCTTTAATATATCATATTCCAAAACTACGATTTGATGATAACCTGACCGAAGATCAATCATTTAAAACCACTTTTCCCCCTTTAACTGATCATACAAAACATCCATGTGAGGAAAATGAGATTTTTTTAAATGTTACTGAGTTCAACAATGATAGTATACACAAAATTATGTGAAAAATATTCCTTCTTTTATAGGTGAACATGGACTGCCCATGTAGAAACACTTGGGTGAAGAAATACCTTTTTTCAATAGGTCGTCCCATAGAATCATATGATATTTCAAATCTACTAGTTCCATAATATAAGATGGTATCCATATTGGTTGAGTATTTGACAAAAGGTCAATTTTATACTCAACCTTTTTCTATGGAGGAATACCAGATAAGATTTCTAGGACACCAAAAAAAAATTCATGAACAACAATGGGAAGTTGAAAAATAAATGAAAAAACTTCGGGATCAAACTAAATAATAGACAAAAAACTCTGTAGCTCTGGGCGGGAATGCTCTACATGACCTGGCCTTCAGTCCCAACCCCCCTAAAACATGTTTGAGATCATATTGGCAGCAAGGAATGAATCACACTGATGATAACAGTACACTTCGTCTTGATGAGAAACAATCTTATTCATACCGATAATGATGTCAAATAAATCCAAATCAAGAATGAGCAGATCCTAGAACAAATTTCTATCAGCTATCATTAATTTAGAAGCACACTAAAACCCCTAGTCTCTCATCATTCCAAAAGGATTTACCAACACAATTGTAATGTAAATTAGTTTTGTTGTATGTTTAAGAATATCAATAAAAGATGCATATTTAAATGAGTGGGATGAACCCATATCAAATAATGAAATTTCTACTGAACTTGTAATAAGTATATTACCTCTCCCTGATTCCAATCCTACATCTATTTTGGTTGGATTCTTATTTAATTAATGAATGTTATTAAATCCTGAGGCCTATGGGTAGATCCCTATATTCTATGACGCTTATGACTACATCGTAGTATCCTTTTGAGCCGATGAACCCTGTCCATAATGAGGCATAGTAATGTCCTTGTAGAAGCATTTTAAATGACCCACACATCAATAGTTGTTTCATGTCATTTCCTTCATAATAAAAAAATGTTTGGTGTGTCTCCACTTGACACACTGATTGCAGGTTAGGGGCACACTGCTGGCCATAGATGATGGTGCAGAGGAGGCTCGCTGTTGAGACCCACCACCACCACTTCTATGAGGATCCTACCACTTCCACTTCTTCCAATGCACACCACTGAAGATTCCACTAGATGGAAGATAAGGGTTAGGGAAACCAATCTTTCCTTCCATGACTATCCCTTCCATCATAGCTCTTTCTTCCATCTCTGCATAGGTAGATAATTTCATCAAAAGCACTTGTGATCAAATATCCATTCACAAACCCTACATGTACTTATAAGAATTCAACAGGTCATTATTCACTGTGTTAGGATAAAAAAGGACAGGATCAAAAAATTGGTTGGTGTTTTCCAATACAAAATTCTCTCACTATTGTAAAGATAGGAACTCCATTGAATTTTCCAATATCAATGACTCTCAAAAAAACTACTAGCATAATAGGGTTTTGAAACCCCTTCAATCCATGTCCGCTTGTCTATCTACATGGACCATAAAATCCCACCATTTTATGAAAGAACCATCAAGCTTGAACGTGACACACTTTACCCTTATATTATCTATTTTCTCAAGGATGAAAATGATTTGAACAATCCTATATTGATAGTCCTAAAAATCTTGAGGTTTAGACATTTCTTTAATGGATGGTGTCTTATCATGCAATAATTACCGTGATCACTCAGTATCCCCTCCAAACCCTATTTGTAACTCAAAAACTACATTTTCAACACATGGAACATCCCGGTCAACAAAAAGGACTTATCATATGATATTATTGATGATATTTTCAAGTATAGGTTGATTCCATTATTGAGAATTAGATACACCTTTCTGAGGAACTCATGGAAGATGTATTGAAGGAATACTTATGCTTACTGAAACATAATAATGATCAGAAAATAGAAAATATCATAGTATAGACCAAAAAAACAGCAAGAAGAAATAGATATTTAAAACCAACTCCAATAATAGATACATGTATCCCCTCTTCCCAGAGAAACTTGAGTCCCATTCTGACAAGAGCTGTTAATTAACTCATCATAACATACCTATCAAGTCTTGACAGTCCCATCTCTAGTCTAACAGACATCCCAACACAACAAAACATTTGGTCATACTTCATTTTGTAGAAAATTGTAATGAATCAACCTGGGTTATCCTTCATCCTGGAACCCAATACATTTTATCACATAACCAAAGGGCATTCCTGATCCCCACATGCTTGTGAAAATCACTCAGGAATCAAAAAAACAAGAGGGAATGTTTTCACCCATCATGAACCAAATATTTTGAATATATATACACAATGAAAAGAAGAAATAGTGGAATACTATATAATATATTACATAACATCAAAATTAAAATGATAATAAAATAACTGAATATGTAGCGAAAAAACCAAGTGAAAAGTCCAATGACAATGGACTACTACCAAATATCTACTCCGAATGACGCCATAGAAGAATTTCCATCATTTCACAGCCAGCTACCCAATGTAGCTTACATGAAACCACATAGCCTAACATTGGTCCCTTTGCTTTTCCCTGAAATAGAAAACATACAATGGTCAACACACAATCAATTAGGTCCTTAGGGTGTGAGTTAGCTTTCTCAAAAGGATCCCAACTAGGTGATCCATAACATGTATCTGTATGACAATTATTTAATGATCAATTTAAATATAACATGGAATTATATGAAGTAATGCATTTTTATAGTATATAGGGTCAACGTTTCCCTTTTTCTCACATTTCAAAATCAAATGAAGGTATATCAATTTCAATTAATGTTTTCTATATTATCTATCAGAATCATGAACATTCTTATAAAGTCTAAAATATTCAAGATCTGAGCAATACAAAAATAAAATTTTCCTCACAAGCATCAAAATACTATGGAATAAAATAGGTCAGGTAGGAAAATACTCATACAAATTAATTTTTGAAACAATTAATTTTTCTACCGAAAGACAACGATTTACAATGTTGGACAAGGGAGACACCCATGAAAGTGAAACCCCAAAATTACATACATTCCTAGGGACAATAATCTAAAATCTAGAAAAAGAGAATCACACTAGAAAGTTAACTTCCACAATAGACGATGGACTCAAGATAAACCTTCCACCTAGTACCCAATGTAACCCATGTGATCATTTTAAAAAAAACTATTTTGAAATCCAATTCCAGACCATTTAAAAAAATATTTTTCAATTCATTTAAAAAACATATTTTGTTTCTTTCAATTTGTCAAAAACCACAGAAGTACACTTTCATTCAAAATATATTTCCAAAACTCCCAAAAAATCATTCAAATTTCATACTAATTAATTTTTAAATCAATGAACAATAATGGAATAATATAGTTTCACATAACATTACTAGATGAAAAACCACCATCCTCAAAACATTGGTCCCACATGACAGCAATTGGATCCACCAATAACGAAAAACCAACGACATCAATAAAGGCCCATGAATCCAATACACAATTTTTAGTATTGATTAAATTGAGATAGATGGTTGGAGTAGGAGTGTAAATATCACATACCTAAACAATGAATTCCCACCACACCCCAACCAATAATGGAATGGCCTTCAGAATAAGATCGAACAACGGATCCAGGAAAAAGAAAAGAAGAAACACCATCTTAGACCTACAGATCAGATGAAGCAACACAAGTGTGATACTACAATAAAGGATAGAGAATAATATAAAGGATAACATACTTAAAGAGACACTACATATCCTCAATGAAATGGAATATAAAGCGAATCGATCTGAAAGGAATAGTGTCTCTAATTATTTATTAAGAGGGGTTTTGGTTTGACTGCAAAAGAAAAACGGGTGATAGAATGGGCACATAAAACCCAAGAATAACACAAAGGCATCCCTTCTTGGAATGTTTCCAGACATTTAATTCATTTACCATCTGTGAAATCCATGATTTTTATGTACATATAGAAATATGTCCCCTCATATTTAAGATCAATCATTTAAATCATTCATGATGTGTAAATCCTATTCAGATTGTGGAAGGATTCACAACATGAAGCCTTTAAAGCCTTGTAATTATCAAAACATACACATCGTGTAACCTAGTCACATGGTGTGAAATCATCCTACATCCTACAACAAAGTCACTTAAAAATAAGTGACTAAAAAATTTATGACTTCACCATTATAGATATCCTCCCAATTTCTTCTCGGTTGTCTACCGACAATAGGAGGAAGAAAAATCATGAGGGGGTTAGGGAAATACCTAATAGATCTATATTGGGATGTAAAAATAAAATTACTATAGAGAAAAAAACATAGGAAGAGGTAATCTGGGAACATGTGGAAATAAGTAAATAGATTCACCATCATCTATTATCTTCGGAGGAATGAGTTAAAATTTTGATATTGAAATTTCCATAGGGGGTTTATTATTTAATGTTAAAAATATTAATATATGGTATATTTACTATGAATGAACATGTGTGTTAAATATAATAATATAATATTTTATAAAATACATGAAACACATAAAAAAATCAAAGAACACCATATTTCATTAATTTATATCATTACATTTTGATATTAATCATAAATACTAAAACTCAAAGTATTAGAATTATATATTTAACATACATAAAGGAAAACAAAATTGTAAAATGTATAATTTTTTGATCACCTAGAAATATAACACATGGGAAAAATACTATATAAAATAAAAAATAATTAGTAATAAAATTAACATTTTGAAAAAAATGAAAGCATAATATCTTTGGGGAATCTAATATATGTTATATTGATAGTAATAAAAATTATTTCTAGAGGTGGGAAAGAATAGTTTTTTAAAAAATTAAATACAATACACTAATTTTTTATAAAATAATATATTTTTAGTAACTAAAATGTTCTTAAAATGATGTGTACCAAAAATAAAAATAAAGAAAACCAAGATTTAAAATTGTTTGGATCACACAGATCATAGTCCACTCCTTGACATCATTTACTCCACATAGAGATTTCTACCCACTAAGAACCTATATTTTATAGGAATTAGAATATTTTTATAGAAACTACACTTTACAAGAACACAAAGGCAAAAACTAATCATTTAACAAAAGACTCAACCTATTATATGTCATGAATATTGATCAGGAGTCACATACTAGACATTATTTCTGGTAGTGGAATGACCTGACACTGGAAGACTTCCTTTTGATGGGTATAATAAAAAATTTTAAATGAACATATTAACAAAGAGATAATGAAATAAACTAAAATAAAGAAAACTACATGACAAATAAACCAAACATAATGATCAAATTATTTCAACAATGATGAAACATAATGATCCTTGATAACTTTAGTAGAAGAAGGTCTAACATATGGGTATGTCTACAATTACTATTGCGGACCAAAATTATAAATAATTATTTAACAAAATGAGAGATGAAGAATGTATATTACATTTATGATAAGTTAGCTTCGAATAATCATCTATAGAATTTTTTTTATTCAAGAATATGAATCCTAGATCAGTAAACCAATTAACTTTTAGTGGAATGTTCATTTACACTATCTCAATGAAAATTTTTAGAGTGTAACAATAAAAATAATATTACCATTAGATTCATTTTTAATGTTCATTCAAAAAAATTGAGTATAATCATGAATTATATATCTTCATTATATATTTATACAAACTAATTAATATAATAATTATAATTTTTTTTTTCAAACTATATTTAAAAGTCATTCTGAAATAAGAGTATAATTTTTTACATTAATAAGGTACTAAAAACTATTGTATAAAAGTGTGCGACATAAATTTTATACATCATGTATATGTCTAGATTATAAAATATAAAAAATTAATCTTTACACACCTTACAGTTTTAATTCAAAAAAATAAATAATAAACAAAATTAATTTCTTAATAAAAAATGAAAAATAATATATCAACTTTTTTAGAAATAGAATTTAACTAACTTTGGGATAAAATATTTTGGGTTATATTGATCCTGATACCTATGGTGAGAATATAGGATTAAAATAGAGAACAATAGAAGGTTCTAATACTTGTGAAAATAGTGAGTGGTTGCACAATTTTTCAACTGGTGAAATGATCTACCTTTTCCAAATAGAGAGACCAACCATTGTTCTAATAACCATAAAAATAATAAAATACAACCAATAAAAAACTACATCCACGATGAACCTAATCTAATAATAATTACATACATTGGTGATGTCCAATGGAGGTATATGATCTATAGTTGGATGTACAACAGTGGTAGAACAAAAACACTGTAGATATTCGGGATGAAATAACATATAAAAATCATCGGATGAAACAGTAAAAAAACTCAGAGTAAATAAATAATTCATTATAAACCATAATGAGAGAAAGTGAAAAATAATACATCATGAAGAATTATATTTAAAAAAACTACCATGATAATAAAATTAAGGGAGGCTACTACCATGATACAAATTAATTGAATTGGGGATCCTATGCTGATGATTATGTGGTTGTGCAAGAGATGAAAACATACTATTTAATCATGAAATAAAAAAAGATGAAGAAATATGTTTCAAATCATCTTAATGTAAACATTTAGGGCCTACCAATATACATCAAATTGTAGAAAAACATAGAAGCTATTGAATGGTGAAATATCCTAGTGGTGGAAAAATAGTGAAAAGTTTCTCATTTTGACACTACTGTACGAAATGATCTGCCAATGAGAATGATATACTGGTGATTGAGGGATCCAATTGTGGTGCCCAGTAGTAGACCATCATAGCAACCTGTTGTTGGATGAATCTGGTAGTGCTACTATTGAAATAAAAATAATTCACGGTGATGAATGATGCTATTATTGAAGGATGATATTCTTTTGGAAGCTAATGGTTCATCATTACAATGGATACAACAGTGACCGATTTCAATACCTAATGATAAAAAAATCCTTTGATAATGTTTAATAAATATGTGATACATATGTTAAACCTACTAGATATGTATTTGATCAATTATTGTATGCTGAGTTGAGGTGTGTAATGTGATAGATGGAATTATATTTAATGTTACAAGTGATGGGGTCTTTAAGAACCACTAAAATGAAAAACATGGATGGGAAAAAGATGAGTTAATTCAAACATGATATGTTCGAGTGAATAAATAATATGTGGTAGAAAGTAATAAGATCATATGTAAGAGAATGAATTGAACAGATATATGTGATTATGATATAATTTTTTAACTAGTATTAATAATGAATCATCAGAAGTATCCCACATCGGAAACATGTTAGGGTGAACCGATGGTATTAAAATCATGTGGTCCCATTCCCCCTTCAAGATTTCAGTGGGGTAAAACATCCAAAATATACCATTCACACAAACCATCCTTATAAAGAGATATTATAACATTAATAGCTACATTTAATGATGATTTCTATAAATTAACAATGTTATGATCAAGGAGACGACAAACCGTACAGAAGAAAGAATAATGTTTTTGTTTTTCAATAGTCATTTTGGAAAGGTGTGAAGTAATAATATTATATTTTAAAAATGATAATAAAATCATAAATACCATATTATTTATTTTAATATAATTATATATATAATATATTTGGTTTTTTATGATGAAAAGAGATTCATATCCATTTGTGAAGGTGGCGGTCCACATAAACATGAACAATGTTATCATCTTTTAGTGAGTGTAAATTTAAGAAATAAAATGTTATATTTCTTTTCATAATGATAAAATTTTCATTAATATCAATATTATTTCATTTATATCACATATATTCATTAACATTATCCTTATCATATTCCATGTAATGTATTAGTGAAAATTGAATCACATTGCATTACGAGGTGGTAGTACATTGTGAACATCAGAAAAATTAACATATCCATATACAATGGAATGTGGAAAAGGTATATATGATTTTTTAATGACACATACTAGAGGTTCACATTTTGGGACTACTCGAATACCGCCTCGGATAGGCCAGGTGAAGGTGATAAGCACCAAGTAGGAATATCCCACAAATGGTAGGAATTTTCTTAAGTACCTATACACATGCACACATCTTAGAGCCTAAAAAAACTGAAATATCAAACATTAAGTAAACTAGAATGAATAAAAAAATATACCAACAAGAAATAAAGATATTAGGAAACTGAAATTTGAATATAATAAGAATAAAATATCACCAAAAGAAAAGTTCTAAAATGTGAATGCATATGTTCTTGAAACTAATTTGCAGAAAACCCAACCAGAAGGATAGGTGCAGGATAGTTTTCTGAAGACATTGGAGCACACATTGTTTGTTTGATCTCCATAATAAACACCTATTTTGGGTCTACCTAGGACTCTATCAAGGCGTTGATCATCTTCACAAGACAGAACACTTGTGGGCGAAGCTCGTGCAGGGGTGGTTAAACAATACACAGTAAGACAACCCAAAAACACACCGGAATACCACTAAGGAATATACCTGAAATATAACACAAATAAATACATGTAGAATACGACAAATAAATAGACCATGTATACCACAAATAAATACCTGATGTATATTCAACTGACACAGGTATATGTCTACAACATACATTCTATTAAAGTCAGGATGTGATCAATCATATAAGGAACATCATATCCATGAGACACACAATATCCTCAAGAAACATAGTCCAGTATGACACCCATTATCAGTAAGACACGTAGGATTGATAAGGGAACAATCTCTAGTTAATACACACAACTCTTTGGTCACACAACTTCTAGTTTACAAATATTCTAGGTCACAACCAACCACATGACTCTACTCATAGCACTCTTGTTCTAGGAGAACATACTGCTTGATCTATTTTGTCATATTAAAATGTACAAAAATATCCCCTTTCATAATTTCATAAGGATCATCTTCTACCGTGGTAACCAATTTTATAAACGAATTTTCAAACAGACTCATGGTTTGATTGTTAAAACTATTTTTTAATATAAACGGTCTGACCTGGGTCTGGTCCGAACTAGCCTGGCCCACTGGGTTGGTTCTCTACACTGTTTGCGGTCCACCCCTACTGCGTCCCTCCCATGGTGACAGGATCCCATGTCATGTTTCTTATGGCTGTCCTGTCGCACTACAATACCCATGACCTCACCACCGCGGACTCCTTCAATGTTGAACTCGGAGACATTCCAACCCCCCTACGACATGTTTCTACATACACATCCTCCTTCTCACTGTGTCCCCCAATCAATCTCGTGACTGCCTTCTATGGTCTATACCACCACCATAGCACCAACGCGGGCCCCTACCTTGTTCTATCTCTACCGGAGGCCCCTACGCAGGCCTCGCATGGTTGGATCACCATCCCCATGGACCGGACCCTTGGGCCCATTATTCTTCTCCCTTGACTGGATAGAATCGTATCTGTGTGCATATTTCTTGACCAAATCATGAATCTCCATCACCGTCAAACCTCTGCAGTTCCTTTATAGGGTGGGATCCGCGATCCTGGATCATTGAGCCATGAATTGGGGGCTCAGAAATTGATCGTTCTCATTGGGGTTTCAATGCGTAGAGAGGAGACACAGAATACACAATGAACATGAGAGATTTAGGGGAGATAATAAATTCAAATGAATACCCAAAAAACAGATATTAGACAATGTTGTTGTTACCTTTGATTCATTCTTATAATAAGGAAGAATTAATAGTGGTAGAAATCACCTTGATCTATCTCCCATTTATAACCCATCAGTTTAACCATCCTGTAAGAGTGACTGAACCTTGGATCAACATGTTCATTGGTTCGTCTTTATTCATCGTTGAATCTAAAAAAGAGAACAAAAATCATAAATAGATAAAACTCTCTACCAAGATTTAGATATCTAACTGATGAAGATAGATCATTGTGTCATCATCATTGGCCAGATCCATCCAATCTGAAGTTCGTCATTCATGATTTTCCAATCCACTAGTGTTTATTGGGGAGAGTTCCGTCTCCTTACCTTAGATAATTTTCAGGTATTTGTTGTAACCCTGAATTCCTACCAATAAAAATTATTAAATAAAAACCAACAATCAGTTGAAAATTACTTTTTAATTAAATTATATTAATAACATTTACATCCAAGAACGAACATTCATAGATGGTCCACATGGGCTAGCATTAGGCCCCGCCTAAGGTAATGTAGCTACATTGAATGCAATGATGCCCTTGTATTTCTGATCTGGGAACCCATTTAGATGTTATTTCAAATTTTCTAGAAAACTTATAACCATTACTATTAAAAATTAACATTTTTAAACAATTTTTACAGGAACATAGGGCTTCAGAATCAAACGATGTCTCAGCTCCTTGTCTCAAAAAAATACATATAAAATTATAAAATTAACCAATGGATTTTCTAAGATTCTACATTTTCAACAACTTAAGGCTTTATGTCCCAAAAATCCCAAACCAAAGTCTATGATAAAATGGGGTACTAAAAATGAATATGAGCCTCTTTCTCCCATCTTCTATATTATAGATTCTAATGCTTCCACAAAATGCTTACTAGATGAATAAAACACACATGAAGGATCCTCACTTATTGATCCTCAATTTCTACTGAGTACTCTATAGAAGTCTCCCCATCATCAATGTCTATCTCACCCAATTCAGTGGAATGTGATTGATCATGCACTTCCCTCCTCTTCTACAACACATGAAAGACATCATTTGACCAATTCAAAAGTTAGGGTAGATCCTGGATATACATCACCTCACCAAATCTATGCATAATTTGAAAAGGGTTGATGGTCCTCAAACAAAATTTTTTCTCCAACCAAATATATGTATCTCACAGTGATGAGATGCCCTATGGAACACATGGTTTTCATAATTATACTCTGATGTCATCCATCATCGGTCAACGTAAGGCTTATGATTGCTCTGGGCAGTCTTCATCCTCTCCTTGATGACCTTCACCTACTATTTGGTCACCTGCTCTAACTCCATGCCCATTATTGAAGAATCTCCTTAGTTAATATAGCATAGTGGTCTCCTACAAGCTCACTGGTATAAGTAATCCAAAGGTGACATAGAAATGGTGGAGTTGTAGCTATTATTGTACCCAAAATCTACCAGAGGTAGGTGATCCTACCAACTGTAGACAAAATCTAGGATTCAAGCATGAAGAATGTCCTCCATAACCATAATGGTCCTTTTGGTCTGGACATCCTTCTATGGGTGGAACGTTGTGCTTGAGAGAATTTGAATCCCAAATGTTTCCTAAAATACCCTCCACAACAGGGATGTAATGATAGCATCACGATCTCAGACTACACATGATGGGACTTGATGGATTTGAACTATCTCATGCATATAGAGGAATCTCAAGCCCTTTGCTAAACCCTACTCCCAAATTGGTATGAGTTGAGCTAACATGGTGAGTTGGTCAATAGTCACCCAAATGGAATTGTTTCCTCCTAGAACTATATTGTAAACCCATAACAAAGTCAATTGATATACCATATCTCTTCATCTCTGGAACCTCAATGGTTTGGGTAAAGCCCAATGGAAATCGGTGGTTAGCCTTCACTTTCAAAAAAGATAGAAATCAAGAAATGAACTCGACCACTACCTTCGACATTCCCGACCACCAGTACTGAAGAAGAAGGTCCTAAAACATTTTTGATACAACCATATGTTCCACTATATGGGATTTATGGAACTCTCTCAAGACCTACTCCAATAATGCCACTGGTACCACTATATATCCTCTGAAAAGATTGATATTATCCCTACCTTTTGAATATCCATTAGATTAATACCCCATGAATATTCGAGAACGTAAGGATTAAAAGTTGATATCACCAAGTTGTGCCTCCCAAACTCAATATAATAGTGGAAGTGTGGTGACCATCGACTGGATGTATGATACTCTATCTCCATCCATAAAAGATATAAGCAACATGGCCAAAAACACTAACTCCTCCATCAACCACTGCCTATTGGATCTCCTACTGAGAGCATCTGCAACCATGTTCCCATTCCTAAGAGTATAGATAATATCAAATTCAATGTCCTAGAGGAACTATAGGAATCTCCTCTATCTCAATAACATATCCTTATAAGAAAATGTATAATTTAGATCTTGTGATTGGAGTAGACAATAAACTGCTTTCCCAGTATGTAGTTTGTTTTTTATAGATTCGATGTGAAGACTACCACCACTAGATCAAGATAATGGGTCACATTGTTATGCTAATGTTGTCTCAATGGGAATGAAGCGTAGGAAATTAGAATATTCTCCTTCATTATGACACAACCAATCCCTTCCCATAATGTATCATAGAATACTATGTACTTGGCACACTAATCTGGAATTCTCAAGATGGGAGCACTCATCAATATCTGACTCATCTGCTTAAAACTATATTTGAACTTATCCTTAAACATGAAAGTGTCCCCATTATGTTTCAAAGCCTCCAAGGGTACTGTTACTCTAGAATAGTTTAGTACATTTGTCCTGTAGTATTTAGTAAGACCATGGAAACTCCACACCTCCGTAACACTCATGGGTGGTTTCCAAGAAAGTACCACCTCAACCTACCTTGGATCTACTGAAAATATATCTTCTCAAATGAATTGTCCTATGAAATTGGCATATTGAATCTAGAACTGACACTTTAGATGAATCCAATAAATTTAGTTCTTTCAGAGTGTGTTTAGGACAATCCAAATGTTTATCACGTGCTCCTCCTCACACACTGAGAAAAATAACATGTCATCAATGAAGAAAGCCACGAACTGGTGTATATGTGGTTATAATATCCTTTTTATGGGTCCCATCAACTTTTATTGTACATTCGTCACACCAAAAAGCATCACTATGATGTCATAGTGGGCGGAATGACATCTAAAATCATTCTTAAGGATGTCACCATCCCAGGCTCCAAAATGTGGATAGCCATATCTGAGATCTAACTTCGAGAACTACCACACCCCTTTCAATTGATCGAAGAGTACATA
The DNA here is from genome assembly GCA_963277665.1 of Viscum album. Lineage (NCBI taxonomy): Eukaryota > Viridiplantae > Streptophyta > Magnoliopsida > Santalales > Viscaceae > Viscum > Viscum album. The sequence goes on from OY728121.1 coordinate 114,661,667, forward strand.
GATCCTTATTAGTGGATATTTTTTATATACGGTCAACTATTTTAGGTTCCATAAGTCCACAAAGAACCTCAATCTATCATCTTCCTTCTCAGAAAACAAAACCGGGGCTGTATAGGGTGAAGCATTAGGTCTCATGAATCCCTTCAAACAAAAGTCCTCCAACTATACACTCAACTCACAATGCTATGAATGATGCATGTGATATGAATGTGTATATATGAGTGTCATACTAGGGTATAGATCAATTAAAATGTATAAATCCTTATGAGGAGGTAATCCAAAAAAAGTCTTAGGAAAGATGACCTCATACTCTTCCACCACAGAAGGAATCCTAGGACTAATATCACCAACTTTGTCGAGGTCAGGCTGGCCAACTAATGAGTAATAGGACACACACTCATATCAGTATGTTTATTTTACATTGATTATGTTTCATGTTCTCCAACAAAGGATATCCTAATCCCATCATTGTAGAAACCACACAATCTATGCCTAAAACAAAAATACGAGCATGAGAGGTGGATAACAAGTACATACCACGAATGATATCGTAAGGCATCAATCCCACCACCAATAGATACAAACTGAAACTCTTTCCCCCATGAGTATGGTAACACTATTTGAACCAGTGTGTGATAATCAAATCCTCTCATGTATGTGTCTCTAATCATAAGTATAGAGTATATAGTTCCACTATAATATTTGAGTCTTGAACAAGGGTTGTAGAAAGAAAATAATGATTGGAATATTTGTCAATAAAAACTACAACTATGGTGGAAAATAACAAGTCTATGTGTCTAATTATCACATGATCCTAAGGGTTGTAACCCTCCATCACCTATAGCTAATCCCATTCCCTTCCACTAGCTCCCAGAGCTCGTAGTAGACCACTTGGGGTTGGTGATGTAAATAACTCAAACCTCTGCCCAACTCCTATAGTATGTCCTAATCCTCTATTGCATATTCCACCTTATAGATCAATATTCTCTTTCCACTTCCACTATCCCGGTGTTCCCTCAACCGTCTCTTGATCGGTCATATAATGGGTCATGAAATCTCATTCCAGAAGTCCCCAACTGCCGCATGAGTAATACAAAATTCCTCCACCTGACTTAATTTTCCCTGGGTTCCCTACACCATTGATCTAGGGTTCTGGAGTCATACCCTTGTATTTTATGACATTATTATGTCTCTACAACTGGTTTCGGCTACCCACTGCTAATGAATAAGCTACCTTGTTCTTATTGGTATCTTCCAATACTGGCATCTGTTCTACAAGAAATATCTCCACTAGCAGAGTTCACTCCAGTACCCTCACATATTCTGGAATGCTAATGGATATAATTTATACCTTGATCTCCCATCATATCCCCTGCTCGAAGGACCATGCTCAAAAAATGGGTCTCACATCATATCTGTAGAGTAGTGATAAATATAATTAAACATCTCTAAGTACTCCTCTATAGTATGACTTCCTTACTGTAGATGTAGGACCTATTGGATGCACACTAATCACAATGTTGCTAAATGAACAACTACATAAATATACACTTGATGTATTCAGAAGATAAATTCTCCTCATTATGTGTATCTAAAACTATGATCCATCATCACCCCACTGAGCCCTGAATAAGGCTTATGTCTAGGACTACAATCTGGTCGGAAAGCATCCTCAAAGGGAAGAAGAAATTAGTGAATACCTCTAACCAATCGATAGTGACCTAATGGATTTCCAACCTTAAAACCTAGTTGGTCTCTACATATAAAATTCATGCAATGAAATCGTCTTATGTGCATCCACAATTTGTTGATATAGTCGTAACTTCTTTTAGAGGGGTGCTGGTATCTCTGGTACACAACCCAGAGGTGATTTCTCTAGTACATGCGCATATATCGACGCCTCGTCACTAAGAGGATCATCCTCACGATCACACAATGAAATACTTACTATCTATATTTGTGGACGCATCTTTAAATAGAACAAGATTTACCTTTTTATGTAGAGTATACTGGTTGAGCTAACTCAAGAAAGATATGAGAATACAACAAAATCATATATGATTCATGTACCATTGTTTTCCTTGAAACTAGTTTTTTCATTTATCGAGTAAAAAAGAATAATTTATAGTTTTTTGTATTGATATGTTGGCCGCTGTACTAATGCTGGATTCCATGTCCTGAAATATGAACACAAAATAGTAACCACTGTTTCCCCAAACCAATATCATAAACTCTTGGTTCGTTTGGTAGTACTATCCTCTCTACGATATTGATATTTCATGAAATTTCATAGAGGGGTCCATTTCCTGACTACCCCGTGATTTACTATGATAGCCTAGGGGTGGGAAACTAGCTCCGAGTAGGTATATTAAAAACACTAGAGGCATTTAACTTAGTACATGTACATACAGACACATTTACAAGCCTCAAAATAATGAAATGTAAAACAATTTGTAAACTATCATTCATACAACTAACATACCAACAGCGAATTTTGATAACATGAAATATAAAAGTGAACATGCCTAGAATATATGGCCACCAAAAGAAAGAATCTTAAAAGTGAATGTAGATGTACTTGAAACTAATCCGTAGAAAACCCTATCTGAAGGGTCGGTGTATGAAAGGTGTCTAAAGTTGTATGATCAAACCTCATATTCCTGATCTTTCTATGTACCACCTAGTCTTGGTCCAGCTCGGATAATAATAATGAATTGATTGTCTATACAATATAGGAGATGTACGGGCGAAGCCTGGGTAGGGGTGAGTAAAACAATAATCAGTAGGAAATACCCTAACCAAAAAGTAATTCCACTATTCGAAATAAATGAATAATACTAAAAATAAATACAATATGTATAAAATAAATTAATTAATTAAGAATAACACAATTAAATTCATTAAATACTGTATTCTAAAACATGTATATGTCTACACAAAACATTCGAAGAATGTACTGATATGCTCAATCCCATGAGGCACACCATCTCTAAGAGACACACAGTCTCCATAAGACACACATTCTAGGTAAGACACACATTGTCGATATGAAATGTAGTATGAATAAAACATATATTCTCTATGTAATACACATATCTCCTAGGTCACAGATCCTCTAGGTCACACAACTTTTTGGTCATAAGGAGCCATAGGTTACCATTTGTAACATGCTCTTTCCAGGGGAACCTACTCCTCGATCCATTAGGTCATATGAAAACTTCCACAAAAACACTCTTTGAGGATAACATTAGGAAACATTCATCACAAGGGTCCCACTTCAACAAATGGATCATCAAATGGACACGCAGTTTGATAGTTACATCTTTTTAAATTCAGAGGTTCTTACCATGGTCCGGTCTAGGACCGACCCGACCCATCCTAGCCTAGTCTGGTTCAATATGTTCTAAACCGGCTGAACCGATTGGCATACTGGACTGCTTTCCCCTATCTCTATGGGGTATATCCCCTTTGGTGCTCAAGCAGCAGGACTCCCCCAGGTCTGGCCCACACTAGGGGATGATTTGCTATGCCGCCCATGATCCTCCCTGACCGCATGCCTCTAGTGCTGATGTGGTACAATGTTGCATTTCACATGGTTCAGCTACCTCACCTCCAACCCAGTGACCTTGCCACCTTGGTCTCCTCGAATGCGACAATGAGTCACGTTCCAACTCCCCTGTAGCTTTCTCACACGTATATACCTTCCTCATCACCGCACCCATGATCCAATATGAAACTACCAGCCATGATTCGTTGCACTATCATGGCACCAATGATGCCCCCTTCCATGTCCCATACTCTGTCCACCACTATGGTTACATTATCCTAATATATTTCCATCTACCTGGACTGGCCCATAGACTTGTGTTATTTCCCTCTTGGACCATTCGGAGCCGCTGCCTCCAGCCGTCATCATGCACCGTCATTCTAGCCAAATCAAATCATTCCTTCGTCGTTGCACCTCCATAGTGCCGTTATGGGGTTGTATATTCAATCTTTGATCATTGCGCCATGAATCGTGGTAACAACGATTGATCCTCCACATAGGTGTTTCAAAAAATGGGGTGGATATGAAGAACACACAAAGAATATGAAATATTGAGGGGAGAGAATAAATGCACATGAACACCCAAGGAATGGATATTTCATTTTTTTTGTGTTGGCCTTGATCAGTCCATTTTATAAGGGAGAATGAAGAAGGATAGGAATCACACATATCTGTCTCCCATTTAAATCCCCACAATTTATTTATCCTGGAAAAGAGACTAAACTTCAAATCAACCTATTCGTTAGTGGGTCTATGTTCATCTTTAAATCTAAAATGGGGAAATGAAATAAAAAATAGGTCAAATTCCTGACCCATATTTCGATCACTCACTAAAAAATATTGATCATCATTTCATCATCATTGATGAGATCTTTTGAATTTGAGGCTCATCGTTCTTGATTTTCCAATCTGTTGAAGTTTATTAGAGATAGCTTATGCTCTTTACATTAGAGGATTTACAATGTTAATCCATAACCCTTGTTACTCCAAAATAGGTAATATTAATAGAAAACCAATAGCTCATCAAAAAATAATTTTTTAATTAAAATATTTTAATGACGTTTATGTCGAAAAACTATCTTCCACAGATGGCCTGCCCCGGCCATGGTTAGGCCCCGCTTAAGGTAAAGTCGCTACTCTGAACGCAATGTTAACCTCTGATTTATAATCTGGTAACCAGTTTAGATGTTATTCCCATTTTTTAGGAAAAATAAATTCATGTATAACTAAAAATAAAACATTTTTCAAACCATTATTCCGTACACACAGGCATCAAAATCATATGTCGTATCTGCACCCAGTCTCAAAATAATTCCTTATAATAAAAAAATAAAAATAATAATACATAGAATATCCAAGATGTTATGGATGTAATGAATATATATGTATAATTATATTATATTAATCATATATATAATTAATATCTATCATCATACACATTCATGAGAGATGTTGAGGGAAAATGTTTCACATTAGTTTCTCGAGAAGGTTGTTTTCTATTCACCCGAGATGTCTTATCGTTCCGAATTTGAAGGAAGAGTATATGGATATTGGTCATTCCACTAATATAATAAAATATCAGTATCCAATAGGTTATATTTTTTATATAATCATCAATGAATAATTTTTTAAGGATTTTGATGAGGAAATAATCAAACAAGCATTGTTAGGAATTTTTCCTCTACTTTGACTACCTCATCAGGAATATACATAATGTATTCCTTGAATGAATTTATGACCAATATAAGTATTCTAGGATAGGTTCATGTATATTGGTATGTTATTTTGTCTGGTATTGGATGAACCAAAATTATTTTTTGGTGTGAAGAAGAGTATAGTGTTGGAAGCCTTTTTAAAGTTTGGTGAGTGCAAATTGTATTTATTGAAATGGAAATGGTGTAGTGATGTTTTTCTCATGCAAAAAGAGTCCAAAATGGATTATAATATAGAATTAGACATTATATTTTTTAAATATGTATGGAAATAAAATTTAATATATTTTTTAGTACATTTTAACTATTGTTATTGTAATTTAACACCTGTAAAACAATTTTTACTTTAAGCATTGTAATTATTTTTTTACTATTTCACTATTTATTATAGTAAAAAATTAAGATAAAAATAATATATAATTTAAATTATTCTTATTTAAAATATTGAATTCATTTTCAAAAATTAATTTCATAAAATAAGAAAATTTAAATTTAAATTTAATCATGCTAACGTGATGAGAAAGTTGTTTTTCATTGATAAAATGATCAATAGATTACAATGTTTTATATCAAAATTCCATATTAAAAATATTAAAATTACTTAAACTAGATAAATAGATATATAATTGAACTTATTATATATTAAATATAATATAAAAATTAATTTATTACTGTATATTATTTAAATATGAAAATTAGTTTTGAATAAAAAGTTGAACTTATAACTATTCATAAAAAAATGAATATTATCTGAAAATTCAAAAAAAATCACCAAAAACTAATTTTGATATTATTATTTAAAAATTTAATTAAATTTTAATAAATAATTTTTTTAAAATTGTTAAAATATAATTATATATTATATGTTCAAATCCTGACTAATCTTGTTTTAGGAAAAATACAGTTTTTCATATGATATTTATTTTTATTATAAATGATTACTATTTTGATTATAATAAATGGATAATTATAATTCTAATAATTTTTTAACTATATTACTATTTATTTTATAGGTTTCAATTGAATACTATATTACTATATAATATGACATGGAGTTTCATATTCTACAAGCTATCGAAGACATTAAATTTATAGAAATATATTTCAAGGTAAGTTTAATCCCACTGTTAAATGTCACATATAATATGAAAAAAAAATATTTGGATTAAATTAATGGGTGTTATAGTGAGAATAGGTAATGGATATAGAATTAAATTATTTTATGGGGATTTAGTCCACCATAAAAACAATCAAAATTTTTGTTACCAATTTGTTCAGAGAGTTGATTGTTTTACATCATTACCATAAAATTAAAACATATCTCTTTATGGGAGATACTAATGTTGTTATACCAGATTATTTTAATAATATTTTAAGGTGTTGGATAATGATATATATAAAATTATTGGTCAGGGACATTACCTCTTCTTCAGATAACTTATTTTGGTTTGCACCAGATCCATGCTCTGTTAAATTTCTGACCACAAAAATATTTCTATGTTTTTCGGTGGGAAGTACTGAAGTTATTTGTGTTGGTATAATCATAATAAATTTGTTTTTTATGTGTTTAAATAAGTGAAGAGTTTTTTACCTTTTCTATATGGGTATAAGAAACACATGGTATTTTTAAAAATTAATACTTCCACTCATTCTTTTGACAAGCCAAAAGCCCAACAATTGGTCATTTTCAAACCGTAGGAGAGATAATGTATAAATATAGCCAGAAAATATGAGTTAAATTTGTTTTTTTAATTTTAAACCATATATTTAGAGTTTAAATCCCTTGTAAATTTGTTTCTACCTTAACAACAATAATTACATTTTAATGTTTTTACTATTTATTGTGGTTAAAAATTATATTGACCTTATTAGAGAGTTAAAATTGTGATGTTTCAAAATTAGCAATCAATTTTTTCGTATTTAACTCACATAAGTTTCATAATTTATATTAAAATTAACCTAGATGACATGTTAGAAAATGCTCTTTTGGAAGTGTATTTTTTATGGGAAATATATTCACATATTAACCATTTGAAAATTAATCATATATATATATATATGTGTTTTAGTAAATATTTAATGAATTATTATACATTCATTTAATCTAAATAATTATATATTTTGGTTTATTTTAATTGTTTATAATGTATAAATAGTGTACACATAAAAACGGTTTTCATAAAAGTTTTGTTTCAAATACAATTACACAAACTTATAGTAATTTTTTTATAAATATGATTTAATGTAATTTATTGTATTTAATATAACTAAACAATTAATATTTTAATTTTATATAAAATAATAATAATAGGACTTACCTTATGAAAAATAAAAAAACAATCACCATAGGTTATTACAGATTAGTAGATTTCAAAAGAAATGTTAATTTTATAAATTAAAATTTTTAAATGTATGAACATTAATTTAAAATTATGTGCCAATAAACACAACTAAAATACATTTCATAAAAATAAAATTTATCAGAAAACATTTATTTTGAGTTAAATGATTTTTATTTTATTTCAAATCTATATATAACAACTGAATTTATTTTATACAGGTGTAAACCATATAATTTTTATTATTTAGTTAATTATTTTTATACTAATAAAAATAAATTCTAGGTTAAATTGGATATTTTTAAATAATAATATTTTAATAGAGTAATATGTTTCATTTATTCTTGGTGTTTTGTGTATCGAGTGATATTAATGAGATTGAATTTATTTGAATATATATATATATATATCTTAAATTCAAGGGGTGTTTCCTTGTATTCTATTCTTGGTTGTGAGTGTAACCGTTTCATTTTAACATGATGTTACTCTATCAAAATATCAATGTTTAACATTATAAAATAATAAATAGATTCTTTCCTCATAATTTTATATTGATATAGCCAGTCAAGGGATTATCATTTCAAAATTCCTTTATTGGAAACCCACATGGTAAATTATTTTTGTCAAACATAGTCTTGATAAGAGAGAATGGGATGTATGAATTCCATATATAATAACACATAATTAGGTTTCCATATAGGATATAATTGTTGTTATGTAATTATATAGACATATATGAAAATAATAAATAATGTTAGAGACTGAAAGAGATAATTGATCACAAGAATGCAACAGATCAATAAAAGTGAAGGACCTAAAAAATAAATTATAAAGGTTTAAAAGGTTATTTGATTCATTATATATAATGATAAAATGATAAATTTTTTGTTTCAATAACATTATACAAAATTTGATGAGTTTTTTTATTTAATAATATTATAATGAAATATACATAGTTAATATATTTCTATCTCAAGCACATTTTCATCATTTGGATGTGCTTCGATAAATTTATACTTCATGTGTTACTCCAAATATATATAAATAAATAAATGAAATTTTTATGATTGAATTATTAAAATTAACTTTTATCATATTAGAATATATATAAAATAGTAACAATATTTGAATCCTATATTTATTAAAACCAAAATGGTTAGAAAAAATTAAGATAATATATAAAATTAAAATTATTCTTTTAAAATCTAAAATTCAACATTCAACCCAGGAGATTTACGTACATTATTTTATGAATAAATTACCCTATGTCCCAAAAAATTCAATAACCTCAAAATGAAATAAGGTTTCACAAATGTTATATCATAACCATTCAATATAAATATAAAAAACATAACATAATTCATCCCAAAAAATCATAAAATTAAACCAAAAAGTTACATATACTTCATCATAGTTAAACAACTCTTCAATTATCATCATTCACCCCATGATTAATTATCATAATCTTATATTATGATTCCATAAATTAATATAATATTTAACTATAAAACAAACTATGTAAAAAAAATATTATACTAACCATAACATCATGGTTACCCATTGTTATTTATGCACCCTTATCGCCCTTCAGTTGTTAGTTCAATCCTCATGGCCATTACAGATGTGATGAGTTCTCACTAGGCTTATGGAATTTCCTTTTTATAAAATGGGATAAAATTATGTGATGACCATTTTCATAATTCACCATGATCCTATAATGCTCTAATGAATATTATGAGGATCCTTAAATTCAAATTACTTTTGTAACCACTGTGTTTTTCTTTATAGCTCGGTATTTTCTACAAAATCCCCTAATTACCTCAACATAAATAACATATCTAAGATTATATTTTCCTCAATTATTTTTTTCTAAATACTTTCACCTTTCTATTAAATCATTTTTCTAGGTCATTAGTACCATTTAACATATTATTGAAAAACTTTTACACAAAATTTTTATTGAAGATTATTTATATTTATATTTATATTCAATGATTCAAATAATTATTAAATTATATTACCAAATAATTTCAATCATTGAAATTAATTCCTAAACTATTATTCAGGTATCATTATATTAATCATTATTACGTCCATAATTTCATTTTCCATTTGTTGTATCTTTTTCATGAATAGTAAAACATGACTCAAAGAACATTTTTAATCATATTATTAAGCATTCTCCATAGTAAAATGGCATATATAATTCCAAATTTTCCAAAATTTAAAATAATAATCCATTGATGATTCCTTGGGAAACTGTTATTATCATCCACTGCATTTAATGGAATTTTCATATTTCATTAGAAATTATTTTCTTTGGGTACTTAATATCCACTTGTAAAACTTATTCTAATTCAATTATGAAATTACATTATGTTATTTATCCCACATTCTTGAAATATAAAAAACTGAAACAACAATAATACATGGTATCTACTAACCATCCTCTCAGGGATATCTATCCTTATCATTTTTATTTATTCATGAGTTGATTAAGGTAAATGTTTTTAATCATATATCATGATGAATGATTATGAATAATCACAATTTACTTTAATCATTAAATCATATAATATAGTTTCTCAATAATACATTTTAATTCATATTTGAAATTAACATAATTATTATTGTTCTTGACTTTGAATAAATCTAGAGAGCGTGTTACGAGAAATATTATTCATATTGGGTAAAAATAATCAATAACATTTATCTATAATATTTATAATCCATGATAAATTAATTTCAATTTATGAAAAAATATCTTTTACATGGGTCATTCTTGATCATCATATATTCAAGTCTATTATTATGGTTTATAAATACGTTGAAAATTTTAAAATAATATCCCTTCATAGTGTCAATATATGTGCATAATAAGGCCTTTTATTGTGTAATGGGTAACACTTCAGTCAATCCTGATGAACCATTTACTTATGTATTATCCTAGGTATATATTTTCTAGAACCATGTCCACTTAACATATGTATTTATGGATTTAATTCATTGATAATCAATCACTTCATAGTTCAGCAAGATTCAAGGAAATTTTTATATACATAATATTATTTCTAGACTCATCCTTTGGGTTCTCACTAATGTTTTCTCATCCATGTTTCCAATGGTAAATAAAACCTTTTAATTAATACAAAATTTAGGGATCAAAAGATTTTAGTCATATTATTACATGATTCCTAAAGAAAAACATCCATTAATACACCACAAGGATCGAAATGGCTTAGTTCCATTCAAAGAATACATTCATAAAACATAAAAGTTAAACTAAAATAATAAATTTTATAATTTTATTTAATATGAAAGGATCATAAATCCATTCTATATCCTATACTACATGGGATAATATGGGTAATATATATATAATAGTAGTGAGAATAAAATCAAATTAATAGAATAAAAATAATAATAAGTCACTAAAATTGAGTATAAAGTGTATCATGATTTCATAAATTGAATTTTCCAAAGTAATCACACAGAATCATAACATAATGAGCATTTTATCTATAAAAAATGGTAGAATAGAAAATGTGGAAACATTACAAAATGTGGTATAAAAATCAGAATAGGATAAATTTGTATACAAGATCATATGGATGAAAAATTCCCATAATGGATTGGGTTTATCCCTAATCCCATACAAGACCATTCAAGAGACTAAAACACTAAGTAATTTGTTATAGATCTCTCTTGGTGCACCCATAAGTACATGTTAATGATCAATATATGCCATATAATGTAAATAAATCAAAAAATTAAAATAAAAACTTACATGGAGTGAAAATGGTTTTATAAAATTGTTTAATATCATATTAAAAGGTAATTTAATAGTTAATGAATATGAGAAATGGTCATAAGGGTTGTAACACCCCTTCCAGGTTAGGGATAAAAAAATACAAAATATTTGAGGGAAAAATATACATAATTTAGAATAAATTCAAATCATAAAAGGTTATTATCAATGATGAAAGTAAATTTAATAATATTGTAAGAATTCTTGATGAAAATAACCATTTATCATTGTGTAACATTAAAAGATGAAATCTTGGATTTTAAATGCATTTGAAATATCACATGGATCATTTCATATTGAAATTATACATTCCATTTGGAAATTTTTTGTTAAAATATAAATAATTTTTATTCATTAAATTACTTTTGTTTAAAATAAACATTGAAACATAAAAAATGAATATTTATAACATTGAATGGTGATGATGGAGTAAGAGTTCCATTCATACAGAAGATATTAAAAAAAATAATGATACATTTAATTTCATTAGAGGAAATTATAAAAATAACCTTTCTTGATAAATTCTTTAAATATTCAATTTAAAAGATTTTTAAAAAATTATAATATGCGTGAAAATTAATATTATTCCATAGTGAAATATTATTGATTACTTTAATATAATGCATGGATTTGGATGAATATTTATTTTAAACTAAAGAGAGTAATGACACTGGATTTTGTTAAAGTAATTCTCAATTATTATGAAAGATTGAAAAATGGTAAAATAACTTGAAAATTTAACTAATAACTATAGGATATCAAATTTTCATGGATTTGTTAAGAAATCATTAAATAATTTATAGATATGGAAATTCAAGCATAAACAATCCTAATTAAAATGTGATCGAAAATTTTACCCTTACTAAATTCTTGTATTTTGAATAACAATATCCAATGGTTGAATTCAATCTATTGTAACATAATATATCATAATTTTGGAAGGTTTTGTGATATATTTCATAAATGTCATGTATCTAAACTATTTAAATGATTTTAGAAATGTAAAAGAACATATATGTCAATGAATGATGTTTTCAGATGATGCCTTTACAATGATTATATAATTATAATGAAATTTAATAGAAGACGTGATTTTGTGTAAAAAATGATTATACAACGAAATTAAATTGTAAATACAATAATAAATTAATTAAATTCCATTTATCATATAATATTGGAATAACATAATCAATGAAGAGTACATATAACCCAATAAAATGAAATTGAGTTAAGAGACCCCTTACATAAATCTTCCGTTTAGTTGAGTTCTCATTAATCTTGTAACATCTCTCAATTTTACTAGAGAAAATTACCATTTGGTTTATGTTAAAAAAAATTGAGTTCACATTTTGACTAATAATACAGTGATTGGGACCTTAGGTTGGACATTTGTTTCTAGAATGGAAGATTCATAAATAGTGGAGGCTGGATGGATGTTAAATGTACAATGTATATTACAAATACTTTTCGTGTATTTATAATACATGATGTGATGTAGTTTGGAAGGGACCCTTTAATATATTTAATAGTTTTTTCCCTATGAGGAAAAATTGTGTGTTAAATATCTTGTAATGCATTTACAATCAATGTTTTTTCTTTTTTCATTTCGGAAATGATTCATGATTAAATCGATGTGTATTTGATTTAAATTTTTTTTATACTGGTACTAGTTTTATAAATATAGAATCACCAATTATTTTCATAGAGGAGTAAATTTCTTATCTAGAATAGTTTTTATTTTTATGATTACTCCTCCTCACGCCTCTCCTAGATTTCATATAATCTCCTCTAACTGAGCTCCATTTTGTTCAATTATGTTTTTTTTGTATCCATACTTGTATCAGGGGCTATGTACTAGAATACTCATATGATTATGAAATTTTATTTTATTTAATTTTATAATAAGGTTTTTTCTTAATATTTTCTATGGTGATGACATACATGATAATACCATAGAATAATTAATTTCAATAATTGAAGCTTGGTTCTTGTATTGTTATTTGATACCACATCCTTTATAGTGGATGTCAGGAGTCATGTGAGATGTTATTGGTAGATGAGTCTAATTATAGCCTGTATCCCATGTTTTGGTTGTGACCATTATACACAATGTATATTTTCTGATTTCACATGCTACCCCCACTAATATTTTTAGAGAAACTAACACTGAATGTACTTAGTTATGGAATTTTCCCCAACATCTAGGTTGGTGGGGAAAAAATGATTCACTACCCCTATGACCATACTCACTTCACATTGTATATTATGTGCTATCAATAATGTAGGTTATCTTTAACTATATATATTTATAGAGGTATGTGATGGATTATTATTATTTCAAAGAAATGTATCTCTAAAAATAGTAACCCAATGGTTATTATAGGATATTTATGTATGGAATGCGATAGATTTGGGTTTAATATATGATGTAAGAGAAGTGATGGATTCAAGAAATGACTTGGTAACAATTTTTATATCAGTATTGGATGATGTGATGATGTGATGGGTATGATGGATGGAATACTAATTTACCATTGTTTTCATTAGGCTAGTATTCATTATCCATGGTTTCATTGGGATGATTTTTAGGGAGAGATGACTTAGTGAAAGTGAAAATGGGGGAATGAAACAATATTGTGGGGGATATGGTCACAAGGAAAAATCATAAGATAACATGTAATGTATTATATTATTTTTAGTGTGCGATAATGGTTGAGTTATCCATAGTGAGGATTGAAAGAATGTAGTAAACCAATTTATGTAATGATTTGGATTCACTTTCATGATCACTTTGAATTAATAGAATTATTTTACATTTTTCATTGAGTTAGTATTGAGGATCATTATGAGTAGACATTCTATGCTCACCCATAATATATATAAACTATTTTTATGGAAAATAGGGATATGTTTGTGATCATTATGGACATTTCTAGTTTGAGGAGTATTTCTGGAGCGGTTAGAGATTTTTGTTATCTAGTAAGAATTTTTTCTCGTGTTTTCAATTTTTTCAGTTATATTTCACTAAATTCATATAATTTATTATTATTACTTCATCATATCATATGATAAATATTTACTTGGTGTTTTCCCTCATTTAATATCTTACTTTTCATATATTTGAGGATAATTTCCCCCATCTTTGTTTATGTGATACCCTTAATGCTAGTAACCAACATATGGCCTATTTTTTGTGTGTATCGAGATTTGTTATCAAAAGTTGTCATTATCAACCAAGAAAGATACATTGGGGGAGGGGTCATGAAAGATTGGAATAAAAGGTTATGGTTGATAAATATGATAGAGATTGGAGGTAGGCACAAGTGAGGATGTATGTGTAGGTAAGATAATAGTGTTAGATGGTCTTAGTACATGTTGTAATCAAGGGATACTAGATAGGAAATATAATTTTAGGTAACCCAATGATCAAACTCCAGGACCATTCAGTTTGTTTGATATGACATGTGATGTGATGAAACATTTAGGTTAGAGACATAGTAAAGGATCATGAATCATTCATGTATGTTCCCATATTCGAATTGGGTATATAATGGGAAAATAATAAAAATTATGTAATTATTTAACCATGAATAATCAGTTTCCCATTATATGAGTCCATTACTATTACTTTTTTGCAATATTTTCTCAAATTGAATTCTAACATTTGGTTCATGCTAATATTTTCAATACAATTTGTGTACAAATCACCATGGTCTTTAGGAAGTTTGTGATAATACTTAGAGGGGGACACTTTGAATGCTCCAGTGCTAGGGTAAGAAACATTATGATGGATCAATTTTTAATCATGATAAATTGGTTTAGTTGGAAGAGGATATGATACTGTTTAGTTGAATCATGATCATAGGTAGCACTAGGATTCTTTCTATATGATGATGGTGTGAGGTTCAACTCAAATAAGGTGTATTTTCACCTCAGGTTTCAGGAGGATTTAGCTAATTTGGGCAGGATTTTATAAGGATTGTGTCCTTCCCACATTTCATTCATTAACACTAAGATGGAATTATTAATGGTCAGTGTTGTTTTCTATATGTTTAATGAATTTGGAGATTCACCCTTGATGTGAGATGAGACTATATAACATTATTTTTTAGCCAGAAACAACTATTTTTTTTGAAACTTTTACTAAATTACTAGGTTTATCATCATTACTTTATTGGTAGACCTTGAAAATGGGAATTGAGAAACCTTATTCTTACATTGATAGAAAACATCCTCCTAAATATATGACTCATTAATGGTTTTATGACATTAACCATATAGTTTCCAACCCAAAACTATCGGCATTTAGAGATGGTAAGACTAAATTATTCCTCAGATGTTGTGTTTAGATTGAGATGTTCCCAATTAAAAGGTTTTGTAAAACCATTTTTATATCATTAATTTACACGCATTCCACAAAACCATGTTTTTTCTATCGGAGGGATGACTATCATCTTATACAACCTATACTCTCAGATCAAGCCTTGTTTATTTTAAATATGGTATATGGGAAGGGGTTTTTGAATGTATTTATTTATTTTAATCAATATACTATACAAATATTCTAGGTTATATAGATCCCATATCAGGAAATAGAATAATAAATGTTTAATATTAATTTATTTATTCATATTTTTAAATTAATTACTCTCTTTATGGTGAATTAAATTATTATATGTTATTTATTGGGTATGTGGCATTGTTTATGATGTGACACTAGCTTGGTATTTATATATCCCTTAATGGTATTTATGTCATAATTTTTATTTATGGTATGTAATAGAGATTATAAATAGAGGTAAAACATTACCCATAATAATGAATTATTTTCTGAAATGTTTTAGAATCATATGTGTCAGTGAGTTTCCCCATATGCAAAAAATATTTTTTTTCGGTGGATTGTATCCTTTGATTTTAATTTTTTTCAACTCTATAATGAAGATATATTTTCTTATATTGGATGATGAATTTAATATGATGTAAATTTGAAAATTTTTATTTAATGTAATACAGTTGTGCAAATTTTAAAATGGATATTGGGATATTGTTTCAATTTTCTACTTTTCATGATTGTGCACCTCAAAAATTGTGTTTTCTAATGAACATGGAATAAATTTGAAGCTATATAAGATATATATATTTTCCTCTGGAATTTTTTGAAAATAATTTCATGTGATAGATTTTAAATCTCTATGTTTTTGGAGTTATGTGTATTAATATTTATTTGTTAAGAAGCATAGTAGAGATATATTAGTGGGACAAAACTAATGTGACAAAATCACATAACATGACTGCATATGTGAGTTATAAAAATAGTTGTTATCAATAAAATATTTATTGAGAAAATAAAAATAAAAATAAACTATTTCTTCTTAAAATATTTTTTTAAAGAAGTAAAATAACATTCAAGGAGGCTCTCGTGGTATAATTTATATTACGAAAACATGTTATCTTAAATAAAAAATTTTATTTCACCCATTATAATTGAATTAATATTAAAAGACGTAATTAAAATTTATTAAATTTAATTTATAAAAGAACCTTTTAATAAATAACATGTTATGAAATAACACTAAATAGGGGCCGCATTTCATGATTTCTTAACCTATTAGCTAATAAATAAAAGTGGATTTGTGAAAAGTATATATAATCATGTATTAAAATTTAATGACTTTAAATGTAAAGTTTTGGGACACATATCTAGAATGAAATGATTATTTTGGAAAACATGATTAAGTTTTTAGAACTATAAATATCATGATAAAATGAAGTGTTAAATATATCATAAAAATTTTATTCAATAAATTGTTATGAAATATTGAAAATATACTATTTCTCCAAACATGTGAAAGATGATTTATTCTGAATTCAAATCATTTTGTTTACTAGAATGACTAATATAAATTATGAATGAACATATTTTTATTTAATATAACACCTAAGGTATAATTGTTATTTCTCTAAAATGGCTTTCACTTACATTTTTTTTGTTGATTTAATGTGTCTTTTTGAAAGTGTTCCTTTTAATGTGTTTATTTAATGGGTTAAATTAATATATTTTTTATTGTTATTTCATATGAATGACTGTCTTGATATTTTTATGCTATATGTGATGCCTTTTGATATGATTATGTGATCTTACTTGGGACTCAGAGTCAAATACATATACCCAGAATTCAAAAGTGGTTTGATGATTTATATTGTTGGAATGAATGATTTTCTCTAATAATGATATGTAGGACTGATTCACCTTTCAGGATGTGTATTATTAATTGACATGATCATATTTTAGAAGTATCTCCCTTGAGAAATTATTTTGAATTCTTATGTATCTATACCCTTTTATACATTAGTGGTTTTTCTATTCCAAATATAGTGAAAACCATGACAGGTATCTCATATGGTGGTTGGTTTATTCTACATCATTTCCAATGTTTTAAATTTTTATGTTAATTCTTTAGGAAGAGAATATAATGAGTTGTTTTTAATGTAAGGGTC
Organism: Viscum album; assembly: GCA_963277665.1. Lineage (NCBI taxonomy): Eukaryota > Viridiplantae > Streptophyta > Magnoliopsida > Santalales > Viscaceae > Viscum > Viscum album. The sequence goes on from OY728121.1 coordinate 114,679,571, forward strand.
GATATTTTCATTATCCCATCATCTTTTTTTTGGGTTTTAGGCGGTTCAGGAAAAATTTCATAACATTAGAAGGCGATTCAATATATTTTCATAAAATATAAAAAGAATTTATAATTGTTTTGAAAAACATTGAATTAATTAGATTTTTTAAAAATTAAAATTTTAAATTAATTGGAATTTTAATAAATAAAATAAAATGTTTTTGTTGTCTCTTTCTGAATTTGGAAGTTATAATAAATCTTTTTTTTAATTTATTAATTTTTTTTTATGAAAGTAAAAGATTAATATTCTTAAATTTATTCTTACACAAAAACATGAATGAGATGCTTTGTAACAATTTCAAATGTTTTTAATATCTTATATATGTTTGAACACTTATTTACAAAATTTTAGGCAAGGGTAAACATGGATTTATATCCATCAGAAAAGGTAATGGAAATTAAATTTGTACATATTGTGATAACTACGTAAAGGTAACATTAACATTCTTTGAATTGTGAAAATTTCATACCCATATCATGTTTGGGTAGACTAGGTTTCCCAATAACCAAATAAGTGTAAGATAAGCTTCATATAAGAGAACCCTAAATCCCCATGGTGTTACATAACTGTACCACATAGCTATGTAAAAGTAGAATTTAAATCCATTAGATGTGTTGGGTTATTATATTAAAGGTGGAGTTGGATGATTTCATCAATGTATCACGTATGTATACCATATCTTCTATATTTCCCATGTAATGGTGTCCATAACAATAAGGGAAAATCCTTGTTACAAAGACACATCGTATATGAGTTTTATAGGGGGTTCTATTCATAACATTTTTTATTTTCATCCTCTATTTGATCAATAACCTCATGATAAACCTTTTAATAAATTTTAGTGATTCGAATCATAGTTTTACATTAATTTTACTCATCCCGAATTATATCTAACATTTTAAAGGCTTAAAATTGATCACAATAATGTTTTACATCAAATGAAAAATTATTGCTGAATAAATTGAAATTTTATGGATTAACTGGGAGATACCTTTGAATCTTGAAAAAGAGTATGCATCCCTCATTTGAGTTCTATTTTTATTATCAAGTGTTTCTCTGAATGAAAATCCTAACATTAGTGTTTTTCAAATTATTTAAAAAAATTAAGAATATCTTAATTCTCCAATCTATAAGAATACAATTTTCTTCTCTCATCTATATTATAAAGAAGGGTGAGAGGCCTAGAGATGTTAGGGACTCTATGCCTTATAATTAATGTTATCTCTAAATTATAATTAACTATTCTTTTGCTTCTTTGTTTAAATATATTCAATTTACCATAACCAAATAATAATCTAGAAGATAATTTCATAGTGAATGTTTATGTGATCATCTATAAATTTTTCATTAGGAAGTAGAAATTAATATTCTGAAATAAATGTTAAGAAACTATTATATATTTATTAAAAACATATAATTATATCATGAAAAATTTATCTAGAAATATTCTTATCAGCGAAATTATATTTCTATTTTCAGATAAATTATTCCATTGAAAATATTATAGCCTATTTTGGAATCATTATTAATTCTTTTAAATGGTCATCACTTTTTGTATAGTGTTATTTTTATTTATGATATTGTTGTCAGTGTATTTTAGGAAATAAAATTATTGTTTGTATTAATATTTCAATATAAGGAAATAAATAATTTCATATTTTATAATATGAAGATTAATTTTCAAATTACCCAATAGAGATTGTATGATAATCACATGTCTTTTCGAAGTTAATAATTGATATAATCTAAATGAAAAGAATTCCATGTTGTTATGATTATAAAAAATAATTAATGAGAATACTTCGATTATCTTGTATATTAGAAAATGAAATTAATATTTTTACAAGTTACGTTCTTCATATTTTTTATTGTTGAATATTAAATCATGCATAAAATATTAATAATTCTTTGATAAAATCATTACATGTTTGTAATGAACTCATAAAACTGAAATATTAAAACATGTGGAAATATTTGTATTCATATTTTAATGTATTTTGGATTTTTTATTTCATGAATTGAAATATATTTTATCCCTATGAGAATTATGGTATTTTTTCTATATATTTTTATGGTTTTAAATAATGTTTTATTGAAATGAAAATTTATTAACAACTTAAATAATTTAATGAATGATTATATAAATAGAGGGATATTCAAATAATTTCCAATGATATTATTATTATATAATAATTCATCATATATAATAATTCACAATTAAATAGATATTATGTATACAGTTAAAAATTGTGTCTAATGATAGATGGCTTTATTAAATTAGTTAAATTCTATAAAGAAAGATTAATGATTGCATCAATCATTGGTTTGTGGATGATTTACCCCAATAAAAATTATATGGGGTGGAATTCATTTTGTGGGCGATAATTAATATTTGAAATATGTGTGGTATAATACATTTAAATATGTATTTATCATAATTGGATTTGGAGACACGATTTGAATGAAATTTAATGTTGTCTAGTTATAATAATTATTTGTGATTAAAAAGGTTGTGAAGGAGGAATGGGGTACTAATTTTAGAGGAGATATGGGTGGGGAGGTTTTAGTCAATGATGGTGTCCTATGGTGTTGGTTATGATGATAATTTTTTCATGGGAAAATATATGTTTTATTATGTGATATGGTGTCAAGGATGGAACTGGGATGGATAGAATATGTTTACACTGGAATTTCCCATTATTATTTTACTAAAATATATGATACTCTCTTAATAATAAATATTATTGTTTTGTGGCATGATGGATGATGATTTTATATTCAGTTTCTATATCTGTGAATTAGTTTGATAGTATTCAATGTGAGTGAATATTTTCTTTGGTATCTTGGTCTGATTTCTTATTTACCCCTATTTTTATGATATGCTAAATAAATTAATAATATAGTGGGGTTGGTTCTTGGTTCCGGTTTTGTAATGCTTATATAATCCGAAATATATGAAAATAATTAATTAATGAAAATGAATCTTATTGGGTGTATGATTATTTGATACATAGGCCTTAGATGTTGCATCAGGGAGTCTTGTGCGAAATTAATGGTAGATGATCCTATGTCTCATTAGATTCCCATAATGAGGTTTGTGAGAGTTTTATATCATGTATGTTTTGTGATTTATTATTATACCACATCCATGTCAGTTGGGTGACTAAGATACAATGTACCATGGGAGATTGTTTCACAACTAACTAGTTAGGTGGTGAACAAATAATGAACTAACACCTCTACCACTATCTGTTCTCCAAATATATTATTTAATTGTATGCATGGTGGTTCTCATTTACCATATATGTGAGTAGAGGGTTGTAATGTGTTGGGTTTAAATCACACACATGTATCTCTTGATATATTACCCAAATTATTTGAATAGGTATGTTGGGTATAGTCAACGATGGAATGAGGTATAACACCAGACATACAGGTTATGGTGGATCTTAGAAACTACTCGCTACATTTTAGAGTTGTGGATGAGATGATGGGATGTGGAGATGCACATGGTGAATGATATATTTCATTTTTCTATGTGTCATTGGGTTGGAATACATTATCCCAAATATCATCAGGTTGTCTTTTAGAGAGAGATGGATCATGACTTGATATGTGGTAGTAGAGAAGAAAACATATGAGGAAGACGTAGTGGGGCACCATAATTGGATATTATGATGGATATTATATGAATATTTAATTTTGATACATTTTGAGTATATATACGTCTCTTTTCATACAATAAAATAATATAACATTTATAGAATACTAAAAACATTATACAAATAGACACCCAAAAAATATTATTCTAGTGCCTTTAGATACATGGAAACACAAACACTGATACATAAGTGATCTAAATTATCTCCCAATAGGTTATTCATGTATAGAAAATATATAAGGAACATAAATCCTAATACATATCTTCACAACCAGGGGAAAGTGGTATAAAAATGGGTGGGCTGAAATAGTCAATAAGGTTAAAAAACGAGATATGTAAGAATAATCATGAGAATAAGGGTATGAGAACATGTTAATGAAAATAGAAGATAAAACCCTTCATATAAAAGATCATGTATATGAAACATATAATAAATTAATTATGTTTGTAAGAAAATAATACAAATGAAATGAATATCATAAACCATGAAATCCGGACAGATATATAAAACATGGAAGTGTACCAGACACATAACCATATAATATGATTTCTATAGTATCTGATTCATTGCTTCCAAGACCAACTCCATAGTATGGTTGCACTCCAGATACCATATTGGTAGTCATGGTTCACTCCCATAGCCACATTAATCGCAAGAGTTCAAACCTCATTCCATCGTAGTATTCATAGTTCACTCCCATGGCCATCTTACCAGTCAAGGATAATTATCAAGACCATATTAGTCCATCAAATGAGATAGAAATATTTCCCAATGCATTGGAGGGAAATATTGGTCACACCCATCTCATAAGGAAATCATTCATACATGTTCAACAAGATCATAAATAATCATATCATAACCCATGCAATAAAATTAATATTATAAACATGTAATCGTATCATAACGTATGAAAAAAAGGACGGTTTCATAATTATTTATCATAAACATTACCCATTAAAAGAATTAGGTGTTGGAAGCATATAACCCATGAAAGAGAAATGAGTTTAATAAACATAATTCCATAAAAAATAATCCATTTAGAGAAATAATATGATTGGAATCATTGAATAATTTCTCTATAAAGGCATAAGTAACACCCAAATATGTTATTTATATGGTAAATAATTTTTAAATATCTTTAAAAAAACATTTATTGATAAAAATATTCTTTATTCATCGTAAAATTCCATTTAATAATAAAAATCTTTCAATACATATTTCTTGGAAAATATATTTGAAAACATATAATGTAATATTTTAAAATAGTAAAATATTTTGTAAATTTATATTTTCCTTAAAAATTATATTATAGTATCATTTAAAAACATTTTTTAAAACATTGTTTTTGAATGAATATTTCTCACCAAGGGGAGAAATACGGTTATATTTTCTTAAATAAATTTTCAGAATTATCATTATTATAAAAGTGTATAAAACGGTACTAGAACTCTTATATAACTTGAAAAAATATATTATAATGAAAATCATTAGTGATCATGAGATATGGATTATAATATTTTTTTCAAAGAAGGATAATCATTAACAATATCAAAAAAAGACGATATTGTTTCAATAAACTCTTAACAATTGGTTATTTGGGATCATAGTCTCCATGTAAGAATATGAAATTTCAGAATCAAAAAAAATCTCCAAAAAACAATATTAATTATATAAAATTTATAAATTAATATTGTACACCTTGAATAAGAATTTTGTGGTATAACAAAACATGAGTCCTGAAGAATTCAAATTGAGACCAAACAATTTTACCGATTTTGTTACTTTTGAATGAAAAAACCATGAATGAAATATCATAAAATGGATATGTTAGTAACCCTATATTTATTTCTGTGAATAATTTAATACATCCATAGGAAGTATACACTCCACACAAATTTAATGAGTGTCAATATATCATGTATCTCATAGAAATAAAAATTGAGATAAAATCCCCTTACCATGTGTTTTGGATCTAATCACACTTTTTCAAACCACCTTTATAATAAAATTAAATTTATTATACCTATTTTAAATAACTATATTATTATATCTAATAATATATATGGTTTATCATGAACTTTTATATCCCTCTTGTTGACAAACATATGTTAAGGTTTCACTTCATATAATATCTGCTTTGTTCTTCGCATGTTCCCTAATTTGTTATATATTTTGTAATAATACTTATATCATGATTTTAGAATGTAAAACAAGATATAAATATCATATATATTAATTATATTTTTATTATAATAATCAATATAAAATTGATGTATGAAATGGAATACATTGTTAATAGATATGGAATGTTGTACGTACGTATCAACGATATTTCCGTTTTTATAATCATATTCAAATAAAGAAGGTAAATGAAATATATATATGTATATGTATATATATCATTATTACATTACAATTATTCTATCATATATATTATATAATACCACTAAAACCATCCTTAATACATACCTTGTAGTGTGTGAATGAATCACATCGCTTTGAGGGGGATGTAGTCCACACATTCTCAAAACAAATTATCATATTTACACCAAATGAAATGTAAAAACAGACATGTTTTAAAAGGAATAAATAATATTAAAGACCTAATAAATATAATATATGACATATATAAATATATTTGTTATCATAATTTCAACAATGATTGGTGTTAAAGTAAAAATGAACAATCATCGTTTAGTGAGGTGGTAGTTCATCATACAGATATACAGTATATTCATTTCCCATTGGATGGGAATGCCTGAATGTTTATTTAAAACCCATATAATTATAAAATACTAGACTTTTTAATATTCTTGGTTTTTTTACAATCATAGAAAATTTGATTGGATTATATGGAGAAAAAAATCAAAGAAAGGAGCTTGATAGAAGATTTTACCTCTTAATCAGGTAACTCCTTTTCGTTTCTGAGAAAATGATTCAATGGAATCATTTTTTCCCAATTTTATGCTTAATTGAGGAAAAGAGAGGTTTTGGAAATTTTATTAGGTGTATATTGGATTAACCTATGTTTTTTTTGGGATGTGTGAATAAGTGTGAGAGGTGGTGGAATTTTATAGAGAATGGAAATGATTCACATTGTATTTTTGAAAACATGTTAGGTATACCCATGTTTTTACCTAAAAAATACATAATAAACCATTATACCTATGGGTCGTGTAATTGTCTTTATGCCTTCAGACCTTGTTAGGGTTCCACCTCACCCCTTGCAAGGTGGATTATAAAAAATAATTAAAAAATAAGGCCTTCAGGCCATTCCGACTGAAACCATAAAAATAAATAATGGTAGGGTAATGGACTCTTAATAGACAAAAAATGGGTGATTGAAAGGTTTTTATATCGTTTTGGGTCTTAAGTTTATTGTTTAGTACTTTGTTAACTAAAATTTTAAATTAATTTTCGTAATTAATTATAATCACTTTCACTAATTATTTTGGTCAAAACTTAAGTTGAACTTATTATAAATTATACATTATTCTGATTTGAAATATTGAATCCATTTTCCCAAATCTCTAATCACATAATTGTTATAAATAAATTTAAAATTAATATCACAGTCCGGTCGGCTTTGTTGGTTTAAAAAATAAAAACATTTAAAAGTTTGCTAAGTTTTTATTCCCATGTTTAAAATTAAATTGAACTAAATGAACAAAATTTTATTAATTTATATAAATTTTATCTAATTAAAAATTTTAACCCATTTAAAATATAATTTAACCTTATAAATTAATTATACAGAAATGCGGTTATGAATTAAAACCTGGTATTTTTCAAAATTAATTGGAAAATGATGTTTCTTAGAAAAATATCATAAATTAACCCTATTATAATTTTCAAATTATAAATATTAAACTTATTTTAATATTATAAAATTATATTTCTAAATGTTTCTAATATTAATTTTTTTTGTTTTTCCCAAAATGACATTAAAAATTGTTCATTTGAGAAGATGGTATTTTTAAACATATATGGACCTCACCCAAATTTATATATTTCATTTTAAATATGTTTTATTTATATAAAAATTTATTAATAAATTTCAAAAAAATTTATTACGATTTGTATTACTATTTATAATGGCTAGGTTATAATTATATTTTTTAAATAATTGTAATAAGAAAACATGGTTTCGTAGAAACATCAGTGTTGTGTGTTACATATGCCATGTAGGTGTTGCATGTAGTATACAAAAAGTATATGTTGTGTATAACATATTCCATGCTGATGTTCCATGTAATGTATGCTGATTAAATTTCATGTGCATGTAATTTTTGACATAGTTCATTACATGACATGAAAGAAAATAGAAATTATTTGAAAAAAATAACTATAATAACTCGGGTTGTTACACTCAACCACCCCCAAATAAACTTCACACTAAAATTTCATTTCATAGGTAAAAAAGAGGGGATACATCTACTTCATAATATCCGTAATTTCCCACATATCTTCCCTTAACTTGTGATTTCTCCACAAAACATTTACTTGGTGAGTAGTCATGTTTTGAAGAACATTCTCTATATGATCCATAATTTCAACTGGTTTCCCCTCCTAGGAATGATCATGCTCTTCTGGAATGACCATTTATTTACTATATGTGATGGGTCTAGTATTTACATCCTAAGGACAGATAAATGGACTGCATCATGTACTTGAGAGTGATATAGATGATGTGCCAAGATTTAGGTTATTGTCCGAATATGATCATGAATCTAAAATGGACTGATATACATAGGCCTTAGATTACCATTTTTATCAAATCTCATAACTTTTTTCCAAGGTTAGATTCATATGAACACTTTTTTACCAACCAAAATTCTTGATCACATTTTCCATTATTATCATATCCTTTTTTCTAACTTTTAGCTCCCCAGAAATGTCACCAAATGGTTCAAATCATCAAAAAAATCAGTGATCTCCTGTTCTAATAGCTTTCTTTATCCTACCTCACACCAACATATTAGAGCTAAACATTTCTTCCCATTGATGAATTCATATTGTGACATTTGAATTATGGAATGAATTTTTTAATAATACTCAATAAGATGAAGGTATTGATCCCAACTACCTTTTAAATCTAGAGAAAATGATATAAACACATCTTATAGGAATTCAATTTTTCTTTCAGATTTACCATCAGTATGAGGATGATATGTACTAATAAAACTCAATTTTCTATCAATTTTTTTCTTAATACATTTCCAAAATATTGGGGTGAACCTCAGATCTTGGTCTGATATAGTGGAATGTTGTACTCCATTCAACCTAACTACTACCACAATGTATATCCTGGAGATCATATCTTGAGAGAATTATTATATAATAGCAATGAAGTGTGATGGATTAGTATAGTGATTGAATAACACCCATATATCATCACAACCATTAGATATTTCGGGTAATCAAATGAAATAATCCATAGTGACGTTCTCTGATTTTCATTCTGGTATGGGTAATGGGTGAAACATCCCCTTTCTAATTTTTAATCCACCTTAACTATGATACTACTATAATAGAACCTTATTATAATATGGTATGTAAGTAAATCATACACAATTACTAGAACTCATCATCCAATACTGATCTATGTTAAACCCATGAAGATTGTGATGTTTCTTTATTGGCACTACATATTTCTTTTGTGCGTCCATAATCTTCACATGTATAAATGGTTGAAAATTAATTTTAGAAAAATAACATTTTCCCCTTACATCAAGATTTATTGATCTATCCATTTAAAATCCAGAAATATTGGATCTTTTGTGATCCTTATCATGGATATGCTAGAATGATCCTTCCGAGTGAAAGCATCGTACTCCTTGTTCACTTTTCAAGGGTGGAAATGTATTGAGAAGTCATAATCCTTTATCAAATCTAACAATATTCTCTAGTTCATGATGAAATCCTTCTATGTGAATATATATTTCCGAATTTTATTATCGGTATATATATCACACATTTCACGATAAAGATAATGGATACATATCATTAATGAAATAATTGTAGATGCTAAATACAAATCATGAGTTGGTTAATATTGATCATGAATATTCAACTTCTGTGATGCATAAGAGATAACTATGATATTTTGTATAAGGACACATCACGATTCCTTCTTGGATGCATCACTATAGATTACTAACCTTTCTCAAGTATTGGGTAATGTAATCCCAGGTGCACTGGCTATCCTTCTCTTTAGTTTCCTGAAAATTTCCTCACATTCATTTATCTAGAGGAAGTTAACACCCTTCCAAGATAACATGGTCATATGATAATAAATTTATGAGAAATTCTCCACAAACCATTGATAATATCAATATATTCCATGAATTTTATAGATCATAGTCACTAGGGTTGCTATAAGACAACACTCAACAGCCTTCATCTTTTATGAATGTATAGTTATGCGTTCTCTTGATATTATGTGACCTAGAAGATAATCATATTTCTAAAAAAATTCAAATTTTTTTATTTTTTCCGATATTTTCTCCTTTAATAGGGTCTTTAGATAAATTATATAGTGGTCTTCATTCTTTTCCATTCCCTTTGAATAGATAAGAATAACAGCTATAATGTCTACAACAAACTGATCTAGGGAGTCTCTAAATAAACCCTTAGTTAAATCCATAAACACAGTAGGGGAATTAGTAAGACCAAAAACATTACTATATATTCATACTATACGTACCTTGTATAGAATTCCATCATTGGTATATACTCTTTCTTGACAATCAATTGATGATATCCACAATGAAATTCAATCATGTAAATGTGTTGACCTGCACATAGTTGATCAAACAAGTCATCAATACAAGGAAGATGATAATTTTCTTGATTGTGATCTTTCCAAAATCTTGAGAATAAATATTGATATTCCTGGAACTATATTTATTTTTCACAAAAAAATAGGTACACTCCATGGTGAGACACTTGGTAAAATGACTCCCTTTTCATGGTTTTTGTTGAGTTTATTCTTCAATTTTTACAAGACAATTGTAGCCATTATATAAGGAGTCATTGAAATTAGTGTGGAACAAGGTATGAGTTTTATTTATTACTCAACATTTAATTTGGGTTTAAGGATAGGAAAATCTTCAGTAAAGACATCCAAAAAATCCCAAAAATTGAAATATCATTGATGTCGATTTTATCCCCAAAAATTTGAGATAAACACCCATTAAGAAAGAGAATTAGGACCTATATAATATATGTACTCTCCAATGTTTGGCCATACTTATCATCATATTGATGGATGATCATAGGAGGGTTTGAAATATCCAATGTAACACCCCTTCCTTGAAAATTGATGTGGTATCTATGTAACAAAATCCAATTAACACATAAAATAACATCAAATTCAACCAAAGTTCGAATGAAAAAATTTAAAGGATTAACATTCCCACATACATCATATAGAGAGGAATTATTGACTTGGAATTAAATCATCATTCCAATAGGGGTTTTTCACCTCTAATTCCACATATTTTTTTTGGTGGAATCTTAAGTACCATATAATATTATTTAGATATGAAATAGTTGGTAGATCAATAATATAAAATGACATTTGAAATTCAAGATTTGATGGTATGTGTACCTTTCATCATGCCGTTATCATGACCCTAGTTAAAAATGGTGGTTTTATGAGATTTCCCCTTCTCCCTCATCTTAAGTGGTTGTTGACATTGATCATCGTCACCAAACCTTATGTTTAGGCATTAATTAGTCTAATTTATTTTCTCACTACACTTGTGGAACTCAATCATGGGAGGTGCATTTTGTGATTCTTTTTCCATGTTCATAGTGTTAGATAACTTCTTCCCATAACGTTACTAATAAAATTCATGATTGCATTCAACTCTGCACATAAAAAATTACTAGACCCCATATGAAAATTCCTTCATGCTTATTCCCTCACTTAAAGCATAATGGAAGGCTCTTCTTCTTCAATCCAGGGTTTCTATAAATTCCATTAAACTCCATATTACTTTTCTTATCAAAACCATTATATTGATGCGTGACTCCAAACTCCTTTTCAACATTTATTTCACAATAGGAAATATCATTGTATCTAGTATAATATCTTATGTAAAATTCCCTTAGGAGTCTTTTCTTAAATCCATTGAAGAACCTATCAACATTACTTTTAGGTTGGATGATAATTCATGAATCATAGATCACAAATCTGTTGAAATTATCCATCACAGGTACCAGTGGAGTCATCATCCCATTTCTTCAACTTAAGGAAATCTTTCTATAATTTGGTTCTAAGAATTTGAGGAATGTAATTAATGAAAAATAATTTCTTGAACTTATCTCATTCTATGGATTAAATTTCATCTTGAGTCCTCTTTTTGTTAATTAGAGTCCACCACTAGTTTTTATGTGTTTCTAACTTATAAACAAGAATGAATTTCTCATGCTCCAAACAATAGATAATGGAGAGTATCTTATCCGAAGTAATGATCTATTGTTCTAAAACAAGTGGATTAGAATATCCCTTGAAAGAAGGTTGGTGTTACCTTAAGAAAGGCTCAATATAATGATGTTCCATCTAGTTCTCATATGTAGGTCCATTATGATTCTTATATTGGGAATGTTATGTGATCATAATGATGAGGTTTCAAATTACTTAACCCATACTTTTTTATTAGGTGGAGAATCCTTTCATTTTCTATCTCAATCACCATTAACGTGACTCTTTCAGGTTCCATCCAGCAAATAAAAACAAACTCATAGAGTAAGAAACATTTATCATAATGGAAAACCACAAAATCCTGAAAAGTTACTGATTAGATGAATATGTTATGACACCTTCCTTAATAAATTTCATGTTTGGATTATACATGGCGATTCGTAGAAAAATTATATTAAAATCTTTCTTAATGGTTCGTGAAGAGTTTTTTAATTCCCAAATCATATCCCCCTGGATTGTAAAACTAAGTGTTTAGTAATTCTTGTTTTCATGTATCAGATTACCCTGAGTTAGGTCAAGAATATCTTTTTAGTGTTGTTACCCCTAGGTACATCTATTCCAGAGCCACATTGACTTTTATTATCAAGAAATGTATGTATATCATGGAAAACACTCACTCTATACTTCAAAATATTCTAAAAAAATTTCCTATACTTTTCCTTATCCTTAGACATATCCCTAAATATGTTGTTATGGTTATCGTTATGGTTTTTTCATCCTACCATCCAATTTTTAGCTAATAATTTTCTCTAAATATAACTATAGACCCCCCTTCCCCTTCATAAACATTACATTACTCTTATTGAATATGTAAAAAATTATACCAACAGATTCCCAAATACTGTACTAGTCTAGTGCACTTGGAAACATTGAAATATTAACACTGATACATTAGTGATCTACATTTTCTCTCACTACATTCATCATTACTAGTATAATATTTAGAATCGAAAAAATAATACATATCTTCATAACTTGGGGATGAAAATATAAAAAATGTTAGTTAAAATGCATAGTAAGTATAAAAAAGGGAGATATGTATGCATAATCATGAGCATAAGGGTATGGGAACATGATTGTGAAAATAGAATATAATACCCAACATATTAAAGATCATATACATGAATCATGGAATAAATGAGGAATATCTAATAAGACATGAATTATATGGAAATGAAGAACATAATCCCAAAAATCATAACATAGGAATAAAACATGTCTTTTTGGTAGAAACTATGAATATAATATGATTTTCACTATAGACATGGAATTGATTCCAAATCCATATTAATAGTATGGGTTCAACCCCATAACATCATGGTAGTCATGGTTCACCACCATAACCATCATAAAATTAAATATTAATTCCCAACACTATCTTAATCTATCTGGTGAGATATAAATCATTACACAATACATTGGAGGTATATATATGTCCCACACATCTCATAATGAAATCATACAAAAATGTTCCTCAAAATAATAAATAATCATTCCATAACTCTTGAAATGAAATTGGTATTATAAAAATGTAATCTTATCATGAACCATGGGAAAAATATTGGTTTCTAAATTATTTCCTCTTAAACCAAACCCCTAATATGGGAAAATTTCAAGATTATATAACCTGTGAAATAGAAATGGGTTTTAGAAACATCATTCCTTCAAAAAAATTCCATTAATTGAAATAATGTGAATGAATAAATTTAATATTTCCCCCCAATGTAATGAGTATAACCAAAAAATGTTATCTTAGAATGAAAGTAATTTTTAAATATAACTAAAAAAATTTCTTGACCAAAATATGATTTATTCTATTAAAAATTATTTTTAAAACATAAAACCTTTTGAAATACATTTTATTTAAATATATATTTAAAAACATATAAATGAATATTTGAAAACCAGAAAAAAATTGAAATCGATTTTCTGTCAAAATTATCTTCATGTATCATTTCAAAACATTTTTTGAAACATGGTTGTTGAAATAAATAACCTTTCTGACCAAAGATAGAAAAATTGATAGATTTTCAAAAAACATTCATAGTTACCTTATCTAAATCATAATGGATTATGGTACAAATACATAAATTTATCTTGATAAGTATAGTGTAATGAAACTCATGAATGTTCTTTAAAGATTGATCATAATATTTAATCAAAGAGGCATAATAATTAATAAACTTGAAAAGTGATGGGGTTGTTTCAACATTATATTAGCACATGGTTACATGGGATCGTAATGTCCATGTAAAAAAATTAAATCTAATTACTCTTAATATAAAATTAAAAAAAATTCATTCATGATGTAACATTCAAAATTGAAGTATATAAACCACAAAAAATAATTTTTTTGCATAACATAACATGACTCTCGAAGCGGAAAAAATGAGACAAAATTGTTTATTGATTTTGTAACTTTTGAAGAATAAATCCCATGAAATAAATATCTAAAAATGGATATATAAATACCAAAATATATGTATAATATTAATTCAATACATTCATGGGACGTATACACACCATTTAAAAGGAAGGGGTGATGAATAAAGAATATATCTCCCAAAAATAAAAAATGAGATAAAATTCCCTTACATTGTGTCTTGAATATCATCATACTCATTCAAAGAACATGTGTAAAAAATATAAATTTATTATAAATCATTTAATGAAAAATATTATTATATTTAATGACGTATATGTTTTGATCACGACCTTATATTACCGTCCTATTAAAAATCCCATATTAATGTTTCAATTCGGGAAATATCTACTTTGTTTTTTACATGTCTCTTATTTTGGTATATAATTGGTCCTTATACATATATGCTGAATACATAATATAAAAAAAGATATAAATATAAATTATATTAGGTAAATTTTTATTAAAATAATATTAAAAATATATAGGTATGAAATTTAATACATAGTTCATGGAGATGGTAAGTTGTACGTACATGTGAACATTGTTTCTATTTTTATAATCTTATTGAATGATTGAAGGTAAACGACATATGTGTATATATATATGTATATGTAAAAAATTATTCAATTATCATTATTATATCATATATATCACATAACTTCACTAAACCCATCCTTAATACATTCCATGTAGTGTGTTAATGAATCATGTCACTTTGATGGGATGGTAGTCCACACATCCTCAAACGAAATTATCATATTGAAACCAAATATAATTTAAAAGGATATGCATTAAAAAAGTAATAAATAAGCTTAAATACATAATAAATATAATTTATGACATATATGAATATATTTTTCCTCAAAATGTTTGTCCTGAGAGGCTGTAAAGGAAAAATGGACAATCATTATTTAGCGAGGTGGTAGTTCACCGTAAATAAAAAAATTATTTTTGTTACCCATTATATGGATGTGTGTGTAATTTTAGTTAAAAAATTGTAAAAAATATACTATTATATTTAATATAATATTTTCTATTAAATTGTGTAATAAAGTTAGTGTGGTGCTGAAAAAATATAATAAACGAAAATAGATTGGGAGAAAACATTACGTCCTAGTTGGGAAACTTCTTTTGGTTTGTTCCAAAAGGCTTCCTTGAATTGGTTTCTTCTAGAAAGGTGGATTAAAATATGAAGGTTTGGATTTTGGAAATTTTATTGGTCTGTAATTTTCCAACCCTAATTGGTTTTATATGTGTTCATAATATATATAGGTGGTGGATTTTATAGGGAAGGGAAAGGACTCACATGTCATTCTTTAACAAAATTAGGTGTACATACGTTTTTACCTAACGAATATCATACAAAAAACATAACTCAATAATTGAAGGATAATGGTGGAATCATTGGATGAAAATGGGTTTTTAAAAAGTGTCTATGTTATTTGGGGACTTAAAATTTATGTTTAGTGCTTTGCTAAACTATGTTTTATCTCAATCATTGTAATTAATATTAGTCACTTTCACAACTATTTTATGTCCAAAATAGATTCAAATTATTAGAAAAATTAAATTATTATGATTCCAAATATCGAATCTATTATTAAAAATTATAATCATAGATGTGGAATAAATTAATTTATAATTAATCTTGTACTCGGGGCGTGAATGCAGGGTTTTAATGTAAAAACATTCTAATGATTTCAATGTTTATATACCAATGTTTAAAGTGAAATTGATCTTAATGAATAAATGATTTTTAATTGAAAAAATATATTATCAAATTAAAATTTGAAACCAATTTTAAATATAATATAACTGTATAAAAATTTTTGATGAAAAGGAGGTTTTGAATTAAAATTCGATAATTTTCACTATTCATTCAAAACGAAGTGTATCAAAAAAATCCCATAAATTAACCCTAAAAATTTTAAAATTCTAAATTCAAAAATGCAAATTATATTATAAATTTAAATTCATAATTTTGTTTAATATTAATAATATTATTTTTCTAAGAAGGACATTAATTTTATTTCATTTGATGAAATGTTATTTTAAAACATATTAGGACTTCACCAAAAATCTTATAATTCATGATAAATTTTATCGATTTATATGAAAAAATTATAAGCAAAATTTTAAAAAAATTTACTACTATTCATATTAATATATCTAATTGATAAGATATAATTATCTCATTTAAATAATTATTATAATGAATTATTGTTTTGATGAAACGACATTGTTTCTTTTAATGTATGTCATGTCGGTGTTGCATGTCACATACACCATGCAAATGTTGTGTGTACCATTTACCAAGTCAATTCTCTTTTTAATGCATTCTGATTCGATTTCGTGTGGATGGAATGTTTTAACTAGTTAATTGAATGACATAAATTAAAATTAAATTTTTCTTGAAAAAAGGTCTATAAAACCTAATGGTGTCATAGAGAAATCCAAGGTATGGATTTGAGAATATTAGTAAACCTAATTAGATGAAAAGTTGAGTAAATGTTTTTACTCGAATTTATTTTGTATTAAACATTCACATCTTTTATGAGAGGGTACTGGGAGAATCCTACTGAATATACATGTTGTACTCACCCAATGTAAATATAAATTTTTTGGAATGTTCATGTGAGTTTTTTAGTGATTGATAGAGAGATTTCTTATGTGAGGAATTTTTTTAACAACATGAGATTTTAAGAGAGAGATTCTGTTTAATTTCATTGATTTCTTATGTTTTACACTACACCATGATTATCTTTCATTGTATGCAATACCGAATTAGCTTGAAGTATAAAAAACACTATTATTTTTTTTGTGTTACACACAATTTCATGTTCTTTTAAATGAATTAATTTCACTCTAGACTGAGTATATGTGATAACTAAAAATTATAACCTAGTCATTATAATGGCAGGTGTGAAAAGTATTAACTTCCTTCTAAAAACTATTTGAATAAAAAATGTCTAAAAAACTAATAATATCACACACAATATATTTTATTATAGAAATATATATCTAATATATTAAATTTAATTCTTTAGATTCATAATTTTTTTCTATATATGATATAAAGAAAAAATTGTATTTTGTGGATAAAATAAGTATCTTTTTAAAAATACAGTTTCACCACCTTTGGATGGAGAACCCTTTTTAATGTATTTTTGAAAATTTTATAAATTTTATTTGATATAATAAACTAATTATTTGAATTTCAGACATAAAAATTTTCATTGGTTAAGGTTTGGTATTTTTTCAAAGAAATTCATATTTTAATGAATAGTGAATAATACTACCTTGAAATTCAAAACTACCTTTTAGTATCATTTATTTATAGAGATATAATTTCTTTTTTAATTGGTTTTAAATTTTAATTGGAATATTATTTTATCATTTATTCCAATTTTTTCCATATGGAGTAATTTCCATTTTAAATTGTACATGAACACACATCAATCTTTTGATAGTTTTTACATCCTAAATACCACCTTTCTGGTTTCGACAATGGAATATAATTTTGAATTATTTTCATCCTATTAATTATTTTGAATTTATAAAAATTGATTACAGATATGTAATCAGAAGGTCCAAATTATGTAAATGGGTACCTTTTATTTTTGGACAATATAAATAGTAACAATAGTAATTATTTTTATTTACCTAGGTTGAAGGGTATAAAAGGTAAATAAGGGTAACAAATAATATTATAATAATATAAAACTATCCTAACACATGTCCTAATATTATCAGATGAGTCATAGGTGACCTAGAAAATCCATAGGACCAATTTTTGGCATTTGATAACCACTTGGGTGTGAAAATGACTTGTTATAAGAATTAATTTAAAGTATAGAGGAATATAACATAACCATGTATCTTTTAGTAAAAAAATTAATATGGGGATATAAAATTGATATGTTTGATTATAAATAGTTATTAGAAAGATAAAAAGATTTATAAAATCATGGTATTTTATTTATAATTTTTAGACACTAAATAAATAAATTCATTTATGATAAAATGATGATGCAATGATTACCATATTAATGAAATAGTGAAATAATTGAAACTATAAATACTAAAATAATATAATTTGAACATTATGATTCCATACACTAATATTTTGGATTATCTTGACATGTTATGGATGAGTAAATTCATTTTTCTGGAAGGAGTCAAGTTTTTATGACTTTAACAAAAATCCATTAATAAATATTGTCAAAATTTACCAAAATTAGTTTTTTTAAAAAATAATAAAATTTATTAAAGGATAAAAATATACTAAAAGTAAAATATTAAGACAAATGAATTTTATAATCATTTAAATTTCATTGATTATCCACCTATGTCTCTTGGAATTTTATAGTAGTTACAGTAACCAAATATTATGAAAATACAAGAAGACATGGTAAGAATAGATGTTTTTAAATAAGGGTTAATGTTAAAAGTCAAGATTAATTATGTGTCCTAAACTTGGCTAAAACCTTTTGGTTTAGTGGATTTAGACCTATAATAATCTTATTATCTATATGAATTAATTTTACGAAACTATAAACTGAAAATAAATTTATAATAAATTAATATTTCAAGACATTCCTAATGTGCCCCTCACCTCACCAATAAAGGGACAATTATCCTTCTATTTTATTCACACCACCAAAGCACATTAGAATAGAATTCACTACCCAAATATAATTCCAACATTCATAACTTCATCCAATAGGCCACAAATTTGTAGAAAACCATCTTAAAGTGTTATTTTTGTGAAAATTTAAAGGAGACTCTCGAATAAGAGGTATTCATTTTATCCCAACATTCAATGTTGTTTTCTTATTATAATTTATCTTTCTATTTTTTTACCATACTAAAATAATAAATCAAAAATATAATTTATTCTACGATGATTTTATGATTATGGGACAATCATATTCCTCCTTATACCCATCATATGAAAAACACTATCACCATGTGTGCGTAAGTACAGATTACCGTCTCAACACTATTGTGTAAACAATTTTTCATGTACACATTATTTTGATGGTTATAATGATGAATAAAAATGAAATAAATAATAAATGTAAAATGATATATTTTATTTAAAATTTTTATACCATATAATTTTATACCCATTATCTGTCATAGGAATGATATTGTCGCTCGTGCGTACGTACGAATTACTGGCTCTAGAACATGATATGACTCATTCTCCACGTTAACCATTCTAGAATGAATATAATGTATGTAAAATAAATAAAAATAAATCATATGAAATAATATTTCAACTATATATATATATATTTTCATTTACTTTCTTCTATTAAATTCATTAAGAAAACAAGAAAACAAATGTCATGTGTACGTATGACATATCGTCTTCATTAACGGTGTATTCCATTTCATTTATCTATCTATTATATATATTTATATACTGAATATTTATGATATATAAATCATGTTTTACATAATTGATGTTAATAAATACTGATCTGTGAAATAATATCAATAATAACAAGTCAAAACATGTACGATAAATAAAACGATTATTACCAAAATCATTGCTTTAACAAAGAATTGATGAATAAACAGGAAATATAAAGTTATAAGTAAATAATATATGATATAATAAATATTATTATGGTTCTATTGCAAGTTAATAATATGTTTAAACCCCCAATAAAGGAGTTTCATACACATACGGAAGATATCGAACATAAGGTATGGGATAATATTGTAATCTCATTTTTATTTGAAATTGTTTATATATAAGTATTTACTGGGTTATATTTATCATAAATATTCATGATTTATAATTATTTAATATTATTTATATTCATATACAATTTATTAATGTTAATTTTACCCTTTGGTGATTTTTTGTTAAATGATTTGAATGTAATATTTTTTCATTATTCAATTTGATGTACTTTTTGACTTTTCCAGGAAAACTAGAAGGAGAATGTTTTTTTAACTTATTCAACATGAATGTATTTTTATATTTTAATGAAACATTATTTACATGAATATTACTCTACTTTATTTCATGTTTATTTTCAACTCGATTCATTTCTTTTAAAATTTCATGGAATTTTGAGAAAAAAAATCATTTTTGAAAAAGAACGGATATTTTCCTCAAGAATTATGTTCACGTGTTTTATAAAAATTATTTTCCATATAAGATGACATTGGTTTATGTTTATATCCATATTATTACATTGATTTATTGTGTGTTTATGATGGAATTATTTTATTTAAATGAATTTATTTTATATGTATTATGATGGAATGCTGTTTAAGAAACCCATTTTATTTCCTTAGATATGTTATAATGAATGATTTATGTTTTGTGGAATAGGTAAGAATTAATTCATAATAAGATGGGTGGGACCTATATCTCCATCCAATAAATTTGGAAACGATTTATATGTCATGAGATATTAATTACTGTAACGAAAAATATATCTAGTTCAGTTATACATGGCTAGAATGGAATGGTAATCTGTTTCAGTAATATAGTGCTGGAACCGAAAGTAAATCGGTTTCATTTGTAATAGTCCGGACCTCTCTGGTCCATTACTTTGTGAAAATGTGGTGTTGGAGGGGTTCCGGGAGGTCATGGTGACTTATCCCAAACACTTTTCCAAATTTCCAGTTCTCTGAAAAAT
This sequence comes from Viscum album, assembly GCA_963277665.1. Classification (NCBI taxonomy): domain Eukaryota; kingdom Viridiplantae; phylum Streptophyta; class Magnoliopsida; order Santalales; family Viscaceae; genus Viscum; species Viscum album. Next base: position 114,700,856 of record OY728121.1, read on the forward strand.
GTTTCCAATTTTATGAACAGTAACGGTAAGTGACCAGTGATTCTATCGGTGAGGTTCAGTGAATAGTATTATATCGGTGAGGTCTATCGGTGGGGTCTATTGGTAGACTTGTACAGTGTTTCTAGATCTGTAGGTGTACAGTTCTTCCAGATCGGTAGACTTGTATAGTGTTTCCATATCGGTAGGTGTACAGTGTTTCCAGATTTGTAGACTTGTACAGTGTTTCCAAATCGGTAGGTGTACAGTGTTTCCAGATTGGTAGACATGTACAGTGATTTCAGATCGGTAGGTATACAACGTTTCCAGATTTGTAGACTTGTATTGTGTTTCCATATCGGTAGGTGTACAATGTTTCTGGATCAGTAAACTTGTAGAGTGTTTCCAGATCAGAAGGTGTACAATGTTTCTACATTGGTAGGTGTACAATGTTACCAGATTAGTAGACTAGTACAGTGTTTCCAGATCGGTAGGTTTACAGTGTTTCCAGATCAGTAGACTTGTACAGTGTTTCCAGATCGGTAGGTGTACAATGTTTCCAGATCGGTAGACATGAACAGTGTTTCTAGATCGGTAGACTTGTACGGTGTTTCCAGATTGATAGGTCTATAGTGTTTCCAGATCGGTAGACTTGAACAGTGATTCCAGAACGGTGAAGTCTATCGGTAACCTCTAACTGTGAGGTCTATCGGTAACCTCTAACGGTGAGGTGTATCGGTAGCCTCTAACAGTGAGGTATATCAGCAACCTCTAATGGTGAGGTCTATTAGTAACCTCTAATGGTGAGGTCTATCAGTAACCTCTAACGGTTAGGTCTATCAGTAACCTATAATGGTGAAGTCTAAAGGCAACCTTTCCTTTCCTTTGCCAAATTTTGAGTATGTGAGCAGTGTTTCTAGCTTCCTACAGTTTCGCCCCTTTGACATTTCCTTTGACGTAAAATACAATTAAAGCCATATTTTAAGGACTCTTAAGGCCGATTCAAATTCCATAAATCATATATTAATTATACCTGTAGCTCGGGATGTTTTTACTTGGTCAAACTGCATGGGATAATGCGTTCTTCTTTTAATGGAGAATTAAGAGTATCTTAATTCATCGCCCCATTAAATCTTCAAAAGGGACAAGATATCATCCTCCCTAGTTATTCATCTATGTTCTCGGCTATGAAACAATATAACCTTTCAATCTATCCTGTAGGGGGTTCATAATCGAACCATACTCCTCCGATTGGTTCCTCTCTATTTTGGATGCAACCGAGTTGTGTTGGTCAATCTTCCATATAAGGTATGTTTTATCATCATTCCTTTGGGGATCAACTTCTCCTGTTTTTCCCTTCCATATTATACCATGTAATGTCCAAGATTTATATGGGTTTATCTAGGGGATTGGTAGGTTCTATCGTTCTATGGAATCCTCTGGTGGATGAAGTTGTTGTGAGATGAGGATTGTGACCCATTGGGTGGATAAAGAACATCAAGAATTGTTGAGGTAGGAGATTCATTGCTTCTCTTTTCTTTTACGTGCAATTGTATCATTAGCATATTTTATCTCAGGGGATCACAATGAAACGGACATAATAAATATTTTATGTGGATAAATAAATTGATATCTATCGTATGTTATTGTCTCTTGTTTTTCTTGATAGTGTGATATCTATACTTTCTTTGTTTAGCTGTTTGTTCTCGATGGAAATCGGTAAAGAACGTAAACCAGTATTAATTAATAAAATTTGGCTAAAGATAAAGAGTAATGAAAAATAATATGGTTCTTATTGTAATTTTATTTTAATCAAATTAGTAGGGTAAGCATGATTAATTATTTGTGATAGCTTTCTGATTAAGTTTCTGGAATTTGGAACCTATGTTTAATAAATATGTTAATTCAAGATTGATTAAAGAACTGCAAGTCTGTTAATTTCAAAAAGTGTTCTGAGTTACCATCTTGATTGTTCAAGGGTCAAGAGCCCATTGATGTGATTGTTGTTTTCCTACTACTTGTGCTGTGATGTGAGCCTAGATGGCTATTGAGATATGTGGAGGCATGGAGTCTTTTGGTGGTGGCAGCAGATGATGCATAGAGTGGCGAGATGCATCGGTTTATGCAGGTGGGTGTCGTGGAGGACACTAGGGATGAAGGAATGGGATGGATGTGATTGTTGGATTCTTATTGATTATTTGGTTGATTATCTACTTTATTTTTCCCCACTGCTCAAGGCAGCTGGTCTTGCTTACCCTTCTTTCGAAATAGGCGAAGACACGCGGGGTATGCCATGTGCTTTCCATGTTTTTCCTCTCAAGATAGAATGGGTCTACGCTCATTCTATAGGCGGAAAAGAATCGAAAGGTAGTACATCTACTCACCGTGTTGATCCCATTGTGTTTATTATAATAGAATGCTTTTATAGAATTATTGGGAATATGGGAATGTAATTCTGTAATGAATAATTGAATAAATGGTGTTAAATCATGGGGTTGGAGTTTCTGGAACATAATGACAAGGTTGTAATTTGGGTGGTACAGTGAATATTGGGTGTGATGCTAATGAAGTTTAATGTTATATTTATCATGGTTAATTAATTTTTAAATAATTAACTAATGTACCGTGTAACTAATTAAAAGGGAAGGAAGTAATCTAATAATTCCCTTCAAATGGTTGTGTAATTATAGTATACGTAGTCTTAGAAGTAGCATCCCGGAGTCTAAGAGATGTTAGCTGCAGTTGTGTCTAAGAATAGGTAATTCCCATAGTGTGGTTGTGAGATATAATATATTCTGTACTTTTTAATGTTTATATACACTACTCCACCCTATTAGTAATGGAAACTGACACCCTGGGGATTCTGAGCCCTGGGGGTGTTTTCCCCAACATTCTGGTGGGAGGACGAATGGCTGACTACCCCATTTGGCCCCTCTCTCTTCTCATGTTAGATACTTGTGCCAACAGGCACAACTATTAGTTTCCTTATATATGTGTGTAGAGGGAACAAATGGATTGTGGTTATTTCACACACATATATTCTAGATATATCATCCTATGGACTACTATAGGTGTAACATGTATAGGATGTGATGGCTTGAGGATCCCTACTCGGTGTATGGGCGGTAATGGATTGAGGTATAATAACCGGCATATGATACACGTTATGCAGGCTGTGGTGGCTCCTAGAACATTCCTGGTTACTTTTTGTTGTGAGGATGGTGTGGTGCTTCGCCCAGGTGTCTGTGGGAAAGCCTTCGTGGTGCACGAGGTGCAGATTGTGGTGCTTCGCCCAGGTGTCTGTGGGCATGTTTTTTTGGAGAAAGATGCTTAGGACGTGCGATGTTGGGGTAAAGTGGAAAACCATGGGGGAAGTAGTAGTGGGGTACCCTCTATATTATTTACAATATTTTAAATTCTTGTATACGTTAATTGGTGATAGTGTCCATGTCATGACCCGTCTTCGGGACCCGTGTCGTGACTACCCCACGCCCGCCTTCCATAGGCCAGGGGCTAGCGACTAGTAACAAAGGCATAAATCCTGATAAAAAGGGAAGGCATTGCCTTATAAAGTAAACAAACACCACAGAGTAAACCAGCAGAAGTAAACACTACGTAAACTCAGTACAATAGTAAGTGCGAAAAATTAAGTGGGCCAGAATACAAACCCAAACTGAATGTAATGTACAACTGGAACGAAAGTACAACAACTGAAAAGTAAAGTAGCAACGCCGAGCCGTCCACTGGATACCCCATCTGATGGGTGGGTACAGATAGCCTCCTCAGCTCCTTGGGTCCTGCCGTCCGCCCCATGTACGTCCCGCCCAGTGGTCCACCTCTAGGTACCATCTTGCTCCACAAGCCTCAACCACGATCAGCGTTGTCCGTCGTCTGTAACCAATAAAACGTAGTGCGGGCATAGCCCATGCAGGGGTGAGTATACGCTACCTAGTAGGGACCCCGAGACCCATGAAGGTCTCCCAAAATGCACAAAAGATAATCCACAAGGGAAAGATACAATCACAAAGTAACAACCAACACTACTTAGGTATATGCCCATACATATACCTAAGTCATCAATTCAAGTTTGTCTCCATCATCTGAGCCTAGGTTTGATCACGTCCACACATGATAGTGCAACTCAATCCACACAACATAACCCAACCCAATCCACAAAGGGAAGCAAGTCAATCATATCAAAGATAATGATTGAATTCAAGACTCAGCTCACACATGTATACATTATTTGTAAAGAAAAGAGGGGATGATCAGTTGTAGTTACAGATTCATCTAGCTGATATCCACGTAGGATACTAGACCAACAAAGCTGTTAGACCCACATAGGATACTACAACAGAGGTCAATACTGTCAGACCCACGTAGGATACAAGTACAGTAGTCGTCACCGCCGAACCCACAGAGGATTCCAGTACGGTTTTCATCGTTATCAAACCCACGTAGGATTCCAGTACGAATGTCTTCACCGTCGAAACCATGTATGATTCTAGTATGGTTGTCATCGTCGTCGAAGCCACGGAGGATTCCAGTACGTAAGTCTTCACTGTCGAACCCACGGAGGATTTCAATACGGCTGTCATCATCTTCGAACCCACAGAGGATTCCAAAACGAATGTCTTCACCATCGAACCCATAGAGGATTTCAGTACGGTTTTCATCGTCATCGAACCCACGGAGGATTCCAGTACGGAAGTCTTCAACGTCGAACCCACGGAGGATTTCAGTGCAGTCATCATCGTCGTCGCAGTCACAACCAGCTCTAGGGTACCCGCACCCAACATGCTCGATTCCGGGAGGGTATGTTCCACGAGCCAAGGGGGTCGATACATCAACTAAAACATAGTCCGGAGAGGATGTACCTCCATGTTCTATCTTGAAAAAAGGAATTCAACGTGACTGACGACGCGTCAATCGGACGCCCGGTCTGAGAGTTATTGGCCTTTTCATTCCAGGGGCCTGGTTGGTTTTTATGTCAAAACCAACCCGAACATACTCCAACTACATCCAAACATTGATCGGATTAATCCAAGAGGTCTGTCTCACTAAGAGGAATCTAACATAGTCGACGACACGTCAATCGGACGTCCGGAGCTCAAGTTATATGTGTTTCTGCTCCGAGGGCCCGGATGGTTTCGTGTTAGAACCAACCCGGACATACACAATGTTCTCCAAAACCATGAGTTTAATATACTGAAATGACCGTCTCGATCCAAGTATCCCAACGCAACTGACGGTGCATCAATCGGAGGTCCAAAGCCCATGATATGGGCAAATGACTGAAAACAGTCCGAAAAGGGGGGTCTGTGCCCAGCCCGGCTGGGCGCGACCCGCCCCGGCACGGCCGACGGGGCACGCTGGCTCGGCCAGCGGTTGGGCATGGGGGACCGTTTCCCCCATTTGTGCGCCCCACAGTCGTGGAAGGCGCCGCGTCCTCCTCCTCCAGATCACGCGCGGCAACGGAATCCGGCCGCCTGCCACCGTGGCTTCAGCCGCAGCGGTTCCTTTTGGCAGTGCGCCGTGCGCCGCCGCCTCCCGGCACAGCCGCGCCGGCGGGGCGAGCAGGCAGCGTCTTCCGCGGACCACCGGGCGCGCTCCGGTAGTCCGAATTTCCCACTGTCTGCGCCTACGGCACTCCCGGGACCTGTACTTTACTGCGACGGCCTCCAATTTCCATTCTGGTCCAGTTTCGCCATTTTCAAATGCCATGTGCATGAAGAACAGAAAAACGGTGGGTCCGGACTTGTTCGTTGGTCCACACCCACCGCGTTAGTGGTTTGAAACAACTCCAAAAAATTCCCGGAAAATGATAAATCCCAACCCGCAATAATAATCCACAGATCAACTTGTTAATCAGTTGGTCCGCGTTCATGTCTTGGATGAAAAAAAACATGGGTGTATTATCATTTTCAAAACATCCCCTAACTCGATGAAGTCATCGTTGGAGGTTCGTCGTGGGAAAAATACATCGCGAAAGATGGCATCGCGGAACGAGGCTCCGTAAGTGTCGTTGGTGTTTTCCCGATGAAGGATGTGGCATCTCGCTTCCTTCGACGTGGGAAGAATATTCAAAGATGAGATGGTGTTATTCATTGAAGTTTCGGTGTTCTTTGCATTCTTCAAGAAGGAAGAAGAAAATCTCCAAGAGTTCTCTCCTCCATATAGCGAATCACCCCCGATAAAATAAGACATTGTCTTATTTTATTTACACACACACAAGCCATCATTAATTTGAAATTGAAAGATCTCATTCAATTAATTAAATTAATTGAAGAGTATTTAATATTCTAAATAATTGCGTGAGTTGACATGTCATTAAAAGGGGGGGGGGGTGCGGGTGTGTTACACAATAAAAATCACGAGGGAGGTTTTAAGGGATTTGAAGGGGTGGGGCTTGTGTGGTCCCCACCTCAAAATTATCCAACCAAATGAAGTTAGGATGTTGTGGGTCCCACCACGCTTCCGCTGCGTAGGTTATAACTGCTTAGAATAGAAATATAAATTGTAGTAAATTTTTATTTCACACTTTGGTTAACCCATTTATTTAATAACCACACCCGAGAAAATGCAACTCCAGAAATGGTGTTCCTAAGCAATTAACGGCGTTGCGGTTTCATCGGTGCCCTCAGATTTCGATTCCGAGCACCTGTTCAAAATTTAGGAAAACCCGCTCGTTCGTTCACTGAACATACCCGAGCTAAGCTTCGGAAAATTATTCCGGGCACAACGGGGCTCAGAATCAGGTGCCGTCAGAAACGGTGTACTCGTAGAATTCCAAATAAAATTTAAGAAAAAAATTTCCCTTGAAATTTACGAGTCTTTACATTACTCCCACCTCAGGGATTTACGTCCCTGTAAAGATACATCTCAAACTAGGGAAACAAAAGGGTACTGAGCACACATCTGAGCCTCCCTCTCCCATGTGCTCTCCTGGAGGTTCCCGTTCTACCATCTGATGTGCACTAGAGGAATCGACCACCCACGTAGGACCCACTCCTGTCGATCCGCGATCTCCTCCAGGACCTCTGCAAAAGGCTCCCCATCATCAAAGTCCAGCTCCCCATGGTCGATGATATGCATCTGGTCATGCACATATATCCTATGCTGTGATACATGGAAGATTTCGTGCACTCGGTGCAACAGAGGTGGTAGAGGCAGGCGATAAGCCACCTAGCCTATCCTGCAGAGAACCTGGAATGATCTGATGAAGCGCCAAGATAACTTGCCGCCCTGGAAAAATCTCTGTAAACCATGTCGAGGTGAGACCCGTAAGAAATCATGGTCACAATCCTCGAACTCTGGTGGTCTCCGCCTCCTGTCAGCATAAGACTTCTTTCGGCTCTAAGCTATCCTCATCCTCTCATGGGTGACATGTACCTTTTCTGGTCCTACAAGAGCTACTAAGATTTCTTCTTTTCCAATAAGTGAAATCTGGTCTCATCCCCTAGATGTACCACGTTCATTGCCTAATACAGTCAATCCCGACATGGATGTTACTAATCCATACCAAGGATGACATCGTAAGGCCTCGAAGCTACTAACAATAGATCCAATCATTACTCTTGCCTCCAAGGGTTGAGTCACACAGTCGGCATCAGTGTGTGGTCACTGGGTCACCTCCAGTAGGTATCTCAAAAGTGAGGTTCTAGTCAAATGTTTTAAAAAAGAACCTCTTAGTATCAACTACATAAAAAGGACATAGAACAAAACATCACAAGATTAAGTGTCTTTTATTCATGCAGCTCACGGTAAAAAGACACATAACATCAACAAAGCTATACGAAACATGAAAAAAAGTCCCCGAGTCTTGAGCTAGTCCCACTCCTGTCCATTAGCTCTCAGAGCTCCATAGTAGTAATCCTTAGCTGCCTGAATCTAAGATCTCCCCTATCCACCCATTCCCTATGGTCGGGGTGGTCTTCCTGGTGGTGGTGGTGGTGGGGCGTCAAAGCGTCGCCCACCACCCACTGCTTGGCCAGCTCCTCTGCCTCGTCCGCCTGCTTCTTGTGGACTTTCATGGTCGAACCTCTGCCTAGGAGGTCCCTCTATTGCCTGCTGCTCATCTGTAGGATGATTCAGGCAGTCTCGAGCCATGTGACACTGCCCGCCGCATGCATAGCACAGCCTACTCCTCGTGTAGCTGTCTCTCCTTCGTGTGCCCCGCACAACCGAATCTACATCCAGAGATTTCCCATCTGATTGTCTAGCCTGCTTGGTCCTCTGCATCACCTGTCTACTGCCAGCTGTAGAATACTCAACTACAGGTCATCCTGCGGAGGTTCCCACCACCGATGACTGCTCGGCGAGAAAACTCTCCACTAGAAGGGCTCTCTCCAACACCCCTAGCTGCGTCAAAATGTTCAGGGAGATCCTAAAATCCCTGATCTCTTGCCTCAATCCCTGCTCAAAGGTCTAGGCCTAGAAGAAAGAGTCCCGTACCATATCTGTGGAGTAGCGTGAGAGCTTAGTAAACCTCACCGAGTACTGGGACATGGTCATGCTACCCTGCCGCAGCTGTAGTAACTCTTGAATGTGCACCGCACGGAGGGTGGTTGGGACGAACTTCGAGTGGAAGAGGCTCTTAGAGTCCGTACAAAGGAGTGATGCCTTGTCGTGCACCTAGAGCATCAAGCTCCACCATCTGCCTGCTGCCGCGTGCAGGAGACTCACTACAAGGATCACCATGAGGTCAGCTGGTGTCCCCACCAACCTGAAAACTCGAACAATATCCTCCAGCCAATCCTCGGCTGCCTGAGGGTCCGTTTCCCCGTGGAAACTGGGAAGTCTCTAATGCTGGAACTCGTGCAGTGCACTAGGGTGACTTGCACTCTCTATGGCTGGGGTTGGTGGCATCGGTGGCTCGGTGGGTAGAGGTACCGCCGGTGCCTCTGCTGAAAAAAGGCCCTGCACTGAGGCCTCATCGCTCGGTGGACTTTCGTCTCATACAAAGCTCTGAACCCTAGCTGGCTGCCATCGTGGGGCCATCCTAAAAAGAAACAGGTGTGCCACGGTCAAAACAGTATACCTGGTGAGATGACAGAACGAAATCAAAAAGAAAACTTTTGAAACACACATGCAATCAGTGTTTTCGTGCACTGAGTCAGAAATCAAAATTCAGGGTCCTGGTGTACGGATATGTCGGCTTCCGCAACAACACTGGACTCCCTGGACTGATAACCACACTCAATACACTTAACAATATTGATTCACATAGAAGAAAGATCAGAGACTTGAGTTCTGCGGTAGAACCGAACTCCTTTGATACCAATTTTCCATGACCCGTCTTCGGGACCCGTGCCATGACTACCCCAAGCCCGCCTTCCAAAGGCCAGGGGCTGGCGACTAGCACCAAATGCGTAAATCCCCCTAAAAAGGGAATACATTGCATTATAAAGTAAACAAACACCACAGAGTAAGCCAACAGAAGGAAACATTAAGTAAACTGAGTACAATAGTAAGTGCGGAAAAGTAAGTGGGCCAGAATACAAACCCAAACTGAAAGTAAAGTACAACTGGAACGGAAGTACAACAACTCAAAAGTAAAGCAGCAAAGCCAAGCCATCCACTGGAAATCCCACCTAAAGCGTGGGTACAGATAGCCTCCTCAGCTCCTCGGGTCATGTCGTCTGCCCCGTGTATATCCCGCTCAGTGGTCCACCTCCAGGTACCGACTTGCTCCACACGCCTCAACCACGATCAGTGTTGTTCGTAGTCTGCATCCAACACAACCTAGTGCGGGCATAGCCCATGCAGGGGTAAGATTACGCTACCCAGTAGGGACCCCGAGACCCCCAAAGGTCTCCCAGAATCCACAATGGATAATCCAAAAAGGAAAGATACAATCAAAATGTAACAACCAACACTACTTAGCTATATTACCATACATATACCTAAGTCATCAATTCCAGTTCGTCTCCATCATCTGAGACCAAGTTCAATCACTTACACACAGGATAGTGCAACTCAATCCACACAGGATAACACAACCCAATCCACAAAGGAAATCAAGTCAATCATATCGAAGATAATGATTGAATTCAAGACTCAGCTCACACATGTATACATCATTTTTAAAGAAAAGAGGGGATGGTCAGATGTAGTTACAAATTCATCTAGCTGGGACCCACGTAGGATACTAGACCACCAAAGCTATCGGACCCACATAGGATACTACAACAGAGGTCAATACTGTCTGACCCACATAGGATACAGGTACAAAAGTCATCACCGCCTAACCCATGGAGGATTCAAGTACGGTTGTCTTCATCGTCGAACCCACGTTGGATTCCAGTATGAAGGTCTTCACCATCGAACCCACGGAGGATTCCAGTACGATTGTCATCGTCGTCAAACCCACGAAGGATTCCAGTACGAAAGTTTTCGCCGTCGAACCCACATAGGATTTCAGTACGATTGTCATCATCATAGAACCCACAGAGGATTATAGTACGAAAGTATTCATCGTTGAACCCATGGAGGATTTCAGTATGGTTGTCATCTTCGTCGAACCCACGAAGGATTCCAGTACGAAAGTCTTCACCGTCAAACCCACGAAGGATTTCAGTGCAGTTGTCATCATCGTCGCAGTCGCAGCCAGCTCGAGGGTTCCCGCACACAATATGCTCGATTCTGGGAGGGTCCGCTCCACAAGACAAGGGGGTGGATACATCAACTAACACATAGTCCAGAGTTTATTTACCCCAAAGTTATGTCTCGACAAAAGGAACTCAATGTGACAGACTGCGCATCAATTGGACGCCCGGTCTGAGAGTTATTGGTTTTTACGTTCCTGGGGCCTGGTAGGTTTTTAAGTCAAAACCAACCCGACTGTACTCCAACTGTGTCCAAACCTCGAGTGGATTAACCCAAAAGTTCCGTCTCACTAAGAGGAATCCAACATAGTCGACAACACATCGATCGGACGTCTGAAGCTGAAGTTATATGTGTTTCTTCTCTGAGGGCCCAAATGGTTTCATGTTCGAACCAACCCGGACATACCCAATGTTCTCCAAAACCTTGAGTTTAATATACTGAAACGAAATTCTCGATCGAAGGATCCCAACGCAACTGACGCTGTGTCAATCAGAGGTCTAAAACCCAAGATATGGGAAAATGACTAAAAAAAGTCTGAAAAGGGGGGTCTGGGCCCGGCCCGCCCGACCCGCCCCGGCCCGGCCGGGGGGGCACGCTGGCTCGGCCAACGGACGAGCATGGGCGACTGTTTCCCCCCCCCCCCTTTCACCCCATGGACACAGCAGGCGCCGTGTCCTACTCCTCCGGATCCCGCACGACCTAGACTTTAGCGGCGGCGGTTCCTCCTGGAGGCGCGCCGACAACGTCTTCTGCGGACCACCGGACGCGCTCCGGTGGTCCGATTTGCCCGTTATCTACTCCTATAGCTCTCCCGGGACCTGTAATTTACTAAGAAGGCCTCCAATCTCCATTCCGGTCCCGTTTCGTCATTGAAAAATGCTCCGCGTATGACAAACATAAAAACAGTGTGTCCCGACTTGTTCGTTGGTCCGCACGCACCGCGTTAGTGGTTTGAAACAACTCCAAACAATTCCCGGAAAATGATAAATCAAACCTGCAATAATAATCCACGGATCAACTTGTTAATTAGTTGGTCCGCGTTCATGTCTTGGAGGAAAACAAACATGGGTGTGTTATCATTTTCAAAACAACCCCTACCTCGATGAAGTCGTCGATCGAGGTTCGTCGCGGGAAAAAGACATTGCGGAAGATGGAGTCTCAGAATGAGGCTCCGTAAGCATCGTCAGTGTTCTCCCGATGAAGGATGCAACATCTTTCTTCCTTCAACGCGGTAAGAAGATGCAATGATGAGACGCTGTTCTTCATTGAAGCTTCGGGGTTCTTGGCGTTCTTCAAGAAGGAAGAAGAAAATCTTCAAGAGTTCTCTACTCTACATAGCGAATCACCCCCTGATAAAATAAGACGTTTTATTATTTTGTTTACACACACACAATCCATCATTAATTTGAAATTCTATGATCTCATTCAATTAATTAAATTAATGGAAGAGTATTTAATATTCCAATTAATTGGGTGAGTTGACATGTCATTAATAGGGGGTGCGGGTGTGTTACACAATTAAAAGCACGAGGGAGGTTTTAAGGGATTTTATGGGGTGGGACTCGTGTTGTCCCCACCTCACAATTATCCAAACAAATGAAGTTAGGATGTTGTGGGTCCCACCACACATCTGCTACGTAGGTTATAACTGTTTAGAATATAAATAAAAATTGTAGCAAATTTTTATTTCATTCTTTGGTTAACCCATTTATTTAATAACAACACCCGAGCAAACGCTACTCCAGAAATGGTGTTCCTAAGAAATTACTGGCGTGGCGGTGTAATCGGTGCCCTCAGATTTCGATTCCGAGCACCAGTTCAAAAGTTAGGAAACCCCTCTCATTCGTTCACTGAACATACCCAAGATAAACTTCAGAAAAAGATTCTGGGCACACCGGGCCTCGGAATCAGGTGCCGTCAGAAACTTCATACTCGTATAATTCCAAAGAAAATTTAAGAAAAAAAATTCCCTTGAAATTAACGGATCTTTAGAGTCCATGGTGAGGTTGGGAACTTAGTATACCTATTTAGGTGACGATTTAGTTTCACTTGTTGTTCATTGTGCTTTAGTATTCTTTAATTACATTTGCACAATAGGCTTCGGGGAGGATCCTACTGAGTATACTGTTATCCTCACCCTATGTATATATAAACTGTTTTCAGGTCACTTAGAGCCCGTTGAAGATCAAGCTAGTTTCTACTAGCTTGGGGTTACAGGAGCTGTTCAGGCTTGTGGCTACTGCTGTTTTAATTCATTTTGGGTACCTTCAGTTTCCCCCCCAGTTGTTGTACTTTTCCATGTCATTTCATATGTTTACATGGAATTCTTTTATATTTGTGTTCTGATTCAGAGTTGATTAGTGTCTATCTTATCTCTCTCTTCCGCATGTGTTCTCTTAGAGGGTAATGCCTCCCATTGTGTGTTTACTATACCCTCAGTGCTAGTCTCCAACCCGGGGCCTACTGGAGGCGGGACTCAGGGGTCATTATCTCCCTTGTCACATTGTCAGACCAAGAGGGGTACACTTTGTGGGTAGGGGGTAGTGATAGAGTGGTATCAGTGGAATGCTGAGGGATTCGATGGAGTTTGAAGTTAGGAATAGGTGAGGATGCATGGGTTGGAAGGGAAAAATTTCATTCATGGTTAGAAAGTGAGTTAAACATAGGAGACCGACTATGAAATAGGCATTTAGGCCCCCTTATGATCTGATGTATGGACCTTTATGTTTATAATGGATACTAATGATTTTAATACTAGTTTGCAGGGTAGAGACCTAGGAAAGGATCATGCATCATTATTCTTGTTCCTGTGTTTGAATGGGTAGACCTTGGGATAGGTTAACCTAAAATAAATGACAGAAAAAAATTAATTAATTAATGTTGAGTCTTCCATATTACAGGTTTAGGAGCTCTAACAGTTTGTTATCTTACAGGTATGGCTCTAGGTCGACGTCCTCATCAGGTATGCACAGAAAATGTCCAGCATGATATTCCAGCAGAACGCCGCAGGGTAGAGGTTGACGACGATGACACATGGAGGAAGACACTTCGAGAGTATCATCGCCAGAGTCTGCAAGAGTATGAGGGCTCTATTTCAGATTCAGTCAAGGAAGACTGGTTAGAGGAGGTCGATATCAGCTTCAGTTTGATTCATTCTTGTAAGGAGCACTGGGAGTCCTTGGTTTTGACAAGGCTGCGTGGAGCTATGAGGCAGTGGTGGTTATTGTTCCTCGGGGATCGTGAGGAGTTAGCAATATCATGGGAGGAGTTCCGAGATAGGTTTAGAGTCGAGTTTTTTTCTTCATACTGCGAAGGTGTCCAGTCTCTAGGAGCTTCTTTCCCTTCTATAGGGGAGCTACAGTGTTCGAGAGTTTGGAATCCATTTCAGGAACCTTTTACGATATGCTTCAGACCTACTGCCAGATGAGGAGGCCAGAGCGAGGCATTTTTAGAAGGCTTCGCATCCAGAGATCCAGTACCCAATCACCCCATTTATGATGAAGACATATCTTGAGGTTCTGGAGAGGTCAGAGGTTGTCGAGAGGACTTTGTCCAGGACTGGAACATCACTAGAGGGGAATCGACATGATTTCACAAGAAGCAGAGCTATGGACCGGGGTTCTCGGTTTTCAGGGCAGAAGAGTTTTCGTTCACCTCGGGGTAGGTTCCAGTCCTTCACATCTCATTGCACTAGAGGAAGAAACTCTCAGTACTATGCCACGGGATTAGACGCTTGTTTTTCTTATGGTGGTTGTGGTCATCAGCAGCGGGAGTGCCCGACAATTCGGAGCGGCCATCATCCGCCAGGCACTATGCTCCAGGTTCCGCCGTTGAGGTAGTTCCAGGTGAGGAAGTAGTAGCCAGTTGCACCAGCTTTAGATCAGCAAAGGGTAGATGGGGCAGGCAGAGGACAACCCCATGACACTCCTCGTCCTCAGAGAGCATAGCGCAGTCATGGTGGTGGTCATCATCATGGTCAGAGAGGCCATGGAGGAGGTTGTGGTCATCTTCATGCTCTAGCGTTGCCAGCTCTAGGAGATCCAGCCATCGTCCGAGGTACCCTTTGCTTGTTTTATACCTTGGTGTATTCCTTGTTTGATTTAGGAGAGACACACTCCTATTTGTCACCTACCCTTTTCCATGCTTTGGTAATTGAGGTAGAGAGGCTTCCAGTGCCCTTGGCGTTGACTATGCCAGTTGGAATTCGAGTCGACTTGTTTGAAGTATGTAGAGATTTTGAGCTACTGTTGGGGAAGAACCACTCATGGGGAGATTTCCTATGTTTATGATTACAACCATATGATGTCATCCTTGGCATTGATTAGTTGTATTCGGTGCAGGCTATCGTGTATTGATTTAGGAAAAAGGTCATCCTCATTGGTGGAGATGGAGAGATAGTGGTGTTTGTTGGTGAGCGAGATCCTCGGATGGGTCATAGGTGCATTCTATCCTTATCATCCATGATAGAAGAGTTGATGCTGATTTCTTCAGAGGTTTAGTAGTTGGTGTTTCCTATGGTCGTAGAGGAGTACCCTGATGTCATTCTCAAAGAGGTTATAGCATTACCCCCTCGACGAAAGATTTAGTTTGGGATTGAGCTACACCACAGAGCGTCTCTTATCTCTATTTATACATATAGGATGACCCCTTATGAGTTACGAGAACTACATATTAATCATGATGCTCTATTACAGTGTGGTTTTGTTCAGCCATGTGTGTCACCGTGGGGTGCACCAGTTTTGTTCGTAAAAAAGGCTGACGGCAGTTTGCGGTTGTGTTTCGATTATCATTACATAAAAAAAGTGACAATAAATAATCACTATCCTCTTCCACTGATTGATGATTTATTTGAACAACTAAAGGGTGAATGTTTGTTCTCAAAGATCGAATTGCTGTTAGGATTCATCAGATGCGTGTAAAGGATGAGGATATCCCGAAGAATGCTTTCTGTTGTCGTCATGGGCATTATGAGTTCATTGTTATGCCGTTCTGCGTGATGAATGCTCCAGCTGTGTTCATAGGATTGATGAATGCTGTGTTCCGTGAGTTCCTGGACAAGATTTTAGTGGTTTTCATCGATGACATCCTTTTGTACTCTACATCTGAAGAGGAGCATGCAGAGAATCTACGAGCCGTTTTGGGAGTTCTTCGCCAACATCACCTGTTTGGGAAGTTGTCGAAGAGAGATTTTTGGGCTCAATAATTCCGTTTCATGGGGCATGTTGTGTCCCAACAGGGATTAGCTATGGATCCATCGAAGATAGAAGGATTTTTGTCTTGGGCAGCCCCCAAGATAGTTTCAGAGGTGCGATGCTTCCTTGGTCTCACAAGATACTACAGGAGGTTCGTAGCTAATGTCTCATGAGTTGCCACTCATCTTAGAGATTTGACTTGAAAGGATCAATAATTCATATGGACTAATCAGTGTTAGTCAGATTATGAGTATATAATGGAGATGTTAGCAAGTGCTCTAATTATTTTTCTTCTAGCTGATGGAGTTCAGTTTGATGTTTTCTGCAACGCTTCGCATCTAGGGCAAGGATGTTCCCTCATGCAGCAGAGGTCATGTGTTTCTTATGGGTATCAATAGTTATGTCCCCATGAACGTAATTATGAAACACACGATCTTGAATTGGCATCTGTGGTGTTTGCTCTGATGTTGTGGAGACATTACCTCATTGGTGAGCACTTTGTGGTTTTTACCGATCAAAAGAGTTTGAGGTATGTTTTCTCTCATCGGGACTTAAACTTGCGACAGCGTCGGTGGATGGAGTTCTTGTAGGAATACAACTTCAAAATATCATATACAACTGGAAAAGGGAATGTTGTAGCTGATGCACTGAGCTAAAAGTCACGTAGTGATGCTGTGCGTGAATCTGGTGAATCCTGGAGAGTAATGGAAGAACTTTCAGCATTATATCTTGATATGGGAGAAGTTGGGGGTAGAGGATATCTTTTTTAGATGACGGTACAGTCATCCCTAGTGTAGAAGTTTGAAGAGTCCCAGTTGGGAGATCAAGCGGTGGAGGTCTGGAGAGACCAAGTTGTTTGTGGTGAGTCCCCTGATGTATGGTCCGAGGATGAACAACATCGAGTGTTGTACCAAGGGAGGCTTTTTGTTCCCTTGGAGATGCACGAGAATATTCTCAGAGAGTTCCACAGTACGCCTTTAGCAGTACCTCCTGGTGTGATAAAGATGTACCGATCCTTGAAGAGTCAATTTTTGGTGGCCTGGGCTGAAGCATACAGTTGTAGAGTTTGTGTCTTGATGTTTAGTTTTCCAGATGGTGAAGGCCAAACACCGTGTTCCTGGTGGTCTTCTATAACCATTATATATTCCTTAGTGGAAGTGGGAAGACATATCAATGGACATTATTATAGGTTTACCTCAATCTCTTGGAGGGCATGATGTTATATGGGTGGTAGTGGATCATTTATCAAAATCGACCAACTTCATAGCGATCAAGGAGTCGAACTCTGTAAAAGTTTTGTCGAGGCAGTATCTGGAGGAGGTGGTGAGACTTTATGGAGTCCCTAGGATGACCATTTCTGACTGAGATCCTCGTTTTACCTCTAGGTCGTGGAGGGGTCTCCAACATGCTTTCGGATCTCAACTATGCCCTAGCACTTCTTTTCATCCTCAAACGGATAGTCAGACAGAGCGAACCATCCAGACTCTTGAAGGCATGTTGTGCTCTTGAGTTCTTGATTTTGGAGGTTCATGGATGAGGCACTTATCCTATGTGGAGTTCTCTTACAATAAAAATATTCACTCCACCATTGGTATGGAGTCGTATGAATAATTGTATGGACGACCTTGTCATTCTCCATTGTGATAGACTGGGGTGGGAGAGTCAGCAATTCTCGGACCAGAACTAGTGCAGAATACAACAGAGATGGTTCAGGTGATTCATGAGGGGATGAAGACAGTGCAAGATCGTCTGAAATCATATGCTGATCAAAGAGAGAGAACCTTAGAGATTAATGTCGGGATCATGTATTTTTGAAGGTGACTCCCCGCCGTGGGCAGCGAAGGTTTGGTCCTGGAAGTAAGATTTCCCCCCGGTTTGTTGGGACTTTCGAGGAGTAATCTCGTGTTGTAGCTGTGGTGTATCGAGTAGCACTTCCCCCATAGATGAGTTAGATACATGATGTTTTCCATGTATCTCAGCTCCATCATTATCTTCCTGATGACTCTCACGTTATCGATTGGGGAGAGATCGATGTTGATGATGATGCAACCTTCGAGGAGAGACCTGTGGAGATCTAAGACGGTAAGGAGAAGGTGTTGTGTGGGCATTCTATCCCCTTAGTTCCTGTCTTGTGGCAACACGGTGGCATGGAGGAGAGTACCTGGGAACATGAGTCACATATACGTGATCATTACCCAGTTTTTTTGATGTTTAACTCTTTTCATGTAATGATTTTTCCTTTGTCATTAAACCTTTCATGTTTTATTTATGAACTTCTCTTGTTCCTTTGTGGCTTGCTCCATTTTGAGATGTATCTGAATAGGTGGTTGTTCGGACCCCGTTTCTCTTTTTTTTGTCTCTTTTGATTGGTTATGAATTCTCAAGGATGTGAATGTTTTGAGAGGTATCTGATGTAATAGACTGGACCTCTCCGGTCCATTACTTTGTGAAAATGTGGCATTGGAGGTGTTCCATGAGGTCAAGGTGAATTACCCCCAACACTTTGCAAATTTCCAGTTCTATGAACAGTGTTTCCTGTTTTATGAACAATAACGGTAAGTGAACAATGATTCTATCGGTGAGGTTCAGTGAACAGTACTCTATCGGTGAGGTCTATCTGGGAGGTCTATCGGTAGACTTGTACAGTGTTTCCATATCAATAGGTGTACAGTGTTTCCAAATCGGTAGACTTCTACAGTGTTTCCAGATCGGTAGGTGTACAATGTTTCTAGATCGGTAGACTTATAAAGTGTTTCCAGATCGGTAGGTGTACAATGTTTCTAGATCAGTAGACTTGTACAGTGTTTCCAGATTGGTAGGTGAACATTGTTTCTAAATTGGTATACTTGTATAGTGTTTCCAGATCAGTAGGTGTACAGTGTTTCCAGATCAGTAGACTTGTACATTGTTTCCAGATTGGTAGGTGTACAATGTTTCCAGATCGGTAGGTGTATAGTGTTTCCGGATCGGTAGACTTGTACAGTGTTTCTAGATCGGCAGGTGTACAATGTTTCCATATCAGTAGACTTGTAAAGTGTTTCCAGATCGGTAGGTGTATAGTGTTTCCAGATCGGTAGACCTGAATAGTGTTTCCAGAATGGTATGTGTACAGTGTTTCTAGAATGGCGATCTCTATCGGTAACCTCTAACGGTGAGATCTATCAGTAACCTCTAACAGTGAGGTGTATCATTAGACTCTAATGGTGAGGTCAATCAGTAACCTCTAATGGTGAGGTCTATTGGTAACCTCTAACGGTTATGTCTCTTGGTAACCTCTAACGGTGAGGTCTAAAGGTGACCTTTTCTTTCCTTTTCCAAACTTCGAGTATGTGAACAGTGTCTCCAGCTTCCTACAGTTTCACCCCTTTGACGTTTCCTTTGACATAAAATACATTTGAAGCCTTATTTTAAGGACTCTTAAGGCCGATTCAAATGAAATAAATCCAATATTTATTATCCCTATTTCCCAGGATGTTTTTACTTTATCAAACTGCGTGGGATAATGTCATCCGTTTTTAATGGAGAATTAAGTGTATCTTAAACCGTCTCCCCATTAAATCTTCAAAAGGGACAAGATTTCATCCTCCCTTGTTCTTCCTCTTTGTTCTCGACTATGAGATGATAGAACCTTTCAATCCTTCTCATAGGAGTCTCACAATCATACCCTACTCCTCCGATTGGTTCTGCTCTATTTTGGATGAAACGGAGCTGTGTCGGTCAATCTTCTATATAAGGTATGTTTTATCATCGTTCCTTTGGGGATCATATTATCCTATTTCTCCCTTCCATATTATACCATGTAATCTCCAAGATTCTAATGGGTTTTTCTTGGGGTTTGGTTGGTGCTGTCATACCGTGGCATCCTCCGGTGGATGCAGTTGTCGCGAGAGGAGGATTGTGACCCATTGTGTGGATAATGTACGTCAAGAATTGTTGAGGTAGGGGATTCTTTGCTTCTCTTCTCTTTTACTTGCAACTATATCATTAGCATATTTTATGCCATGGGATCACAATGGAATTGACATAATAAATATTTAAACTAGATAAATAAATTGATAGCTATCGTATGTTATTGCCTCTTGTTTTGCATGATAGTGTGATATCAATGATTACTTTGTTTAGATGTTTTTTCTCGATGGAAATCGGTAAAGAACGTAAACCATGATTAATTACTAACTTTTGGATAAAGATAATGAGTCATGAAAAAGAATCCGGTTCTTATTGTAATTTGATTTTAATAAAATTAGTACAGTAAGCATGATTAATTATTTGTGATAGCTTACTGATTAGGTTTCCCGAATTTGGAACCTATGTTTTATAAATATGTTAAATCAAGATGGATTAAAGAACCTCTTGTTTGATAATTTCTAAAAGGGTTCTGAGTTACCCTCTTGATTGTTCAACTTCCAAGAGCCCATTGATGTGATTGTTGTTTTCCTGCTTCTTATGCTCTGATGTGACCCTGGATGGCTGTTGATATATGTGGAGGCATGAAGGCTTTTGGTGGTGGTAGCAGATGATGCCTAGAGTGGCGAGATGCATCAGTTTATGAATGTGGGTGTCAAGGAGGACACCAAGGATGATGGAATGGGATGGATGGGATTGTTGGATGCTTGTTGATTCTTTGGTTGATTATCTGCTTTATTTTTCCCACTGCTCAAGGCATCCGGTCTTGATTACCCTTCTTCTGAAAGAGGCGAAGACACACGAGGTGTGCCACAGGCATTCTATGTTTAGCCTCTCAAGGGATAATGGGACTACGCTCTTTCTATAGGCGAAAAAGGATTGACAGGTAGTACATCTACTCAACGTGTTGAGCCCTTTGTGTTTAGTAGCATATAATGCTTTTCTAGAATTCCAGGGAATATGGGAAAGTAATTCTTGAAATTAATAATTTAATAAATGGTGTTATCTCATGGGGTTAGAGTTGCTGGAACATAATGACAAGGTTGTAATTTGGATGGTACAATGGATATTGGGTGGGATGCTAATGAAGTTTAATGTTAAATTTCTCATGGTTAATTAATGTTTAAATAATTACTTAACGTACAGTGGAACTGATAAAAAGGGATTGAATTAATCTAATAAAGATCTTAAAATGGTTTTGTTCTTATAGGATATGTAGTCTTAGAAGTAGCATCCCAGAGACTGAGAGACACAAGATGGAGTTGTGTCTAACAATAGGTAATTCCCATAGTGTGGTTGTGAGATATAATATATTCTGTAATTTATATGTTTCTATACGCTACTCCACGCTGTCAGTAAGGGAAACTGACACCCTAGGGATTCTGAGCCCTGGGAGGGTGTTTTCTCTAACATTCCGGTGGGAAGATGAATGGATGACTACCCCCTTTGGCCCTGCTCTCTTCTCTTGTTAGATACTTGTGCCAATAGGCACAACGGTTAGTTTATCCATATATGTGTGTAGAGGGTTGTAATGGCTTGTGGTTATTTCACACACACATATTCTTGATATAGTATCCTATGGACTACTATAGGTGTAACATGTATAGCCCATGATGGCTTGAGGATCCATACTCGTTGAATGGGTTGTAATGGCTTGAGGTATAATACCCGACGTATGATACACATTATGCGGGCTGTGGTGGCTCCCGAAACATAACTGGTTACTTTCGGTTGTGAGGATGGTGTGGTGCTTCTCCCAGGTGTCTGCAGGAAATCCTTTGTGGTGCACGAGGTGAAGATTGTGGTTCTTCGCCCAGGTATCTGCGGGCAAGTTTTTTTGGAGAGAGATGCTAAGGAAGTGCGACATTGGGGAAAAGCGGAAAAACATTGGAGAATTAGTAGTGGGGTACCATTGATATTCATTACTACATGCTATATTTATGTATGTGTTACTTGGTGAGAGTGGCCATGGTGAGGTTGGGAACTTAGTATACATGTTTAGGTGATGAGTTAGTTTCACTTGTTGTTTACTATGCTTTAGTATGATTTCTTTAATTTTTCATGAGAGGCTTCAAGGAGGATCCTACTGAGTATACTGTTATACTCACCCAATGTATATATAAACTTTTTTAGGTCACTTGGAGTTGGTTAGAGATCAAACTCGTTTCTACTAGTATTGGGTTGTAGGAGCAATTCAGGCTTGTGGCTGCTACTGTTTTACTTCTTTTTGGGTACTTGAAGTTTTCCCCTTATAGTTGTAGTACTTTTTCATAACATTTCATATGTGTACATGGGTTTATTTTATATTCCAATTGTGATTCGGGGTTGATTGGTGTCTATCTTATCTCTCTCTTCCGCATGTGTTCTCTTAGACGGTAATGCCTCCCATTGTGTGTTTACAATACCCTTGGTGCTAGTCACCAACCTAGGGCCTACTGGAGGCGGGACTCGGGGGTCATTATCTCCCTTCTCACATTTCGGGCCCAGGAGGGGTACACTTTGTCGGGAGGGGGTCGTGACATCAGTAATACATGGCTTGAATGAAAAGTAATCTCAGCTCAGTAATGGACTCTTTCTATTATGATGGTCTTGGAAGCAATTACTTGATACTAGGGACACCATATTATACGATTATTTTTTCCAAAATTCTATGTATTATGAAAATGTTATTTTATCGTTATTCGTGTTCATTTGTGATTTATGCATTATGGACTACCAAGACTAATTAAATGACTCAATATTTTTATCTTAAAAAATTAAGTTCATGTTTTTTAATTCCAATGTTTATTTTTTGTTTGATGTTATTCATGTTTACCATTAATGAGCATTTGATATCATCCTTTTATTTCTTCTTTCCCCCAGGATATAAAGAAAGGCTTTAGGTATAAAAACTATTGGGGAAGATCATTATGGGTGATGTAGAAGATCAATCACCATGCTCTAAGAATGTGTTTGTAGATTCCAATAAAATAAATATAAAATGGTCTGTAGGGGTCTATTTGTGAAATGTTTTATGTATTCAAAAAAAGAAATGTAATGTAATGTACATTATTCTTGGGACTTGAGAGTTTGTATTAGAGAGACGGTTTAGTCAAATAATGGAAACTGTGATGCGAATACTTTAGTGAGGTCCCTAGAGATATTTCTAAAGATATGTATAGGGATTTACAAACAATAAGTCAAGTATAGGATACAATCCTATGGATTTTGTGACAATCAGGGTTAACGTAAGATTAAATCAAAGATATCATAGATTCAAATATTATATGTAATTTAACATAATTATGTGTTTCTAATCTATGATATGTATTTCTCAAACATTTCGTTCTATTCTTAGTCAATAGCCAAAAATACATATAAAATATGTAAACCATGTAATGTTTTATATGTGAAATGTATGGGAAATATAATGATCGATTTACTATGTGGAAACATCATTAAAAGAATCATAATGATAGTATGAGTATTTGGCATCCTGCTAAGGATAAAGGGATTATAAATGACATGAGAACGGTATGTGATGTTATTATAATGTTTTTTAAATTAATCCTAAGAATAATGAGGTTGAGAAACCTTTATAAATTATTAATATTTTATGAAAAATGAAGATGATGGGTCTTGGGTAATGGTTTTATAATAATGTTGGTTGCTGAAGTGTATAGGTTTCAGAATTCAATGATTTTTCAATACAAATCATGAAATATAAAAGTGATTTCAGAATAAGTTTATCATTAAGTATTGGAAAGGATATGTTGAATACTTATAAGGAGAAAAAAAATTATTTATGGGTATACTGAATTACATAGAGAACACATGATTAATTCAAATATAACCCTTATGTTAATATAATGTTGTTTAGAAAAAGTTATTTTGGATTTGAATATGTAAATTGGATGATGATAGTTTCTTGGGAAATAATTATGGATTTTTTGACAAGAGTTTTATGTTATCATGAATAATGTATACATATTCTTGGGACATAAAGAATATATCCAATAAGTTTTGGTATAATGATACAAGAAGGTTTTCAATAAGGATATATGATAATTCAGGATGATACTGTTATTGAAGAGAATACATGATAGATGTGTTCAAATTTTGGAATTTGAATGTAATGACTCATAAATTCCATGTAATTTTATTTATTATTAAATGGAAATTTTACAGGTCTGCCAAAATTGACGGGGTGTGATTCCGAGGCCCAGAGTGCCGAGAATGAATTTCTGATCTTTTTTATGGTACGTTTAGCAAACGTGCAAGAGGGATTTTCTAACTTTTAACTGGTGCTCAGAATTGAAATCTAAGGAAACTGTTGAACTCGCAGCACCAGTATTCTCTTAAGGAGACCTTCACCATGACCGCAGTGGGTCGAGAGTGAAATATAGAATTTGGGTTTTTCGTGGAAGAGTAAAATAAAAATAAAGTTATGTAGCTTTTATTTTTATTTTTAATTTTATGCTCTATGTGTATGTCGAGAAGGGGGGACCACCAAACCAAAACATCCCATGAGAGGTTATGATGGTGGGCACCACCCAAACTAACCTCACTTGAGAGGTTATGGAAGTGGGGACCACTCGAGGTATATACCCCATTGAACCCCCCTTTAATGGAGATACCCTCAAAATTTCTATTAAATGTAAAAATCCTCCAACATTTATTATGACAACTCAATTTAATTAATTAGGCTACTTTGAATTTGTTCCAACTAACTAAATAATTGATATTATAATTTATTATATTGTACTACCTTTTCATTTTGGTGGAATTGGGGAAATGGATTCGCAAAGGAGAGAGTGTGGGAGAACATGGGAGAATTCTCTCCAATGAAGAACGCCAACCTCAACTTAGACTTTCATCCTCGAGAAATGCTACAATGTGGGAAGTCATTAATCTACGATCAGCTTCCCCTCCCCAATACAGTCGTCTTCTCCATCACGATCACTGTTGACGGACCAAACATGGTGGGGGTTATTATTAAATTCTTGAATTCTCTAGATTAATTTCTTCGTTCCTGGATAGCTTGGAAAACGTGGATCAACCAAAATTAATTGATCCATGAATGTTATTAAATTGAAGAGTTTGTTATTCTTGACTCTTGATTTTTTTTGAGCCCTTTCTACCGCTCTAACACGGAGGGTGCAAGACAAACTATCATGTCCCGACCCCTCTGTCCTTCTTCTTTATTGTGTTCTTTTTGTTTGAAAAAAGTGTCTTATACCACGACAATGAATGAAGAGAGAGGCCGACTAAACCTATAACCAGAGAAGGCACGGGGCCCCACCATCTTGTAGCTCTGCCACCCACAACCTACACACCCAACAACAGAGTCGCTGCCTGAGCCACCGCCACCGACCACGGCTGAGCCACAGCCCGCGACCCCACCACCCGAGCCACCACCGCCGTATGTAGTCGAGTCGCCGCATGCGGCCTCACCACCCACGCCATCGCCAAAGTCCGCAGACCCACTGCACCACCTAAAGCCTCCCACGACCTCCCAGTGGCCCCAACCATTCTCGCCGAGCCACCCTAGTCGAGCCGTCCCGCAGACTCGGCCCTCTCTGCCAAGCCGTGCCAGGCAGGGCAGAGCCGCACTGCTCCCTCGTGGCACCCCACGGAAGAGCCGCCCTCATTACAACCCTGGGCCGAGCAGCCCTCGCTTCACCCCCTGTGGCCCTCTACAGCCCCTTGTGGCCTTCCGGACCGTCCAATGGGCCGGGCTACCCAGCAGGGGCCGTGCCAGGCCTAGCGGGCCAGGCTTAACGCAGTGGGATTGGCTGAACCCAACGGGCCAAGACACCCAGCTGGCCGGGTCGAGCCTAATGGGGTGGGCCACCCAGCGGTCTGGGCTGGACCCAGCAGGTCAGGCCGGGTTGACCCAGACAGGGTCAGCCCAGACCGGGTCAGACCGGACCCGGACCCACTACAACCTATTTATGCTCTTTTGGCCATAACATTGGCAACAAACATCCATTTGATGAACCGTCAGTAGATCTGTAAATCTTGGAGAAAATAGACCATTTTAATATACCCCACTTGAGATTAGTATAATGTTTGGGAATGGTCGGGTCGGATCGGATCGAGCACGAATCCAACCGGTCACTCGGGACTAAAAGGCTAATAACACACAGGCCAGACATCTGATTGACAGGTTGTATGTTGCGTTGAGACCCATATGGAAAGGAATTTCATTGGAAAACATCCTCATTCGACATCGTGTAATTTAAATAATCGACCAGTGGAATGGGGGGAAGAGTCTCCCGATACGACCAAGCATAGTACGGAAACCCAGTAGCTGGGTGGGAAGAGTATAAAGATCCTAGCGATCCTGTGTGGCTTAGCTCATAGAGATACTGTGTGGGATAGATCCAAGAGATCCTATATTGTTAAGATGATTTCTCAACAAATTCTTCCACCTATATCTCCTATTTCACACTGCAAAATATCAGCTTGATCTGATGAATAGATCAGGAAACATGTGATGAATACTGTACTGATTTTAATTCCCGTCCAGAATGTTGGGATGAGTTTAATGGAATCATTTAGGCTCCTTTTATTTGAATTTGGGACTTGAAATTTTTATACAATACTCCTTACATTTTACCCTGAACCTTTGAGGAGAATGAATGAATTTAAACTTCTAGATTGAGCCCAGTAATTCAATCTTCATGGATGGTCCAGTTTCTTCACAGATTCTATAAGCTCTATTTTATGGTCCATATGAGCCTTAAAATGGATGAATTGTTCCATGATTTCTTCAAATTAAATGTTTTATGTTGAATTAGGAATCCTAAAAAACAAGAACCACATAATATGGATCAGTAGGGGGAGAGTTATAAATAAAATAGTTAACTAACTCAATTAGACTAGTTCTAAAAATGCTCAAAAATTATACTTTATATTAAAACATTAATATTTCACACATATTATGCATATTTCATATATATTATGTTAAGGGAGTATATAATAAGTCATGAAAATATTAATAACATCATAATATCCTAGAGATCCTGTGTGGGTCAGCTCCTAGTGATCCTGTGTGGGTCAGCTCCTAGCGATCCTGTGTGGGTGAGCTCATAGTGTTCTTATGAGGGTCAGCTGCTAGAAATGATCTCTGGGTCATCTCTTAAGGATCCTGTGTTGTTCAGCTCCTAGTGATCCTATGTGGTTCAGCTCCTAGTGATCTTGTGTGGGTCAGCTCTTAGCAATCCTGTGTAGGTCAGCTCCTAGTGATCCTATGTGGGTGATCTCCTAGCGATCCTCTATGGGTAAGCTCCTATAGATCTAGTGTGGGTCCACTCCTAGCGATCCTGTGTGGGTCAGATCCTAGAGATCATGTGTGGGTCAAATCCTAGAGATCTTGCGCGTGTTAGCTCCTTGCGATCATGTGCATGTCAGCAGCAGCGCCTCTTAACAGAGTAAGATTATTCAGTATTTATAACTAATCATCTCTACTACCATACCTAAGTTATACCTACTGTGAGATGAGTCAGAACCCCTCTATTCCATCATGATTGAGAGGGATTACTTGATAACTTAGGTATATGTATGGGCATATACCTATGTAGGGTTAGCTACTGTTTTTATACTTTTTAGTTTATCCTTGGTAGATTTTGTGAGACCTTGAGGGTATCGGGGTCCCTACTGAGTATCGTTATACTCACCCCTATATGGTATATGCACGAACCTTGTTTTGTTGGATGCAGATGACCGATATCACTGAATGAGGTTGAGAATATCAAGACTGGATGATGCCTGGAGGTGGACCATACAGCGTGTTGGCACGCAGAGGAGATGGGAGGACGTGGAGTGTCGAGGAGGTGATTTTTACCTACCCTTCAGGTAGGAAACTCGAAGGATGACCCAGTAGATTCTTTTCTATTTATTTATTTGTATTGTGTTTAGGTTGTACTTGTATCTTTACAGTTGGACTTGTATTCCGGCCCCTATTACTTTCAACACTAGTTTTTTATACAGTTTACTTGTGTTCATATCTTGCTGTGTGCTGGGTTGAATGTGTTTATAGGATATAAAGGAAATACCTTACTAGTTTTATGGAATAAGCCTTTCGGTGCTAGTCGCCAGCCCCATGTCTATGGAAGGCGGGCTTGGGGTAGTCACGACACGGGCCCCGAGGGATGGGTCGTGACACATTGGTATTAGAGGGGTTTGTTCTACCTCAGAACCTAGGACCCTGATCTTTCTTTTTAACAGAAATAGTGTTATGTGTAGCGAGTATGGTTATCAGTTCAGGAAATCCAGTATTGGTGTGGTGGCCGACGTATCCATACACCAGGACCCTGACATCTGATTACTAACTCAGTGCTCAAAAGCACTAATTGCATTTGTATTTTCAAGAGTTTTCTTTGTGATATCTTGTGTCAGCTCACCATGTATAACTTATTGACCATGGACCAACTTTTTATATTCAGGATGCCTCCATGTAGACAGCCAGCTAGGGTTCTGAGAGTTGTACATACTCATATCCCACCGAGTGATGAGGCCTCAGTGCAAGGCCCTTTTCCATGATAGGCAGCATTAGAGGCACCATCAGTACCTTTCCCCGTTGGGCCACCGTTGCCACCAACCCGAGCGACTGAAGGGGAACGCCTCATGAGCGCAATGCATGAGTTCCAGCACCAGAGGCCACCCAGTTTTAAGGGAGAGATGGAATCACAGGAGGCTGAGGATTGGATGGAGGCTGTGGTGAGAGTCTTCCAACTGGTAGGGACACTAGCTGAACTCTTGGTTATCATTTCTGCCATCATTCTACAGGAAGCAGCAGGAAGATTGTGGAGATTGATGCTCCAGGTACACGATGTGATGATGCTTCTCTATGCAGAGTTAGCGTGCCTATTTTGGCCCATGTTTGTCCCAATGACTCTTCGCGCAGTGCACTTACAAGATCTTCTTCATCTGCAGCAGGGCATCATGACTGTATCTCAGTACTCAATAAGGTTCACTTAACTCTCATGCAACTCCACAGATATGTTGCAGGACACATTGTTCAGGGCCCTGACATTCGAGCATGGGCTTAGGTGGGAGATCAGGGCTTAGATGATCTCACTCATCATCATGACGTCAGAAGTGGTGTTAGAGAGATCCATCCTAGTGGAGATTTTCCTTGCTAAGCAGTCTCCAATAGTGAGATCCACCACTAGTCGTCACATAGTATGCAGTTGGATGTAGAATGATGTTGCAGGGGTCCAAGAGTACCAGACCTATAGGTGGACAACCGCATGACTTCAGATCGGTTGTGTGGGGCACCCAAGACAAAGTCAGTCATGCCAGGAGTGGGTAGTGTTTCACATGCCGCGAGTAGGGTAACATGGCTCATGAATGTCCGACCCACCGTATGGATGATCAGTATATCATCGAAGGACCACCCAGGCAGAGACAAAGGTTCGATCGAGGCGGTCCACAGGGAGAAGGCGAACATGGAAGAGGAGCTATCCGTGAAGATGGTGGTGGGTGATGATTCGAGATGTTACCACCACCACCACAAGGATGTCCACTTCAACCATAGGGAGTAGGTGGATAGGGGATATCTCAACTCCAGGAAGCTGATGCCTATGATCATGGCACTTCTAAGATGATACGAGGTACGATATGTGTCTATTCTACCTTAGATACAATACATATAGACACATGTTCTAGTCATTATTTTATTTCCACTTACCTCATTCGGAGATCATAGATTCCAATGGAGCCGTTGGTTCATCACTTACATCTCCAAACTTCTACGAGAGCGGATTCGATGATTATGTACTGGTACCGGCAGTGGGAGCTTACAAAAGGAGGCGAGAGCTTTGGCTAGGATCTCATAGTCGCAGTGTCGAGACCCTAAGGTGGCATCTTGGGTATGGAATGGTTATCTAAATTCCAAGATTAGATTGAATTTATTAGGCACAATGTGTGGTGTGTCCACATGGATGGGACCAGGTTTACCATCACTGGTGAGAGGGGAGCATTTTTTGCATAGGATGGACTTACCCGGAGGAGGGTGTAGCCGATTACCCATAATTTTTCTAGTCTTACCCTCAGAGAAGTTGATGTGGAGAGCCCGAGTTATCCCGTAGTGGCGGACCAGTACACGGATGTTTTCCCTGGTGATGTTTCGGGTCTACCTCCTCGGTGAGAGGTGGAATTTTACATTGACTTGTACCTCGGGGTGACACCGATATCTACACCAGCGTATTAGATGGCTTCCGCTGAGCTCTGTGAGCTGCAGGTATAGCTAGTGGACTTGTAGGGGAAGGGATTCATCTGGACCAATGTTTCTCCCTGGGCATGCCTGATTTTGTTTGCCAGGAAGGCGGATGAGAGCTTGAGGCTTTGTGTTGATTATCGGTTCCTGAACCAAGTGACCGTGAAGAACAAGTATCCACTTCCAAGGATTGATGACCTCTTTGATCAGCTGAGGGGTGCACGATGGTTCTATAAGATAGACCTCAAATCAGGCTATCACCATCTCAGAGTACGAGAGAAGGATGTGTAGAAGAGAGCTTTCAAATATCGGTACGACAACATCGAGTTATTGGTTATGCCTTTCGACATGAACAACACTCCAACAGTGTTCATGGAACTTATGAACAGGATCATTCAGCCATACCTTGATCGCTTTGTAGTAGTATTCTTCGACGAAATAAAGATCTACTCAGCAACTGAGGAGGAGAATGCCTATCATTTGCAGGTAGTACTGTATACACTCAGAGAGAACCAGCTTTATAGTATGCTCTCGAAGTGCCAGTTCTGGATCTAAGAGGTACACTTTATAGGATAGGTCATATCTAGAGGCTAGAGTTGTAGTAGATCCAGTGAATATTGAGGCGGTACATGCTTGAGAGCCACCCAAGAGTGCGGCATAGGTACGAAGTTTCCTGGGTTTGGCCGATTACTATCAAAGATTTGTTCCAGATTTCTCCATAGTGGAAACACCACTTTTAGCATTGATTGAAAAGGGAAACCCTACGTGTGGTCAGAGAGATTACCGCTGAGTTTTTAGGAGCTGAGGCAGAGGCTGACTAGTGCCCCCATCTTGAGGCCTCCAGAGGAGCGCGTATGGTACATTGTCTACTACGACGCATTAGGGACTTTACTCAGTTGTGTCACGACACAGGAGCGGGCAGTTATCGCATATGGTTCTCGACATCTGAGAAATCATGAGCATAACTACGCTACACATGACCTGGAGTTAGCATTAGTGGTATTTCCCTTAAATATGTGGTGACACTATCTGATGGGTGAACTCTTACAGTCTACTCAGATCAAAAGTGTCTCAGGTATATCAACACTCTGAAGGACCTGAAACTTAGAAAACATCATTGGATCGAGTTCCTCAAGGACTATGACTTAGATATAGTCTATACTTCTAGGAAGAGTAATGTTTTAGCAGATGCACATAGCAGGAGTTGTGGTATACGGTAGCTTGGTGAGGCAATAGAGCATTTTCCCGCCATGCATATATCCTTTTTGGATCAGTATGGTGTTTCTTTTGATCATTCTCTTATCGTCACTCCCCCACTTCTTCAGTGAGTCAAGGAGACACAACTTAGGGACACTGACTATGAGACACGGCCTGCTTAGATATCCACAAGACATGCACCAGATGTATTTTTTGATGGTGGGGAGCACATCACCCTATTCAGTGGACGTAACATGGTACAAGTGTCACTTCAGGAAGAAATAATGAGAGAGTTACAAACATCTGATCTAGAGGTACATACATGGGTGGCGAAGAGGTACCAGGACTTACGATGACAACACTGGTGACTAGGAATGAATAATTTAGTAGCAGAGTTTGTCTCCCAGTACATCACTTGTCACCAAGTGAAAGCGAAGCATCAGGTACCGGCAGGATTGGTTCAGCCTTTAGAGGTCCCAGATTGGAATTGTGATGGAATATCCATGGAATTCATGACAAGACTTCCACATAAATATAGGGGTCATGAATCGATTTGGGTGATCGCCCATCGACTCACCATGTCAGCCAACTTCATAACGATCAGAGAGCCAGGTTCTGTGGAGAGATAGGGAAGCCTCTATGTGTAGGAGATTGTGTGGATACATGGAGTACCCTTTACTATTATCTCCAATTGTGAAACAAGTTTTACTTGCAAACAATGGAATGGGTTGAAGATTCAGTTCGTTTGAGCACCGGATTCCATCCTAAAACAGATGGAAAAACTAAGAGAACCATTCAGACTCTTGAGGACATGTTGTGTGCTTGCGTCCTTGACATCGGTCACTGGTGGGAGGATCACATGCCTTTGGTGGAGTTTTTATAAAAATAAAGTTGTAACACAACCATTGGGATGGCACCATTTGACGCATTGTACGTGCAACCTTGCAGATCACCTTTGTGCTGGACTAACTTAGGGGAGTCAGCACTAGTGGAACCAGAGATGGTATGTGCTACCACAGAGAAGGTTCAGATCATCTAGGATTGGATGAAGACTGCACATATCAGGCATAAGTCATATGCCGATAGGAGATGCATACCTCGGTAGTTTGAGGATGGTGACCACGTCTTTCTACGGATCTCACCCCGACGAGGTTAATGGAGATTTGTCCGAGGTAGAAAGTTATCCTTGAAATTCATCAGACCCTTCTAGGTCCTCAGTAGAGTTGGAGAGGTGGCATACCACGTAGCTCTTCCACCTCAGTTGGAATGGGTGAACGACGTCTTCCACATATCCCAGCTGAAGAGATACGTGCATTACCCTTCTCACATCATCGACCATGGCGAGCTGGACGTTGACGATGGGGTGACTTTTCCGGAGGTTCCAGTAGAGATTAAGGATCGACAAGAGCAGGTCCTTCTTGGATTTTCAATACCTCTAGTTTGCATTCTCTGGCATCACATGATCCTCTAGAAGAGCACATGGCAGTGGGAGGCTCAGATTTGTGTTTAGTACCCCATCTTTTTTTCCTAGTTTGAGTTGTATCTTACGTGGACGGAAATCCCTGAGGTGGGGAGAATATAAAGAGACAAAAATTCCATGTAATTTTTATTATTATTAAATGGTAATTTTACGAGTCTGCAAAAAATAACGGCATGTGATTCCAAGGCCCGGAGCGCCCGGATGGAATTTCTGAACTTTTTTTCATGTATGTTCAGTAAATGTGCGAGCAGGTTTTTTCTAACATTTGAACTGGTGCTCGAAAATGAAATATGAGGACACTTTTGAACTCACAATGCCGGTAATAACATAAGGATACATTCACCTCAATCATAGTGGGTTGAAAGTAAATGATTGAATTTTGGTTTTTTGTGGAAGAATAAAATAAAAATAATGTTGTGTAGCTTTTATTTTAATTTTCATTTTTAAACTCCATGTGGATGTTGAGATGTGGTGACCACCAGACCTAAACCTTTCATTAGAGGTTATGATGATGGGGACCACCCGAACTGACCTCCAATGTGTGGTTATAATAGTGGGGACCACTCGAGGTACAAACCCCCACGAAATCCCCTTAAATAGAGAAACCCTCAAACATCCTATTAAATATGGAAGAGCCTCTACAACTCCTACAACATTTATTATGCCAAATCAATTTAATTAATTAGGTTATTTTGAATTTCTGCCAACAAACTAAATAATAGATATCATAATATATTATCTTGGGCTACCTTTTCAATTTGTTGGAATTAGGGAAAAGTCTTGGCAAAGGAGAGCACATTGGAGAACATGGGAGAAAGCTCTCCAACGAAGAACACCAATGAAGAATGCCAACCTCGAATTCAAATTTCCCCCTCAGGACATTCTCCAACATGGTCCATCTTTA
Organism: Viscum album; assembly: GCA_963277665.1. Lineage (NCBI taxonomy): Eukaryota > Viridiplantae > Streptophyta > Magnoliopsida > Santalales > Viscaceae > Viscum > Viscum album. Next base: position 114,734,323 of record OY728121.1, read on the forward strand.
ATAGAAGATCATCTTCCCCTCCCCAATGACATCATCTACTCCCTCATGATCTTTGTCGACGAACGAAACAATGTAGGGGGTTATTATTAAATTTTTGAATTATCTCGATTAATTACCTCATTGTTGGAATGCATGGAGAACATGGATCAACCAAAAAGAGTTGATCAATGATTCATATTAAATAGAAGAGTTTTTCATTCTTTACTCCTGGTTTTTTTTGACCCACTTGCTACCGCTCTAACATAGAGGGTGTGGGCCAAACAAACCTGACCCGACCCCTCCATCGTTCTTCCTTATTGTGTTCTTCGCATTGGAATAAAGTATCTCACACCACGATGATGAACAAAGAGAGAGGCTGGATAAAATTCCCGCCGATGAAGGCACAGTGCCCCGCCATCCTGTGGATCTGCCACCCGCACCCTTCGCACCCCACCACTGAGCCGCCGTCCGAGCCACTTCCACCGACCACAGAAAAGCCACCACTCATGGCCACGCCACCCGAGCCACCACCGTCATCTGCTGCCGAGCCGCCACAAGCTGCTGAGCTGCTTCCCAAAACCTCAACCCCCAAGCTACTGCCACCGTCTGCGGTCCCACCGCGCCGCCCCGTGGCCTCTTACCTTCCAGTTGAGCTGCCCCAACTGAGCCATCCCACGGCCTCCGCCCTCTCCGTCGAACCGCCCCGAGCTGGGATGACCTGCCCCGTGCCCTCGCTGAACCCCTCGACAGAGCCACCCTCACAACACCCCCGGGCCGAGCTTCCCTAGCGGTACCCCCTGCGGCCCCCTCCGTCCTGCGAAACCGTCCATCAGGCCGGACAGCCCAGCACGAGCCGGGCTGGACCCTGTAGGCCAGGCCAAACCAAACAGGCTAGGCCACCCAATGGGTCGGGCCAAACCCAATGGGCTGGGCCGCCTAGTGGGTCGGGCCGGGTCAACCCAAACCAGGGCGACCCAGACCGGGTCGGACCGGACCCAAATCTACTATGACCCATTTATGATCTTTTGGCCATAACTTTGGCACCAGACATCCGTTTGATGATCCTTCAGCGGCACTAGAAATCATGGTGTGAAAAAGTCCCTTTGAGTATACCCCACTGGAGATTTGGTTAATGTTGGGGAATGGTCGGGTTGGATCGAGCACAAATTCAACGGGGCCCTCAGGACTAAAAGGCTAATAACTCACAGACCCGACGTCCGATTGATGCGTTGTCTGTTGCGCTGAGACCTCTATTGCGTGGAAGTCCTTTGGGATATTTCTTCGTGGTATATTGTGGCATTTGGAGAATCGACCAGCGGCTTGGGGAGAAGACTCTCCATAGGCAAGGAAGCCTAGTACGAAAACCCAGTAGCAGGTTGTGATGAGAAGAGAGCTCCTAGCGATCCTGTGCAGGTCACCTCCTAGTGATCCTGTGTGGGTTAGACCATAGAGATCCTATGTGGGTCAGCTCCTAGCTATCCTTTGTGGGTAAGCTCTTAATAGCCTTGTGTGGGTTAGCTCCCAGCGATCCTGTGTGGGTCTGCTCCTATAGATCCTATGTGGGTATTCTCCTAGCGATCCTGTGTGGGTCAGATCCTAGAGAACCTGTGTGTATCAGCTCCTAGCGATCATGTGTGGGTCAGCTCCTAGCGATCTTATGTGGGTATGATCCTAGCGATCCTGTGTAGGTTAGCAGTAGAGCCTCTTAACGGAGTAATATGATTCAGTAGTAATAACTAATCATCTCTACTACCATATATAAGTTATACCTAGTGTGAGCTGAGTCAGAACCTTCGCGTTCCTTCCTGATTGGGATGGATTACTTGACAACTTAGGTATATGTATTGGAATATAACTAAGTAGGGTTATCTATTGTTTTTTATACATTTTGGTTTATCGTAGGTGGATTTTTGTGAAACTGTGAGGGTCTCGGGGTCTCTACTGAGTATCATTATACTCACACTTGCACGAGCTATGCCCGCACCATTTTGTGCTAGATGTAGACAACAGACAGTGCTGAACGAGTCTACGAATACCCGGAATGGACAGGTCCCAGAGGTGGACCATACAACATGTTAGTACGCAGAGGAGATGGGTGGACATGGAGTGCTGAGGAGGTAATATGTACTACCCTTCAGGATGGAACCTTGGAGGACAACCCAATAGCTACTTTTCACTTTCTTCTATTGTATTATATTTTAGTTGTCCTTGTATCTTTATAGTTGGTCTTGTATTCCGGACCCATTTAATTTCATCACCCTTTTTTTATAATGTGTACTTGTGTTTTCATATTGTTATGTGCAGGGTTGAATGTGTTTACAGGATATAAAGCTAATGCCTTCCCAGTTTTAGGGAATATTCCGTTCAGTGCTAGTTGCCAGCCCCTGGCATATGGAAGGCGGGCATGGGGTCGTCACGGCACAGGCCCTGGGGAACAGGTTATAACAGTGACAAACTAGAGATATCTTATGATATGTGGGGTATAAATGTTATGCAGATTTATTGAATATTTTTAAATAGTTTTGGATTTTTGTTATTCAGAAGGATTAGATGTTTATCAAATTTTTGGAAAGATTAAATTAAACATTAGTTTAATTTTGGTAGAATAAAATATTATCTTACCATATTTGGACTTATCCATGTTTGATCCTTGTGTTATACATTTTTTGATAAAGATAGATGGAATGTCCTATCATTTAATTTATGGATTGCATGATCTACTAACACTTCTGGATACATAAATTCAACTTCATTTATTTGAATAAGAGATGAAGTTGAAATCGATCAAGGCATGAACAGTGATGAGATTGTAGTTATGTAATTTAAGTACTTCATATAACATTCTTAAAATTTTTAAGGAGGATCTATAAAACCAAAAATGATATCCTAGTACCTTATTATCTGATGAATCAGAAAGTACCTTAAATCATTATAGATTTATGGAATTCTGGTTATTAACATTCCCATAGCCTTGTTCTGTATCTCTCTCCATAAGAAAATGATTGTTATATTTTTATTCCATATCCATGTTTTAACATCACACATATGTTATCTTATGTGGAAACCTAGTGACGAGTTACGTTGGTGAACATTTATGTTTACAACTTTAATCTTTAAAATGATGTTTTAGTATTCATTTTTAAATGTGATGTTCTGTAAAAGAAACATTCATGTAGAAAAAATTTTATGTCCCTAATGAATTTTGAGGGTGAAATTAATTTTAAGGGGGGAATAATGGTACACCCCTAGATTTTATGAGACAAATTATTTTTAATTTATTTTTGGTCTTGTATTTTACACTACACCCAAATTATCTTGCTTTATACACAACACTGTATTAGCTTGCAGTATGAACAATACTGATCCTGGCTTCTGTTACAAAAAATTTTAAGTTGATTCTATATAATTAATTTCACACTAGATCAAGTATAAGTGAAAACTAAATATTTTAACATAGTCACTATAATGGCATGTGTGAATAGTATTAAGTTCCTCTAAAAAACTATTTGAATGAAAAAGTCTATTAAAAATAAGAAGATTACTCTTTATGGATTTTATTATTGAAATATATATGTAACATATTCAATGTTCTGTTTTAAATTAATCTCATTTTTTTTCTAGAAATGATATACAGTGAAATTCAATTTTTCAGGTAAAACAATTATTTTTCAAAAAAAAATATTGTTTACCACTTTTTAATGGTGAACCAGTATTAAATATAGTTTTTTACAATTTTATAAATAATATTTCACATAAAAAACATATTATTTGGAATTAAGACATCAAAATTTACCTTGGATGAAATTTTCATATTTTTTTACTGAAATTAATATTTTAATGAATAGTGAAAAGTACTGTTTTTTAATTAAAAAATGCCTTTTTGTCTAGTTTATTTATATAGATATATTTTATTTTTAATTGGTTTTAAAGTATAATTGGGATAGTTTTTATCATTTAATAAAAATATGCTGATTTTATGTAATTTAAAATTTTAATTGGACATAAGATCTTGTAAATATTTTAATTGTTTTATTTCATAAAAACTCGTTTTCAGGTTTGGAAAACAAGAATCATCTTTAAAATAATTTCTTCCCATTCTAGGGTTTGAATTTAAAAAAATGGAATCAACATTTTTAATCATAAGGTAATAATTTTGAAAATATTTACCTTTTATTTTTGGATAGTATGAATATTATCTTCAGTAATTATTTTTTATTTTAAATGGTTAAAGGAAAAATTATTAAAATTAGTGTAACAAATAATATTATAGTAATATAAAAATAAACTATCCTGTGTCCTAATCGTATTATATGAGTCATCGGTGACTACAAAAACCCTTAGGATGATTTTTTTTTCATTTTGAAACCTGTATGGAGTGAAAATGACATGTTATAATAATTTAATAAAAGTATAGGAAAATATTATATAAACATTTATCTTTTTATTGAAACAATCATAATGTGGGGTTATATAAGTGATATTTTTTGACTATAAGTATTAATTAGAAATATAAAAATACTTCTTACATTACTGTATATTATTTATAAATATTAGAAACCAAATAAATTAAATTATTTATGGCACAATGATGATGAAATGATTAACATATTAATGAAATATTCAAATAAATGATATTATAAATTCTAAAATAAATGTAATTTTAACATTTTGATTCCATCTAATAATTTTATGGATTGAACTGAGATGTGAGGGATGATTCAATTCCTTTTTAGGGAAGGAATAAAGTTTTTATGAATTTAAAAAATCAATTACTATGTTGTGTCAAATTTTATAGAAATGAGTTTTTAAGACATGTACTATTTTATTTAATGATATAAACGCCCTAAAAATATAATATTCGGAAAACTAAATTATATAATCTTATAATTATCATTAATGATCCACTTTTGCTTCTATTTTAATTTAATAGTAATTATAGTAACCATATATTAGGAAAATAAAATAATACATGGTAATAGTTAATGTTTTTAACGAAGGGTTAAATCTAAATGATAAGGCTAATTTTGTGACTTAAACATGTCTAAAAACTATTGGATGAGAGTATTTAGCCCAGTCAACGTCTTATACCTTAAATGAATCACATTTTTTCCATTATAAACCAAATATAAATACCTAATAAATTAATATTTATAGACTTCCCTAAAGTCCCACTCACTCTCCTATAAAAGGGAACTTCTCCTTTACTTCAATTCACACCTCAAAATAAATTTGTATCGACAAAACCCAGACCAAATAACCTCTTAAATGCCATGGAATAATACTAGAGTCAACCCATTGGGCAAAAAACCAACATAATGAGTCCTTTTGTACAAATCTAAAAGAGTCCCATGAAGAAGAGGTAATCATTTTATCCCTTCAATCAATGTTCTTTTCTTACTCTACTTCAACATCATAATTATTTACCATAAATAAATAATAAAACCATAAAATAATATATTGTGAGATTTTTTTTGGTTATGGGACTACCATATTCAGCCTTTTACCTATCTTATCAAAAGCAGTATCACCACGCGTTCTTGCGTATGGCTTACCGTCTCCACACGCTAGTGTAAACTATTATTCATTTATGAATTATTTTGATTGGTATAATGGTGATTAAAAATGACATAAATAATAAATATAACATGATATTACTTATATATAATTCAAATACCATCCAATTTTATACCATGTTACCATAATGGGAATAATATCTTCCCTCGTACGTACGTATGGCATACCATCTCCATGACACAATGAGATTTATTCTCCACGTTAACCATTCAAGATTGATTATAATGTATATATAATAAATAAACATGAAATATAAAACATTATAATTCAACTGGATATATATATAGATATCATTTAATTCCTTCCATTCAATTAAATAAAAGAACAGAAACAATGTTCATGCGTATGTATGGCCTACCATCTCCATGAATAGTGTATTATATTTAAATAATATATATAATATATATATATATATATATTTCTATACTAAATATTTTTTAGATAAACATCATGGTTTATATTATAGAATTAAATAAATCTTGATCTATGTAATAAGATCAAGAATATCATGTCAAAACACGTACAACAAATAAATTGATTATTACCCAAAACATTGCATTAGCATCGATGTGATAAATAAACATGTAATATTAATTTATAAGTAAATCATATATGATATCAAAAATATTATTAGTGTTCTGTTACATGTTAATAATATGTTTAAACTTATATATATTATTTTTAGACACATAGAGATGAAATCAGACTTTTGTTATGGTATAATATTTCAATCTCATTTTTATTCGAGATTGTTTATATGTAAGTATTTACTGTGGTATATTTATAATCTACATTATTGTTTCCAAATTATGTAATATTATTTATATTATTTTAGAATTATATAAAGATAATTTTCCCTTTTTTGAAATATTATTAAATGGTATGAAGGAAATATTTTTCCGTTACTCGATTTGAGGTGGTTTTTGAACTTTTAAACCAAAGTTTGAGGATAATGTTTTTTTAACTTATACATAATAAATTTATTTTTACAGCTTCACGAATCCTTATTTTGATGTGGATTTCTCTACATGATTTCTTGTTTATTTTAAACTAAATTTTTTTCTTTTAATATTGCGTAGCATTTTGAGTGAAGAAAATGTTTTTCCAAAAGAATGTATATTTCCACAAAGAATTAAGTTCATGTTTTTTATCTAAATTATTTTCCATCTATGATTACAGAGGGTTATAATTCCATATCTATAGTTACATTGATTTTATTGTTCTTATGATGGAATAATTTTAATGAAATTAATTTATTTTATATGTATTTTTATGAAATGATTTTTAAGAAACTCATTTCATTTCATGGGTTTTGATATTATGAATTATTTATGTTTTTTGGATCATGAAAAATTGATTTCATTATGAGATGGGTGGGACCTATATCTCTCTCCAATTAATTGGGTAAAAATTTATTTCTCACGATATAGACAACACTAGAACAAAAAGTAAATCAGGTTCACTGATAAAGGGGTAAAATGACAGGTAAATCCTATTCAGTAATAAAGGTCCAGAGCAACAAGTAAATTTAGTTCAGTAATACATGGATGAAATGATATGTAAACTCAATTTAGTAATGGAATTTTTTCACTATGATGGAAATGGAAGAAATTCCTTGGATACTATTTAAGCTATATTATATGCTTATTTTTTCCACAATTCCATGTTTAATTTCAATGTTATTTTATAATTGTTTATGTTCATTTATGATTTATTCCTTACGAACATCTAGACAAATTTAATGAATCCCTATTTTTATCATCAATATTTATGGTCATGTTTTTACATTAGTATGTTTATATTTTGTTTTATGTTGTTCATGTTTATGCTTTCTAAGAATCATAGCTCATCCATTTTATTTTTTATATTCCATATGACATAAATAAAGCTAATAGGTAGGAAAACGAATGGGGAATATCTTTATGAGAGATGTTGAAGATCTTTCACCAAGATAGATTAACGTGTTCCGTGTATCTAAAGAGTCTAAAATAATACGGTCTTTGTGAATCTATTTGTGAAATGTTTCATTTATTCCTAAAAATAAACATTATGTCCATGTAAGCCATGAATTGGTTGTTAGAAGATTTTTATGAGATGTCAGACCATCATGGCCAAAACAAATCTTGCATTATTGTTTTAATTGTATATTATTATTATTGTATAATTTATTGTCATTTAAATTTTTTTTTTGTGTTCATCAAACCAATATTTAATAGAGGAATGGTTGATTTTAATTTCAGTCTAGATATTGGATTTTTTCTCAATGGAATTGAGTAAGAGGGTGGTGCAGGTTTCAAAATTAGTTAGGATTGGTTCGACACATATAGTTCGCTTTTTTAGATGAACTGATTCATAATCATTATTGGATCATGTTTAGTATTGATCTTGGGGCTCAAACATCTGTTGTTGTAAGGTAGGATCTTTTATTTGACCATTTTTTGATGCATTCGATCTCCCAAAATAAGTTTATCATTCATATTCTTTGTTTCATTATTTACTATTCTTTCATAGAAACAATTTCCATGGAAACAAACATGCTAATTTTTTTTGGTTTATTTTGTTTTTTGATTTATTCCATTATACCTCTAATATGATGATTATATGGGGAAAGTAGTAACATATCTTGATAAGATCAATGGTCTTTACATTTCCCCGAGGTCCTGTTTTCTATATCACACACCATTGTTCCACATATTAGAAATTCCAAATGTTTCCTTAAAAATTAATACAACTAAATTTTTTTAACATATAATGTCATATAAATGAATTATTTTAAGGTTATATATCATTTAATTTCCATTCATGGTTTGTTTTGGGGGTTTCCAAAGCTTTTATGGAAGAATGGGTGAGTTTTCATGAATTGGACCAAACCTTCATCCCAATTCCAGATTTAAAAATAAATATTGATTCCTTTATAACATCATAATTTTTCAATAATTTTCGTCCATTATAATTCCTAATTGTCATTCCTTAACCTTTGAGAACCACACAATTAATTTGGACCTTTTAAAAATCTATAATCATGTTGGAGTTTAGATATTATTTAAGGGATTGGGCCTGCCCGAAAGCCCATTTCCTGCATTAAAAATAATTTTTAATTATTTAATAACTCATTCTATTTTATGTTTTTTCGGTGATTCCAACTTCCACCTGATCCCACATATCTTAGACGCGCCCCATTGCTCTCCTACCCCAATGTGGTGCTCAGTTGAACAACAAAATTGTCCGAACTTCTCTTGATTTTACAAAACGCCCACATTTGAAGAGGTAAATTGATCCTTTCATAACTCCTTCTATTTTTACTCTATTCCCCCCTTACAGTTCCTAAATGACCTCCAAATCCTTGATCAAATTTCCCTTAAATCTTTAGCTGTTTTAAAATTCAGATGCTAGTGGATTTTGGTTCATTTGCTTCGACATTGTTTTGGGTTTTTGATTCTCTCTTCAATTCCTTCATTCTCATTAGGCTTTACTCCCTCTTTCATAAATTTATAGAGTTTCCAGAAGTTAGGATTCATACCTAGGATTTTATATGGGGTACTGTTTGGTGAAATATTATGGTTTAGGGTTCGTTTTCACTTCCTTGTGGTGCGGCGGATGTGCGGTTGATGTTTCACACCAAGATTCAAGGGTTTTGAATCAAAAGGTATGTGGTTCCATGTGTAAACAATTATTGATGAGTAAAATTGTTGTATTTACTCATTTTTTTATTTCTCATATGTTGGGTGTGGTGTGAAAACTGTTTATGAATGATTTGGTTAAGTGTTAAATTTTATAGTTTCTTTTTAACTTGAAATAGGGTGTTTTCATATCTAACTGATGGGGTATTATTAGGGTGTATTTTATAACATATTGAATTTATTTAATAAAACTAGTTAGGCTAGTCAATTCTAGTTTGGTATTATATTAGTGTCATTTGGTCCTAAAAAAAGGTTTTTGAAATGTTTTATTTGTAAAACATTGTTATACTTCTTGAGATCATTTTATGAAAACGTTTGTTTTCATTTGTATCTTTTGTGGTATTATTCAAGGTTATTTTATAAAATTTGAATGAGGTTTTATAATTGTATCTAAGGCTTATGATTCTGTTTTGGATAGGAATTGGTATGGTTTTTGTCTTAAATGGGGGGTTTTAAATGGGTTTTGTGTGCAAGACATAGTTACACCCCTAGAGTTTGTTTTATGAAAATTGGGAATGTTTTTTTGGTTAAAAAAAGTGTGTAAAAGGTTGTTTCGGTACTATTTGGGGGGAGTTTCACCTAAAATGGGGTTTTTAAATGTAAGGTGGTTATTTATGATGTCAAATATTTTTTAGATGGTTTTATAAAGTTCTGAAATGTTTTAGAAATTGGAAAGAGATCTATAAAACATCGGTGTGGGTTGTTTTGTCTGATTGTGTTGTAAATGAATTTTGTTGATGAAATAGGTATTATATGATATTTGAGTGGGCTGTTATGTAAGTTATAATTTCTTGGAATGGTTTATAAATTTTTTTAAAGGATTTGTGGAAATGTTAAAGAAATGTGAAAAGTGTTTTGGGCTATTTTGATGTGAGTCAGATTTCAAAATCAATTTGAATGAAAAGTGGAATTTTGTGACTTGTGTGGTATACATGTGGGGTGTTTGGTGAATTTTTGATGTGGAAATGATATTTTTAGGTGAAAATTATATTTCGTGACTTGTTGAACTTGTTTGAGCTCAAAGGGAAAACCCGGGAATCTTGGTGGGTGGACGTGTACTAGTGTGCTAGTGAATCTGTGGGGTTTGGCCTCAGTTTCACATAGCAAGATTGATGCTAAAAACTCTAAATAAACTATGATGATGATTATTTGGGAACACTATGTTATGGGTATATTCCCTTGTAGTGGCTAGTGCATGAGAACCGATATTTTTAATGGTTTTTCTCACCGATATACGAGGTACCGGAGACCGACAACGAGGTACCACATAGAGGTTATTTCCTATTGTATGTGCTCATTAGATCCTTTATACTTACCATCAGCATAAAATATATTTGGCTGGAAAATTCATTATCTTTGGAATTTATTTTAAATGTTTTTATTCTTTAAATTAGCCCACTTGAAAATTGATTTGGTTTTTTTAATTTGCAACCTTTAGAAATTGTAACTAGAAATTAAATGTTTTAGAAAACTTGCATGATTTTCATCTTTGAATGTTTATCGCATGGATTATCTTAGTTGTGGTATCCTACTGGGCATTGGCTCACACCCTACTTACACCTTTGGGTGAAATTAGACTTTGTTATTTTTGTTGTCGCAGGTTGGGTACCGTTATTTAGTACCAGTGGTTCCGGTTTCTAGCTGGTCGTTGGTGGTGAAGTCATGTGGAGATGGCCTGAGGGAATTTCCCCTTGAAAAGAGGGTTCATGGGATGTTTCATTTTGGTTTTGTGCCTTATTTATAGGTTTATTTATTTGTTTTAAATTATGTAATCCAGTTCTTAAGTATTTTCAAAGATAGTTTGGTAGGAAAAATCCAGATTCGTTTTATTGGATTCTTTTTTTATTTTTATAAACTCAGGTTAATCATTCCCAATTCTCATTTCATGATACCCGAGCAATTGTTCCAGTCTGTGGGGATTGGGAAAACCCTTCGGGATGTTTAAAGTTCTGGGTTTGGTTCCGGTTTTCATGGTGACCAGATTCGGTTCGTGACAAAATGGTGTCAGAGGATGTTCCCTCTCATTGGGTCATATTATTTGGTGAGAAATCGGTATAGTCTGGGCTTAGAATTGTCGGGACGTGGAATTCTGGTTAGGAGTAGTGTGTCTGATCACCACACCTCATGACGGGATTCATGTCACCAGGGGATGTCGAGGCTTTTATGAGTCCTATGTTTTTCTTAGTCTGATGACGATTAGTTGAATTGAAAAGAGAGTTGGGATAATGGACTCAGTGAGCTTGTAGAGTCTGGCAAGCCATGTGGAGCCAGGGATATTTTCCTAGAGCACTCTCTATGAAGGTGATGTGATTGTAATATGTCCTCCAACCATATGTCCAAGTCTCCCACTGAAACAAGTTTCCTCTCGCATTGTCTAATGTTCTTTAGTTTGGAAATCATGGAACTTTGGTTTTAAATTGACTTCATTTTAAGAAGCGTAATTATTTTGTGAAATAATTATCTAATAAAGAGTGAATGGTAAGATTTTTGAAACATGAGAACTAAATTTTCAGAATTGTATTGGAATGGAAAATGGAGTGTTTTCACCACTTTTGAAAGCATGAACTATGTCAGGGTAGGTTTTGAAAAAGTGTTTTCAATAGTGTTTTATGAACTACTGAAAGGTGTTTTAATGGGATGAGATGTTTTGAAATTTAAGTGAATAACTTCAAAGTGAATTTTCATGGGAATGATTGTGCCTTTTTGATTTTTTTAATTCGGTAATTTTGGTTCGATATCGTGGTTAGCGGTCCTGAAAAAAGAAGAAGTATTGGTTGATTTTTTTTCTTGGTTTTGAAAATTGGAATGAGTTATTATATTAAACTTAGGTATTTTCTTGAGCGACCACATTCATGGGGTTATATGGGATGGAGGATGGTTAATCGTATGACTGGATGATTTTTGGGATGGATATGAGGATGGTGCCCGATGTGGAACAGAAACATGCATGTGTGAGGCCCATGGGGTACCATTGGTGGATAAGCTAACCGCGGAACCAGTTATTTTAAAATAAAGATGATTTTAAAAGAAAAATATGATCTCTCGATGACTAGTTTGTGATGGTGTGTATTATGTGTTTTTGAAAATGTTGATGTTGCGGGATGTTTTGAGTACAAGAACCCCTCCTGTTTGAACTGTGTTTTGGGTTTTTGTTTGTTCGGTAATCTGTGTTAAAGGGAGGGTTAATGGTCTCTTATAAGAAATGTTTTGGGATTCCATTAATTTGGTTACCTTCACATGTTTGGATATGGTTTTCAGTATGACATGACCAATGTACCATCTTGGTTGGGTCCTTGGGTTCAACCGTTGGATAAGTTACTCCCCATTAAGGGTTAGTGCTCAAATGAAGTGCAAACCGGATTGTTTCGTCATTTCAAGACCCTAAAATTGATCAATATAAGGAATAATTTTCTTGAGTTATTTATATTGAGTCTAAACCCTTTCCATTTATGGTTTGGTGTATCCTCTTGTAGCGGGAGATTGATCATGGAAGGTTGAAAGAGACCTTAGCTTCATATGTTTCTTTATTTGCTGAAGGTGGAAGTGGTCTGGGGTTGTTAGCATGGATGAGTATCTGGATGGTGTCTAAGAGGTCCTCTCGGTCCTTCGTAGTCTTTCAAAAGGAGTTCACGCTAAACTACAAGTGTGTAAAATCTGGTCATGAGAGTATATTGTGGCCACTTTCTAGAATTATGTGTTGTTTTGGGATGTTGTATAAGGTCCCTTTCTGTTCATTGTTTATATCAGTCACAATGGTCATGTTCAGTGATGCCTTGTGATTCATGTGCTCGAATAACCATACAGGTGAAAGAATGGGAATCCTCGGAGAGTCTCTATTATGTTGGGAGAATGTATCCCTTTGAAAAACTTCAAAATATTCCATTTTAGAGGAAGGTGATTATAGGGGTTCTTTACATCAATTGTTTCTCACCCGATGAAACAAGGTGTGATGTGAGTGCATCTTCTAAGACCTTGTTTTAGTGAAATATCGGGTTAGGGTAAAGTGAGTTTGGAATGAGTTATGTCTTGTAAATATTATTGGGGTTTGCGGTGTAGTGGTTGGTTACACTGAAGGAATATTTCTCATTCATGGGGTTTCCAAAGCCTAACTGTGAGGCTGAATATGCAATAATAATTGATCTCTAACCATAGGAGGTATCCGAGATAAGCTGGCTTGTAGTCTGGGGAAATCCCAGGTTCGTTTAAACCCTTGTACAAAGTCATATCCTTAGTATGAAAAATGGAAATAGTTCAATCCTCTGGTGTATTCATGGTTGAGAACATAGATTGTGCATGATTAGTAGTGGATGTGTGCTAGGATGCCATGTAGAAAGTATTATCTTCACTGTTAGTGCACAATTTCCCAAACCTTGCTGACTAACCTTGCGCCCTTTGCAAATCATTAATTTTTTTTGTCTATCTGTGTCTTCACATGCAGGTCGGTTAAGATGGTTGGTTCTTATGGTGGGGAGACCCACTATTATTTTCATGTATTTTACCTCAAAAACTTTTAATGGAATTTTACCCTTTTTACAAGGGATTCCGCTCATGCCTCCCCCTATTAGTGTCCTGATTCTATATCAGAAAAATATATGTTGTCTCTTATGGTGAGGTGCCAATTTGTGTTCCCCCATACCAATAGCTCAGATTTACCCATGGTCATGGCTTGGAATTATGTAGTATCGTTCAGAAATATCAATCTACCAATATCATTCTGGAGTAAATGTCGGGATTAGAGACTGCCCAAGGGTTTAGTTAATATAAGGTAAGTGTAACCTTGTTCGAAGTTGTTGTTCGTTTGGGTGAATTGCTTGAGTCTTGTTTAGTTAGTGTGTGGGGAGTTTTATTTTGGGATAAAGACTGAATGTGATTGGTAATTTCTAGAAAGTGGTGTATGTTTGGGTTTTGAGATTAATCCTTCCTTAATTGATCACTGTAGGTGTTTTGTCCCTAGGAGGCGAAGCTTGGAAAAAAGGTACATCATGGTGTATCGGTTGGGTTTGGTTTTGGTATCTGGCAGGGTTGTGGCTTTCCAGGGATAGAAATTTTTCATGGTGGGGAGAATTATCACATAAATGACTTATTTTAAAGTAAAATTTCATTTATTTTCCATTCATTCTTTGTTTAGGGGGTTTCCCAAGATTTTATGGAGGAATGGGTGAGTTTTCATGAATTTGGCCAAACTATGAGCCCAATTGCAGATTTAAAAATAAATTTTGATTCCTTATTAACTACTTCATTTTAAAAAAAAAATTCCATTAAAATTTCTACTTTTCAACCCCGGACCTTTGATAACCACACAATTTATTTGAACCATTCAAAAATATATAATCATAGTGGAGTTTAGTTTTTATTTAAGGGATTGGGCCTGACCAAAATCCCCTTTTCTGCATTAAAAATAATTTTTTATTATTTAATAACTCATTATAGTGTTATTATTTTTAAGTGATTCAAACACCCACCCGAGACAACTTACCTAAGGCACACCCCATTCTATCATCCCCCAATTTGGTGCTCAGTATAACCGGAAAATAGGTTGAAACTTCTCTGGATTTCACAAATCTCCCAGATTTGAAGAGGTAAATTGATCATTTCATTACTCCTAATTTTTTACACTTTTTCCTCCATTTTAGTTCCTACATAAACTTCTAATACTTGTTCGACAGTCCCTTAAATTTTTAGCTGTTTAAAAATTCAGATGTCCGTGGATTTAGGGTCGTTTTCATTAAAATTGTTTTGTTTAAGTGTTTCTCTCTTCAATTCCATCCTTCTCCTTAGGGTTTCCTACCTCTTTCATAAATTTATAGAGTGTCCAGAAGTTAGGGTTCATACATAGGGTTTTATTTGGGGTATTTTTGGTTAAATATTATAGTTTAGGGTTCATTTTGACTTCCATGTGGTGCGGTGGAGGTGTGGTTGAGGTTTCACACAATGATTCAAGGGGTTAGACTTGAAAGGTAGGTAGTTCCCTGTGTAAACAATTATTGATGAGTTAGCTTGATGTATATACTCAGTTTTCATATTCCTTATATGTTGGGAGTGGTGAGAAAACTGTTTATGTTTAATTTCGTTAAGTGTTAAATTTTATTGTTGTTTTTTAACTTGAAATTGGGTGTTTTCATGTGTAACTCATGGTGTATTATTTGGGTGTATTTTATAACATATGGAATTGGTTTACTAAATCTTGTATGGCCTACCAATTCTTGATTGGTAATTTATTTGTTTCATGTGGTCCTAAATAGATGGTTTTTAAATGGGTTTTATGTGTAAAACATTTTTATACTTCTTGAGATCATTTTATTAAAATGTGTGTTTTCATTTGTATCTTTTGTGGTATTATTCAAGGATTTTTTATAACACTTGAATGTGGTTTTATAAATGTATATAAGGCTTCCAATTCTGTTTTTGATAGGAATTGGAATGGTTTTGGTCTTAAATAGGGGTTTTGAAATTGGTTTTGTGTGGAAGACATAGTTACAGCCCTTTAGTTTGTTTTATGAAAATTGTGAATGTTTTGTTTGTTTAAAGAATGTGGGTAAAGGGTGTATGTGTACTGTTTTGGGGGTGTTTTCACCTAGATTGAGGTTTTTAAAGGTAAGGTGGTTATTTAAGAAGTCAAATATTTTTTAGAATGTTTTATAAAGTGATGAATTTTTTTTGAAAATGGATAGAGAGCTGCAAAACACGGTTGTGGGCTATTTTGTATGAGTGTGTTGTGAAAAATGAATTATGTTGATGAAAGAGGTATGACAAGATATTTGAGTGTGTATTTATGTGATTTATAAGGTCTTTTAATGGTTTATAAAAATGTTTTAAAGGATTTGTGGAAGTGTTAAAGAAATGTGAAAGGTTTTGTGGGCTATTTTGGTGTGAGTTTGATTTCAAAATCAATTTGAATTAAAAGTGGACTTTCGTGACTTTTGTGGTATACCTATGTGATGTTTGGTGAATTTGTGATTTTTAAATGATATTTTCATGTGAAAATTATATTTATTTACTTGTTTAACTTGTTTGAACACAATGGTAAAACCCAAGTATCTAGATGGGTGGACGTGTATTAGTAGACTGCTGAATCTGTGGGGTTTGGCCTCAGTTTCACTTAGCACGATTGATGCTAACAACTCTAAGTAATCAATGATGAAGATGATTTGGGACCACTAGGTTATGGGTATGTTCCATTCTAGTGGATCGTGCACATGTACAAATATTTATGATATTTATTCTCACCGAGATACGAGGTACTTGGGACCCACAATGAGCTACTTCAAGGAGGTTATTTCATAATTCTTATGCTCATTAGATCATTTATACTTACCATCGGCATATGGTATATTTTTCTGGAAAATTTAGTAGCTTTGGAATTTATTTTAAAAGTATTTATTCTTTAAATTATTCCACTTGAAAATTGATTTTGTTTTTTTTAAGTTGCATCCTTTAGAAATTGTAACTAGAAATTACATGTTTTGGAAAACTTGAATGATTTTCATCATTGAATGTTTATCGCATGGAATATCTTAGTGGTGTTATCCTAATAAGCATTGGCTCACACCCTACTTACACCTTAGGGTGTAAGTAGACTTGGTTAAATTTGTTTTCGCAGGTTTGGTACAATTTTTTAGTTCTAGTGGTTCAGGATTCTAGCAGATCCTTGGTGGTGAAGTCATGTGGAGATGGCTTGAGGGAGGTAGCCCTTGCCATGACGGTTCTTTGACTATTTCAATTTGGTTTTGTATCATTTTTATTGTCTTATTGAGTAGTTTTAAAATATTTAATTCATTTATATTTTTTTGTAAAAGATTGTTTGGTTTGAAAAATCCAGATTCGTTTTATTGGATTCTTTTGTTGTTTTATGTTTATAAACTCAGTTAAATCATTCCAAATTATCATTTCATGATACCTAGGCACTTGTTCCAGCCCGTGGGGATTGGTAATTCCCTTCGGGTCATGTCATGGGGTGGGTTTGGTGCTAGTTTTGGCGGCGGCCAGATTCGGTTCGTGACAAAGAATCCACCTATCCTCATTACGAGGCCTTTATACATGATTGGAGAAAAATTAACTCAACCAAAACAACCCCATTTTAGTGGTTTCAACTAAATTATATTTGAATACCATTCCTTCCATATAATTAAAACAACCTTTTTCTTTGTTTTATTATCCTATGGATAAATTATTGATTAAGTGAACATAGTTAAAATTAAATTTGAATGGCTAGATGATTTTACATTTACCCATGAAATCCATTTTCAATTATGTTGTGAAATATCATTAAAAAGGATTATTAGATTAATCAAATGCTTAATTATATGGTTTTAACCTCATCCCTTTGAAATTTAAAAGGGGTTTATATAAATGATTCATTTGAATTTTATAAAATGTGGATGCACACAACATTACCCCTATTTATCGCTCGATGGGGAGTTTAGTAATAAAAATACCAGAGTAATAGGATGATCATGAAGGAATGTGGAATTCCCTCTTAGCTTATGTTAAAATTATAACTGAAGTTCTTATTTATTACATGAACATGTAATTTGGTTCTTATTTAATGTTTAAGCATTGCTGGACATTGAACTCCTCATTTTTTAATATGAATTATTGGATGGGGATAACCTCATCATTTATTGGGAATTATTGTAATTGGAACACCTCATACTTTTTTGGGAATTTTTGGACATGATGATCCATCCTCTCATGGTTTAGTATGTTGGATATGGTGATCCTCACAATTAATTTTGATTTTTTATGCATTCATCTTTACACACCATGTGTAACGCCCCGACCCTAGATACCCAGAGTCGGTGCATTATTACATAACATTGGCATGATCAAAAGAAAGATCAAATCTCGAAAGACCGATTGGTTTAGTAGCCTTGGAAATACTAGATAAATTCATAAAGTTTTACATTACAAAAAAACATCTTGTCTTCATATCCCCTCATACTATCCCTGCAGGTCATTCATAAATTACTTCTTCATAATCCTGGGAAAAATAAAACATTGAGAGGGGTGAGCTCAGATGCTCAGTAAGGATAACATTATATCAGAAGCTTTCATAGATAAGCATAAACACTTAAGGAAGTTTATAACTAAAACGAAAACCTTTTAAACTTGAACTTCAGCATAAAATGGAAAATATAAAATAAAACAAATTCCATTTACTTACTCACATGGATATTCTACTAGTCGAATGATCACATGCAATATCAATAACCACTTTCATAATGATGGAATGCATAATGCCAGACTATCATAACCACATGGCCAAGGCCTCGTGCCAAGACTACAAAGAAGATTTTGCCAAGGCCTTGTTCCAAGACACTAGTTTGTCTCATGAGACCTACCGATGCATTGAGGAGCTATAGTGGGCTCCACCTGTCACTTATTAAGTCCAATGCATTCCTCATATGAACATGTTTAAACATAACATAAACATTCGTATTTAAACTAGCATACAGAATGTCAATACTTTAACCACAAACCATGAATGGTATAAAAATAGCACATCCAAAGTCAAACATAACTCATTCAATACAATATGGAAGATTGTATTGTACCTCAATCGATAATAATGAATGATATTGACATAGATGAAAATAACCATCAAAACTATTTGAGATAAATATCCCCGTTTTCTTGAAAACATTTAAAAGTCTCACTATTTGTTAAGAAGCCATTTAAAAATAGATTTTTGAATAAAAGTGTCCCATACCACTTTGAAACTTTTAAAAGGAGTTTTAATTTTAAAACTTTAATGTCCATATAAATAAATCCTTAAAAAATTTTTTAAAACATGGACATTAATGAGCAAGATTTAGAAGAATAAGTCTTTAAAACATTTAAAAATGGTATTTTAGTTAGAGTTTCTAACCAAAAGAGAGACACTTGAATATAAATGATTGAGGTAATCAAAACATTTTAATATCATGAGAATAAAGGAATTCAGGATATACTCTGTCAAAGTACATTATATACACCACATAAATGTGATTTGGTGTATAACAACAAAGAAGTCTCAATGGAATGTAAATTGAGATGATTTCTCTTATAAAGACCATATCCTTAGGTTAAGTATAAATCAACGACATAATTATGTGTGAAAAATATAAATACACTTAATATGATTGGATATTTATTGTAAATCAATCAGACGACATTCACACATATTCTTGTAAAAACAACACCAAGGAATTGGATATTTAACTCAACAAATGGAGATTGAGTTAAAATTACTCTTATCAAGTTCATAACAATCACTTGAGAATTTATCAATGGAGTGATTATGAGTATCAAAAGTAAATCCACAGAAAGGGGAGTGGAAATTATGATATAAAAAAATGAATAGTGATTCCACACATAATCTTGGGGTAATATAATCAATGAAATATGCGTAAAGCCGAATGAGTGGAAATTGAAATTTCAAATTCCCTTATCGATTAGGTAACTTACGAAACATAAACCCACGAATGAAGGATCATACCATGATGACGTCAATATCCATAAATTAAAGTATATTACATAATGGATAAAATCATGGGTAGTACACACACCACATGCAATAAATAAGTGGTGAACAATGGAATTCTCACGGAATTAAAAGTGAGATAAGAAACCCCTTACCATGTTGTAATCAACTGAGTCGTATGACCAAAAGTTAATAACCCCCAAATGATTTATAGAATAACATGGATATAAAGAGAATAATGATAATATATATCAAATGGCAGTACACAATATACCACTTTCAATAAATTAGTGGCGAATAAAAGAAATCTCATGGAATTGAAAGTGAGATAAGAAAATCCCTTACCTTGTACTTTTCCTTGGTTGGGGGTAGGTTAATCTCCTGTATAATGTTGAAATAATTGTTATTAAATTATTCATGAATAATATACATTAATATGATATCATATATGATTTTTAACATTGCTTTGTTAATAATATCTTAGAATTATCATCGTTTCGGGTTTTAACTTACTCGTTTTCTTTTATATGTTTTGTTACGTAAGACATGTTTTTCATGGATATATTGTATCTTATTCATATTCAGAATTATATAAAGTTCTTAAACATTATTTTTAAATCATAAAATGATAATTATACTTGAATGGATATGATGGAGATTGAATCTCATCGCGTTCGTGGAGACGGAAGTCCGTACGTACGCACGAGCGACAATATCATTCTTTTGATATTAAAATAATATATAATTGGATGGTATATCATATATAAAGAGTCATTATCATGTTATATTTATTATTTAAATGAGTAACACATCATTATTATACCCACCGAAATAATAATATATTGAATAACAATTACACCACGACGTGGAGACGGTAAGCCGTACGTACGCACGTATGGTGACATGTTATTCAAAGGGTGGATAGAATACTGAATATGGTTGTACCATATTTATAATAACATCACAATATATATATTATAATGGATTTATTATTTTATAATGGTAATAACAAATAAATAAGTAGTGGAAGAATAAAGGAACTTGAAAAGGGGTGGTGAAAACATGACCTCTTCTTCGGGTTCTTCCTTTTGATTTGATCAAAAGGGCTCCTTAGGTTGGATTTCTGATCAAACTAAGGACTCTAGGTTGTAGTGAGTGAAGTTGAGAGAGTATTTGGGCAGGGGTTGGCTGAACCAAAAGGCTTTGAAGGTGTGAAGAAATGAGAAGGACGAGTGCCCTTTTATAAGAGGAGGGAGGGGCACCTTTGGAAAAGCTAGAAATATTAATTTATAATAAATTCATATTCGGTTTCTAATGGCTCTAAAGTTGATTATTAAAAGTTTAAAGTGGTTATAGGTCGAAAACCATTAAGAAAATATAATTTAGATAGGTTTGGGTCACTATAGTAACTGTATATTTTATTTTTAACTCTTAGTTAATTAGTTTGACATTTACCATGTCGCTTTGTATTTTTATATTATATTGTTAATAAACTTACTATATACATACAAGATACCCCCAATTGGTCCATTAATGATATAAATATCATGATATAAGTCTCTTGGCCGAACCTTAGATTTTTAGGATTTTAATATCAATTAATAATATAATATTTTTTTTAAAAACTCTTTTATGTCAATTTTGACACTATTCAATAGTTGATTTTTGTGAAACTCATAACAGAATGATTACTTCTAGAAAAGTCAATTAAATCAATCCTAATATGTCATATGATCCTAGAAAATTATTTGAATTCATAAAAGTCTCAAATTATATTTATTTGGGTATTTATAATATCAATTATTCTAATATTTCACTATTATGGTAATTACTGCATCATCATTGTGTCATAAATAAATTAAATTATTTAATGTATAAAAATTATAAATAAAATATCATTATGTAGGAAATATTATTATATTTCTAATGAATATTTACAATCGAATTTATCTTATATATAACCCTACATTAAAAATGTTTTAGTAAATAAACTTTGATTTTAACTCTTTTAACTCTTCTTTGAATTAAATAATAATAAATGTCCTAATCTAATCCAAGTGGACCTAAATGATAATATTTTATTCCTAAGGTTGTTTTTCGTCGAGATACACTTGTCCAATAGAATTAGGATATGTGTTAGGGTAATATTAATATCATTTTTACCCTTAATTATCCTATTTACTTTTAACCGTGGTAAATAAAAGTAAAAAGTTACTATTCACCAAAAATTATTTTCATCTCAGTGAACCACATTTTACTTCTTGATATTAACCGTGTCTCTTAGATTTTCTAAATTCCATTCACAGAAGAGGTAAAATTAAGTTTTATGAAAAAATCAGTTTTTTTAACTACCACTTAGTTGTTTCACTATTCATCAAAAATTGAAGTTTTTCAGAATAATGCCAAAATTTCACCCTAAGATATAATTGATATTACAAATTCAAAAATGATTTCTATTTTAAAAAATTCTATACATATAAGTTTCATTAATTAATTTTATAATTAATTCCCGCTGTCACAACAAATAGCGTGTTTTTAAGAAACAATATATATCAAAAGATTGACAATTGTTTAGGTCCAATTTCAAAGTGAAATTAATTCTAATGAACACCATTGGATAAAATGGTAAAAATATATTCTAATTATATTTTAAAACCACTCAATAATATAATTTATCATTATAAATTATTTTTATTTAAAAAGTTTTTTTAATTAAAATTTAGTAATTTTCACTATTCATCAAAATAGAAGTGTTATCCGAAAAGTTCCAAAATATCACCCTAGGATAAAATCGATATTCCGAAACCAAAAATGAAGTCCATTTTGAGAGATAGAATTTATAAAATTTCAATAAGTAGGTATTACTATTCATAACAGCTAGTTTGATTGGTTGTGGTGTGTTAGAATCTCGAAGTTGCGTACAATGCACACCATTGCATTATTCGAAGGGAAACGTACCGTGGAAGCTTGGGGTGTTACATTCTCCCCTCCTTCAATAAATTGCGTTCTCACAATTTTTAAAATTGTGCTTGGGAATATAATGGAACGTCCCACATCTAAAAAAGAGTCAATAAAACTATCACTTTAAAAGAAAGGAAGGGAGGTAAAAAGGTCACCCAAGATAACCCATGCTAGGATTCCAGGTAGGAAAACATGGATGTGGATGATAAACTAAGTGTCAAGTTCTGATGGGGATGGATAGAAATCATGATCAGGAGAAAGTTAACAATAAGAAAACCACAAACTTGTGTTGGGACAAACGACCATTAGTCTCCTAGTAGGAAAGTAAACGGACAACATTTTTTGTTTTAAATTACATTACATAAGGAAGAGGAATTAATTTATGATATTGACTAAGAATATAAAGATATATACTTACATTTTAAGTAGTGTTTCATTCTTTAAAAAATTTCCACTACTAACTCATTTTTTTTAAATGATGGGTATTCAAGAAGACTTGGTCACACTGGAAGAGCTAGAATAAACTTCAATAGAATCACATGATCCATGCAGGATGAACTATATATTTACATTGTATTTAGAGATTAATCAAAACCAAAATGGTTAGTAAAAGATCTAACGATCCCCCAAAAGGATATTCCTTGAGAGAAATAAACACTAAAATTAATTTCCAAAATTAAACCAACAATACCCCAAAGTTAAATAAACACCATTCAATAATCAATAGTCCTTAAAATTCTTCAATATAATCAAAACTAATATTGAAAACCAAAACATATTAAGAATGTAGTCTTCCACGTTAAATTGTATCTCCAAATGACATTAATTACTCTTAAAGTCACATACTTAAAAGTAATTAACCAAATTATTTCCATAAATAACCCAAATCATTATAAATCCACAATAAAAACATAGATAAAAATCCACCATTACTCCTCAAATGAAATCCCATAAAATTCTATTTTCCTTGGGCATATAGTGTTCACACCAAAGCGAAAAACTTCCAAAATAACATTTATCACTTAATCACCAAATCATTTTCCTATACTAAGGGTATTCATTTGATATGAAATAAATCCCAAATAAAATTATTATTTATTAATAAAATCATTTAACTAAAAATAATAGTCACACTAACCAGGGACTTCACGTAGTCTAGTGGTAGGCGATAAATCCCAATCGCACTTTGGTTGTGGGTTCAATTCCCACATCTTTGTCCGACGCGACAGGTTGTCACACGGTCTGCGTGTTGTCCTTTTTCAAAAACTATATTTTATAATATTTCCAAAATGAAATAAATTCCTTAAAATAACCATAACATAATTTAACCACAAATCTTATCTCATACCTTGCATTTTCATCCCAAATTATGATGACTTATAATTTCCTCAAACCCAACGATCATATAAAACCAAATGATTATTTATAACTATATCCACAAGAGAAGAGATAATTCTTCCTCAAATATCATTCTCACATGGAAAACTGCGGGGTTACAAATACAAGAGAAAATTATTCCAAAGTAAACCCATCAACAATGAGCACTAATACATTTTAAACATTTCTCCAACCATTTATTTCCACATAGCTTCTTCTTTGACTAAGAAAATATCATATAGTATAGGGCATTCACTCGGGTAATGGCCAGGTCCCCTATATTTACGGAAAATTACTGTAAATGGACTCATGGGACCATTTTTATCTTCTTCCATAGTACTCTTCATTTTTCTTCGGCAATTCTTCACATTATGTCCTTCCTTCCCGCATGTAAAGCATTTCTTTGTCCCATTGAGACACTTTCCTTGGTGTCTCCTTCCACATTTCCTGTATGATGGAAATTGAGGATTTCTTTCTCCATGGTCTCCACTACTGGAGATCTTGTCATTCATCACCTTTCTCTTCTTTGTTGAGTCCGGTAATCAGTTAATATATATATTGTTGATCATATTTTTGGAAACTTTATTTGGCATAAAGACGATATCTTTTACGCCTATCAACATTCTATTTTGTTGCTCATTTCCACCACCGTTCCCACCTTGTACATCATTCTCAAAGTCACTATGAATTCCTTGGAATCTTTCCATTGACTAAAACCAGAAAGCATTGTGTGAGTAATAGTAGTCATACAATCATTTAGAGATTAACATTTCACCATATACTCAATTTGAAACACAATATGATTAACCAAGGTCATTTAATCTCATCTTATATTTATAATAATTTGAATCGGTTTGTAAAGAAAATGTAAATTATCCTAAGCATATCCCCCGGGAGTGTAGTAACCAAGAGTGAAGCAAGGCCCGTTGTCGTGCACCAGTTCCCGTTTGAGTCTAGCTAAAAGCAGTGTTTTCGGGTTTTACCCCTAGGTACATTTGTGCCAGATCCGCCTCTACCTGCTCGTATCCAGACAGGGATGTATTTCTCGGCAAACTCACAAAATCTCAACAATACCAAAATTCTAGGAAGTTTTTATATATTAATCCTTAAACTTCATCTTAGGTCTATGTGCTCTAATCAGAGTTTATCTAAATCTAACTTCCAAGGTTTGTACTAAACTTCCTCTGATACCAACTGTAACGCCCCGACCCTAGATACCCAGAGTTTGTGCATTACTACATAACATTGGCATGATCACAAGAAAGATCAAATATCGAAAGACCAATTGGTTAAGTAGTCTTGGAAATACTAGATACATTCATAATGTTTTACATTACAAAAAAAACATCTTGTCTTCGTATCCCCTCATACTATCCCTGCATATCATTCATAAATTACTTCTTCATAATCCTGGGAAAAATAAAACATTGAGAGGGGTGAGATCAGATGCTCAGTAAGGATAACATTATATCAGAAGATTACATAGATAAGCATAAACACTTAAGGCAGTTTATAACTAAATCGAAATCCTTTTAAACTTGAACTTCAGCATAAAATGGAAAAGATAAAATAAAATAATGCCATTTACATACTCACATGGATATTCTACTAGTCGAATTATCACATGCAATATCAATAACCACTTTCATAATGATGGAATGCATAATGCCAGACTGTCATAACCACATAGCCAAGGCCTCGTGCCACGAATACAAAGAAGATTTCGCCAAGGACTTGTGCCAAGACACTAGTTTGTCTCATGAGACCTACCGATGCATCGAGGAGCTATAGCGGGCTCCACCCGTCACTTATTAAGTCGAATGCATTCCTCATATGAACATGTTTAAACATAACATAAACATTCGTATTTAAACTAGCATACGAAATGTCAATACTTTAACCTCAAACCATGAATGGTATAAAAATAGCACATCCACAGTGAAACATAACTGATTTAATAAAATATAGTAGATTTTATTGTACCTCAATAGAAAATAATGAATGATATTGACATAGATGAAAATAACCATCAAAACTATTTGAGATAAATATCCCCCTTTTCTTGAAAACATTTAAAAGTCACACTATTTGTCAAGAAGCCATTTAAAAATAGATTTTTGAATCAAAGTGTCCCATACCACTTTGAAACTTTTAATTGGAGTTTTAATTTTAAAACATTAATGTCCATATAAATAAATCCTTAAAACCATTTTTAAAACATGGACCTTAATGAGCAAGATTTAGAAGAATAAGTCTTTAAAACATTTAAAAATGGTATTTTAGTTAGAGTTTCTAACCAAAAGAGAGACACTTGAATACAAATGATTGAGGTAATCAAAACATTCTAATATCATGAGAATAAAGGAATTCATGATATACTATGTCAAAGTACATTATATACACCACATAAAAGTGATTTGGTGTATAACAACAAAGAAGTCTCAATGGAATGTAAATTGAGATGATTTCTCTTATAAAGACCATATCATTAGGTTAAGTATAAATCAACGAAATAATTATGTGTGACAAATATAAATACACTCAATATGATTGGATATTTAGTGTAAATCAATCAGATGACATTCAAACATATTCTTGTAAAAACAACACCAATGAATTGGATATTTAA
Source organism: Viscum album (assembly GCA_963277665.1). Classification (NCBI taxonomy): domain Eukaryota; kingdom Viridiplantae; phylum Streptophyta; class Magnoliopsida; order Santalales; family Viscaceae; genus Viscum; species Viscum album. The sequence goes on from OY728121.1 coordinate 114,760,985, forward strand.
CTCAACAAATGGAGATTGAGTTAAAATTACTCTTAACAAGTTCATAACGATAACTTGAGAATTTATAAATGGAGTGATTATGTGTATCAATAGTATATCCACAGAAAGGGGAGTGAAAATTATGACATAATTCCACACATAATCTTGGGGTAATATAATCAATGAAATATGCGTAAAGCCAAATGAGTGGAAATTGAAATTTCAAATTCCCTTATTGATTAGGTAACTTACGAAACACACACCCCTGAAAGAAGGATCATACCATGATGATTTAAATATCCATAAATTAATGTATATTACACAATGGATACAATCATGGGAAGTACACACACCACATGCAATAAATAAGTGGTGAACAATGGAATTATCACAGAATTAAAAGTGAGATAAGAAACCCCTTACCACGTTGTAATCAGCTGAGTCGTATGACCAAAAGTTAATAACCAAAAAATGATTTATAGAATAACATGAATATAAAGAGAATAATTATAATATATATCAAATGGTAGTACACAATATACCACTTTCAATAAATTAGTGGTGAATAAAGGAAATCTCATGGAATTGAAAGTGAGATAAGAAAATCCCTTACCTTGTACTTTTCCTTGTTTGAGGGTAGGTTAAACTCCTGTATAATTTTGAAATAATTTTTATTAAATTATTCATTAATCATATAATATGATATCATATATGATCTTTTAACTTTGCTTTGTTAATAATATCTTAGAATTATCATCATTTCAGGAGTTAACTTACTCGTTTTCTTTTATATGTTTTGTTACGTAAGCCATGTTTGTCATGGATAGATTGTATCTTATTCATATCCATAATTATGTAAAGTTTTTAAACATTATTTTTAAATCATAAAATTATAATTATACTTTAATGGATATGATGGAAAATGAATCTCATCGCGTTCATGGAGACGGTAGTCCGTACGTACGCAAGCGCGACAATATCATTCTTTTGATATTAAAATAATATATAATTGGATGGTATATCATATATACAGAATCCTTATCATTTTATATTTATTATTTAAATGAGTTACACATCATTATTATACCCACCCAAATAATAATATATTGAATAACAATTACACCATGACGTGGAGACGGTAAGCCGTACATACACACGTATGGTGACATGTTATTCAAAGGGTGGATCGAATACTGAATATGGTTGTAACATATTTAGAATAAAATCAAAATATATATAAGATACTGGATTTATTATTTTAGAATGGTAATAAAAAATAATGAAGAAGTGGAAGAAGAAAGGAACTTGAAAAGGGGTGGTGAAAACATTACCTCTTCTTCGGATTCTTCCTTTTGATTTGATCAAAAGGGCTCATTAGGATGGCTTTCTGATCAAACTAAGGCCTCTAGGTTGTAGTGAGTGAAGTTGAGAGAGTATTTGGGCAGGGGTTGGCCGAACCAAAAGCCTTTGAAGGTGTGATGAAATGAGGAGGAGTGCCCCTTTATAAGAGGGATGAGGGGCACCTTTGTAAAAGCTAGAAATATTAATTTATAATAAATTCATATTCGGTTTCTAATGGCTCCAAAGTTGATTATTCAAAGGTTAAGGTGGGTATAGGTCGAAAACAATTCATACAATAGAATTTAGACAGGTTTGGGTCGCTATAGTAACCTTATATTTTAGTTTTAACTCATAGTTAATTAGTTTGACATTTACCATGTCACTTTGTATTTTTATATTATATAGTTAATAAACTCACTATATATATCCAAGAGACCCCCAAGTGGTCCATTAATGGTATACCAATCATGATATAAGTCTCTTGGCCGAACCTTTGATTTTTAGGAATTTAATATCAATTAATAATATAATATTTGTTTTAAAAACTCTTTTATGTCAATTTTGACACTATTCAATAGTTGATTTTTGTGAAACTCATAACAGAATGATTACTTCGAGAAAAGTCCATTAAATCAATACTAATATGTCATATGATCCTAGAAAATTATTGTAATTCATTAAAAGGCTCAAATTATATTTATTTGGGTATTTACAATATCAATTATTCTAACTTTTCACTATTATGGTAATTATTGCATCATCATTGTGTCATAAATAAAATAAATTATTTAATGTCTAATAATTATAAATAAAATATCATTATGTAGGAAATATTATTATATTTCTAATGAATGTTTACAATATAATTTATCTTATGGAAAACCCTATATTAAAAATGTTTTAGTAAATAAACTTTGATTTTAACTCTTTTAATTCTTCTTTGAATTAAATAATAATAAATGTCCTAATCTAATCCAAGTAAACCTAAATGATAATATTTTATTCCTAAGGTTGTTTTTGGTCGAGATACACATATCCAATAGAATTAGGATATGTGTTAGGGTAAATTAATATCATTTTCACCCTTAATTACCCTATTTACTTTTAACTGTGGTAAATAAAAGTAAAAAGTTACTATTCACCAAAAATTATTTTCATCTCATTGGACCACATTTTACTTCTTGATATTAACCGCGTCTCTTAGATTTTCGAAATTCCATTCACAGAAGTGGTAAAATTATGTTTTATGAAAAATTTAGTTTTTTTTAACTACCACTTAGTAGTTTAACTATTCATCAAAAATTGAAGTTTTTCAGAACAATGCCTAAATATCACCATAAGCTATAATTGATATTACAAATTCAAAAATGATGTCTATTTAACAAAATTCTAAACATATAAGTTTCAATAATTAATTTTATAATTAATTCCCGCTGTCACAACAAATAGCGTGTTTTTAAGAAACAATATATATCAAAAGATTGATAATTGTTTAGGTCCAATTTCAAAGTGAAATTAATTCTAATGAACACCATTGGATAAAATGGTAAAAATATATTCTAATTATACTTTAAAACCACTCAATAATATAATTTATCTCTATAAATTATTTTTATTTAAAAAGTTGTTTTTAATTAAAATTTAGTAATTTTCACTATTCATCAAAATATAAGTTTTATCTGAAAAGTTCCAAAATTTCACCCTAGGATAAATTTGATATTCCGAATCCAAAAATGAAGTCGATTTAGAGAGATAGAATTTATAAAATTTTAAAAAGTAGGAATTACTATTCATAATGACTTGTTTGATTGGTTGTGGTGTGTTAGAATCTCGAAGTTGCGTACAATGCACACCATTGCATTATTCGACGAGAAACGTACCGTGGAAGATTGGGGTGTTACATTCTCCCCTCCATCAATAAATTGCATCCTTGAAATTTTTAAAATTATTCTTGGGAATATAATGGAAAGTCCCACATCGGAAAAAGAGTCAATAAAACTATCACTTTAAAAGAAAGGAAGGGAGGTATAAAGGTCACCCAAGATAACCCATACTATGATTCCAAGTAGGAAAACATGGATGTGGATGATAAAATAAGTGTCAAGTTCTGATGGGTAGGGATAGAAATCATTATCAGGAGAAAGTTAACAATAAGAAAACCACAAACTTGTGTTGGGACAAACGACCATTAGTCTCCTAGTAGGAAAGTAAACGGACAACATTTTTTGTTTTAAATTACATTACATAAGGATTAGGAATTAATTTATGATATTGAATAAGAATATAAAGATATATACTTAAATTTTAAGTAGAGTTTCATTCTTTAAAAAATTTACACTACTAAATCATTTTTTTAAACGATGGGTATTCAAGAAGACTTGGTCACACTGGAATAGCTAGAAAAAACTTATATAGAATCACATGATCCATGCAGGATGAACTATATATTTACATTGTATTTAGAGATTAATGAAAACCAAAATGGTTAGTACAAGATCTAATGATCCCCCAAAAGGATATTCCTTGGGAGAAATAAACACTAATCTTAATTTCCAAAATTAAACCAACAATACCCCAAAGTTAAATAAATACCATTCAATAATCAATTGTCCTTAAAATACTTCAATATAATCAAAACTAAAATTGAAAACCAAAACTTATTAAGAATGTAGTCTGCCATGTTAAATTGTATCTCCAAATGACATTAATTACTCGTAAAGTCACATACTTAAAAGTAATTAACCTAATCATTTCCATAAGTAACCCAAATCATTATAAATCCACAATAAAAACATAGATAAAAATAAACCATTACTCCTCAAATGAAATCCCATACTATTCTATTTTCCTTGGGAATATAGTGTTCACACCATAGCGAACAACTTCCAAAATAACATTTATCACTTAATCGCCAAATCATTTTCCTATACTAAGGGTATTAATTTGATAAGAAATAAGATCCCAAATCAAATTATTATTGATCAATAAAATCATTTAACTAAAAATAATAGTCACACTAACCAGGGACATCACGTAGTCCAGTGGTAGGCGATAAATCCCAATCTCACTTTGGTTGTGGGTTCGATTCCCATAGCTTTGTCTGACGCGACGGGTTGTCACACGGTCTGCGTGTTGTCCTTTTTCAAAAACTATATTTTATAATATTTCCAAAATGAAATAAATTCCTCAAAATAACCATAACATAATTTAACCACAAATCTTATCTCGTACCTTGCATTTTCATCCCAAATTATGATGACTTATAATTTCTTCAAACCCAACGATCATATAAAACCAAATGATTATTTATAACTATATCGACAAGAGAAGAGATAATTCATCCTCAAATATCATTCTCACATGGAAAACTGTGGGGTTACAAATACAAGAGAAAATTATTCCAAAGTAAACCCATCAACAAGGAGCACTAATACTTTTTAAACATGTCTCCAACCATTTATTTCCACATAGCTTCTTCTTTGACCATGAAAATATCATATAGAATAGGGCATTCACTCGAGTAATGGCCAGGTCCCATATATTTACGGAAAATGACTGTAAATGGACTCTTGGGACCATTTTTATCTTCTTCCATAGTACTGTTCATTTTTATTCGGCAATTATTCACTTTATGTCCTTCCTTCCCGTATGTAATGCATTTCTTTGTCCCATTGAGACACTTTCCTGGGTGTCTCCTTCCACATTTCCTGCATGATGGAAATTGAGGATTTCTTTCTCCATGGTCTCCACTACTGGAGCTCTTATCATTCATCACCTTTCTCTTCTTTGTTGAGTCCGGTAATCGGTTAATATATATATTGTCGATCATATTTTTGGAAAATTGATTTGGCATAAAGACTATATCTTTTACTCCTATCAACATTCCATTTTGTTGCTAATTTCCACCACCGTTCCCACCTTGTGCATCATTCTCAAAGTCACTATGACTTCCTTGGAATCTAGCCATTGACTAAAACCAGAAAGCATTGTGTGAGTAATAGTAGTCATACAATCATTTAGAGATTAACATGTCACCATATTTTCAATTTGAAACACATTAGGATTAACCATTTGAATCGGTTTGTAATGAAAATGTAAATTATCCTAAGCATATCCCCCGGGAGTGTTGTAACCAAGAGTGTAGCAAGGCCCGTTGTCGTGCACCAGTTCCCGTTTGAGTCTAGCTCAAAGCGGTGTTTTCAGGTTTTACCCCTAGGTACATCTGTGCCAGAGCTGCCTCTACCTGCTCGTATCCAGACATGGTTGTATTGATTGGAAAACTCACAAAATCTATACAATACGAAAATTCTAGGAACTTCTTATATATTAATCCTCAAAGTTCATCTTAGGTCTACGTGCTCTAATCAGAGTTTATCTAAATCTAGCTTCCAAGGTTTGTAATAAACTTTCTCGGATACCAACTGTAATGCCCCGAACCTAGATACCCAGAGTTGGTGCATTATTACATAACATTGGCATGATCACAAGAAAGATCAAATCTCGAAAGACCGACTGGTTTTGTAGCCTTGGAAATACTAGATACATTCATAATGTTTTACATTACAAAAAAAAACATCTTGTCTTCATATCCCATCATACTATCCCTGTAGGTCATTCAAAAATTACTTCTATATAATCCTAGGAAAAATTAAACATTGAGAGGGGTGAGCTTAGATGCTCAGTAAGGATAACATTATATCAGAAGCTTTCATAGATAAGCATAAACACTTAAGGCAGTTTATAACTAAAACGAAAGCCTTTTAAACTTGAACATCAGCATAAAATGGCAAAGATAAAATAAAATAATTCCATTTACTTACTCACATGGACATTCTACTAGTCGAATTATCACATTAAATATCAATAACCACTTTCATAATGATGGAATTCATAATGCCATACTATCATAACCACATAGCTAAGGTCTCGTGACAAGACTACAAAGAAGATTTTGCCAAGGCCTTGTGCCAAGACACTAGTTTGTCTCATGAGACGTACCGATGCATCGAGGAGCTGTAGCGGGCTCCACCCATCACTTATTAAGTCCAATGCATTCCTCATATGAACATATTTAAACATAACATAAACATTCGAATTTAAACTAGCATAAAAAATGTCAATACTTTAACCACAAACTATGAATGGTATAAAAATAGCACATCCACAGTCAAACATAACTCATTCAATACAATATGGAAGATTTTATTGTACCTCAATAGATAATAATGAATTATATTGACATTGATGAAAATAACCATCAAAACTATTTGAGATAAATATCCCCCTTTTCTTGAAATCATTTAAAAGTCACACTATTTGTCAAGAGGCCACTTAAAAATAGATTTTTGAATAAAAGTGTCCCATACCACTTTGTAAATTTTAAAATGAGTTTTAATTTTAAAACATTAATGTCCATATAAATAAATCCTTAAAACCGTTTTTAAAACATGGACATTAATGAGCAATATTTAGAAGAATAAGTCTTTAAAACATTTAAAAATGGTATTTTAGTTAGCGTTTCTAACCAAAAGAGAGACACTTGAATACAAATGATTGAGGTAATCAAAACATTGTAATATCATGAGAATAAAGTAATTCATGATATAATATGTCAAAGTACATTATATACACCACATAAAAGTGATTTGGTGTATAACAACAAAGAAGTCTCAATGGAATGTAAATTGAGATGATTTCTCTTATAAAGACCATATCCTTAGGTTAAATATAAATCAACGACATAATTATGTGTGAAAAATATAAATACACTCAATATTATTGGATATTTATTGTTAATCAATCAGATGACATTCACACATATTCTTGTAAAAACAACACCAATGAATTGGATATTTAACACAACAAATGGATATTGAGTTAAAATTACTCTTATCAAGTTCATAACGATCACTTGAGAATTTATCAATGGAGTGATTATGTGTATCAAAAGTATATCCACAAAACAGGGAGTGGAAATTATGACATAATCAAATGAATAGTGATTCCACACATAATCTTGGGGTAATATAATCAATGAAATATGCGTAAATCCAAATGAGTGGAAATTGAAATTTCAAATTCCCTTATCGATTAGGTAACTTACGAAACATAAACCCATGAAAGAAGGATCATACCATGATGATGTCAATATCCATAAATTAAATTATATTACAAAATGGATACAATCATGGGCAGTACACACACCACATGAAAAAAATAAGTGGTGAACAATGGAATTCTCACGGAATTAAATGTGAGATAAGAAACCCCTTACCACGTTGTAATCAACTGAGTCATATGACCAAAAGTTAATAACCACCAAATTATTTACAGAATAACATGAATATAAAGAGAATAATGATAATATATATCAAATGAATGTACACAATATACCACTTTCAATAAATTAGTGGCGAATAAAGGAAATCTCATGGAATTGAAAGTGAGATAAGAAAATCCCTTACCATGTACTTTTCCTTGGTTGGGGGTAGGTTAAACTCCTGTATAATTTTGAAATAATTGTTATTAAATTATTCATGAATCATATACATTAATATGATATCATATATGATCTTTTAACATTGATTTGTTAATAATATCTTAGAATTATCATCGTTTTGGGTGTTAACTTACTCATTTTCTTTTATATGTTTTGTTACGTAATCCATGTTTGTCATGGATATATTGTATCTTATTCATATCCAGAATTATATAAAGTTCTTAAAAATTAGTTTTAAATCATCAAATGATAATTATACTTGAATGGATATGATGGAGAATGAATCTAATCGCATTCGGGGAGACGGTAGTCCGTACGTACGCACGAGCGACAATATCATTCTTTTGATATTAAAATAATATATAATCGGATGGTATATCATATATACAGAATCATTATCATGTTATATTTATTATTTAAAGGAGTTAAACATCATTATTATACCCACCCAAATAATAATATATTGAATAACAATTACACCACGACGTGGAGACGGTAAGCCGTACGTACGCACGTATGGTGACATGTTATTAAAAGGGTGTATAGAATACTGAATATGGTTGTACCATATTTATAATAACATCACAATATATATAAGATACTAGATTTATTATTTTAGAATGACAATAACAAAGAAAGAATAAGTGGAAGAAGAAAGGAACTTGAAAAGGGGTGGTGAAAACATTACCTCTTCTTCGGGTTCTTCCTTTTGATTTGATCAAAAGGGCTCCTTAGGTTGGATTTCTGATCCAAATAAGGCCTCTAGGTTGTAGTGAGTGAAGTTGAGAGAGTATTTGGGCAGGGTTTGGACGATCCAAAAGGCTTTGAAGGTGTGAAGAAATGAGAAGGAGGAGTTCCCTTTTATAAGAGGGGTGAGGGGCACCTTTGGAATTTCAAGAAATATTTATTTATAATAAATTCATATTCGGTTTCTAATGGCTCCAAAGTTTATTATTAAAAGTATAAGTTGGGGATAGGTCGAAAACCATTCAGCCAATAGAATTTAGACAGGTTTGGGTCACTATAGTAACCTTATCATTTAGTTTTAACTCTTACTTAATTAGTTTCACTTTTACCATGTCACTTTGTATTTTTATATTATATAGTTAATAAACTTACTATATACATCCAAGAGACCCCCAAGTGGTTAATTAATGATATACCTATCATGATATAAGTATCTTGGCCGAACCGTATATTTTTTAGGAATTTAATATCAATTAATAATATAATATTTGTTTTAAAAACTCTTTTATGTCAATTTTGACACTATTCAATAGTTGATTTTTGTGAAACTCATAACAGAATGATTACTTCTAGAAAAGTCCATTAAATCAATCCTAATATGTCATATGATCCTAGAAAATTATTGTAATTCATAAAAAGTCTCAAATTATATTTATTTGGGTATTTATAATATCAATTATTCTAATTTTTCACTATTATGGTAATTACTGCATCATCATTGTGTCATAAATAAATTAAATTATTTAATGTCTAAAAATTATAAATAAAATATAATTATGTAGGAAATCCTATTAGCTTTCTAATGAATTTTTACAATCGAATTTATCTTTTGGATAAACCTATATTAAAAATGTTTTAGTAAATATACTTTGATTTTAACTCTTTTAACTCTTCTTTGAATTAAATAATAATAAATGTCCTAATATAATCCAAGTGGACCTAAATGATAATATTTTATTCCTAAGGTTGTTTTTGGTCGAGATAAACTTGTCCAATAGAATTAGGATATGTTTTAGGGTAATATTAATATCATTTTTACCCTTAATTACCCTATTTACTTTTAACCGTGGTAAATAAAAGTAAAAAGTTACTATTCACCAAAAATTATTTTCATCTCATTGAACCACATTTTACTTCTTTATAATAACAGTGTCTCTTGTATTTTCGAAATTCCATTCACAGAAGCGGTAAAATTAAGTTTTATGAAAAATTCAGTTTTTTTAACTACCACTTAGTAGTTTCACTATTCATCAAAAATTGAAGTTTTTCAGAACAATGCCAAAATTTCACCCTAAGCTATAATTGATATTACAAATTCAAAAATGATGTCTATTTTAAAAAATTCTAGACATATAAGTTTCATTAATTAATTTTATAATTAATTCCCACTGTCACAACAAATAGCGTGTTTTTAAGAAACAATATATATCAAAAGATTGACAATTGTTTAGGTCCAATTTCAAAGTGAAATTAATTCTAATGAACACCATTGGATAAAATGGTAAAAATATTATCTAATTATACTTTAAAACCACTCAATAATATCCACAGGTGTAGCGGCTGATGGATATTAATAAGTGGGGATCACATTGTTCTTTTCAGAGGGCGTACAATAGTAATAATGACGTTGTGGGAGGAGGTTCTAAGGGAGTTCCATACATCCCCTTTGGTAGTGCATCAAGGCATGGAAAAGATGTATCAGGACCTCCGACGTCAGTTCTAGTGGCCAGGAATGAAGAAGTGTGTGGCGGAGTTTGTTTCTCGGTGCCTTTCTTGTTAGAAAGTAAAGGATGAGGACCAGGTGCCAGCAGGCTTGAATCAGCCCCTTGAGGTGCCAGAGTGGAAGTGGGATGGGATATCCATCGACATCGCGATGGGTTTACCACGTATGTCCAGGGGTCACGATGCCATCTGGGTGATCGTTGATCGACTCACTAAGTCAGCCCACTTCCTAGCCATACGGGAGTAGAGTTTATTTGAGATCTTGGGACGCCTCTATGTGCAGGAGATAATTGAACATCATGGAGTTCCATCCATGATCGTCTCAGATCGTGATGCTCGTTTCACATCCCGGTTGTGGAAGGGATTGCATGAAACTTTTGCGACTCAGTTACGCTGGAGCAGAGTGTTCCATCCTCAGATTGATTGTCAGGAAGAGCGGACCATCCAGGTTCTGGAGGATATGCTTCGAGCTTGCATACTTGACTTCGGTCGTAGCAGGGAGGATCATTTACCACTGGTGGAATTTTCTTATAACAACAGTTATCATTCCATTATTGGTATGACACCATTCGAGGATCTGTACGGGTGACCCTACAGGTCACCACCTTTTTGGACTATCCTAGGAGAGTCAACACTCATGGAACAAGAGATGGTCAGAGCTACTACAAAGAAGGTTCAGGTCATCCAGGAGCATATGAAGACTGCACAGAGTCAGAAAAAGTCTTATGCCGACCGGAGGCAGAGGCCATTGGAGTTTGAGGAGGGAGACCATGTGTTTTTTCGGGTCTCTACTCGATGGGGAATGCATCGATTTGGCCGAGGTGACAAGATATCTCCGAGGTTTGTTGGCCCTTTTCAGATTCTGAGTAGAGTTTGCATGGTGGTGTATCGCTTGGCTCTACCTCCTTAGATGGAACTAGTACAAAACGTCTTCCATGTGTCGCGACTACGAAGTTATGTGCATGATCCATCGCACGTCATCGACTAGGGAAAGATGGACATCGATGATGGAGCGACCTTTGCTGAATACCCAGTGGAGATCGAGGATCGGTAGTAGAAGATCCTTTGGGGGCGAGATATTACCTTGGTGCATGTCTGATGGTAGCATGGGAATCTCCACGAGAGAACGTGGGAGAGGGAGGATCATATTCATGTGCAGTACCCACATATTTTTAAGTATCCTTTTTTGGATTTTCGGGGACGTAAAAGCCCTAAGGGGGTTGTGATGTAATGTCTCGTATTTTCTATACATTATTCTTAAAAATAATGGGAATCATTTTGAGACCAGGCTCTAAGAAGACGTGTTGTTCTGAGGCCCGGTGAGCCCCGAACAAATGTTTGAATGTAATTTAATAATTAAATTATGTGTGCATGCAGTTTTTTGGAAAAAGTGGAATAACTCTAGAATGGGTGCTCAGATCAAAATTCTGATGGCACTATTGCATTCAAAGTAGTGGGTTTACCCTATAACGGACCTAACATCGACTGGCGTAGGCCGGTGGATAAATTTTGCTTTTAGACGTAACCGTAATAAAAAATTTAATTTAAAATTTTTTATTAAATCCTTGTTGCAGCGAAATATTTTTATTATTTTTAAATAGATATTTCTCAAGGGATAAGAGTTACTTTTATCATAACCCTAAATCTCCCTGAATAACTCTGAAGAAATCCTCCCAACGCAGCAACAATGTTCTTGATGATCTTCACCGGCAACGACGACGCAACGACTGGATCTTCGCCATAAAATGCCACGAATCCATGTAGGATGTTTGTTTTTGATTTAACATTCCCCATTCTTGATTCCTATGATGAACACAGACTAATATACGAACCAATTAGCACGTGGATCTATCTTTTTGCAGGCAGGTGTGATTTGGGGTTTTATTGGGAAATCAAATACTAGAGAATTAAAACCTGTTGATTATTGTCATTTTGATCTAATGGCGACAAACCTAGATCTTCACGAACAACGATCGATGTTGATCCCTCTTGTTCGATTGATTGTATTTTTTTCCCACACGTTCTTGGTCGCATTCTACGAATTCTTGGATGAAATCGATCGTTGCACATTAGTTTGATGGCGCAATGATCCAAGATTGTTGATCCAACCCTAGAGCGATGTCATGGAGGTGCGACGACGATTTCAGCGGATGATTTGGAGAGGATCGAGATTTATGAGTTTTCAGGCATTTTTATTTGGATGGATTGTTCGAGGTTTATGATCCGATTTACGGACCAAAAGAACCTGTTACTGTGTTCGTCTGATGAAATGATCCAACCCTAAGAGTATCAGGATGAACATACAAGAGATCACGGATCCGGAAGATCACCCGAAGCGCGAGGAAGAAGACGACGTTCTGGAAACATCTTGACTACACAGTGTGTAGTATGGGATACATGGCTTGTGTTCGTCAGCTGGTTCACCTGGCATTTACTTTGGGTGTACACAGACAAGGGTTGGGTATATGGCCAAGGGCACGCCGTGTATACCCCTCCCCGGCCAAACCCAGCTAGATACACAGGAAACCCCGTGTGCTGGTACACGGGCAGGCGACACGAACCGAGACCATGTACGGGCACATACCCAACATACATAGAGCAAGCCCCAGGTGCTCGGACACGGCGTGTGATTCTTCTACAAGCAGTGTAGTTAATTTCTACCTGAAAATCCGAATGACATGAGACATTTACACGGGAAGTACCTAGAGTCAAGGAACCCAGTGTGTGATCATTCTACAGGCCGTGTAGTTGGTATTTAAAGAGAATGGACGAATGACACGGGCCGTTTACACGAGCAGTACCTAGATTCAAGTAACACATCGTGTGAACCTTCTAAACGCCGTGTAGTCTAGTTTTACACAGAATAGACAGATGACACTGGCCGTTACATGGGCAGTACCCGGGGTCAAGGAACATGACGTGTAACCATACTACACATTGTGTAACCAATTAATCATGGATTGAGACACCTTTCTTCTATGACATAGACTAGTTTTCATAGGGTTCGTCCCCTTGGTCGTTCTCTTGAAGGTTCCTGGTATCATTTCCTACATATAGGTGTATGATCCCTTCAACATGACTTCCTAAATAGAGTTGTTGGAATCCCCTCTATGAGACATAGAGAAGGATCTTATATTCATTCCTGGAACCCTAGGTTGAGTTCTTGGTATAGATGTGACCAACTTTACCTGGGCGCCAGTCCTATGCTTAGCAGATTAGCTCAGACTGAGTTGTTGGAATCACCCCATGGCGATTGGTAGTGATCCTCATCTGAGAACCATGATCTCAAGTACATGTGGAGTGTGTTCTCCTAGAATGATTACTTCATATATCTCTCTTCGGACCTAGGAGTGTGTTCTCCCGGTTACGTGATTAGTGGAATCTTCGAGCTGGATCATAGTGGTGGTTTCACGATAGGCGATCGTGTATTAGTAACTCTGGATATTCTTGTTCTGTGTTCTGTAGACATATACTCTGTGGAGCTAACTGTATCTTTCCTTTGAGGTATTTCCATTGTTGTATTTTGATTGTGGTTTCGGGGTGCCCTACTGGGTATTGTTATACTCACCCCCGCATGGGCTTTGGCTGCACATGTCGTGTCTTGTGCAGACGAGCGAGCCTTTGATAGGATTCTAGGAGGACAAGGACCGAACGATACTCAGTGAGATCAGACAGGTCAAGGTGTGTTCCTACGGATACAGACTACAGTCCCATCACCTTTCTTTATAGGTTGGAATTTGTTATGAACTCTCTTTTGGTGGGCCTGTACTATTGTCCCAAGGGTTTACTTTCTTATAATTTACATTCCCGTCGTACTCTGTTGGTTGGGATTTAGTGTATGCATGCAGCTTTTCCATTATTAGTAGTTTTTACTTTTCTTCTTTGTGGTCTTGGAGATGTGTGTGCGTGTGTACATGTCTATAGGGAATGCCTCCCATGTTAGTAGCAAGCCTACTCGGTGCTAGTCACCAGCCCCTGGCCTATTGGAGGCGGGCTGGGGGAGTTGCGGCTCGGGCCCCATTGGGATGGGTCGTGAAAATTCAACACTACAATTCTCCTTAGGGTTCACTCATTGAATTAAAGAGGAAATACGACCGAACCCTAAGGCACTTTATTGGATTACAGAAGGTTGAATCAACTTACTATAACAATATGTACCCATGCCGATTAGTATATGATCTCTTTGAATAGATCCTAGTAACAAGGATCTTAATTAATATTTATTTGAGATTTAAATATCCTAATATATGGTTTAGACCCAAGAATATATTTCATGTAGTATTCCTATAAAGATATGTCCTATCTGAGTTTATGGTAATGTCATTAAATCTCCTGAATGCTCTGTTAGTCTTCATGGATTAGATGGATCTAGTTCCCTACCATTACATTGATTACTTTTTGGCAGTTTTCTTAGATGATACCTTAGTGTATTCACAAAATCAATATGATCATTCCCAATAAATTGACATTATAGTGAATATATTAAGAGACCATAAGAAATATGATAATTTAGAAGTATTATATTTATGGAGTTATAATGATCGCATCATGAGTCACATCATATAAAAATCATGGGAATTTGTGTATATATAGAAGGTGAGTGTTATAGTTTCCAAGAAGTAACCCATGATTCTCATCGAGATACAGAGTTTCTTGGGGAGATACTATTATAATTAGAATTTTATCTAGTATATTTATAACATTATATAACCTCTTAATGTATTAAAAATTAATGGGGTCAAATTTTGTTGGACTGAAGGTTGTGAGAAATATTTGTAGGGTTTGAATGGTAGATTTACCTCAACATGGATACCGAATTTAGTTGAGATTAATGGGGGATCCACAATTCATAATAATACATAAGGTGCATTGATAGGAGTAGTGTTGATGAAATATGATTGAGTCATGTAATATGAGACTCATAAATATTGGCCACTATAGTGTATTGGAACAATGCATGATCTCTAGTTAGCAGTTCGGGTTCATGCTTTACATTGTTGGAGAAAATATCTTCTGGGATAATGGTTTGTAGTAGAAAATGAAAATAAAACATTCAAATAAATTTTCAATTATTATGATTGGAACCTCAATCAAAGAATATTTGTTTCATACATTTTGAATTTTCATTTGGAGCATTAATTTATGTCTAGGAAAGAAAATACAGATGCTGATGCTCTGAGATGGGAGACCAATACCAAAGATGTTTAGGAAGCCTGTAATGAGTTGTAATTGAGGGATTATATTTTTTTGTTGTATTTTGAGGTTCAAGAGTTCCACATGTAGGCTATTATTATAGACTTATCAGTTACCACATCACTTTTTCATCGACAAAATATGAGTGAGATTTTAGATATCAAACACTTGGTCCTAAGAGAATGTGTCTTAGGTGGGGCCACTATTATTGATGGTTCATTAATTAGGATAAGTTCATTCTTCTTCATAACCATGTTTGGTTACTAGAATATTTATAAATGGTTCTACTGTGAGAGTCTTATTCATCCAAATTAGGTGTATATCCCAAAATTACCACGTTATACCATGATTTTTTCCACCTGTAATGGTGACCTATTAAAAAATATTATTATCATGTTTTTTAAATGGTATTCCACCTGCTAGAAGTGGATGGAATAAAAAAATCATAATACTATAATTATATATCCATTTTGAATTATTGAGTGTTAAAGGGAATACTTCACTATACATATTTTTACGGGCTTACAAAAATCCCCTCATGGTATTGATTCAGTAGTTTGTTAGTCAATAGAATAAATAATGCCTCCCATTTCTAGCATATCAAGGATCCCTTCATAGTGGATAAGTAAGGGAGGATTAATATCCATGATATTATACTAAATAATTTAGATTCATATTCCATCATATCAGATATAGGTTATCATTTTACATTGTATCTCTACCATGGGTTATAGTAGTCTCCATGGTCATAGGCACATCTAAGTATATCCAATCACCGTATGATTATTGGTATGTCTAAGAACACTGTATAGGTGTTATTAGACATGATTCAAACTAGTATCAATGATATTATTGGTTCTTGGAATAAACTTTTGCTTTTTTAAAAGTTTTATAATAATAATAGATTCTAAGAGACTATATAGATGGCTTTATTCTAGGCCCTATGCAATTGGTCATGTTGGTCACCATTTCTATAGTTATAGGTAGGGGAGGTAGTGTTATTGGGACCACATCCCATTCAAGAAAAATGGAGGAGTAATGTAATGGCCCAAACCTCTCTGATCAACTCCATTGTTAAAATCATGTGGTTGAGGTGTTCTGTGAGGTCACAATGACATAGTTCTAACACTGTTCCAAATTTCTGGTTCTTGGAATAGTGTTTTTAGATTAGTTAATAGTGTCATAAGTGAGTCATCTATCGGTGAGTCATCTGTTGGAAAGTCATCTGCTAGTGATTCGTCTATTGGTGAGTCATTTATAAGTAATACATTAATCAATGATTATTATGTCTATGAGTCATCTTTCGATGATTTGTCTATATGTTAGTCATGTAAGTTATCCATGTTGGTGAGACAAATGTGAAAGGTGTCATCTGTGATGTAGATGTGAGTACTGTTTCCAGCTTCCTACAATTTCACCCATTCGATTTTATATTTAACATAATAGACATTCAATTCCTCTTCCTAAAGGATTTAAGGTCAGTTCAATGCCCAAAACTGTTGTATTAATTTTCATAAGGGTCTATGTGCCTTTACTAGTTCAAAATATGTATACAAGACGGATTCACCTTGAATTGAATATCTAAATCATATCAAAACTACTTATTTAATAGATTTTCAAAAGGTATATATACATTTTTCCTTGTTCTTAATTCTTGTTTTCCATAGTATGGGATGATCATACATTTATTTGCTAATGATTTTTGTGATTTTTGTGTGGACCATGGATCGTGTTTTCCCTGGAGTTCTCCCTACTGCACACACACCCCCTATTCTGGTGCAAGCAGGATGTGTTGATCTATCTTCAATATAATGAATTATCTACCTCCAATCTTCTGGTTTCATCATTTTATTTTCACTTGTTTCTCCCTTCCATATGCTGGTTTGTAATCTCCATGTTTCTAATGGATCCTTCTTGGGTGTTTGTTGATACGGCTGTGTTGTGGCATCTTCTGGTGGATGCATTCATTTTTTTTGTGAGGTGGTCATAATCCAATATGTTTGTCTTTCTCATGAAAATAACATTTGAAACATAATAATGTAGAGAATTCAAGAATTCAAAATTCTATTTACACTCAACAATTGTGTTACAATTATTTATCATAGTGGATTACAATGGTATTGAAATAATAATTATTAACCGAATTAAATAATTAGTATCAATTTCTTTATGATGTTATTGTCACTTTTTCTATAGAGTGTGATATCAATTCAATGATTGTTTAGAATTCATTCTAGATTGAAATATTTAAAGAACATAAATCTAGGAGAAATTATAAATTAATTTGATAGAGATAAACCAGCATGTTTAATGAATCTGGTTGTTGTTTTTATTAGTTGATGATAATAAAATGGATGAATTTATGATTTTTTAATGGAATATATTAATTTAATATTGTATAATGATTTGTTGTGTGATAAAGATAATTCAGTGAAGGGATCTATGTTATCCTGTTTCATGTAATGGCAATGTGCTTTATGCTTTGGAGTTGTGAGTGCTCATTATGTGAGAAGGCCGAATGCCTTGTTTAGGGCAAAAAACCTTGTTGTAATATTTTTTGTTTCCTACTTTTTGTGTTGTGGTCAAAACCTAGAGGTAGTTTTTTAGTGTGTGTGGGTATGGAGACACCATGTTTGTGGCAGTATTTGGAACCTATATTGATGAGATGCATCAGTTTATGTATGTGGGTGTCGGGGAGGATATAGGGGGTGGTGGAACATGTTAAAACTAGGCTTAATTGATGATATTCATGTACTTGTTATCAAATATGATGTTTTTTTATTTTCATTAATTTCCCAATGCACGAGGAAGATGGTTATTCATACCCTCCTTCCAAATTAGACAATGACATGTGGGGTATGATAAGTACATTTCTTATTTAGATTCTTCAGTATGGATGTGTCTATACTCTTTCTATAGATGGATAATACTCAACCGGTAGTTCATCTACTCACTGTGTTGAGCCCGATTGACTTGGTAGATTATATTTTTTAAAAAAAATACCTATAATTATCGACAAGTGAATATGTTTTTTTAGAAATGGATGAATAAATGTTGTCTAAAAAAAGGGTTAGATGTTGCTGGGACGCAATAATGAGGTTATAAAATAGATAATTCATAGAAACAATTGGGTTATGCATGGAGGGAATGGATAATGGTTGGAATTGTAGTTAAACATAATATGAATAATGATTAAAATTAGTAAATATGTAATGAATTAATTATTGTAATGTGAAGTTGATAAAAATGGATAATGAACATTAATGTACCTCTTTAAATGGTTGTGCGCTTATGGGATATCTAGTCATTGCAGTTGTAGCTGGGAGTCTAAGGGATGTTAGCTTTAGCTGAGTCCAAGACTAGTTTTTTTTACCATAGTGTGGCGGTTATTTATATTATATCATTTTTTTTCTATACGCTACTCCACCCTATCAGTTCGGGTGACTAACACCCATGGGGATTTTTTTCCCTGAGGGGTGTTTCCCCCACATCCCAATGGGAGAATGGGCGGATGACTACACCATTTTTCCACACTGCGTTCTATTTGTAGTAACTAGTGATCATTTGAATATAGGTTATTTTTTCACATAAATGAGTGTAGATGGATTTAATGGATTGTGGAAATTTCACACACATATATTCTAGAAAAACATCCATATAGTCTGTTATAGGTGTAACATGTATTGGCTATGATGGATTGAGGATCCTAACTCGGTGTATGGGATGTAAGGAACTGATTTATAATAATCGATGTATGATACATGCTTTGTGAGTCGTAACAGATCCCAAAAACGACCTAGTTACTTTTGGTTGTGTGGTTGTGGTGGTGAGTTTCATGAGGTTCGTGATGTGGTGCATCGCCCAATGGTATGGGGGAAAGCCTTTCTGGAATGATATTTTTAGGACGTGTGACATTAGGGTAAGGGGAAAACTATTGGGGATGTGGTAGTAGGGTACCTTGGATATTATTTATTATATTATACACTCTAGTAAGAAATACCTGGTCAAAGAATCCATGGTGACAATGGGAACATATCATACCTATTTAGTTGATGATTTAGTCTCACTTGTAGTTCATTATGCATTAACATTATTTCATTAATTTTTCATTATAGGATATCTGAAGGATCCTAATGAGTATTCTATAATACTCACCCTATGTTATATAAACTATTTTTAGGTCACTGAAATAATGTTAGAGAATAGGGTCGGTTACTACTAGATTGTGGGTTTGTAGGAGTTGTTCGAGATTTGTGTTCACTTTTGTTTTAGATTCTTTTGGAACTTGATGTTTTCCCTTTAAGTTGTAGTAGTTCATTAATGAAATTATATTTAAGTACATGAGATTTGTTTTACTTTGTGGTATGACTAGGAGTTAGTTGGATAATTTAAAATCTCTCTCTTTCGAATGTGTTCTCTTAGAGGTTAATTCCTTCCATATGTGTGTTTATTATACCCTTGGTGTTAGTTTCTAACTCGAGGCCTACTAGAGGTGGGACTCAAGAGTCATTATCATTCTTTTCACACTGGTTTCTTAGGAGGGGTACACTATTTGTGGATGGGGTCATGATAGAGTAGAATCATAGGACTACTTGTGGTAGATGATGGAGATTGGAGTTAGGAATAAGTGTTGTTTCATGGTTTGACAGGGAAAAAGTGTCTGTCAAGTTCAGCAAGAACCATGAACGCTGGTGAATGGATGAGACATATGTATTTAGGGCCCCTTGTGATATGATGCACATACCATTATGTTTATAGTGGCTGTTAAAAGATGTGATTTTTATTGTATTGTAGAGACATTGGAAAGGATCATACATCATTCTTCTTTGTGCATATGTTTGAATCAGTAGATCATGGGATAAGTTACCCTTAAATGATCTAAAGAAAATAAAAAATTATTGTTAAGTCTTCCATATTCCAGGTTTAGAAGATTTAATTGGATATTCTTTTTCAGGTATGGCTTCAGTTCATCATCCACATCATTTTAATGGAAACAATGTTTAGTACGTTGCACTGGTGGATCCCAAAATTGTAAAGGATGACGATGATGCGACGTGGAGGAGGAAACACCAAGTGTTTTAGCTATAGATTTTACAGAAGTATGAGGGATCTATTTCATATTCATTCATTTAAGACTAATTGGAAGAGGTTGAGATATATTCCACTTAGATATATGTTTAGAAGAAGAACTAGGTATTGATTTTTGTGACAGTGCTATGTGGTGAAGTGGGGGAGTGGTTTTTCTAATTCCATAGAGATCATGAGGAGTCTTCAGTATCATGTGAGGAGTTCTGAGACTATTTCATAGTTGAGTTCATTCTTCGACCGTGAAGGCAACTAGTCAGTTGGAATGATCACCCTTGGATTAAAAATCTCTATTGTATGAGATTTTGGAATCCGTTTGAGGAACCTTTTCTGATATGATTTTTACTAGTTGCAAGATGAGGAGTCTAGTGTGAGGAATTTCGAGAAGGATTTTTCCCCAAAGATCTAGTCCTAGGTCAATCTGTTTATACTGAAGACATATCTTGAGGTGCAGGTGAGAGAAGAGGTCATCGATAGAATGTTATCTAGAACTAGATCATCACAATAGAGGAGTCACCAATATTCCTCACGAAGAAGAGATTTAGTCTAGGGTTGCTATTTTTTTTGGTAAAAGATTTTCTATTTGTTCAGGTGTAGTTTATATCCCTTAGTATCTCATTTCTCCCAAAAAGGCATCTCTCAGGCCATTCCTAAGGTATCAAGTGCATGTTTTTCTTGTGGATGTTGAGGTTATTATTAGAAAAAGTGAATGAACATTCTTATTAGTCTATGTGTGTTAGGTGTTCTACTTCAGGTTCCTCCGATGATATCGTTCTAGAAGAGGTAGTAGTAGCAGTTTTATCATGTTTTGGATAAGTTGAGAGAATATTGGGAAGGCAGAGGATAACCCCTATTTGTTCCTCGTCATCATAGTGATGAACGTGACCATTAAGGTGGTCACCAATAGGGTCTTGAAGGTCATGGATTTGGTAATGGTCCTCTTCATACTTTAGCACTTCTAGCTCTAGGAAAGGTAGACGTTGTTTGAGGTATCATTTTATTATTTTGTACATGGGTGCATTCACCTTTTGGATCCAGGAGAGACGCACTCCATCGCACCACCTTCCATTTTCCATCCTCTGGGACATGGGGTGTAGAGGAATCTTGTTCCCTTAGAATATACTATTCCATCTGGAGGCCGATCTGACTTGTTTGATGTGTGTAGATATTTTGGGCTAGTGGTGGGGAAACACTACTCTTGGGGAGATTTCTCATGTTTATGGATACAAACTTATTATGTTATCCTCCATAAGGATTGATTGTATTTGATGTAGGATATTGTGTATGACTTCATGAGGTAGGTGGTTTTCTACGATGCTAATGGAGAGATATCAATGGTTGTTGGTGAGCGAGACCCTCTGATGTGTCAGAGGCATGTTCCATCCTTATCATCCTTGATGGTTGAGCTGATATTGTGTTTTTTGGAGGTTCAACCGTTGGTATTTCTTGGGGTCATATAAGAGTACCCTAATGTCTTTCCAGAATTGGTTTTAGTGTTATGCCCTCGATGGGTTATCATGTTTAGCATCGAGTTATAGCCAGGCATGAGTCGTATCTCAATGTATCCATATAAGATGGAACCTTGTGAGTCGGAGGAAAATCATATATAGCTCGATGGTCTATTATGTGTGGTTTTGTTTGGATGAGTGTGTAACTCTGGGGAACACCAGATTTGTTCATATAGAAGGATGATGGATGTTTTCAGTTGTGTGTTGATCATCTTTTTTTAAACAATGTGACCGTGAGGAATCATTATCCACTTCTACAGATTGATGATTTATTTGATCAACTAAAGAGTGAAAGATGATTCACGATGATCGACTTGTGGTTAGGGTGTCACAAATAGCATGTAAAGGATGGTGATATATCGATGACTATTTTCCATTGTCTTCATGGGAATTAAGAGTTCATTGTGATACCATTTGGTGTGATGAATGATCCAGCTGTGTTCTTGGGGTTGATGAATGTTGTGTTCTGTGAGTTTCTAGATATGTTCGTGGGGTTTTCATCGATGAAAACCATACGTATTAAGCATTTGAGGATGGTCATGTAGAGTATATGAAATCTTTTTTTGGAGTTATTTATCGACAATTTTTTTGGGATGATGTTGATGTGTGTGTTTTGGGATCAAGATTTTTTTTCTAATGGAATGTTTTATCCCAGCAGGGATTAGTTCTTGATCCATCAATGATAGAAGCTGTTGTTCTTGGGAATCCCCTAAGACAGTGTCATTATTGAAATGTTTCCTTGGTCTGGCAGGCTATTAAAGGAGGTTCATATATAATTTCTCTTGGGTTGTGACTCATATGATAGCGTTGAATAAAAAGGATTAGGCTTTCATGTGGACTGATCAGTGTCATGCAACACTCATGTTCCTAAAGGAGATGGTGGGAAATGATATGGTTCATTTTCTACCAGCAGACGAAGTTTGATTCGAGGTTTTCCATGATTCTTCATATATGGGGTTAGGTAGTGTTCTAATGCAGCAAAGATAGGTTGTTTCTTATATGTATCAGTAGTGATGTCCCCATGAGTGTAAATATTCCACCAATTATTTTGAGTTGGTGGAAGTGGTGTTGGAACTGATGTTGTGGAGACAATACCTCATCAATGAGTGCATTATGGTTTTCAACGTTCATAAGAGCATGAGGTATTTTTATCCTGGCATGACCTGAACATTTGAAAGTGTTGGTGGATGGTGTTTTTATATTATTATTACATAGAAATCTTGTATACACATGGTAACAAAATTATTGTGGCCGATGCGCTAAGTAGGATGTCATGCAGTTATTTAGTTCATGTGTTTGGGGATTTTTGGTGGGTTATGGATGAAATCTTTGCATAACAACTAGATATGGGATAATTTGTGAGGAAGAGTATTCATTTTTTAGATAAATGTGAAGTTAAATCTAGTGCAGTATGTATAAGTGTCCTAGTTGGGGTATCTTGAAGTGGAGGTCAGGAGAGACCTAGTTTTTGGTGGGGAGGCCCCAGATAGTTGGTTTGAGGAGGAACAAAATCATGTGTTGTTTCAGGGAAGGATTTTCATTCCTTTGGCATCACATGACATAGTTATCAAATAGGTATACATTCCATCTTATCATTATATCGTAGTATGAAAAGATGTATAATTCCTTTAAGAGTCAGTTTTGGTTTCCCGGGTTAAGGTTTTCAGTTGCAATGTTTGTGTCTTGATGTTTGGTCTACTAGAAGGTGAAGGTCAAGCACCGTGTTCCTGATGGTATTCTCCAGTCTATGGATGATCCTCAGTGGAAGTGTCAAGACATATTTATGGACATTTTTACCTATATACATTGAGATCAGGGAGGTTATGACACTATATGGGTGGTGGTGGATCATTTGAAGAAATAATCCCACTTTGTAGAAATCAAGGAGATGAGATCATTGGATGTTTTGTTGAGGAAATATTTAGAGGAGATGGTGAGATCCCATGGACTCCCAAGGAACATAATTTTTGATCGATATCCTAGTTTTACCTCCATGGTGTGGAGAGGTGTCCATTATACTTTCAGTTCCCATCTCTTCTTTAGCACTGCTTTTCATCTGCAGAAGGAATGTAAGATAGAATCGGTAATCCATATTCATTAAGGAATTTTGCGCTCTTGTATCCTATATTTTGGAGGATTGTGGATGAGGAACCTACCTTTCACTAAATTCTCTTAAAATAATATTTTTTTACTTCACCATTGGTATGACTCTATATGAATCCCTAAATGGTTGAACTTTACATTCTCATTTTTTGTAGAGAGATGTAGGAGAATCAGCAAATCTCTAGTTCTAAATGGTACACAACACTACATAGATGGTTTAGGTGATTCGTAAGATGATGAAGGTAGAGTAGGTTTATCATAAGTCCAATGAAATAAATATTAGGATACCTTTGATGTATAATATGGGGATCATATGTTTCAGAAGTTGACTCTATATCCCTGTCATCGATGGTTTGGTCATGGGAGAGAGCATTCTCCCAAGTTTGATAGGCCATTTGGGTTTATGTCACATGTTGGGGGAATGGAATATCCTGTATCACTTCCCTCATATATGAGAAGGGTACGCGATGTTTTTATCATGTTTTATCTTTTTTTATTCATAATGACTATCTCATCATCTATTGGTGTAAGATTGACGTTGATGATTATGAAAACATTTAGGAGTGGCCTGCAGAGATCCTGGACCCCAAGGAGAAGGTGTTTCATGGGCATGATATCCCCTTAGTTCATGTCTTGTGGAGGGATGGTTGGTTGGAGGAGATTACTTGGTAATCTGAGTTGTAGATACGCGCTCAGTACCCTAATCTTTTTGATGTTTAGATCTTTACTGGAAATGATATTCGTATTGTGGTAGTGGACCATTCCTGTTTATGAGATGTATTTATCTTATAACAAATTGTTTCATGAAATATTTTTAAATATGTCTCCCCTAGGAGATTTTCTTGGAGATGGGTGTAGTTGACATGTGGTTTCACGTTGTTCCTTTGAGGAAACGCTTGAGCTCCATTGGTGGTGAGATACTTGAGAGGTATCTCAAAGGGTGGTTGTTCGGACCCTTTTTTCTATTCTCTATCTTGGTTGATTTTTTATTCTTGAGGATGAAAATGTTTTGATAGGTATCTGATATAATTTATTGGACCTCTCTAGTCCATTCCTTTGTATACATCTTGGCCTTGAGGTGTTCTGGGATGACATGGTGTCTTATTTCTAACACTTCTACAAATTTAGAGTTCTAAGAACTGTGTATCGAGCTCTATGAATAGTGTCATTAGAGAGTCATATATCAGTTAGTCATCTATTGGTGAGTCATTTGTTAGTGAGTAATCTATTAGTGAGTCATATATCTGTGAGTCATCTGTTTGTGAGTCATATTTCAGTGACTCATCTTTCAGCGAGTCGTCAATTTGTGATTTATTTGTCAGTGAGTCATCTGTTGGTGAGTACTATCTCTATGATTCGTCTATTGATGAGTCATTTGTTGGCGAGTCATCCATTAGTGATTCATATCAGTTTGTCGCATCAGCGAGACATATTTGAATAGTTTCATCGTGAGAATGATGTGAACTCTGTTTCCAGCTTCCTACAGTTTCGACACTTTGAAATTATTTGTAATTTCAAACACATTCAAAGAATTTTTAGGATATTTATTGCATGTTCAAATCCCATAAATCCTAACATAATTTTTCTATGTCTATGGGTTCCTTTACATGGTCAAACAACGTTGTCTTGACAGATCAAACATTAATGTAAAAATCAAAACCATATCCAAACTACTGCACTATTTAGATTTTCAAAGGGCTATGATACAATATTCCATGTTCTTCTTTCTATTATTCCTTGGTATGGTATAATACATAAAATTATTTACAATGTAGTTGTGGTATTGTGGAGTGGAACTTGGAATGTTTGTTTATATAGTCATTCTAGCTACACGTGTACCCCCTATTTTGGAGAAATTAGGAAGTGTCAATCCATATTTGATATAAGGTATGTTCTACCTCCATTAATCTAGGTTCCTTGATCTATTTTGTCCTATTTATCATTTCCATGTGATGGTATGGAATCTCTATGTCTCTAGTGGGGATTTATTGGTAGTTGGTTGTTGTGGTTGTGTCGTGGAATCCTCATGTTGATGATGTCGTTGTGGGAGAGGTGATCATTATCCATTGTGTTGGATGTTATCATGAAAAGAACATCTGAAACCATTTGATTTAGGGTATTCATGGATTCCCTATTCTATTTACATGTAGTAGTAGGGTTAGCATAAATTATACCACAAGATTATAATTTATTAGACATAAGAAGTATTGAACTAGATGAATTATTTTGAATTAATTGCTTAACGATGATATTGACTTTTTTTAGATCATGTGATATATATGCCTTGATTGTTTAGCATTTTTTTGTGGAAATTAAAAAATAAATTAATGTTGACATTAATTTTAAATAAATCGGATAAAGATAAAGTTCCATTTTTAATGAATTTGGTTGTTGGTCATGTTTTTCCTTGATGATAATAAAATGTAAGTAGTTATGCATGTTTAAATGAATCTATTAATACAATACAGAATAAAGAAAAAGTTGTAAAATAAGGATAATTCCATGGAGGGTTCTAGGTTACACTGGTTTTTATAATGTCCAAGAGCCTTATGCTATTGAGATATGAGTTCTCAATGTGTGGGAATGTTGAATGCCTTGTTTAGGGCCAAGATACCAGTTGCAATGTTGTTTTTTCCTGCTTCTTGTGTTGTGGTGTGAGCATAGAGGGTTCTTGTGGTATGTGGGGGCATGGAGGCTCAGTGGTTGGGGTAGAAGTTGATTCCTATAATTCCAATATGCATCATTTTTTTGCATGAGGGTGTCAGTGGGGTCATCAGGGATAATGTAATGGGTTGAATATGGGATTACCGATTGGTATGAATGTGGTTGTTGATGAATATGTTGTCAGTTTATCTGGTTTGATATTCCCACTACTTGTGGAATATGGTTTTGGTTAATGTCCTTCCAAAACAGGTGAAGATGTGTAGCGTAAGCCACAAACTTTCCATGTTTATCTTGTTGAGTATGGATGGGTATATGATCCTTCTGTTGGTGGAAACACTTGACAAGTATTTTATCTACTCAATGTGTTGATCCCCTTGCATTTGGTAGATTATAATTTTTTTCATAGATTACAAAGGATTCTGAAATAGTGAAAATGTTGTTAATAAATGATTGAATAAATGAGGATTAACCAAAGGGGGTTGAGCTTGCTGGGGCGCAATGCTAAGGTTATATTTCTGAGAATTCGTGGAATTAGTTTAGTTTTCCCTAGAGGGAATGCATAATGGTTGGAATGATATTTAACTATAATTTATGAAATTATAATGGTTAATTAATGTATTATGAATTTTTTAATGTAAAAATTAAAATGATAAAAAGGGACAACATAATTTAATGTATCTATGTAAATGGTTGTGTTCTTATAGGATATATATAGTCTTAGTAGTGGCCTCCAGGTCTGAGAGACGTTAGCTACTGTTGAGTCTAAGACTATAATTTTCCCATAGTTTTGTTGTGAGATATATTATATAATATACCTTTGTTTTTGTATATGTTATGCCACCCTATCAGTTAGGGAGACTAATACCATTGGTATTCTTATCCCAGGGGGGTGTTTTCTCCATCATACCAGTGGGAAGATTGATTAATGACTACACCCTTTGGGCCCACTCTCTACTCTTGGTAGTTACTAGTTATGGTATGAAAAAGGGTTAGTTTTCTTCATATATGTATGTAGACGGTTGTATGGTCTTGTGGTGATTTCATACACATATATTTTGGATATTATTTCACATGGTCAACTATAGTTGTATCGTGTATAGGTTGTTATGGCTTGAGGATCCTTACTTGGTGTCTGTGAAATATTGGCTTGAGGTATAATAATAGACGAATGATTCATGTTATGTGTGCTGTGGTGGCTCCCAAAAACTACCTGGTTAGGTTTGGTTGTATGGTTGTGGTGGTGAGTTTCATGAGGTGCGTGTTGTAGTGCTTCTCCCTGGTGTCTTCAGGCATGCCTTTTTGGAGAGTGATGCTCCGAACGTGCAACATTGGGAAAAAGTGGAAAACTATTGGGGAATTGGTAGTTGGGTACCCTAGATATTATTTATTATATTATATACTCTTGTATGTGATACATGGTGAGAGTATGCATGGTGAGGCTAATAACATAGTATGCATGTTTAAGTGATGATTTAGTTTCAACTGTTGTTCATTGTGCTTTATCAAGATTTCATTCCATTTTCATGAGAAGATCCAAGATAGATCAAACTGAGTGTATTTTTATACTCACCCTACATTATATAAAAACATTTTCAGGTCACTTTGATCAGGTTGGGTATAAGAATGTGTACAAAAAGATTTTTAGTTTTCCAAAGATGCTTGGGCTTTATGATTACTTTAGTTTTAGATTCATTTGGTACTTGTAGTTTTCCCATTCAGTTTTAGTAATCCT
This sequence comes from Viscum album, assembly GCA_963277665.1. Lineage (NCBI taxonomy): Eukaryota > Viridiplantae > Streptophyta > Magnoliopsida > Santalales > Viscaceae > Viscum > Viscum album. Next base: position 114,789,558 of record OY728121.1, read on the forward strand.
TGAATGACATTATATATGTTCACTTGAGATTTTTTATACTTTTTGGTTATTCCAGGAGTTAGTTTCTGTTTATCTGATCTCTTTCTTTATCATGATTTCTCTTAGAGGACAATTACTTACATTTGTGTGTTTACAATACCCTCGCTGCTAGTCGCTAACTTGGTTCCTATTGGAGGTGGGACTCTTGGCGTCATTATCTCTCTTCTCACATTTCCATTCTAGGAGAGGTACACTTTTTGAGGTGGGGGTTGTGAGAAGGTATAGATGCTCAGGAAATCTATTCTTATCCTTTAGTATAAGTAGATGTGTTATGTCGATCATCATTATCAACTTATAGAGTTTTAGGTAAGGGCTCTAATATTATTAATTATGTCACCGAGATTGGCACATTAATGGATTCAGAGGAAAGGGATGCTAGATATTAGTTTTTCATAGTTATTGAGATCATCTTGAGAGTCTAGCTAGTACCATAACAGATATATCTTACTGAAAGGTACCACAAGAAGACAAATTTCATACGTGTTTCTCAACACCAACATTATCATTCTGAAATGTCTCATGCTTTTGATCTTGAGGATATTTAGTTAGCGATTGATGCTTCTTTTGGGTAGTACACAGTTCAAATTATTTATCATTTCACAAATCATCATTTGCGAAGGATAGATCGTCTAGTATATGTTATTTGGTAGTAGAAACATGCATATGATGATACTTGTGTGAGAGAGAATGATATACATGATCAGTGGCCATAATTATTCTTAGATGGAGATCGACCAACACAATGGAAAATAGAGGTTGGATTATTTTATAGAGTGGAGGTTTTAGGATCTAGATTTTTCATTGTAGTATAGATCAATTTAATCCCTATATGAACATTTGGTTTTATCTAAATGAAAGTTACTAAGTGGTTTGTGGACTTCTTTAAGGAATTTATTCATGTTTCTATTCATAAGGAATTTTTTTTGGAGTAACATACCATGGTACATGATCGATGCACATTTAATTAAAATAGTATGATTTGTTCATGAATACTCATTTGGGAGGAATATAGTTAGGGAAAACATTCCTAAAGGGACACATGGTCATGAAATTCACAGAATAAATTGAGGATGAAACTATCATGATTGTAATTCGGGATCTCTAACACTGCATGTGATCAATATGGGACAAGTGCCTTTGTACAGTAAGAACACACAACCTATGCATGGTTTGTCTAACCATTCCCCTTGGTCATGAGTTGTGTGGACTTCTATAAAGAGGATACCTAATTTTTGGTGAATGGATTAGACTACTATGTGTCATGTATTTGAGTCCCCTTCTAAAATTTAATTTTACTATTTTGTACATCTATCCTATTAACACATAATCCACCTCTACATTCTTCATTCATTAAAAATAGTGGAACATGTGATCTATCATCTTCCACTACCACCTTGGAATTTAAGCATATGTAACGTATGATCCCATATTTGAAAAACATTTGTTACACTATATAACCCTCACTATGTCTATCATTACTATTGCGTTTTTTCATAGTATTATCAACTATCTTGGATACTATATCCATGAGAGAAATGATTTCCAATTATTATGGTTTTTGTTTTAGGTTTTCTAATTTCCTCAAATATATTATGAATGTGAAGATTACACATTATGTGAGTTCATCTAAAATGATTACATTTGTGGTCTATTACATTTAACTAAATGTATGGTTGTTTATATGTTATGACAATGTGACACACGTTAGACATTATTCCCGTTGGATCTAAATTCAATAACCCATACATTTTTTAACTAGGAATCATACTATAAGAACTATGAAACCATTTTACATGATTAGAGGCTAATTCACTCAACCTATGATACCCTATTTAGGGTGGGTTTGACTAAAATCTATTTGACTACTAATATTTTTTTGTAAATACACAATTTTTTCAATGTTCAAATTAATCTACCTAATATAATTAATAAATATACTTAGGTGAAATAATTTTTGAATGGAATTACTATTTATCATGGACCCACAAATCGGTATTTGGAATTATATCAGGTTATATCATTTTAATGAATAGATATATGAATTAAATGATTTTTTTATTTCTTTGAATTCCATCCAATGTGAATTTCAAAGGGATTGACATAAATGATCTATTTGGATTGTAAAATAATGTTGAATAAATCCACTTGAACCTTATTTGTCACATGGATGTGAATTGACTAAGGAAATGATTAGAGGAATGATTCGATAATATAGTGAGATGAATTTTTTGCTTTTATGTTTGTAAAATACTAACTTACATACTTTATTATTATTGGACCTATGATGTTTGTTGTTGCTAAATTGTTATCTAATATTTTACATGGATATACTCATCATTTATTTTCAATTATTGGAAATGGTGATCCTCATTATTTATCTCAAATTATTATTCATTGTTCTCTTTAATGTTTGTTGGGTTGTTTTTGATTTTATGATCTACACCCTCTTATTTTAGTATATTGGACATCACACTCCATATCATTAATTATGAATTATCAAACATCATGCTCAAAGACCTTTAGGATTATGATTTTCGACATGATTCACCATATAATTTATTGGAATTGTTTGACATGCCACTCTATAACCCATGTTTAGATTCTTAGACTAATTCCCCTTATAAAAAATATGGGTGCCGAATGATATATGGTTCAAAAATTTGGCTTTGGGCGATGCATGTGTGGTGAAAGAGGGACCCTATAAGGATCCCAAGATCGAAATAGTTTATTTTTGATTGGTTATAATTTCATACAATTATAATTGAACACATTTAAATTTAATATTAATATACATTATACTATTAGACACATATAATGGTGGCCTTCTTTGTTTTACTCAAAAACTATTTGGGATAATGATTAATACATAGACATAATTCATTTATATATGTATAGAAGTTGGGAAGTATCCAACTATGGGTCCATGATTTATTTTACTATGATGGAGTATGAGAGAAGATTACCTAGCTAGTTTTCATGATGCTATTTCTTTTTATATTATGATATTTTTTTGCATTACATGTATTGTGTCCTAGTTTTTCTCCAAAATATTATATAGCTTCATTAAATTGTCTTCAATTGAACATAAAATTTATTAATGTTTATTTTTTTTATTTAGTATTCATATGACTTATTTACACATTTCCATTATAGTACATTCTTTGATTCATATATTCTTCATCATTATGACCCACTATGATAAAGTGGGTATAGTCTCACAACTATACCACCATAGAGCATAGCTGTAATTCAGTAGCTTCTAAAAAATGGGAAGGAATGATTGAGGATGAATAGAAAACTCAGTTAAATTACTTATGAGTGGACTAGGATTGGGATATCAAACTAGGCGGAGTTTCATGGTGTTTGTTCTTATATTTTCTTATATTTTTCAAATCCCATAGAATAATGACTCCCATTTTTTTGTATTTTATACCCTCTGTGGTAGTCTCAATCTCATTTTAATGTCCCAAAGATGTGATAGAGATGGAAAAGAGTGGGGAGGGTGTAAATTTGTTTCATTAAAATTTAATCAAAGTACATAATTATTAGTAGAGAGTGATTAGTTAAAATATTAAATAACTAAACCACATAGATATAATAAATTAAATAAAAAATAAAATACATAACGTAAAATATGAAAAAAATACAATTTTATATAAGTTTGGATCCAATTGATTCTATATATACTTTTTAAAGACATACCCAGTGTATGAAACTCGCTATAATACATATCATTTAAATGAGAGTGAAAACTATTTATATATAACTTTTTGAATCCTAGGGTATCAACAAAAATCCATTTTAATTTATGGGTTCTGAAAACAACCTATCCTTTTATAGGAGATAACCCAACTTATAATATTATATTATGAATCCAAACATCACACCCTATTCAATTTTAGACAGAACCTATTATTTTATCATAAAAACCACACCTAGTCTTTTATCGATGTAGAACGTACCAAGACATTCACATGCTTAATCTTATCCTCTTCTATGTTATGGTCAAGTGGAAACCAGTTTTCTCATGGATCAGACTAAACCCAAACTCTTATAGGAGTAGTTCATTCCAATATTACATTACAGGTCAATAAAAACTTGAGATTTTAAGTGGATAAACTAACAACGGTCTTCTAAGGGGACATACCAAACCCAGAAATACATTTTTTGGGTAATATAATCTCGTGAATGAAAAACTATATCAAAAAATAGCCTATATTGTTATACTAAAATGAAAAATTAAAAATATTTAACCAAGTTAATAATTTTTTATTAATAAGATGATGTTTGGATCATGCCTTATTTTATCCCTTTAATATGTCCAAATACTATAACTCATCCATGTAGATGTGAATATGAGAAAGAAGATGAACAATGTTTTCCTAGAGTCAGTTTTAAACTATTAATCAGAGATAAGTAAAAGCATATTCACATAAATATATCTCGATAGATTGATTTTGTATTTTTATCCCACAAAATAGAAATTCATATTATATCAATAAAAAATTAAAAAATTCATCATTATAATTCCAATTGATAATGAAATAAAATATATACAATTTTTATTGAATGCACATGCAATCCCAACTCACTTGTTTCACTAAAATAATCTGTAAAATTAAATTCATATTGTATAGAAATAACAAATCAATTAAATTAAAAAAGTGATAATGGATAACTAAAATATTTTTTAATGTCCTTTGAAGATATCCCATAATGAATGATAGATAAACTATTCATATTCTAGAAATATTTAATAAGGAAGTCAGGTTTCCCAACAAATTGATTTTAAAATCCAACCATGTGATATAAATTTAATAAAAAAATTAAATTATATTTGAAGGGATTTTAAATAATTAAAATTTAATTATGGTATAAATAAATATAAATAAATATATCTATAATAAATGTATAGAAAATTGAAATGTGAAATCTTACATAAAATAGAACATATTTACAGCTTATATAGTATCCTATAAAATTTGAAAATATCCGGTAGAAAAACGAACATATGAGTTTTATATAGAATATTTATGTATGGGATTCACCAGTGAATCTATATATCCTGGGATGGAAAAAGTATTTCAAATACCTTATTTCACATAGGATATTTTGGAAATTTCTAGAAAAATTAAATTATAATGAATCTTACATAAAAATTACCCATTATACATTATAATAAACATTATATACAGTTGAGTTATATTTATATGATAGAATTCTCCTTCCATATAATCAATATAATTATTAATCATACATCTAAGATTCATGATATCATCAAAATATAGTATAAAAATTATTCTAGAAAACTATAGAATGATAATTGTAAAATTACACTGAAATAATTCTAATTTCATTAATTATGGAAATAGATTCATATTTTGATTTATTTAAATTAAATGTAAATAATTTTTCTATAAATCCAATTAAAAATTAATAAATTAATTTTTTGTTATTTAGAACCTTTTTAATGAAATTATAGATGATAATATCATTCAAGGTAGGATACATTGTCAGCATAGTTTGTTTATGTGGTAGGATAACTATGTCAGGTGACATAGTCAATTGAATCTCACATAATCAGTAATTTTTGTTAATGTGGACGGTTTTAATAGTTGGCTAACTCCCATTGAATGTAGGTTGACAATATAAATTGACATGGCCAGGTGATATGGTCAATTGAATCCCACATTGTCTGTTTAATTTTTTCATATTGATGGATGATGTGATTAGGTGATATGGTTGGATGACTCTCAGTGGTAGGTTACTAACTTTTCCAAATTTTTTATTTACTTTCTTTACCAAATTTTAGATAAGAAAAAGTAAAATTATATTATATGGTATAAATAGACTTATTTATCCAAGGAAAACTTCAAGAAAAATAAAATAAAATTTATGAACAATTAAAAAAATAAGCAATGCATAAATCACATATTTGAAATTATTAAAACATTTAAAGAAAAAATCTATTAAATCATTGTAAATATAAACATTTAATGTGTTTTAAGGAGCCACTCAAGACTCATGTCCTATTAGAGCCATGATTCAAACATTTTTATATCTCATCTCTCATTTTCAACAAAATAAGTGTACCATATGGGGGAGGGTGAAAAGATGGTTCTTGTTCCATTAACTTGAGATCAATGTATCTGAATAGTATGTTAAAAAATAATCGATACAATGAAAAATAAAATAAATTGTAGAAATATTAAATTAAATGATGAAAATTTTCTAGGCGTCTTTGATAAGGGCCTCTTAATTTGGAGGAATAATCAATATACAACTAAATTATTATTTTAGATATCCAAGAGTATTTTTTAAGTGAGATAAAATCTTGGGTGAGTATGGGATTCAGTTTTAGGGTTGAGTGACCAATGAAGGTGTTTGGAAAATCAAAACAAAATTTATGAAATTATTATTTATTCAATTAGAAGTGATTTTTGATATGAACATAATTGTTAGACATCATCATCACCTTGTAATATAGAATTATAGAAAGAACATAATTTCATTTACATACCACACATACCTTATAAGGAAATGATAAAAATAGATCATTAATAGAATTAGGGATGGTTAACTCGGGACATATCCACCACCTCTAAGAAACTATCATGGAAAAACCATTATCAATTATTTCATAATGTTCTATTTGTAGTTGAGTATTCTATTATTTCACTGTTATAAACCCATGTTACTATACCATGAAACCCCTAGAATTCACCAAAACAACCATAAATACGTATATATACCCCTAGAGATGTGTTAAACACCAAAAGTTACAATATTAATAGTAATTATCAAGAAACTGATGCTATACGATATAAAAACTTATTTTTCGGTAATTTTCCATAACTATTCTAATGGAACTCATGGAAAACCCCCTCAAAGTTGATTATTATCATTTTGAGTAATTTTAGATAATTCCCTAACAATATGTTCATCTATAGAAACTATAACACACATCTCATTTCCATTTTTAGAGTGGATTACTTCGAACCATCAACGAATTCATTTTTTCGACAACATCCTTCCTCCAAAAACTCTCAGTTTGATCCTAAATATATATATGAGGTTTCCCAAATGATTTGTGATATAGAAACACAATCATAAAAACCCTAATACATGAAAATTTTCTACAATATCTATAAAATTTAAATATTATCCAATCCAATGATATATCCAAGGGCTATAATATCTCATTCTAAAAATTAATGTCAAAAAACTATGAAACCATGGATATATGTGACCTTTACCTTTCATATTCCTAAACCATAGTCCATATTGGATGATGATGATATCACTCTAAAATAAACTATCAACACATTCTCAATAAGTGGATTGTATATACCATCATCATATAGAAATCGAAGGTCCAGTAATCTAATTTCCATAGGGATTCTGAAACAAGTCTTTTCCATTCAAAAAATATAAATCTTGGAAAACATCCATATTTTCATGAAAAATGATATTGTGTTATCTATATATACCCCATGTGATATTTTATACCCCCAATTTTCATTTCAAAATAAGAACATTATAACATCCCTATGTAAATAACACACCTCATTTGTAGAACAAATATAAGTTAACAATAGTGGATACAATCAACTATGTCTTACATTAGAAGCACATTAATATTGAAAAAACAATTATCATAAGGATAGTGTAGAAAAATATACTAATGTATCAATTCAATTATGTCGATACATTCCTTTTCATAAATTGTAAAATGTATCTTCAATATAATAAAAATTAAATTACCATAAAAATATAGATCATGATGCTACAATAAAACCAATCTAATGAAAAAAATCCTAAACAAAATCTATGATATAAAACCCATCAATAAATTTTATGGATATCCTTGGTAGCCATAATAATTCATGTACCATATTCCTCTCTCATGAACCATCTTATAAGAGTTGTATAGTTTTAAAACAAAACCATTACAAGTTTAGAATCATACGGGAACTAAGCATAATTGAAATTCCCTCGACGAGTACCAAATAAACATCACTCACCCATGCTATGATACCCACAATATTTGAATACCAAAATAACAAATAAATTACAACAATGTTCCATAAACCCAATCCCCCAAAACCTAATGGTTTTTAAAACCCGTCTCACTAACGTTTTCCACCACTCACCATCTCAATGTATCCATTCCTCATATATATTTTGTTACTCTATGTAACATAAATTATAATTTTCTAAAACAATGTCTCATCATAGATTACCATTCCATAACTACAAGCTAAACAAATCACATTTTCAATTTTTAATAAGAAAACACATCCATAATTAAGAATAAATGTGATTTTATTTCCACTATAACTGTGGAAATAGAAATTCATAACCAAACACTAGATCCCATATCACCCATATATTATTATATAAATGATTCATCTACTCTTTTATCCATTCACATAGTTCGAATCCTCTTGTATAGCTAGAATTATGCAAACCCACTCTACATCCATAATGAAAATTGATATCAATATAACATGTTATCCATATTCACAAATTTATATCTTGGCACCAAATTATAGAATAATCAAATGGGTCATAATGCATTGCCCACATATGTGATCTTATAATATTATGGTACATACGAACATTGTGTAATGAATAATATTTTATTAGAGTGAAAAATCCCAAATTACCCCATATCACTTTGAAACCACAACCATTATGGGGTGACCATCCCCAACTCTATATATACAATCATATAGAGGCACCACACAACATTGAAACACATCATATTGTGTTGTGGTACTCTGAGAATGGTATTATTTTCCCCCAAACCATTACCCACATGAGGGTATATCATGTAATTAAAAACAAATATTAATGAAATAAATAATCTAGGAACACATCACTTGTACCTTCTATACTAGGGAATCCGCTATTAATCCTACCCACAATGAGACTACTATCAACTGTGATAATGGTTGTACGAAAAATATTCCATCAATTACACTAATTTAGATATTCTAATTTAATTTAATTAATGAACCCATAATATTTAATATGAAAATAGTAAATAAGTGTTTATTAATGTTTGAATTAATCAAAATATATTTCTCCATAATTCCGTAAATTTTTATTATCAAAACAAATTTTCAAATGTCTATTTAACATCGTGAAAACCATTACTCAGAAATAAGATATCACACATATGATATGATATTATTATATTCATAAGAATCTATTGAATTAATGTAAACATATTTTATCATATTACATTATGAAATTAGATAAATGAAAATCCCAATTATGGACAATACACTAGTATAAAAATCTAAATTATAAAAAAATAGTGGAAGAACATTAATCCCACACCTTTGTTAATTTTTACATATACTATATAGTTGTTCATGATAGAAATGGATAATATACATCTCAATATGAAACCATACATATCCATATATTATAATTCAAGAAATATTTTAAAAAACAAAACAGTAAAATGAAATTGTTTTATAATACCCCTCCTAAAAAAATTGAATAGAATTTTAGTTATGGATAATATAAGTCTTTTGAAACACATCAACAAATTATATTAGTTTACAAGAGGTGAAGATATTATTTAAACCTCATTTAAAGAGCATACTATCTATATAAATATATTTAAAAACATATAAATAAAATATTCAATATAAAATGATAATTTAATTTTTAATTTTAGTAAAACTAACTCCCATGTTTTTTAGTAATGGATATGGAATTCCCTAAATAATTTGTTTGTGATATAGTTAACAATATTGTATTACAAAATAAAAAGGTTATCATAATGAATTTAACAAGATTAATGATACTTCCTCATTGAATCATAATATTTTATTGATTTTTATGACATAACCTAAACAAAGATAACTATATTGTAATATTTTTTTGTTTTAATTCTTGACATGTGATGACATGTTATTTCCTTTAACAGACTGAGAAAATAGACAGTAATGGTTATTAACTAGTGATATTTACATGTTAGTTATCCTCAATGATCCATTGCATATGATGTAGAAAATGTGTATGATAATAATGAATGTTTCACATAAATAATGTTATGGAATATACTCATACATTATAAATAATTAGTAAATGTGACAAGACATGAGAACCATCATCAATGCTATATATATTCATGCAGTTCCCATTTGATAAGTGTATGTATGTGAATTAAATAAACTTGTTTGGGAAACTTTGGAACATGATTCTAATTCTTATACCTTTTTTTTATTTTATCTAGTGTCCCATTATGAAATGAATATGAGTTTCATATCTTTTTTGGATTATTTAGATCCAACTTGTGGTTACAATATAAAGGTGGAATGGTTTTTTACCTACTATGATCTTCAACAAAAATAGTTAAACATTTAGTTACTATGATGTTTAGTGTATGTTTCCTTTTATTTTTCATCATTTAAAATTTATATTGATTTCATATTTCTTGAATGGAGATCTTGGTTAGGACTAATTTAAATGATTATGTTGGAGCCAAAATTATTTTTGAACCCTTTGATTCCCATAAATTGTATAAGTGTATAATATGTGATTTGATTTTTGAAACAATGTGGATAATTTAATAACATGATATCATATTGTGTATAAAATTAAATTTCATAAAATAAATATTTTGTATTTTTAGCTAGTTGAATCATGATTGACATAATTGGGATATAGTACACAATGATAAAAATCATTTCTTTGGATTCTTATAGATGACAATTTATGATATTGGATCGTTGTTTCATTGGATTTAATTATCATATTTTTTAAAAATATAACGTAAATAAATATAATTATTTGATTCATATCAAAAAATAATATATCCCACTAAAAAAGATTATATAATATCTACCAATTATCCATCATAAAATATGATATGTGAAGTATAAGATCATAGATTATGACATAACCTCAATCGTAAAATATTAATGGTATGAAAATTTTTCTTTTATTAAAATTTATTTATGAATTGAAAATTATTACCTTAAAATTGTAGAAAAAAATCAATAAAAATTGAATTATAGTATGTCTATTAATTTATTGAGAAATAATAACATAATTAAATATAAATTTATTATAATTATTTATAACAATTTTATTAATGAATTATTGCATTTTATTCTTTAATATTAATAAACGATATGGTTTTACAATTGATCCAATATTATAAAATTTCAGTTGATTACGTAAAGTATTTTCATTTATATATAATGATATAATAATATTTCTAACTTCTAGTGTTACATTAAGATCATATGATTTTTTTAGAGTTATCATTTCATTACTACTTCTTAATGATCATCATCTACTTTTACAACAATATATATCTTCTGATTCAACTTTTACTGCTCCTTATGATTATATATGCCTTTATATTTATATTCATATTATTATTCATTCAATTTTTTTACAAAAATGAAAATAATGTTCCAACATAAAAATAAATTACTCATCAATATAATAATTTAAAATTTGAGACTCAATGAAATAATTTCCCCTCGATTAATTAATCATCATCTATTCTTGTTCACACTTAATTTTCTTTTATTAAAATATAATCCATGAAATATGATAACAACTATACTGGTCATATCATGAATAAATAGTTTATTTTACTAAATAATTATCCCTTCCTCATCATTAAATTTTTTTTCTTAGAGAAAAACTTCTTTTTCTCCTATTAGAACCAGAATCCCCATTTCTGATATTTAATATTAATAATCAAAACCATAATTTCATTAGGAAAAATATCTAAAATAACATTAATAAATTTATTCGTATTTAGAATTCTAATATATTATAAAAATTTTGTAGTAAAATAGTAAATATAAACACTTATATATTATAATGTGACATCCATTCCAACTTAAATATCAAATAAACTCTTTAAATATATATAAGTAAAATAAGTCAATTAATTGAATTAAAAATAGTAAAACTACTTATCATTTAATTTATCCGTATATGGTATTATTCACCTTTTTTTTAAAAACCTAGAAACATTAAATATATGGTTTTTTTGTTCACACCAATATAAAAAAACATTTTGTTTGATTATTTTTGGTTGTGTTCAAGAAAACATCTATTATATTACATAATACACATATATATTGGCCACACCATTCTAGTATTGGATACAACTCATCTATATGGAATGTGCTCCTATTACTTACATAATACATTTTTTAATTTTCCGCGAGTAATAATATATTTCCACATATGACCTAACATAAAATGTTTTACCTTGCATGGTGAAAATATCATATTGAACTCAAAATACCTGATACATATCCTTAATTCCTCATATATTTCTTACATTCCATTCCCATTTCCATAGCTTTATATTTTTATATACACTTACAAATAAAATAATTTAAATCATTTTCAATTTTTGGATTCATCTTAATAAATATAGAGTTATTAAACTAAATTATGATCCTCTTCAATTAATTCTGGAGCGTTATCTATCTTATTTTAAACACCATAAAACTTCCTAATAACCATCACATAATATGAAAATAATATGTGATTATAATTAGGATTAATATATTTAAAGATAAAATCCTACATTCTACACATAACCATGGAAAATATTCTCAAAATATCCATCCCTGTACAAATAATATTTTATTAGTGGTTTCTTGATAAATAATATATCATAGTCATATCAAATTTGTTCTCAATAACCCACTTTTTTTATCAACCACTTCCAAACAATATATTTGGTATAAAATTATCAAAATTTAGATTTTCATGTAACCAATGTATATAATGTTCTCATAATCTTATTAACGTTATCAATGAATCATCATTAAACTATTCAAATCAATCATGAGTGACTCAATTTCTGAAAACTTAGTATTGGATGGTAGAAAAACACTTGTCAAATTTTCAAACATTACATTCCTACACTAATGGGGATCCCTACTATTGGAATATCCACATAATTCTATGAGTACGTCCCATATAAGAATATTTATATCCATGGACCATGATTGTTGTTATATCCTTGTTTCTATTGGTTAATAACATGGAATTATGTTCCTCTATTCGTGAGAAGATCCCAAATAATGTCTTCATAACCATATGCATCCCATATTATATTAAATATATATATAATTTTATATCCAAAATCCATTCCTAGGTATTTACACAATGGGTGCATTTCTATGAAAATAGTCCCCATGTACTACTTTAGTGTGGCATATCCTATGAACATAGATGGAATGTCACTTTTAAAAATTTATGTCTCTAACTACCCCTATTGAGGTAATAATAGATGTTACAAATATTCCTATGGTGGGTAGGATTTCTTTTATATGATCCCAAACCTAAATATTATACTGGTGTACATCAATCCATAAAAGTTTTTGTGATATAATTCACAAATATGTTTGTGTTGTGGGAATTAGTTTTGGTATGACTCCTTTCACAGAACTCCCACTACTTTTTTGGATTCATATGACATTTTACCTTTATTTGTTATTAAAAATTTACAAATAGTTCTGAAATAGGGAATCACACTACTCAAATAAAATCAATACAATATCGAATTATATGAAATACTGCCTAAATGTTGGTCAATGTAAAAAATATATATAATAAAAAAATATAGCATACATTCCTAATTTACTCCATCCATTAAATATTTAAATAAATCATGGTGTGTTATATTTTCGTCATTAGGTATATTTTTTTGTTACCATCAACCAATAGAAAAATCCATGAGATGACAAAATCTGAATATCCAAACATATATAGTTATTTATCAATTCATTTTAACAGAAATTAGACATAATTTAAATAATTTTTAGACTACCACCATGTATTAGATTAAAAAAAAATTAATTTTTTTTCAGTTCCTTTTAGATTATTCTTAACATATATTGAAACTAGTATACAATCTAATCAATAAATTCTTCAAATTACACCACCTTAATGAAAACATCACCATGGTCTATAGTATGATGTAAAGATGTTTTCTATATTTTTTTGGTCATATGGGGATCAAATTAAATTTTCATACATGCAATATAATTTTAGAATTCATGATATTATTTTTTAACTCCCACAAATTTTTCCACATGCATGAATATTTCGAGAATCACCCTTAAAAGAAATAATGTTCTGATAGTAAATGTTTTTATAGGTCATTTTCAAAATCTTTGTGTTTCACAATCTAAAATTTATATTTTTAACCATCATTATCAACCTGTTATTATTATTATTCTATGAATTTATATTAATTATATGTTAGGAGGTGCATACCAAATATTTTAATTTTATTCTTTAACTGTAATGGATCCTTACTCAGTAATTTTAATAATGATTCCCTTTAATTGTTTATTTTTCCCGGTTATAACTAGCTGTATTTATACTATTAATAATATTAATATATATTTGGCCGAATGACCCCATGGATGAAATTTTTAATTATATTTGGATAAAACCCTATTTAAGGGAAAAGTGGGAATCCTCACCTGACTTCAAATATATAGATACAAAAACATAATTCGATGCTCAAAAGTTCTATAATCATTTGATAATAGGACTACATAGAAATAACCCTCCCCAGCATGAACATCATTTTGGAGCGCCTCCTCATTTACTGGACTTCTCAATTAGTTGCCTCATGTAGAAATTAAAGGGCTTCGTACCGATGGTTTTACGATACCATATAAATATTTTAAATCCAAATATTCATGCATAATGAAGGAAACCTACTCTAAATTATCATGTAAAGAAATTACATTAAAAAATTATGTGACAGTCCAACAACATGAAATAACAGCACAATATGGATTCCACTAAGTCAAAAGATTCATCAAATCCTGATGCTTTCACGAGTCAATTGTACCTCCACTAAATAAAGCGTCTCGGAAGAACCCCACTGATTCACATCACTCCCATTGCCAGCACAGCTGTAAAAGCAACTAGAAGACAATCCACGGTACATGATGTTTATCCAACATTACATATGACTAGGTTACCCAACACCACAATGAGGGAATATCACTGATGAGGGGATTCATGCCATTATGAACCATAAATGTCGCTCTATTAATGGATCTTCTTAGATCTAAACCACATACTCAACCTCACCATACTCCGAAGAACGAAACCTCAAAAAAATGGGAGACGAAGAGTGGGGAGAGAACTGGCACCATCCAAATGAAGAACCACAATACCTCCACACTAATTTAATGAGAAACATGAAATTATTTTTACTAACTATGAATGAAATGTTAGATCATATCGATGGTTCCAATGTAGAATTTTGTGATTTTTACTCAACGACCTTTGGGAGGAAAAATATTATTCATAAGATATTAAAAAAACACATGGTTTGACTATGGTCGTCTCTCATGTGATATATTTAGAATCAATCATTATCCCAACCACTTTGTTAAATTATTGATATTTGTATATTTTTTATGAAATTAATGAAAAATTGTGGTTCTTAAATGAGTAGTCTTAGAAATAGTTTTTTCAACTTGTGAGTATTCATTATATATCATTTCCCCTCATAATTTCTTTTGATATATCATCACATCTTATGTGAAATAACATCACATATATCGGGTTTGATAAATAACATATTTAAGATATTTTTTATTACACTAATCATCTCAAAAAAACTAATATATTAATGATCAATTTTTTTTGTATATAACACATTTAAAATATAGCCCCATCATATAACATTTCACCTCTTAGATAAAATCATCTCTATCATATGGATTGATTATTCTGAGAATTATGGAATAAATATTTAATATTTCATATAAATAAATGATGAATCATTAGACTAAGTGGTGTAAAATAATCACACATACCCATTACACTACCCAAGCTTATTACACATTGAAAATAAACTTTCAAAAACAATAATTACGAAGTGGGAACATAAAAAAAAATCTAAAAAGTCCAACAATCTTGATTTATAGTCAATGCCAAAAGTATTATTGAGGGTTATGGTGGGGAGTAACATATTAAATATTATATTATAGAGAGGGAGAGATAACTGCATGGTATAAAATTAATTTTAAAAATAACATAATTGTTTTTTTGAAAGATACTGTTATATTTCTTCATCGTTGATTAGAAGTTATTCATTTATTTTTTTATAATAGTTGGATAAAACTACATAAATTTTCTCTAAAATATTGTATATTTACATTGGATTGGGTCTTGTGAGAATAGAATGAATATCATTATATTTATATGTTGTTTGTTGATTTGAGTTCTTGTCTTAATTTTAATTAATTTAGGTATTTTTTTCTACAATCATCCATTAAAATATCCTACATAAACATGTTTTATGATTTTCCCTTAGAATAATTTATATTTCCAACCAATGATATTGAAATATATTTAATAGATAAATATCATGAGAATCATATGAGTTATATTTAGTTATTCTTAATTTTCAAATAATATAATCTTATATGAAATCACTGAACTATATTTTTATAATTTAAAAAATTGTATATATCATATGGTATTCATAGATCTATCCTACATTTTAGCTTCATTTACTCCAAATTACATTTAATAATTTTTTAATAAATTCAAATGAAATATATTTTCACTACATATAACCCTTATGTATTGTACATGTAGCATCATTACATTTCTGTACCTCATTTGTTTCATGAAAACTATTACTTTTTATGTATCTTTACAGAAATTATTTTTATTGTTAAAAAAGTTATCATGAATATAAAAGTATCCACTAGAAACTCATTGTTTTATCTATATAATCTTAAATATGAACCATATAAACTTTATATATTCAATGATTCATAAAAAAATATTGACAAAAGTTTTATATATAAGATAGGTAATGAGGTAATCGTTTTTCAATATGCTAAAAAATCAAACACATGGAGCTAAAAACAACTACAATTACTGGATGAGAACCTTGACACATATATTTTTCTAGATATTTCTCTTTAACAACATAGCTGGGTAACATTATATGTGAATTGGTTGCATAAAATGACCCTTACATATAATACTTTTTTATTATGAGTGCACCTCCAATCTTCTTATACACCAACCACAAAAACAACATATCATGATCTATTCATATATATACTATTTTCTTTTTTAAAAAATAATACCCTATAGAAATTCGAATTAATTATTATGGTGTATTATAAATACATTATTTCACAAACTTTTATAACAATTTTCTTAGTATTAAAATAGAATAAAAAACATTTTCAAAGAAAACAAAATTACAATAATTAACAAAATGAATTAAAATAATGATTTTAGATGATTTTCAATATAGTTTTCAAAATATTCCTAGAAAACAAATAAGTTATTATTGCTTATAAATTTTTTGGATTATGTGATATTAATAATTAAATTTAAAAATTAGAAGAATAAATAAAGGATGAATTAATTATAAATTGTAAGACACACATCATAATAGTCACCCGACAAAAATCTAGAAACCCAGTTAGATCTTATGTTTAACATGTTACTAACAACCAATAATAGTATCTCTTAAGCACATTATAGTGCCTCTGTAGGTGTTAAAATAGCACAACCATTACAAACAACTATTAGAGTATCTTTAATATAAAAAAATACCCCATTAAGGTATGTATAAAGAATACATAAACTATAAAAAACACACATGTCATATCATTGTGATCTGACTAATATATGAAAAAACGTGACATATCACTATATTTATCATAAGATACATTTATTTTCAAATAAATCTAATTTCTTTAATAGCTTGTGAGACATGTAACCCCGATTCTAAATGAATCATAATAAAATATACTATTAGAATCAATTCCATAAAATGATGTGTATGAATATGTCTAATTAAATTAAGATAATTGTCTGGATTGCACATTAATAAAAAAAATTATTTGTTATCAATCGATTTTAAGTGAATATAAAAAACATTTTTATTTAATAGAGAAGTTTTTATAATAAATATTTTTAACTGTATACTGTGTATTTATTGTAATAAGTTAAATTTAACATTATTAGTGACTGATTTTAAATGAAATTATATATTTTTTTCAATAATTATTTTTATCATTCATTCGTTACTGTTTATAATAATTAGATGAGAGTGAATATAATTTTATTCTTACAAATTCATTTTACATAAAAGATGATTCATTGTGTTTTTAATGATTTTTTTAAAAATGAATTTCAATAACATGATCAAATTTAATATTTATAAATTTATTCCATTTTTTTATTCTGGTGGTTAATATTTTCTATGTAGGTTTCAAGTTTTTTTCTCAATGTTAATAATAACCATAATAAAAATGTTTCACCATGGGAATGGAAAAACAGGTAAAATATTGGTAAAACATTACGATTATGCTTTAAAATTAGTATAACACCTTTTGTTTCTCTTGGATGAGCTTATTCCCACTATTTCAATCAATCTATTAAATTAATTGTAATTTGGTTTCATATTTATTCTATTATGACCGTTATATTAATTTAAGAATGGAATTGATACAATATTTCCCTTCCTTTACTTTAATAACTCAAAAATATTTATATGTGGATAAACAAATGATAAGTTAATTTATAAATGTTTATTTTAAATAAAAATTAATCTTACTTATCATATTAATACATTTTCATTATTAAAATCAGTACAATAAATTTTTATGCTTGATCGTCAAAATATTTATTGAATTAAAAGAATAATTAATTACATTATTTTAAAATAATTATAAGTAATAATATTTAACTAAATTATTGTGTTGCAAAAAAATATTATATAAATTTTAAATATTAGGTGTTTTTGATAATTTAATATTCAAATTCAAGCATTATATTAGTCTCATTAAAATCAAATTAGATAGATAGTAAAAAAATTAACTCTAAATATATTTTTCTATAACAAATATTTTATATAGTTATATATATTTTTAAAAAACATATCTTCATAAATGTGATTAAACTATTGTTTTTAATTTAATTTTTTCCCCAATTATAGTGCCATTAATAACCCAATAAGATTGAAATATTTTCTAGTCTGTTCAACGCCAAAAAATTGTTCGTGAATGGGTTAATGAAAAATATAATGTTTAAACTGACATTAAAAACTATATAATTTTTTTAAATGATGTTATTCCAAACCTAGAGTAATTTTATTTGAATTCATGGATATTTTTAGTCATTTTACATTATAATGTAACAATTATAATTTATTTATATAAGAAATGAAAAGTGTGTCCCCACCCTCCCTTACAAAAGGTATCCATTTCTTTATCTTATTTACATCACATCGAGCCTTCATGGTTGAAAAAACCTTGAAAAATACCCTTATAGTAAACTCTAGTCTTGTTTATGGGGAGAAATTCTCCCCAAATACCAACCTTATGATCCATTATAAGAGGGATAAAGGAGATATTTAAAAAAATTATGTAATTTCCATAACAAGTCACCTTTTGTAACTTCCTGGGTTACCCAATATTTTTTTATCTTAAAATTACAAATTATGTTTCCTCAATATAAATAAATGTTAGTATCCACTATAAACCAAAATTTACAACCATATTTACAAATCAAATGAGAAGTGAAAGTATCACCCATTTGTTTGTTTGAATTACAATCCCACATAGAAATAAAAATCCTTTTTAATCATAAAATTATATGGATGAGTTTTATGATGGTTTTAATGTTTATATATAATACGTGTCAAATAATTATTTTTATTTAACTATAAAATCTTATATATATTCTTAGATTTTAATTCGTTTGAAAATGATCACATATCTCATGCGTACGTATGTACTACCACCTACACGAAGTGATGAGATTTTTATAGTTATTACAATAAATGGATTGTAATAATTATATATTTTATAAATATATATAAATTATATTATGTAAAAATTATTATTTAATGGTTAATCAATATTTATATTTCTTTCATTCTTTTCATCAACATGTGAAAACAAAATTCATTGACATTTACAACCTACCATCTCTATAAAAAGTGTAATTATTTTTTATTTTCCTACTATTATAGATGAATAAAAATATATAAATATATTGATTATATATGATTTTGAAATAACCATTATGATTTTTTAGTTTATGGAAATTTTATCAAATTTGGATGACCATAACAATCGAACAAAAATATACTTGAAAAACAAAGTAGTAATCATCATGATCTTTGATTTTAAAAGTGAATTACTAATAAATAGAATATAAAATGATATAAGTAAGATCATATTTGTTATTATAAACTTGATTATGGGTATATAATATATTAATAAAAATTATATATTTACAATGAATATTTTTTAACCATGTATGAAGGATGTCAGGCCTGAGTTAAGGTATTTTCCTCATAACTTTTTACTTTTTTGAGACACATTTCACATTCACCGCTTATTTAATATTTGAAGTGTATATAAAACTAAATAATGTATTTTTTGAATTATTTTATGAAAATTAAGTGTTATAAATATTCACGTATGATTATTTCATTCATGAGGATTATGATTGAAATGTTTAAAAAGTGGAAATGGTTTTATGTTATAATCTCATTGTTTATTTGAATTGATTATGATTAAGATTCTAATAATGAAATAATATAATATACCTCCCAATAAAATCATGAAATATAATCTCCTATATTTATTTATTGATAATACTTCTTTATATTTATTATACTCTCCTTATGTACTCAATATATAGAAGTTATAATTTTTGAGTGGACACCACCTTTATTTGTCCCTTCAGTCAAAAATAAATTTTTTCCCATATCAAAGTATTCCAAAAAATAATTTAATGAATTATTTTAATATTATATTATTATTCAAAAAATTAGGTCGATAAATGAAATACTATTTCAATTAATTTCAAATAATTAAAATTCATTTCATTTTCTAAATGATGTATTTTTTGTTTTTTTACAAAAGTGTTAAATCAGTGTCTACATTTCACTTAAAAATCATTTATGAAATTTCATTCCATAATGAATTCATGACACATTGAATCTAATATTTTATAGGAATCTTTTTTTGGAAGTTTTATTCCTTATTATTTTGGATATTTTTAAATTTTAAGAACGGTGATTTTATTATTAAAAGTAAAATTTCCTCACAAATGTTCCAAATGATATTTTAAATATATTTTCAATCTATGATTATATCCTTAAATGTTCCTTAAAAATTACCTGGGATATAATCTAATTAAATCCTCTTTGTTATATCAATATATGGTTTATTTATATTATTAAGTGATTCAAAACAAATAAATTTCTTTCTCCATGGTATATTCTATGATGAATTGATGAAACTTTTTTGAAACCTATTTTATTTCAATGGGTTATTCTATAATGAAATGTTAATGAATATAATTTCATTTAACCTCTTATGATGTGATAATTTTTTAGGACATTCAATCACAAATATGTGTTATTTTCATTGTCTTTTAGGTGGTAATGAATTTATATAACCCTAAAATTAATTTTCCAATGATGGATATGTCGATAAATAAACCGAACTACAGTGGGGAGTGAAGCCAATTGAGTAAGGAACTCTTTAAACTATGATAGTCTATTGAGTGACCAATAGCTATTACAATGGAATTAGAGTGAATCTAATCCAATATTATAATCTTGGAAGTAAACCTTCAATACAATGTAATTGAATTCTTATTCTAATGAGTAATCCATAAATCAATGTCTTATTCCAATGGTATGATTTCTTGGATGATGTACCATAATTAAATTATTATTCGTGTCTTATGAACTTCCAATATTGATTACTTGAATCATTATTATGATACATGATATGAAGGGTATAGTTTTATAATTTTATGATAACATTACCCTACCCTTTTACTCAAGTTATGATTAAGTGATAATTGATATCTCCTTTGATTACCCTTTCCAATAATCTGATATCAACCATTCTTATGTTTTCTTTCTACATTTTTATTGAATTTTATATATTTTGATATGTCTACAAATGGTTGTAGTTATGAATTATGTAGTGGGGGGTATTATGTACAAATTATAAAATTATGTTTTTTTGTATTTATGTTTGAAAAGTAACTAGGACTATTCGATTATAGAATATAAAAATATTTTATCTAATAAATACTCACATAATAAGATGATATATCAATTTAATAATGTTATAGGTAGATATAGTTGTTATCAAATATAGTTTTAGTTACCATTAGAAACAAGTATGAGAAAAATTTAATGATAATCCAAGGGATATGTCTATTATAAGTTTACAATGTATTTTTTTCATTGTACATAGTATTACAATATTAAACAAAAGTTCACATATATTGAAAAAAGGGGTAATGATTTACATATTCAATAAATTATTTTTCTAACTATGTGGTTTTCCACTATGATTATTATTTATCACATTATAAATTTTTGTTTAATTCAATGTATGGAACCTGATGGAGTCATGATAATTAAAAATTGAATTAAATTTAAATTATTTTCCTCCCGAACAATAAAATTCTATTGAATATGGAATATAAAATATAAATGTCATGTATACAAATAATTATCAATACATGAATCATTATAAACAAAGAAACAAGAAATGAAGGGACCAAAATTTTCCTGGGAACATCATGAGTAAATGTACACATTTTATTAGTGTATCAAGTAACCCACTACGTTATGATAAATGGATCAGTACCATTAATAAAATATTTTCAATTATTTATTATTTGTAACATGAATGATTATGTTTTTAAATATATCTTTGGCGAAGAGGATTAGTTCAATGGTGGTATATTTTAATGAATACAAGAAACATGAAGAAACAGACTCCATGGAGTGGGGGGAGTTTAATATCTTATTTTTCAATATATACATCCCTCGTATTATTTTTATGAAATTAAATATGAATACATTAATATAAAGTAGAGGGATTATGAATCTATTAGTACATATGAGTTATATTTAACAGGAAATTTAAAGTAGGCTTATAGAATTTCCATTTAACCTAAATCTATGATTGATCAAATATTCACTAGAATAAAAAAAGTTTATGTACGGTGTTATCCATTTAGATGATATGAATAAGTTAATTAATTTTCTATCAAATTGGATATTTAGGTTGGAGTTACCCTTAAATACCATGGTATTGATAAAAAATAAATGTTAAAATTCAACAGGAATCATAACAAACATCAAGATAAGAATATGATATTCCATTTATTTTTAAATGTGTTGAAGGAAACATGGTGGTAATTTTATTACGTGAATTAGAAAATGATATAATTTTACAATGAATCTCATCTAGAAATTCAATTCAATATTTCTGTGAATAAGTTATCTATTGATGGAGGAAAATAACCATGTAATGGGAAACTCACACACCAATGTTTCAAATATTAGTTGTATAGGTATTATGTCAAGAAGTAATCAAACCTGAAGGTCAATGATGATGATTAACATTAGTAACCAATTAATTACTAAAAAAAGTAAATCTAAAGTAATAAATTTTTCTAATATGGAGTGTGATAATGAAATGGTGAAACATATAGTTTTTATCCACTCAATAACTAATTATGTCTTATTTGGTTAAAATTCTACACTTAATTTTATATATGAGTAATTTTATAAGGGGATCATAGTACCTACTAAATGATTAGATGTTGAGTTATAATTTAAACCACCTAATGGTCAGGTGATTTGTTCACAATATAATTCATCTCTAATTAGTGTTTATGGCGATGCGATTCTTGGATATTTCATTATTCCCCCTCTAGTTGAATATGATGTTATTTTGGGAAAGAATATTCAATCATAAAATATAGAATTCTTCAATTGTATCATAAATGGTTTATTGTTTGATATAATGGGTGAACCATTTATCAACTATTAGTGTGATGATAAATATGATATTCTAAGGGAAATTCAATTCATTTTATGGGTCTTTACCCCTTTTCAAAAGGGGAGTTTATCTCAAATGGTTTGTCATAAAATAATCCTCAATGATATTTATATTGTACGAGAGTTTATCGATATATTTCTAGAATATATTATGAGTATTCCATCGAATCATGACATTATGATATAAATTGAAATCATCCCTAGTGCTACACTAATTAAAATGATCCAAATAGAGTATATTTGATTAGGATATAGGAATTGATGTGGAAACTCTAGGAAATATGGAAAGGGAATTAATTTCTACAATTGTATCACTTTTGGGTGAAACTGTTCTTTTTTTTGAAGAAATATTAAAAAAATATGACTTTTCATGTATTATTGGAAACATTTCAAGATCAAAATCAAGAATATGTATCATATTATTTTTATTAATGACTTTATTTGTCAAATCTATTGAGATAAATAAATTTCCATGGTTGATCATCATTATGGATATCATTAACTAAGGGGAAAGATTTTGGATTTACCAATGATACAATTTCATACAAGGTATAGACACTATGAATATATATGGATTCTATTTATTCCAAAAGGTTCCCCAATTATCCATATGGGATTAAGTAATAGCGTCTTTATAGAGTACCCTGATCAGTTTTTGTTAGTATTTATAAACTATATTGAAATGAATTCATATTTAATGTAATAAAATGAATAGAACCTTATGATTTTAGTGACAACCCTACAGAATACATAGATGTATGAAAAATAAAAAAACATTAAATTTTAGGAGAAAAATGTTTAATTTTTTTCATATAATATCATTAGATGGTATATCTGTGGATCCATCAGAGATAAAAATTACGAAATGTTAGAGATAACATACAATTGTAAAATAGAGACGATGTCTTCTTATTTTGGATGAATATTTTTGATGATTTTTGTAAAATTTATGATTACTATTTAATTCACTCACCATGTTGACTTGTAAGTTATCCAAGTTCAATTAGATAGATGATTGTGAAGATAATTTCATGGAACTATTGAGATTGTTAGTCATGGTACCTATTCATAGATCACCCTACAGTGGGAATTTATTTTCAATATATAGTGTTTAATTGAATACGGGACATGAATGAATTCTCAAACAGAATGAGATGGTTAAAGATTATGTCTCACATAAATTTAATATTATTGAGAAAAATAACCGAACTCATGATGTACAGTTATTTGTGGTAAATTTTTCAATAATATTACCGAGGATTTATCTTTATTGAAAAATATATGATGTATATTCTATTGAAAAAACCAAAAGAATATATTTAATCATATATAAAAAAATAAGAACATGAGAAAATTGATAGATGTGATTACCTATTTGTAAGGATAAGTACATTACCACTGTAGGATAGAGAACTAGTTGGAGGAGGCTCTGAGTAAAAAATACCATGATAACTTCTCATTGATGAGTTAAACAAAAGATCTAATACATATGGATTTGAAAACGATTAATCTACAAGACCTGATATATTAAGAGAAATATTTTGTTTCTTAATGATATTTTCAACCATGTATCCTCATGAGGAGCAATGATGCATAAATGTAATAGGTTGAAATAAGAAACAAGGCTAGAAATCCAAATGAGATCAATGTTCATTATGACTTCATGATAAGGTTCACGAACCGTGTATGTGTTCCTTTCATTTAATAATTCAAGGAGGTACTATTTGATGAGGCTCATAGTTGATAATTTTGTTTTCATTATAGAAGTATAATTATATATATTTCTATTTTGAAGGTTTATATGGTGGGACAACATGAAATGAGATATTGTGGAGTATATCTCTCATTACATGATATTTAAGCATGTTCAAGCTATATGAAGAATGTATAAGTATAAATTAAAACCATTGAAAAATGGAAATTGGGAAAACAACCATTTTTGAAGTACTCCCGAAAATGCATAAATACCACAATTTAATTTGGGTAGCATCTGACCTTAATAAAAATATAGCATACGTCATTATTAATAGAGATGAATTATCTCTTGGAATTATTTCCATGAATTTATTTCATGTAATTGGTAATGTTGTATATATTTCCATGCTCTATTGTACATTTATCGGAATCCAAGTTTTATATCATTGTTATGGAAGGGTATTAAATTGGATTTGAATATAGAGTTGAGTTTCGGTACTGCTTATCATGATCAACTATGCTGTATATCTAATAGTACCATTAAAATATTAAATCATTTAATTAATTCCATTTTCATGGATTTCAATTGTACTTGGGATCAACACATTCTTCTAGGAAATTTTTTCTATAATGATTGCTTTCATTTGGGGATTTATAAGGCTCCTAATGATGTCATTTATGGAATTTATTATATAACTAAAAAATTATTGGTTGTAGCTGGAAAATGTAATCTATATGGACCTAAGTGATTTGGGGAAATGATATATAAATTTAGAACTATTCTGCAACACATCATGGTATTCAAAAGTCAACTGAAAAGTGATACTGATAATTGTTGTTGATATATGATGTTTGATTATTTTGAGAATGGTTTTCCATAAAATTAAACATGGATAAATTACATGATATATGGAATGATTAAAAATGTGATCCCATGCTACATTGGTCACACCAAAATTATTGATCATGTTTGGATGGAAGCTTTTTGTTTGGTTTATTAAATGAACCTTTATAAATATCATGACGCGTTATATGTATCTCACCTAAGGAAGAACATACCTGATCCTTCACATGTAACTAAATCTAATGACATTACTCACATGAAATATCTTTCTTATGATGAAAAAAATTTATAAATACTTTATCATAGAGATTAAATTATATGGAATAAGACTACTTACATAGATTAAGTTATCTGGAGGAATCATAATTTAAAAGAAGCTACTTTAAAATTTGATGATGAAATTAAATAGATATATCATCATTTTATTGTATGAGTGTGAAAAAATATTGAGTTTGGAATTCATTTTACTAGGTGGATTTTTGAAAACCTTTCAGATTATATGATATATTTATTTATAAAGAAATTTAATTACTTTGATACCATGCGATACACTGAACCAGAACTCTAAATGAACAATAATACAGTCAACCATTATTACATAAAAACTAAATTCGAATATATGAGTATAAATAACTATAATATGAAAAAAATTAGGTTTAGATATGTATTATAAAAATTAATTAGTCATAAATTGTATATAAGTGAAAATAAAAATCATTTCTTAGTACAAGAGATGTTATAATGAAAAACTATTTTAATAATAAAAATATCGTATTATTTTGATAATTTAAATTCATTACAATAATTGAATATTTTAAACAAAATCTATATGTTATTTATTCAATAAAATGTTTTAACATTCAACTAATTGTTTCTAGTAACTATGTTTGTAAAAATCCAACATTATTCTTAAAAAGAAATTTTTTTAAAACATTTTTTTCCTCAAACATTTTTTAAATATTTTAGAATTAATTTTATCTATATATAAAAATTTAATATTGATAATATTATTCCATATATGGAATCAACATGAATAAATTTGGTCACTAGTTCTACTTTTGGTGAATATGAATAGTAATAATTGTAAATATTTGTTATCATGGTAATGCAAAAATAGGTAAAATATTATTTAACCTTTTTTAAAAGAATTAGAATTTATCTAACTGGTTCAATTATCTTATTAGAAGAGATTTTTTTGGTCATTTATATTTCATTCTTTAATATATGTTCATTTGGTTCCATATCTCCTTCATTCTTTCTATAATATTAATTGATGAGAACAATAAATAAAAAATTCCTACCTATTCACTTTAATAACTGTAAATTTAAACATAAGTAGAAAAAGAGGATGATATAATTTAAAATTATTTGTATTAAATATTAATTAATTCCTTTTATAATATTAATTTGTTTCTATTTTTTTAAATTTAATGACTACCTTAAATTGTTATGTAACTTCTTCATAGTGTTGGTTTAATTAAAAAAATAAATCATGTTTAAAATATATAAAGTAATTAATTTTAAGTAAATTGTTTATTAATATTATTTTTTAGGAAAATATTACACATTTTGTATTCTTGAAAATGTTAAATTATAAGTATATATTTCCAATGTTTTATTAAAGATAAATTAATTGAATACTCTAAAAAATTATATCAATGGTAGTTTATAATAAATAATGTTGTATTCAATGAAATAATATTTATAAAAACTATATTGTTTGAAAATTAAATGTAACATGATTGTATAATTCGACCATGGAATATTTATAATTCACTTATCTATTTACGGTAACATTCATTTCCTAATAATATTTAAATATTCTATACCATGGGTTAAGTCAGAAATTGTTAACGATTTGATTAATCAAAATTATATTGTTTATATCATTAAAAAACAATTAAAATCTCATTATTAGTTGTTATTTATATCACATAATAATATTATTTTAATTAATTTGCATATATAATATTTTTTTTACTAAAATGTAATTATTAAAATGTAATTTTTTATGATATTCCAAGTGCGACCCTCCCTCCCTTATAAAAGAGAACCCCTCTTTTTTTTATTTACATAAAATTATTCATTTTATTTGATTAAAAAAAATAAATAATTACCCTATAAAAATACTTATACATGTTAGGATAGTTATTTTCATCCCAAAAGACCAATCATCGGGTCCTTAAGGGGAGATATAATGTTGTTTCCCACATAGGTTGCACTCAACTTAACCGATCACATTAATTTTTTACTTATTCATTTAAGAAATGAACATATTCTTTATTTATCATGATATAATAAACTTTATATAATAAATACATTAAATTTTACTATTATTATGAAAATTTAACTTTCCACCATATTTCCTATCAAATGGGAAGTGAAGTTATTACTTCTTTAAACATATGACGCACCATCTACACATAACAATACAATTAATTTTAAATCACTGTAATTAATAGATGGATATTATTATGGGATTAATATTTATATATTTTAGTTATGAAATAATTAAACTTCCATAATGATAATATATTTTTTACCTTTTACTATTATAATCCTTTGAATGATGATAACGTCATCTTTGTGTACGTGCATACTACCACCTCTTCAATGTGATGTTATTTTTTCTTTTTTAATTTATATGAATGGTTTAAAGGATAGATACGATAAAAAATATTTTGTCTCTAACATAACAATTTTTCAATAACAATTATGTTTTATTTATTATTCTTTAGTTCCATCCATCGAAAAGAGGAAATAATGTTCATGCAAATGTACGACCTACCATCTCCATGAATGGTTTAATTAATTTTTCAATATCTAATTTTAGGGATGAATATTTATATTTATTTAATATATATGGAATTTATGTCAATGTTAAAATTATTAAATTTTGGAATAATGATAAAATTAAGAGAACAAAAATTCAGAACCAAAACATAAATGAAAAATAAAGTAGTTATATCACCGAACAATTATTTTAATAAATAATGTTTCATAAATGGGTGACCAAAGTTTATATATATAATATATATGGTGTGATATATATTTATTGTTTGATTATATTTTTATAATAAATATATATGTATTATATTGGTTTTTTGAACTTGTACGAAGGAAGTGGGACTTGATATAAGGAATTTTTACCTCACATTCACTTCTATGAGACACATACCATATTCACCCCATTTGTTGTTTTTTTTTGTTCGTATAATACTAAAAAATATGAATTAATTTTTTTTGTGAAGTTATTTTGATATAAATATCCATATATTGTTATTTTTCATTGGTCTTACGATGCATATGTTACCAAAGATATAAGGGTTTCCTGTTAAAGTAACATTGTTTATATGGATTGCTTAAACTTTTGTATCAGATGATAAAATATTAGGAATGTCATCTCATGAAAATTATAAATTCAAATATCCACTTATAATCTCTTGAAATATCATGTTTTTTCATTTCATTTTAGTCTTTTTATGTATGTATGATACTAAAATAATATTTTTATGGATATAGAAAGAATAATTATCATCATATGAAAAATCTATTTTGTTCTATATCCATGATTATTTAAAAATAGTTTAATGTGTTTTTGTAAAATAATATTATTATTTTGTAATGTGATTTTATCCATTATTTACCTTTTTCGAAAAAATTAAATATAAATTTTTTCTATATTAAATTTTTTTGATTTTTTTTATAAAAGTGTGAAAGGAATGTTATCTTTTAACTCGTATAACATGAACATGATTTCTAAAAATCAAGAACAATCAATTATTGGGACATAAAATTATATTTTATAAGGTATATTTAAAAATAAATTGTATTTTCTTAATATTTAATAATGTTTTAGTTTTTAAAAATGTGATTTCAATGTGAAAAGATTATTTTTCACAAGAAATGATCCCAATGAGTTTTTAACTGAATTTTTCACTTATAATGAATTCATTGGACATTAATTATATTAACATGGGAGATGATCCAATTATACCATCCTTATTCATTAAAATTATTATTTTTAAATATGAAAAAAAGAAATTTATTAAACAAGTTCTTCCTATAAGAATTATGATATTAGAACAGGTAAAATATTCATGAAGTCTGTTTCTTTTCCACAAGTTATGCTATAATGAAATGTTTATGAAACCCATTTCAATTCATGAATTTTTATAATATCAATATTTTTTATCTTGTGTGACAACATTTTATGATTTTCATTATGTTAATTTAGGTCATGGAATTATACAACCCTATGATGAATTGGGTAAAGATAAATATCTCAAAAGAGAAACAAAACTATAATAGGGAGTGAAACATGTTAATTAAGGGTATCTATCGGTACTGAATATATTCAGAGTGAACCTCAAAATTTATGATAGAATCGGGGTGAACCTAATCAACTATGGAATTTGTGGTAGTGAACATTTACTACTAAGTTAATGGTTGTATTTTCATACGTGTATTCTATAAATCTATATCTTAGGAATATATTATCCTATCGTGGATAATGCTCTAGGATTCCATTGTGATTTCTGTCTTATGGTCTACCAATAATTATGAAAAGTTATAATATCATGATATATGATATGATGATTATGTTTTTAAAATATTTTTCTTTTGTTCTCATACCCTTATACTCTTGTTATGTTTAACTGACCATTGATACCTTTAATATTTACCCTTACTAAGTATTTGAGATCACCCATTGTTATGTGTCATTGCCCTATATTTTGATGAATGATATTCTTAATAATGGTTCTAATAATGAAGAAAATAGTGGGATATTATATATGTACCCTACCAAAATCATTACATAATCGATTTGATTTGAATAGAATATTCTTATTACATTACAGAAAACCATTTTTATAGGTTTCAAGTATTATAAAATAATTATATGAATCCCCAAGAAATAATATTTGATACTACTAAAAGATATAAATGTCATATATAATTAAAAAAATATTAAATTAAGCATGAGTTCTTTTCATGAATTTTTTTTTCACAATGTTCAGATTTTATTTTTCCATTTCTATTGTGAATCCTTAATACTAAGAAAAAACATATAAAAACATGTAACGAGCACAAAAAAATCATTAAGGGACATATGAAGAAAAGATACCTTTAATAAATTAATTATTATAATCATATGAAATCATTTTAAAAAGATATACTTCTCACCCATAAAGTATCTTATGCTTACATTGTGAAAACATGATATTTCCATAAAACATGGAAAACATAAATAAAACAATATAGGTATCATGAGGAATAACATAATTTATACGAAAACCTTCTCTTCTACCATATAATCTATAACCCTAATGTCTAAGTTTCAATTTAACCCTCTTGACTACCTTATGATGTAACCCTCATAGGTTACTTACATTGTAAACATCATAGTTAGCCATGGAGTAACCATTAAATTCAACATCCAACATAATCATACACATTGAATTAGAGGGATATATAGGTCCCACGATCCATCATAATCAATTATCGAGAAAAAGAACATAATCATAAAACAACAACACTTTCATAGAAGTGGTTCTTTTTAATTATTTTAAAATAGAAAATGAAAAGGGTATTTTTAAAGAATAGTCCCTTACATTGGGTTCAACATTCATAAAACATGTTCAAACATCTTGTATAATGTTTTTAGGAGTGTTAATAATTTTTTATTGAACTATAACCATATTTATTAAACCATATAATACAATATTATAACAAATTTTCAAAAATTAATTTATAATATTTTTTATTGGCATTGATTGAAAAGTGTTCTTTTCATGGTTTCAATGTTCAGTTTGTTATTGATTTTCTTATTGAATGGAAGAAAAGCACCCAAATAAGAATCAAATGGAATTAATATTTTTCCATAATTTTAAAGGATACCATATATCCTATTAATTTTTTATATGAGGATGAATTATTAGATAAAACTTTAATAAAACTGATGTATTTTATTTACGAGGTTAGTACGATCATCGTGAACATATATCATTTAATTTAATTTCATGTTTATATATTATTTTCAGGACATTATATAAATTATAATATTGATAATAAAATATCATTTAACCATATAAATTTTTAATGTCCATCCATGAATGTGGTAATGTAAAATGAATGTGTATTATCCATGATATCAGTAAATCGAAACATCATAATTGATGTTCTCATTTTTAGAATAAAAAGGAGAGGTGAAAGAGTTAGAAGATTAATTTTTCCATAAACAAGAAAAAATTACAGTATATATAATATTATTTATTTTTCATGCCACTTGGATATGGTGAGGTGAGAATATAATATGAAAGTAAAATAAATTGAAAATAAAATAAAAGAAAATTATAGAGGAATTTACCTCTTGAATTATTCTCCATGGGAACCCCCCTCAAAGAATTGGGTTTTATCCTTTTGGTGAGACCAAAAGGACATCAATGTGGGTAAGTGTCCGGGGAATTAAATTAGTTATAAATTAAATAAAATAAAACGATTTTAGGTTTGAGTTGAAAATGTGGTGAGTGGGGCTATGTCTATTAGAGGAGAGGAGTGTTTTTAAATTATTTTACTCACTTGTTTATTAGTTTTTCTCTAGGATATGAATAGTTATATAATTATCAATAAATATGTATAAATATTGAATAATAATTTGATATTTGGGTCTTAAATTAACCATAAATCATTCATTACTTAATAATTCTTGTAATTTTCTTATACTATAAATTATTGTATTTCACTATTTACCAAAAAATTAACTTTTTTTTTAGAAAAATTAAAAAAATTCAACAAAACCATTTTTTTAAATGTATTATTTCAATATGTACTCAATTTTATGAAAATATATTTATAAATATGATAAATTTAATTTTAAATAAAAATAATAATTTTATTGAAAATTACCAATTCTGAAATTATAACTAATTTCATAACACTGAGAAAAATTAATTATGGTCTCATAAAATTATCTTATATTCATAACATTAAAGAATATTAATTTATGATTCAATTTAATTAAAAAATATTTTATTTTTAATCACTATTTTAATTATAAAATTGTAAATTAATATTTATGTGTCATAAAAATACCAACACATACTTTATCATTTTTAAACAAATATTCACTTATTCTATGGTGTACATATATCTTATTTTCACTTATAAGATACATAAATTTTATTTATACCCCATAGATGATTTTAGTATTCTATTAATATATATTATTTAATTTATGTAAATACCACTTATTTCATTATACAATAATAATGAATTTAACTATTTAATTAAGGAATGAAAACAATGTATTTCATATGTCCTAGACATATTAAAATCTCCCAAAATTCTAGAAATTTTTTTCTTGGATTTATTATTTACTTATTAAAAAAATAGATTTTACGTTTCCATCATAATATAATTATATTCTCATGTTGCTTTTTCAACTGTATGGTTTCACTAAAAAATCATAACCCATTGAATTTCCTTATACAATAATACATTATCTATGTGATATAGAATCATAACACCATTTTCTTCATAAGGATGATTTTATTCCATCTAAAATACTTATGGGCTCATAAGATGAGATGAATCGGGAACATACTTTATAAGAATAACAATTTGAAAAACATTATGTACCTAAGAAAAATGAGAAGGCAGATCTACTCAATAGAAAACTGTTCCAACTATCACCATGATTTCATAGGATCCAATGAACCATTGACCTAGCTTTCCCTTCTTCCCAAATGTGTCAAAAATTTCCCTGGAGATACATTAAGAAATTTAGGATCACCTACCTCAAAATAACAATCCTTTCTTTGGTTATCTTCATAACTATTATAGCTTCTATATGTTATCCACACATGTTATTGGATCATCATTAATTTCACAGAAACTTCTTGAACTTATTCTGTTCCAATAAATTCCTTTCCCAAGCTTCATCCAAAAAATGACGGAGTATGATACCGAAATCCAATCACTTCTTCAAAAGGTTCAATATATATGATGGAACAAAAAATATCATTATAATAAAACGTAACAAAAAACGTTTTTTATACCAACAACTATAATAATACATTGAATAATATTGAATCATATCCTACAATGTATAAATATTTATCTCTTAATATTTATCAAAATGGGGTTGATAGGAAATATTAAAAATTAATTTTATCCCCATCGACTTCTAAGGGACATTACAAAATTAAGAGATGAACATGAGGTCACAGTCCAATAAAATAGAGAGAGGAACTCCATGTAATTTGAATATATATTTGAGGTATATTAAATAAATATGATCTAATTACATAACATCATGAATAAGAATAAAATATTTAGATTTTTTCATTCGATCAACAATGAACCAAATCAAATTATAACTCAAGAAGTATTTACTAGTCCCATGAAGAAGTCCAGGGATATATTTTACCATTTCCACTATGGAACTGGAAAAGGTTGAAGGACCCCCTTTGGTATTTGTCTCTCTACTTTAACCTATGTAAAGTCAAATATTTCACTATAAAATCAGAAATATCTATTTTCATTTCATCCCACAAGTAATATATCTGATGTCCTTGTACATTAGAGTATTGCACGGATGAATATAAAATGGATAACTATGATCTTCAATTAATAACACTTTCCTCTATTGTGGTTCAAGTGGAAGACATAATAACATTCCAAGTGTCAAAAATCAATACTTATTAATGTTAGATTCTGGAAACATACCCAATTTCATCAATTATACCTTTTTCTGAAACTCATGGTGTTCCCTCTATGCTTGTTTAATTATATCTAAGGAAGGTGACTACTTTGTGAAATGAATCAAAAAAGAGCAATTCCCTACAAAAATAACAACCAATCCAAAATTCATCAAATCATTAACCAGGTTGTCATGTTCCATACATCACATTGTTTTTGTAGCATGAGGTTTTCAACTCATGGAATCCAACGATTTTTTTGTTTTTCATTGTTGGTAATTGATTACGCAATCATAATATTTTTTTCAGTTCCCACCTTCATCTTAGCCTCATGTTCAATTACATCATAGTAAAAATATATTAGAACATTTATGGTTGGTATATATTTCAAATTTTTTCTCTGTATAAATGATTCCTCAAAAATTTTAATGTTTAACCCAAATATTCTAATTCCAAATCACATGTAGGATAATTAAACTCATGAGGATTCAATTATCTTGAAGAATAATAAATTTCCTGATCATTCTGTATCAGAATGTATCCATCCCCCGTTAATTAAGCGTCACTGTAGATGAATAAATCGCCCAATCTGGAAGGATGGGCCAAAACTAGAGAATTCTTTAATCTCTTCCACAGTTCCTGAAAATAAACATAACATTATCTTATACAAAAATTTTTTAACACACATTCATGTTATCATCATTATAATCTAGGTAACCATAAAATATTATAAACAAATTTTTGGTAATAGCATTTTAATCCAAAAATCTATAAGTCATAGAAACATTTTTATATCTTTTCCATTCATCAACAAGTTTTTTTCGGGATCAACTATGACACCAACCTTGTTTACAATATTCCCAATAAAATAAATTTGTTCCGACCAAAATAAATATTTTATAAATATCATGTATAACATATTTTCATTATATGTTTGTTGAAAAGTACATAGATATATTTATTGATCATAATAACTTTTTGAAAAAACACATAATATCATAAAAAAAACATCAAAAAAAAAATCAAAATATCCATGAAAAAAATCTACTCATAGGATCCATAAATACCATAGGGGAATTTTTCACATTAATGGGAATATTAAAAAATTCCTAATTACAATATCTAGTTTAGAATTCTATTTTTGGAATTTCACCCTCTTCTACCAATAGCTGATGATACCTAGATCTCAAGCCAAATGTGAAAAAATACTGGGCACCCAGGAGTTGATCAAACAATTAATTTATATGAGGTAGTTTACTCTTTTTGTTAACATAAATTTTATTCAATTCTATATAATCAATGAAAATACATATGTTACCATATTTATTTTTAACAAAATAAATAGGATCACCCCATGGTGATGTTCTAGGTTGAAGGAAAAATTTATCAAGAAACTCCAACAACTAAATTTTCAATTCTTGAAGATCCATTTTATTCAGGGGGTTTTGAAATTATCGTATCATGAGGAAATAATTCAATAGTAAATTCAACATCTTGGTCGGGTATTACACTATGAAACTCATCAAGAAAACAACCAGTTATTCTTTTACCACAAGAATATCATTAATATAAACAGTTCCCTTGTTTAAAAATATATATCAATGATTAATTTTATTTCTTATTATAAAAGTTTCATAGATTTATGATATTTTATCATTGGTATAAGATCATTCATGTATAAAAAATAATGCTCTTTATAAAAAACAACTTATTTGGCTATATAGTCAATCATAGTATTGTAAATAGATAACCAATCCATAACTAAAATAAAATAAAACTCTACTTTGGGTAAAACAATAAGGTTTATAGGTAATGTATTACTATATTCAATAATAGGAGGATTATTATAATGATGTTATTAATTAATATTTCCCCAATTGTTTTTACCATAAGTTCTGATTTCATTTCTTTTAGTGAAATTTCAGTTATCAAGAAAATTATTCACAAATAAATGAATGTGTAGACCCCGTATCAATGAAGAAATAAGGGAAATATAAGTAAACCAAAAATTCACCTGACACAACTTCATGGGAAGGCACAACATTTTTTATGAGGTTTTAGTCTATTTGAATTTATTTTTATATATAAAATTCAGTTATTTCTTGTCATTCGGATCATTCTTTAGGCGGTTATTGGCATAATGACCCATGTCACAGTATTTAAGAAACATTCTAGGTTCCTAATAAAAATTCAACATACCATCACTAAGATATTTTTCATTTCAATCTATTTATATATGTTCAAACATAAAACATAAGAAACACTTCAAATATATTTTAACGAATTCTCCATGATTTTTTTAGCAAACTTTCCAAAAAATGGAAATTAAATATTCTTACATTTAAATTTAATTGACTTAATGTTACCCATTTAATACCATCTAGACATATTATTCTTACTATTTTTAATGTACATGTGATAATCTAAAAACTCAATTTATTCTGTATTAGAACATTGAAAATGATTCTCATAACATTTTAACACATCAGAGGCCAAATACATTCAATATATTGGATTCAATCCTGAGTTACTATTGTCAATTTTACTATCAACATCCTAAATAAGATTTCGAGTATACCCTTCCAATAGGGTGTTGTTTGATTTATACATAGCACCTAAATCTTCCTCCCTTTTTCAATTTATAGGAATTTCTTTTCCATCCCATGTTGAACCACCATGGGAAAATATTTTTCAAGTAAAATATTCTTATATTTATCCCATTACAAGGAATAAATATCTTCATTATCAATGATATTAAAAACATTGACCACCATTGAATATCATCACCATCAAAATGGTAAATATAAATATTATCCTTTTGATTATCTTAACACTCCATGACATATAATAACTATTTATGGGATTCAATCCAATATCTTGCTGCCAATAGGTTAGAAAATTTACAAAAATAAGGCTGGTGTTTCCCTATAAAATGATCCAATATAGTCATGTTTCATTGTGGTAGATATTTATAATCTCTTGCATGAATGTAATCAGCATATATATCATAAATCCACAATTCTATCACTGTCATAAACTATTTATTTCCAATCCCAGTATTCTAGTTTTCCCAAATAGAATGATAACGTCCTCTCAGTTCCATCCGACTTTATATTTCCTATTTATTCATTAGAAAACCATTCTGAATAGACATATCTACACTAATCATTGATACAAACTATAATGACCTGACCATAAACATTATCCAATCTAGTTAATTCACCTATAATACTCTTTTTATATTCAAAAATCCCATTTCAATTTATATTTTTACAGTATTATTATATAATAAATGTCAATAAACAAGAATAATAAGTAGAAAATTCAAAAAAGTGTCTATTTCCCCCATAATGTAAATGTTTTTAAATAAATAATTTGTTTTCATTATTGTTTTTCACGACATTAAGCATGAATTATTCTTTTTTCTTAGCAATACATAAACCCTATAAAATCATTTAGAAACCTACGTTGAGATAAAAAATCTTGTTAAGGGACATAAAAGATAAAGGAACCACTTTTCCATGGATTCTTATAAAGATATGAAATAATATTCCCAAGATATACTTCTCACCCTTAAATTGTGATATTCATACTTTGTGAAAGAATGAGATTACATTAAAAAAGAAAACATAAATAATATCATATATTAATTGTGAGGAATTTATTACACAATATTATAACCCCTTTGGATACCATATGACATGTATCCCTTACACTACCTTACAATATGACCCTCATGGCTAACATACAATATATCCCTCAGGGCTACCTTCTGGTGTTACCATTGTAGTTACACTTTGTAACATCCCAAGAAAATAAAGTATATGACATTTTCATATTTATTAATATATGTGATTAAAATAATAAATTTATTTTAAAAAGGAAGATACGTTTGATAGCGTACCCAATATGCAACAACAGGTTTCATTGAAATATTATGTTGCACCCAACATTGGGTCATACTGAAAAATAATAATATAATATTATTTTAAGTGGTAGTTAATGCCTAGCCGTTGTATTGGTTTAATTGGTCATAACCAACTGAAGTATAAATAGACATATTTTGTTAATGTATTTGAATTTATCCAATAAATTTTAGAGGCATAAAATAAAAAAGAACCCAATTTTAAGCATAAATACTCTAATATTCATTAAAAGATCGATTTATTGCCTTTTGATGGAGAACCCTCTTTAAATATATTTTTATCACTTTTATATATTACATATGGAAAAATATAATTCTTCTTTGGAAGAGGGACATCAAAATTTACTTTTGTTAAAATTTTAGTATTTTTCTGATAAAATTATTTTTTTAATGAATAAGGTAAAAATACTATATTTTATTTCAAAAATGCATTTTATTCTAATTTATTTATATGGTTAGATTATCTTTATAATTAGTATCAAAGTGTAATTAGATTATATTTTTACCATTTAATCAATTGTGGTCCATTGTAAGTAATTTCATTTTGAAATTGGACATAAACAAGTGTCAATTTTTGGATAGTTATTATTATATAAAAACACGCTTTTTATTTTGACATGAGGAATCAATTTTAAATTAATTTATTCCACTTCATTTTTTTGAATATGGAAAAAAGGATTCCATATTCAGAATCAGGAATTCGAATTTTTTTAAATTTCTATCCTTTATTTTTAGACAATATGAATATTTTATTTAGTAAAATTTTTATTTACCATGGTTAAAGGGTAAATCTGGTAAATAATGGTAACAAAATATAATAATAATAATATAAAATTTCCCAAAAGGGTATCCCAATCCAATTAGTTAATACATTTATGACAATGGTAATCCATTGGTCGATCTTGGGCCCCCATGGAACAACTTAAGAGTGATAATGACACTTTATATTAATTAATCTAAAGTAAAGAAAAAAATGTCATAAACAAATATCTTTTAGTCAGGGGGGGTTATATATGATATCTC
The DNA here is from genome assembly GCA_963277665.1 of Viscum album. Taxonomy (NCBI): domain Eukaryota; kingdom Viridiplantae; phylum Streptophyta; class Magnoliopsida; order Santalales; family Viscaceae; genus Viscum; species Viscum album. The sequence continues at coordinate 114,829,685 of OY728121.1, forward strand.
TTAGACTATAAATATTAATTTGAAAGAAATAAATATGTCCTACAACATGGAAATTTTTGATAATTTTTAGACATCAAATAAATAAAATTCATTACGACACAATAATGATGCAGTCTTTACCTCATTAATGAATGATTTAAATAAATAAAATCATTAATACTAAAACAATATCCAAAAACTATAAAACATTTATTCGATGATTTTATTTCAAACATGAGTCTTCTTATATTCTAATTTAATGATTTGTGGACCTTTTGAAACCGAATATTTTTTTACAATAGAATAATTGTTTCATACTTTCTTGAAGAGGCCCCCACCCCCTTATAAAAGGACACCACTTCTATCCCAATCCTCACACCTCTCATGCCATTTGGCTCCTCCAAACTATATTTAAATAAACTCCCCACATCCCTCTCCTACTCCTAGATGCCTTACCTTAGGCATAAGGCACTTCATAAAAACCTTTTGGTTCAAACCAACGTGATATACATGATTTACAGGAAGAACAAAGAACAAATGAGTTAAGTCGGACACGTGGTACGGGGTATCTTATCTCACTTTTAATTCTATGATATTTTCTTTGTTCAACAATTATTTGATTCATGTTTTTATGGTTAAATTACTTGATATATATTATAATGATTATCTTTATATTCATGGAATTTTGTGATTCCTTTGGTGGTTTTTAACTTTTGGTCACATGACTCGATTGATCACAATGGGGTAAGGGGTTTCTTATCTCACTTTTAATTCTATGAGATTTACATTGTTCAACACTTATTTATTTCATGTGGTGTATTTTTAACTTCCATTTGATATATATTATAATTATTAACTTTATATTCAGGGTATTTTGAGATGTATTTAATAGTTATTAAGTTTTGGTCATACAACTCGATTGATTACAACGTGGTAAGGGGTTTCTTACCTATCTTTTAATTCCGTGAGATTTACATTGTTCAAAACTTATTCATTGTATATGGTGTATTTTTTTCTAGAATTTGATATATATTATCCTGATTATATTTATATTCATGGTATTCTATGATTCATTTTGTGGTTATTAACTTCTTGTCATACGACTCGATTGATTAAAACGTGGTTTGTGGTTTTCATCTCACTTTTGATTTCCGTTAGATTCACACTATATTTGTCACTATTTACATTGTGTAGTGTATGGACAACCCATTAATTTACTCATTGTGTAATATAATTTCATTAATGGATATTTACCTAGTCATTGTATGATCCTTCTTTCATGTGGTTTATATTTCATAATTTACCAAATCAGAAATGGAACTTTTTATCCTAATTTCCATTACATGGTATAATCATATAATTTTTAAGTATGTCAAGATATGATTATGTGTGGAATCACTATTTACTTATTTATGTGGTAATTTTCACTCCCCTTTTTCTGGATATACTTTCGATACACATAATCACTCCATTGATAAATTCTCAAGTCATCAATATGAACTTGATAAGAGTAATTTTAACTCAACTTCCATTCTTTGAGTTAAACATCTTTTCCATTGGTGTTGTTTTCAAAAGTATATGAGTTAATTTTATCTGATTGGTTTACAGTGAATATCAAACTATATTGAGTGTACTTATATTTTTCACACATTATTATGTTATTGATTTATCCTTAATCTAAGCATACCATTTTTATAAGAGATTTTGTCACAATTTACATTCCCTTGATACATAATTGTGGTTACGAACCAATTCATTCTTATATGGTGTATATGATGTCATTTGGGATATTATATCATAAATACCTTTATTTTCATGATATTATAATCTTTTTATTAAATATAATTCCTCTATTATTTATATTCAAGCATCTCTCATTTTGATAAAAACACATTAACTAAAAAATTTTATAAATTCATTAAAGATTTATTATTATAAATATTTCTCATTAATGTACATGTTTTCAAAATAGATTTTTGGATTTATTTATATGGACATCAATTTTTTCAAATGATAATTCATTTAATAGTTACAATGTGGCAGGGGACACTTTGATTCAAAAATATCTTTATCAAATGTTTTAAATGGTTTTGAAAATGGTTTTGGTAAATCATTGATTACGTCAATATATTGAAATGATATATCGTGATTTCTATGTGGAAATGTTATCTTTCCTTCATGATTATTTTATGTGTAATGATTTATAATGGTACTTGGACAATTGACTGGTGGTTTCGTGATAAACCAAATGACTGCTGGTGCCTTGATAAACCAGGAAAGGTGGTTACGTTATAACCACAAAAGCATTGGGTATGGATGCTCGCCGTATTGCTATTAAATTTAGATATAGGTGTGGAAATTAACATTATGGTTAAACAATTTATGTAGCTTTATGTCCCAAGTTACCTATATATGTTATCTGTTCATTCATTGGGTTTTCTGGTAATCTTTCAGTTACAAAAGTGTAAACAATGATCTTTTATTCATAGAAGAGTATTTATTACTTTAAAAAGGTGAAAAGTATTACCTATTATAAAGTATTCATGGTTTACTTGTTTTTTTGAATAACTAATAGTTTTCCTTCTTTGTGTATCCCTCACTATTCTTTTTGATCATCCCATGTTTTTGAAATGTTTTTTACAGGACATGAAGTGAAATAGGGACACAGATGGGATTAAAGAAAAGTCATGGTGTCTAAAATGTAGAACTAGACATGTTTATTTTTAAGAGTTTATATTTTATTAAAAAATTGAAACTGAGTAGTAGTGTCAACATGAAATATTCATGCTGATATATAATATTTATGGCCTAATTCTATAAAACATTAATCCTAAAAAGATCTTCAATGTAAATTATTCATTTAAATCAATATTATGTAATGTTATAAGGATAGGTCCTTATATTTGGTATGAGAGGTTGGTAAAGATAACTACAGAGGTTAGGGTGTAATTTAAATATAAATTACATTACCATAATGGTTAGCATATTATAAGTATCCATAGTTATATTAGATAAATTGAATGAATTTAAGATAACATGAATAAGTCTATCATTGTATTTACCCACCTCATAAGATATTGTATGACGATGTTACTGATATACTCGCACTGACCATTTTCTTTTTAATAAATGGCTGGAACTAGTAGGCACCAAACTACTAGTGAATGTGAGGAGAACTGATACATTTTTCTGCATGAGAAACTAAATGAAACGGGAGATGCAATGAGAAGACATGATGTTATTCATAACTAACTATATGGATTCATGATTGACCACCTTAACCTTGATGATTTTTTAAGGCATCGTATATGTGAGAAACAAATCCCTATAGAAGTTTAGGTAACAATCATATAGGTATATATATTAAAAAACCTATACGTCAAGGATGTGTAATGAAACACAATGGAAAATTCATCAATAGGAAGGGAAGATGTTTCAGTTGTGGTAATGAAGGACATGAAATAATAACCTACCAGGGAAAAAGGAGGCATCCAACTAACTCCAGGAAATGGAATGAAGTTCTTTCTGAGGAGTCAATTGAATGTTTTAAATGTGGTGTACAAGGTCACTATGCATACAAATTTCCTTTGATGAAGTTTCGGGAAAGGGATCAGTAAGATCATAAAAATATACATTTACCGATTCCAAATGCCATTCCAATTGAAGATGAGGAAACTGAAAATGACCTATGAAAGGTATTGATTATTTCTTATCGCATTTTTTTAAAATTACTTAATTTTTAGGACATTATGCATGATTTTGTGTGTCGGAGTGAAGAATAAAAGAATAAGATGAAAAAACATGGATAATTGATCAAGAAGGATGTTCTATGATTAATAAATCTACATTTTAGGAATTGAAGAGTTATAGATAATGATATGTGTGAATATATTAATGAGGGGATTAGTTTGGAAACTTTTCCTATTATGTGTAGCCCTAAAGTCTGATATGTGAAAATTTTATTCAATGAAGAATTATCTTTTCTTTTTTGGATATAGTAATAATGAACATTTGGGATTATATGATCCTTGAATTTCCTGGAATTATAGGTTATTTGATTTTGAGATGCAAAATGAAGGTTGTTAGATATCCATTAGGGTTAAAATATGTTTTGGTTATTTTTGATGAATATATATTATTTTTGTGAATTATATAAAATTATATAGGATTCAAAAAAAGGATAACAAATAGACCGTGTGACAACCCGTCACGTCGTAAAATTTTGTGGGAATCGAACCCACAACCGAAGTGTGACTGGAATTTTTCACCTACAACTAGACTGAATGAAGTCACTGGTTAGTATGACTAATTATTTTTTAGTTATATTATCTTACAAATCAAGAATAAGTTGGTTTTGGGTTATCTATGGAAATGATTAACCAATCATAGAAAATATTGGACTATATTAATTACACTTCCATATGAGACATTAAGAGTAGTCAATGTTATTTGGATATAAATATTTTGATTTATCATGGAAGACTATGTGATCAAATCCTTATATGTTTTGGGTTTCAGTATTAGTTTGAATTATTAAGAAGAAATTTATATAAAATTGTATATTGAATGGTCATTCTTGAACATTGAGTAAATTTTTTGGAATTTTGGATAATAAGAGTAGTTTTTCTTTTTATAATGGATTATCCTTTTTAAAGATTATTTGACCTCATACTAACCAGTTTGGTTTTTTTGATGTCTAAATACTGGGGAAATATATAGTTCATCTTTTTTGGATTACGTGATACTCTATAAGTTGATACTTATAACGACCTATACTTTACATACATTGTTATTACTTCAAAATTGATGAACACTTATTACAACATATAACAAAACCAGGAAAAGACCGTATAGGTATAGTGTCTTTAGAAACTGGGAAACATAAACAACTGGTTCATAAAGCGTCTACACTGTCTCCCATTTATTTCATCATATCTAGAGTCCCTTTTTGGCATATACTACTTAATAACCTTCTTCCTGACCTGGGGAAAGAAAACATACAAAAGGGTGAGCTCAAACGCTCAGTAAGGGTAAACAAAAGAAATATCTATCACATCATATTCATAAGAACATAACATTTTGGAAATCATAACCTACAAAAGTGATCATAATATCATAACATGGGATAAATCATAGTAGTGAAATGTAATACAAAGTCCATTTCTGAACCGAGTTCATTCCTCGTTTCAGCCCTGTTTCAGTGAACTGGTTTAACCTTCCGTTCCAGCCATGTCTATCTCATGAGATATAAAATCTTTACCCAATTCATTGGAGGGAGATACAGGTCCCACCCATCTCATAATGATACCATTCTTATGTGTGCCACCAAATCATAAATCAAACATCATTGCATAACCCATGTAATAAAAATGGGATTCTTAAACAACATGACATCATAAAACAATTCCTATAAGATAAAGGAATTCATAAAAATAATTCCATCACAACATAATCAAATCAATGTAATAATAGGGATAGAAACAGAACCCTATATTATCTTAGATGAAAAATAAATTTGATAAAACACTTGAACTCCATTCTTGAGGAAAACAACCTTTCTACTTCAAAAACATTTTTCCTTTCCTAACATGTCAAAAAAATTTAAACTAAAGGAAGTTGATTAAAAATAAACTTGAAAACTTTTAATTTAAGATTCTTGGAAATAATTTTTTAAAAATCAATTCATGCCGTATAAGTTAAAAAAACATTCTTCTCGTACTTTTGTCAGAAAAGAAAAAAGGTACCTCGTACGAAAAATGACAAAAGATTCCTTTCATATCTTTTAAAAAAAACTCACCGAAGGGTAAAATTTGATATAAACTATTGTATAATGATATAAATATTACATATTGAGGAAACATGGATTTGGATGATAAAATACACCGCAGTAAATACCAAAATATAAACAACCTCGGATAAAAATGAGATTGTGATATTTCCCTTACCTTAGGTACGATTTGCTTCGTAAGTGTCCGAACCTCATGTATAATGATTTAAATAATTTCACTGACTTATTCCAGAATCATAATCATTGTTATGATATCATATATGGTCATATTCTTAGCTTATTAATAGTAATATTTCATTGCTACTTGTTATTCGGGTGTTTATTACTTTTTGTTTTTATGCGTGTTTTGTCGAATAAAATCTTATTCTTCTTTTTAGGTTATAGATACCTTATTTCCAGAATGGTATTAGTGTAATATATATCATATTCGTTAATTAAATTCATCTATATAATCATTATACAATGAATATCATGTAGAACGAGTCGCATCACATCGTGGAGACGGTATTCCGTACGTACGCACGAGCGATGATATCGTTCCCATGATCGTGGAATTGTATTGGAGTGTATGTATACAATTTAAGAATCATTATCAATTTAAAATAATCATATATATTCATTATTTACACCATTATACCCATCCAAGTAAGGTGGTGGGGGAAAATAGATTACACCACGGCGTGGAGACGGTATTCCGTACGTACACACGCACGGTGATTTCATTTTCCGTAGGATGGATAGATGGTGAAATAGGGTTGTTTCATACTTATAATAACATATCAGTATATGAGTGATACTTATGTTATTACTTCATAATGAAACAACTAAAGAATAATAAGTGGAAGAAGAAATAAAGATGAAAGAATCGGTAACGGGCATTACCTCTTCTTTGAAGCGCTTCTTTGAGACCTCCTTTTAGGGCACTAAAATTGGTCTTTGAAGAAGACCAGGACCTCTAGGATGTCTCTAGGGAAGTGGAGAGAAGACATTGGCAGGGTTTGGTCGATCTTGAAGGCTCAAAGTGGTGTGAGGAAGAGAGGGATGAGGTGCCCTTTTATAAGGTAGGAGAGGGGCACCTTTGGAATAACTAAAAATATTATTTCTTTATAAAGCCAAATTCGGTTTTAAATAGCTCCAAATTGATTTATTTCGAAGCTAAGATGGGTATGGGTCTAAATCCTCTCATCTAATATAATTTAGACTTGTTTAGGTTCCTATTTTAACCTTATCATTTATATTTAACATTAAGTTAAATAATTTTACTTTTACCGTGTCTTCTTGTGTTCTTACACTATAAGGTTAATAAACTTACTATAACAAGCCAAATGGACCCCAAGTTGTTTATTATTAATATATATAACCTTATATAAGTCATTTGGCCGAACCATATTTTTTTAGGAATAAAATAACAATTAATAATATAATATTTGTTTTAAAACCTATTTTATGTCAATTTTGACACTATTTAGTAATTGATTTTTGTGAAAATCATAACAGAATTATTAGTTTGAAAAAAATTTAATTAACTCAATAATAACATGTCATATTAACATATAAAATTATTGGAATTCATAAAAAGTCTCAAATTACATTTATTTGGGTATTTATAACATCAATTATGTCAATATTTCATTAATAAGATAATTACTGCATCATCATTGTGTCATAAATAAATTAAATTAATTTTAGTCTAAAAAATATAAATAAAATACCATTATGTTGGAAGTCCATTTATATTTCTAATGAATATTTATAGTCGAATTTATTTTATTTATAACCATATATTAAAAATGATTTACTTATTAAACTTTGATTTTAACTATTTTAACCATTCTTTAAATAAATTAATAATAAATGTCCTAATCTAATCCAAGTGGGCGTAAATGGTAATATTTTATTCCTAAGGTTGTTTTTGGTCGAATTACACTAATCCAATAGAATTAGGACATGTGTTAGGATAATAAAAATAACACTTTTACTCTTAATTACCCTATTTACTTTTAACCGTGGTAAAAAAAGTAAAAGTTACTATTCACCAAAAATTATTTTCATCTCATTGAACCACATTTTAGTCCTTGATATTAACCATGTCTCTCAGATTTTCAAAATTCCACTCACAGAAGCGGTAAAATTATGTTTTATGAAAAATTCAGTTTTTTAACTACCACTTAGTGGTTTCACTATTTATCAAAAATTGAATGTTTTCAGAAAAATACCAAAATTTCACCCTAGGCTAATTTCGATATTCCGAATCCCAAAATGAAGTCCATTTTGAAAAATAAAAATTATAAAATTTCAAAAAGTGGTTATTACTATTCATAACGGCTAGTTTTAATAATATTTTAATAGCATATCGTTGTTTAGTGAAACTCGGTATTGCGTACGATGCAAGCTATCATGGAAGGCCGTCGTTGCGTGTAAAGAAAGACAATCTAGTGTTGTGTGTAGTGAAAGATTCCTTTGATGATTTATATAACATAAAAACAAAATATTTCTCATAAAAGTCTAGGGCGTTACATTCTACCCCCCTTAAAATGTATTTCGCCCTCGAAATTCGTCACTTTGTCACAAACAGATGAGGATACCTCTCCCCCATCATATACTCAAGATCCCATGTAGCTTATTCTAATTGGTGGTTCCTCCATAAAACTTTCACCAAGCGAGTGGTCTTGTTTCGTAGGACTTTTTAGCTACGATCCAGAATCTGTATCGGCTATTCTTTATAAGAAAGATCTTACTCCAGCGGTACAACTTCTGAGCTGAGTACATGTTAAGGATCAGGTATGTACTTTCTCAGGAGAGATACATGGAACACATCGTGAACTTGAGATAGATTCGGTGGAAGCGCCAATCGGTAAGCTGCCTTTCCAACACGATCCAGTATTTCGAAAGGACCGATATATCTAGGGCTCAACTTCCCCTTCTTTCCAAATCTCATGACCCTATTCCAGGGAGATATTCGTATGAACACTTTATCACCCACTTCAATCTATATGTCTTTTCTTCGGTTGTCAGCATAACTTTTCTTCCGACTCTGAGCAGCTCTTATGTGTTGTTGAATAGATCGGACATTTTCTGCCATCTCATCAACAAGATCAGGTCCTAATAGATTTCTTTCCCCAACTTCATCCCAGCAAGTTGGAGTCCTGCATTTCCTTCCATAGAGAGCTTCATAAGGAGCCATCTGAATACTGGAGTGAAATCTATTTTTATATGAAAATTACACCAAAGGTAGTTGTTGATCCTAACCACCTTTGGAATCCATAGAGCAAGCTCTCAACATATCTTCTAGAGTTTGAATTTTCCTCTCAGAATGACCATCTGTCTGAGGATGATAAGCAGTGCTGAAACTCAACTCTGTATCCAGAGTATGCTGAAGATTTCGCCAGAACTTTGAGGTAAACCTCGGATCCTGATCAGATATAATAGAAAGTGGTACTCTATGCAATCTTACCACTTCCTTTAAATATATCCTGGCAATCTGATCCAGAGAGAAATCCACTCTAATAGCAATGAAGTGTGCAGACTTTGTAAGACGATCAACTATGACCCAGATAGCATTATTGCCTTTGGATGTTTTAGGAAGTCCTGTGACAAAGTACATAGTGATATTTTCCCATTTCCATTCGGGTATGGGTAATGGTTGTAACATCCCCTTGGACTTCTGTCTCTCAGCTTTAACTTGCTGACAAACCAAGCATCGAGAGACATATTCAGCAACATCTCTTTTCATGCCATTCCACCAGAAGTACTCTTTCAGGTCCCTATACAAATTCGTGCTTCCAGGATGAATAGAGAATGAAGAACTATAAGCCTCATCTAGTAGCTCCTTCTTTAATTCTGGGATGGGAGGAACACAAACCCGATTCCTAAACTTTATTATCCCATCACAATCAAGGTTGAATTCATGAATATTTCTCACCTTCTTTTATAACACTACATATTCTTTATATGCCTCTTTAATCTTCACATGTATATATGGTTGAACATTCATTTGATAAAGATAATATTTTCCCCCTTCCATTAAAATTCCACGATCCATCCTTTGTAAATCCATAAATATTGGATCTTTTGTGATCCTCATCATGGATAAGCTAGCATGGTCTCATCGACTTAATGCATCTGCCACCTTGTTTGATTTCCCAGGGAGGTAATGAATTGAGCAGTCGTAATCCTTAATCAGCTCCAACCATCTTCTTTGGCTCATATTCAGCTCCTTTTGTGTGAAAATATACATTAATCTTTGATGATCAGTATAAATTTCACACCTTTCTCCATAAAGATAATGCCTCCAAATCATTAATGCAAATATTACCGCAGCTAACTCCAAATCATGTGTTGTGTAATTTTGCACATGGATTTTCAACTGTCGTGAGGCATAAGCTATCACCATATCATAAGAACACACCCCAATCCCTGCTTGGATGCATCACTATAGATCACAAACCTTTATCCACTACAAGGTAGTGTGAGCACAGGTGCACTAGATAACCTTATTTTCAACTCCTTGAAATTATTTTCACATTCCTCCGTCCAAACAAACTTAACTCCTTTCCGAGTCAACTTGGTGAGTGGATTAGATAATCGTGAAAAATCTTTCACAAAACGTCGATAATATCCAGCCAATCCAAGAAAACTTCGGATCTTGGTTACTGTTGTTGGTCTTGACCATCTTTCGATAACCTCTGTTTTTGCAGGATCCACAGATATCCCCTCTTTTGAGATTATGTGACCCAAAAATGAAACTTTTTGAAGCCAAAATTCACACTTGGTAAATTTGGCATAAAGTTTCTCCTTTCTCAGGGTCTTCAATATATTTCTCAAGCTCTCTTCATTTTCTTCCTTGCTCTTTGAATAAACAATAATATCATCTATAAATACTAACACAAACTGATCAAGATAGTCTCTAAAGACTCTATTCATCAGATCCATGAAGATAACAGGGGAATTAGTAAGACCAAATGGCATCACTATAAATTCAAAGAGTCCATACCTTGTACGAAAATACGTCTTTGGTATATCCTCCCTTTTGACCCTTAATTGATGATACCCCGAATGAAGATCAATCATGGAAAAGTATTGAGCTCGACGTAGTTGGTCAAATAAGTCATCAATGTGTGGGAGAGGATATTTGTTCTTGATAGTGATCTTGTTATGTTCTCGATAATCAATGCAGAGTCTCATTGATCAATCTTTCTTCTTAACAAACAGAACATGTGCTCCCCAAGGTGATGCACTAGGGCATATGAATCCCTTATCAAGATTCTCTTTGAGTTGCTTCTTCAATTCCTGCAACTCAATTGGGGCCATTCTATAAGTTGTCTTTGAAATAGGAAAAGCACCCGGTACGAGTTCTATTGAAAGCACAACTTCACGATTCGGTGGAAGACCCTGAAATTCCTCCGGAAAGACATCATCAAACTCCCGTACAATGGGTATATTATTAATTGTGAGTTTCTCACCAACCATTTGAGATAAATAACCCTTATTTAGTGGAATCAAGACCCATAAGATGGAAGAAATTTCTACTGGAAGGTTATGTTCATCCATGCATCAATAGATGATCATATATTGATCTGGAATATGAAATGTGACTTCCCTTATTTGGAAATTGATATGAGCTCTATATACAGAAAGCCAACCCATGCCAAGAATCACATCAAATTCCACTATAGGAAGAATCACAAGATTTGCAGGAAGCACTTTCCCACAAACTTCAATCGGGGAAGAATTATAAACTTTTGATATTGTGATATTTCCTTTACCTTAGGTCCTATTTGCTTATTAAGTCTCCAAACCTCTTGTATAATGATTTAAATAATGTCATTGACTTATACCAGAATCATAATAATTGTTATGATATCATATATGGTCATATTCTTAGCTTATTAATAGTAATATTTCATTGCTACTTGTTATTCGGGTGTTTGTTACTTTTTGTTCTTATGCGTGTTTTGTCGAATAAATACTTATTCGTCTTTTTAGGTTATAGATACCTTATTTCCAGAATTTTATTAGTGTAATATATATCATATTCATTCATTCATTTCATCTATATAATCATTATGCAATTAAGATCGTGTAGAACGAGTCGCATCACATCGTGGAGACGGTATTCCGTACGTACGCACGAGCGATGATATCGTTCCCATGATCGTGGAATTGTATTGGAGTTTCTGTATACTATTTATGAATCAATATCAATTTAAAATAATCATATATATATTCATTCTTTACACCATTATACCCATCTAAGTAAGGTGGTGGGGGAAAATAGATTACACCACGGCGTGGAGACGGTATTCCGTACGTACGCACGCGCGGTGATTTCATTTTCCGCATGATGGATAGATGGTAAAATAGGGTTGTTTCATAATTATAATAACATATAAGTATATGAGTGATACTTATGTTATTACTTCATAATGAAACAACTAAATAAGAAGAATTGGAAGAAGAAATAAAGATGAAAGAATCGGTAACAGGCATTACCTCTTCTTTGAAGCACTTCTTTGAGACCTCTTTTTAGGGCACTAAAATTGGTCTTTGAAGAAGACCAGGACCTCTAGGATGTATCTAGGGAAGTGGAGAGAAGAAATTTTCAGGGGTTGGACGATCTTGAAGGCTCAAAGTGGTGTGAGGAAGAGAGGGAGGAGGTTCCCTTTTATAAGGGAGGAGAGAGGCACCTTTGTAATAACTAAAAATATTATTTTATTATAAACAAAAAATCAGTTTTAAATAGCTCCAAATTGATTTATTTCGAAGCTAAGCTGGGGATGGGTCGGAATCCCCTCATAAAATAGAATTTATACAAGTTTAGGTTCCTATTTTAACCTTATAATTTAGATTTAACATTAAGTTAAATAATTTTACTTTTACCGTGTCTTCTTGTGTTCTTACACTATAAGGTTAATAAACAAACTATAACAAGGAAAACGGACCCCAAGTTGTTTATTATTAATATATATAACCGTATCTATGTCATTTGGCCGAACCATATATTTTTAAGAATAAAATAACAATTAATAACATAATATTTGTTTTAAAAACTATTTTATGTCAATTTTGACACTATTTAGTAATTGATTTTTCTGAAAATCATAACAGAATGATTAGTTCGATTTTTTTTAATTAAAACAATAATAACATGTCATATTAACATATAAAATTATTGGAATTCATAAAAAGTCGCTAATTACATTTTTTTTGGGTATTTATAACATCTATTTTGTCAATATTTCATTAATAAGATAATTACTGCATCATCATTGTGTCATAAATAAATTAAATTATTTTAAGTCAAAAAACTTATAAATAAAATACCATTATGTTGGAAATCATTTTAGATTTCTAATTAATATTTATAGTCGAATTTATTTTATGTATAAGCCTATATTAAAAATGATTTACTTATTAAACATTGATGTTAACTATTTTAACCATTCTTTAAATAAATTAATAATAAATGTCCTAATCTAATACAAGTGGGCCTAAATGGTCATATTTTATTACTAAGGTTGTTTTTGGTCGAATTACACTTATTTAATAGAATTAGGACATGTGTTAGGGTAATAAAAACAACACTTTTACCCTTAATTACCCTATTTACTTTTAACCGTGGTAAAAAAAAGTAAAAAGTTACTATTCACCAAAAATTATTTTCATCTCATTGAACCACTTTTTAGTCTTTGATATTAACCGCGTCTCTCGGATTTTCGAAATTCCACTCACAGAAGCAGTAAAATTATGTTTTATGAAAAATTTATTTTTTAACTACCACTTAGTTGTTTCACTATTCATCAAAAATTGAAAGTTTTCCGAAAAATACCAAAATTTCACCCTAGGCTAATTTCGATATTCCAAATCCCAAAATGAAATCCATTTTGAAAAATAAAAATTATAAAATTTCAAAAAGTGGTTATTACTATTCATAATGGATAGTTTTAATAATATTTTAATAGCATATCGTTGTTTAGTGGAACTCGATATTACGTACGACGCAAGCTATCGAGGAAGGCCGCGGTTGCGTGTAAAGCAATCCAAGATAGTGTTGTGTGTAGTTAAAGATTCCTTTGATGATTTATATAACATAAAAACAAAATATTTCTCATAAAAGTCTCGGGCATTACAATACTAGTGCTTTTAATCTGACCATGTCTATTTAAATACTCATCATTTGGAGAAAAGAGGATTTCATGATATAAATTTAGTTATGAATGAATTTTTTCATGAAATCTAAGTATGTTTCATTATGTTTTCAGTTATTCTCATAAAAAAATTCATCATATTTATGTAATGTAACATAAAAAACATTGTATGTTAACTTTTCCAACTAGGGAATCATAAACTGTTTAACCCATCACTAGTTTGTAATATTCTGGTGGTTAAATTTTCCATCTGGGGAATCATAGACCATTTAACACATCATGAGTTTGTGATATTTTGGTGGTTAACATTCTTCTAATCATGTTTTCTATCACTCTCCATCAGAACTTGATGGTTTGTTTTCTCCTCCATATCTATGTTTTCATGGAATCCTAATATCTGATGTCTCGGTGACCTTGGTACTTGTTTTCCTTTCTTTTAAGGTGATATTTTAATTGACTCTTTTTCCGATATGGGACTTTTAATGAAGTTTCCAATACAAATATTAAAATTGGGAGGACGCAATTTCTAAAAAGGGGGAAGTATGTTACATCCCAGGAAAATATGGAATATGACATTTTCATATTTATTAATATTTTTGATGTAAATATTTATTTAATTTTAAAAGGGATTATATTTTTTATAGCGTACCTGATACACAACAACATGCTTATTTAAAATCTTACATTTCACACAATGTGGGATCATATTGAAAAATAACAATATAATATTATATTAAATTATAGTTAAGGCCTATCCATTGTGTCAGAGGGAATGGAAATAACTAACTAAAATATGAATATACATGTTTTTAACATGTTTTTACTTTTAACCATTAAATTTTATAGGCTTAATATAAGAAATAATCTGATAATAAGCATAAATACTATAATATTCATTAAAGTGGTCGATTTACCAACATTAATGGAAAACCTTCTTTATATCTATTTTTGGTTACTTTTATATTTTCTATTTCAAAAAATATAATTCTTCTTTATAATACAGACATCAAAATTTATGTTGGGTAAATTTTTAGTATTTTTCTGAAAAATTTTATTAATGAAAAATTGAATAAGTAGGTATTTTAATTCAAAAATGACATTTATTTGAATTTAGTTATATAGATATATTATATTATTAATTGGTTTTAATATGTAATTATATTATAGTTTTAGCATTAAATCAAATTTTTGTAATTATAAATAATTCTACTTTGAAATTGGATATAAACAAGTGTCAATCTTTTGATAGTTATTATTTCTTAAAAACAGGCATTTTGTTATGACAACGAGAATTAATTTTTAAATTAATTTCTGACACATCAATGTTTTGAATTTGTAAAAATGGATTCCATTTTTCGAATTAGGAGGTCCATATTGTGTAAGTAGGTAACATTTATTTTTATAAAATATGAATATTTACTTCAGTAAAAATTTTATTTATCATGGTTAAAGGGTAAATCTGGTAAATAAGGGTAACAAAATATTATTATAATAATATAAAATTACACTTACATAAATACTAATCATATTGGTTAATACATTTTCTAACATGGGTATCCTTGGGTCTATTTCAGGGCCCCATAGAGCCACTTATGAGTGATAATGAAACTTTATATTAATTAATTTAAAGTAAAGAGCAAAATGACATAAAAAATATCTTTTAGTAAATCAATTTTTAGATGGGGTTATATAAGTTATCTCTTTGACTATAAATATATTTTGGAAAGAAATAATTTGTTCCTACATCATGTTATTTTTTTAATTTTTAGACATCAAATATATAAAATTATTTGTGACCGAATAATGATGCAGTCCTTATCTCATTAATGATTGATTTAAACAAATAAGATTATTAATACTAAAAAAATATCCAAAAACTATCCAATTTTTATTGGATAAATATATTTTAAGATATTTCATCTTATCATATAATTTAATTATTTTTTTACCTTTTTAAAATGAAGATAATTTTATAATAAAATTATTGTTTCAAACTTTTCCAAATAGCCCCTCCCCCCTTATAAAATGACACTAATTCTAACCCATTACTCACACCTCTGAAGCCCATTGGATCATCCATCATCTACCTAAATAATCTCCCCACATACCTCTCCCCATCCTAGAAGCCTTACCATTGGTATAAAGCACTTCAAGAAAACTTTTTAGTTCAATCCAAAGGGAGTTACCCGATTTAAAGGAAGAACAAAGAAGGAATGACTCATGTCGGACACTTGGTAAGGGGTTTCTTACCTCACTTTTACTTCCATGTAATTTCCATTGTTTGTAACTTATTTATTCCATGTGGTTTATTTTGAATATTAATTTGATATATTTTATCAGGATTATATTTACATTTAGTGTATTTTGTGATTCATTTTGTGGTTATTATCTTTTGTTTATACAACTCAATTGATTACAACGTGGTAACATGTTTCTTATCTCACTTTTAATTCTGTGATATTTCCATTGTTCAGACCTTATTTATTGATTGTAGTGTATTGTGCACTTCCATTTGATATATATTATCAACATTATATTTATATTCATGGTATTTTGTGATTCATTTGGTGGTGATTAATTTTTGGTCATACGACTCCATTTATTACAACGTGGTAATGGGTTTCTTATCTAACTTTTAATTCCGTGATATTTCCATTGTTCACCAATTATTTATTGCATGTGGTTTATTGGGTAATAACATTTTATATATTTTTTCTTGATTATATTTATATTTATTGAATTATGTGATTAATTTTTTAGTTATTATCTTTTGGTTATACGACTCGATTGATTACAACGTTTCTAGGGTTTTCATTCACCGCTTATTCTGGTGAGATTCACGCAATATTTTTCACTATTTACTTTGTGTGGTGTATGGAATTCCCATGATTGTACTTTTTGTGTAATATAAAATTATTTACGAGTATTTACATCTTCATCGTATGATCCTTCATTCCTGTGGTTTATGTTTCGTAAGTTAACAAATCAGTTAGGGGACTTTTTATCCCTATTTCCATTCCTTTGGATAATCTTATAATTCCTAATTATGTCATGCTATGATTATCTATGGAATTGATATTTATTTATTTATGTCCTAATTTCCACTCCCCTTTATGTGGATATACTTTTGATACACATAATCACTCCATTGATAAATACTCAAGTCAATGATATGAACATGATAAGAGTAATTTTAACTGAATTTCCATTCCTTGAGTTAAACATCCATGTTATTTGTGTAGTTTTTAGAAAAATATGTGTGAATTTTCTCTGATTGATTTACATTAAAAATTAAATCATATTGAGTGTATTTATATTTTTGACACCTTATTATGTAATTTATTTATTTTTAATCTAAGGAGACTGTTTTTATTAGGGATTTCATCTCAATTTACGTTCTATTAAGACTTCACTGTTGTTATACACCCATTCACTCTTATATGGTTTATATAATGTCCTTTGGAATATTATATCATGAATCCCTTTATTTTCATGATATAATAATGTTTTGATTCAATTTAATTCCCTAATTATTTTTAATCAAGCATCTCTCATTTTGTTAAAAACCATAAACTAAAATATCGGTTAAAATGTTTTAAGGGATTATTCTTCTAAATATTTCTCATTAATGTAAATGTTTTCAAAATGATTTTTATGATTTATTTATATGAAAATTAATGTTTTCAAATGATAAATCATTTAGTATATTCAAAGTGTTATGGGACACTTCGATTTAAAAATCTCTTTATTAAATGTCTTAAATGGTGTTGAAAATGATTTTGGTAAAGCATTGATTACGTCAATATCTTGAAATGATATATTGTGATTGCAATGTGGAAATTTTATCATTCATTATTTCTTGTTTTATATGTTATGATTTATAATGGTACTTGGATATTTGATGGGTGGTTACGTGATAATCCAAATGATGTGTGGTGTCGTGATAAACAAGGACAGTTGGTTACATTATAACCTCCAATGCATTGGGTATGGAAGTCGACCGTATGGCTATTTGATTTAGTTATATGTGTGGATTTTGACTGTATGGTTATTATATTTTAGTAAATTTAGGTCCCAAAATACCTATATATGTAATTTGTTCTTTTTATTGGTTTTTTGGTAATTTTTTTCTTACAAAAGGGTAAACAATGATATTTTATACATAGAAGAGTATTTACTACTTCATAAAGGTGAAAAGATTTAATTATGATAAACTATTCATGGCTGACATGTTATTCTGAAAAAAACTAATTGTTTTTGTTTTTTTATCCCTTACTGAGCTTTTTTCTCATTAGATGTTTTTGAAATGTTTTTCACAGTACATGATCTAGAATAAAGACATGGATGTTATCAAGGAAAAGTCATGATGTCTAAATCATCGAACTAGACATGTTTCTTTTTAAGGGTTTATATTTTATGAAGAAAAAGGATATTGAGTATTAGATTTTACATGTAATATTCAAGTTGATATGTAATATTTCTGCCCTAATTCTATAAAACACCCAATTTGAAAGGATCTTTAATGTGAATAATTCATTTAATTCATGATTATGTAATGATATAAGGATGAGTTCATATACACATGGAGTTACCATTTTGTATGATCGCCAACATAAACATTCCCAATTTGTTGGAAATATATATAGGTCACAATGTTCATCATATATAATTCCAAGGAACCATAGAATAATCATAAAAAAATAATTTCATAATAATAATCCCCTTGAATTTTTAAAAAAATTGTAATTTTAATATGGATTTTTAATTCAATGTCTCTTACTTTAGGTTTGTCTTACATAAATAATAATCAAAACTCTTGTATAATGTTTTAAGGAGAGTCATTAAATTTTTATAGACATATACACATATATATACTACCATATATGACAAATTTAAAAAACTTCACACCCATTTATTAATAATATTTTATTATTTCCATTGTTTCATTTACATTCTTTTCATGGTTTGCATAGTTGGTTCATTATCGTTTTTTATTTTTTAATGAAAGTAATACTATAGAAGTTGGAAGGAATGAAATTAATATGTTTCCATAATTTTTAATTACGTAATATATCATTTTTTGGACATGAGAGTGAATCATTAGATAAATATTTATTGAAACTGATTAAGTTCATTTATGAGGTTTGTACGACCATCAAAAACATATATAATTTTATTTAATATCATAGTTAGATATTGGTAATAGATTATTATATGACTTATAATATGTATAATAAGATCTCATTTAACCTTAAAATGATTTTATGACCATCGTTGATTATTATAATGGATAATTAATGTGTATCATCCATGGTAGTTGTAAATCAGCACATCACAGAAAATGTTCTCATTTTTTGAAGAAAAATGAGAGATGTAATTTTTTGATGATTAATTTTTCCATCAAAATTATAACATGCCAGTATATATATTATACTAGAGTCTTAATACCACTTGGATAAGGGGATGTGAATGGAGAATACAAAAACAAATGTAATTGTAAAGAAAATAAATGAAAATGGAATAGCGTTTTACCTCTTTAATTATTCTCCTTGAGAACATCCTTATGGAAAAATGATTTTTTATTTATTTGAGACCATAAGGTATTTAACATGTTTATGAGGCTTTAGATTGTAATTGGGAATAAATTAAAAAACCAATAAGGGTTTTAGGTTTGAGGTGAAGAGGTGGTGAGGGGTTGTATTTACAGTGGGAGAGGAGTCTTTTTGATTGTTTTAGGCATTAGTTTATTAATTTGGCAAATGAATTTGAAATTTTTGAGAATAATAACTAATTATATTAAAATATTTATGGAGATTTAGATATAATGGGCTGGCATTATCCATACATCACCCATGACACAATTATTAATGTATTTTGCATATATTGTAATTTACTATATTTTACTCATCACCAATAATTGAATTATTTTATAAAGATCAAAAAATTACACCATAAACATTTTTGATGTGTAAATTTAAAAAATTTACTCCATTTTATGGAAATTCCAAATATAAGGAATTTAATTTTTAATTAAAATTAAAATTTATTCATAAAATAACAATTTTAGAAATATTACTGATTTATTAACACATGGAAAAATTAGATATGGATTAATAAAATTATTTTATAATCATTAAGGAAAAATATATTAATTTATGATTCTATTATATCAAATTATGTTTGTTTAAAATCATTATATTAATTTAAAAAATGTAAATAAAAAATTATGCGTCATAAAAAAACACATCATTAATCATTTCGAAAAGATTTATTTAATTATTCCAAGATATAAATATATAATATTTCAACTTATAAGATACAAAATGTTTTTTATACTTTCAAATATGTGGTTTCTATTTTTTAGTATAGATTCCTTAATTTCTATAAATACCACTTATTTAATTATACATTTATAATGAATTTAATTATTAAATTTCTGAATGACAAGAAATACATTATTAGTACCTAGGATGTTACATATTTTTTATACCTCATGTGAACAGGTTATTTATTTTCCCATGTTTTGATAGGAACTAGAGCTCTAAATTCTCTATGAGTCGCATCCTAGATATCCAATGTAATCTTGCTATGAAACGAGGATGTTTTCCCTTACACTACCTTGGGGCTCCGATCTCCCCTGCCAGGCTTGAGATTCGGGATTTTGATTTTATTTTAACCAATATTGAGGCCCGTATTCATAACTGGAAAAATAGGTACTTGTCCTTTGGTGGCTGCATTTCTATCATTAACGGTGTGCTTTCAGCTATGCCAGTTCATGCTCTTTCAGTGGTTGTGGCCCCAAAAGGTGTTATTTATAGCATGGAAAAGCTACTGGGTGGCTTCATTTGGGATCCTCAAGCGGAAAACAAAAAACATTGTGCTACTTAGAGTAAGGTGGAAATACTAGCTAGGGAAGGTGGTATTAAGGTGATGAGTCTAGATGATAATCTTAGTGGCATTCAGGCAAAAATAGCGTGGGAAATTCTGGATCAAAGTACTCTTTGGGGTCAAACGTTGTATTTTTTGTATCATGGCTAGCCCTCGAGGGGAGAACGTGGCCCTGTGCTATGGCCTAACCTGCTGAATCTTGTTGATGAGCTTCGTGACCACTTGCAATGGATTACTGGGAGGGGTAACATTTCCTTTTGGCACCATAACTGGGCATGGAAAGTGCTGGGCTTTCCGGGCTGTTCTGATCCTTCTATTTCTTTCCGAGAAGCAATTCGGTACCCGTGATTGATTAACATTGTGCTGGATGAAGAGCAGAAGGACTTATTTAATCTCATCACTCTTTCCCAGGATCCTAATCGATGTGTTTTCACTAATTCATCTTCAAGGATATTTTCTTCTTGAGAGATTCAAGGTATTATGAGTTCTCTGTGGTCTATAGATGGGTGGAATGAGCTTCTATGGACCATAGTGGTGCCATCGAAATTCAATTTTCTGGTATGGAGGATTCGTCACCAGGCCATTCCCACTGATTATAATATTAAACTTTGTGGTGTCCCATAGGTTTCTAGGTGTTTTTGTTGTACATCTCCAAAGGAGGAAACAAATGATCATTTATTCTTCTCTAGAGGGTGGGCGGGAGCAGTCTGGGGCTGCTTTGGGGAGTTTACAGGCTCTAGCGTTCCTTAATTTGAAGGTCTACCGTTCTTGGACCGATTGTTCCATGGATCGGGTGGTAAAGGGCCGGAGTGAATGGAACACGTGATGATTTTATCTGCTGGTTGTTGGGTGATTTGGAAAGCCAGAAATAAATTAAAATTTGAAGGGAATTCAGCTTCGGGCCAGTCCATCATCTGTAGGACGAAATTTCTTCTCTTCGATCTGGTCAGCCTCTCCAGCTCCTGGCGTGATGCTCCTTCTCTCACCTGGATGGGATCACACTCGCGTGGTGTTTCATTGAGTGGCCGTATAGGATCCTGGGTATGTTGGTCTCCTCCCGCAGTGGTATCAAGCTCAATATCGATGGGTCCTGTATAATGGGTGCTCTTTGCAGAGGTGGTGTGGTGCGAGACCAGTGGGGATTAGTTCTTCTGGCTTTCTACTCTCGGTTAGGGTATGGGTCCTCCCTCCATGCTGAAGCCAAGGCCATGTATAGAGGTATTTCCCTATGCCACCAACATGAGCGGGATATCTTTGAAGTTGAAAATAATTTGAAGATTATGCATGATGCCCTTAATGATTTTGGTCTGGCTCCTTGGTCCATCTTCTATATTGTCAAAAATTGCACAGGTATGCTATCTAATGGAAAAAAAATCAGTCATGTATGGCTCGTGGGTAATCAAGTGGAAGATTACCTCGCTTCTATGGATGTTCGGTGTCCTGATCTAGTATTTTTGCATTATTTTTCTTCTTTGAAACCCGAAGGGGTTAATCTGATTGGAGGGGATGCCCTCAGTTTTCACTATTTCAGACCCCCATAGGTCGTTTGCTTCTATGTTTGATGTTGGGTTTTATATTCTCTTGGGTGGTTCCTCAATAAAAAAATAACTTAGATGATGACGTGAGGAATATTAGTATTATAAGTAATAATATCAATGTATGAAAAACATGTCTTACTATACTTTATAAAAACTAATTTTCCCAATATAATTAATAACATCAATCGTATATAGCTTTATTATAAATCTCATCAAAGGAGGGAACAAAATAGTTCCAAACTCAAACATATAGAGTAACTGAGAATAAAATCACATGAAAATGATCCTTTATATAGAATGGAATAATAAAGATCTTGGTGGTTTAATATTACAATATTTATTTATAGGTAGAATTCCAAACACAATATTCAATAATCTCATGACATCAAGAACATCAAAGTTTAAATTATTCATGAGTAGGGAGAATGGATCCATTCCCCAATATGAGTTGAATTACTAATAATAGATATGTTATATCTATAATTCTACATATATGATGTACATAATGGGGTGGGAAATAACTAATCTAAAATCACAGAAGATATTATCCACTAACATTTGGTAGATCACATGAATAATCTCATATATAAGATGTTGGTGTTATGGATGTAAATAATTGATCTGACCATTGAGATGTCTTGAACCACCAACATGAGTTCAGTACCATGACTACTCACAATTACCCCATGGTATAAATTTCAATGTGAACTTCTATAATATATAATTAATCCTCAAAAGGGTGGTTTATCTATATACATTAACCACTACAGCTCCCAACATTATTCTTTTCATAACTTCATTGGGGATGTCAAAAAATAACATAAAATAAAAATTTGGTAGACATTTAATATTTCATATAATATAGCTAATCAATACTCATAATCTAACAGTCAATAATATAAAACTAAAAAATTGTTCCTTATAGCCTACCATTACTAATAAAACTAATATATTAATCAAAAAAATAATCTATAGTTCATTAATTCTTCATGATGACATAAATTCCCGTAGTAAACAAAGAATCTATAATCTTACCCATCAGTCACATTAATAAAACCCTATGCAAAACACCATATATATTTACAAATATACCCTTGAGGTTTCATGTATTTGGAAGCATTTTTCACCTCTTATTTCATAGACACCCATAATGACAACATAAGATGTAACACACCCCTTAAAAACCCATTAAATTAATTCTATGTATTATGCCTATAATAGTCTATGTGGATTACATATATTAAACCTTACAATATGTATCAATTACTAAAAGATTTGTAAAATAGACCATGCTCTCACCAACCCTATGAATAATGTAATCCCTAAAATAACCCATTTTATACATAGAAATATGTTACACCATTATGATATCTCACTGTGAAATACACCAACCACAATGAGAAACAAAATAACTAAGTTCA
Organism: Viscum album; assembly: GCA_963277665.1. Taxonomy (NCBI): domain Eukaryota; kingdom Viridiplantae; phylum Streptophyta; class Magnoliopsida; order Santalales; family Viscaceae; genus Viscum; species Viscum album. The sequence continues at coordinate 114,853,446 of OY728121.1, forward strand.
TTCCTTAGAATATTCAAATAATTTGAAGAGAACGATGTAGTAACATTAACCAATAACTCTTGTCTATATAAGGAAGATTCATGGTCCATGTTCTGACCAAACCCTTTCTATAAAATTAAAATTTCCCATCACCCTTAAAAACCTCTTTCTGAGACATAAGCCACTAAGATGGATTATTTTCCAGACAACAAGGATGTTCATATTGGAATGAAATTAAATTTATTTGGAACACCATATTTGGGTTAAATAAGCATATAATGTGGTCATTATCAATAGATAAATATAATTTAGTCTACTCTTAAATCACAAAACCATACACCTTATAATTTATTAAAAAATATGATTCTTTACCCTAACTAATAACACATCCTGGGACATACACACGTATTTTTATAATTCAAGAACCTACAAAATAAGTCCTTGTAATTAAAATAATATAATGAAAAGTTGTGTATTTTAAAATAAAAAACATAAAATCTATAGTTAATATAATAGAGTTAAATAATTTAATATGAGTAATTTAGTTGGATGAAAAAATATTTAATAGAGATAAACAAAATGTAGGACCAAAAAATAGGGTTATGCTAAAATTAATTAAAAATTAAAAAAATAAAGGAAACTATATTTTCCTTATCATTGGTTCCAAATGAATAAAGACGATGAGTTGAAAATCATGTGTATAGTGGGGTTGGGTGCTAGGATTAAGAATCAAAAAAATAATGATGAGTGCTAAATTTATGAAATTAAAAAATATTACTTTTCAAGAATATTTCTATAATAAAAACTCATAGATGGTAATAATAAAATTCCATAATATGTGATAATATCATATCCTGAATATAAGGTCCACACCATAAATCTCCACCCATGGGAAGAAATTTGAAATCCCAATTATATATTTCAAATTTATCAAGTACCTAATGTTATTTCCACCCCTCTCTAAGAAACCATCCTATTTAAACCCCTAATGGTTGTAGTGTGATCTGTTTATAGATGAATAATGTAATATTATATATTAGAATGTAATCCTATCACATCTTCAAAATAAAATTTATAACCACTAAATCACAATAAAATGTGTATAAACATATCAATGTTTTCCCAACCACACTAATCACAATGTGAATAAAAAATACTAAAATAGCCCACACTCCATGATTTAAAATTCAATTTCTATTTGATGTTGCAGACTCAAATTAATGTGGGAAATTATATGTAAAATATTTAAAATATAATATAAGAGAAATTATTTTAAATAAAATAAAAATATTTCTAGAAATATGAAACACACACACAAACTGCATTTTTATTAAAAGACCAAAAGAAAACAGGCCTTTAGTTAGGTACAAGAACATTTAAGGCGGTCTAAAATAGTGAAGACCGAGTTGATTACCCTTAATCAACCCCACTCCTTCTAGTTCAATATGAAGAATAATATGAAAACAAACCACATTATTACCTTGGTCTGCCACCCTCAAGGATGAAAAGTAGTCCGACTTTATTACCATCACACCATGTATGAGAAAGATGAATGTTTTTGCTTTCAATCCACCTTCTGCACTTTCTAATAAGATAAGAAATCGACCAAGGAGTAGAAATATTACCCTCCATCGAGTTGAGAATAATCATTGAATCGGTTTCAATTTGAGTAATAGAAATGTTTCTTTGATCACACAACATAGTCCCCATGTTCATAGCCCCAGCCTCATCTTGAATGGAATTCCCACTCCCATAATAAGAAGAAAAAGAAAGAAAAATACTTCCATTCCCATCACGTACAACACCAACTCCCCGAATACAGCCGTCAACACAAGAACCATCAAAATTCAGTTTAACGCCCATGTTAGGCGTACACCATCTCACCCAGTTTCCTTTCCTCATAAGATATGGACGATGCATTACTGGATATATAAACCTCATGGAAGGAGTATCATTTGAAATACCAGAATATCGAACCTTGTCCAGCAGAAGAATTCTAGTTCTGATAACAACTAGCCTTTTTGAATAATGTATATCCTCAAAGCGAGATTTATTCCTTGCTTTCCAAATGCACTAACACACTGCAATCAAAATCACGGATCTAGCTATTCATTCAGAACCTCCAATATTCAAATTATGAAACCACCATTCATGAAAAGAGGTTCTAGTAGGTAAAGATTCCGAAAACATAGTAAAATCACCAAAAAATTTCCATACAACCAAGCCCCAATCACTCTCAAAAAATTAATTATTAGAATCTTCCTCCCTATGATTACTTTATCAATGACATTTGGATTCCAGGTAAATACCCCTCATTTTCAAATTATCATCTTTTTAAATAGCCTGATTTCTAATTATCTAAACAAGGAAATTTAATTTAGTAGGAATACTTTTACACCATACTATATCATTCAATAAATGTTTCTGAGCCTGGTGAAAAGAAATATTCAGAAACTCTTTAGAAGAAAACATTATAGAATTTGAAGTAGTAAAAACACATCTATCCAGATCCATGTTCATCTCAATAAGATCAAAATTCTTCTTCCTTTCCTTAGATAGAACATCATTAATAAAATTGGGATAACTACATGCTTACCTGAAGGAAATCATTGTAGTAGGACAGCCTGGAAAACCAATAACAGATCCAGCCCAATTACACTTCCAGAAAGATAACTCTACCCTTCCTATAATCCAGTGCGATTGTTGGAGAATAATAGGAAAAAACTTCCGAATTAAAGCCCAGAAAGGATAACCACTACTAATGTCCTCCCTGTAGTTTTCATCCTGAAAAGCCATAATTTTTCCCCAAAAAGTGCAGCCCTCAACTGTTTCACATGCCAGCTTCGCATGAAGACAATGAATAGTATCCCCAAGACTTCTGATATTAGCACCACCTTCCTGATAAGTTCTATCCACTTTTTCCCATGAAGCCCAATGGAATTTCCCCTTCGGATGATCATCCCAAATAAAATTAGCCAGAACCTTATCAATAGATAATATAACCCTCTTCGACACATTACACGCCAAAAGAACATGAATCGGAATAGCTATTAACACGCTGTTGAATAAGGAAATCCTTCCACCAAAAGATAAAAACTGATTCTTCTAGTCAAGGACATGTCTCAGGATTTTATTAACAATATTATCACAATCAATAATACGAATACGACCAGGAGATAAAGGAGAACCATGATAATTCATAGGAAAAGAACCTTTCTGCATATTCAATAGTCTAGAGATAGCAAGAGCCTGATTGTAACCACATTTAATGGAAATGTAAAAACTGAACTTCTCCCTATTAATCGATTGACCACTCCATAAGCAAAATTCATCCAGTACTTTCATCAAACCACCTACCGATCTAACATTTGCGTTAATGAAAAAAAGAGTATCATCCGGAAAAATTAGATGAGAAATCGGTGTCTGTCCCATTTTTCTCCGATATGGTAGAATATTACTCATAGAAATCTTCTTCTTGATAAGACGGCTCAAATAATCCTGCATGAGAATAAAGAGGGTTGGAGAGATAGGGTCCCCCTATCTTAGCCCACGAGCTGTCTTAAAGAAACCATTAGTTTTTCACATATATGAGACGAACATACAAGCTGAGCTAAAACAACGAAACAGAATGTCAACAACCCCGGAATATGAACCCATAACTCTAAGAATTTTGATGATAAACCCCCATTCAATCATGTCAAAAGATTTATTCATATCCAGTTTCAAAGCCATATTTGACCCATGACATTTAAGATTAATGTCACGTATCATCTCATGAGCCAACACAATCGCACCCTGAATTGATCGACCTCGCACAAAACCATGCTGCTCAAGAGAAATACAACGAGAAACATGACCAGATAGGCGTAAGTTAATAATGTTGTACAGAACTTTGTATGGAAAATTACACATACTCACTGGCCTATAATCACTAATAGAAGAAGGGTTTCTAATTTTGGGAATCATAACCAGGGTAGTAGCCCCATCCACCCGTGGTATAAAACCCCCCTGAAAGAAATCCTGAATGGTGAAAATTAAATCATCTTTAATCACCACCTAGGCCCCTCTATAGAACGCCCCGGGAAAACCATCAGGACCCAGAGCACTATCCAGAGTTAGCTTCATCATAGCTTTATATATCTCATTCTCATCAGGTATAACTACAAGAATATAATTATCCAGACCAGAGATCATATTCGGAATCACATCAAACAGTTCTGCATTCCCACCAAGATAACCATTATCAATAGAAGGATTAGGTTCAGTAAGAAGGTTCTTAAACAATGATATAGCCAAGGAACCAATCACATCCCTATAACCCAAGAAGGACCCATCCTCCAAAAGAATGTTCGGATTAACCCACCTTTTTTCCTTAATACAAGCATGGAAATATGCAGTGTTTTTATCACCTTTATTAAGCCATATAACTCTAGGTTTCTCGTGGGAAATACTCTCCTGTATCAAAATGACCTATTTCAAGAAATTTTTCATACTCAAAAGATCTTCATAAACGCCATCAATCCATCTCTCTTCCAAGGATTTTTCCAAAATCTTAACCTTCTGTTTATGGGAAACCAAATCCCAAACCACAGAAGGTAAGTTTTTCGTCCAAGCATGAAGCTTATTCTTAAGTCATCTAAATTTATTATGAAAGGCAACCCAAGCATAACCATGCTCTTCTTCCATCCAAAAATCTTTAAAAAGATGATTATAATCAGACCTCTCCACCCAAAATTCACAGAACCAAAAACGTTCCCCATAACTCTGTCTAGAAGATACACACACAAGGATAGGGGAATGATCTAAAATCCCTCGAACAAGATACTAAACTTTTGCATTAGGAAATCTGGAAACAAAAAGAAAATTTTCCAAACACCTATCAAGACAACTCCAGGAATGCGCATTCCCTTTCTGATTATTACACCACATAAAACAGTCCCTAGAGAAACCCATATCACTAAGAACTCTCATAGCCATAAATTGTACAAAACTTTTACTAGTTGTACGAGGAAAAACACCTCGACCCTTTTTCTCACCAAGTTCAAAAATATTATTAAAATCTCCACTAACAATCCAAGGAAGCCCCTCTGAATCAAAAAAATCAAAATTTTTCCATAGAACTTCTCTCCTATGAGAATCACAACTCCCATAAACAAAGGACACAAAAAACTCATCAATACCATTATTAATCTTCACAGTAAGATATTGATCACCTACCTTAACTAAGACAACATCCGCATATTTGTAAAAGAAAACCCAAATATATATGCTATCTGGCTCTGCATGCAGCCCAGAATGCATATTTATTTTTTGACTAAACTCACCAATTCTGCCTGAATTCTGTTTGTGTTCAAGAATAGCAATAACACACACCTTATGTTTCTTAATTACAGTTACTAAAAAATAGGATTTTACTTGTGCACCCATGCCACAAGCATTCCATATGATAAGAGGAAAAACTAAAACAAACTAATCAAGGTTTTGGCCTCAAGAATCTTGGCCGGACTAGAACAGGAATCCAAAAAACATTTTAATTTGATGAAGTTTCTACCTGGTAACTACTCCAGTATCTGGATATATATTAGCCTCAACAGGAATATCCAAAGGCAGACCACCCCAATCACCACCCCCTCTTCCATTATACACAGGTTTAATACTCCCCTTTCTAACCAAATCAAAACTTATGCATACACCCAAGTCCCCTAGAGATGAAGTATCAAATCTGTCCCCATCAACAAAAAATGGTTTTATAAGCACATCATTGGGCTTGGATATATCCCTGTCATCCTTACCCAAAACATCTGACATCGAGGATTCTAGCGAAAAATCCAAACTTAAACAACTCAACAGAAAAGTAATGGGAGAACATCATTTGGCCGAACCCTTGAAAAACATACTAATTATTGGTATACTCAGAACCTTATCAATACTCATCTTAGAAAAATTATATCTAGATGAAACCCCATTCGGTAAAACACCAATAATAAACACAAAAAAGACTTTCCATGATCATAACAGCGATTCAAATCTCCCATATCCATATTACAATCAAAAGAATCAGCATTATATAGGCATTTTTGTCCCGAATCATTAACATCAGGTAGAACACCCTTATCATTAAAAACATCATCTGAACCCTCATCCTTTTTGACAAATTTTTGAAAACACAACCCATCATGCTTAGATCTCATACAATTCTGAATTGAATGCCCTTGAATACAACAACGAGAGAAATACCTGGGAAAGACCGGATAGACGATGCTCTGATTCCACGAAAAGACCCCCTGACCATCAAGGAGACCACATCAAAAATAGGCATGGATAGATCTAATTCAACACAAATCCTCACATTAGATACATCCGCACGCCCCCGAGGACTGCTATCAACACACAAAGATCTCCCAAGGGAATCGCCAATAGCTTTATGTAAAAGAATATTATGCATTGATAAAGGCAGACTTGGTAAAAAAATCCATACCGCTGCAAAAGAATATTCTTTCCCCAGGTGAGCATCAAGAGGCCACCGCGTCAGATTGAATCTCAAACGACCAATGTTTCAGGAAGATTTACAACAAGAATTCATAAATTTTTATTTGGAAACAAAGGATAGAAAAAAAAGAATAGCGATTAAGAGGTGAAACCTAAACCGGTGACAAAAGACCCCAAGACTCAATAAATTTCTTCAATACCGCAATCGGAGGTTGCACTACCCCAAATCGCGCAATGAGAGTCCATCGCAGATCATCTATAGCTTCATCATAAACCTCCAGAAGAAATTCAACAGTCAGCCCATAATCAATTCTACAAAATGAAGAAAAAAAAGAAAGTCTCCTCAGAGAAACGTGCAACCCTGAATCTGGATATGAATCACAAAGAACCTCTCTAAATGATTTAAACAACCCCGAAGCAGGAGCACCTTCAACAGACCTCAGAAAACCACAACCAGAAGATGATGGACCAGGATCCCTAGGATGAGAAACCCTAGTCGAACGAGAAACTGACGAACCACCAAAAGCAGAACCCAAAACCGGTGCGTAAGGCACGTTCTTTTCTAAGAAAACCATTCCGCAAAAATCCCAATCCACTTGTACTCTTCTAGATACCACTCTTCATTACTAGAAATATGAAACAATACAAATAAATGATATTAATTTATTAATAAGTCTTTTTAATGAATATAAAATTGTATAAAATAGATAATATGAGAACTATTCATATTTTTTCTTGTTTCTATACTAAAATAAATTTTATATGAATAAAGAGAATAATACAAAAAAAATAAAAGATCAAGAATTATAAGTATGCATGAATAAATAAGGAGATCTATTATTTATTGGATAAAAATGAATTTATTGATATGATATGATAGTAATCATTTTCTTTATATGGTCATTGGGAATTGTGACTATTGAAGATAAATATAATATAATGATTCATTCTTGTATTTTATATTAAGGGTGTTGAATATAGTTAATTTATGAATAATGGAAAAACATATAACTTTAAGTAGTGTAATCCTTTATGAATTATATTTATTTTACCTTTGGAATTAGTTAATGTCAATACAATTTTCCCTATAATAGGCCCATGCAGTATATCAATAATTCCTCTTTCATCCAACTCATCTATGAAAAATATTGTAATGGTTAGAAATATCCATTGGTAAAATTTTGGAAGAACCGGTAGATGAATGAAACAATATTTCACATCATAATGTATGATCTAATTCTAATGGGATAAGGGGAAAATTTTTTATTGTTAAAATAAATAATAATTTGAAACTAATATTTTAAACGAAATAGAATTTAATCTGATTTTTTTTTGAAATAAATGTATGACCCTTATTTAATAGAAATAATTAACTTCATTATAGAAATAATTTTTTTCAAAAAGATTATGTTTTTAGAATCAAGGCTGTAATATTCACTAAATGGTTATATTCGGTATTTTTTTTAAAAAAATGTGAAAATGTGGTTTAAAATATTCAAATAGAGTATAAAATAGTGCATATATATATATGTGTGTGTGTGTTTGTGTGTTAAAATAATGAAAAATATGGCTAAATTGTATTATTTTGAAAATTTAGGATCAATATATTTTTTTGATCATAAATGGATCTAATGGATTTATATGATTAGTATTAGAACACTTAGTAAATGGAAAAATATTGAATTTTTTATTCAAAATGATTCCAATAACAAAATATACAGTTATTAAAATATATTATTATTCATTCCCATAACATGTTAAACTTATATATTAGTATCCATAGGAAGGAATATTTTTTATATATCCCTCATCAAACTCAAATATTTTGGTTTGATGTTGGGTTTTATTATTATCTAATAAGTTTAAGTGTGTCAATGATACATTTTCAATAAATTTTGAATTAAAATGTACATTTCAATTTATGTATGATTTTTTATTTTAATGCTACTATAGTAATTTAAATTTTTAATCATTTTATGAACTATCCTATTGATATCAGAACATTTTAGATCCAATTTCACATTCATTATACTTTATTCATATGTCACTATAATGAAATAAATAATATATGTGGTATGATATGTTATGTCCAAGGATAAAAAAATCATCTATATATGAAGTATTTTTTGTATTATGGATATTCAATTTCAAGAGGGTGGGAATTTTATATGGATTAATTACGATGAATTTTCTAGAGTAGCTTCTATCATGTCCTTAGTGGAATTAAAATTATTTTTACTGATGTCTATATTTTTCAATAAAGTAAAAAATACTATATGTTTCTTCTTAATATAATTTTATATCACAATTACATGTCAAATTTGTGTGATCACATACTCATTACATTTATTGGTGACGTATCTTATAATTTTTCCTTCTAATGATTGATTATACTTTAATATAGTCAACTAATTTCATTTCTAATCTTCATGATTGTATGCAGCCATAATAATTTCATATTCATTACATAGAAGGGGTATATATATATTCAAATTTCTAATCACTAATTATTTTTTATAATATATTATGAAAGTGAACTAAATATATTTAATAAATCGGTGAGTTGGTAAATCCATCGTAACGGTGATATAATCCTTTTTTATATTCGAATGAATATTGGTTTAAAAAAATATTAAGTAAATAGGATAATTATTTATATTTTTTCCATTCATAAGAATTTCAAAAATCATTTTTTATAATCACTTAATATATGAATCAATGATTTGTAATTTGATCTGATCCATTGTGTATATAATTTTTCCCCATAGTAAAAAATATATCTCAGGATATAACTAGTATTTGTAATTCTATATTCCTACAATATTTCATATGGTGTATTGGAACATGCCCTTGGAAATAATATTATGACGTCTTGAATAACATATTCCCATTTTTATAAACTATTTATGATTATGTGATGTCTAAAACCCAAAAAAAAATTCCTTACTGGAATGGTTGTTCTAATGAGATAACTATCTAGGTTATTAAATTTATACCTACCACATTTATAAAATTTCATAGAATAAGTCTTGATAATATGAATATAATGTTTTAAATTTTCTTTTCCAATAATTTTCATCATTAAGAGAGAGTATCACATCATACAACTGATTATTTATTTATATTGTTTCAGATGCATAATGTTATTCTTATGAGTTAATTTATATGGTATCTTATCATTATTTATCCCTGCCATAAATTTTTTATGTCATTATTATCTTGTTTTATATTTTAATGTTTTTCCATTACTGGGCATAATTGATGATCCTTTTCATATATTGACCATTTCCCACATTAAAAAAGAATAGAATTATATATGAAAATATTTATGGGTACCATTAAATGAAAACAATATCTGTTATATTTTCTAAAAAATATTCTTTCATAATGTCAATGTTATGTAGATATACCAAAAGAATTTTCTAAAACATAATATTTTGTAATAGTATATTTTAATCTAATTTAAATGTAATTAATAACCCATTAGATCCAGGTGACTAGGTTCTTGGTTGTTATAGTATTTAGTAGAGTGTGGGTTTTTATAAACCTTATGAGTACTATCTAGAAAAACATTTTTAGATAATGTTTAATCTATCCATAAGAAATTCTTAATAATTATTTAAGAATATGTTTTAGGTAACCTATAAAATGAATAAAACTTATTTTTGGAAATCTTGATCCAGTTATGTCACATCATAAAATAGATTTTTATAAAATTACTATTATTTATGAAATATGATAAAAAAATTATCTTTTAGACGGATTGAAAACAAAAAAAACAATTTAATAAAACATGGGAATTGAATAAATAATTAAGATAATATTTTTTTTGAAGATATTTTCACTATTATATGGAAATTTTACATTTTTATAGAACTTAAATATAAAAATATTTTGAAACTAATTTTCATTTTACACGGATCAACCAATACATACTTCATTATAAGGAAAATCCCAATATTATTTAACAGGTCTACTAATAAAATGGTAGAGAAAAATAGATAAATTATTAAAAGAATATTGTTATGGTATTTGGATTTACTATGAATGAAAATGATATCATGACTATATATTTCTAATCGGGAGGTTAGATATAGTGTTTATTAATTATTAATTATATTTTTAATGTTTAGATTTAAATGATTGTGTTGAATTAAAAAGATAATTTTTAACTAAAAATAATTATCTATTGATAAACATAAGAAATTATACATGGAATTCAGGAATCCCTCAAAACTGTTAGAGTATAAGATGGATATGTAAGAGTACTTTAACACCGTGATATTTTAATGAATTATTTTTTCATATAAATTTTATATATCTAAGATCTTATGTCAAATAAAACAGCGAGTCTAAATGAACCATGCAATAATATTGAATTATAATTATAGACTAGTTGTTTGATTTGTGTGTTTCAATATGAATAATAAAATTTTATTGAAAATATTAATTTTATTATGTTTAAAAAATTATCAATTCTCATATCAATTATTTATAAATTAAAATTAAAATCATTGTAATGTAAATGACATGTTTTTCAAAAAAACTATTTTTAATTGAAAAAATTATTTTAATATTAATTAATTAAATTAATCACTATTGGAGAATAATTTTAATGAAAATTTAACATTAAATATTAAATAATATTATATATATATATATCATTTAATATTTTTTCATTTAATGGGGTAAGAAAAAATGAACTGATTTGCGAAAAATTGTGTTGTTCTAAAAAGTCTTTTTTCTCTCATGTTTTGTTATTATTTTGAAAATACATTCTAGAACATATAGAAAATTCAATTAATAAAATGGATTACACATCCCAAATCTTGAGGGTAAAATATGGTAATGTTATCCTTTTATTTTTGGTCAACATAAATAATAAAACTATTATAATTTATTACCACGGTAAAAAATAAATAAGGTTAATGAGGGATTGAACTCAGTGACAAAGCCATAATATTTCCTCCCAATTCATGTTATATGACGTTATTTTTACCCTTATCACCATAGTATTTAATTTTAGTTTCATAATGAAAACTTCTCCCTGAAAATTATATATATAATATTTAAATTAAAGAAAGTAACAAAATGCAACTCTATTAGTTTTAAATATTTCTTCTGTGCCCACATATGAAAAATAAAATTCATGAAGAAAGTATTATAAAATTTTTATTTTCATAAATATATTTTTATAATAGAAATTAATTTCATTTTTTAAAAATTTCATATTGACCCTAATTCTTATGAAACGCAGATGAAATATTTATAAAAATAATCAAAAAATATAATTAATTTATTAAAAAATATTAAATGTTCTCTAATATGAGAGATATCAGATGTTCCACTAATTAAATATATTAATATTGAATAAAAAATTCATGTTAAAAATTACATTATAAATAAAACAATTTCTTAAAATATTTTATGTTCATCTAAAAGAATAGTGTCCCAATTACCATTAATGATAATTTTTAAAAATAAATGTTTATTAAATTAAAAATAACCAAAAATAAAAATCGGAAAATCAGAATAATATTTTGTAAAAAATTTAATCCATCTTCCAGTTATTTTCTATATTTAACTATTTCTAATGATATTTACATTAATATATTTTAACCATTTAAGAAATATTGAGTGTTCATCTCCAATTAATAATATAATGTAACCCTTCCTTTCTCTAATTCACATCACATTTTGCCTTATATATATACCCGCCTCTACCAATTTCACAAATCCACTCCCATATAAACATTTCATATGTTTTATTTTTCCAAAAATTCTATCCCTAGATCCTTTAAAAGGATATCTAAATGAGTTATTTCAAATAAGAAGTAATTTCTATAATAGATCACATTCTTTGTAGTTTTTAATATACGACCCCAAAGTCAATTATATTCATCATAAAACAATATATTGAGTATTATAAATTCATTTAAATTATATTATGATTATTAAACCATCATTATTAAACATCGTTCCCTCAAATGGAAATTGAAAATTATCACTCGTGTGTACGTATGACATAACGTCTTCGCGCAATGATTCAATTAATTTATTAACATCATCAATTATGAAAGGGTATTATGATGGGTTAAATATTTACATATAACAATTATGAAATAATTATAATTATCTAATGATAATATCATATCTAAATTGTTACATTCTAAACGATTGGAAAATGATTACTTTAATTGTGCGTACATGTGGGTTGCCACCATCATGAGGCGATGTGCTCTATTTTCCATTTATTTATTACAAGGATATTAATAAGTATGCATTAAAGGATTATATATTATATATATCATATTATAATTACTCTTGAAATTTTTTTTTATCATTTTCCTTTATTATTTTCCATTAATAGAAAAAATGAAAACAATGTTCAAGTGTACTAATGCCCTAATGTTTCCATGAATGGTGTAATTCATTTTACTATGTATATTTTTTAGGAATGACAATAAAAATTTATATAATTAATATATAGGATGATTATTTAATTATTTAAATTACTCATATTATGGAACTATTATCAAAATACAAGGAAAAAAAATATGAAATCAAAACGTACATGAAAAATAATGAAGATATGACCCTAAAAACTGATTTTAATAAATAATTAACAATAAATGAGTGATAAAAGGTTTTAATTAAATAATATATTAAATGAATTTTATCACTATAATTATATTAATGATTTATATAAAATATATATTTATTATATTGGATGATACAATCTTTAGGAATGAATTCATACCTAAGGTAATTCATTTTAATCTAATTTTTACATTAGTGGGACACAAGCCATATTTAGAACTTGTTTCATCCACATAGAATATACACAGAACATGAATGTATTTTTTTTATTATTCTAATTAAAATTATGTGATATAAATTTCCATCTAACATGCTCTATTTTATGGGTCTAATCACTCAAAAATTACCAATGTGGTAGGGGTTTATTCTTTGAATCACGTTATTTATCAGGATTGTTTATGATTATGTTTCAAATGATGAAATCCTATTATCTAAATCTAATTAAACTTATTAAATTTCCAATCCTATGGTAATTTCTAATATATATATGTTTTTAATTCATTTTACTCACCTTTAGTACTCAAGAGACTAAATGTATATTTCATGAAAAATCTAATCGATTTATCTCATCTGTATAAAAGACCTTTCCATTCATATATATGTTTTCTAAATAACATAAATAATTATTTTAATGTTATAATAAAATTATAAATATTATATTTTAATAATTTTTTAATTTTTTTAAAAAAATTGTTAAAATAGAATCTTTTTATAATTTTCTAAACAAGGGTTTTTTGACATTTTACCAAAAATGTCAATGGAATGTTCCATTTTAACATGTACTAAATGAAAGGACTTTCACACTGTAAATACATATAAATGAATTGGATATTAATTTAATGTATTTACATGTTATTTTCAATGAAACATTAATCCATAATATTATCAAAATATTTGTTTTCAGTAATTGATTTTCAAAATAGAATGGTCATTTTCCTCTCAAAATATTTTAGTTATCTTTACATGGATTTTTCATATATTATAACAGTAATTTATTTTAGTATGAATTACTAGGGATATTTTACTTTGGTACCATACATAATCTTTCCCAGGATGGATAATATTTACATTGATTAATTTTTTTGGAACCGATTTATTTTCCATATTTCTCCTATAATTAGATGAAAAATGTTAATTAACTCTTTTTTCAATGTAGTGGTCATTATATGATGATAAGATGAATATTTTGTTATTTTATTAGATAAATATTAATGGTTATCATTATTTTAATGTTGTTAAATTATTTCCAATTATTTTGGTTACATTATAACCAAAGAAGGTGGTTATAGTATAACAAAGGAAAGTGGTTATGTTATATCCTAGGATGGTGGATGTTTTATATACATTCATTGTGGTCACATTATTTTGAAGGATGATGTAAACCAATATCTCCCTAGAACATATTAGGTAAATCTTGATATATCATTAAATAAACATGTATATAATGAGTAGTGTATATTGTATTGATCATTTCAAACATATATATGAAATATATTAAAATGAATATTCAATATAATTTTTTTTGATCCAAAACAATATGATAAAAGATTAGTTAATTTGAGGAATAGATATCAAATCATCATATTTCAGTAATGATATTAAAAATATCCCATAAATATCTTCCCTAACAGTACTCCTCATTGTAAAACACTAAAAATTTTATTTCATAACATGGGGAAAGGAAACCTAATAAAATAGTGAGATCAGATGCTCAGTAAAGGTAAACATGTGAGATATCATTGATGACCACGTGAATGAATATATATGGTATAATGTATGATATCAGGTCAATAAATTACTGAAATCTTGACCAATTTTTTTATTAACAGAAACATTAGTTTTGGATAGAATCATTAGCATGTCAAAAAAATGGATCATTCGAGTGAGAACTCATAAAAAATTAATCATGAATCATAAGTTCATTTCATAAATGTTTTTAGCCTATTAATAAGTAATGAAACCATTTCATATTTGAAGATTAACTACATTGATCATCAAATTAGCATCAACACCCCTATCCCATTGTGGATAATGAAAATATACTTTTTTCATATAACAAATCAAGCACTTCGAGTTTTGATTGAAAAACAGAAGAAAGACATCAATTTGTTTCCCAAAAATAACACATGAGATATAATAATTTAAAAAATAAATTTTATGGAGATATATGTCACCAATAATTAGATATTGAAAATCATACATTTTTGTTCCACTAGATAGTAAAAAATTCATCACATCAAAATTGATAAAAAAGAAACTGGAATTATAAGCTGTTAATCATATCATAATATATGTAAATGGTTTTCATAAAAAAATATATATAATCCGTATAGGGAAATAATTTTAATTTTATACTTTTATCATAACCCCAATAAATCTTATGTAGATTCAAATAATGTTCTCTCTAATGAATATTGATACAATTAAAATATTATGAAACTTACTTAAGAAGAATAAATTTTTGAATATATAAATTTAATTTGAAAATATAAAAAATACACATGTAATAAAATAACCAATTTTTAAAGAAACATTGTAAATTTTCACACAAATCCTTAAATCATTGAGGTTTCATAATGGTGGTAAATTTTATTCATGTAGTATAAGTGAAAAAAAAAAATTTAATCTATAATTTATTCAGAAAATTTACAAAGTACCTCATCTGGGTAGTAGAATAAATATTTCTTTCGTAGTTTTTTTAAATTCATACATGGTTAATAATTTTGAAAAATCATAGGATAATATTAATGTAACATCCCAGTTCCAGAAGCCGCCCAAAGGTGCCCCATACCCAGTGGGTCACATAGCCTCAAATGCATTTCCCCGAACACCATAGGCTGCCGACTAGTATCGAGGGACTTGGGTGTGTTAATAGGGAAACTATTCCCTCATTGGCAGGGTAACATAGCAGAAGTAAAACATATAGCTATAGTGGAAGAAGTAAAACATTCAATAGGTAAACAACAGAAGTAGTAAACTACTAGAGCACGCACGCACACAGACACACAGATACAGACACACACAGACACACACACACACACATATGATGCATGATACATATGTTTAGGAACGTATCCAAACAAGTCACAATGATGAACAAAATACTAAATCATAGTAACGAAAAATAGATAAAATGCTCTACAACATCTCAATCCTCAGCTTATTCCCATTCTCCCCAACTCCACAACAATCGTGTACCTGAAGTAGAAGGGTGATTTCCCATATCTATACCAACAAAAATATAATCTCATTGGGTCCAAAATCATGACCCAAACAGGGTGTGAGACTAAATACCAGTAGGAAACCACCAAAAGATTTGTGCCTAATAGTTATTGAATATATATAGTAGGCTATAATCAAAATGAAGCAGTAAAAAAGGAAGTACTCAAAAGTAAAAAAATCCTATAGTTTCAAATGAATTATATTATTAGATAACAAGAGAGAAGATAATCAAAAACAGGTAACCCTACGGGATGTACTCACAACATAACCTCTCTGGTTCAAACAAACAAACAACAGAAACTCTCTAGGAAGTAGACACATTCTAACCCTCTGATTTAGCTTAGCACAAACTCTCTATGGAGGAACTCACCATAAAATCCCTATTTAGTCTCGTATCGGTAACTAAAATCAGATCTATGGAAGCACTCAACGTCCCATTCCCCCTATGGCCCACGTCAAGGAACTATATACACTATGAGGAAGCACATATATCAATTCCCCCAATGGTTTCGCATCGTAATAGTAAACATACACTTTGGAGAAGCCATTAATGTCCATTCTCTCTATGGTCTACTACACAAGGTTTTTACAGCCCTATTTATGTCAATTGAGCACAGAAATGCCTAGTGGCCATGGTAAAACTCAAAAACTACTTGTCTAAAAATTCTATAACATAACAGCATTTCAAAATACAATCTCTTTATCCTATAGTACTAGGTATTCAATGGAAAGAAATATCCTTACAGGAAAAGCTAGAATAAATGGTCATAAATGGTAATAGCATGAGAAAACACATCCATAACATGGTAAAAAACCATATTCACAACAATTAACAACTACTCAAGAATTCTAAGCATAGCAGGCATTAACTGGGTCAAATCCCAAAACACGCAATACCCCGATCATGGGTATTGGGCACGTTTTCACATATAACTCAAATAAAATCATTGGAAATTACCACACCACCAACCATAGTGTTGTAGTATCGCTATACGTGAAATAAATGCCTTGAATCACCCAAGATCACCATAAATCTATAAAAAGCTAAAAACACTCAATTTAAGATAACTCTTGAAATAAGAGGAATCAGGAAATGATGCTCTATAATAAATAAGATTATACCGTGACAATCCCAATGTAATCGAGGATGGTCGAAGCAGAGAAACAATTCTCGATCGGGGGCTTGTGGAAAGATCGGTGTCGTACGGATGCACTCGGTCAAAGAAGGCAAAGAAGAAGACACTTTTTCCAATTAGACACGACCCCGGTCCATTAAATGAAAAAAAGAAAGTACATGGTGTGTACATTAGAAGTACACAGAGTGTACATGACCTTACCAGCCCCCGCATTAGGTAGTCTCTAGGTCACCACACACGTCTATTTTCTTGCCTGTTACACAGCTAGCAGACGACTACGTGCGACAAAACAGTACATGGGATGTACATATAAGTACACAACATGTACTTCATAAATTTCTAGATCCTCTTCTTTTTTCTCAAAACCACCAAAAAAGAGAAAAACATAATAGACAAGATGATCTGGATTCTAACAATATTCCCCCCTTAATGAAATTTGATTCGTAATTTTCCTAGCAAGGTGTTGTAGAAGAATAATCCTAAAAAATCTTTGGCCACATTGATCGTACATCTGCCTCCCTCTCCCAGGACTCATCCTATACTTTCCCCTGCCGCTATAGCACTCATACTAGAGAAACAAATCGGCCATGGATAAATTTCGTACTTAGATCAACAATACAAATAGAATGATTCTCAAATGAGGCATCCACCTCTAACTCAACCTCCTTGGGTTTAAAAACATGAGATGAGAATGAGAAGTAACGTTGAAGATGAGAAATGTGGAAGACATCATGCATCACCCAGTACCTTTGAGGTAACTACAACCAATAGGAAACCAGACTGACTCTCTCCAACAACTCAAACGGTCTGACGTACCTTGATGAAAGCTTACCCTATCTCTTAATACTACTATGTCCCAACCATGATGTGACAGGTAAGAAAACCTGATCTCTTACCTCGAACTGCTGAGGTCATCTCCGTTGATCGGCATAAGAACTCTTTCACGACTGTGCAGTAGCCATCCTCTTCAGAATCAACTCTATCTTCTCTATTGTCTCCTAGACTAGTTGAGGTCCCCACATACCAGCCTATTCAACCTCCATCCAGCACAAGGGTGATCGGCATGGCCTACCGTACAATGCCTCATAAGGTTCCATCTGAATAGTTACTTGAATACTATTATTGTAGGAAAACTCCACACGGGGTAAGTACTTCTCCCAAGAACCTCCAAAATCCAGGATGCATGCTTGATGCCTGTCCTCAAGAATCTGAATCATAAGCTCAGACTGGCCATTTTTCTGGGGATGTTATGTTTTACATAGAAGTACCTGTGTACCCAAGGCCTTCTATAACCCCTTCCAAACTCGAGAAGTAAAATGTGCATCCCTGTATGAAACAGTGGAGTGTGGAACCCCATGTAGACGTACAATATCTCGGATGTATAATCATCCCATCTCATCTAGACTGACGTTCTCCTTGATAAACAAGAAGTGAGCATCCTTCATGAGCCTATCAATGAAAACCCAAAATAAATAATTCTCTCGAGGTGACCTCGAAAATCCTGTCACAAAATCCATCATGATGTCATTCCACTTCCACTCAGGAATGGGTAACTATTACAAAAGACCTGATAGTCACTGATGCTCCGCCTTCACCTTCTGACAGGTGGAACTCCTCATTATGAAACCAGAATCATCCCTCTTTATACATGTCCACCAATACTGATGGTGCAGATCATAATACATCTTAGTGACCCCAGGATGAACTACCCAAACCGAGGATTGAAAGTACCTCATCAGATCCTCACGTATGTCAGCTGACATTGATACACACACTTGAAAATGCAATATCTCATCCTCACATATTGTTTGTATAGGAATAAGTTCCTCTCCTAACACTCTTTCTCGTAGGACTAGGCCTTCAGAATCTGATAGTCGCCTCATTGAGACTCGATTAATAATATTAGAGGTAACAGCTATAGAAGATAGAAACATATTCTCCCGTCTGTCATGAACCACCAAATGTATCTCAGAGAATAGATCCATAAGCTTCCACTCACTACTGGCCTCCTGAACTACCTGTATTTGATTCCAACTTCTCAGCACATTAGCCATGTCATTACTTTCTTAGGCTTATAGGCAATCTCAATGTTAATGAACTGAAGGTACTCAACCCAAATTTGCAGTCTCAAATTTTGGTCATGATGAGGGAAGATATACATGATACTTTTATGGTCGGTGAAAACCACTAAAGGCTCTCCAAGAAGATAATGTCTCCAATAGCGTAAATCATGAACAACTGCAGCCAACTCGTGATCATGCGTTGGGTAATTTATCTCTTGTAGCCTCAACTGCCGAGACCTGTATGAAATGAATCCTTCTCCTTGCATAAGAAATGATCCTAGAATGATACCTGAAGTATCACATAAACATTATATCCCTTTCTTGGCTTTGAAAATACTAGTATCGGTGCTGAAGCCAACCTCTATTTTAGCTCTTGAAAGGCTGACTCACAAGAAACTTGCCACAAGAATTTTTCACCCTTCTTATTCAGGCCTGTCAGTGTCGTTGCTAATCCTGAAAAGTCTTGTATGAAATGTCTGTAGTATCCAGCTAGCCCAAGAAAGTTACATACCTCAAAGACATTCTTTTTATTCTCCTAGGAAACTATTACTCCCACTTTCTCTAAGTCTGCTAATACTCTTGTGTCAGATATAAAATGTCCCATGAAGTGAATCTGGTCCATCCAAAAGTGCATTTTGAGAGCCTAGCATATATATGATGCTATCTCAGTGTAACAAAATGATATCAACATGGGTATCATGGTCATGTATAGTGTGAGAGTACACCACGATTTCATCCCCAAAGACAACTATGAAATAATACATGTATGGATGGAATACTCGGTTCATCAGTGCCGTGAAGACTGGAGGAGCATTCATGAGACCGAACGACATAAACACATACTCGTATGGACCATACCTTCTATGGAAGGAAGTAAGAGGTATATCAGATGTTCTAATGCGCAACTAATAGTATCGAGACCTCAATTAAATATTCAAGAACACCTGAGTTCCTCAAAGATGATCATAGATATCAACAATCCTCGACAAGGAATATCGGTTCCTGACCATAAAATGGTTCAACATCCAATAATCCACACAGGTCTGAGGGCACCATAAACCTTATTCTCAAACAGCATAGGAAAACTCCAAGGAGAATTACTAGGTTGGATAAACCCCTTTTTCTACAACTGCTCCAATTGCTTCTTGAGCTCTTGTAACTTTAGTGTAGCCATTCTATAAGGAGGATTTGGCACCAGTGCTGCTCCTGGGACAAGCTTCATAGAAAAGTCCACCACTCTCTCTAGAGGAATCTTGAAAAGTCCTGTATAATGAAATCCTTAAATGATCAACAAATGGAGAAAATTACTTCTTTGATGTCCCCTGGTCATCTAGATATAGACTACAAATCTGGGCAGTAATTTCTCCCAATCTATTATGCTCAGGTCCTGCTCTACTCACCTAGACATCCCACTCACCCTTATGAAGAAAAGTTCTTCCCTCCAGTGATGTGAAACTAACCCTACGACGATAGAAATCAATAACTTCATGAAAGGGAACAAACTATTCCATTATGAGAATGACATCACATCCTGTCATATCTAGGAAATAAAGGTCCCATAAGAAGTTAAACCCATCAACCTTTAGACGGAAGTCCTTGCACTTCTGTACACTAGTTATTCTTTTCCCCAATGGTGTGTCTAGAATTTAGATATCTGTAGAAGAAAAGTTATAGAGCCCAAGGCACTAGACAAAAAAAAGTTATAAACCTATAGGAAGACCCAGTATCAAAAAGAGAATAAGCTAATAAAATGGAAACTAGGATTGTACTTCAAAATGTAGAGGTTTCAGGATCCTACTTCTGCTGGATCTGTTCCACTACAAAAGATTGACCTACACTGCAACCCTATGACCCTGCCTGAAAACTATAAGATGGTCCACCCTGTTGTTACTAAAATCCTGGAGAATGGATACAACAACCACAACCACCACCTTAACATGAATGACCGGAAGAACTCTAGTTCCTAGACTGGTGAGAAACTGGTGCTGCTGCTCTTGAATGTGGAGTCATAGTAGAATCCAAGTATCCAGTAGCCGGGGAGATAAATTGACAAAATGCTAAATATGGCCCATCATTATGCTTGATCGACACTCCAATGGGTCTATTTGGAAATGTTTAATTATATACCCACTCTCTCCACATTTGTAGCACACCACATGGCTACCATAAGAAGTGTCCCGCCTACTCAGATACCCATGTGAATACTTCCTACAACGTTTCCTTCTATCAATAGATGGTATACCAACCCTGGATGATGAAACTTCCTAGCTCACCACTCCAGAATACCTTAGGTAGAGCTCTGTGATTAGCACCTAGTTGACTACAGAAGTGATGGATGTCAACTTGGAGATGTTCACCTGAAATCAGATTTTGTGCTTCATACCATCCTCAAACATCATGGCTAGGAATAACTCATCACCTCTTGGGATGGTCATGTAGAGCTAAATATCTATCAAATGAATGGATTACTTCATAACAGAAAGAGTACCCTGCTCCAGACTCATGAACAGTTGGGATCGATCAGCCCTGAAAGTCTCTGTGTAGAAGTTGTCATAGAAGGTACATTGGGACTCATCCCACACCATATCCTATTAGCATCCCGCCTGTGATTTGACATCCCACCATCTCTTGATGGAATCCTGAATCATGTACTTATAGAGCTTCAACCTCCTCTATAGAGGCATCTAAAGATGCTCGAAGATAGATAGCGTGGATTCTAACCCTGACTCGGTAGCCTGAAGTCCTCCTTCCCCTGTGAAGGAGGGAGGATGTTGCTGCAGGAAAACCCACATCAACGTTGCCATATAAGTGAAAGGATGTGGTACTTGTTGGAAGGTCTGCATGAACCATATAAAGACCTATCGGAACTGTGCATCATCACCTGGGTCTAAAATGATGGCTGCTGCCAAGACTGGCACAATTGGAGGATCTGTTGGTAGTCCCTGATTAGCCATATCTGGCATCTGATCAGTGCCGTGTAACTAGAGGACAACTAGAGGAAGTCTCAGTGGCATGCCTCTACATGGATAAGAGCATTCATTAGATCATGATTTTCAAGGACTGAAAACTATATGTGTAAGAAGGTAACAATATAAGGGAAGCATTGATGTATTTCAAAACATGGATACACGACGTGTATAATAATTACACAGCGTGTTCCCTTAATCCTTCACATGGGCATGTACTGCTGCCAACCCAGGTCGTGTAACACCACATACAGACAGTGTGTTGTTCTAACACACGACGTGTACTTGAATACTCTTCCCTTTCTCGAGTTCTTTTACGCAGCTAAGACACACAGTTCTCCTAGAAAAAGACTACACAGTGTGTTAGTGCAAGACATGGCATGTACTAGCCGAACCCCACTGACCCGTGTTTTTTGTTACACGGCTGGATACAAAGGTTACATTACATGGCATGTTCAATATTGAAACGAAGTTTACAACTAAAGTTTTTATCCATCCATGTCTTCAGTCACACGGGTGGACACATGGTCTATGCAACACGGCGTGTACATCTGGTACACGGTGTGTCCCACCAATGATTTCCCAACCCCGTGTTTCATCCCACACAATCTGTAACACAGTTAAATACTACATGGAGTGTTCATAAAATACACAACATGTACTTAAGAAAAAGAGTTCCTTCTCGAACAGAAGGACACATGGCATGTATTCAACACTGCAAGCCATGTATTTTGGGTTTTTCCAGACAGTAGGCCTCAGAAACTACTCTGAAACCTAGAAAAAACTGAATCAAACATTAAGGTTCAAAATTCTGATCCGTGTGGGCCCATACTCACCGTGAATCATAGCTTGGAATGTTATACATGTAATATACAAGGGAAAAGGAAATGATTCACCAAATTCTGATCCATGAGGGCCCATAACACCTCAATATCTGAAGTTTTTCATTCATTCAAATGAAATATTACACAAATCAATACCCTAACAAAAACAGGTATTCTATCAAGGCGTCTATCAAAACATCATTCATATAAAGCACAACATCTTTCACAACTACATGATATTTCTAATGCAACCATAATGGAATGGAAATAATGCATGACATGAGATCTCTAGAAAGTGCCTATTTGATGCATGAAATGGAATACCCTCATCTCATCGGGTTTCAACAAAAATAGAACCTTAATAATATCAACGATAACAACAAAAATAATGTGAATCACCCAATGGTGAAAATCAAATCAATAGTAAAATTTCAAAACTATAAAAATTTCAATAAATGAGATAAATTGGCTTTTCCCTTTACACATGTTAGATACTCCCTAGCATAGCTTTTTACCTGGTACCTATTCCATCATATCCCAAACTATATGATCCAAAAAGTATGTCATGAATAAAAGAATCCTTTGATACCAATATGCAACGTTCTGGTTCCAGAAGCCTCCCAAAGGTTCCCCATACTAGGTTGGTCACTTGACCTCAAGCGCATTTTTTTGAACCGCGGAGGCTTTCGTTTAGCAGTGATGACTCTGGATGTGATAGTGGGGAAACTATGCCATCATTGGTAGTGTAAAACAGTGTAATTAAAACCGATAGCAATAGAAGAAGTAATAAAACATGGAATATGTTAACATTAGAAGTAATAAACAACTAGAGAACACACACACACATATATATGATTAATGATACATATGTTTAGGGAATCATCCAAATAAGTCATAATGATGGAATACAATACTAAACCAATGTACAACAAAAATAGATAAAATTCTCCACAACATCACTTGCCTAAACTTGGTCCTATGCCTACCCGGCTTTGTAGCAATCAAGTACCTGAAGTAGAATGGTGCTTTCCCTAATCTATACCTGCAAAAATATAATCTGTTGGGGCCCAAAAGAATGACTCAAAAAGGGACTGAGACTAAATACTAGTAGTTAACTAGCCATAGATCTGTGCCTAACATTCAGTGAATATATATGGCCGACTATAATCAAAATGAAGCAGTAAACAAGGACATACTCAAAAGATAAAAAATCATACAATTTCAAATGCATTCAATTATCAGATATCAAGTAAGAATAGAATCACAAACACGTAACCCTCTTGGAAGTACTCACAACCTAACCCCTATGGATCATCCAAACATGCACAAGAAACCCTTTGGTAAGTAGACATAGTTTAACCCCTCTGGTTCATCATAACACAGACTCTATGGGGAGGAACTCCCCATCAATTCCCCTCTAGTATCATATCAGTAACTAAAAGGCACTCCGGTGAGGAACTCAACATCACATTCCCCATGTTTCATGGGTTGAGGAACTACAAATTCTCAGAGGAATCACTTACGTCAATTCCCCCTATGGTCTCACATCGTAATAGTAAAAAGACACTCTAGAAAGCACTCAACATCCATTCCCACTATAGTCTACTACACCATGTTCTCACGGCCCTGTATAAGTCAATCGAGCATCGAAATGCATAGCATCCATGGTAAACCACAAGAACTACTTGGCTAAATAGTTACCAACATAACAACATTTCAAAATGCAATCACTTCATCCTACATTACTAGGCATGTAATGAAAACCAATATCCTAAAAAGAAAAGCTAGAACAAATTGTAATAAATAGTACAAGCATTTTAAAACACATCCATAATATGATAAACAACCATATTCACAGAAATTAACCTCTACTCAAGCATTATATACATAACATGCATTAACTGGGTCAAAACCCTAAACACGTAATACCCTGATCAAGGTTATTTTGAAAATTTTCACATATAACACACAGACAATAAAAAAAAGGCACAAACCACCTACCTCAGTGTTGTAGGATCGCTATACGTGAACCTTAAGCCTTGAATTGCCCAATGACACCGTAGATCTACAAAAACTCTAAAAAAACTCAACCGAGTATAACTCTTGAAAGAAAAACAATTAGGAAACAAAGATCTAGAAGAACAAAGAGCATACTGTGGAGATCCCAACACAATCAACAACGGTCTAATTGAAGAATAGATGCTCGATCGGGGGCTCGGGGAATGATCGGCATCGTATGGATGCTCTTAGATGAAGAAGGATATGAAGAAGAAACATCAGCCAAATAGACGTGATCTCGGTCCTTTAAATGAAAAAAATGTAAACGACGTATACTTTAGAGGTACATGACGTGTACTTACCCTTGCCATCCCCCACATAAGGTGGTCTCCAAGTCACCACACATAGCTGTGTGCTCGGCATTTACACGGCCAACACACAACTACGGGCATCAAAAGAGTAGATGGATTGTACGTATAAGTTCACAGAGTGTACATTAAAATTTCTAGAACCTTCTCTCTTTCTCAAAAACACCAAAAAATAGAAAAAAATAACAGAAAATAAGATTCGGGTTCTTATAATTAAATACATTATTTAAATCATTTTTGAAAATCATGGATATTGATTAACAATTTTTTTCGACCGAAGAGCGAGATGAAGTTAATTTTCTAAAAAAAATACTATTTTGATATCCTAAATAATTAAATTGATATAAAATAAATGATATAATATAATATTAATAATTAATTAGAGTATAATAAAATTAAAATAATTCATAAGATAAGGATAATATAATTTCTTCAATGGAACTTCATGTATAAACAATCTTGATAATTACAGGATTGAAATAGAAATACCTTACCTTGTTGGAAACACATTAATTATATTACCCATAAAAGTTAATATATATATATATATATATAAATAAACATAATGTATTAAAAAATTTATCATAAAACGAATTTATGAGGAGTATATACAAAACATAAAAGAAACAATTGGCTAATATGGAATGTGTTATACTGAAATAAATGCGAGACATATATCCCTTAACTTAAATATCTCCTTTCCTAGTTTATAATAAAAACTACTTTATAAAAAATATGGATCCATTATAAAATTATTTCATAACCATATTAATATATTTCATATCATGACTTATTTATTTATGACATATTATAACCCATTTCATAATATTAGTTTTTAAACCAATGTTCTGCGTGATAACTTCATGATTTTTCAAGAATGTTTCAAATTCAGTAGTCCTATTTCTTATAAATTGATAATGATTTCCCAATTTAAAAAATATAAACATGGTATAAAAATATTATATTAACAATATATATTTAGAATAATTTATAAAAATTATAGATCCAAAAATGAATTCAACGTTAATAGAGATGGAAGGCCATATATGCACATGTTTTTTATTTTCATTATTTATTAAAGAATGTAACAATTAATAACAATTAAAAAATAATTTATATTTATTACATATCATATAAATTCATCAAATTCACCCTCATTACCATCCTGTTAAAATATAAATTAAAAATTAATCACATCACTTTGTGGTTCTTGATGTTCACATATACACACAAACGTCATTATCAATTAAAATAGGATTGGATGGTAAAAAGGTAGTTATTATAATAAAAATAAAAAAGTTTAATTAAGTTAAAATAATTTTATAAAATAGTAAACCCATTAAAATAATAATTTAAAAAATATGGTTATGGAAAATGAATTGTATCACTACCTGAGGATTGTATGTCATAAGTACACAAGAGAAATACATTTAATAACCATTTTATGATAAATAGTCAATATAGTGGTGATTCAAAAATAATAATATTATTAAAAAATATTTATTATATTTAATTTAATTTGTTATAAAAAAAGTCACAGAATCAGTGGATGTACGGAAAATAAAAAAAGATAGTGATTAGTGAAATCAATTACCTATTCATTGAAATGAATCCTTTATATCTCCACTAATAGGCACAATGGTTGGCCTTTGTTAATAATAAAATAAGAAATACATGGATAGGTAAGATTATATTTTAATTTGGAATATGTATTTTGATAAATAAGCCTAATAGTGGTGATATAAGTGAGGTTGTCTGTCCCATTTTATAATTAAGGTGAGTGGAAATTTTGTAATTTACCAGAAGAATAAATTACATTAAAATCATTCTCCAGAAAAAATGATCCCAATGATCATGGATTCAATGATATGGTATGATAGGTTTTTAATCCAATAAACTAATATAATTTAGTAATTTTTGGTATAAATTTAATCATTAGTATATTAATTAACCTTTAGTAAACCTAATTTAATTATATTTATAGCAACACATTTATTAATATTAATGGGATTAAATTTTTAAACTTATGAATAAAATATTGTAATATAAATGGTATGTAAATAAAATTTTTTATTATATCATAACCAACAGTCCTTATTTCTTGTGTTTCGTGATTTTAATATAATTCAATAAAATATAAATTTGATAAAATATCTTTACTGTCCATTTGGACAATATTGATTTAATTTCAAATTAAACACATCATGGAATAGGTTTAATTTGAATGCAATTTTTAAGGAATCTATTATATGTCATTTATAATTATAAATTTCTTATTTCATATTTGGAAATGAATATTTTACACTATTAATATTTTTAAAATCATTTGTTTTATTTTTTTATTAATAAAATAAATAAATCATCGGTGTTGCGTTAGAAATTATGGTCCCTATACAAGTACTAAAAAATTAAAAATAATTTATACCCTGAAAATAATATTATGGATCTCAAAATAGATATGTATATTCATTCATAACATTCTTTGTTCCATGTACGGGCACATAAAATATATTAAAAACAAAGAGAGTGACATTTTGTATCCTTCTATGATTTAAATAATAAATAATTATTTTAAATGGAAATGTTACTATTAACCAACAATATTTATAATGTAATATGATAATGGTCCAATTAACGTCATTAAATATGAATTTTGAGGAACAATTATGACCTTATCACCTATTTTTATCATAGATTTTCTGGATTTACCCTTTTCTATTGTGGTAAATATTATAACGATTTTATTCATATTGACCAACAATAAAAGGTATATAATTATGAAATTTGAACCTCCATATTATAAATATGTATATATTTTTATATAATTAAATAAATGAATGGCATAAAATAATTTTAATATAAGATTGAAAAATGCGATAACAAGTGTTTTTTTGAAAAAAAAATTATTTTATGCCTAAAAATTGATTTATTCATTTGTTATTACAAGAATTTTTTTTATAAAGTATATTACATTTAATCATGTAAATAAAAAAATATCATTAGTATTATTAAAAATAGTTTTTATTTTAATTTCTTATTATACAAATACACTTTAATCAATGAAAATTTCTTAAAAACATCAATTTTATTTAGAAATTTTTTTTATTTTATATTATAATAAATTGAAAATGAATGAATTGAATTTATAAATTTGGAGGACATATATTATTCATAATTTAATAATTATAATTCTTACCAAAAAATACAATTTCTTTCCGAAAAAAGTTGAATATTGTTATAATAATAGAATTCAGTTCATCGAAACATGTAGGTGCATGTAACACATACCATTGGAGAAAAAAATAATTTTATGGTAAACATTTAATAAAATTTTAGGGTGTCACATTACACCCTGATAAAATGAATATATCCCTTTAAATTTATCACTCTATATAAAAAAATGAGGACATCTCATTTTTATTACATCCAAATGTTCCAAAGTAGCTTTATAAAATATTTGATTTCTCAAGTGGACATTAACCAGGAAAGTAGTCTTGCTCAATAAAACATTATATCAATGATAAAATATTTGTACAATTTTATACTAATAGGGAATATAATAATCTAATTTAACTTCCTCTTAGATCAGTACATCTGGAGGTTTAGGTATAACATTTCATAGGAGAGATGTATGGAGCATGTCATAAACTTCAGATAACCTTACTGGATGCGTAGAGAGATAGAATATCGTCCCTACACAAAACATAACATTTAATGGGAAATCATACCTATGTCTTAGCTTATATTCCATCTTGAATCCCATTATCTTATTCTATGAATAAATATGTTGAAAATAGTTCTCACCATCTATAA
Source organism: Viscum album (assembly GCA_963277665.1). Classification (NCBI taxonomy): domain Eukaryota; kingdom Viridiplantae; phylum Streptophyta; class Magnoliopsida; order Santalales; family Viscaceae; genus Viscum; species Viscum album. Next base: position 114,882,904 of record OY728121.1, read on the forward strand.
ATTCCTTATCACATCCATGATTGTCAGAATAATTTTTCTATCGACTATAATCTTCATTGATGTTCTACTGAATGGGGTTGCCATTCACATCCATTTCATCAGCTAGATCAGGTTGAAACAGATTTCTGCATCAAACCTCATCCCACCACATTTGATTTCTACAATTTTATTCATAGTGGGATTCAAAATGAGCCCCTTGAATATTTGTGTAAAAGCTAATTTTGTTAGAAAACTCGACTAGAGGAAGGTGTCGATACTGATCACCTGTGAGAAGTATATAACAATTACATAGAATATTCATATGTTTTAAATATTTTTCTCAGACAAACCATCTATATAAGGGTGGAAAACCATATATAAACTCAACTATGTATTCAGGTCCCCTTAAAGACTTCACCATAATTTTGAGGTAATCCACGGTTCTTAATTAGATATGATTTAATGTTGTACTATATGTAATATTAACACATCCATAAACTATATTTTAGTAGTATGATCAATATATAATTATTATCTAATTGGAAAGAAGTGGTTTGAACATGTATAGTGATTGACTACAACCAATATTACATCATATACTATAGACGATTTGTGGATTCTAAGGCTGAAATATTTATTGACATCTTCCGATTTCCATTCTAGTATGTTTAATGGTTTTTACAACCCCTTTTATTAGTTTCATTAAACCATATCATAATGTAAAACCAAGCACTATGAATTATATGAAACAATATCCCACCATAAATGCTCTTTTTGGTCTATATACAACCTTTTGATTACATGATGAATAGAGAATGATGAACTATGAACCACATCCAATAGATCATTATTCAAATCTTGTCTTAGAGAGACACAACCCTCATTCATGAACAATATTATTCCCTTAGAATATTGGTTGAACCCAAAACATTTCTCAACATCATTTTCCTCTCCACATATTCAATTTGTTCCTATCTGATCCTAACAGGAATAGATGGTGGAAAATTCATTTAAAAAGTTAATATTTTCCCCCTTAATTAATTATTTCCATATATGCAATTTTAAAATATTGAAATATCTAATCTTTTTTGATATTTATCATAGAGAAGCTAGCATGGTCCTTTCAACTTAATGCACCTCACACCATATCCACCATCAATGGGTGTAATGTATTGAACAATAATAATCTTTAATCAGATCCATCCATCTTCATTAGATTATGTTTATCTGTTCTTGAGTGAAAATAAATATTAAACCATTTTTTATCAGTATACATATCAAACCATTCTACGTAGTGATAATTACATTATATCATTAATGAAATAATTACAAAATCTTACTATAAATACATATTTCATTATATTGTCTCATCATATAATAAGTTTCATGATACATAATCCATAACCAAGTCATTTTCTATGAGAACACATCCTAGTCCCTTTATTGGTAAATCAATATAGAGATAAAATCTCTCTCTACTACGGGGTAGTGTGAGAAAATGTGCACTGACAAAAATTCTATAATATCGGTGAAATTCAAGTCACATCACTAAATCTAATTGAATTTAACTACTATTTGAGAAAACATTGTTAGTGTGTTAGATAATCATGATAAATCTTCGAAAAAAGTATATAATATGCATCGATACTAAAAAAATATAGATTTTAATTACCATGTTTGGGTGAGAACATTTTAGAACAACTTATATCATTGATGGATCTAATTTTGTACACATAATTGTGATTATATGAAACAAAAATGAATCATTCTAAATATAAAATTCATAGATGGTAAATTATTATAATTATTCTATGTCATTAATGTCATTAGAAAAATCCTCAAGAAATCTACATGCACTTCCATTAGATTTTATTTTACAAATATATCATACATAAACTATACTAAAAACATATCAAGGTTACCTATAAAGAATCTATTCATTAATACCATAAGGATAGTGGGGGTATTATTAAAGAAAAAAATATTCAATATAAATTCATAGTGTTAATACCTTGTATGGGATTCCTTGTTGGGTATATCCTCATTCATGGCCCTCTATATATGATATCCTGATCATATTTCAATCCTAGAAAATAAATAATATCATGGTATTTGATAAAATAAGTCCACAATACAGGGGTATAACATAATTTAAATTTGATAGTGAACTTAATGGGTTTTTTGTAATCAATCTAGAGGCACAATATACTTCATTCTTCATACAAAACAAAATTGTTGTACCACTCAGTGACACACACGACAGAAATAATCCCATTCCATGATTCTCCTTGAATTACTTATTCAGTTACTACAACCCATTTGGGTTCAATATATAAGGTTTTTTAAAATAGATATTACCACAATAATGATTTCAATGGAAAATTCAACTTGAAAATTCAGTGGAAGACTAGAAAATTATTCTTCAATGGATTCAGTAAACTCTCATAACCCAGATGTATATTAATTATGAGTTTCTCCAATAACATATGAAACATATAACCATACTATAGAGGAATTTTGTCCCAAAATATATAAACAATTTACATCGGAATTTCATTATCATCCTTAGATATATAAATGATTAATGTTCCACTAAGAATATGAAATGAGTCGTTCCTTTCATGGAAATAAATATCTGGACTATATAGTGAATGAAAATCCATTATAAGGATCAAGATGAATTAAAAAAAGTTATAATAAAAATATTTTTAAGAAAAAATTCCCCTAAAACATTTTCAATGGAGAATCTATAGACTTGTGATGTGGCCATCATGCCATTAGTTATTTTCACACCAAAATAAACATCTAATTTTTTTGGTGATACAATGATATTCCAAATAAATTATATAGAAATAATAGAATGTGTGAATCCAAAATCTAATTAGATATTATATTTTAAATGATGGAAGATAAGTGCACCTTTCAACTTATCGTTCTAATAGCCCATTAAGAGAGTCATGGTCACATGATATTTCCCTTTTCCCCTGGGATTATGAGTCTGTTGATGCTGACCATTAAAAAACATCAGATTCAGAAACCTATTGGAATTAATCCCATATGGAATTAATTATCCATATTTGATACTAGTTGGTGTGTTGGATGAATTCTTAATTATAGTTACTTAGTTAATAATAATATTCATATCCATCCAACGTTTATTAGTTTTATGACATGCCTTTCAACATTTAACGAACATCATATTTCATTCAATCATATCCCTTGACATATCTTCCAAAATATCAACCATCTAACATGTAATTTTTTCATGTTTTAGTGAATGATTATTTTTATTTCTTAACAAAATAATTGGAACAGTGGGAATATCCAATAAAAATTTCAAAATACAGTGCACATAGAGTGATTTATTCATAGCTACTGAGCTTTATTATAGACGATTCATTTCAGAGACTTGTCTTAAAACCACCAAATAATTGAGAAATTTTACATTTATGGATGAAAATAAAACAATAGGAATGCAATTCAAACCTTGTATAAATTTCATCGTAGGTAAAAAATGGTGAATTTTCTTTTTTCTTCATATATATGAATTAAATTTTCATCATTGTACGTTGAATATGATCCAATTACTTTTAGAAAAATATATCCCCAAACTCATCTAATCCAACAGATTTAATTGCATCATCATTCCTCCAATTTTCTATAGTATTCCACCATTGATCTACTTTTCCTTCCTAAATATAAATAACTATGACATGGTTTTCATATCCTGGGAAATGAAGAATACCTAAAATTCTATGAATTGTCATCATCCATCGGTTATCCAATAGTGGATAAATAGATCGACTAATATAAGGGGGGTGTTTCCTGATGAATGGTTAAACAACGCATTGTTCCCTCCATTGATAATTTAGAAATTCATCATGATTCATTTCTTAGTAATGTTGTATGAGAATTGAAGGATGATTCTAAATTACATCATTCATATCATTTATATGTTCAAGTGAAAAAACATTTAATTTTCAATCACATAGCGAATAAATATGATTCTTTCATGTCCCATCCATTGATTAAAACAAAAAATACATTGTGTGGGAAACAATATTAATAATTAGACACCACTTAATTCAATAAAATTATTATTTACTATCAAATTCATCAAACATTCTTCTATGAATACTTAGGTTTAACTACAACACCCCTACTTTTCATTAGTTAACCCTATATTTATATATTTAATAGACGTAATGTTTTTGGGTGATGTTTTTGTGGATTAGGAAGATTTTGGTAATGTTTTTTGGGGATTTTTAAAGGAAAACAGTTTGACCATGGTTATTGTAAACCATGATACTACTATAGGAAACTGTGATAGGTAAAACATGGGCCTCTAGTAAGGCACACAGTTGGGCCCACAATTTTTCCACACTGGGTGGAGACCAATAATAAACTGCGTGAAATGGGGTATATGGCTTCTTCATGGTTGGTTTATGGTTTTTATAACTGTGTGGGCCAATTTTATGATGTTAGTTATGAGGAAATGGTTGGAACATTATTTTCACACTATTTTCCTAACCATATGAGTAACAATGAACAAAGAAAATTTGAGATAATAAAAGAGGTGATCTACTTGGATTTACCCCAAATCGACATGTTTTTCTTCAATTTCGACACTAATTAAAATTTTATTCCTCCCAAAAGTTGTGAATTATTTCCCATTTTATCATGAATCAATCTATTGGAATATCATGGTGTGTTGAAGCCTGATTATGTTAGTATGTCTCTATTTGAGGTAGTTTATCTTAGACCAATGTTAAAACCTGATTCCCATGGTCATTCATCATTTGTGGTAGTTTTTCAAGGATCTACTTTCGTCACCTCTCTCGAAATCATAGATCTATATGGTTTGGCATAGAAATGTGATGGTTTATTAGAATCATGATGTGATATGGTTGTCTTGATTTTAAATAAAGAGATATTTTGAGGGTTGTTGACATTTATCTAGGTTTTGTTAATGAATTATTGTTGTTCTTAATTTTATCCATATTTTTCAAAGGTAGGTGGATTCACCCTCCACTAATCTTATTTGTTCATGAGGGAATGATTTCAAATTGATTATATTTCTTGATTTTTTTTTTAAATTTTTGTGAAATTCTTGTTAGAATAATATTTGGTGCCAATTTTTGGATTTGTGAAAAAAGGTTGTTTTGGTGGAAATTGAATGTGGTGACATGATTATAAAATTTCTTCAAGATAGGTGTACATATTTCCTTTACCGTAATGATTAATTATTTCATGAAAATGTTTTGATTTTTGAAAAATAATATGATTTTTTCAAATGTAATATTTGAAAAAGGGAATGGTTATATTATTTTTAATGTTATTGGATTTCCAAAATCATGGTGGAAATCCTACTAATTTGATGGAAAAGAAATGTTTTGATTTTTCAACAACATTTTTTGTTATCATTATGATATTTTTGAATTTGAAATTGTTAAGCCATCAGTTTCTAGAAAGTGAGACTTATGGTGATTTTGTGTTTTCTAAACTGGAATATGGTAGGCGTAGAAGGAACCAACTGGAGGAAGAAAATGAGGATGTAGTGGAACCTCAGCCATAAGTGGACCAATAGACAGTTAAGAGTATAGGCTAGGATTTTATGGTAGTGGATAGGGAACCAAAGGGATGATCCAACAGATTTGGATCATTCGTTTCAGTTCCAAAAGTAGAATCCAAGCATATTTTTGGTCGATTCAGAACTAGAGAGGGAAAATATGTGGCTGAATAAGATGAACTGAGTATTTAATTTACTTATCTCACTAGTATATTTGAAAATCATGTTAGTGATGTATATGCTGGAGATAACTTCTCACCAATTGTGGGATTTATAATGTTTGGAGAAATTATACCAACCACTTTGTTGGGAAGATTTTTAATAATTGATATATAAAAAAGTTAATCCTCATACATTATTGATTACAATAATGAATGACTAATGTAGCATGATGTAGGAGAGCCTATCATTCATATAGTATGAAGTTGAATTTATGAATTTAGGCCTCTTTTCACCTTATAAGTTGTTTAATTCATCATTAAAGGGATACATTTTTGAATCATGGACAAGTAATGATATTCGCTCAATGAATTTAGTGAACATTATTACTGATTATAGGGATATGGTTTATAGAGAAACTGTCATAGAAAGGGAAATCTCAAGAGTTATGGGTAAATGAATCTTCTTGATACCTATGGGAAATTATGGGAACTATAATATTGTAACCAATCAAAAGAGGGACACCCATTTCCATGGTACATGGATTACTCAGAATCAGACTTCTAGATTGGTGAATCTTCTTCCAAGGCTAAAGAGAAAAGATGTAAGTTTCTAATGTGGATATTTTGACCACGTGAATGAGTATATGAAACAACATTAATAATGAAACAATTAAAACTATATGGATAATATTTAGTGCTATTATCACAATTCTACAAGGAAGGGGGTTTAGGAAACTCCTCTTGTGTCACACACATCATATGCCTTGACAGGATGATTGAAAAAGAATAATCCACACTAGAAGTACTAAGCTATCCGTCATGACTCAAGGAATACAATGCCTCCACATAATGAAATATAAAAACAGGTAAATAATGAACAATGTGTGTAGAGTAATAAATTATATTGTTCTGATAATGTTAATGAGAACGACTAGTCTAGACCATCAATGATGATAGGTACAATTATATTAAATTATACCCTTATGAAAATACTATTTGATATGGGTGAATCCCATCAATTAATTTCTAATATTTTTTTTGAACTGATGGGTTTATATGTTGAGATGATGCCTTCTGTTTTGGAACTTCATAGTCCTCTTTGGCAAAGATAATATCTTGTATTCACATGTAGAACATGGTCTATAACTATTAATGGATCTGAGTTGATATGTGATTTCTATTTTATTGAGATGGATGTCTATAATATAATCTTGAGTATGGATTAGTTGAAAATGTCCAATGCCTATATAGATTATTAAGCCCAAACTGTAAGTTTCACAACTAATGATGGAATTATGCATAACATTATAGGAGAATGAAATGAAAAGGAAGGTGCATCAGTCTTCTTGGAACCAGTAATGTGATCTATCTCATATTACTATTAATTATTTTTGATTTATTTGATATGGAAGAAATAGTACAATTCAAAAAAAATACAGTAGGAGGAGGGAGCAGTTTAAGGGGGCATGAAATAGTTATTATTGAGGAAATCTCCTCTAACAATGTTATCCCCCTGAGTGCAGAATGTTTATGTGCGTGAAAATAAAATGGATCCTATAACATGGGATGTCAAATAAGTTAGATGGTCCACCAACTTCTTCCCCTCACTCAAAGTATTGATCACTCAGATCTTGTTTTTGAGAATGATTTTACATCTTCTGATATTGTAGGATATTGTCCAAGGGGTTGTGAATGTGTTTTGAGTGGAGAATGATTCAAAATAGTGGAGTCCATTTCTACCTTAGACAGAACAATATTCTATTGACGAAAAAAATTAAACATATGTGCATTGCCCTGGCCTCATCTTCAAGAGACTGTCCACATCCGAGGTGGGATGAGAAGGCCAAAATTATAGAGCCTTTGAGTTCATGCACTACCATAGAGCCCCTTATGGTTCCTTGGAGACAGGAACCATATGTATTGAATTTTAGGCCCTTTAGATGATGGTTCTAGTGGATCCACGACCCATGGGGGAGTATAGATCCTGAGCGGGAGGACTGATCTCTTGGAGATGTCTGAGGGTGGGAGTGTTGCACCAGTTTTTCACTGATCTAACCATGTCAATGAGCATGGTCATATTGAGAGAAATAATGGATTGTTTGGAAGGAAAGACCTCCTCATGGAGAGATTTTTTTCCTGGATGTCTAGATTCACCAGCATCTAGTGTTAATGATGAACACCCAATCTCGCTGTTCAGGAACCACATTACTAGCACCGTAGAACCACATGTCCTAGAAGTAAGCGTCCGGGAGATCCTGAGAATGGACAGCTACGAAGTAACCAATGTAGCCCCATATGGCTCTCTCCCAGTCACCCTAAAAAAGGTGGCAGTGTAGGTCTCCTCCATGCTATTCTTAAAGAATGAATCTCTGGAGACATTAGGGATACCAAAAATTTTGATGTTGGCATTGGTAGGGACTTACTAGTTTTTGATTTTCCAGTTAATGTTGTTAACTTTTCTGGGGATTTATTTGAACAATATCAGACTGTTCCACCAATTCAGAGGGTCCCAAGGGAAGGTTTTCCTGCTGATGTCTGGCATGGATAACTCACTAGAGGTGGAGCTGTAGAGATACATTTTTCAAGGTAGGATTTCATGTTAATGATATCAAACATATCATTCTATGTTTCATTGAGGAATATGATTTCAAACGTTTGGTAAATGTGGGATTCATTGAAGGATATATTTGTTGCTGCGAATCCTAGGAATCCAATTATAGAGTATGAACAATTTTTGTGGAAAAAGGAGATACCAATTTTCCCTAAAATCAGGCGTGAAAGATGTTATAGGTTAGGTATGTGGGAAGAGATTTCGGACTAGAGAGTGGATTCCTTCCCAGTAATTGTATCTATTTAACCTTTGCATCTATAAATAATAGTCATTCCCCAAAAGTTTCAATGTTCAGTGGTCTCACATGCCAACATTGCATGTAAGTAGTGTATAGTATCAAAAATACTCCTCACATTGATTACCCCTTCCAGGATTAGTCTACCCATCCTAGCCCAATAGGTCCAGTTTCATTTTCTTTCTAATAGATAATCCCATATAAACCTCATGAGTACCTTGCCGATGGCATGTATAACCCCCTTCAGTATCTTGATAGCAGTAAGATCGTGAATGGGAATGGCTGAGAGAACACTGTTAATCTATGCTACCCTCCCTCAAAGGATTACAACCGCTGTTTCCACTTTAGGACACGTCCCATGATCTTGTTCACTCTGTAGTCGAAGTGGAAGATTCCCATACTATATGGATGCAATGTGGCTCCAAGGTATGCCATTGAAAATTAACACCTCGGCAAGTCAATACTGCATCACAATGATTTGGTCCCTCATTGTGAGAATTTATTCGATATATAGAGGTTTTTATTAGACCTATTAACTAGTTGTCCACTCCAGCAGGAATAATCTTCATGAACTATGATAATTCCACAAATTGATCTCTCTCTAGAGTTCATGAAGATGATTCTATCAACTTCATACACGAGGAGTGAGATAGTGTGTGGGCCCAATTTACTTCAGTAGGGAAGAATGTCCACCTTGAACATGCTTCTTTTAATGTTCCCGCTGAGCACATATAGATTAAGATTGTAGAGGGATAGTGAATGAGGGCCTCTATACCTTTTCCTATAAGTAGATTTGATGAATCCATGGATTTTCTCAATTAAGGAAACAACTATCCATGAAGATCTTAAGCACATGAAAATGAGATTAGAGTCCCATGAAGAGAAGTCTGTACCTGAATAAACCATGGTAATGAAATTCCATTAAATTCTATCAAAATCATTGTTCATGTAAATTTTTATTTCCATTATGGAGCCATGGGACTTGGTGTTGATTTCTATAACCATCTCATAAGACATTGAAATGGCACCATGGAATGATCTGCCACTAATAAACCAATGTTGTTCTGCAGAAACCAAGTGAGGGAGGTAGGCGGACATCCTCTTATTGATGAAAATGAATAATATATTGTAAGGGAAGTTAAAAATGCTCACCCTTCGGTATTGATGGAGGTAAGAATGGTCTTTTATTTTAGGTATGAGGACTAAGGTGGTTTCATATGAAACACACAGAAGACTCCCTCCATATAAAAAGAAATTAATGTATCTAAAAATTTCCTCTTAAACCACATTCCATGACTCTCTATTGAAGGATCCATGAAAACTATCAGGACCTGGGATGCATTCAGGGTTGAGGCCCTTTATGTCTTCAGAATTTCCCTCATTCATGGGAATTCTTCCAGATGTACATTATCCTGATTGAAGATATCACTTGGTATCAATTCCATAATATCAACACTCCTGTTAGGGTACCCTCCAGGAAGATGTTGGTTGATGTTAGTATGGGGTGTTTTTAAGTATTCATGGGTCATGGCTCCCAAAACATCCCTTTATGTGAAGTAGGAATAATTATCCTTCAAAATAATTAGTTGAATGATGTGTTTCATATCTTTAATGAATGTTTGGAAGAATAAATTATTTCTATCTTCCACCAAAAGCCATTTGATCATCAATTTTTCATGATCCAAGTGCTCATGGAATAAGAGAGCATCTGCCAATGTTTTTTTTTCATACCTTAGAGTTCTGAAAATAGAATCTCATTCTAGTCCTCATCCATATTTCTATCGAGCCAAGTGATGTTTTGTTTAAGGGAGAGGACATTCTGAGAGCCAAGGGTATGAGAAACAACCCATATCTTGAGGTCCTATTTCAAGCTCCTAAACTTATTGTGACACCCAATCCAATAATATCTCGGAGTGGTCTAGTTCTGTTAATTACTCATGGATTTATGGTAACATGTCCACCCGGGCCCCTAATGGGAGAAGGTGAAGGAGGCATGTCTTTATTTTCTGGAGGACAAGGAGACCAAAAGCATAGAATGGTTAAATAAGCTTCAGAGTAGGTTAGTTACCTTAGCCTTGGGGTGGGAAGAGATGACATGGATGTTTTCCAGGCATCATCGATGAAACTACACGAACAATTGGTCCATTTTTGGTTATTTCACCAAGAAAACATGTCATAAGAATACCCTAGATCCATGAGCCCCTTTCCAGTCATGAATGTGGAAAAGTCCAAGCTTTCGATACGGGGGAAATACCCATGACCATTATTATCAACCAGATTGTCTATAACATTTAAATCCCCTGATACAATCGACAGGGAATCACTAGGATGAAAGGAATCAAGGTTCTTCCACAAGGAGACTCTCGTATGGTAATCACAACTAACATAGATGAAGTTCACATATAATTTATTATTAAGTGTGTTCAATAGTATCTATTTTATAGATATATTGTTACTCGAGAAGATCCATATGTGATGGTTATATGGGATTACATGAAATGAAGTATTCAATCTCATCATATAAAAAATCATCTATTTTGGAAAAAATTCATTTTGGGTTCAAGAATAGCAACAATCGATGCCTTGTGTTTCTTAAATTCAGAGGCAAAATAGTTAGTCATGACCAGTGTCCCCAGGACATGGGAATTCTAGATGATGATGGGTAACATTAAATGTGGGGGAACCAAGAAATGGCCCCAGGATGGAGTGGTGCTTACTGTGGGGGAGGAGGGCACTACTAATGGTTTTTAGACAAAGATCGCGTACAAACGCTTCATGATTTAGGGGAAGGTAGTAGAGAAAGGTTGTGGGAGAAGAGGACTATGAGCTTGTTTGTAAGAGGGGGCCTTGTCCGGTGATTGGACATGTGGGGGGGGACTTCTATTTCTATTGGGTGTACCATGGAAGAAGAAATACATAAAGGGGGGCTTCAGGGAAAGGAGATTGGTTGAATGAGTCAGGCTCTCTAAGAAGGGGAAGATGGAAAGGAGGACAACAATGACACCCTTACCCCGAGGGAGAGAGGAATCCATCTAGAAGACCTAGTCCGGATGGTGAATAAGAGTTCCCATGATATAAGGATTCAGAGCCACGAATGAATAAGGATTTTCTAGCTGGGTAGGAGAAGGAGGCGTGGACACTACGACTGGAGGGGGGGAGCAAAAGAATTGAATCCCAACAAATGACTAGGTGCAGTAGGTAAAGGGACTGGATGGACCAGAGACAAACTACTCCACGAGTATTGATTATCACTCTCACTAACTCAGTGTGAGTGTTTCCAACATTCACTCAAGGAATGGCCTTGCAGTATACAGTCGAAGTATATCTTGGGGAACACAGGGTAGATTTTTTCTTGACATCATGAAAGTGTTTCATGAAATTTGAGGTCGAAATAAGACCGAGATAGTTGGGATAATTCAATATCAACACAGATGTAGGAAAACACATGATAGAAACAAGACAGTGTGCAATCATCAGCAAAAAAGATGCCTCTGATAGGGTTTCCAATGGATCTAAGAAAAGCCCCATTCTAAAAAGAAAGCAGAAGGCCAGGGAGGTGGAGGCAAACCATGTCATGGGAATATTCTTTTCTACTTTGTAATGCCATTGACCACCATGTCTAGTTGAATCACCAGCAACCTAGGGCTTGAAGAGAAATGCACAACATGCTAACAAAATCATATTCAAATTCCATCACTACACAAATGGAATTCCGGTGTAGGGGAGAGATGCAGGCCAACATCGCCATATTTCATGATTTGATGAAGAACTAGAAAGACGAGAGTGGTGGATTAACAATGTTAAACTATTCCATGAGGGTCTATTAGAGTTAAGACACAACATAATCAAAGGATGAGTCAAGGACCTCAATCGATGGACAAGTACCAATGATAGAAACATCTAAATAGGGTTGAAGGATCTCTTCAAGGTAGTGGATAGACAGAGGTGGGGGAGATCAGATTAAGGCATCCTTGAAAGAGACATAAAGCATGGTAGTGGTGGGGGATAGAACATGGGTGGGGAAAACCGGATGGAGCGAGGTTCTGGGATCAAAGACTGCCGAAGAAAGTGTGTTTCTAGGGAAGGAGCAAAAGGAAAGACGGGAGTAGGAAAAGGAATTAGAAAATGAGGGGGTGTATGAAGCATATTCTTCCATGGAGAATCCATTATTCCTTCTGGAACTATAGTAAGGATACACATTATTATTCAATAATAATGATCCCTTATGATCGATCTTATACCAGTTGGAATCATTGAATTTGTAGTCTATGGAAGATATCGATAATTGTATTTTTCCAGCGATGCTTTATATGTTTTAGGTTGTTCTTCCCAAAACAAATCATTGTTTATACCCAAAAGAGAAGTGGAGTTCATGATTTATCTCTTTCTAGTGACCATTTCTATTTCCCTTATATAATAATATATGGAAAAAATGGGATTAAGGGAAATAAAATTCTATTTGGAATATTATAAATGAAAATGGTTCATTCATCCCATCACATCAATGTGGGAAACATTAGTTTTGTTTGTCAAAATGGTGGATGTAACTCTTCGGTGGTGTGTGGATTATCATACTATTATCAAAGAAACATTAAGGAATAGGAATATACTTCAATGAATTAATGATTTGTTCATTCAATTGATGTGTACCCAAGGGTTCTCTAAAATTGACTTCTTATCTCGATATCAATAATTGTGAGTTTAGAAGAAGGATATTGTAAAAAGAAATATTTATAGTAGATATGGACATTAAGAGTAAGTGAAAATTTATTTTGGTCTTATGAATGAACCAGTGGTAATTATGGAAATGATGAATCCGATATTTAAGAAATATCTAGATTCATATTTGACGGTGTTTCTAGATAATGTATTTTTTTCATGAAAAATGTATGAGAATGTGAAACACTTTTTCATAGTATTGGGAATATGGAAGAGACATTGGATGCATGTGAAACTATCAAATTGTGATTTTTGAATAAAATAGGTTTGTTTACATGGCCATGCAATCTTTGAAAAAACTATTTCTAGAGATCTATAGAAGATAATTGATGTTATATTTTTTAAAATACCAAATAATTTCATTTATATACCCAGTTTAAATTGTCTGTATGGTTATTAAAAATTATTTTTATATGATTTATCATGACTATATTCACCTATGATATCATTTATAAGGAAAATATTCCACTAAATTGGAACAAATAATATCATTAATAATTACATAGGAAAAATTTTCTCTTTACATACCCACCGATTATGATTTTTATGAAATCAAGAGAAGTGTATTTGGTTTATTGTGATACATAAATATCTAGGTTAGGATGTGTTCTCATGTTGGTAGATAATGTGTATTCTTATGGCCCAATTACATTATGGTTTCATGAGAAGGAATTCCCAAATATTTATTTTGACTTACCATTCATAGTCCATTCTTTGAAAATATAGTGTCATTAACTCTTTAGTGGGAACTTTTTAGTGATTACGGATCATAACGGTTTGAAATATATATTATCAAAAAGGGATATTTAATCTAATAAAACTAATATTGATGTAGTATATAAAATCTTTCTACATTTAATTGATGTATACTCCATGTACGGGAATTTTATAGGGGGATGCAGTAAAAAGAAATTCATATTCTCACACGGAAAAAATAATCTTTTAGTGAGTGGAAGTTGATGTCGTTTCAATAATGTGTGCTCATGGAATGTGATGATTGTGGTGAAATTTCAGTTTCGATCATGTTTTTATCATTATTGATTTGGTTGATATAGATATGAAGAAATGGACATCAGATTTATAATTTCATTCTACAAGGTCAAAACTCAATGTTGGGGAGACCATTGAGGGATTAGATCTAGAAGAGACTTAATTTTTTTGGTTTCATGATTGGAATTTCATACCTAGTGATTTTAAGAAATACAATCATTAAGATTACCACCCTTCGAGATGGGATGTTGATCCTGGAATACTAAATATATATAATGAATTAAAATCATAGTATTTGTGGGATGGTATAAAAAAGAAGGTGGTTGAGTCTATTTTTAGATGATTAATTTTCTATAAGGTTAAGGTAGAGAATCATAAACCAGTAGTTCTTTAATTTCACCTACCTAATCATGCATTTATTTCACGTATATGTTTTAGTTTATTTTAATGTAGTTATTTATGTATTTAAATGAAAAATCTCTCCAATTTTGGAATAGGTTGACCTGATTTTTGATTTATGTTAGGATACATATTAAATTTCAAAATGAAATAAATAGATACAAATATTAGTAGTAAAATACACTTCAAACAAAGAGCGATGTGAAGCGGTGTGATACCAGATTGTGGGAGCCAAAGAAGAGTAGTTGAAATAGGGCATACCTTTTAAATGTCATGTATTCTAATTCAACAACAGGAATTTTGAAAAGCATTTACTGCCAAATAATGCATTTTGTGAGACCATTACATGATGTCAAAGACAATTACACATCGTAAAAACCAATTACAATATTTGATAATTTTTTGATATGTTTTTTGGTGAGATATACAAAAATTCACAATGCCTGAGAATTAAAAGATTGCGCAATATGAATGAATGTCAACTGTAGTGATGACAACATAAAATATAAAGATAAATGATTTTTGACTGAGGGTTTGATAGGATTACCTATAAAAATCACCATCGGATGCACATCTAGAATAATTTAGGATGGTAGGAGATGTAGCGATGTTTATGGAGTGATACAAACACACAGAGTGACACCATGGTGCCATACTTCACTGCCATTATTTTTCTTCCATTTGTACTTGGGTTTCCATGAAACATAATCAATTCATGAATATCATGAGATATTATTTTTCTTTTATGTTGAGTTATTTTATTGTACGGGATGTTATTATTAGATATTATTTTTATTTTCTATTCTAGTTTTGGATTGCTGAAATATTTTTTATCAACTATAAATCAAATTCATTTAGAATTCCATAACAATTATTGTGTTTTGATGATTAAAATTTCATTGCTTCAATTAATTTCCCTATATTGTGTGTTCTCACTATATAATCATGGTTAATAGTGGTTAAATAATTTTTTGGGTGACTTAGATTTGTGTTTGTACTGAGTAGATGACTATTTGTAATATGAAATGACATGATTAGGACATGACACCAATACCATGGATCCCTTCTAATCCTAATTCCAACAAAAATCCTAAATAAATCGATAATAAATTAAATCCCTAGTGCATGATACTGAATATCACTTAACCTAGCCTGCCTGTTGCATTGATTTCAACACTAATCATTCCTACATTATTTTTCATTATTCAAACAATAAAACAATTAAAATTTTAATTTCATTATTTATTTTTGAACATATGTATTATCCTTCGGGGTTCGACAATTATCCTTTCCATGTAATATATTTTTAATAGTATTTATGTGTTTTATTAATTATTAATGTTATGTAGTCCGAAAAAAATTATTAATGCCATGGGGGCTACCACTTATTCCAATTTTGAAATTGGAGAAGCTAGCCATGAATTTTGTAATGGGTTTCAGAAGGATGGTTCTAAATCACGATTACATATGGGTGACAGTTGATCATATCACAAATTTGGGTAATTTCACCACTATTAATGAATACCAGACAATGGAGAACATGTAAAAATATCCAAGAAGTGTCAAAGAAGATTGGTGTACCGGTTTACGTACTTTTAGATAGATATATATGGTTTACATCTCAATTATGGAAGTCCTTATTGCAATCCCCTTGGGATCAATTGACCGTGAGTATGACCTAACATCTTAATTTGGATGTGAAATCCAAAAGTACTATACAATCATTACAAGACATGTTGTAGTGTTTTTTAGTTGATTTTGGTTTCTCATGGGATGATCTCAAACCATTATTGGAGTTATCATATAAAAATAGTTAATGAGCCTTGATACACATGGATACCTATAAACCATTGTATATGTGTCTTTGAAATTCTCCACTTTACTGGGCTGAATATGGTGAGACTACATTTTTTGTTCCAAGAATTGTTCTGGGCGAAATGGAGAACATTAAGAAGATTAGTAAAAGAATAGAAACATATCAGATCCCTAGAAAATCATTTGAATATCATCATCAATGGCCATTTTCATTTGAGGTGGGCGATCATGTGTTGATCGGGAACATTACATGGATTGGGAATTATCATTTTTTAAAATAAGGAATGCATTCTAATAGACATATATTCCCTTTTGAGATACATGAATGGGTTTGGGAGGTGGAATATCCTTTGGAATTTCCCCCACTATTAAATTTTGTGCATAATGTGTATCTCAATTGAAAATATATCATCATGATTCAATATAGTGGATTCAATTGGAACACATTGACCTAGATAATGATACATTGTTGTTACATGTTCCAGTATAGATTTTGGATAGACAGGAAAATGTGTTTCTTGGAAAAAACATTGGACTGATGTGGGTTTTTGGAAACATTGTTTGATTTGTGATGACACAAGGGAACATGAGAATGAATTTTTTTTTAAATGGACCGAAAACTATAATGAAAATGGTAGTTTTTTACTTTCATGGATGGAAGAGTCCAATTGAAAAAATATTTTTACACCCATGGTTTCATGTTTGTAACCATTTATTTATTTATTTTATGTATGTAATGTGTTTTCCTGATGTTTGGGAGGTTTTCTATGACATTCGAGGGTTTTTGTGATTTTATAATGTTTCATGTTTTAATCATGTTTAGTGGAAAATGTGAAACTCCTATAGGAAACAATGAAAGGTGAAATATGGGATTCTCGGTTGGTGCACAGTTAGGCACATGGATTGGACAGACCGTCCATCCCCCCTAGAGAAACCGTATGAAATATGGAATATAGATTCTACATGGTTAGTTCATATATTTTCTAAATGTTCAGGCCTACACTATGAGGTGATTCTTGAGGTAGAGGTTGATTCAGGGTTTGCACAATAAATTCCAACTGTTGTGACTAAACATGTATGAAATAATAGTGGGTTCTTAAAAATTCTATCTCACTAAAATTAACCCGAATAATTTTTTTTACTCTATTTGGACCTTAATTCAATTTATATACCTCCCAATGGATGTAGTGTTTGTCCAAATAGAATGTTAAGCAATACATTAGTATTTCGTGGTGCATTGAAGATAAATTCCCTTTGTAAGTCATCATTTGTTGTAGTTTTTCAAAGATCTACTTTCCATCCATGACTAGAAATCCAAAATCTAGACCATTATGGATAGATCTAATATTTTTTCTATTAATTATGGTTTATGGTAATTTTGATGTTAGTGAAATATATCTATGTTATATTTACAGATATTTATCCTAGTTTTAAGGATGAAATAATGTACTTTATTGTTTTCACCATAACTATTCTAAGTAGGTTTATTCACTTCCAAGTAATATTTTTATAACATGAAGGATTCATTTCAAATTTTTGTTTAATTAAAATAAAATTTAAAATTGTTTTGAAACTATTTATATAACCCTCTTTGGGGAAATTTTTTGCAATTGATAAAACTGGGTATATTTCTAGAAAGTGATGGTGGAAACATTATTTTATGTTGATCATTTTAAAATTGTTGATTTATTTTATTGCCTTGAAAATAGATTTAAACAGATATATTATTTTATTTCAATGGTTTGCAAAAAAAAATCAGCCATGGTTGTTGGCTTAACTGGATAATTGTTAGTTGAATGGGATGGATAATGGTGGTGATGTACCTCCTTCAAATGGATAGATTGTGGATGTGAAGCTCACCCACCAATGGTAAGCAAAATGTTTGATTTGTTTCAAGAGTCTGTCTATGTGGATAAGTGAATCATTGAATATTTATGATAAAAATGGAATGATAATTCATTTAAAGAGTTGATAGGTTTATTTTACATAGAATCAATTTTGGAATGGAATTTTTTTTATTTTGATATAATTTATTTCAAATTTGAAAATTAAATTACTAAATTTATATGTGAAATCATGTTTTGTCCTAGTGACGTGGGTAGGTATGTTATTTGGGGAAAATATACTGTTTTAAATTACTCACCCATACATTGGAAATTTGGTTCTTTATTTATATATTCTTTATTGGGGGACTAGAAATGGTAAAGTATCAATGTTTTATAGTGATTCATTGGGATACTTGAGAATAGAGTATGGAGTTGGAGAATTGAGATTTTTTTGAGTCACAAAGTTGGTGTATTTGGAGTCATTGTGTTTTTTGGTATTAATGTTTCTCACGTAGTTAATGATGTTCTGGGTTTCCAGTTGGTACTCTGAAATATATACATTTTGTTATGATATACTATAGTTATCTTAAATTGATGACTTTCATCATTTAGTGGTTTCTGTTTATGTTATTTTTAGTTGAGGTTTTTTTCTTTAGAAGGTAAAATCATCCCCCAATTTCTAGGGATCCCTTGGTATTTAATTCCATTATTTGGTGCCTTAGCTATTTCTACTAAGGCCAAGTAGATAAACTTTATCGACATAAGAGATGGATGAGGGGTGGGATAGTGCATTATCTTTGTCCACTCATGATCATTGACCAGTCTTTAGGAATTTATCTTATCCATAAATATATCCCCATGGTCAACATAAAACCTTTCTGACCCCAATATATAAATATTGACTAAACACTTCCCTGATAACAACTATACTAGATCAATATATTCAAATATAAATATTACATCTATTTAGATGAATATTCAACACATAACAATATGATCCATAAAAGAACCATAAATGATTCGTGTATTAGGATATTTGATATACAATATTATTATTTCATAAATGATCTTTAATATCACCCATAAAGATCATCACATATAGTATTCTTGATAGCTATACATCACTCAAAAATTTCAGCATAACCAAGGAATATGAAACCTATGAAAACGGTTAGCTCAGATAATAATTTCATTCAAACATTGTAGATATCAATTACTGATCATGTGAATGAATAACATAATAATAAAGGAATGATATTATGACCACAACATAAAAAATTCATACCTAATCATAAAAGGATCACAAAAATAAGTAATGTAATGAATCATTAGCATTAAAAAAGGCATGAGACATAATAATGAGAACTCATCATAACTCAATCTTGAACCATACCTTCAAGTATAAAAATGTTATGTCGCAATATTATGTATATAAACCATTTTACAAGTCAATTTGAACTAAAAATACAATCATATTAGGCATCAATGACTTTATCTATTTGTTTAACAAGAAAATCATCTTTATTTCCATATTAGATCGAACACTTTGACTTTTTTCTCATAATTTATAGATCACATAAACTTGTCCTCATAACTATCTAATGAGGAATAAAATTTTCACAAATCAATTTGTGGGATATATAGGTCCCCTATGAGACATTATTAATATCATACAAATGTGTTCTAAAGGATCATAAAATATTTATCATATCAAATCCCATAAAATTTAATGGATTTGATAATCATTTTCTAATTACTTTAACCATGGAAATTGAATTTATAAATTTTTTAATAATACCAAAAATCCATCAAAACAAATAATAATGATTATGTAATTGGATAATAACACCAGTAAAAAAAAGTAGAATATAGGTATTTTATAATTGAGGAATAGAGACACCACTAAACTATCATTTAAAAATTATTGTGGAAAATAACCTTCTAAATATTAAAAACAATAATTAAAATATAAAAGAATTTATATTTATTGAAGAATCCGTTTTTATTGAAAATATAATTCAAAAAATTAAAATAATCTTCAATGAATTGGGGTTTTATTATTGTAGGATATCTGATTCATGTTGTATATGATATATAAAACATATCATCCATAATTTTATGAGAAAAGTACTAAAATATATTATTTAAAAGAAAATATTTCCATTAAATTTTTTTCTAAATTTAATAATGTTAAAAATTAATTTAATTAATAATAGGATAATATTAATAATATTATAAAAAAAATTAGAAATAATATATATTGAAAAAAAGGTTTTCTAACCAAAGATAAAAATGATGTCAGTTTCCTTAAAATATTATTTGTACTTAAAAATTAATTAAAATGAAGAGAAATTAATGGAAAATAATATAAATAAATAACTAGATGATTAAAATATTAAAGTTATCTATTATATATAGAAAATATTATCTCCTCCTTGGAAATTCAAGAATAAAAAATCCGGATTAAAATATGATTGAAAAATAAATCCATTACCACTTTGTTATCATTTAAATCATTCATCCCTTGAATGATATAAAAATTGATAGTTATATATGTATCTATAACATTTAGAATAATTATAATAATTTTTTTGGGTATTATATATAACTACAAAAAGAAACAAGTGGTGTATGTGTCATGTATCTCACATAAATTATAATGTGACTAAAATTTTACACCTCATGTAATACCTTTCATTGTTCACCTTAAAATCACATATATAATAAATTTGTATTTTATATTCATTAATAATGTAATCATATTAATATATATCATTACATTAATGATTTATTTGTGTCATTTTACCACATCTATATTAATTTGTTTTATTAAAATCACTATTATTGGTGATTACTACTTCAATTTCCTTACATGTTTCAATCATATAGACTCGATCATTATAAATGTATCACATTTCCGTGATTTGAAGAGTTTAAACTAGTTTAAAACCAACATATATATTAATTACATAAATATTTTTAATCATTTAGAATAAGTATATATAGAATAATTAAATACATCATTCTTGGATATGGTAGTTCGTACATACATAGGAACACTGTTTTCATTTTTCATTTGATTGAATAAATGAAAGGTAAATAATAATTGACCTTCCCAGAATCAATAATATGATAGATATATCATTTATATACATGAATTTAAACCTAATTATGATCCAACTAAAATATAAATAAAAACATAATCACATCTCTTCGTAGAGTAGGAAGTCCACACATACGCATGAGCGTCATTATTATTTATCCATGGTTTGAATAGTAATAATTTTGATGTCATATTACAAATAATGTAGTTTAACTATGTCATAATTAATATATATAAATATTAATACCATCATAATACCCATTCATAAAATATTTTTATGAAAAATTAATTGTATCTTTACATAGAGGTGTTAAGCCATACGTTCATAGGAGTTATACTTTCACTTATCGTTTGGTCGAAAAGATAATTTATAATGTAGTTTTTCGGAGTCATAAAGATTTTAATAATATTTATGAATTATTATAATAATGTTATATTTTTTTTTGTAAAATAACAGAGAATTATTTTTGTTAAGGATGAGTTGAAAAGAGAGTGATTAGTTTTGGTGATAACCAATTCTTTAAATCTTATCCTCTTAATCTCCTCTATAGTGATCTAGGGATGGTATTTTTAGATGATAAAACTGTATATGTTTTTTAAATGACTGTTTAATGGTAAATTTGTTCTTTTATTATATCTACAAGGATCCATGTGATGTAATGAATTGAGGGAGTAGGTCCCCTTTGGTAATTGAGGTGACAGAAAAATTTGTAATTTTATCTAAAGATTAGATTTTAATTAATTAGTACTCAAGAAGAATTCAACCCAGTGTTAATTTATTAAAATATAAGGGATTATATATTGGTAATTATAGAAAATAAAATTATTTATAAAATTTTTGGTATTATTTTAAAACCCAATCATTTTGATTGACATTTTGATAACTAATTTAAATTTTAAATATGATATGAAAATGTTGATATTAATGGGTTGTTAATATTACGTATAAAGTGATGATTTGAACATAAATTATAATTTATTACATTTTAGTCCTTATGTTAATTTTTTTATTACCATATTTTTGTGACATTTAATTAATTTAATAAAACTTTATTTTGATAAAATATCATTGTTATAAATTTAGACGTTATTCATTTAATTTAACCTTAAATAAATCATGAAAAAGAGTGAATTAGAATATAATGATTTGAAACAACAATAATAAGTGTTATAGATATATATAATTGAGGATTAACTTTAAAATATTCATATTTTGTCAATTTAAATATTTATGACATCATTTATTATATATTTTATTAATTGGTTAAAATAATACATAGGCGTTGCAAACACAAATATAGCCATTATATAATCACTAAAAATAAAAAAAATCATGAGAAAATTTTAATAATATCAATTTAGACAATAATACATATTCATGACATAATTTTCAAAAATATTTGGTCACATAAGAGATATTTAAAACTAAGAAACAGACATTTTCAAACATTCTTTGATTTATATTATATATATGTTATTTTCACGGAAAAGTGTTTATTAAAAAAAATGTTGATCTTATTCTATTAAGGGTGTAATTAAATTAATATAATAAGAATTATGATTAAGAATCAGGTCCCCATCACTTATTTTTATCATAGAATAACACGATTTAATTTTTACCATGGTGATAAATTAAAACATTGTTATTATTCAAAGTGACAAAAATTAAAAGGGCCCTAATTACCCAATATAAAACTCCTAATATAAATAGATAATTCTTTTTAAATTATTCAATAACATTAAATTGTGTATATTAATTTTATTTTATGTGTTGAAAATGTAATAAAACTAATTTTTAAAATATAAAAACACATTTTAATGTAGAAGAATGCATTTTTTTTATTATTCCTAGAAAAATATTTCTTATTTGTATAAGATATTTAATAAATTAAATTAAATATAAATTTCCTAGAAATAATTTTTAAATAATTATTACTTTAGTTTGTTAATCTAAAAATAAATTTCTCATATAAAAAATATATAATAAAATGTTACTTTTATTTTCAAATTATTATTTTTAATAATAATTATAGAAAAAATAATAATTAATTTAATAAAGTTTTAAAATATTTATTTTTCATGTTTTAGTAATTACTATTAATACCATCCAATCCAATGTCTAGGAATAACAATTTAATAATGTTAAAAAATTCATCTGAACAAAATGTTCCGAATAATCCATGGAGTTGAGGAAATAAACATATTTAAAGAGACATATTCCACAAAATCATAGGGTTTTATGAAGTGAACCTATTTCATTAATTTAATTTTTTACTTTATGATAGTAATAAGTGTGATAGATGACTATAAAAATAGTTTGGGGTGTCAACCCATTGCAATATTATATCCTACGAAATGATCCTTGACAGTTAAGGAAATGATTTTCTATGATTATGTGTATTCCACAAAATAATGTCTTCTAAAAATAATATTATTTTAGGGATGATTTTGTTTTATTTTTTAATCACATTATATGAATAGTATTTATTTATTCTGTGACTCATGGTTTTTATTTGTAATATATATGGTGTTATTTTAAAATATTATGAAAAAGTTGTCATAAAATTATATTGTTGTTTTTCACATATGATAATTAAAATCTACCATTTCACACTTACTAAAAATATAAGGGCACCCTATATTATTTTTAATTTTTCTAGGATATAACATAATGTAATGTGTTTGATATACTTAAGAGGGATGATTGTTACGATGAACTTAATTCGAGATTGTGTGTAACTTTTATAAACTAGTAATTTGTTTGACTAGGATATAAATCCAGAATACTATACGATTTGGTCATGGGACATTATGTTCTATAAATAATATTATTCAATTAAGATGTTTAATCTAAGAATGAAAAGTCGGTTTCTCAATAGATGGAATTATAGAACAATTTAATTACCCATTTAAAATTAGAATGAGAAAATATTAGTGAGAACTCTATATATATGATTAATTATATGATAAAATCCAAATGTTTTCTTAATTATAATTAATTTACTAAGATGAAACTAAATATTCATAAATGAATATGTAAAATAAGGACAATCCATGAATTATTATTTAGGTTAATGTGGTTTTACAATATGATCATTGTTACTCACATAATATTTTTTAGTTCTTATTGATGGATGTAACATCACAATATCCTACTAATGTTGTATGAGAATGAGAAATGTTTATTATCCTCTTGATAAAATGAATGTTTTGAGATATGAACATAAAAATGATGTTTCTTTGACTACACATCATTCTCAATCTATGAATTACTCTGATATTTCATGGAGAAAATAACCGAACATCATTCAGTTGAGACCTTCATAAGGTAACATACACTACCTTCTAGTGGTCCCGATGATACACTAGTAGTTAGTAAATGGATCATTTCAATTAAAAAATATCTTTAGTTCATTAATTTTTAGAACATTAGAATTTTATTCAGGATGTTTATAGTTTTTATAGTGAATCAGATCAATGGAGAAATATTATCATGAAAATGAGGAAAAATGATGAAATTGACTCCATGTAGTGGGGTGAATTTAAGATATTTTTTATCAACAAGTATTATATTCATATTCATTGAAAAAAAATAGATATTTAATTCTTTTAATTTAAGTAGAATGATGATGAATACATTAGTACCTATGTGGAAAATTTAAATGAATTGTGAGGTATAATTGTTACAGTTTAATCTATATTGAAATAATTTCAACCAATTACTCAATGGTTTATAACCATGTATATGAAGGGAGTTATCAAGAAATGACTTCAATATCTATGAATAAATCATTCAACATTCAATCAAGGAGAAGGAAAATATTGTATTTAACTATCAATGTCATAGTTTTGATAATAAATTATAGATTGAATAAAAATGAAAATAGAAAAACGAAAGAGGGAATCATATGATATTTCATTAATGTAAATGTGTGGAAGGAATCATGGGAGATATTTTTATAAGGGAACTAGTAAATATTTCATGTGTTGAAATGATGGGCATCGTGAAATCAAATACTGAGGTGTTGTAAAAAAGTTAGATAATTATTTAAATAGAAATAATGAACCTGAAAATCCACCATAAACACATTATTATTTTAAATGAATGGAATATATTAATTATGATAAATTATTCTAAAAATGATGGTTAATGATGATGGTTATAATGACCCACCAATTCCCATTAGCTTTAGTGCACAACGAGCCGTTACTAGCACTTAAGAGACATCCCCAAGATGCCAATGGCTGGAAATAAATGTAGAACGGTTTCAAATACAAGTGGGGACGATTTACCCTTTAAGGAATAACCCAATGAACCAACCAACCATAACCAAAAATTTACTATATGATGCAAGAGAAATTGAAAGATATCTAAGAAACTCCATTTATGTCAAACAAATCAATGAACACAACAGCGGATAAACAACTCATGACTCTCAAAAGACACGAAGAAAACCTCCATGGCTCCACACCGAGCTCCATGCTCCAAGAACCACCACATCACCCAAGCATCACCACGAACCACTAGGAATGAGATGCCTTACCTTTACCTATGTATCAGAATACGACATTTGCAAAAGCACCAATGTGCCAAATCAGGGGTGAGTATAAATATCAATAGGGTTTCCCCAATGACTTCCAAAATCATTCCACTAATATAGAAGAGTTATAAAAAATTTTATAAAATAATATATATAATCAATTTCTCAAAAGAAGTTTATAAATAAATATAATCATGTTTCCAATACTATTCATTACCAAAACCATAAAAGTGTAATTGAAACCAATTTTCTAGAAAGATATTTTTCCAGAAAAATAACCAAACAATCTTTGCAACCATTTTCTAATATCCCTATATCAGCATACCCAACCATTTCTCAATCCCATGTAACCAACCATTCATGCTATGTTATGGAAGTTCCATACTCAGGAGCGGTTTCTCGTCGATATACCAAGTCATCGCATGGTAATTTTTTCTGATGTGCGATCAATCCTATGGCACCGACCACAAGGTCATATTTCATCCAAGCCCCGTATATGTATTTCCCATGGGCCATTAATCCTTTGACACTAAGCATAAGTTAATATCTCTACCAAGCCTCGTATATGCAATATGAACAGACAACACTTATGTCAAACGATCAATCCAAAATAAACCTTTCAAAAAAAACTTTTTGTTGAAAACTATTTCCTTCAATACCATTTCAATTCCAAATCATTTCAACTCCAAAACATTTCAATAAAACACCATTTTTATTGAAAACCATTTATAATGAAAACCACTTTTTCATTAACCATTTCGCAATTCCAGAAAATCCATAATTTTAAATCATTATTTTAAATTAATCTCCTGTTTGCACAACTATTCACCAAGATCACACAATTTCACAAAAACCATAAATTATCACAAATGAATAATTTCCAATGAATTTCACAATCAATAAACCAATTTGAATCTAAGTCAATCAATTCTATCAAGAGGAGATGAGAGTGAATCCATATACCTTGAAGGTCTTGACGAAACATTAACAAAAGACGAATAATGCACAAGAAAAGAAGGTCGATTGGCTTAGAAGTATATCTACCCACAATAGGTTCAGAACTATGAAAAAATTGAGATTGGAGAAGTAGATCTAAGAATATCTGTGAAATCATGACAATTCCGTAAAGAATGGTGACATACCTCAAGAATCATACTCGAATTCACCAAGGGAAGGATCTGAAATGGCTTTAACTCATATGGGAAGGGTTCTCGAGCTTTCTAGGGAAAGTAATATTGAATTAGGGGCGTTTTTAATCCAAAAGGAAATAAATAGAGAAAAATTGAGCAAGATCCTAGAAAATATGATCTAGATTTGATCTCTGCGCATGGTTTGAACACACGGTTTGTGCCAACCATGTATGGATCGTGTGACCATAATTATTGTCCCAACGCTCCTTATAAAACTCCAAAACTCTCCCATCCTTCACCTTTACACTTTTTATAGAAACACATTTTTTATGGAAACATCACACTTAATAGAAACACCCCAATTTATGGAATCAACCAAAATTATAGAAATATCCATATTTATGGAAACAAACAACATTATGGAAATATCCAAATTTATAGAAAACCCAAAAATATGGAAATATCCAAATTTATTGAAACAACTAACATTATGGAAATATACAAATTTATGGAAATAAACAACATTAGGGAAATATCCTAATTTATGGAAACAACCAAAATTATGGAAAAATAAAAAATTAATGGAAACACTCTATATTATAGAAACTCTCTATTTTATGGAAACACTCTATTTTATGGAAACTCTCTATGTTATGGAAACTCTCTATTTTAATACACACCAAATTAAAAAAAATGATAGGAAAGGGGTTATGTATCCAAATCTTGGGGTACTACATTCTCCCCACCATTGGTCTTTCCTTCCTCATAATGTAGACAACTCCTGCTAGCCAAAAAGAATTCTGGCCACTGCTCTTTCATTTGCTTCTCACGTTCCCAAGTCTCTTCCTGAATCTGACCATGATGCCATAAAACCCGCACTATGGTGTAGATTTTCCCATGAAATACCTTATCTTGTCTATCCATGATTTGCACTGTAATATGTACCAGTGATGCATCCAGTTCTAGCTCAATGTGATCCCATCTGATCACATGGTCCGGATCAGGGTGATACTTTTAAACAAGGATACATGGAACACATTATGCACCGAACTAAACCATGGCGGTAACGACAGCCAATATGCCACCTCTCCAACCCATTATAGTATCTCAATAGGGCCAATGTATCTGCGAGATAACATTCCCTACTTTCCGAAATGACAATGTCCAATCCTTAGAGAGATCCTCAAGAAGACATGATCACCCACAATGAACGAAAAAGGTCTTCGACAGTGATATAAATAAGATTTCTGATGACTCTAAGCTGTTCCATCCTCTTTCTAAACAACTGTATATTCTCTGTTCTTTCATGGACAATTCACGGCCCGACTATTGACGTTTCACTCGTTTCCACCCAATATAGTGGAGAATGAATAGGACGTCCATACATTGCTTCAAACGGATCCATGCGTTTTAAGGCTTGATAATTGTTATTGTATGAGAACCCCACTAATGGAATATTCCTCTCCCGTGAGCCAAAAAAATCCATTAAACAAGACTGAAACATTTCTTTCAATTTATTTATTGTTTTCTTGGATTTCCCATCCGTTTGAGGATGATACACAGTGCTCATTTTCAAATGAGTTCCAAGGGCTTGCTCTAACAATTTCCAAAAAGGGATGTGAACCTCAGATCTCTATCTGATACTATTGAAACTGGTACACCATGCCTCTTTACCACATCTCAGATATAGATTTTTGAAATATCCCGAACTGTATGAGTTTCATGAATCTGGATGAAATGGGCCGACTTGGTTAGACAATCCATTATCACCTAAATGAAATCATGTTTTCAGACCATTCTTGGAATACCTATAACAAAATCCATTGCAATTTGATCCCATTTCCACACTAGGATGGGAAAAGATTGTAAAATACAAGCTGGTCTCTGATGGCCTGCTCTAACCAGCTGACAAGTTAAGCACCACGAGACAAACTCAGCCACCTTACTTTTCATGCCGCTCCACCAAAACTGCACCTTCAACAACTTAAACATCTTCTATCTACCAGGATGTACAGACCATCTTGAATGGTGGTAATAATGAAGTAATTGTTCTTGAAAAACCATTGGTACAACCATTCGATCTCTGAAACACAAAACTGAACCCCCCTCAAGTTTCAAGCCATTAATGGTCTCCCCACAATTGAGTATTGAACATACAACTAAACATTATGCATCAGAAGATTGTGCCTTAGTGATCATTCTTACTAAATAAGGATCTAGAGTAGCGGAATAGAAAACAGCTACATCACCTTGGTCTTCACATTCAACCTGCATGTCAGCTAAAACAGACATCAACTGAATTTCCATTCCCCTGTCTGTACATCAAGTTAAATTAAAACATTTGAAGATACTCGATCCATCTCCTTTGTCTCAGATTCAAATATTGATGTGGGAAAATGTGTTTTATACTTTAGTTATACATAAACACAGTAAATTTTTCACCAAAGAGATAATGTCTCCATGTTTTCAAATCATGGATGACTGCAGCTAACTCAAAATCATGTGTTGGGTAATTCTTCTCATGCACCCTCAACTTCCTTGAACCATAAGAAACCACATGATCTCTTTTCATGAGAACACAACCCAACCCTGATCCTGAAGCATCATAATACACCTCATACCCCTATCCTGATTTTGGAAAGATCAGGATAGGTGCTGATATATGCTGAACTTTTTTCTCCTTTAAAGACTTATAACATTCCTCCATCCATTAGAATGGATCTTTCTTCTTTTTCATAGATGTCATTGGTGAATCTAGTCATGATAAATCACACACAAAGCGTCGGTAGTAACTAGATAGACCAATAAAACCGCGTATCTCGAACACATTCTTTGGTGGTTGCCAAGATATAATTGCTTATTTCTTTTCAGTATCAACAGAAACACCCTTCATTGAAATGACATGGCCAAGGAAACATAATTCATGTATCCAAAATTCACACTTTTAAAATTTTTCACAAAAACGATGATCCCTTGAGATTTATAACACTATTTCCTATTACACCTCATGATCATCCCTTGTATTTGAATAGAAAAAATGTCATCCACAAACACCACAACAAAGTAATTCAGATATTGTTGAAAAATTTGATTCATCAATTCCATGAAAACTGTTGGTGCACTCATTAGACTGAAAGGCATGAATACATATTCATAGTGGTCATATCTACTTCTGAAATCTCTCTTTGGAATATCAATTATCCTGATCGCAAGTCAGTCTTGGTGAACCACTGATCTCCCATTAATTGATCGAATATATCATCAATTCATGGATGTGGATATATATTCGTTATCACATCTTGGTTAAGCTTACAATAATAAACACACAACCAAAGTGTTCCATCTTCCTTCTTTACGAACCAAACCGGTGCTGCCCATGGAGACGTACTTGGTCGAATGAAACCCTTGATTTCCATCTCCTCTAAATGCACATTAAATTACAACAACTCTTTTGGTTCCATCCTATAAGATGGATGGGGAATAGGACTGGTCCCACAATGGCGATTGATCATAAACTCTACTTCCCTTAGAGGTGGTAGCCCTGAGATGTCCTTGGGAAAGTCATCTAGATATTGATCCACAATAGATGGAAAACTATTTTCCTTGATCTATTCTATTGTTTCCAATGTCAATGCTACCAATTAGTAGGATATCATTCCCACCATTGGAACCAACAAGCTCTTTTCACCTTTCATTACAATCCACTCTCCTCTAAAGAGATGCTCGATACCTTCATTAATCATGAATCTAATTGTTCTCCTATAACAGTAGATTTGAGTCTTGAACGTTGTTAGATAATCCATACCCATGATTAAATCATAGATATCCGTATCCAACAACAAGAAGTCCCATTTTAACTCAGCTCCATCAACAACTATATCACATGTTCTACACACAAAGGCTTGACATTCTCTTTCACTAAGAGGAGTTTGAAGTTTCCAAATAGAAGGCATAATTTATAGTTTAAAACGTTTCAAATCAAAAGCACGACAAGAAATTATGAAATATGATTCACCAGTATCAAGCAACACTTGAACATGGGTAGAATTATAAATAATCGTATCTCTCACTGTAGATGGTCCAGCCTGATCATCGACAATCATCTTCTCAACTCCGTACATTTTCTTCTTCACTATATTGTTCTCCTAATTTTCTTATAGAGGTTCCCCTAGTTTAGGAGTCATGGTGTTTCTTGAATCACCATGGATAACTCTGCTCTATTGACAAGACTTATTCTGTAGTCCTTGTCCAGTCGAAGCATACGAAGATT
Organism: Viscum album; assembly: GCA_963277665.1. NCBI lineage: Eukaryota > Viridiplantae > Streptophyta > Magnoliopsida > Santalales > Viscaceae > Viscum > Viscum album. The sequence continues at coordinate 114,914,252 of OY728121.1, forward strand.
GTGATAACTAAGAAGTGTCCTGAGAACCTGTCCTTGGACCACTGTGACAATAACACTGAAGAAGTCCCATATTGTTAAAATTATGACATTATCTAGGTTGTGTCATACAATCTCGCTTTATGTGGTCAGATTAACCACATTGAAAACAATCTTCTTTGCTCTGGGGTCATGGAGAAAGGTTTACTGATCTAGCTATTGGGTTCCAATTTTCAATTTCACCGTGGAAATAGGTGTCCCTTTTCCTCTTGTTCCCAGAGGTTGAGTCCCATCTGTTTCTTGTAGGTTTTATCATGCCTCATCCAATAGATCCTGAGATATCAAATTTATCCACAATCGATATGTTCACCATCTATGTATAGTCTGTAATACAATGCACTACAATCATTGATCAAATCTTATGTCGTAGTCCTGATTCGAAGATGTGTGCCTTCAAAGAGGCACTTTCCACAACTTCTGGTTTAAAGCATACTAGGTTCATGAACATAGCCGCATACCCTTTGAAATAGAGACTCTCTTGTTTCAGGTTGAAGAAGTCCGTCATTTTCGGGATCTTGAATGTGTGAGGATAGAATTTTTTGTTGAACAATTCCTCAAAATCCTCCAATGTGTTTCCTTAATCCAATTTAGCATGCACCGCTAAATCCCACCACTGACGTTCAAGATCCTCGAGCATATATGTTGCTAGTTTTACATTTAGCTCTACTGGTGTTCTAAAGAAGTCAACGATATGATTAATTCTACATAACCAAACCACCTTCTTCTTAGGTTCATAATCACCCCAGAAATTAGGTGGATTATGGTTCATGAACTGGATTGTATGATACACATGTCGTGGCTCATTCCTCCAGTCCCCTATCTCCACAGCTTGAAAATCTTGGACACTACACTCATCTATCTCTTCATTCACACGTGGTTTATGTGCAACCACATTCACTGCAGCTTCTTCGGGTTGGTTTCAATGATGCCTTCCAGGTGCCATTTTCTAAACTAAAATCAAACTCAGTTAATCTCACTCTATAGAAACTATTGGCATAGCATTTTAAATTCTATTACATCAACTATCACAACATTGTTTTCCAAACCCATGTTCAAATATTTTTGAAACCACTTCACATTCTTTTGAAAATTAAACCATTTTTAAAATACAATAATCATTCGCCTTTTCAAAATCCTTCATTTGAAAACCAATTCGGTATTGCTCAAAATTGATCATTTCTATAAATGATGCATGCAATCGTAGTGTGGATGTCATTCCTCTATAATGCATGTCATTCTTGTCTCATTGGATAAACCAATAACAGTGAGATTTCAAAATCCTATAAGTTTCTGAAAACACTTATTTACCAAACTCCCTTGCAACTTAAAGACTGCCCTAAAAGGGTTAGCAACATCCTTTTATGCAATACATTTCAATTTCTGACAATCATACTTTTTTCTGAGATTCCCACCCAAGGAATAGACAAGAAGTGATTCCATCTCCAAAACTAGGAACATCAATGACTACTTGTTAGACAAGGACCAAACAAGATGATTCCATTTCTAATGACCCACCAATTCTCATTTTCTTGAGAGCACAACGAGAAATTACTAATCCTTAAGAGACATCCCCAAGACACCAAATGCTAGAAATAAATGCCAAAGGGTTTCAAATACAAGTCGGGGATGATTTACCCTTTATGTAATAACCTGATAAACCAACCAACCGTAACCAGTCATTTACTATATGACGCATGAACAATTGAAATACAGCTAAAAAACTCCATTTATGTTAAATAAAACAAAGTACACAACAATAGATAAACAACTCAAGACTCTCAAAAGACACCAAGACACCCTACATGGCTCCACACCAAGATCCATGCTCCATGCACCACCACATCACCCTAGCATCACCACAAACAACTTTCAGTGAGATGCCTTACCTTTACCTATGTCTCGGAAAATGACATCTAAAAAAGAACTAAAGTTCCAATGTAGGGGTGAATATAAAACATGGTAGGTTTTTCCAAATGACATCCCTACTCATGCCACTAGGATAGAATAGTTATCTAAAATTATATAAAACAATGTATATAAACAATTTCTAAAAAGTAGTTTATAAATAAATATAAACATGTTTCCAAAACCGCTCATTACTAAACAATTCAAGTGCAATTGAAACCAATTTTCCAGCAAGATATTTTTCCAGAAAAATAACCAAACAATCATTACAACCATTTTCTTGTATCCCTATATCAGCATACCCAATCATTTATCAAACCCATGTAACCAACCATGCATTCTACATTATGACAGTTCTATAGTCATGACCAATTTCTCGTTGATCTACCAAGTCTTCACAAGTTAATTGTTTCCCATGTGCCATCAATCCTTTGACACCGAGCATAAGGTCATATTTAAACCAAGCCCCCTATGTGTAATTCCCTTGTGCCATTAAACCTTTGGCACTAAGCACAAGGTCATATTTCATCCAAGCCATATATATGAAAAATTAACACAAAACACATATGACCAATGATCAAGCCAAAATAAACCATTCAATTAAAAAGACCATTTTATTGAAAACTATTTCCGTCAAAACCATTTCCATGAAAAACCATTTCAACTCAAAAATATTTCAATAAAATTCCATTTTTATTGAAAATTATTTATATTGAAAACCACTTTTTCATCAACCATTTAGAAATTCTAGAAAATCCATAATTCAAAATCATCATTTAAAATTAAACCCCCATTTTCGCAACTATTCACCAAGATCATGAAATTTCACAAAAACCATAAATCATAACAAATGAATATTTATCCATGCATTTCTCAATCAATAAACCAATTTAAATCTATGCCAATCAATTCTATCAAGAAGAGATGAGATTGAAGCCACCTACCTCGAAGGTCTTGACAAAACATTAACAACAGACGAAGAATGCACAAGAAAGTGGGTTTATTGGCTTCGAGGTAGATCTACCCACTATATGTTCAGATATGAGAAATAATGGTGATCAAAGAAGTAGATCTGAGTAGATCTATGAAATCATTACAAATATGTAATGAATTGTGACATACCTCAAGAATCGGACCCGAAATCGCCAAGGGAAGGCTCAATAATTGCTTCAACTCCTCTGGGAAGGGTTCTCCATCCTTCTAGGGAGAGTAATATCGAATTAGGGGATTTTTGAATCCAAAATTTACTAAATAGAGCCAAAATGATAAAGCTCCTAGAAAATAGGATCTAGATTTGAGCTTTGCGCATGATTTGACCACACGGTTTATGCCAACCGTGTATGGATCGTGTGACCTAAATTATTGTCCAAACACTCCTTATAAAACACCCAAACTCTCCCATCCTTCACCTTTACACTTTTTAGGGAAACACATTTTTATGGAAAAAAACACGAAATGGAAACAACCTAATTTATGGAAACAACCAACATTATGGAAATATCCAAATTTATGGAAACAACCCACATTATGGAAATATCCAAATTTATGTAAACAACCAACATTATGGAAATATATAAATTTTTGGAAATAACCATTGTTGTGGAAATATAAAAATTTATGGAAACAACTGACATTATGGAAATATCCAAATTTATATAAACAAGAAACATTATGGAAACATCCAAATTAATGGAAAAACTATATATTATGGAAACTCCCTATTTTATGAAAACAGTCTATTTTATGGACACTCTCTATTTTATGGAAACACTCAATTTTAATACACACCAAATTATAAAAAATGTGAGGAAAAGGGTTATGTACCCGAAACCGGGGGTACTAAAATGATTGACATCAATAACCTCTTATTCCATAGGCAAATAGAATTCTAATACGATCACTATTTTTTATGATTGGTATGATTAATACACGGTGATTGATACACTAATCATCCACTCTAGGATATCTAATATCATATTTGATTCTAGATATACCCACTCTTTTATATATAATGAATTTATTATGTTTAGAAAAACAACACCTCAGTGATTTTATTTTGAGTGGTAAAGAACCTTAATAGTATTATTATCACATCTATAGTATTTAATTATTATCTTCTTGAATTTTATGGGAATCTTCTTACAAAAAATATTATTATTATCAATATTGTTATTTTCCTTATTATAAAACACAATGATTGGATTTCTTAATTTAAATCCACCATTAATTGATGTGTAAGTTAATCCACCTTTGGTATTCTAAACTAACCTATGATCATCTATTAGTGTGATGATAAAAATAAAAATTCTATAGAAATCACAACCCTTATATGAGTATTTATTTCAATTAAAAAGGTAGTTAATATTATTTTTAGGGTGGAAATAAAAATAAAAGATATTCTTATTATGTTGGATTTTGTTGATGCATTTTCAGAATAATATACTAGGATTCCACAATATTATGAAGTTTATTTCTCAATAAAAATAATACATGGTTCTACAAAAATTTTAAGTATCTTACATAGAATAGACCCAATTGAGTAATATGAACAGATGATCCAACTCTAAGAGAATCATTAAAATTTATTCATTTGGAAATGAGTGTTAGTATGGGGTGCACTGGTACATCTTCTAGAATAAAGATGGATTAAGGAGACTTTCATTAATTCTTGATAACTTAACAAAATCACTATCAAGAAAATGTATTTTATAACCTGTAATGATGACTAGTTTCATCAACAATGTGAAGCTCAATATTTTCTATGATTGAACTTAGTTCTATATATCATCAATTAATGGTCCATATAGAGGGTATTCCAAATACTACCTTCTGTACAAGGAAAGGAAACTATGAATTTAATCGGTTGTGATTTGGTATTACTAATTCCTATAATATTTTAATGGATTTAATTGATATATTATTTAGATATTACCATGATGTGTTTGCAGAAATATTTATTGAATATATTATTATATATTTAAACATAAATGAAGGGAATGAAGATCTCTTGATAATTTTCATCAAGAACCTGAGGAAGGAGTATAATTATGATAAATCTACCAAGGATGAATAAGGTATTTAGAAAGATTCATTTTTTGTTCATATAATATACTATGAGGTAATATCAGTAGATGCTTCAAATACAGATGTTATTTAACATCGGAGAAGTCCGAACATAGTAACTAAGATCCATATTTTTATTACCATGGGTATATTTTATTAGCCCTTTTGGAGGGTTTATAAAGAGACTCTGATGCACTAAAATAGATAAAAATGAAGGGAGATATGTTACTTGGGTGGATTAATGTGAAGATAATTACATGAAACTAAAGACTTGGTTAGTTAGTGAAATTTCTCATTCTTTACCCTATTATGTACAATGGTTTGTTATCTATATTAATGAAAAAATGAAAGGATTAGGAAAATTTCTCAGGAAGAATGATATGGTGATAGCCTGTTTCGCATTCCACCTAATGTATCTTGATCAATATTACATAACTAATGATTTTGAGTTATCTAAAATAAATTTTTCATTAATTATGTGGAGGGATTATGATTATAAAGAAATATGTGATATTTATACTAATAAAAAAGAATAAATTATATTTTTACAAAAAAACTAATATATACCCAAAATATTATTGTAAGAGGTGAATAAATATTTTTACATCTCAAAATGTTACCATCTTGGAAAATTGAATAAGGTGGATGATTCAATCAGCCAAAATAAAAATCCATGATTATCTATCATGTGGGTCATAAAATATAATTATTTTCTTAATTTCAATAGGTTTCATCTTAAAATCATAAAAGAAAAGGATGAATATTATATTTCTCAAATGTCTGTTCAACTATCTATCCATGTAAATATTAAATAGGAAAAAGGTTAAGATATGGAGTTTCAATAGATTATAAAAAACGTTCCATGGTTAATCATTGATGGAGATTGTATACAATGTTCATAAACCCTGAATGTCTTCGGTTTATTCCAAATTTGAATAAGGAATTGTTGGATGATGCTTAATGATCATCATTATCTATTTTGATTGGAAGTAAATTAGGTTAATAGAAAACTAAATGAGTATTTTATGGTGGTATGATATGAACTGAGATAATATTTATTATGAATCTAGATGCATTGTATATCATCATGTTTTGTTCGAGAGATAAAATTATAATTGGATGTTACAAAAATTATAAAAACCGTAATGGAAATTGGAAAACATTATTGGGGCTTTTATAATTAGACTCCCAGAACCCCCAAAAGGGTAAAATGAAAAATGGTTTCTATTCGATCGTATAATGAATTAAGTGAACATCATTTACATTATAGAATATTTATCTCCTGATAATATTGTTATATTTTATATTATTGAAGTGGTAATATAGCATGGAGTTATTCAATCTATTGTATCATTTTGGGATATAATTTATACATAAAATTTCTCGAAAATAATTTAGTATGATCTGGATGCATAGTTGAATTTTAGTATGATGTATCATCCCCAGACATATAGTTAATCTGAGATAAAAATTACAAAATTATTGTACTTACTTTGATATTTTCAGCTGATTTAATGGTGATTTGGACAAACACATTCCACTATTCTAGTTTTCTTAAATAAAATATATTTCACACGAGCATTCAAATGGATCGATATAAAGATATATATATTAAAGAGTGTTGAAAAGTAGAATTTTGGAATGTTATTGGACAAATAAATCTATTAGGAGCAGATCTAACTAGGGAAATCATGGGGAAATATAGATCCATTTAGCTACATTTCATATAAAGCTCAAGGTCGAGAGAAAATTTTTACTAAGAATCGTCTGGATGACCTAGAATTTAATGATGGTCATAAGTTTTTTCTAAAAATTTCTCTTTGGAAAATGGTAAGATATTCTGAAATAAGAGAAATATGAGGCCCAATAATTTTTTCTCTTTTATAATTGTTGATTAATCAGGGATTGAATATTGACTCTTGGCGATTTAACATAACCTCTATCAGATTCATGATGTGTTCTATATAACTCAATGAAAGAAGTGTATACCTTAACCATAACAGGTAATAAACTCAAAGGTTATACCAATTAAACATTATATATATTATTAGAAACTAATATAATTAATCTTATATTAGAATGACGAATTACTATGTAACAAGGCTACTTAGATGGTGAATGTTCTATAGATAAATAACAAATTCAATGTCACTAAAAGGGAAACCAATGATGTTTTGAAACAATGATATCCCTTTTTTATATATCAGAGTGTAAATTGACATCGAAAAATTCATATTCCATTTTTTCTATAAATTAAATCCCTTATATTTTATGATTTTTTTCAATCATTTTTATTTTATTAAATATCTTTCATTACACGCAACACAATATTTAATAAACCCAAATGTCTTATTAAACAATATATATCTCCTTCATTTTGAATTGGTGGCTCTAAATAATAAAATAGAAATTATAAAAAAAATATTTTGTTATATAATTATAAATGAATTCCTCCTGATTATACTTATTTTAAATAAAGAAATTTATTATTTAAAAGTAAAAATGATATTTCATTATAAATAGTTTTTATGTAAATAAGGTAATTTTTTTATGAATAAAATTGATCACCATTAGTGAATTATTTTAATGATATTTATATATTTTTTATTATATAAAATTTTATATATATTTTTTTATATTGTTTCTAGCCATGGGATACGAGAAAACCTCTTTCAATTCCTAAAATGTATTTTTCCGAAAATATTTTTTTGTAATGTGTTATCTAGTTATTTAAAAATTTATTTTTTCTACTAATATAAAATTTATTTGATAAAAGGGATTCGATATTTTAATGTGGAAAGATAATTTTTTTTAAATAGGTCCCTTTTAATATTGAAAAATATGATTAGTAACCTTAGTAAAATTTATCAACTTACTAAAGGGAAAATCAAGTAAATCTAGGCTAAAACAAAGTGACGGGAAATAGTTTTTCATTTTAATAATTATTGTTTGAAGGGAATTCATACTTTATCATCATATTCATGAAAATATAGTTTTAAAATTGATATTTTTCCAGGAAAATGAACTATATATTATTTAAATGGATGGAAGTTACATAATGTAACTCTCTTAGTTTCAAACATATTTTATGTTCCTACATAGGGAGAAAAACAAATTTGTATAAAAATAAGTGTCTATATTGATATAAATAATATTTTTTCCTTTATATAAATTTATTTATAATATTTAGTAATTACACAACTAACCTAAATGATTAGAAAAGAATAATGAAATAATTTAACCATTAATAAAAAATGTAATAAATCTTCTAAAAAATATTAAAATTAATATTATTTTAGTGGTTTAAGGTTATTAATGAATTTTTATGATTAATATTACAAATTAGTCTTATTTTAAAAAATTATATCATAATTTTAAAAAAAACTATTTATTCATTTTAAATAAAATTAATTGAATAGATCATAAATATAAAATAAGGATATTTTATGAAAATAATATTTTATGAAAAAACTATTAAATAATAAAAATATTAAAATATGATAAATAGGATAATATTTGAACTATAATTTCATCCATATCACATTTATTGTCCATTTTGAAGCATTTTTCTTTGGAATGAAATTAATATATTTTAAATATTTTAAAAATTCCTAGTTTACCCCTAACATCAATTATAATAGGGTACCAATGAATGCTCTTCTTAACACTACATTGAACCTTGTATCATGAAAAAAATATTTCTAGTTATCTTTAAAAGTCGAATATTCACATCATATGGAATATATTATTCCAAAATTACATATTTTTACATCTTAATAAGGGAGCTATATTAGTTATTTCAAAAGACGAGGTAATCACCTTAATTGATCACTATTTTTTAAATCATCTACCTTATCTATATGAATTATATTATATATAAAATAATAAATATTGTATCCTAAATATAATAATAATATATTATTATTGTGAAACTACCATTAAGAAACCTCTTTCTATTAAAATTTATTTGAAAACATTTCTCATGTGTATGTACAAGTTACCGTATCCACATAACAATCCAATTAATTTCACATCACCATATTTTATGGATGGGTTGTATGTTTATTTAGTGATTATATATATTTATTTTAAATAATTATAATTTTTGAATAATATATCATATCTAGCTTACTACCTTCCTAACCATTGGAAAAACAAAATACCGTTCGTTCGTACGTGTGGACTACCACATCCATGAAGTGATGTGATTCATTTTTATTTTCTATTTTACAAGGGAGATAATAAGGATTTATTTAATTTTTTTATATGATATATATGAAATTATAACTATTATGTAATGGTGATTTTTTATTTTAACATTCTATATTTCTATCCATTTAAAAAATTAAAAAAATGTTCATGCATACAAACTAACTATCGTCTTTCTGAATGGTGTAATTAATTTTTCTATCTCAATATTTTATGTATGTTTGTAAAATTTTAAAAATTTAATATACATGATATATATTTAATGATTAATATTATAGTTTTTTACCTTGATCAATATATATAGAACAAAAAAACCAAACAAAAATACATGAAATTGAAGCATATATCACCTAGAACCATCCTTTTAATAATGAAGTGTTAAAAAATAGCTGACAAAATTTTATAAGTAAATCATATATGGTATATAAATATTTATGGTTTTGTAATATATAAATATATAAATATATATATAATCATTATTTATTTATTATTCTTGATGATCAAATTCATATTAAGTATGTCAAACATGAGTAAAAGTATTTTCATGTATCTTTTATTTCATTGGTACTCATTCCATATTCATAACTTGTTTCTTTTATATAGTGTATGTAATTCCAATTATTGTTTGTAATTTTAATTCTCTTAAATTTTATGGGATATAAAAATCTCTCTAAGTTTATTTTTATCATGGGTCTTAAGACCCAATTGTTTTTAAAGTGGTATGGGTTTATTGTTACACAATCATTGTTTATCAATATTGTTTGTAATTACTTTTCTCATGATGAAATTTTATGATTAACCACAAAAAACAACGAACTCATTAAGTTTCTCCTCCTATAGTGATATTTTTTAAAATACATGTTCAAAATTTATTATCCTCAATATAATTCATTAATATACTAAAAATATGTTTTTAAGGAAGTTCATCTTCATTTCTCTATTTGGATAAAAACCCCCATTTCTTACATATCCCTCTTTCCTAATAATGTTGTAATGAATATTTTTAAAATTATAAAATGTTTTTTAATTTGGTTTTTATGATTTAATTAATATTTAATATATGGTTTGTAATAAATGGTCTTTTCCATTTCCAAATAATGATATTTTTTTACCTTTTTCTTAAGATGTTAATGTAATGGTTCCTTTTATGTTATACGACATGAAAGAAATTTCCCTATATCATGAAAAATGAATGATTATATGATGACTTTAAATGATTACAATTTAATTTAAATTTAAACGTTTTACATTATATTTTGGATATATTTTAAAAAGGTGATTTTCACAATAGAAGCATGAATTTTTTCAGGAAATATTTAAGTGATAATTCAAAGAAGTTTTCATTTATAATAGAAACCATTGATGCTAGTTATTTTTTAATTATTTTATGATCCATTCAAACCATTATTACACTTTCTTGGAATGGTTTATGGGATGTTTATAAAACCCATTTATTTTCAAAGGATTATGTAATAACTAATTAATGAACAGATTGTGAAACCATTTTTCTTTACATGAGTTACGACGTGATGATATGGTGATATTTTTTGAACATGTGGAAGTCATAATTTTGTTTGTATTTATGTGAATTTGGTTACATTCTGACCATGTATAGTGGTCACTTTATAACTAAGTAAAATATTTTTGTTATAGAAAATGATGATGGTGATGTTTTAACAATGGATGCTGCTCAAATTTTCACTAATTATGGTGGCCAGGTTATAACCAATGATGGGTGGGACCAATATCCCCATCCAATGCATTTGTTAAAGTTTGATATATCCTATGACAAATATATCTGGAATGGGGAATGCACATAGATTAGTAAGTTACTTTTTATTACTAGGATAATAATTGAAGTGAAACCTAAACAGAGTGAAGGTTTTGGGAGTGAACCCATTCCACTATGAGATCATTTGAAATGTGGCTTTACAACAATAGAAATTTTTTTTGTCTACATATGTATATTATAAAACCATATTTCTTATTCCAATGGAATCTTATCATGTATTGTGGTCATTGTATACAATATAATTCATTTATTATGGACAACCATGATTTATCCCAAGAATCGATATTAATAATTATGAAATGAAGTGTACGATAATTAAATAGTATATTAATCCTACCATACAAATATTTAAATGTTATACGCGGGTGATAACTATTATCTCACCTTTCTACCCTCACAGAGTATCAAAGATTACCCTTTAATATTTTTCTTTTTTTGAGTTTATGAAGAATGGTATTAACTATGATATGTATAATATGAGGGAGAGAATTGAATAACTTAATTATAGAAGATGTGGATCTATTGTGAACAATTTTTTTTATTTTTACATGATTCCAAATAATATATACCTATATGATTTTGGAATGTATCTTTTTGTTATGTAATGAATATTCATATAATAATATGTGATATCAATGTATGAAAAATACGGGTCACTATAATTCTAATTTCATAAAGTTAGTAAGGTATGTCGAGGACCATATCTACAATATGAAAATCAAAATAGATATATTTTATAATTATTTGATGATGATTCATCTATTATATTTTCCCTAAAATAATTAAACATATAAAGTGATAGTACTGAGTGATATCAAGGGTAAGAAATAATTTTTATAGCATTTATTTAGTTAGAATAATCTCAAAGGGTGTGGATATATTATTTCTATATGGGATGAACCAGGTGGGAGGAAAACAAGGGGATAAATTGGTTCCTCATATAAATATACATGTTAAGAATCACATATTATAATACATAAAAAGATTGAATCAATTATTTAAATAAATTGAAAAATGTCATCTTTCCCACAAATGAATGTGTGTGTGACATTCTAAAGATGATTAATTATTGAAACACAATAACATGGAACAATACCCTATTCAATGTCTTAATCTCTAAGTGAATCATCAATATATATTTACAGGGGATGATGGAAGATAATTTACGATTAAAATAGTCAATTTCAAATCGCTATGTGATGTTATATAAGGTGAATTGATTATAAACACAAAAATATCAAAACAAATTATTTTAGAATATAACTATGAAATTTTTTATATCATGAATACATACAAAAAATATTAAACCGGTGAATTATTTTCATGTTTTAAGACTTGGTTGTTTATGGATAAACAAATACAAAGAAGGATTTTCAAATTATAATTAATTTGTGTCGTCAGCTATAATTTAGCACTATCAGATCCATTTTAAATTTTGTTTATTTTTTTGATGGTTTGGATCTTTAATTATAAATTATGATATAATTATAGAATAAATATGTTAAATTTAATAATTAATGTGTTTGTTTTCATTATATTAGAGAGGAAATCCCATAACCTCTATCAAGTTGTAAAACTCTTCTACTATATCATCTTAGTGAATTATTTTTTTAATGAATTATTTCAAATGAATTATATTCTGGAAATTGAATTTTTCATAATTTATTACAAAACCATTATTCAAGAATATATTGATGTACTTCTAAATGAATTAGAAATAGTTTCATAGATTAAAAAGATTAATTTTTAATTGGATATTTCACTAATTAAAACTAAAAATTTATGACTACATAGTAAGTATATATAAACTATTTTAAGTACTTAATAAAGCAATTGCATATTTTTTGTGAAAATTATTTCATTGAAAAAAGTTTATTACTATGGGGGTTTCTAGTATTATTTTTGAAAAATAAGGATTGAGAAATTAGGTTATTTATTAATTATATAGAAATAAATTGAATTAATAAAAGAAAGATATATACATTACCTTGTAGTAATGAACATTTATATCAAAATTATAGTTTCCAATTCTTTAAATGATTTATCTTTATCACAGTTTTCAATAAACAAATATAATGAAGGATGGTATCCAAATGAAAAAATCATCTACAATCTATGATAATTATCAGTTCACAATATTTCTTTTATGTTTAAAAACATTGTTTATTTATGGTTTTTTGAATAATGTAATAATCGATTATATTGATATGTTTTTTGTGGAATTTAATAATTATATTATTTTATATAGAAATATTTATTAGGAAAATGAAAATCATCTTTTAATTTTGTGTGAGATTTTTAGGAAAACGAATCAATATGATAAATTCAGTAAATATGAATTATAACATCACAATTTTTCATAACTTTTCCATTTAATTTCTAGATATGATATACATATTCAAAATTAAAAAATCATTACATGAAAAAAAGGCCTAGAGTCATAATTAAATATTTGTTGATTCCTTGGACTAAATGAATATTGTCAATTATTTATGGAAAAAATATCTTGATTTTCCAATATGATAAAAATGTTACCACAAATGAGTGAAAAAAGTTGGTAGATAATAGAATATAAGATATATATAAGTCATAAAAGATGAGATTTTTAAATAGATAAATAATAACACATAAATTTATTAATAAAGGAAATTTTATTTCTAATTATTCATTAAAGAAAGGCCTTAGATTTTTTAATGTAATTTAACAGAGTAGTGTATTATGAATCCTTAATGTTGAAACCATGTGAGATTAATTTTTCAATTCATGATTTAGTGTATATGAAAAAAATACATTAAAAATTTTATATCGTTATCTCTATGATGATAAATGGTGTACATATTTAACATAAATGTTTTTGAAATATATATTTACATTGAAATATATAAATATAAGAAAAAATGGTAGAATTTAAAAACATGAGGCTTTTTATTGTAAACTATATCATCTTCTATGGAATGAAAACAATGTATTATATTCAATAGAGATAAAATAAAATTTTATTTTAACTAAAATTTGATTAGAATAATGTATAATTATTTTAGATTTATACAAATATATTTTGTTATTATGATATAATAATAATCGTTATACTTCTTAAATATAATCACTAAACCTATTTTATAATAGACGATTAATAATTATCAACATTATTAGGGGGACCGATAATAGAAGATGTAATATATGAGTATTTAATATATATCAAATATTATCCTTAGTGAAATATAGTTTTAATGTATTATATGGGGTTTTTTTGTTTTTTATCAAAATGAAATGTAGATAAACTTAAATTGGATGAGGCTCATAATTCATGGTTATTTTTTAATAATTAGAAGACAATAATTTATGCGGGTATCCAAGAGAATTTGTTTTGGATTATAGGAAGAAATGGTTTTTAGATTTTATAGTACAATTATTAGTACACCAACATGTGAAGTGTATATTAAATCATTACATTGGAGTTATAAAATACTTTCCTATAACAATATGGTTTTTGTTTGAAATTACCATGAATTTCATAGAAATTATTTTTATGTCATTTAAGAGAAATAATGTAAAATGGGTAAATTTAAATCATCTTTTAATTTTATATAATTTCATAGTAAATAGAAAAATTTATCCATGGATAAAAAATCTAAATTTTATATAAAATATGTCATGAGAAGACATGGTACCAAAATATAAATAGTATCTATTCATCATATTATTTTAAATAAAATTATACGAGTCTTGATAAATATTTTAATTCGAATGTAAACCAATGGAATACCTATCCTCATCAGATATGTGGATAGTTTTAAAGAAAAATGTAATGTTCGAGAACATGATAATGTCATTCTCACATTATATACAATGAAGTTGGGGTTAGTATTTATCATTAGTAGTGATTAAAACAATCACAATTATCAATCTATTATTCATACAACTCCATACAAAACCCTATATGGAAGGATATTTTAGACACTATTATATTGAGAAAAATGTATATAATGGATGTTATTTGTTAGAAAATCATTTAATAGACACTACAAAACATAAGAAATATATTGAAAAATATCACAATATAATAGAGAAAGTATAAAATCGATGTTGAAAACTCGGTTGAGTATCTTGAATTTCATGCAAGAGACCATGTATGATAAGTGATATCTCTATGGAAATTGGTTGATATATTTCGAATGAATGGGAATCTATTTCAAAGGTAAAATGAGTCCAATCAAATTTTTGTGATGACATGATTAGTAGAAAGTCATTTATTCTTGAAACTAAACATTTAAAATTTTTATGGGATATTATATATGTAACATACATAGAAATAAGTTAATATATTTATAATGAAATGGAAACCATTTCCTGGGGTGCGATGTGGGTTTCTTGGGTTACCTAATGGTGCATATGGGGTGTTTAGTGTATCCGGCGGTGGGAAGCTGGGGTGTCAAGAATAAATTAAAACCTATGGGATCTATATGGGATGTTTAAAGACAAAATCCTCAAATGATGGGGTTAGGAGGTCATTTAGGGGATGTTTTAACCACCCATGATGTTTCGATCAGAACTAGAGGTCTGTAAAACATGCCCTACATATCTGTTTCTGAAGAATTTTAGGTGTACTTATAGAGGGTTTTAACCCAATGTAAACTTACTGCCACTAAATAAAATTCTTATTTACCTACCATTTTCCAAAATACCTCTAATCATTGTTTGAGGAAACATTATCGATTGTTTTCAGTAACCACCTCTAAAGTGTTTATAAGGGGCTATAAAGCCTTTTAAATGAAAGCCTCGATATAATTACAATTTTTCCTATAGTAGATATATATATAAACTATGTAGCTCAACTGAATACAAAAAAGAATTTCTCAGAAAAGAATGAACAGTCTACCAACTATTTTATTAACACTTGAATTTGTTATTTATACTAGATCTTATCCATTTT
Source organism: Viscum album (assembly GCA_963277665.1). Taxonomy (NCBI): domain Eukaryota; kingdom Viridiplantae; phylum Streptophyta; class Magnoliopsida; order Santalales; family Viscaceae; genus Viscum; species Viscum album. The sequence goes on from OY728121.1 coordinate 114,930,190, forward strand.
TAATGTTCCTTACCAACTACCTCATGTAATATATTATCCTACTACTAGAATTTATCAATGTATTAAAAGTAAATATCATATTTATCAATATGGATTCACTAATATCCAATAGGAAATCATCAATAGTTCCACACAAATAGATATTTATTTCTTCTGTTAAAGTCAACATTCATAGTCTTCAATAGCTAATGAATGATCATTTTAACATCATCCATATTGATAATCTTTTTCATATATTTTTTTTATCAAACTGCCTGATATTGAAATATACTAAGACATGTCATTATACATTATTAATTTATTCTTACTTCAGTTCTTCATCTTCTTCATAAAATCACATAACATACCCAACTAAATATAATTTACACCACCATCAAATAGATTAATAGGACTTTATTAGAGAGTAAAAAAATTTATTTTTCCCTATATGTTTAGTCTCACTATGATATTCATGATTAGTTTAACAATTTAGATTCATTGGGTATACAAAATTTTAATAATTGTAATTATTCATATTTTATTATATTCATATAATTAAAATTAAAATAATTTATATATTTTAAATGTTGAAATATAATGCCTCTCCATTTAGTGTAAATATAATATAAATGGGTATCACAAAAATACCCATTATCTCATTTAAAACACGTTGATAGTTTTCTGAAGAAATAATCCATCCTTGATTGAGAATTATTATTTTCACTTATTCATAGTTGTTAATAATGAAAAAAATTGGGATAATTTAAATATTTAATATTTTTTAACTAATCTAATATATTATAAATATTGGAACTTTGAGGTAATAATGGTATATAATATAAAAAGTGGGATTTTTTTTTAATTTGAATCACTATGATTATACCAATTATCTATCTTTATAACATTTATAAAATAACTAATAGAGCATAGAAACACTTATTTATATAATTCAATACCCTTAATTATAATTTTCTATTTGGTGATGTCCCTAAATTTTGAGGCCTGGTCTAGAGTTGTGGAATGTTTTAGAACCGAATAATAATGGGTAGATTATTTAATACCTTAGATGATGATTATTTATTTGAGAGTATGGATGTTCTTATAGGGAATAAGATATTATTTGATTAGTCTTTATTCCCATTAATTAAATTTCTTCCAATTTGTGTTTAATATATTCATCGAATGTATAATTAATTGAATAAATTGAAGTAGGAATGGTTTTTATTTTCCATTTTTATCAATACATAAATAATATTAAACAATACATATTTTGTTATGGTAAGGCTTTTTATTAGTTTAATTATGGTTAAAAGTAGTCTGATGGTGTTTTTAACAAATTTTTATATGTTTTGTTTATATCAAAATTATTAGATCTCAATAAAGATTAATGGTTATTTCATTTACATAAAACATTTCTACCATACTATATAAGATATTTTTTAATCTCATTAGAAATTTTGCTTCATCAGTATGATATTTTACTCAATGTTGAAGTTGTTATCCATGAAAAATGTAAAAAACATTATACCTCATATGTTTAGGATAATGAATAACAAATTTATATTATATATAATATATTTATGTTATGATTAGGAAATCTATATTAAATATAATGTATTCTAAGATCATAAGATATATTTATAATATAATTCAGCATCATATATCAATTTTCAACATGAAATAATTTCACATTAATATTTTTATATATTGTAATATATTATTATAATGCATATATTATTTGGACATAGATATCATTTTACAATCAGTCCTAGTTTTATTTTATTGATTCTTATCAAAATTCAAATAATGGATGGATGCTATCATGTGATGTGTTAAATAGTATAAATTTATTTTAAAAATTCATTAGGATTCGACAAATTATTTTATACAATAAACAAGTTGATTTTTATAGATTTAATATAATGACTAAAATCCCAGATTTATACTAGAATATGGTTGATATTATATTATGATGTAACACCTAAACAACATATATGATGACTAATAAGAAGAGATATTTGTTCTATGATACAATGATAAATGGTGTTATTATATTAATTCAATATTTTGATGTATTCACTATCAATTGGTGTGTGAGTTTATTATAGATTGAGATTTAAGAGCACAATCGTTTTATTATAAAATAGAAGAAAAGATACACATGAATATAATAAAATTATAAATTATATTTTATAGTTTTCAAGAGATTTGATAATAATGGATTGATATGCTTGAGTGAGGATATTGTTCATTAGAATCTGTGAATATATATTGATCAAATATGAAGAAGTACATTGTGAAAGTTTGAAAAAATGGTTGTAGAAAATGTGTGGATGAATCCTATATAATTTGACATATAATATTGTTTTGGATGATTAGGGGTGTTTTAATATATATATATATATATTATAAAAAAAGATACATAATAATTTTATTCTATAACATTTTTTATCAACCTATTTTATGATGAATATGAAAAAAATTAATGAAAAAAATAAAATATAGTTTTGTTCATGAAAACAGAAGATACGTCAAAAAATACAAGATACACATGTCTATGAGTTTCAACATATGATATTATCTATATATGAAAAAATGTTTTTTATGGGTAAGACTTACTTTCTTTTACACAAATGATTATGTTAATGGTAATTATGAATTTGGAGGATTCCATATATCATTATAGGATATCCATCTCACATTGAGTGGTAAACAATTTAAATCTTCTATATTCCCTTATATTTTTGAGAATTTTTTGAAAACAAATACATAAATATAATATAATAGGTTGAAGTTAATGTTTTTAAAAATAATTAATGGAAAAAAATCACAAATCCAACTGCCATTTATTGTCACCCATGTTTCATTTAGGTTATTCCATATGTTTGACCAAAGTCATGTTACAATTATTTTTGATTTCTAATTTGATGATTTTTGTTTATGTTCTATATTTTGAAGATTAATTTTTCACTAATTACATTAATATATAATTGATTATTTTTAAGTTGTTAATGTAATTGGTATTGATACATTTGATGGAATGGTTTTCGTCTCTATAAATATTTTTTTCATATATTATTTCTACCATTTATCATCACTTGGATGGTGGGACTGATGGATTCCCCCTCATAGTATTGGTTCTTCTATAATAGTGGTAGAATAGGGGATTAAGAAAAATTTTGGTATTTATAAATATTAATTTTGACATCTTTATCAAAGAGTTTATTTTTAAAATTAAAGGTAATGAATATAATAATTTTGGTTTGGAAAAACTAGAGAATATCAATATGGAAAATTCAAATGTGATGGGGGAAATTTTTATGGTATTGAAATATAATTATTAATTTATTTAGATGATTGAAATGAGGCTATTGGTAGTTTTTTCATATAATAAAATTATTTTCTGAGTATTATTGGGTGTTTTTTATAAATTATAAGATTCATTATATGTTGAAATATTTAATTATATATTACCTAACATGATAGATTTTAAATAATCTACTTATGAATATAATTGTACTTTTGATCTTCCTTTTATTGACATACCTAGTATTTTAATATTTGTTAAGATTAAAAAAATCCCAAAAAGGTAATTCTTTAAAATGAAATTTCATTTACTTCCACAAATACTAAGAAGTATAATATGTTTTTTGTGGATGAATAAGTTAATAAAGAACAAATTATGATAAATATTTTAATGTGAGGTTTGATTTATGTAATTTATCACCATGAATATAAGAAGGGATAAGGGATAAAGTAAAGGAAATATTCATTAAAATAGTTTTGGTGTGGAGATATTAGGAAATTTTAATTAAGTGATCCAATATAAAATGTAAATGAGGAAAGTGATTGAGAAAGAGAAGAAAACCATAGAATATTCTATTTCATCAATGAAAACATGTAAATGGGTTATGAAAATATAATTATATTATATTTTAATGATTAACAATTAGAAAATCATTTTCTAAATAATATGAAGGCTATTAAAATGGAAACAAGTTTGGGTATTCTTGGGACAAAGAAGATGGAAAATAATTTATTACAATAAAAATATTAAAAATGCACAAAATGATGAATGAAATTATATAATTAAATAATAGTGATCTAAATTAAATTTCACAAAGAATATGTAATTAAATATATATTTCTCTATGAACATGAAATAGTATAAATAAATAAAAATGATTGTAAACAATCACATTTAAACTAATAATAATTAATTATATGTTTTTGATGAAAAGTTAGAAATTATAATCGATATTAATGATTTATAGAAGATTAATGATTATTAAGAAGTATATTAACATAAATAAGTAATATTATGTGAAGAATAATTTGAAGATGATTGAATATATTAAACATAAAAATAGTCATTACTGAAGAAGAGTTATATATTAAACGATTCAAAATTCATATTTATTTTGTAAAATATATAGAATGATTAAATAATATTGAATCTCTAGAGGAATAATATATCATAATATATGGAATGAAATAATTATAAATTTTTCAATGTCAATAAATAGTAATTGATCCATAATTTCCATATATTTTTAAATATCTAGTGCTACAGAAAAATATGGTATGTCTAGGAACACCAACTTGATGTGAAAAACAATTACAACTACTGAATCTAAGAAGGCTGAGAAGAATTTAGTATTAATAAAAAAAATTTTATAATAATTGAACATTATTTTAAAAAAATAATAATGATTGGGGAGTCATGTAAGAATTATTAATTGAACCATATTGTGGACGAAATTATTTTAACAAAGGGAAATGTTACTTATATATATTCCCTATAGTTTTGTGGCATATGGAATGAAACTAATATCTTTTTGTTCAATTACCAAAAACCATACTTTAATAGGGAAAATTTATGGCATGGATTATGGGGGACATAGTCCCTTCAATGTTTTAGAGAAAATATTCACTTTAAAAATTATAAAATAATTTTCTTTAAAATTTATTTGATTCTCTTGAACAATTATCAAGTATTTGTTACTATTATTTTTACTGTGAAAATTAATGCCTATTCATTATAATTGAAAAACCATATATTTTTATAATAATAATATGATTTATCTTAAAAGGTGAAAATGTAATCATAATGTATTGTTTGTCAATGTGGGACCCAATTCATCTAATAGGGAATATGATGTGATATCAGTAAATGTATGTTCTTACAAAATAAAATGATAAATTAAACATCTAGTGTAAGAATAAAAATTTAGTAGTGTTTCAGTGAATTTTGGAAATGATGGTCCAATAGTGGTTAATGATGTTGGTTATATAACTACATAGAAATAATAATTTATCTCTAAAATCCAACATTATATAGATTTATTAAAACACAAGATGTTAATAGTTTATTCGATTTGTGATAAAGGAAATTAAGTTGTTTATTGATGACTTGGTGATGGTTGACTAGAAACGATTTATTTGATGGGGTGATGCTGGAAATTCATTTAATCTACAAATGAAGGAAGAGAATAAATTATATAATCATGTGATTGGACATCATAGACAAAATATGTTGTGATTGGTCACATAATGATACATTATCCAAGATTTTATATTGTCTAAATGAGAATGAGATTAAACATCATGAATTTTAAAAAATATAAATATTATTAATTTCTCTTAAATGAATTTAGAGATTCAATAAAATAATCCTTCAAAAAATATTCATTTATATGTGATTATTCCCAAGTGGATGTATTAAATTAATTATTATATGTAATATATTACATTATTCTCAATGAATTCATTCAATTTATTTTTGTTATGTTTATGAAACACTAATCCGAGGAAAGCATTATATTTTAAATATTATAAATAATTTTAGTAAAGTAGTTGTTTTTTAATATCAAGAGAACCTGGAAAGAGAATAAAACATAGTTTACCTATTGTATGATTCATGTTTATATAATGAAAAATACTATATGAGAAAAACTCAATTAACTGTGAACCCTTTTCAAATTGTATTGGATGAAAAGATAAAAAATATTTCTTAATTTTTATTGAAAAATATTTATTTAGACTTAAACTTCTAAATATTTTTTAGGGAATTTATTGGATTATAAGTTCACATTAAAATTATTGTATCATAGTAAAAAAATATATATGTCCCCATTTGATTTTTTAGAGAATTATTGATTTTTAATTTATAATTGTGTGATTGGAAAACATTATATTATTAATAAAAAAGGAAATTATCGATGGATGTTTGTAATTGTTGAGTCAACAAGGTTTTCCTTATGACTTTTTCATTCCTTCATTCAGGGGGGGAGAATGTTGAGCCATTATGGTTTCCTTATGACTTTACCATTTCTTCTTGTTTTGAAAATCCCAAAGACCTTTTCTCCAGGAAAATATATTTTTACCCTATGTTTTACTTCTATATGAAAAATTTTCCATCCCCAAGGAAATGTATCCTTACCATGTTTTATTGTTCATATTATACTTTTTTTTTATAATTGTAAAATTCAGTTTGAAACCTAAAAACCATAAATCTATAAATACCTAGATATGAAGCATTCTGTTTTAGGATCAGAAATATCAAAATTTTGGTTACAAATTCTTCTTAGTTCTAACTCCAAATAATGAATCATAATTCTGATTAGGAACTCTTCTGAGTGATAACTCTGAAATATGAATCATAATTATCATTACGAACTCTTCGAATTTCTGACTCCAAATTATGAATCAGAATTCCGGTTACAATCTCTTCTGAGATCTAACTCTGAATTCTGAATCAGAATTCTGGTTACGAGCTCTTTTGAGTTCTGACTCTGAATTTTGAATACAAATTCTGGGTACGTACTATTCTGAGTTCTGACTTTGAATTCTCATGAACTATGGCTCCAAACTTTGTAAGTTCTTGTTCCGAATTATTGTGAAACCACAATCCTAATTTCTTGGAAATTCTGACTCAAGAATCCAATAGAATTCAGGTTCCGAATTCCTAGAAAACAGAATCTGAATGTCATTGTGTTATAGACTATGAATTCAATTTTGGTTAGAATTTGAACATCAATTTTCTTAAATTCTGAATATTGGATTTCATTTACGTAGCAATATTTTTTCTAACACTTGTTTTCTAATAAAATTATGTTGTGATTTCAGTTATTAACTAACCATTGTTTGAGTGACACGTGTACATGTCTCTCCAAAATTCAAGGGAAAATATGACTGTTGAAGTAGTGCCTATAAATAAGATCTCATTTGAAAGAGCTCACAACAAGTTGACCAATCTAGATATTACATGCTGCTGAAGTGATTTCTAGAGAGAGTGGCTTTATTACTTAGTGCATACTAAACTACTTGTCCAGATTTTATTTGTGCAACTCTGATTTTTGTTGTGTACAATCGAGGGATTCTGGGGATAGAAAGACAGAGGTGTCGACTACCTTGAGGTTGAGGGCTTGCGAGGATAGCAAGATAGACTCTGATATTTATATCAAAGGATTACCTTAGTGTGGGTAAGACAGACTATCTTGAAATTATAAATCATGGGACCTTTATCCAAGGTTGTTGGATACCCTTCTCTTTGGGATAAAAGATTTACTTCTTGTCACTTTTTTTTACAAGTTTTCCACTACATTTGTATTGTTGAGGAATGTATAATCATCTTATACATCCTAATAATTGTACTCTAATTTTATTCTATTCTATAGGATTTAAGGTAGAATCCTAGTAGTTGTAATATTTTGATAGGTTTCATTTCTGTAATCACTTTTCCAGAATCAATCTTGTTATTAGAACTTAGACGTGTTTTGATTTTTGGATATTCAAAAATTTCCTTAGGGATTTTTAAAGTATATAATTCACCCCCCTCTTGTATTTGAGAATCTTATATTTACATATTCAATCCTACATTTGTTATTATAGAGTATATCATACTCACATACCATCTAAATAATTGGCATCAGTGGAGGTTTCTAAAATACTTATATTCACATATATGCTTTCATTTTTAAATTTTTTTTCCTAAGATAGATTACCACGTACCCTATATCAATCCTACAATTGGCATAAGAGTAGGTGGCCTCTAAATTATTCTCACTATTAGGTTTAGAAGATAATTCATCTTCTCATTACTTTCAGAATTGAATTTTCGGATTAACGCATTTTCAGACTCATATGGTTCAGATTCATTTTTTACTTAGAGATACTCTTGTTTTATATTTACCATGCTTCGCAATATTCTCCTTGTTTACAAACTTTTTCTATTAACAATTTTTTGTGGAGATAATTTTCATTAATATAACAAGAATAAATGTTGGTTCCATTTACAATCTCAATCCATCTAGACAACCTATCTTTGATGGAAGTGATTACAAATAGTGGATAGATCGCATGAATACTTTCATTATCAATACTAGAGTTGATAATTTTGTAATGCTTACTAGAGGATATAAAATCCCTGACAAATAAGGTAGTACCCTTACCAATCATGAAAATCATGTATATCAATTGAATTATAAGGTACGGAATACTTTTCATTGTTATATGACTAGAAACATATATAGCCAAATTTCATCTTGTGAAGAAGCAAGTTTTATTTGGAAGAAACATGAAGTTACTCGCTTTGGAACTTCCAATGTTATTGAAACCTGAAGAGCCATTATCAGAGCTGACTGTCAAGGTTTCTACTTTTTTTATCGAGAACCCATATGTACGGTGAAACAAAGATTACTAACAATTGTGAATAGTTTACATTCCATGGGTGAGAAAGGATTAGATGATTAATCTCTTGTTGATATGATCATAAACATCATGCCGAATGAATGGGAATCCAAAAGATATGCTATTGATGAGAATATAAAGGTTACTCAGATTTCCGTAGATGAACAATTTGGAACTCTTCTTCAATATTTGATTAGAATTAAGAGAAATTATAATAACATAAAGAAGAAGCATGGAAATGGAATTTATGCTTTTACTACAACTTTTAATCATGTGAAATCCAAGACTCCTAAGAGTGTTACTAGATCTAAATCTAAGAGAGTTGTTATCCAATCCAAATCTAGTGGAAGTGAATCCTTAGAAAATGAATTATAAAATATTGGTCGAAGAATTAACAAGATAGCTGGACAAAACAACTTTCAATCTAGGTATAAGAAAAAGGAAAGGAAAGATAAGAAAGAATCATAAGTTACATGTTATGAAATCAAAAGAGATGTACATGTAAGACCTTATTGTCCTATGATCAAGAGAAAATATTTAAAGGAAAAGCATTCAGATAGAAATAGAAAGAAGTATTACAAGGCTAAAGCTAAGAAAGTCTTGAATGCTAATGACATCTGGAGTGCCATTAGTGGAGACTCTTCAGATGAATCATCAGATTACGAATCTTCTGGATAGAAGAATCATAGTCTAATAGCTAGTCTACCGATTAATAATAATTTTTAATGAATAATTTTCAAAATTCTGAATCATTGAACAATGTTTCGTTAAATTCAAATTAAAGTAATGATAAATATTATAACTCTTTGGATGAAGAATCTTATTCTGATGAAGATAATACTTTACATTCCTACGAATAAGTTTATAGGTTTTCCAAACTTCATCAAATTGAGAATTCAAAACTCATAAAAAACATCGATAAGAAAAATTCATTGAATACTATTCTTACTACGGAAATATCAGATCTTTCAAAAGATCGTGATAAGAAAAATGTTGATTTTGAAAGTATTTAAAAAATCTTGAGGAAGTAAGTTTTCATAACAATAAACTTTCTAATGATCTAGAAAACGTAATTTCTTTGAAAAATGTTTTTGAGCCTAGCTCTAGTTCTAAAGCTAATGTTCTGGAATACATGATCTTGGTTATCAAACTCAAATCAGAAACATTTTCCTTGAGGAAGTTTTTGTCAAACATTACCTTAGGTAAAGAAACTTTTGATAAAATTTATTCTCAAATCTGACCTCTAATTTTTTTTTCATGTTTTGGTTCTACTGGTTCTAAATCAATTTTTAGAAACAACAACTTTGTTCCTCAAAGTGCTACATTCTATACTAAGTGTCAGTGTGGTGGAAATTTGGAAAAGAATTATTCTCTAAATAAAACCCAGTCTTTAGGATTTCATAATGCCTATTTTTCTAAGAAGATATGGGTGTCTAAAATATGGCATTCTGAAATATCCGGATCCAAGAAAGTTTGGATTCCAAAATTCTAACACTTTTTTTAGGAAAGTAGAGAATGTTCCAACAACAATACATGGTACATGGATAGTGGATATTCCTGTAATATGACTGGAAAAAAAAACTATTTTGAAAAGATTATCAAGATAAAAGGAGGAAAAGTAAATTTCAGAGATAATGCTCAGGGAGAAATTATTGGTATACATAACATTATTCTTCTTGAAAAAACAATAATTTCAAATGTTTTATTTGTTAAGGGTCTTAAGAAAAACCTCATTAGTACAAGTCAATTATGTTATGAAGGTTACCTTGTGAATTTTAAGAATCAAAAGTGCTTAGTTCACAATTCGAAGGACGAGTTTATTCTTTCTGCCCATACGAAAGAGAATGTTTACTCACTAAACATAGAAGACCATAAGAGTCAAGATCTAACTTGACTTAGTGAAATGGAAGTTCATTCTTGGTTATGGCATAGATGTTTAGGTTAATGTAACCTTAAGAAATTATGAGAACTCTCTAAGAAATGGTTAGTTAAGGAACTACCAGAGCTTAGAATTGATTCTTCAAAAGTTTCTAACCCTTGTCAATATAGAAAGAAACATAAAGAATTTTTTAAATCAGTCGGTAAATTCTCAACTACTGATGCATTAATGCTAGTGCATATAGATATTTTTGGTCCAACTAAATCTGGAAGCATTGAAGGGAAGTACTATGTATTTGTCTTGGTTGATGATTAAACTAGATTTACGTAGGTCTATTTTCTAGAAATGAAGTCTAAAGACTTTTCATATTTCACAATATTTAGATCCCAAGTTAAAATTGAAAAAATACTTCCATAAAAAACTATTCATAGTGATCATGATGGATAATTTCAAAATTAAGATTTTGAAACTTTTTGTAGTAGAAAAGGTATTACTCATAACTTCTCAGCACCCAGAACACCTAAACAGAATGGTGTTGATGAAAGAAGAAATAGAATTATTCAAGAGATAAATAGATCCATGATGAGTGAGTATTCAATAGCCAAATTTTTTTTGTGTTGAAGTGGTATGTACTTCTTGTTATACTATAAATCGATTTTTATTAGAACTTTTCTTAATAAAACTCCTTATGAGTTATAGAATGGTAGAAATCCTAGACTTTCCTACTTTAAGGTTTTTGGTTTCAAGTTATTCATTATGAATACTAATGACAATCTACATAAATTTCACCAAAATCTGATAAAGGAATTTTCATAGGCTACTCCAGAACATTTATGGAATTTAGCATTTTCAATAAAAACACTTGTACTGTTAAAGAGACAGTACCTGTCAAATTTGATGAAACTGATCCTTTTGTTTTTAAACAACCCCAACCTACATCTTCAGATGTGTCTTCAAAAATTGATTATCAATCTATGATAGAGGATTGTTCTGATAAGGAAAATGTCCAAGAAGATAATTCTGAAACATTTCCCCAGAAGATTTTCTACCATATGCTGATGAACAGGTTTTACAAAAGCCAAATCAGTTGTTTCAAAAGAATCATCATAGTGATAGCATAATTGGTGATGAAAATTAACCTGTAAGGGCTAGAAGTTCCTTATTAAATGAAGTAGAACATCTAGGATTCCTTTCCCAATTAGAACCAAAAAAGCACTGATGAATCTTTAGGTGATTATGATTGGATTAAATCCATTCAAGATGGACTAAATGAATTAGAAAGGAATAATGTCTGGACCTTCATTGAAAGTCCTAAGGAAACTTCTTTTATTGGAGTAAAATGGGTCTTTAGAACTAAGTGTGATGAAAATGGAATCATTGTTAGAAATAATTCTAGATTAGTTGCTAAAGGCTATAATCAACAAGAAGGAATAGACTATGAAATAAACTATGCTCAGTAGATAGACTTGAATCTATTCGTATTTTACATTCCTTTGCAGCATTCTTCAATTTAAAACATTTTCAAGTGGATGTGAAATGTGATTTCTATAATGGTTATGTCCAAGAAGAAGTTTTTGTTGAACAACCACCTGGCATTGAAGATACAAACCATCCTGATCAAGTTTTTAGACTTACCAAAGGTCTGTATGTACTTAAAGAATCCCCTAGATCTTGGTATGATAGACCTAAAAAAATTTTGCTTCAAAATAACTATGTTAAGAGAAATTTAGATCCAAACCTTTTTATAAAGAAACATTAGAAAGATGTTTTTATTTTTCAAATTTATGTTGATGGTGATATACTTGGTTAAACTCAGCAATCTTTAACCGATTCCTTTACGGATCTAATGAAATATGAGATTGAAATGATTATTATGGTTGAGTTAACATTTTTCCTTGGTTTTAAAATATCTAAAAAACCAGAAGGAATCTAAATATCCCAACATAAATATATTAATGTTTTTCTTAAAATGTATTGATATGACAACACTAAATGTATAATTACTCTCTTTGGTACCTAAAAACACTTGATCTTGATGAAGCTGAGAAACCTGTAGATCAAACACATTTTAGAGGTAAGACAGGAAGTCTATATTACATGACAGCTAGTCATCCCAACATAATGTTTTCAGTATGCTTATGTGCAAGATATCAAGCCAATTCCAAGGAATATAACATAAAGGTAGTGAAAATAATTTTTCGCTACTTAATGGGAACCATGGATTTAGGACTATTTTATACTTCTGGATATGATTTTGTTTTAAAAAGTATTTCAGATACTCACTTTGGTGGATGTAGAATAGATAGAATGAGTACATTCTGAACTTGTCATTTCTTAGGAGATTAATTATTATATTGGTCTTGCAAGAAGCAACACTCAGTAGCACTTTCCACTGCTGAAGATGAATATAGAGCTGCTGGAAGTTGTTGTGCTCAAGTGTTGTGGATGCAACACACACTAACAAAATATGGTATGAGTTTTACCAAAACACAAATTTTTTGTGATAATACAAGTTCGATTTCCCTTAGTAAAAACCTAGCACATCACTCTTGTGAAAATCACATAGATATTAGGCATCACTTTCTTAGGGATCACACACTAAAAGGAGATATCATTCTTCAATTTATTGGAACGCACGATCAACATGCTGATATTTTCACAAAATCTATACCCTCCGATAGATTTGAATACATTAAATAGAAGTTAGGAATGATAATTGTAAGGTAATCCTCCGCATTAACTTCCTGTTGAACCAATCTCCTTATAGTAATAAACTTCTTTTCATAGGGGGGTACATTTGTTTGATAGTTTTTCATATTTTTTGTAATGAAGTTTTTCATATTTTTCTTAAATAATCCTATTCATATTTTTCACAATGACGTATTTTCATATTTCTTGTAATGATGACTTTTCATATTTTTCGTAATGAATGATTTTCATATTTTTCATAATGAAGCTTTTTCATATTATTCATAATGAAGTTTTTCATATCTTTCATAATGAAGATTTTTAATATTTTTTGTAATGATGTTTTTCATATTTTTCATAATGAAGATTTTTCATATTTTTTGTAATGAAGATTTTCGTAATGAAGATCTGTGTATTTTTTTCCGTACTGATGTTTTTTTTCTAAATCTAAAGTCCTCCAAGAATAATTTTTCTCAATATGAATAATTCTCCTAAAAATATGAAAGGTATGATTCTTTGTTGAGTTTTTGTAATAAAATTTTAGTTGATGTTAGTTTCTTTTGTTTTTCAAATTTATCGGATTCTAGATTCCTTAAATCCAACTGTTTTATTTTAAAAACCTCAAAAGATCAGATCCTACCAAATTTTCATTGAGGCTATCATTTCAACTATCAGATCATATTAGAAGAATTATCAGCAATTGGATTTCGATGGGAAGTTCATCTATCACTTCGACACCTATAAAAGGGGAGCCTGATAGTTGTCCCACATCGGTTCTCTAGCTTTTTCATGTCGAAGCTCTGCCCCACTACAAAATCCCATTCCGAACTTTTTAGAAGTTCTCAAATCTAAATGTCTGGTCCAATTCATTCTGAAGATATGTCTACTATCAAGCTGATTTTGGAGTGGAAAATATACAGGGAGAGGTTTGTGCATCCAAACATCTTCAAAAAATAGGACCCTATTATCTCCTGGAAAATCAATCTTAATGGATGGGATAGTGTATCCATTTCTAAGCTAGGATCTCAGGATGTACTTTATCCAGATTTGATGATAGATTTTTTTGAATCAGCTTGTTTCTTTAAGGAAGATGGAATAGAAACATTTTCCTTTATGTTTTATGGAAAAACATATGCACTTTCTTATATCATGGCTGCTATCATGGTAGAGATATCCTATGAAGGAGAGGCCGAGTTTTTTTTCCAAAAATTACGGGATTTCAAAGGATGTTTTGTAAAGGTGATGTCTATGCAATGTCTTGGGCTTACAGATGTCATGACCGCAAAATTTTCTCACTTGTCTACCAACAATCAGAACCTAGAGTTATGGGTTCAGGGCCTTTTCGTACTGAGAAAGGGTGACAATGAAATGCTTAAGAAAGGTCATATGTATATCTTAGATTTTTTTGGTAAATATAAGTAATGTCAATCTGATAAAACATATTCTCATTATGATAGAGAATATAAAAAATGGGAATCTGAGAGCACAGATTATCATGTATCCTGTCCTACTCGCCATGTTGATTGTTCAGTGTCTGGAATCCTTCAAGATCCCATTCAGTTCGAAGCCGGGGAATTTCAAAGTAATGCCCATCAGTGATGATACCTTCAAGAGGAGGAAATTAGGTTTTTCTAAGGATTTAGGTGAGCATTATGATCTACCAGAGGATGAGGCTGTAGCTATTACAAAAAATTCCGAAGAATCTGATCCTTCAAAGAAAAATGGAATGAAGAGGAAACTAATGTAAGTTGAAGAAACAGAGAAAACCTCTAAGGCCAATTAAACCAAATCAGAACCTCCAAAACCGAAAAAGTAGAAATCATATCCAAATGAGGTAGTATCCAAATGGATGGAGGATAAAAAGAATCAGAAGGAAGGAGAACCACAATTTGGTCTAGATCCTGTGGATGCCAAAAAATTTAACGAAAAAGCTGGTGAAGAGATTGAGAAGAAAGCCAAAGAGAAGAAGAAAAATAATAAAGATTCTGAGGCTGAAATTTATCAATCCCTTCTGAGGGACACTGAAATAGCTTCCGATAACATTCACGTACCGAAAAAATTCCTAGTTGACCCATTACGTGAGACACCACTAAAGAAGTACAAGACTCCAGAAAAAGCACAAGCAAAGGTTGTTGAATAGATAGAAGTTGTGGAAGATGTTCAAGAAAAAGAATGAAGTAGTAATCGCACATATGATCTGATTAAGAAATTTGAAGATTATCATGAGAAGGAAAGTTCTTCTGAAAAATTTTCCATACAGACTTCTCAAGATGAATAATTGAAACTTGCTACTCCTAGAATTGATGACTATGTTGAAGAGGAAGTAAACAAGTTATCTGAGGAAGAGAGACATAATCGTGACTTCATTCTCCCTAAGGATGTTGAGGTAGGAACCGAGAAAGAAAAATTTTATGAATATAAGACTGTTCAGTTATCTGAGAGTGAGCAAGAATCTCTAGATGAAGAAGATATTCTGAAATCAAACAAGGGAAAACAAGTGGTTGTTGATAACCCAAAGAAATCAATTTTGGGGAAGAAGGAAGCTGGTGAAACTTCTAATCGGAAGTTGGTTGAGCTAGAAGAAGAACCATCACCATGAATAATGTCATATTCAGAGTCATCAGCTTTAGGACATGATTTTGTCATTCAGTCCCTTAAGAAGCTAGTGGACACAATTCCGATCTTTCCAAAAATTGACTCTAGATGCCAGATGCTCTAGCATAGGATGAATTGGAAATCAGACTCTATGTCCATGGTGATGGATAGGTGTGTAAAGATTGAGGTCAAACACATGGTTTTCCTTATCAACTATGATGCCCACAGAATATCGTGCAAGAAAATAACCAACTAGTCGAAGAAGATTGTTGAATATTTGAGAGAGAATGACCAATTACAAGAAGATGTCAAGGAAGCTTTTGATACCGAAGACACAAAAATCAAGGTTCGTACAAATAGCTTTGAGTAAAAGATAAAACGTGAAAAAAATACTCAAATTCAGGATGTCAAAGATCTGAATGGGAAGTTGAATTATGTTTTCTAAAGTAGGAAAACAGAAAGGGATCTTCATATTGAGATTCAAGATAAGAAAGTGAAGCAAGATGACTTGCTGGAAGCTCAGGTAGAGGTCCTGAAGGCTCAAGATGATAGGATCACAACCTTATAAAAGAATTCAGAGAAGGATCACAGAGAACTAAAGTGGCTGAAACCCATTATGATGAAGCTGATATCCAAGGAAAAAGAAGCAAAATAGAATGAAATCTGATCTTTTGATGTATCATTTTTTCATGTAAAAATTCTTCCAATTTTAATGAAATTATGGTTTCCTATTTTTTATGGATGTTTGTACAAATATTTCAGGTATGATATATTTTTTACATTCCCTAAAACTTATTTTTAAAATCACAAAGGGGGATAAAGGAAAAATAATTATAATAAAAGAGGAAATATCCCTATGTAAGGGGGAGTTTATCTGTGGGATAATTCTCATTACAAAGATTTCCATACTCAAGATAATGAAAATTCTCATTCCGTAAATCTAGAATATGATCCTTAGTGTTCCAAATCCTTAGTTAGAGTTAGTCTTATTAACCATTTACCATGAATAATGGGAGATAAGTTTTTTTTTCAAAGTCTAGAAATTTTTTTCTAAGTCCTTATAATCTTTTTTGTAAGGATGTTTGTGCTTTCCAAAAAGGGGGATATTGTTGATTAAACAAGGTTGTACATATGACTTTTACATTCCATCATTCAAGGGGGAGATTATTGAGTCATGAAGGATTCCTTATGACTTTACCATTTCTTCTTGTTTTGAAAATCAAAAACACCTTATCTCGTGGAAAATCGCTTTTTACCCTACGTTTTACTTATATATGGAAAAATTGCATTCCCTAAGGAAATTTATCCATACCATGTTTTTTTGTTCATATTATAATTTTTTTCTATGTGTCAAATTTGGGTTGAAACCAAAACATGGAATCCTATAAATACCTAGATATGAAGCATTCTATTTTAGGATCTGAATTCTCATAATTGTGGTTATGAACTCTTCTTAGTTATAACTCCGATTTCTAAATCAGAATTCTTATTACAAACTCTTCTGAGTTCTGAACCCAAATTCTGAATCAGAATTCTGTTTACAAAGTCTTATGAGTTCTGGCTCTGAATTCTGAATCAGAATTCTGGTTACGAACTCTTTTGAGTTCTGACAGTGAATTCTGAATCAGAAATCTGGTTACGAACTCTTCTATATTCTGACTCCGAATTCTTAATATGAATTCTGGATACGAACTCTTCTGAGTTATGAATCTGAATTCTCATGAACTTTGACTCCAAAATTTGTAATTTCTTATTTTGAATTCTTGTGAATCCAGATTCTGAGTTTCCTTGAAATTCATACTCCAGAATCCTTTAGAATTCAGGTTCCGAATTCCAAGAATAAAGATTCTGAATATCCTTGAGTTATAGGCTCCAAATTCAATTTTGTTTAGACTCCGAACTTTCATTTGATTACGTTACGAATATTGGATTTTAGTTATATAACCATATTTTTGCTAACAGTTGTCTTGTTATAAAATGATGTCATGCTTTCCGTTATTAACTAACCATTTTTTGAGTGACATGTGTAGTGGTCCCTCTGAAATTCAAAGAAAAATATGACCGTTGAATTTGTTCCTATAAATAGGATATCATTTGAAAGATCTCACAACAAGTGGATAAATCTAGAGATTACAT
Source organism: Viscum album (assembly GCA_963277665.1). Classification (NCBI taxonomy): domain Eukaryota; kingdom Viridiplantae; phylum Streptophyta; class Magnoliopsida; order Santalales; family Viscaceae; genus Viscum; species Viscum album. Next base: position 114,948,158 of record OY728121.1, read on the forward strand.
GCTACTGAAGTGATTTATAGAGAAAGGCTTTATTGCTTAGTGCATACTGAACTGCCTGTTCATATTTTTGTTGTGCAACTCTGATTGTTACAGTGTACAGTCGAGGGCTTATGGGGATAGGAAGACAGAGGTCCAACTACCTTGAAGTTGAGGGCTTCCTTGCTGAGGAAAAAAGAGGTGTCGACTACCTTGAAGTTGAGGGTTTGCAGGGATATAAAGACAGACTCTGACCTTCATATCAAAGGCTTTCCCAGGTGTGGGTAAGACATACATTCATGAAAGTACAAATCAAGGGACCTTATTCCAAGGTTGTTGGATACCCTTCTCTTTGGGATAAAATATTTACTTCTTGTTACATGTTTTGTTAGAATTTTTCCGATGCATTTTTATTGTTGAGGAAAGAATAATCTGCTTATACTTCTTGATACTTATACCCTGATTATATAGAGTTCAATACACTTTATGGTAGAATCTTAGTTTTTGTAAAATTTTGTTAATTTTCATTTCCGGAATCACTTTTCTGGAATCAAGCAAGTTATTATAAAATAGAGGTGTTGTGAATTTTGGTTATGCAAAAATTTCCTTAGGGATTTTTAAAGTATACAATCCCCCCCCCCTCTTGTATTTGAGCATCTCATCATTACATATTCTATCCTACATTTTGTATTATATAGTATATCAAACTCACATACCATCTCAAGAGTAATAATATATATTTATATACATAATTTTTCCATCCCCCCATTTTCATATTCCCTCAATATAGGGTTTTAATGGACAGTGTTGTTTATACTATCATCAGAACCTACCAATGTGGGTGGGGGTAGTAACCTGTATGTTATCTACATCCTCTACGTAGGTTCACCACTTTTATATACTCCTGCTATTTTCATCATTTCTCATCAATTTCATTCACCCTAAATTCATCCACGTATTCAATGTAGCACCTTAAATTCTCATAACCACATTTGAGATAACAAATGAACCCCCATCTTTACAACTAACTAGTAGCATTTTTTTTGGATGGAAGCATCCCTCTTTTGATTCCCTTAATATGTTCATAAATAAAGGATGATTCCATTATAATTATTCATTTGTGGGTTTTCCTGGCTCTCATAACATCCAAATTATCATTGATGGTAAATATACCATGATTAGTACATTTTATAGAGATCATCTCTTCATTAAATATATTGTTTTAAATATCCTTAGATGGGGACTTCATTATCATATAAAATAATATTTACATAAAATGGTTGTTTTGGCCATACTTTGTGGTTTTTCCATACCATTTCAACATCTGGTGACCCTCATGACGATCATAAATGTGTTTGTTCAACACAATTTCATAGTTTTGAAGACCATTTCATTATGTGAACATATCTCCATATGATTTTTTAGATATTGTGGCTTAAAGGTCATAGATAATGATGTCTAGATTAAAAGTAATGGTCAGTGTAGGTAGAAGTAAGAGGGTCTTTTTAAGTCAATGATGAATTTTTTAAATCTATGTTCTAAGGATGTACATTTTTCTTAGATCATTCATCAGAAAAGTTATATTCCACAAATACGGATCAGGGAAGGAATCATGGATGAGATCTCTATATTTTAGGGAGAAGACACTAATAAATGTGGATCTGTAAATGGATCTCTAAAAATGATTAAATATAGTTTCAATAGAAATAAGATCATTATGGATTCCACTATTGTGTAATATAATAATGACAATCATAATGATAATTTCGAAGAGTAATAGAAGAAAAATATAGTTGTGGGTGAAAGGAGATTTCTAAGGTTGATCAATTAGGTCTTCTGGAAACATCCTAATTCATGGGTAATAAGTATTCATTTTAAGTAGTAGTGAATCATTATTATAAATCACAAATTGGGGATAGATATAAATATAATACTAATAAGTATAGGCATATATGGTCCATGTATATTCATAGTTTTTAAATATCAAGTTTATCATCTATTTAAAATATTGTGTCTTAGTGTTTTTGGGGGATATTGGAGCCTAATAATGGCCAAACATATAATTTTTTATAGAAGACTCCATCTATAGTTCATAATATAAAAAATTCTGTTGAATTGTAATATGATGTTACAAACACTGTTGATGTGTGGAAAAATGTATTTTACATTAAAAAGTAAGACAATCAAGGTTAACTCATAGAAAAAAATTATTTCGATGAGGCCAATACCCATATCGACGTTTTGAGAGTAAAGAAAATGATCATAAAGAAGAATATATCTATATACTACTATGAAAAGAATAAAATATTTTGTGGACATTTATGGATTCACAATTACAATTATTTAGCAATGACACATATATGAAATTCATCAATACCAACGCCTCCAATGAAAAAATCATCATATAATGAAACATCATAATCAAATGGAGTAAAAGAGGTATATTATAACAATCACATTATAGAACCTATAATATCATGTAAATAGAAAAAAAAAATATAAAGTTCATTATGACACAACCACAAGAAATCTCATTTTTGATGCTGTTATTGATCCATCACCTAAATGAGAACACTTACACCACTCAAAAGAGATTCAGAGGATGATACATTCCCTATTTAGGTAATTAAGGAAGAGTCCAAATTTATTTATCAAATATAGATATTATTATTATATAATTATTATCATTAAATGTGTATCAAATAACATGACCACATCCTGGTTTTTGGTTCTTATGTGAGGAAGAACATTGAGGAAGCGTAAATCCTCTCTTCGAAATAATTTAATGAATGGTATTATGTTCTAATCAATGATGAAATATATACTATGTTAATATTATATAATTGATTCTACATATAAATCATGGATCTAAGACACCAAACGTTTATTGGATTGACACTATAATGCCCTATTATTCTAATATATAATCTTTCTATTCCACATCATGTGATATAAAAACAAAATAGAAATGGTGGTTTGAATAAATAAAAAATATTTAATTTTTATACATATGATGTGTTGTAATGAAGTAATTGATGGGATAATTGATGGATATATGAAAAAGTGGAATAGTTTTAGAGGGATATAAAAAATAACATGGATGGGTAATTTATAAAAATAATGTAAATATTGTGGAACTATAATTTAATGATTTTGTACATGATGAATCATGTTATAGAAGTGATGATTAATTTTTTCATTAATTAAAGAAAAACAATTGGGAAAATATTTTTTCAATTTTAAATAAAATAATTTAATAATTTTTTTTTGAAATTTCATGGGATGAAGATATATATCACTTATTAAATACATGGATCAGAATACATTTGATAGTAAAAATAATTATAAGATATCAAATGAATTATATAAAAACTAGGAAAAAGTTGAGGATGAAATTATAAAATAAATTTTTCTATTTAATCATATAAATGTTGAGGAATCATTGAATCATCCATAATGAGTCAATTCTATGAATGAATAGTTTTTATGGATAGATAAAAATTAAATTTGGGAGATTATATCCTATCATATAATTAAACTTATCATTCGAAAAAAGTTTGTTTCACAATAAAAACTACATGAAAGTGTCCATGTTTTATAAATATATATAAAAAAATCAATAAAGGTATATCAATTTTCCAAGAATAAGGAATTAGAGAATACTTTTGAAAACATTGAAGGATTTATAATATTGTAATAATTTATAACATTATAGTGAAAATGGATTACATAATATTTGGAATGTAGTCTAGTCCTATGTTTCAAAATGGTGAGTTGTAATATGAGGTTTACATTGAGAAACCATGAAGTTTCCTACTAAAAAAATATTAGAATTTTATTTTAATTCTAAATAATATATCATATGGTATAAAAAAGTCCCAAAACATTTGAATTATATATTGGAAACATTGTTTTGAAGATAATTAATTTTGGAAAATGAATAGTGGACAACTACATTAGAAGTTGAGATAGAAAAATGGTATCACTCTTAGTTATTGACTATGTTGATGACATCATATTGTTATGAAATACAGAATACCTTCATGGTGTTTTTTCCAAGGTGATGATATCTATTTATAAAATGTATATTCTGGGAGATTTGAGGTATGTTCTTATCCAATAAATTCATCATGATAAAGACTATATTTTTCATTCTCAAAAGAATTATGTAAAAAAATATGAAATGGATTTTAATGTTAAAATAAATACATAATTGAAATACAATTTTAGTCGGAATAAATCATTCCCAATATGAAAATTTAAATACATGTGACTTACTGAATTAGAGATGGCTTATCTGATGTTTTGTTTACTAAATAGTTTTATTTTTAGATTTATTATGTGTTGTAACATATTTATTATGGTAATATATGGCTCAAAAAGTGTATCATTTTGGTGATGGTAAGATTAATATTAGGATAATTAATGGTTTAATTAGTTTTATAATGAAATCTGATATCAAGAGAAATCTTGGTCCATTTTTTTACAAGGATATAGACTTGGTAGGATGATTTGATTATATAAGGATGAAATTTAGTGGGGTTTTAATCCATTAAGATAGTTGTGTTTGGTTTCCCCCTAAAAAGTAGAATATATGACATGTAGAACTTCTAATGATGATTATTTTTTTTTACTCATTGTATAAATCAATTTATATTGATGAGAAAATAGTTGTTAAATGATAAATATTATTTGGCGATTCGACACCACCTATCTGGTGATAATCAATCTACTATAAAATTTTTTAAGAATAATTTTCTATATTCAAGTGTCAAGTACATTTATTTATAGTATCTCTTAATTAGGGATAATACAGAGAGAAATAAACTAATTATATAATTTGTTCCTATAATGGAGAAATAAGATGATATTCCTACTAATCCATTGTATATAAAAGAGTTTATTAATCTAAGGAATATTATAGGAGTTCAACCTCACCAATATCAATGTTATTGTTTATTATTTTTGTACCATCTCTCTTGATTTTCATTAACATATTATTCATTTGTATAGAAAAGAATAGAAAATTTAAAAGATCCTTTTTTATAATCCTATGTTTTATTTAAAAATGAGAGATAATTTTAATATGGGATATATCCTTTTATATGTATTTCTCTTATAGTTGGGAATGTTATTAGAGTAATTTTTGAAAAGGTTCAGTTAGTGAATTTATGAATATGCACATATTAATGGTTTTAAGTGATATTTTTTAGTGAATACATGATTTTGTTACATAAATAGGATCCTTGGACAGATCTATCATGTTGAATAAAAATTTTATATGATTATGAATTATAGATTAAAGTAGTTTTAACTCATAATTATTTATAAGTGGAATCATTTAACCAAATATAATCAATAAAATTTGGTATGAATGGAATAAGAATATATAATTTTTTTTATGGAAATCATGATAATATTATTAAATATATTTATTCAATACGATGAGTAAACTTATGTTGGGATATAACTGTATAATAATGATTCATGGATAATTTTTTTGAGTCCAATAGTGATTTATGCTCTATGTTAGACATCAACGTAAAAATGGGGAGATTGTGGAGATGAAATCTTATATTAAATAATTTTTTATAATAAGATAATATTTTAATAGACTATTGAATAAATGAGATGAATTTTCTATAATTTAAAATTATATAAGTTCATCTAGAATATATTTTTAATCTAGAGAATAACGACAGGTGAATGTGGTATTTGGTATGATTATAATGGTTGATATGGATTTAAATTTATAAATAAAATTCAATATTTTTAAAAATTTATGAATTATTAAATTAATTAATGTTTTATGGTGATTGGAATCAGTTTGGAGATGTTTTGAAAAAGAATCAAATAATTTAAATTAAATCTTCTTTGTTGGATCTCATAATAGAAGAATGGTTATGTCGTTACCGTAATATTTTTGTCATCTTTGATCTAGATAATTTTTCTAATTCCATTCTCTATCATATTTTTTAAAAACATTATTTATTTTTCCCATAATATTTGATATTTTGCAAGCATGAGTGACCTGGGTTATAAATAATATATTAATTCTCATATAGTAGATATTTCATTTACATTTATGATATTTTTAGCATAAAATATATTTATCAAAAATTGAAAATTTATTTATGAAGGAGATATTTTAATCAAATAATACATTATATTGTAATATTAAAAATTGTCCATAATATATTATTTAAAAGAGTGTCATTTCTACAAATTGAATGTATTTAATGATATATTTATTTATTCTTTTATTTATTTTGATAATAATTAATTTAAGGGATGAAATACTTCACATGATGATCTTGATGGTTTATATTTCATTTAAAATTCCATTAAGGAAAATAAAATTAGGTCAAATGGTTCCAATGTTGATCTGTATGGATTAATTATTAGGGATGAACATCACAATGGATTTTGTATGATGGTTGACAGTTCCAAAACTGGAATCACATCACTATGAATTATGAAATAATACATACACAGATATTGGTTCCATGATATGAATATCGATGATACTATTATATTGAATATAAATTAACATATAGTTATGATAAATAATTTTATATGGTTGTTCTAAGAGGAAGGAGTAAAATAAAAAAAATACCATCTTAGAAAAGAATGACATGAGACTTAATAGAATAAGAATTCTATATTACCTTTGATATTTATAAAGATAGTTTGTTGAAAAATTAAAAGATTTTTTCTATGATTATTATTAATCATATATATAAATATATATTGTTCAATGAAGAATAAAAGAGGGGTTAAAAGATAGAGAATATTGTGGAAAAATATGATATTGATGCCTATAGAATTGGATAGAAACATTTTGAATAAAATTGGAGATTTTGGACATGATGATGACTTAAGGAAGATAAATGAATTTACTATATTCTTATATTTTGAAAAACCTATATCACGATTAATTTTCATATGGTGACTTGAGAAAATATATGTCATTTTTTGCACTCAAATTGATGTGATGTTTTGAAACTATAAACGAACAATGGAATAAGAACTAAACATACTCGATAACATAATAACATTGTAACATTAAAATATTTATATGTTTCTATGAAAATATTTGATCATTAAAACTTAGTTTGAGAGATATAAGACATATAGACAACCTTCAGGGATTGAGAGATGGCGGCATGCAGGTCTGAGGGTTTCTCTCTACGCAGCCAAGGAATATCGTTTCCTTGAGCAAGATGACCAATCTAAGATACTTATTCAATCCTGATGAGGTGTTTGTTGGCCCTCCCAGGAAGGATACGGTGAAGGCAATAGCCGCTGCGACGGATGTATGCAAATATGACGGACTGACGGCGCTGGTTGTAGGTGATGCAGATCTTCGTGATCCGGTGTTGGGTGCCGAGGTTGAGAGACAACAAGTGGCGGTGGTATCTAAGAATGGTTTATCTTGCAGATCTGAGGTAGATGGCCCGATTTCGGAGAGATCTGAGAAGGGAAAAGGCCGCAAAGCTTCAGCAATGTCTGCGGCTGTGAGTGATGTGGCGGTCATGGCGGTGGCGTGGAGTGATGCACTGGTCACGGGTGGTGTTTCTGAGAGAGCCACCGTAGTTGAGCATGAATTACCTGAGGGATATGTCTCGATTGTGGAGAGATCTAGAAAAATTGAAGATTGCAGGGCACTGGCGATGTCTGCGGCGGTTTTGGGGGATGAGGCTGTGTTGCCGCAAGGGGAGTCTTGTGCAGCGGTGATACGGTCTAAACCCATGGTGGTTGCGGTGAGGTCTTATGCTGCTATGGCTGGAACGACAGGCACCAGAAACCCTAGCAGGTATCCTGTCGAGATGGAAGGGGATTCTGCCAGACGACATTTCAAATCCGTGTGTGATGGTGCGACTGAAAAAGCTGTGAACAAAGGTGATACAACTCATGTGGTTTCAAATAGAGAAATCATACCGGATAGATTTAAACATTGCGAGCATTCACTCATTTCCATACTTGTTACTCCTTATGGAGGAAAGCGTTGGATGAATGATGATTTGGTCTCACAGTTGACTTCTGTTTGGGGTTTTTCTGATTGGCGCTGCATATCAATGGGTCGAGGATTATTTCACATTATTTTTCCATTAGAGTATTTGAAACGATGTGCTTGGGGGATTGGATCAGTTGCGCTAAATCCGGTATGATTTGTTTTAAAGAATGGGACTTTAGCTTCAATCATTTCTTAATAAAAAATACTAGGGCTCAAGTTTGGATTAAAAATTTTTGTCTTCACTGGATTTTGTGGCATCCTAAGATTCTTTTTGACATTGCTTCTGCTGTGGGAATTCCAATCAAAATGGATAAAACCAGTGAAGATGCAAAGATTGGTCATTATGCTAGGGTACTGGTTGAAGTTGATCTATGTTCTTGTCTAATCCATAATGTTGTTTTGTCTGCATTGGATGATGACATCTCACTAAAAATTGATTATAATAGATTACCAGATTTCTGCTTAGAATGAAAATTCATTGGTCATGTCAATGATAAGTGCTACAGAAACATTATATTATCTCTTTGCTCACAGAAAGGGCACCATGATGCCTCATGTACGAAGAAGTTGAAGAATCATACATTGCAGAACTGTGGTGCTGGAAACGACAAAAGCTTTGCTGATGTTGGTGTTCCACAAGCGGTAGAAGATATTCCTTGTGAATTGGCACAAGGGTCTCAGGTGGTTCAGGAAGCGGAATCAAGCTCTCCTATGCATGCAGGGGAATGAAGGAATGACTTGACTAGATCTAAGCCAGGTTGGGCCCTGGTGTTGGTTCCTGCACAGGGTGTTGAGGGCGTCATGGTCTCAGGAATAGAGCAGCCTGACTTTTGTCCTGCACTTGAGGGGAAACAAAATTCAAGTGGTGTTTCAATGATTCAGGAGGAAATTACCAAATTAAGGGAGACATAGGGCATCCATGGGAAGTGAGATGATGTTGAGGATGATTCCCCAAGAAATTTAACTTATAGCCAGACTTCATCCAAAGGAAAAGTGGTTGTGACTGACGAAGGGTTCCAACTTGTTCCTCCTAAGAAAGCAAGACTGTGGAAAGACTACTCACATCTGAAGCCAACTATGGTTAACCGGTCCCATGGTCCATTTGATTATGAGTCTGATTGGGATGATGATTATGATGCTGCCTACTGTGGCTATGATTTTTGATGTTTTTTCTTTTATTTGGCATGAGGGCATGTTGCTTGTATGACCTCGTTCACCCTCTCTTTGTTTTCTTTTCTTCTTAATAAAAAGGGATCTTCCCTAACTTTTTGGGTAAAAAAAATAGTTAGAGAACATTAAAATTTTATTTTCAACCAAATTCCAAAATCACTTGTACACGAATAATTAATCAAGTGGGTTATGAAATCATAGTGGAATCCACATCACATAATGTACTCGACTTCTCAAATAGTTAATTTAATCATACAAATATGACATCCCATTTATTTATGTGTGTTTTTATGTGAGGATAACAAATACCACTAAACATAAAAAAGTTATAATTAATTTGATTGAATGAATCATTAAATTCACATAGATAACTAGTTCACCCACTCCCTATGATCCCTGATAGATCATATTGGCGAATCTACACTTTTGTATACCAATCTTATATGTCCCATCCATAATGTTTTCACTGATAAGAGGGGTTGATTCAACAAAAAATTATCTACTTTAGATTTTATTTTTTCTTTTTAAATAAATTTATTTCATTTATCATGGACATTAATATGTCTGATTACCTCACATACACTATGGAAAGACAATAAAAAAAGAAGATATATGTTAACGGTCCACTACTAAAAAATATCTAACATTTGTAATGATCATGAATCACTAAAGACGATATATTTCACTTGAATTACCAATGTGATGTTGATAATTGTGATGAGTCCTTTCCTCATGTGTTAATAGTATCAATAATTAATTCTCACAACATGTCTATTGAGATGTTTCATTAAAATCTTGATCATAAATTTTGATTCAATAAACATTTTCTTATAATTAGATTCTATCATATAAATTATATATTTCTCTAAATCTTCTAAAAATTAAATGACATGTCTTACATGTAAGATATTTCAGATAACATGATACACGTTTTATGGTTACACATATAAACCAAGTTTCTAATATTAAAAATTTTCTCCTTATTTTTCATATACTAGAAAAAACAGTAATTACACTTCTTCTTGTTCTAACATTGTTTTTTTTAAATTTCATTACACTAAATCCATAAATGTATTTTAATCTTTTAAAACCTCTTTAATTTAAATAATCTGGCAAGAACCACATCATATTATTATTTAATATAAATAAAATTTTCATAGAGTTTATATTTTAATTTAAAATTAGAATTCCAACTCCAAAAATCCATTAAAAACTTATAAAAAACATAAAAATATTCTTATCTATATTCTTATATTGGACTTATTGATTTAATCATGGAATGAGTATACAAGTTGTAAATTAATAAACTATTTCCTGAAAAAAAAACTCTATTATCAATTCCATATTTTTGACACAAAAATATTCTTCATGGAGTAACTTATGTCCTCTAATATAAGGAATACCAATTTATATTTTTGATATCTAATAATTTAAATAATATCCTTAGTATCATCGTTTCAATTTTTGGAAAATCAAGGAACCATTATTACTCTATATTGTAGATTTACCCAACATATTCTTGGAGAAATTATAATTATCATTATATATATAATGAGTAACCATAAAATATTTCATTTTATAGCGACTACCATTAAAAATAAAATTATCAAATTTATGCATTACCTTATCCCTTGTATCAATATTTATATATGTGAAAATAATTATTTACATATTATATTTCATTAGATTGACCATTAATTATTGGTAAATTATTTATTATATATTTAGAAAATGTGACCATAATGTAACATGTTTATATATTTCCCACATTTTCATTCAAAATAAAGTCACCATTGTTTATTGAGAAAGGATTCTATTATATAATATATTTTGTAATTTTCTTTTACAATTTTATAAAAGTGACTATTATATATTGTGTAGATTTACATTTACATATTTTTTAGTTTACTAAATTTCATTAAATCTTCTCTCTATGAAACTTATAAAATAAGTAATACAGCCCTTATGTATCAAGGAACTGAAAAATTCCAGTACATTTAATTAGAGTGACCATAAAATATTGAACATATTTACATTATGTGTGGAGTAAATTTTTTTTTAACTTTTAGAGACTTGACCAAATTTCAGACGCAAATATTATTAGCTTCAGAAACCTCCATTCAACTTCAAAATAGAACTAAACTTCTTTGTAGGATCTCCAAATTTTGTATAATAATATCCAAACACTATAGAAATTATTATATAAGATATTTATAATTGTTCCAACATTTAATAAATTTTACACCACAAAAATTAAATACACATATTTTTATCACAAAAACATATTCTTTAGAGAACACCAAACCATATAAAGTTATTCTCCCCATTCGTGGGATCATATATATCACCAATTTTGATAGGATTAGAATCCATTTATCATAGCTTGCATTTCAAGATCATAAATCTAATAACTATGTCCTAACAATACAATTATAAGCCTACTTAAGTGATTATGGTGTAGTAAATGAGACAATATCACAACAATATAAATTAGTATATTAAATATACATACATCAACATTATTACATAACATGAAACAAAATTTGATGAATATATTTAGAAAACATTTACCCACGTGAGATAATTGTCTATTGAACCTATATATAACATGGTCTTATATTAATTAATAGTAAACGTGTTAGATCTATTTAAAAAAACAATCACCTTTTTGCTTTATACCTTACCCATTTAAAAATGCAATTAAATATATTCCCACCAAATAAAAGGTATCACCCTAATTGGGAACAACATATAATTTTATATTCACCCCACATATGTTATTCTCATTGAAATAATGTATAATCATAAATTTATTTGTTTTATATTTTTAAAATATAAAAAATACTCAAATAAAATGATAGAGAGGGGTAAAATAACATTCCATAGAATTTTATGGGTGAAAGTTGATATTGTTCTATAGTATCATTGATTTAGTTTTTTAATGTAGATTTTTTTTAAATATAAATTTGTTATTATAAAATATTCTCTAAATCCAATTTTATATTGTAAAAACACTTCCACTTCATCAATTCAATAATTTGACGTGTGAAATTCTATTTTTTACTTATATTTCATTACATATTTATTTTATTAAATTTTTCATAGATATTACGGAATGAAAATATCATCATTTCTCAAAATTTTAATATCTCTTGTCATTATGATCACATATTCTAAAAAAATTTATAGAGATATTGTTTTACTATTTAATGTCAAAAATATCTAATGTATATTCAATTTATTTATAGTTTTTCTTGTGAGACATTTCTCTTATTAATGGTTCAATAACATTGATCATATTATATACTTATTTTTTCCCAAAAACTAAATCATATTAAAATTTTAAAAACATCATAAAATACTGATTATTATAAAATTCCTTTTTCATTTCAGTCATTCAATATTTTAGATAAAATTAGGAAATTATCTTTTAACCCATCAATAAAAAATATTATTTTTATTTCAGTTAATATTTTTAATGTCTAATGTTTATATGGTTGTCTTAGAAGTAATGAATATTTGAATATTCTAATTTTTGTATGTGTAACAATGAAAAATGGGACATAGAATATAACTCTAGTATTAAGGGAAAACATATAGAATATAAAACAATCCATAAACATTTGAATGCAAAAACTTGAACAAGAAATCTAAACATTAAAACCTTTAGCAAAGACATAAATATTGGAAGTATGTAAGGCATATATCATAAAGGAACATAAATCAAGATAATATAGCATGTGAATAGAACATGTAATTGTGGAAACCATTCAACACTTATTATGATTTCCATAGTAGCCAAGGCATTTCTTTCAAGACCATCTTAGTGGACAAACTCCCTTTCTGAATCGAGTTCACTCCTCGTTTCAGTCCTGTAACACTGAACCAGATTAACTTACCATTCTAGCCATGTCTATCTCATGAGATATAAATCTTTACCCAATGAATTGGAGAGAGATATAGGTCCCACCCATCACATAATTAAATAATTCTTACTTGTTCCACAAAATAAACATACGTCCTTCATAATAACCCAACGAATAAAATGGGTTTCATAAACATCATCCCATCATCACATAATCCATATAAAAGAAATGGATATCATCTCATAATAAGAAAAGTGAAACCATGTAAATAATTGAGACATTATACTTGAAACATACACATATGAAATAATGTCATCTTAGTTATAAAATGGTTTTGATAAAACACTTGAAAAGAATTCTTGAGGAAAATATCCTCTTATCATCAAAATCATTTTCTTTTCACAAAATGTTATGTAATTTTAAAAGAAAATGATTTTGTTGAAAATAGTCTTGAAATATTTTGGAGGAAGGTTCATGAAAATAAGGCTTCATAAAACCATAAAAATACATTCACACTGTATAAGATAAAAATAACATTCTCCTTGTACTGTTGTCGGAATAGTCAAAAAAGTACCTTATATGGTAACCAAAGGAAAGATTCCATCCATACAATGTGGTAAAAAGTATATAAAGGGTAAAAATGACTTTAAACATTCATGGAAGAATAGTAAACATTTTATGAAAACATTTTTAGAAAACATGGTCATGGATGATAAACGTAACCCCCGTAAATACTTACGTATAAGCAATCTCGGATAAAAAATGAGATTGAAAAATTATCCCTTACCTTATGTCCGATATGCTTCATAAGTATCTGAACCTTCTGTATAAGGATTTAAATAATGTCATTGACTTATTACAGAATCATATTCATTGTTATAATAGATGGTTCACTTATGAAATTTTATTAACCGTTCTTTTGTAAATTCCATGTTAAAGAGTGTTTTGGGTAAAATTGTTTCTTTTATCGTACGTGTTTGGACTTGTTGTTCTTGATATTATTATTACGTATATCATTATTTAATTACTTCCAAAATGTAAAACATGACTTATATATCATATATATTCAGTATATATATACATAATAGATATATAAATGAAAGGAAACACACCGTTCATAGAGACGGTAGGCCGTACGTACGCATGAATGCTGTTTTCCTATCTTTTTTTGACTTGAATGGAAGTAAGTAGATGACATATATATATATATATATATATATACATACATAAATCCAGTATCTTCATTATTTTATATATTTCATTATTAATCATTATATATACTTTATAATCATTCTTGAATGGTTAATCATGGAAAATGAATCTCATCGTGTTCGTGGAGATGGTAGGCCGTACGTACGCACGAGCGATGATATCATTCCCATGATCGTGGAATTGTATTGAAGTGTATGTATAATATTAAAAAATCAATATCAATTTAAAATAACCATATATAGTTATTTATTTACACCATTATACCCATCCATGTATGGTGGTGGTGGAAAAACCGATTACACCACGGCGTGGAGACGATATTCCGTACGTACGCACGTGTGGTGATTTCATTTTCTGTAGGATGGATAGAAGGTGAAATACGGTTGTTTCATATTAATAATAAAATATCTGTATATTAGTGATACAAATGTTATTAATTTATAATGAAACAACTAAATAAGAATAAGTTGAAGAAGAATCAAACTTGAGAGAATCGAAAGAAGAGATTATCTCTTCTTCGACACACCTCCTTTAAGTATTCTCTTAAGGAAGTAGTGTTGGTCTTTTTAGAGGACCAGAACCTATAGAATGTTTTGTGGGAGGTGGAGAAGATAAATGGTCAGGTTTTGGTCGAGCTTCAAGGATCAAAAGAGTGTGAAGAGAATAGGGAAGGGGTGCCTTTTTTATAATGGAGGAGAGGGGAACCTTTGGAAAAACAGAAAATATTATTTAATATAAAGTCATATTCGGTTTTTAATAGCTCCAAGTTGATTTATTTTGAATATAAGGTGGGTATGGGTATAAATCATCACAATAAATAGATTTTAGATAGGTTTTGGTCATTATATTAACCTTATCTTTTAGTTTTAACTCTTACTTAATTAGGTTGACATTTACCATGTCACATTGTATTTTTATATTATATAGTTAATAAACATACCATATACATCCAAGAGACCCCAAAATGGTCCATTAATGATACACCTATCATGATATAAGTATTCGGGCCTATACATAGATTTTTAGGAATATAATTACAATTAATAATATAATATTTGTTTTAAAAACTATTTTACGTCAATTTTGACACTATTTGGTAATTGATTTTGGTGAAAATCATAGCAGCATGATTAGTTCGAAAAAAGTTAATTAAATCAATAATAACATGTCATATTAACCTAAATTTTTTTTGGAATTCATAAAAAGTCTAAAATTACATTTATTTGGGTATTTATAACATCAATTATGATAATATTTCATTAATAAGGTAATTATTGCATCATCATTGTGTAAAAAATAAATTAAATTATTTAATGACTAAAAATTATAAATAAAATACCATTACATATGAAATCGTTTTATATTTCTAATGAATATTTATAGTCGAATTTATCTTATGTATAACCCTATATTAAAATGATTTAGTTATAAAATATTGATTTTAACTATTTTAAACCTTCTTTAAATAAATTAATAATAAATGTCCTAATCTAATCTATATGGACCTAGATGGTCATATTTTATTCCTAAGATTGTTTTTGGTTGAATAAAACTTATCCAATAGAATTAGGACATGTGTTAGGGTAATAATAATATCATTTTTACCCTTAATTACCCTATTTACTTTTAACCATGGTAAATAAAAGTAAAAAGTTACTATTCACCAAAAAGTATTTTTATCACATTGAACCAAATTTTAGTCCTTGATATTAACCGTGTCTCCTAGATTTTCCAAATTCCACTCACAGAATCGGTAAAATTATGTTTTATGTAAATTTTCAAACTCTCAGAGGAGGTGGGTAAAAGACGGTGAAAAGATCAATAAAATTTTTATATGTCTAAAATTATTATAAAATGACTCCATTGAATTTCAGTGAACTCATATAGGTATTATGTATCAATTTTGATGTAAAATTAATTTAAATAAAATAAATAATTATTTAAATAAAAAGTCGGTTTTTAAATAGTAACCTAGTGTTTTCACTATTGATCAATAATTGAAAGTTTTCAAAAAAATACCAAAATTTCACCCTAGGATAATTTTGATACTCCGAATCCAATAATGAAGTCCATTTTGAAAGATAAAATTTATAAAATTTCAAAAAGTGGGTATTACTATTCATAATGGATAGTTCATAATAATATTATAATAATATATTGTTTAGTGAAACTCGGTATTGCGTACTACACACGCTATCGAGGAAGGTCGGGATTGCGTGTAATGCAACCCAAGTTAGGGTTGCGTGTTGAGAAAGACTCATTTGTCGTTGCGTATAATAGAATCCAACCATATTTCATTTATACATTTAATATATATATATATATATATACACACACTCAATGTTGCCTATAACATAATCAAAACTTATTTTAATTATAAATTAAAAAAATCTATACTTAATGTTGTGTAATATAATTTCCACAAAACGAACATGAAATTCTGTGTAACACGAGCCAAGAATAGTGTTTCATATATCGCAAGCTAATATAGTGTTGCATATATAGAAAGATAATCTAGGTGTAGTGTACATCAAAAGACATCAAAGAAATTAAAAAGAATAATTATCATAAAATCTCAGGTTGTTACATTCTACACCACTTAAAATGAATTTCTCCCTTGAAATTTGTCAGGGTTATAAATGGTTTACTACTCGAAATTTTATTTAATAGAAACCCACATCGTAAAAAGGAATACCACAACCAATCTTTAAAAACTAAAGTATGAAACGTAATGGTTACCCAAATTAACTAATCACTGGGTTTCCACATAGAAGAACATAAGTGAAAATATGGATATGAAAGAGAAATCTAACCGTCATGTTCTGATAGAGAGTGGTAGAGAACATGGCTATGAAAAATCCAACAATCACAAAGCCATAAATTTGTGATGATCTGGAGTACCATCTGATTCAATGGATATAAGGGCACTAGGACAACATTTTTGGTTTTCAAGATCATTTCCCTAAAGTTGAAGAAATTGAATTAGAAGAAATACTTACTTTATTTTGGTAAAATCTCACCGTTGTATTTGCCTTGAACAATTTTCACTTCATCTCTTTAAGAAATGAATTTGAATTTGTCTTTCACAAAGTTTTAGCAGATCATGCGATAGAATGATATGTCATTCCATCTGTCTCAAACATAAGTTAGAAAACGTTATATACATAAGTCCATCTATGGTGAGATTAATCAGATATGGTTCCAAAATGGACTTATACTTCATCTATCATCCTGCCTAATAAAAGAAAACAAGTTTCTACTAACCAGGGACTTCCTGTAGGCCAGTGGTAGGAAATAAAGGCCCGTCGCACTTCGGTTGTGGGTTAGATTCCCACAGCCTTGTCCGATGTGACAGGTTGTCACCCATCCTGCAGGTTGTCCTTTTTTTCTAAAAATACATTATTATAACATTCCATCAATAATATCGAAAATGTACTAGCCTTAAACAATACTAACTTATGTCCAACATAATCTATTCCAATCTTTAGGCTTATCCAAAATACTTCTGTCCAATCTCATATTACAATGAAAACGATTTCCAGAGAGTTCATATAACAAGCATGTTATTACCATCGTTGATCCCCATATATCATAAGATATGTCTTGTTGGTCACATTCCATACATTCGAAGGCCTTAATCATGTATTCTCTTGAAAAATGAATACCCATTGATCCTTAGTGAAAACATGAGTGCTGTCAAAAGTTAACTCTTTACACATACCAAAATCCCAAAATTCTGTATACTCAAACCATGATATCACTTAGTCCTTATAAAAATAATGAGCACATGAATACTGTCAAACATATTATTTCCTCCTTATCCATTCATTATGTGCATATCATCTTCTTTGCAAAAATATCTGAATAACCTTTCATGGTTACCAGAACTATTCAACATATACTTTCAAATACTTTAGGAATAACAATAGTGTAACAACCCCTAGATGTTTCTTTATTCCATAGTACCATAAAATCACCTATACAACATAACTCTTGATAAGAATACAATCATTCCACTACCTTCTTAAACCATTGACCAATCTTCAACACTTATTTCATCTCATATATCATTTTAAGTCTCCTCATAATCATCTAAAAAAATACTACCCATATGACCATGCTGATTCTCTTCATGAGATTTTACCATAGGGAATTGGTTTTCATAATTCCCATACATTCCACATTTAAAACATCTAATCATTGTTGATGTCATAGAAATACCATTATCCTTATTCATGGTGTTAACTAAACCTTTTCCTTTGCACTTACTGGATTTGTGCCCTTCTTTTCTGCACCCAATGAATCTTCCAGTTCCTTTGAAACATTCTCCTTGATGCCTCTTCCCACATGATTTACATGATAGAAATTGAACTTTCATTACTCTATGATCATCATGAAAATCCATATTTCTCTTATTAGATGTGTTGGGAAACATACCAAAGTTGAGATTATTGATCATACTATGGGATTGCTGATTAGGAATAATAACGATATGTGGACCTCCATATCCTATTTCATTTGGTTTCCCATGAAGAATATCATTTAATTTTCCATCATATCCTCCATTATCGTGAATCATCCTGTTCCCAGCCATTTTCTAAAACCCAAAAAGAGAAGTGTGAGAGGCCAAAATCATAATCAAGGGGGATTACCTTCAATATATAACATCTTAGGTTAAATTCAAAGATCGTTACCATAATTTTAGGAATATATACTATATTTATACTTATCCTTAGGGACATCCCTAGACATACCATAGAAATATCTATAGGGATCTCACTAACATTTTCGCATCCTAGTTTCCAAAGGATGACTAAAAAATTCCTCTAATACCAACTGTAGAGACCCAAAGCGTGACATACATGGACATTACATTACATTTGTGGAATAATTATTACATAACAAAAATATACACACAAGGACTGTAATAGTTTAGTGTCTTTGGAAACTCGGAATATAATCTTCTAATCGTGGTGAAAGATCTTCAACATCTCCCATAAAGATCTTCCCCCATTTTTTTCTTACCTAAAACCTTTCATTATTTCCTGGGGAAAATAAAAAATAAAAAGGGTGAGCTCAAATGATCAGTAAGGGAAAACATAGAGAACATAAAACAATCCATAAACATTTGAAAGAAAAAACTTGAACATGAAATCTAAACATTAAAACCTTGAGCAATGACATAAATCTTGGAAGTACGTAAGGCATATATCATAAAGGAACATCAATCACCATAAAATAGCATGGGAATAAAACATGTAATTGTGGCAACCATTCAGAACTTTTTATGATCTCTATAGTAGCCAAGGCATTGCTTCCAAGACCATCTTAGTGGACAAAGTCCCTTTCTGAATCAAGTTCACTCCTCGTTTCAGTCCTGTAACACTGAACCAGATTATCTTACCGTCCAGCCATGTCTATCTCATGAGATATAAATCATTATCCAATTAATTAGAGGGAGATATAGGTCCCACCCATCTCATTATGAAATCATTCTTACTTGTGCCACAAAATAAACATACATCCTTCATAATAACCCAACGAATAAAATGGGTTTCATAAACATCATCCCATCATCACATAATCCATATAAAAGAAATGGATTTCATTTGACAATAAGAAATGTGAAACCATGTAAATCATAGAGACATTATACTTGAAACATACACATACGAAATAATGTCATCTTAGTTAAAAAATGGTTTTGATAAAACACTTGAAATGAATTCTTGAGGAAAATATCCTTTCATCTTCAAAATCATTTTCTTTTCACAAAATGTTATGCAATTTTAAAATAAAAGGTTTTTTTGAATATAGTCAGGAAATATTTTGGAGGTAGCTTCATGAAAATAAGGCTTTATAAAACCATAAAAATCCGTTCACACTGGATAAGTTAAAAATAACATTCTCCACGTACTTTTGTCGAAAAAGTGAAAAATTACCTTATATGGTAACCAAAGGAAAGATTCCATCCATACAATGTTGTAAAATGTCAGTAAAGGGTAAAAATGACTTTAAAAATTCATGTATGAATAGTAAACCTTTTATGAAAACATTTTTAGAAAACATGGTCATGGATTATAAACGTAACTCCAGTAGGTACTTACATATAAGCAATCTCGGATAAAAAATGAGATTGAAAATTTATCCCTTACCTTAAGTTTGATATGCTTCGTATGTATCCAAACCTCCTTTATAATGATTTGAATAATTTCATTGAATTATTGTAGATTCATATTCATTGTTATCTTATATGGTTCACTTATGACTTTATATTACCCGTTTTTTTGTAAATTCCATGTTAAAGAGCGTTTTGGGTAAAATTGTTTCTTTTATCGTATATGTTCGGACTTGTTTTTCTTGATATTATTATTACTTATAGGATTATTTACTTACTTCTATAATGTAAAAAATGTTTTATATATCATATATATTCAGTATATATATATACATAATAGATAGATAAATGAAATGAAACACACCATTCACGGAGACGGTAGGTCGTACGTACGCATGAACGATGTTTTCCTTTCTTTTTTTTACTTGAATGGAAGTAAGTAGATGACATATATATATATATATGTCTAAATAAATCCGGTAGCTTCATTATTTCATATATTTCATTATTATTCATTATATATACTTTATAATCATTCTAGAATGGTTAATCATGGAAAATGAATCTCATCGCGTTCGTGGAGACGGTAGTCCATACGTACGCACGAGCGATGATATCATTCCCATGATCGTGTAATTGTATTGAAGTGTATGTATAATATTACGGAATAAATATCACTTTAAAATGACTATATATAGTTATTTATTTTCACCATAATACCCATTCATGTAAGGTGGTGGTGGAAAAACTAATTACTCCTTGGCGTGGAGACTGTATTCTGTACGTATGCACGCGTGGTGATTTCGTTTTCCGTAGGATGGATAGAAGGTGAAATAGGGTTGTTTCATATTAATAATAACATATCAGTATATAAGGGATAATTATGTTATTAAAATATAATGAAACAACTAAATAAGAATAAGTTGAAGAAGAAAGAAACTTGAGATTATCGAAAGAAGAGATTACCTCTTCTTTGACGCATCGTCTTTAAGAATTATCTTAAGGAAGTAGAGTTGGTCTTTTGAGAAAACCCAAACCTCCATAATGTTTCTAGGGAAGTGGAGAAGAGAAATGGGAAGGTGTTGGCGGAGATTCAAGGCTCAAAGAGTGTGAGGAGAAGAGGGAATGGGTGCCCTTTTTATAAGGGAGGAGAGGGGCACCTTTGAAAAAACGTAAAATATTATTTTATAATAAAGTCATATTATGTTTTTAATAGCTCCAAACTGATTTAGTTTGAAGATAAGGTGGATATGGGTCTAACTCCTCCCAGCCAATAGATTTTAGACAGGTTTGGGTCATTATATTAACCTTATATTTTAGTTTTAACCCTTAGTTAATTAGATTAACATTTACCATGTCACTTTGTATTTTTATATTATATAGTTAATAAACATAACATATACATCCAAGAAACCCCCAAGTGGTCCATTAATTATACACCTATCATGATATAAATATCATGGCCGAACCTTAGTTTTTTAGGAATATAATAAAAATAAATAATATAATATTTGTTTTAAAAACTATTTTACTTCAATTTTGACAATATTTTTTAATTGATTTTTGTGAAAATCATAAAATAATGATTAGTTCGGAAAAAGTTAATTAAATAACTACTAACATGTCATATTAACCTAAAAAATTATTGGAATTCATAAAAAGTCTAAAATTACATTTATTTGTGTATTTAGAACATCAATTATGTTAATATTTCATTAATAAGGTAATTACTGCATCATCATTGTGTAATAAATAAATTAAATTATTTAATGTATAAAAATTATAAATAAAAAATAATTATTTAGAAAATATTCTTATCTTTCTAGTGAATATTTATAGTCAAATTTATATTATGTATAACCCTATATTAAAATGATTTAGTTATTAAACTTTGATTTTCACTATTTTAACCATTCATTAAATAACTTAATAATAAATGTCCTTGTCTAATCTATGTAGACCTAAATGGTAATATTTTATTCCTAAGGTTGTTTTTGGTCGATTTAAACTTATCCATTATAATTAGGACATGTGTTAGGGTAATAATAATATCATTTGTACCCTTAATTACCCTATTTACTTTTAACCGTGGTAAATTAAAGTAAAAAGTTACTATTCACCAAAAATTATTTTCATCTCATTGAACCACATTTTAGTCCTTGATATTAACCGTGTCTTTAGGATTTTCGAAATTCCACTCACAGAAGTGCTAAAATTATTTTTTATGTAAATTTTCAAACTCTCCTAGGAGGTGGGTAAAAGACGGTGACAAGTTCAATAAAATTTTTATATGTCTAAAATAAATATAAAATGTCTCCAATGAATTTCATTGAACTCATATAGGTATTATGTATCAATTTTGACCTAAAATAAATTTAATTAAAATAAATAATTATTTAAAAAAAGTTGGTTTTTAAATAGTAACCCAGTGTTTTCACTATTCATAAAAAATTGAATGTTTTCAAAAAAATACCAAAATTTCACCCTAGGCTAATTTTGATACTACGAATCCAAAAATGAAGTACATTTTGAAAGATAAAATTTACAGAATTTAAAAAGGTAGGTATTACTATTCATAATGGCTAGTTAATAATAATATTATAATAATATATCGTTTAGTGAAACTCGGTACTGCGTACTACACACGCTATCGAGGAAGGTCGCGATTGCGTGTAATGTAAGCCACATTAGGGTTGTGTGTAGTGAAAGACTCCTTTGTTGTTGCGTATAACAGAATCCAACCACATTTCATTTATACATTATATATATATATACACACTCAAAGTTTTATAAAACATAATCAATACTTATTTTATTTATACATTAAAAAAAATATATACATAATGTTACGTAAAATAATTTCCACAAAACGAACATGAAATTTTGTGTAACACAAGCCAATAATAGTGTTTCATATATTGAAAGCTAATACGGTGTTGCATATAGCGAAAGATAATCTTGGTGTAGCGTACAACAAAAGACATCAAAAAATTAAAAAGAATTATTCTCATAAAATCTCAGGTTGTTACAATAACATCCAAGGAATATATTATAATTTTTATGTTTTATGATGTGAGATTTAATGTTGATGTCACGACCCATCCTCGGGTCCTGTGTCGTGACTACCCCAAGCCCGCCATCCATAGGCCAGGGGCAGACGACTAGCACTAAAAGACATATCCTAGAAAAAAAAGGAAGGCACTGCCTTTAAACCTACAACTCACAAAGATAATACATAGCCAGAGATAACTGAAAAGTACAAATATAGTAAAAGAGTGTTGAAAGTAAACGTGTCAGTATACAAACCCAACTGAAGTACAAGTATAGAAAAATGAAAAATATATCCTGGATCATCCACCGGGGAATCCTACATGAAGGGTAGGCCCCGATCTCGATCAAGTAGTCCCTGAGGTACGTCCCGTCTAAGTCCAACATCGAGCAGCCTACTGTCTGTCTCTCCAAACCTCGATCACTGATGTCCTTCTTCTGCACAGGACACCACATGTTGTGTGGAAATCCCATGCATAGGTGAGTATAACGATACTCAGTAGGGACCCTGAGACCCCCGAAGGTATCCCAGAATCCCCTAAGGATAAAATACAGCAGTAAGGATATAATCAAAAAGTATCATCCAACCATACATAGGTATATGCGCATACATATATCTAAGTAATAAAATACAATCCAACTCTAACTCTTGAGCCCAAGCACAACCCATTACACTAAGGAATAAAGATAACTCATTGATAACAACAATAATTCATGACTCATCTCACAAAGGTATACAACTTATGCAGAGAGATATAGATTATTATATGTATCCACTAAATGATAAACTCTGTCGAACCAACGTAGAATCCTGGTATAGTAATCGGAGCTGTCGAATCCATGTAGGATCTTGGAATAGTATGTGGAGCTTTATAACCCCTATAGGATCCCAAAACAACAGTCAAAGCTGTCAAACCGACGTAGGATCCCAGAATAATAGTCAGTCCACGTAGGATCCCTTTATCACAATGCATCCAACCACAGGGTTCCCTCATAAAGTACACATGATTCTGGGATGGTCCTCCCCTCATTCCATGTTTCGATACATAAACTACCATGAAGTGCCATGTTGATGTATCTAGAAGATCCTTCATGTCATATGGATCCCAACGTGAGAGACGGCGCGTCAATCAGACGCACGATCTAAGAGTTATTTTCATTCCGTTCCGAGGGCCTGGTTGGATTTAAGTACGATCCAACCTGGCCACACCAAAACTTCGTCCAAACCTCATGTTGGGTATTCCAAAAGAACTTCCTCGCTACAAGGTTTCCAACTTCACAAATGGTTCATTAATCAGATGCACGTTGCTCATCTTACGACCAAAAGAGTGGAAATTGGTCAAAGCGTGTCCGGGTCCGGTCTGGCCAAGATGGACCGACCCGGACCAACTCAGACTAGGCCAAACTGACCTAGATTGAATCAACCTAGCCTTACCCAGGTCTAGATGGGGGTCTGACGTGGTCCATGGGTCGGACCAGGCCCGCGAGGACAGCCCGCCCCGCGGCTGGCGGCCCCCGTGGGGTCCTCCCTTGCCACGTCCAGGGGGGAGGCCACGCCCCCTAGAGTCCCAAATGGCATAGCCATTCATGCTATACAAATCTGTAACCACGTGGCATCGGTCCCTGTCACGCCAGACCGAAGCAGCGGGTCCCACTGTTCCCCGATGGCCGAGAAGCCGGCCGCCTCCCACGTGGCATAGTTGCACCACACCCCCTCTGGCGGCTGGCCCTTCCGGCCGCCCATCCTCCCTCATCGTGGCCAAGTCCATGACCCTTGCTCCTCCATGCGGCCCATGTTGCACCGCACCATCCCCAGTATCCCGGTGGCCCGAGCCGTCGGTTCTTTTCACGGCCGGCCTTGCACTGGCCGCCGTTGAACCGCCGCGGCCCATCAGCCACGGTCCACTCCTTCAGTGGGGCTATTACGCCATCACCGTCCACGCAGCATACTGGAGTTCCAGCCTTCCTTCCCATCATTCTACGAGTGGAATTCGCTGCTTCCGACTGCCGGCAAACCTACTACGGGCCACTGGACAAGTTCTGGTGGACCGATTCCCGTTCCGGAAGTAGTTGTGCACTCCTTAGGACGTCGCCTTCGATCCGCGACCATCATTGATGAAATTATCTCAACTCGGACTCATTCTGTGATTAGCATAAATATCCTCAAATCAAAGAAGAGGGTTTGGGCCTTGTTTATTCGGGCCACCCAATCCTCATTAGAGTGATAGCATGTGGCATTGAATCATAATCCATGAAGGAAAACGAAGAACGAGAAACAATTAATAAAACTCAAACACCTACCTCAGATTCGTTGACGTCAGGTAGAAGATGAAGAAGTCTAGGTTGAAGTCATCGGCATTTTTTCATGGACAGTGCTTTCTCCCTTATTCCGAAAAGAGATCGAATAAGAGGAGGTCCAATGTTGGCGGAAGGATAGTTCTTCCTCCTAGTATTTCCTCCAATATGATGTTTTCTTTTTCCAAAGCACCAATTCGAGGAACGTCCAAAGGAGGCAAACAAACACATGAATTTGAGTGCCTCCCCCTAATCACTTTATTTGATGAATGAGGGGGGGGGGGGGGGGTTGGCAGAATTAAAGTGGGGGTTTAGTTTGGGTGGACACCAAATTAATTCAAAAATGTCTTAATAAAATAAAATTTATGTTTAACCAATTTTTATTTTATTCCAACTTTTCTTTATCCTCCACGAATGGTTGGAAAACCAACTTCTATTCACGAACAAACACAGTTGAGGTGATGGTACCTCTAAAAAATCACCAGCGCTGCGAGTTCAATGGTGCCATTGGATTTAAATTCTGGGCACCAGTTATAATGTTACCAAGACCCACTCTTACGTTCACCGAATGTACTCTGACACATCGTAAAAACATTCCAGGCAGTCTGGGCATCAGAATTACATGCCGTCAGAAACCGCAGACTTAGAATCATTGAATATAATTAAAAAAATTACATGGATTTCCGGGTCTTTATATTCTCCCCACATCAAGGCTTTTCATCCAGAAAGACAATACTAAAAAACTAGGAAAACAAGTTGGGGTACTGAGTACGAATCTGAGCCTCCTGCTCCCATGTTCTCTCCAGGTGGTTCTCATGCTGCCATCGCACACGCACCAAAGGTATCAATAGCCCATGAAGGAGTCTCAATTTTTGATCCTCGATCTCCCCTGGAAACTTTAAAATATTTTCCCCATGGTCGATGTCAAGATCACCCCAGTATATGATGTGAGAAAGATCATGCACGTATCCTCTCAGCTGGGGTACGTGAAAAACATCTTGTACCATGTGCAACTAAGGGGGAATTTACTGGTGGTAAGCCCCCTCGCCTACTCTACTGAGGACCGAGAATGGTCCAATGAACCATGAAGATAACTTTCCACCCAGACCATATCTCTACAAACTCCATCATGGTTAGACCCGTAAGAAGATGTGGTCACCATCCTCAAACTCTAGAGGTCTCTGTCTCCTATCAGCCTTTGACTTCTTCATGCTCTGTGAATTCTTCATCTGTTCTTGGATGATATGAACCTTCTTTTTGGTAGCCTGGACCATCTTTGGTCCAATTAGTATTGACTCCCCTAGGTCTGCCTAATATAGTGGTGATCTTCATGGTCGGCCATACAAGGCCTCAAAAGGTTCAATCCCAGTGGTGGAGTGATAGATATTGTTGTATGAAAACTCCACCAAAGGAAAGTGGTAGTCCTATTTGTGGCCGAAGTATAGGATGCATTCACGGATCATGTCCTCTAGATTCTGAATGGTCCTCTTAGTCTGGCCATTCTTCCGAGGCTATAAGGCGGTGCTCAAACAATGTTGTGTCCCGAAAACCTCATGAAACCCCTTCCATAGCCGGGAAGTGAAACATGTATCTCGATGGGAGAAAATTTTCAATGACACTCTATGAAGCCATAAAATATCCTGCATGTAGAGGTGTCCCATGCTATCCACTAAACCCTACTCTCTAATTAGTAGGAAGTGGGCCCACTTGGTGAGTCCGTCAACAATCACCCATATGGAATCATGAACCCTGGATGTATGTGGGGATCCTACCACGAAATCCATGAATATCCCATCCCAATTCCACTCTAGGACCACTAATGGCTGAAATAATCCTCATAGTACCTGGTTCTCCACCTTCACTTGTTGAAAAGTGAGGGATCGAGAGACAAACTCTGCTACTGCCTTCTTCATACATGGCCACTAGTGTTGTTGTCGAAGGTCTTGGTACATCTTCTCCAAACATGGATGTAACACTATAAGATATGTGTGTAACGCCATCAACACTTATTCCGGAAGCAACGTTGGTACCTTGGTATGTCCTCTGAAGAGGATGAAATTCTCCCCAACTGTAGAAAATCCATCAGGTGGCTACCCTATCAATATTTGTGCACGTCGAGCCTCATTGTAAGAATCCACACGTTGCGCCTCCCTGACCCCATGAAGGAGTGGGACTGTGACTATAAGAGACTTCAATAAAGCTACTCCATCTCGGTCCACATAAGAAATCTAAAAAGCGTCCATCATCTCAGTCACCTCTCCTAGAAGGTGAATACCCGATCTCCTACTAATAACATATGCTAAAATGTTACCCTACCATGGAGTATAGAATATCTTGAAATAAATTTCCTAGAGGAACTCAAGAAAATGTCGCTATTTCAAGTTCTGGTCCTTCTATTAGAAGATATACTTGAGACTCTAGTGGTCAGAGTAGACTGCGAAATTCTCATCCATCAGATAGTGTCACGAAATATTTAAGGCAAAGACCAAAACTTCTAACTCCATGTCATGGAAGCACTAGTCAATCTCTGCGATAGCTCCTGAAAACTTTTTTGGCACCTATCTGACCACATGAAGGGTGTCCCCTTCTTCGTCAACGCCGATAAGGGTGTTGAAACTCTGGAGAATCCTGGAACAAATATCCGATTATAACTATCCAGACTCAGGAGACATTGTACCTCCATCACTCTCATGGGTGGTTCTCAAGAAAGTAGAGCCTAAATCTTTACTAGATCCACAAAACTCTATCTAATGAGATGACGTTCCACAGAATGTGAAACTCTCTAATATAGAACTGGAACTTTGAGAGCTTACCATAAAGATGGTGCTCTTGAAGTGTGTCCAGTACTATCCATAAATTATAGGCATGCTCATCCTCAGTAGTTAAGTAGATCAGAATGCCATCAATGAAGACTCCCACAAAGAGATAAAGGTATGGCTAGAATATCCTATTCATGAGTCCCATGAACACTGCTGGTGCATTGGTTATGCCGAATTACATAACCAAGAACTTGTAGGGGCCATACTGTCATCTGAAAGCTGTCTTTTGCACATCCTCGTCCCGTATTCGGAGCTGGTGGTAGCCCGATCATAGGTCTATCTTTGAGAACCAACGTGCTCCCTTCATATGATCGAAGAGGTCACCAATCCTCGGAAGTGGATAGTTGTTCTTCATGGTTATGTGGTTCAGGCGCTGGTAATCCACACAGAGCCTCAAATTCCAGTACGCCTTCTTGGTGAAAAAAATCAGGGCTGCCCATGGTGAAACACTGGGTCTTATGAACCCCTTTCCCTAAATGTCCTCCTGCTGTAGTCGCAGCTCAAGAAGCTCTGCTGGATCCATCTGATACGCTGGCATAGATATCAGTGTCGTCCCAAGATACATATCGATGTAAAAGTCTACCTATTTTTGAGGTGGTAGTCCTGGAACGTCATTGGGAATAACATCTGCGTACTGATCCACCACAACAAGATAGCTCAGAATCTTCACATCAACAGCTCTGAGGATAAGGCTAGCCAACTGATTACTAATCGACTTCCCCCTCCTTTGGGTAAGTCCATCCGGCACTGGAAAGTCTCCCTTCTCACCGGTGAAGGTAATCCTAGTCCCATCCTCACAGATACACCGTACTTTCTGCCAAATTTATTAGATCTGAGCATGAACTATGGATAACCAGTCCAAACCCATGATGACATCATAAGGCCTCGACGCTGCTACTAGAAGATCCCAACTGAAGCTCTAGCCTCTTTGAGTGAGCGCACACTGCCGACACTAGTGTGTAATCGTCAAATCCTCTCCCGTAGGAGTCTCTTGCCGTAAGGATCGAGCCAATGGCTCCTTCGGAATCTCCGAGATCCGCACGAGTGAAGTGGAAATAAATTAATGACTCTCACATGTGTCTATAGGTACTGTTTCTAGGGTGGATTAGATACAAATCATACCTCAAATCATCTCAGGAGCACCGTGGTCGTTGGCCTCAGCCTCCTGGAGCTGAGATCACCCTAGTCCACCTACTAACTGTGTTTAGGGTTGACTTCCTGGTGTTGGTGGTGGAAGGACCTTGAAACTTCTTCCACCACCTGCTGCTCATCTAGCTCCTCTGCCACTTCTGCCTTCTCCCTGCGGACCACCACAGTTGAACCTCTACCTCAACATGGGAGGTCCCTCAACTGTTTTTTGATCATCTACATAGCAGGTCAGACAGTCACGAGCCATGTGACCCTACCCGCCGCATGCGTAGCACTACCTGCTCCTCGTGTGACTGGCTCTGTCTCGTGTGCCCCGCACAACCGAACCCGTATCCTCAGGTCGTCCACTGAATGGCCTAGTACATTTGGATTTCTGCGACATCATTCTATTACCGACTGAAGAATACTCTGCTACTAGATTCCCGATGGCGGGACTCGCTGCTGGTTACTACTCAGCAAGGAAAATTTACACTAAGAGAGCTCTCTCCAACACCTCCGCCTACGTCGGGATGCTGAGGGAGATCAAAGAAGCCCTGATATCTCGCCTGAGCCCCTGCTCAAAGGTTCGAGACCTGAATCATGGGTCCCGCACCAGATATGTAGAGTAGGGGGAGAGGTTGGTGATCCTAACTGAGTACTATGCCACTGTCATGCTGCCCTGCTATAGATGAAGTAGCACCTATATCTTCACTACACATATGGTGGATGGGACATACTCTACCCGAAATAGGCTCTCGAATACTACACAGTGATGTATTTCCGCATCATGCACCAAGAGCATCAGGCTCTACAAGATTCATGTTGCTTCCTGAAGGAGACTGGTGGAAAGGATCCCCATAAGGTTGGCTGGTGTCCCAACCAGTCTGAATACTCTCACCATAGCCTCCAGCCAATCCTCAGCTACCTGCTGGTCCATCTCACCCATGAACCTAGGAGGTCTCTAGCACTGGAACTCGTGCAACACGCTCAGGCGGCGTGCACTCTCTGCTGATGGGGCTGGCGGCATCGGTGGCCCAAAGGGTAGTGATACCACTAGTGTCGCCGCTGTGATAGGGCCATTCACTGAGGCCTCATCTCTCATATGGCTTCCATCTCTTACAATGCCCGAAACAATGGTTGTTTGTCTGCGTGGGGCTATCATGAAGAGAAACTGGTGCGCCATGGTCAATATGTTATACCTGGTGAGCTGACTGAAATAGATCACAAAGAAATCTTTTAAAATGAAACACAAACACAATCAATGTATTCATGCACTGAGTTGGAAATAAGATGTCAGAGTCCTAGTGTATGGATACGTCGACCACCACACCAACACCGGTTTCCCAAAAATGATAACCACACCCAAAACATACAACCCATTTCTGATAAAATAATAGAGTTCGATGTTCTATGATAGAACCGGATCCTCTGATACCAATTTGTCACTACCAATGCTCGGTTCCCCGGTCATGGCTACTGAAATCCCTCCATCCATTGGCCAGAGGATGGCGACTAGCACCAAAAGGCATATACCATAGATATGGGAAGGCATTTCCTTAAAACCTGTATCTTACACAGACTGTACACAACTAGAGATAATCGAAAAGTACTAAACTGGTAAAATGGTGTTAAAGGTAAATGAGCCAGTATACAAACCTAATAGAAGAATAAGTACACGAAAAGGGAAAAATGCTCCTGGATCGTCCACCAAGGAATCCTACTGGAAGTGTAGGTATAGATCACAATCAAGTCATTCCTGAGGTACGTCACATCTATGTCCAACTCCGATCTTCCTACCGTCCATCTCTCTCAGTCTCAATCACTCATGTCCGTCATCCGCACAAGACACTACAAGGTGTGGGCGAATCCCATGTAGGGGTGAGTATAACGATACTCAGTGGGGACCCCGAGACCCCTGAAGGTCTCTTAGAATCCAATAAGGATAAAACTATGTAGTAAGGATAAAATCACAAAGTATCATCGAACCCTACATTGGTATATACCCATACATATACCTAAGTAATAAAATATTATCCGGCTCCAACTCGTGAGTTCAAGCACAACCCGTTCCACAAAAAAAGAATGATAACTCATTGATAACAACACAAATTCAAGACTCATCTCACATAGGTATTCAAATTATGTAGAAAGATGGAGATAATTAGATTTATCCACTGAATCATCTACTCTAACGAACCCACATAGGATTCTGGTAAAGTAATCAGAGTTGTCAAACCCACGTAGGATCCTGGAACAGTAGTCGAAGTTGTCGAACCCATGTAAGTTCCCAGAATAGTAGTCAGAGCTGTCTAACCCAAGTAGGATCCCAGAACAGTAGTCAGTCCATGTAGTATCCCTTTATCATAATGCATCTAGCCACTGGGTTCTTGCACAAAGCACGCTTGATTCCGGGAGGGTCCACCTCTCAAGACAAGTGTCAATAAATAAACTGCCAGGAAGTGTCAATTTGATGTATCCAAAAGAACCTTCTTGTCAAAATGAACCCAATGCGATAGATGGCGCGCCAATCAGACACCCGGTCTGAGAGTTATTGGCATTTCTGATCCTAGGGCCCGGTTGGATTTTAGATCATCCCAACCCGACCGTAGCCCAACTATGTTCAAACCACAAGTGGGGTATACCAAAATAATTTTCTCACTCCAATGTTTTCATCACTGTAGATGGTTCTTCAATCAAAAACCCATAGCTCATGTTACGGGAAAAAGAGTGGAAACAGGTCATAGCGGTTTTGGGTCCAGTCTGGCCTAGTGTGACAGACCCAGCCCGCAAGGGCGGCCCGGCCCGCGAGGGCGGCCCGACCCGCGCTAGGAACGACTAGTGCTGGGCTCATCCCGCACGAGGCTTGTGGAAAGGAGCCCCTATGGGGGTCCACCCAAGTCCCATCCTGGGGGGAGGCCACCCCCCCTGGAGTCCCGAACGACATAGCCGTTCGGGCGGTACGGATTTGGAGACATGTGGTGCCGGGCTGTGTCACACGGGACCCCCACTGTAGGTCCCACTATTCCCGACTGGCCGAAAGGATTGTGTCCTCTCACGCGGCGAGGTTGTGCCATGCTTCCTCTAGAATCTGGCCCTGTCGGATACTCATCCTCCATCGCCGCAGCCAAGGCTGCGACCCTTGCTCCTCCGCGCGGCACGCACTGTGCCGCACCTTCCTCGGAAACTCGGCGTCCTGAGCCACCGGTTATCCGCCCAGCCAGCCTTGCGCCAGCCGACACTGCAGTGCTACGACCCGTCGGCTATGACCCACTACTATGGCAGGGTGGTTTCACCGCCTCTTTCCACGTGGTCACCAACAGTGCCGACCACCCTTCCCTTCATTCTACCAGTTACGTTCCTCGGTTCCGACCTCCGACGAACCTTCTTCATGTCACCAGATGAGTTACCATGGCCCAATTCTCATTATTAAAGTAGCTTCACACTCCAAGATACGTCACCTTTGATCCTCTACCATCATTGATGAAATTATCTCAACCTGAACTCGTTCCGCGATTAGCATCAAAATCCAAAAATCAAGGCAGAAGGTTCTGGCTGTGTTCGTTCGACCCACACCCTCTGCGTTAAAGTGATATCATGTGGCTTCTAATCATAATTGTAACACCCTAGGTAAATAAAGAATATGACATTTTCATATTTATCCATATTTTCGAATAATATATTAATATTACTTTAAAGGGAAAGCTATGCTTGATGGCGTACCCAACACGCAACAACAGGTTTCTTGGGAATCTTACGTTGCACTCTAATAATAAAATAATATTATTTTAAATGGTAGTTAACATGTATCCATTGTATTGGTGGTAATGGATAGAAATAACTAAAATATGATTATATATGTTTTTAAATGTTTTTACATTTATCCAATAAAGGATAAAGGCATAAAATACGGAAAGAATTCAATTTTAGGCGTATATGCCCTAGTTTCACTAAAGGTTCATTTATCTCCTTTTGATGGAGAACCGTCATTAAATATAGTTTTGTTCACTCTTATACATTATTTTGGACCAAATAAAACTCTTCTTATGAATTGTGACATCAAAATTTACTTTGTGTAAATTTTTGGTATCTTTCTGATAAAGTTCATTTTTTTAATGAATAGTGTAAAATGTTGTATTTTAATTCAAAACCACTTTTTAATATAATTTATTTATATGATTAGTTTATCTTTTGAATTGGTTTTAAAGTGAAATTAGAAAATATTTTTACCATTAAATCCAATATTGGTCATTGTAATTAATTTCACTTTGAAATCAGACTTAAACTAGTGTCAATCTTTTGATACATATTGTTTCATAAAAACACGCTATTTGCTCTGACAACGGGAATTAATTATTAAATTAATTAATGTGACTTATATGTTTTGAATTTTGTAAAATATACTTCATTTATGAATTTGGAATATCAAATATAGCTTAGGGTGAATTTTTGGGATTTTTCAGAAAAACATCAATTTTTGATGAATAATGAAACCTCTAAGTGGTACTTATAAAAACTGATTTTTCCGTTTAAATGAAATTTTTACATCATTGTGTTTTTAATTTCAAAAATCCGACATACATGGTTGTCATTAAGAAGTAAAATGTGGTTCAATGAGATTAAAATAATTTTTGGTGAATAGTAACTTATTAAGTTAATCGCGATTAGAGGTAATTAGTGTAATTTAAGGTAAAAATGATATTATAAAAATATGAAAACACCATGAAACTTGTCCTACCTATATTGGATGAGTCCTGGACGACCAAGACAACCCATGGGTCGATTTAGGGGACCCTATGGAGCCTCTTGGGTGAGATAATGACTTTAATGCCTTTTTTTTAAATAAAGGTGAAAATGACACTAACATAAATTGTTTTACTAAAACAATATTTAGAAGGGGTTATACTAATAATATTTTTGTCTATAAATACTATTTGTAAAGATAAAAAGATTTCCTACATCATGATATTTTTTTTATAATTTGTAGACATTAAATAAATTAATTTAATTACGACATCATGATGATGCAACGATGACCTCATTAATGAACAGTTTAAATAAAATGAAATGATAATATAAAATCTAAGACCTACACTTGTCCAAAAACTATTGTATGGTAATATTTCTAAGACTTATCATATTATCTTCGAAATATATCAATGTGGGACCATAGAAATTCGAAACATTTTTGCAAATAAAATAATAGTTTCATGATTTCCAAAAGTGCCCCTCCTCTCCTCTTATAAAAGGCCCCCAACTCTACCTCATTTCACACATTCCTCAAGCCTTTTTCTTGGACATCCCCTGCCCATTTCCTCTCTCCACATCCCTCTCCTAATCCTATAAGATTCCCATTGGGCAGAATCCTTTCAAAGGAAGCCTTTAGGCTGAAATCAAAAGGAGTTACACTTTTAAAGGTAATTCATTCTCTCATGTTCATTTGTTTTATTTTGCTTCTCCAACCCCCTAAACTCTTTTTTATTTACTTATTTTGTAACAAAACCAGTATCTTAAATATCCTAGGATATTGTTATAAGATTTATTTGAGCTAAACTCTCACACAACTACATCAAATTGTTAAAGAATATATGGTTTCTGTGGATGGCGAAATTCTGCCTCCCGAAAGGATGATTGTTCAATACTCATTTAACACCTTAAAAGGTGGCCATTATGATGTAACTATTTTTATATATGATACATAATATGTTTATTCTTTCCTTAAGATTCTGTATTTTTCATTTATGGAATACCATTATTGTTTCCATTATGGGTAAACACGATATCATCATTTTAGGAAGTGCGGACTACCGCCCCCTGAAAGTGATTTGATTCGTTAATACCATATGTGGGATGTGTAAAAGATAAAGTTAATGATATTATATATGTTATTATAATGGAATTATAATATACTCTTATATCATTATGATTCCATTCCAGAAAATATGAAATAGAAATGGAAGTAGCGTGCATGCCTACGTACGGCTTACCGTCTCCATGAACGGTGAATTTCATTTCTTACCTCTAAATGTGATGTAATATTATACATACATGTATATGATGAATATATATGATATATATGTTATCCAAATCATTAATATCATTCTGGATATAACGAACCTTTGACCAAATTAACAACATGTAAGTGTAAGAAGTCTATTTTTGACTTAAGAACCAAATACCGACAAAATGAACATTAATAACTTAAATGATTACATGATGTTCATAACATGGTATAAAAGGAATAATGAAATTGAAAAAGGTTCTTAAACAAGAAGAAATTAAATCAAGTTTATTATTCAGGACTTTAATGAACGATCGAGTCAAGTCGGACCCGAGGTAAGGGATCCTACTCCTCTCTTTGTTTTTAAGTACACTATTTTATGTCATTCCTTCTATGCTCATATTTCTTGTTATTGAGAAGTTCTTTTATATTACTCTTAATGTAATTTTTATGTTCATATCATGAGATACCCTAATCTCTCTCATCAATCCATTTTTGGAAGTTTTCAGTGGCGCCGTTAGGCTGCCGAGTTTTCGTAAGGGATTTTTCATCTCACTTTTAGTCCGGTGAGATTTATGCTACATTTGCCACAATTTCCTTTCAGTGGTGTATGTACTGACCATTATTTTACTTATTGTGTAATATTCTTTCATTTATGAGTATTTACATCAATTATGTGTTGTCCTTCTTTCACGACGTGTATGTTTCGAAAGATACCCATGTCGGTAAGGGAACCTTTCACCCTCCTCTTTTTAAAGGACTTATTTTGTTATGTCTTTTAATTCACATAATATTATTTTGGGATATGTTCTTATATATCCTTATTGATTTGAATTTTATGTTCGAGTGATGAGATACCCTTTTTATCTCTCATCATATATTTTTCTGAATTTTGAAGTGACGTCGTTAGGCTGTCTAATTATTGCAAGGGAACTTCTTAACCCAATTTCGATTCCTTGGGATAAACTTGTACACCTTGAATATGTCATTCTATGATTATGTGTGAATGTCCTCTGATTTTTTTACACTTAATACCCATATATATTTTGTGTATTCGTTTTTCACACATAGTTATGTAACTGATTTATCCTTAATCCAAGGATATCGTCTTTGTATGGGACTTCGTCTCAATCTCCTTTCATTGAGGCATGTTTTGTTTTATACACAACCTTCTTTTATACGGTGTATAAA
The DNA here is from genome assembly GCA_963277665.1 of Viscum album. Classification (NCBI taxonomy): domain Eukaryota; kingdom Viridiplantae; phylum Streptophyta; class Magnoliopsida; order Santalales; family Viscaceae; genus Viscum; species Viscum album. Next base: position 114,984,996 of record OY728121.1, read on the forward strand.
CCCCTTTGGATTTTACGTTTATCCAAAAGGAATATTTTTTATACAAATCATTTTACTAAACGACAAAAGAGAATGTTTTTGTCGTACGTATGCAGCGACAATGACTTCTCCGCCGCCGTGACCATTATTTGAGTTTCGGCTTCCTCAACAAGCCATACCTTTTTTTTAAAAGAAAAATAAATACCATGTTTTACTTTTCTTTTATTTTGGTATTGAAAATGGTTTTCATAATATTTTTATATCAATGTGTTGTATTGATATCTTGTGATTGAAAGATGGAAATGTTATGTTTCCTTTATACATGTTTTATGTGATACAATTATGTTGAGGTTGTTGGGAATTATTATGAAGACGGGTGGTTCCGTGATAGACTAAGGGCAGGTGAGCCCGATATAGCTCTCCAATGCATTGGGTAACGCGAAGTAGTGAAACGTTAAGGTTTCTCCGAAGAGATTTAGGGAATATACTGTGATGGGTATTTCAAACGTAACAAGAGGGTTACTACCTACGTAAGAATGTTATTAATGCCTCAAGTTACCTTTATGTCTTATGATTTCTATGATTTATTCATGGTTTGATGAGGTATGTTAAAGTGCCTATGTTTTATGGGTAAAGTATGATTTCATTCTTATGTATATGTGAACTCAAGTTTCCTTTCCATATTTTTATAACCCTTACTGAGCTTTTTATGCTCATCCCAAGTTTTTTTAAATGTTTTTCATAGGTAAAAGGAAAGGTACATGATATGATGATAGTGTCAAGGATGTGTCAAGAAAGAATCCGTGTTTTATTTTAAATATGTTTCCGTTGATGGGAAGAATGAATATTGTCTTTTATGTAACCACTTTGTCTAAATGTGAAATGTAATGCAAGTTTCATGATCTAATTCTATAAAACTATAAAACTGAAAAGATCCTCAATGTGTAGTCTTGTAATAACTCAAGATTAAGTAAGGATTATGGCTAGGGCCTTATAGTTGGTATCAAAGGTCAGTTTAGATAACTTTAGAGGTTAGGGTATTCTCTAAGCATAAGTGACATTAACATAATGGTTAGGATTTCAGAAAGAGTCCTAGTTTTAGATAATGTGAATGAGTAAGTATATCTTAGTTTTTACCTTCCTCATTAGTACATGATGGTTTTGTTTATATACTCCCACTGACATTCTTGTTTTTAGTGAATGGCTGGATCTCGTAGACACCAAAGTGACAATTGGTTTGAAGGAAACTATGGTGGTTCTCTGATTAAGAGACTCGATGAAATGGGGTATTCAATGAGGAAACTCGTGGTTGTTCTAAACCAACTATTAAGGAGTCATGATCAACCACATGATCCTTGGTATGTTCTATAATGCATCATGTACGAGATGACCAATCTATGTGGAAGTTCAGGTAATAATTAAAAAGTTAACCATTACGGTTTATATGATCATTATTTTTTGAGGTAATTATGGGTTATTATATGTTATAATGGAAAATAAAAGGCATGAGATAAACTTGAGGTTAAAATATGTTATGTTTATTTTTGAAGATTTTATCTCGTTTTGAGAATTATATAGTTTTGGAAAAAGGACAACACACAGACTGTGTGACAACCCGTCGCGTCGGACAAAGCTGCGGGAATCGAACCCACAACCAAAGTGCGACTGGTATTTATCACTTACCACTGGACTACGTGAAGTCCCTGGTTAGTTGCCCGATTCTTTTTAGTTAGATGATTTTATGAATTAAGATTAAGTTTATTTTGGGTTATTTATGAAAATTATTAACCTATCATGGAGGATATGTGATTAGGTTAATTACTTTTCAATACGAGACTTTAGGAGCAACTGATGTTGTTTGGAGATAAATGTTACGATTTAACATGGAAGAATATGTGACTAAATCCTTCAAATATTTGGGTTTCAATCTTATATTGGTTTACTTTGAAGAATTTTATGGAAATTTTTTTATCTAATGGTCCTCGTTGAACTTTGGGTTTTGTTGGACAAATTTTGGAGGTTAAGAATAGATTTTCTTTTTATAAAGGGTTATCCTTTTCTAGATTATCTGGTCTTGTACTAGCCTTTTTGGTTTTGGTTTTGGTTAAAGTCTAAAGACATGTGAAGTATATAGTTCTCTTTTGTGGATTAGGTGATTCTCTAAAAGTTGATTATAGTACTCTTAATGTGAACAAGTCTTCCTAAATACTCGCCTTTTGGAGGAAATATGAGTTTGTGTAAGGAATCTAATAAAAGTTGAAAGTCAACATGATAAGTAATTATGTTTCCTTATGAATAAATTCCCCAATAAAAAGTATCTTAAAACAAAAATGTTGTCTATTAACTTTTCCTACTGGGGAATTGAATACCGTTTAACCCATCACAAGTTTCTGATTTTCTCATGGTTAACATTCTCCTAAACATGTTTTCTATCACTCTTCATCAGACCATGACCCTATGATTTCTCCTCCATATCCATATTTTCATACTTGGAATCCTAGTATGGGTTAACAAGGGTGTCCTTTGTACTTATATTTCTTTATTTTAAAGTGATTGTTTTACCGACTCTTGTTCCGATGTGGTACTTTCAAGGATGTTTCCAAGCTCAATTTTAAAAATTGCGAGGACGCAATTTCCAAAAGGGGGGAAGGATGTAACCCCCCAGGTTAATAAAGAATATGAAATTTTCATATTTATCCATATTTGTGAATAATATATTAATATGACTTTAAAGGGGACGCTATGCTCGATGGCCTACCCAACACGCAACAACGAGTTTCTTGGGAATCTTACGTTGCACTCAAATAATAAAATAATATTATTTTAAATGGTAGTTAACATGTATCCATTGTATTGGCAGTAATGGATAGAAATAACTTAAATATGATTATATATGTTTTTAAATGTTTTTACATTTATCCAATAATGGATAAAGGCATAAAATACGGAAAGAATTCAATTTTAGGCATATATGCCCTAGTTTCACTAAAGGTTCACTTATCACCTTTTGATGGAGAACCGTCATTAAATATAGTTTTGTTCACTCTTATAAATTCTTTTGGACCAAATAAAACTCTTCTTAAGAATTGGGACATCAAAATTTACTTTTTGTAAATTTTTGGTATCTTTCTGATAAAGTTCATTTTTTAATGAATAGTGTAAAATGTTGTATTTTAATTCAAATCCTCTTTTTAATCTAATTTATTTATTAAATTAGATTATCTTTTGAATTGGTTTTAAAGTGAAATTAGAAAATATTTTTACCATTAAATCCAATATTGGTCGTTGGAATTAATTTCACTTTGAAATCAGACTTAAACTAGTGTCAATCGTTTGATACATATTGTTTCATAAAAACACGCTATTTGCTCTGACAGCGGGAATTAATTATTAAATTAATTAATGTGACTTATATGTTTTGAATTTTGTAAAATATACTTCATTTTTGAATTTGGAATATCAAATATAGCTTAGGGTGAATTTTTGGGATTTTTCAGAAAAACTTCAATTTTTGATGAATAGTGAAACCACTAAGTAGTACTTATAAAAACTGATTTTTCCGTTTAAATAAAATTTTGACATCATTGTGTTTTTAATTTAAAAAATACAACATACATTGTTGTCATTAAGAAGTAAAATGTGGTTCAATGGGATTAAAATAATTTTTGGTGAATAGTAACTTATTAAGTTCTTAATCGCGATTAGAGGTAATTAGTGTAATTTAAGGTAAAAATGATATTATAAAAATATGAAAACACCATTAAACTTGTCCTACATCTATTGGATGAGTCCTGGCCGACCAAGACAACCCATGGGTCGATTTAGGGGACTCTATGGAGCCTCTTGGTTGAGATAATGACTTTAATGCCTTTTTTTAAATAAAGGTGAAAATGACAATAACATAAAATGTTTTACTAAAAAATATTTTAGAAGGGGTTATACTAATAATATTTTTGTCTATAAATACTATTTGGAAAGATAAAAATATTTCCTACATCAGGAAATTTTTTTTATAATTTTTAGACATTAAATAAATTAATTTAATTATGACATCATGATGATGCAACGATGACCTCATTAATGAACAGTTTAAATAAAATGAAACGATAATATAAAATATAAGACCTAAACTTGTCCAAAAACTATTGGATGGTAATATTTAGAAGCCTTATCATATTATCTTCGAAATATATCAATGTGGGACCTTAGAAATTCGAAACAGTTTTGAAAATAACATAATAGTTTCATGATTTCCAAAAGTTCCCCTCCTCTCCTTTTATAAAAGGCCCCCACCTCTATTTCATTTCACACACTCCTCAAGCCTTTGGCTCAGCCATCCCCGGCCCATTTCCTCTCTCTACATCCCTCTCCTCATCCTAGAAGATTCCCATTGGGCAGAATCCTTTCAAAGGAAGCCTTTAGGCTCAAATCAAAAGGAGTTACACTTTTAAAGGTAATTCATTCTCTCATGTTCATTTGTTTTATTTTGCTTCTCCAACCCCCTAAACTCTTTTTATTTACTTATTTTGTAACAAAACCAGTATCTTCAATATACTAGGATGTTGTTATAAGATTTATTCGAGCTACACTCTCACACAACTACATCAAATTGTTAAAGAGTATACGGTTTCCGTGGATGGCGAAATTCTGCCTCCCGAAACGATGATTGTTCAATACTCATTTAACACCTTCAATGGTGGCCATTATGATGTAACTATTTTTATATATGATACATAATATGTTTATTCTTTCCTTAAGCTTCTGTATTTTTCATTTATGGAATACCATTATTATTTCCATTATGGGTAAACACGATATCTTCATTTTAGGAATTGCGGACTACCGCCCCCTGAAAGTGATTTGATTCGTTAATACCATATGTGGGATGTGTAAAGGATAAAGTTAATGATATTATATATGTTATTATAATGGAATTATAATATACTCTTATATCATTATGATTCTATTCCAGAAAATATGAAATAGAAATGGAAGTAGCGTGCATGCCTACGTACGGCTTACCGTCTCCATGAACGGTGCATTTCATTTCTTACCTCTAAATGTGATGTAATATTATAAATACATGTATATGATGAATATATATGATATATATGTTATCCAAATATTTAATATCATTCTGGATATAATGAACCATTGACCAAATTAACAACATGTAAGTGTAAGACGTCTATTTTTGACTTAAGAACCAAATACCGACAAAATGAACATTAATAACATAAATGATTACATGATGTTTATAACATGGTATAAAAGGAATAATGATCTCGAAAAAGTTTCTTAAACAAGAAGAAATTAACTCAAGTTTATTATTCAGGACGTTAATGAACGATCGAGTCAAGTCGGACCCGAGGTAAGGGATCCTACACCTCTCTTTCTTTTTAAGTACACCCTTTTATGTCATTCCTTCTATGCTCATATTTATTGTTATTGGGATGATATTTTATATTAATCTTACTGTAATTTTTATGTTCATATGATGAGAGACCCTAATCTCTCTCATCAATCCATTTTTGGAAGTTTTAAGTGGCGCCGTTAGGCTGCCGAGTTTTCGTAAGGGATCTTTCATCTCACTTTTAGTCCCGTGAGATTTATGCTACATTTGCCACAATTTCCTTTCAGTGGTGTATGTACTGACCATTATTTTACATGTTGTGTAATATTATTTCATTTATGAGTATTTACATCAATTATGTATTGCCCTTATTTCACGGGGTGTATGTTTCGAAAGATACCCATGTCGGTAAGGGAACCTTTCACCCTCCTCTTTTTAAAGGAATTATTTTGTTATGTCTTTTAATTCTCATAATATTATTTTTCGATATGTTCTTCTATATCCTTATTGATGTGAATTTTATGTCCAAGTGATGAGATACCCTTTTTATCTCTCATCATCTCTTTTTCTGAATTTTGAAGTGACGCTGTTAGGCTGTCTAATTATTGCAAGGGAACTTCTTAACCCAATTTAGATTCTTTGGGATAAACTTGTACACCTTGAATATGTCATTCTATGATTATGTGTGAATGTCCTTTGATTGTTTTACACTTAATACCCACATATATTTTGTGTATTCGTTTTTCACACATAGTTATGTAACTGATTTATCCTTAATCCAAGGATATCATCTTTGTATGGGACTTCGTCTCAATCTCCTTTCATTGAGGCATGTTTTGTTTTATACACAACCATATTTTATACAGTTTATAAACCCCTTTTACTTTTATGTTTATCCAAAAGGAATCTTTTTTATACGAAGCATTTTACTAAACGATAAAAGAGAATGTTTTTGTCATACGTATGCAGCGACAACGACTTCTCCGCCGCCGTGACCATTATTTGAGTTTCGGCTTCCTCAACACGCCATTCCTTTTTTTTAAAAGAAAAATAAATATCATGTTTTACTTTTCTTTTATTTTGGTATTGAAAATGGTTCTCATAATATTTTTATATCAATGTGTTGTATTGATATCTTGTGATTGAAAGGTGGAAATGTTATGTTTCCTTTATGCATGTTTTATGTGATACGATTATGTTGAGGTTCTTGGGCATTATTATGAAGATGTGTGGTTTCGTGATAGACTAAGGGCGGGTGAGCCCGATATAGCTCTCCAATGCATTGGGTAACGCGAAGGAGTGGAACTTTAAGGTTTCTTCGAAGAGATTTAGGGAATATACTGTGATTGGTATTCCAAACGTAACAAGAGGGTTACTACCTACGTAAGAATTTTATTAATGCCTCAAGTTACCTTTATGTCTTATGATTTCTATGATTTATTCATGGTTTGATGAGGTATGTTAAAGTGCCTATGTTTTATGGGTAAAGTATGATTTCATTCTTATGTATATGTGAACTCAAGTTTCCTTTCCATATTTTTATAACCCTTACTGAGCTTTTTATGCTCATCCCAAGTTTTTTTTAAATGTTTTTCATAGGTCAATGGAAAGGTACATGATATAATGACAGTGTCAAGGAAGTGTCAATAAAGAATCCGTGTTTTATTTTAAATATGTTTCCGTTGATGGGAAGAATGAATATTGTCTTTTATGTAACCACGTTGTCTAAATGTGAAATGTAATGAATGTCTCATGATCTAATTCTCTAAAACTCTAAACCTGAAAAGATCCTCAATGTGTAATCTTGTAATAACTCAAGATTATGTAAGGATTATGGCTGGGGCCTTATAATAATACACGAAGGAAAACGAAGAACCAGAGTCATTTAACAAAGCTCAAACCCCTACCTCGGATTCATTGACATCTGGGAAGAAGATGAAGAAGTTGAGGATGACGTTGTCGACGTTTTTCAAGGACGACGCTTCATCCCTTATTCTAGAAGGAGATCGAAGAAGAAGAAGTTAGTTGTAGTTGGAAGGAGAGTTTTCATCCAAGTATTTCCTCTAAAAAGAAGTTTTCTCTCAGGAAGGAACCAATTCAAGCAACTTCCAATGGAGGGGAATAAACAATTGAATTTGAAAATCCTCCCCTTAATCACTTCATTTAATGAAGGATGGGGGTGGAAAGAATTAAAGTGGGGGTTTAGTTCAAGTGGTCCCATCTTTAATTGAAAAAGGTCCTAATTAAGTAACATTTAAGTTTAACCAATTTTTATGTTTTCCACGTTTTCATTATCCTCCATTGAAGGTTGGAAAACCAACATCTGTTCATGACCAAATGCAATTGACAGTGAAGGTCCCCCTAAGGAATCATCTGTGTTGCGAGTTAAACAGTAGCCTCAGATTTCAATTCCGAGAACCATTTCTAATATTACCAAAACCCTCTCATAAGTTCACTGAAAGTACTCAGAAACATCGAAAAAACATTCTGGGCACTCTGGGCCTTGTAATTACATGTCTTCAGAAACCACAGACTCAAAAAAATTCCATATAATTAAAAAACATTAAATGGATTTTCAGGTATTTACAGTTGATTAAGAGTATTTTTGGTGACATTTTAGGTTATATAACCATTGACATTTTTTTGTTAAAAAGAGGTAATTTGTGGATGAATTCCTTTATATTTTGTGGAAATAGTTTTTTTTGGTTCTAGTAACATTTAGGTTTTGTAATATATTTTATTTTATGGTAATAATTGATAACTAATATTAATTCATTTTGGGTAATATATAATCTATATAATAAAAATTATTGGTTACAAAAATATTTTTTGATTGATTTCATTTTTGATGATGTTGATCATATTTTTATCGAATTTTATAGGAAATTTTTTGATATAGTTTTAATAAAAGGAAAAGCAGCATTCAAGGTCACAACTCACCGTATCCTAATAGGATTTGAGGATTAAACCCACAACGAAATGGTGAAAAGGGTGCAGTTATCACGAAAGGGCATTTTGATCTATAGGTTAATATGTATTTTTTTACATATTTAATTTAATGTAAAATATTATGTTGATTTGGGGAATAAAATTTTATGATCAAGTAATAATGATTTTTAAGGATTTTGAGTTTATTAATGGTATTTTGGGAAATGAGTTATTAGGTATATATATATATATATATTATCCTTAGTTATAAAATTTCGTATATCATTAACAATTATTTCCAAAGAACACAGTTAAATCCTCAAAATTTTAGGTTATTTTTGATGTATAGTTATTAAGTTATTGAAAAATTTTAATTTGAAATTTTGATTTGGAGATTAATATTAAAGTGTAATTATTTGTATAATTTCCTTACCATGTGCCAATTATTAATTGTTTTTGTTAATGTATAATTATAATAGGAATATATTCATATAAATTTTTGAAATCATGTGACCCATTAAAATATAATTTTAGTACATCATGCATCAAAAATGCATCTTGAATTCTCAACATTTGGAGAGGAAGATTATGTTTTGGTGAAATATGATCAAATATCAAAGTTATATATATAATGTAAGAATATTTCATTATTTTATTTATCTTTATGGAATAGGGATACATCTAATATATGAAATAGATCTTGAAAAAATATTTATATTCACTTTTTATAAATCAATATTCCCTTAAATATTATAAAGGGGGTATAATATTATCCTATAATTGGATATTCCTTAAAAATACATATTTCCACTACCAACAATTGTTAAATATATATGTAAAAATGTTTTGGTGTTATTTACGATGATACTTGTATTCACCCTACTGATTTTCAAGAGTATGTTTTAAAAACCCTCTTTATGATGTTGGAATTCTTGAAATGAATTTTCCAATGTCAAATCATTTATTACTAATCAATGTTTAAAATTTTGAAGAAAAAATTTATTTGATACAGTAAAATGATAGCACATTAGTTTTTAAATGTACATTGTACTTAATAGAATATACATATAAAAATAATATGTTTATAAAAACAATTATATAATTTTAAAATATTTCTATTAAAAAATAATGATAATTTTTTGTGATATAGTTAATAAAAGAACCTCAAATGTTTGAAAATGAATTTATAGAATTAAAATGTTTTTTTAACAAATTTTATTTTTTTAATATTAAATTTAATATTAAACATATGTTATTGGAATTTGATAAAATTTATTAAATATTTCTATTATAATTATTTATATTACATTATAAGGTTAACCAAATTTTGTGTAAAATGAATAGTAAAAACAATAAAAAACTATTTAACAAGGTGAAAAACTATAATGGTAAAAGTGAGTAACCTTAGAGGTAAATTGAATAAATGTTTATTTTTGAATGTAAGATATGTGCCTCAACCATATTACTCCAATAATCAATTATATATCAAATTTGAGAAACATTTCTTAATAGTGACTTTCCTTTATTAAATAGTCTTGGCTAATTAAAAAATATACATTCCCACTCAATTATAAAAATCTACCCCTATACTCACTTTTCATACATGTCAATAAATTTTTCTAGATTTTATCAATAAAATTATCTCCCAAACATAATAACCCAAATTCTAGAGGGTTTATTCTTCCCAAAATTAAATATTTGTGTCATCAACAAGAGATATCAAGGATGTTTTTTCAGCGAATTTAATTATCTTCACTACACTCCTTATATTTTAATAATTCATTTTAATCATTTAATTTTGTCTTATATATTATAATATAATATAAATTTTATAGTATATATTATAATATGTCATTATTTTTATTTAATAGTATTTATTTATTTCCTCTTCCATAAAATTGTAAACAAAAACACTATTAATATGTACAGTAGACTACTGCCTCATAGTATGGTATTATTAATTTTCTATAATCACCAATAATGTTTTTAATTATGATTTAAATAGTTTATATATGTAATATTAATGAAATATAATTATTTATGTATGTTTAACATTTCATATACCTTCTTACCATACCACCTTTTGAAAAATGGTAAAATTTTCCTGTGTATGATGGACTACCACCTCACTTAGCAATGTGATTCATGATTTATCAAAAAACATTAATGGAATATGTTTTTATATTTAGTGATGATAATTTTTATTTATTATATAATTATCATTATCGAAAGTTAAAATAATATTTACCATACTCCTGTCACAATTTTTGAGAAAATGGAAAAGTTTCTCATGACTGTGTATGGGTTTCGGTACCATAATTGTTACATAGTTCTCATCTGACATCCATATTTCAAGGATAGATTAGAAAATAAAATATGTGTATAAAATTTAAAATAATTTCATTATTATTATTTTAGATATTATGTAAAAATTACCCATTTGACCACTATCAACACAATGATGATTTTTAGAAATGTGGATTGATTGTCCTCAAAACACTCGACATAGATATAACTAAATAAATAATTAAACATATCATCCAAATATAAAAAATGTGGTTTATGTATAAGGTATTAAACATATAAATTGTTATTGTGCAAAAAAATTATTTGATATATGTTAATTATATAGGAGATAAATTTTGAACACACCAATTCTTTACTTGTGTTTATGGATTTCTCATCCAACATTATATTTCATGAAACATCTTTCATATTCACCACTAATTTCAATTTTTTGATTTATATAATATCCACTATAATGTTATATCATGAATATTTTTATTTTCATGGAAATTTTTGTTTTATTTTGTGTTATTCCTTTTATGTGGGTTATGATTCAAAATCTATGAAAGTTGTGTGGTCTAATTTTACAATCTCATCATTATTTAGGATGATTTATGATTAAGACTCCCATAAAAATTGTTTTATTTTTATATATAATACCCCAACTATTTTACTAAAATAATATTTTTCATAATCATTTCAATTAATATTAGAATTTACAACTCTATGTTACTTAATATGATAGAGAAAATGTATTTCCAAAAATATGACATTATTTTTCTTGTTTGTTAAAAAATAATGTTTCATCCATATAATTTTTTTCTAATAATATTATCAAAATTGTTTTTAAAAATAATTATATTATTTAATATCAAATATTTTTACATATTTATCATTCTACAATGTTTATTGAGAGGAATATTTTTTTTATTTTTTTCAAAAAGGTTATTTTTATCCTATTTACAGAAGTGAAAAAAGAATTTTTTCTTGGAATAAATGAATTACCTATCATCATAACCACTCATTACATTGAATTTTCATTTTTAAAATTCTATGATTTTTTAATGAATTTTTTAACATTATTTTCGATTTTTTTATATTTTTAATTGTTTTTTTATTGAGAAAAGAATATTTTCTACATGAAATATTCCAAGTAATCATTTAAATACATTTTCCGCAATGATGAAATTATTTTATGTTATAGAGTAGATATAAATTATGTATATATATTTCTCAAATATATACATCGATTATTATTCCTTATTTTTATTGTGTAATATAATCATAATATTCATATCTCAGAAGCTATCATTAGGAATTTCTATTAACTATGTTATTAGAGGATATTATAAAACCCATTTTCATTAAATGACTTTTTATGTTTTTGTTCCTTATTGTAGATTTTAATTTTATAAGAAACATAATCATGAACATGTTATGGTGGGTGAACCATGATTCCACTTAAATACATTCAAATAAATGATTATTCTCATGTGGTTTCATGTATAGGATTACAGAGTAATCATAATACAATTTGGAAGTTTTTCAACCATGTGATGTTGTCTAAGAAAATAGTTTTTACTAATGTTTTGGTCATGTTATTTGTTTCAAACACAATTATTATGATCCAATTATTTTGTGAAACCATGTAAACTATGTTATTATCCCATGTGACTACATATTTACCTTCACTAATATGATATCATGTTATAAATTTCAATCACACATTATGTATACTTATCAAATTTATTCAATTATTGTGACTTTTAGATCATAACATTGGTTTTTGTATTCCCTGGGTTATAAAATACTGTTTTTGGAGTTTGAAAGGATTTAGGATCCCATTATAGAGAATAAAATAACAAATTTTTATTTTAGAATCATTTTGATATATTTTGAGCCTTGTTTTCCATAGATATAGTACAAATGATATTTTTGTTGTAATTAATAGATTTTCTCTCAAAATCATATAATAATATTTGTTGAAGGACTTTTTCACTATAGAATCCCTTTATAATTGTATTAGAAAATAATATATGTGTCCAGTAATGGTATTTAAAATTCTTAGGAACAAGCACTATGGGGTAATTTTATTATAGGTTTAGTTATATAATTTGACATCAATAGCCTATATGGAATTTTACACCATTCCATGAGATGGTAATATGCATAGAAAAACTGAATTATTATAGTTACTTTACATGGGTAATCTTGAATGACAATTTTGGGTATTGTAAATCTGATCAAAGAACAATGGATAATTGAATTAGTAATACCATGTGTGGATTCTCATGGTAATTGGTACTTCTTGTTGTAATAGCTTAATATTGTATTCATATTGGTTATTCTATGATACATATTGGAGTCTGGGAGGTAAGGTGATTCACACTATTCTATGAGGGTCCTAATGGTTTGTTTATTATCATGAGAGTTTTCATAGATTTTCATATGGGATAAAAAAATGAAATTTCATAGTTGGGACCTTGTATTGTAATCTTTGTCAAATCAGATGTTGGGTAAAATTAAGATGCGAGCCTAGTGGTGTTACTATTAAATGAATCATTTTTTAATTTTTCATCAATCGGTGAGTTTTTTTACCTAATTTCATTTACTTCATATTTGAAAATTTTTCTAGTTGGGGGACCTAGAAACCATTGACATTGTATGAACATAGTATGTTGATTCTAGGATTCATGAAATGGGAATCCTATCAAAGGGATTGGCATAACATTGTTTTCTCTTTTAAATGTGATGAATAGGTAGGTGATTCAGTTTTGGACCTCTTCTATTGGGTTTCCAATAGGTTTTTTTGATGGAATAATTCTTCTTTAGTTGGTTTTCAGTATGGATGGTCCCTGAGATAATTAACCGAGGGTCTAAAAGAGGGTATAATGGTTGAAGTATTTAGGTTCCTATCTATGTTGTTGTTTGTATGTTTTGCATATGGTGTGAGCACAGGTATATGATCATCGGTATGACATGGTTCATGGTGGTAAATATGTGTGTGAATGAGTTTGAAAATATACATGGAATTGATGGACCATCATGGTGTTTGTAGACCCACTATATCGTGGGTGATCCTCAAGTAAATCATTACAGGGTTAAAGATCTCATTTTTCAGGATGTGTGACTAGAGTTCTCCTCTAATGATGGAGAAGACATATGATATTGCGTATCATCTATGGTCTTTAATGGTGATCATAGTCCTAGTTTAAATGTAATGTTCATTTAATGGAGAAAGAACAAACGATTCCTTGGGCTATGTGTAACAGACTTGTAGTAGGAAAGGTCAATTGTGGATCATGGATTGGGAGAACAATTTCCTTATTATGTGACTCAAATGATAATTATTTACTCTCCAGTTACTATGTTCTATGAGATAATACCCATGATTCATTTATATAAAAATGATGTAGCATGTGTAGTCCATGCATTAATCAATTAGTGTATTGAATCGACTATGGTAGTGAGTGGGAAGATGGTCAATGTAATTTTTTTGATGTTCATAGTATAGAAGATCCACAAAATTAGGCCAAATATAGGATTTTATAGAATGAAAATTTATTTCTGGATGTGGATTGAATAATGATGATCCTTTTGTAGGTTATTGAAAAGGGCTTCCTACGGTAATGTTAGCATCGATCGGGAAGTGTAGCATAAGGACATGGTGCTGGAAGCTAGAGGTGATGCTCTATAAGTTGCTGTAAGTAAATCCATTTGGTCACTAGTGATCAAATGGATGGTGAGGGAGGTGATTATTGTTTTGAAAGTAAATATTGGATATTTTATAGAATAATGGTCACATACACCAAGAATGGTTTTTGAGATATGTTTTTGTTACATCTTAATAATCATTGAGTTACGACCATGTATGTTCAATGTTTTTAGGTTAGAATGTAGTGGGACTTGGTGATCTAGTTATAATAATGTGAGGTAATGGAACTGATTGTACTATAATAGGGATAATGACCTTTATAGTATGTTATAAAACACTACATTGGATGTTTCATGGTTGAAATAGGTTTATAGGGATATTTTGGTTCTAATGACACTGTGGGTACCAAAATTGTGGTGGGTTTTCCAAGAAGACGTTGTCCATGGTTTGGTGTCAAGCTTGTGATGGAGTAGGACTGATGTTTGTTTTCATCATATCAGTAACACATTGTTTCTCATATAAATAATGATGTGGTCAAACCGAATTAATAAATAGAACAATGTATTTGAACATGGTTTAAGGATTAGAGTGTTTGGGATGATCTATATGTGTTGGAATGAGGTTACACTAAATATGGAGGTTGGGATCGATGATGGCTTTGATAGTTGATGTCATGACTTGATAATTTAATCATATAATAAGATTATTATTCAATGGCTAATTAGGACATATCATGGAATTATTCCAACTATATGGAAACCAATTTTTTTTTTGAGAATCATGTTGATGGTTGGAGTTAATGTGATAACATCGAGCTCATGATGGATTGAGATGATTCAAACATGGTCTTTTCATTATTCCATGGTGTTTTTCATTCAACATGAAATTTGGTGTAGAATAAGTTGAATTTCACTGATATGTTTTATCAGTAGTTATTAATACACTTTCTTATGTGGATTTGAATAGACACAGGGAGCCTTAGATGGTGAAGCATCATTATCGGTTGTTTTAGGAATTCCTCAGTGGGTGACGTTGAGATTATTTAATGAAAATTATGATAAATTCTATTCAACATGTATTTTATTATGAAATTCAATATGGTAATACAGAAATTATATTAGGAATGTCGAATTAGTTGCAACAAGAGTGTCTTGGGTATTTTCATGGGATTCTGAATTAAATTTGGCATCATTAGGATTCTAAATGGATGATAGGTATGAATAAATCTTTTTCTACATAAAAAATAAGGAGTTGCGTAACTTATATACTAGTTGATTCATATTTTATTATGATTTAGAAATTATAATGTATGTTAGGAAAATATTTTTGAATGGGGGTGTGAAAGTTTACTATAAAATTCATCAATAGTTGACCCAAAACATTGATGTTTTCTTTAAGTAACTATATCTTTTTGTGAGGATATATCAAATATGTACCAATTTTAATGTGTATTGGGATGGTCATGATATAGAAATAATTTTCCTAATGATTTAAATTTTATATATGAGTATTGGATGTTGTCCTGATGAATTATCCATTGTAACATTGTGGTGGTGCATTCGAATATTTTATAGAATTTAATGATGTAATTTAGTCATTAAAAATGGAATTGGGGAATGATATAGGTTGGTTTTCTCTAGAGTATTTCTACCCAAAATTATGACTATTGAGAAAGAAAATGTTTTAGATTTTTTAAGGAATTGTGTCCCTATAGTTATCTTGGAACTCAATGGAAATTTAATTTTCCTATTTATAGTATATCATTCTAAATACCATGGTCTAGAATCAGACTCCAGGAGTTTGAATGTATTACAAGGGATGTTTTTTACATGGTGGGAGGATTATGATACAATTGAAGGGAATTTTGAATCCTTTTGAAGGTTTGAGTAGCCGCTACAACCAATTATATAGTTGGTCGACCAGTAATGCAGTTTTCACCATCTTCTTTCTAGTGGTGTCTTGCAGTTGTAGCAGATATTTCCAATTTCCAATGACTTTCTAGATCCCTCCACATATTAACTGATGGATCTTTAAAATGATAATTTTAAAATTTCCCTTGAGAATATTTTGATGAATCCACTTCTCATAACTATCATTTATCTCATTAAATATTGGGACTAATCCCCCACATTAACCATCAACTTCTTTGTTTTGGGATGGAATATATATTTTAATATTTTTTTTTCTTTTAATACACTTCATTTTATAGTATACTATTTTCTTAACATTCCATTATTTTTATTTTTCAATTATCATGTTATTACATATTTTGTGATTCTATTAGAGCATATTGGAATCACCTAATTATCCAAGGGATTTCATATAACCAAGGATGAAATGAATCTTGAGAAACCAACTCCTCTTGATTCCTCAATGATACGAAAAGGATTCCGATGTTTTGTTTTTATTATGTTTTCCAAGATTACAATTTAATTCATTATATAATTGGTTTTAGTAGCTGGATTATTAAATTATTATAGTTTCATGGTAAAACAGAGGTAGTTGATACCTAGTGGAAATAAGTTTTCATGGATGTATAATGCTCAATATGTTATCTAGCATTAGTGTAGGTTGTTTTTAATTAGTTAATGATACGTGTTAAAATTGTAGGATCAATATAATGATGTAGATGCTCAATGTACAAGATGGGGGGGATTGTATACTTTAAAAAATTCATTTGGATGGTTTAATGATGGTAATATTTGACAATGATAAACAAGGTAAATTCAAAAGAACTCATAGTTCTACAAACATGATTGGTTCCGGAAATATGGTACCCGAAACGAAACATATGAAAAGTTTACAAGGACAAAGATTATACCTTAAAGCATATAGAATTTTACTAATCAGAGTATACAAGTATAAGAAAGTATAAGATAGTAATACTTTCCTTATCAATCAAAATGCAGTGGGAAACAAACCTGACAAAATACAAGTGACAAGTAGTAAATCTTTTAACCAAAAGAGTAGGATATCAAACAACCATGGATAAAAGTACGTTGATTTATACATTCATGAAAGTCAGTCTTACCCACACCAGTGTATGCCATTGATATGAATATCGATGTTTGTTTTGCTATCCCCGAAAGCCCTCAAATTTTGAAGTGGTCGTAACCTCTGCGTTCTTATCCCTAGAAGACCTCGAATGTACCCAATAACATTCGGAGTCTCACCAATCCATTCTAAACAAGATGTTCAGTATGCAAAAAGCATTAATTTCTCACTCTCTCGAAATAAATTCAGCAGCATGTATTCTCTAGATTTTTAGAATAGTTGTTGATCTCGTTAAAATGAGCACCTATTTATAGGCGCATATCCTATGGTCAGCTCCCTCCTCCAATGGTCATATTTTCCTTGAATTTCAGAGGGACATGTACACGTGTCACTCAAATAACAGTTAGTTAGTAACAGAATGCACGACATAGTTATATAACTCAAAAAAGAGTAAGTAAAATATGGTTGCTCAACCAAATTCAATTTTTCTATGTCTAAGGAAAAATAGAATTCGGAGTCTAAAAGAGTAAAAATTCGGAGTCTATATTACAAGGACATTCAGATTCTGTTTTTCAAGGAATTAATAATCAGAATTCTATGGAATTCGGTTTCTGAATTCTAAGGAATTCTGAATCTGAATTTTAAGGAATTCAGAGTCTGAATTCATAGGAATTAGGAGTTTGAATTTGGAGTAATTTAGAGTCTGAATTCTGAGAAATTGGGTGTCCGAATTCTAAATAAATGGGAGTGAATTCTAAGGAATTCGAAGTCTGAATTCTAAGGAAATCGGAACCCGAATTCTAAGGAATTCAGAGTCCGAATTCTATGGTATTAGGAATCTTAATTCAAAAGAATTCGAAACCTGAATTTCAATGAATTTTGATTCTGAATTTCTAAGAATTCAGAGTCTGAATTTCAATGAATTCGGATTCAGAATTTTAGAGAATTGAGTGAATAAATTCGTATCCGGAAAATAGAATACTCTATATCTCTATATTTATAGAATTCTGATGTTTTAGATGTGAAACTGAATATTTCACTTAGTAATAAAAAGATTAAGATTTATAGAGAATGAAAATATGAACAATGAAAAACAGGTAAGGATAAATTTTACATGGGGAAGGAAACCTATCCTCATTAAGAAAAATCTTAGGGAAAATGAAATTTTCTTTAAGATAGAGTGTTTGTGATTTTAAAATCGTGAAGGAATGGAAAATTCATAAGTAAACCTTATTGACTCAAAAATATCCCCCTTTTTGGAATGCACAATCACACATACGAAAAATAATATAAGGGCAATGAAATTTTATGGGATTGTAAATAAAATCATATCTCCGATTACTTATGGATCAAAGTGAATATGACAATCTCCCTCTTAGTCTTTGGAAAATATAAGGATTGTATTCATAATTTTCTGAATGGGATTTTATATTTTCTAGCATAAGAAAATCATCCTGATGAAAACACCCCCTTACATAGGAAATTTCTTCTTTACTAAGTATTATTTTTGGACATTCATTTCTGCCCCGTTTTGATTTTCAAAAATAAATACATGGAATGGAATAGAAATATAGTACCTGCAATATTAGTTCTAAACAACAAAAAAATATGATGATCAATAAGAATAAAATTAGGATTGAAATATTTTGTACAACCTAAAATACAAAAAATGATTAGATATGGAAAAGATTATCCTTACTTCTACTTTGGAATCAGCTTCTTCACAATAGTATTTAGCTTCTTGAGCCTTAAGAGATTCTACCTAATCCTTAAAGACTTATTCCTTTTTGACAAGCTTCTCTTCTATCACAATTCTGAGATCCCTTTCTCTCTTCAAACACTGATCAACTGAATTCAATTTCCCATTTAGACCTTTCACTTCATGCTTCCGAGAAGTCTGTTCACGAGATAGATTTTTTTCAAAACAATTAGTGAGATCCTTGATCTTCATATCCTTGGTGTCAAAAGTATACATGACACAATAATGAAATTCATCAAAGATTATCATCTCTTCTATTATCATCCTTGACTATATTGTCATATTTTTGCATGATCTTTTATGAGCCTCATTGCTGATGAGAAAAGACTTGAATTCTGCCTCGAGATTGACAATCTTATCCATCACCATGGAAAATGAATCTGATTTTTTATTTAATGAAGTCTAAAGCATAGGGAATCTCGATTCCATACTAGGATTTATTTGAATAGTCCCAGCAAGATTTTCAAAGACTGTACTACAGAGTCTTTTCTAAGAGAGGATGATTCTGAATCCGAGACATTGGTTGGTGATGATTCCTTTTCTAATTCAATGACCTTCTTCATTGATGAACCACCAACTTCATTCATATTTACCACAACTTTTCTAGGTGTATCCACAACCACCTATTTTCACTTATCATCCTTAGGAATGACGTCTTCTTTATTAGGATATTGATGTTCAATATCAGATAGCTGAAAAAATTTCCTTCTCAGCTGCTACCTCTACATCCTCTAGGTGAATTAAATCATTGTTGATGATTTCTTCCCAGGATGATTGTTTTACCCATATTCACATTTCTCTTAATCATTACCATGAGTACCAACCTTTGACGATTCATCTTGAGAGGCATAGAATGATAAATTATCAGAAGGGGTTTCCTTCTCATTATATTCCTCTACCTACTTTGACACATCTTTGGCATCACCACTGACTTTATCTTATTCTTCTTCTTCTACTTATTCTTCTTCAAGTACAACTTCTTGATGTTTTTATGGAATTAAAAACATCTTTACCAGAGTCATAGGAAGGGATTCATGATGAAATTTCTCTAGTAAATGATCTTATTCAGAGGTTTTCTTAGATTTCTTGAGATGGAATTGGACTATCTCAGCTTCCGAAATCTTCTTATTCTTCTTCTCTTTCTGTTTCTTCTCAAGATCTTCAACAAAATTTTCATTCAAAACCATTGACTCAGTAGGATCGAAGCCCAAACTAGGCTCTCTACCTTCTTTTTCTTCTTATCTTATCTCCACTTTGCAACCACTACATTAGTATACAACTTTTGCTACTTAGTTTTTGCTGGTGCTAACTGACTTTCCATAGCCACTGGGGTTTTTGGTTTGTCTTCTGGATCCTTGTCTTTCCTCTTCCTTCCACCTTTCAAAAATGTCATGGTTGCTTCTGGTTTCTTGGTTACGGCTTCAACTTCCTTTTCTAATAGATCATAAAATTCTCTGGATTGACTATTGATGCCAATATTCATCCTCTTAGGAGTATCATCACTTATCAACATCACCTTGGAGTTCCTAGTAATAGATATGCCTGCAATCTTGGAAAAATAAATATAAAGAACAATGATCGTTGAATGAATGGCTAGATTCATGATAATCTGAGATTTAAAATTCCCATTCATGATATTTTCAATCGTAACCATGATATATTTAACCATGTTAATATTTCTGAGGTTCACCAAGAAATCCAATATATATAAATCACTCTTCTTTAATGTATTCTTATCTCCTTTTCTCGATATGACAAACCCTTGAACCCATAATTCATGAATCTGAAGTTTTGTAGATAGATGTACTATCTTCAGAGTCTTCAACTCTGATAATCCAAGGCAAGATATAGAATTTAATTTATCAAGGGAACCTGATACATTTGGTAGTTTTTGAGTACAAAACTCAGCTTCCCCATCATAAGGAATACCAATCAGACCAGCTGCCTCTCTATAAGAAATATAATATGTCCTCCTGTTACACTTGAAAGAAAATTTATCTCTTCCTCCTTCATTGAAAAAGCTTACTATCCTGTAGAATTCAACGAGCAACTCTGGATACATCCAATCTTGTGCTTTCGGTTTTGATATGAAAACACTCTCCCACCCATTATTCTTGATATTCTTAGAGATAATGTAATCATACAAAGAAAATAAATTCATATGAACCACATATTTCAATAAATCTTCCATTAAATTATTTATTTTATAGATTTCATTTATTTTTGAGGAGAAGCTTCAGAAGGCATTCGGAATTGAAGAATCAATGATGATTCAGAATGACCTTATGTAGGAAGGGAATAGCTTCAACACGTGAATTCTTGAGTACAATGTAGGACAAGATATCTGGGGTCCATTATATTGGCAATTGAAGTGATGGTATAGCTTCCCAGATTGATCCAAAGGTTGAAATCATCTTGAGATGATCTGGAAGTTGAGATGATAGTCGAAGAAGGACATTTATATATTCTAATAATTTAAGGTTTTTAAGAAAGGACGTTCATATTTAAGGAAAATCGAATTAAAAATATTTAAAACAAAAATAAAATAACAACAAAAGAAAAAATAATAATTATGAAGACATAGAAAAGGAAACATACCTATTATATTTCCAGGAAGATTATTCATAATAAGGAAAATTCTTCTTCAAGAACTTTAGATTCTGAGAAATTTGATTATGGAAAAATTTGACTACAAGAAATTTTACTATAAAAATATTAACTATGAAAATGTTTACTAAAAAAATTATGTAACAAAAAATTTTAATTTCAAAAAATATTATACTATGAAAAATTTTAGACTACGAAAAATTTATTTAGTGAAAAATATTAACTATAAAAAATTTTAGACAGAAAAATTTCGATGATGAAAATTTTTCATTACGAAAAATTTCCATTACAAAAATAAAATTAATTCTAACTAACAAGAAGATGTACTCCCCCTAAGAAAGGGATTTTCATACTATAAGGAGATAGGTTTCAACAAGAAGTTAATATGGAATATTACATTGCATTTATCATTCCTGTCATCAGTTTAATGTATTCAAATCTATCGGATGGTAATGATTTTGTGAAAATATCCACAAGTTGATCTTGCATTATGATAAATTGAAGAATGATATATTCATCTTTAGTGTGATCCCTAAGAAAGTGTTGCATAATATCTATGTGTTTTCATGAGTGAGATTTGAATGGTTTTCACATAAAGAAATTGTACTAGTATTATCGGAAAATATTTTTGTTTTGGTAAAACTCATACCATAGTCTATGAGTTTTTGTTACATCCACAACACTTGATCATAATAAATTCCAGGTGCTATATATTCAGCTTCAGTAGTGGAAAGTGCTACTAAGTGTTTCTTTTTTCATGACCAATAAACTAATGAATCTCCTATGAAATGACGAGTTCTAGATGTAATTTTCTAATCCATTCTACATCCAACCAAGTCAGCATCCAAAAAACTTTTTTTAAAAAATCATTTCTTGAGGTATAAAAGAGTCATAGATCCATGATTCCCTTTAAGTAGAGAAAAGATAATTTCACTCCATTTAAATGAGATTAATTAGGATTTTATTAATACCTTTCACATAATAATACTGAAAAAATTAAGTGTAGATGACTAGCTGTCTAGTAATGTAGACTTACTATCATACCTCTAAAAGATGTTTGATCTACTAGTTTCCCAGCTTAATCGAGATCAAGTTAATTTGAGGTACCAATAGGAGTACTTATACTCTTAATGTTTTCATATCCATAATTTTTAATAATATCATTAATATACTTAATTTGGGATATATAGATTACGTCTGGTTTTTTAGAAATTAGAAAACCAAGGAAAAATGTTATCTCACCCATCATACTCATTTCAAACTCAGATTTCATTAGACCCTCAAAGTAATCAGAAATATATTTATGAGTAGAGCCAAACATATTATCACCATCATAAATTTGAACAATCAAAAAAAATTTCTTATCATTATTTTTAAAAATATTTGAATCATTATTACCCTTAATATTATTGTTTTGAAGGAAAAAACCATGTAAGTCTATCATACGAGGATCTGGGGTCTTGCTTGAGTCCATAGAAAGCATTAGTATGTTTGATAACCTATTTAGGATGTTTTGAATGTTTAAAACCAAGAGGTTGTTCAAAAAAACATTCTATTGAACATAACCATTAAGGAAATGACATTTATCATCCATTTGAAAAATTTTGAAGTTGAAGAATACTGAAAAGGAAAGTAAAATACAAATATATTCAATTCTAGCTACTAGAGAATAGGTTTCTTCATAGTATATCACTTATTGTAGATTATTACCTTTAGAAACCAATATATATTTATTTCATACAATGATTACATTTTCATCATATTTAATTATGAAGACCCATTTTACTCTAATAATATAAGTTCCCATTGGCCTTTCAACCATGGTCCAAACATTATTCCTTTCGCATTCATTTAACTCATCTTGCATAGATGTTATCCAATCATCATCACCTAATGCGTCATCAGTGCTTTTTGGTTCTAATTGGGAACGGAATGCTAGATGATCTACATCATATCAAATGGAACATCTATTCCTTAAAGGTTTATTTAACTAACAAATTATAAAATCAGTTGGATGATTCTCTAAAAACAATTGATTTGGGTTTTTTAAAACATGTTCATCAACATAGGGTAGGAAGCCACGTAGGTTAAATGCTTCAGAAACATTTTCTTTGAAATTTTCCTTGTCAGAAGGATCTTCTATCAAGGGTTGATAATCAGTTTTTGAAAACACATCTGAGGATGTAGGTTGAGGTTGTTTAAAAACAAAAGGACCAGTTTCATAAAATTTGACATGAACAATTTCTTCAATAGTACATGGATTTTTATTAAAAACACAATAAACCATAGAAGTTATGGAGAAGCCTAAGAGAATTTCTTAATCATATTTTTGATCAAATTTTTGTAGATTATCTTTTGAATTCAGAATGAATACCTTGCAACCAAAAATGATGATGTAGGAATTTTTAGGTTTTCTACCATTCTATAACTCAAAAAAAGTTTCATTAAGAAAAGGTCTAATCAATACATGATTTATAGTATAGAAATCAGTAGTTAATGATTCAATTCAAAAATGTTTGACTACATAATATTCACTCTAAATAGTTCTTGTTATCTCTTGAAGAATTCAATTTCATCTTTCAATAACCCCATTTTGTTGAGGTGTTATGGGTGTTGAGATGTTATGATTAATTCCTTTTCTACTACATTAGGTTTTCAAAATCATAATTTTGAAATTCTCCTCCCTGATCAATTTGGGTTGTTATCAAAGGAAGGGTTTCTTCATTGTTAACATGGGCTCTAAAACTTTTGAAATAAGAAGAACCTTCATATTTCTTTTCAAGAAAAATAGACCCACGTAAATCTAGTGTAATCATAAACTAAAACAAATACATAATATTTTCTTCCAATGAATCCAGTTTGTGTTGGTCCAAAAATATCCATATTCACCAACTATAATTAATCAGTGGTTGAGACTTCACCAACTGATTTAAATCTTGATTTATGTTTCTCTCCATATTGACAAGGATCAAAAACATTTGAAGAATCAAATCTATGCTCTGGTAGATCCATGAATAGTTATTCTTAATGTGTTAGCCTATTATCCTAAGGTTATAGTGTACTAACCTTCTATCCCATAACCAATAATGATATCCCATTTCACTAAGACAAGGTAGGTCATTGCTCATAAGGTCATATATGTTTAATGTGTAAATATTCTCATAGATCTGGGTAGAAAGAATAAACTCTTCCTTGGAATTATGTGCTAGGCACATGTCATTCCTAAAATCCACAAGGTAACATTAATCACATAATTGACATACGATAATGGGGTTGTGCTTAGGAACCTTACCAAATAAATCATTCTAAATCAATGTTTTTTAATGAAATACAATATTACCTATACCAATAATTTCTCCCTTAGCATTATCTTCGAAAGATACATTCCTTATTTTCATATTGATAATATTTTTAAATATGTTTTTGTTACCATTCATATGTCGGGAACATCCACCATCCATGTACTATGTATTATTTTGGGTACTATCATTACATTCCTGAAAACAAGAGTGTTAGACTTTCAGAACCCAAACATTCTTAGATTTGGAAACATCAGAAAGAAATTTTTTAGGAATCAATGTTTTCTTAGAAAAATAAGATTTATGAAAACCTAAAGTCATAGTTTTGTTTAATGAACAATTTTTTTCACAATGCCCACCTCGCTGACACTTAGTATGTAATGGAGCACTTTGAAGAACAAAATAATTGTTACTGAAAATTGGTTTTGAACTAGTATAACCAAATAAAGAATTATTCCTTAGTGGATGAATTTCAGATTAAATCTTATCAAAATTATACTTACCAATGGTAATGTTTTACAAACACTTCCTTATGGAAACTATTTCTCACTTTTTCCTAATAACTATGTTCTTATACTCAAAAACATTAGTTTTAGCATTCGAGTTAGTCCCTAAAAAAATTTTCTTAGAAATTACTTTTTCTGCATCCTTAAGAGAGTTTCTCCTTCTCTGAAATAACATCCTCAAGGGTTTTATTAAATACTTTCAAAATCGTAAATTTTCATATCAAGATATTTAGAAAGATCTTATATTTCCTTTATAGGAATAGAAATCCTATAATTTTCCATATAAATATTTTTCTTGACATTAGAATTTTCATTCTTGAGAAACTTAGCAAACCTAGAAAAATCTTCATAAGAATGTAAAGTATTATCTTCATCTGAAGATTCATAATTTTTACTATCAATATAATTATAATTCAAGGATACAATGCTGATGGATTCAAAATTTTGTACCTTATCCATTAAATAATGATTTTCAATAGGTATATTAGAAAATAAAGAAATATTCTTCTATCTAGACAATTCGTAATCTGGGGATTTATCAGAAGAGTCACCACCACTGGAACACCAAGTTTCATTAGTTTTCAAAGAATTATTAACCTTAGACATGTAGTATTTCATTAAATTCCACTCAGAATGATTTTACTTTATATATTTTCTCATAATAATAGGACAATTTGGCCTTATATGCCCGACAATTTTACATTCATAACAAGTAACATCAGAGTCCTTCTTGTCCTTTCTTCCTTTTTTCTTATATCTGTACTGAAATATTTTCTTCCTAACTATCTTGTTTATCCTATGATATATATTAACTAGTTCATTTTCTCAATGCTTACTTTCACTTGATTCAGATAAAACAGTGACCTTCTTCGATTTAGATCATGTAACTCTCTCAAGAGTCTTGGATTTCATGTTATTAGAGGTAGTTGTAAAATTAACCTTTCTGTTCCCATTACTCTTCTAAACATTGTCAGCATCTCTTTTCATTCCAGTCTCACGTTGAAGAAGAGTTCAAAAAATCTCATCAATAGTAATCGTTGATACTTTCCTATTCTAATAAATTGTTGTTCTCTTTGATTCCCACTCATTAGGCATGATTTCTATAATCATGTCCAAAAGTGCCACATCATCTAAAAATTTTTTACCCATGGATTGAAAGCTATTGAAAATATTCATGAATATCTGTTGTACCATACATATAGGTTCTTAATAAGGAATGAAAAATCCATGATACTCAACTCTAAGCAAAGATCATCATGTTTCAATAACATTGGATGTACCAAAATGAGTATCATGAAGTTTCTTCCAAATACAATTTGCAGCTTCACAAGATGAAATCTGGCTATATATATATTCCTAGTTATGGAACACAACAATGTATTACGTACCTTGTAGTTTAGTTGATATTCTGACTTTTCTTGATTAGTAAAAGTTCAAACGTAATTATTTGCAGTCTTGTAATCTCAAGTCAGGATAACAAAGTTTTCCATGAAAGTGTTATTAACAAAATCCTTGAGACGATCTCTCTAATATTTATAATCATACCCATCAAAAATAGGGGGTCTAGTAGGATTAATATTATCAATCAAACCAACATTCATTCATGCCATCTCAATGAAAAATATCTTTACACACAAACTTGCTAGTAATAAATGTTTGTAAACAAGAATAAAAATATCATATGAAAGGAAAATATTAATCAAGGATAAACATGAACATGAAAACATATATGTGAATATAAGTATTTTAGAGACCTTCTCTGATACCAATTGTAGGATTGAAATAATGATGTAGTTTCTCAATATATAAGGGGTGGTGGGGGTTAATTGTATACTTTAAAATTTTCCTTTGGAATATTTAAATATGGTATTGTTTAAAAATGTTAAACATGGTAAATTCAAAATACCACATAGTTTTTAAAACTACTTGATTCTGAAAATATGGTACCAGTAATGAAACTTAATAAATGTTTACAAGGAAAACATATTTTATCTTAATGCTTATAGATTCATACTAATCAGATTATACAAGTATAATAATGTACAAGATAGTTATATTGTACTTATAAATCAATATGAAGTAGAAAAAAACTAGAAACATTAAAAATAACAAGTAGTAAATCATTTAACCAAAAAAGATGGGTATTGACCAAGTTTGGATAAAGGTCCCTTGATTTATACTTTCAAGAATTTTTTCCTTACCCTCACCAGGGTAAGCCCATGATACAAATATCGGAGATTGTCTTGAAATCCCCGCAAGCCCTCGAACTTCAAGATAGTCAGAACCTCTATCTTTCTATCCCCGGAAGCCCTTAAATGTACTCAACATCATTTAAAGTCGCACGAATATATTCTGATGAATATTATCAGTAGGCACAAAACATTAAAGTCTTTCTCTCTAGAAATACCTTCTGCAGCATGTAATCTATAGAGTTGTAGAACAGAAATTGTGATCATCCAAATGATCTCTATATATAGGGGAATTTCCCACAGTCTTCTCCCTCCACAAATGACTATTTTTATATGAATTTCGGAGGGACATGTACATGTATCACCAAAAAAATGGTTAGTTAGTAACAGAAAGCATGATATAGTATTATAACTCAAATAAGAGAAAGTAAAATTTGGTTTCTCAACCAAATTCAATTTTTCAGAGTCTAAGGAAAGATAGAATTTGATAGCTAAGCGATTAAACCTTTTGAGTCTATATTATAAAGATATTCATATTCTAGTTTTCAAGGAATTCATAATCAGAATTCTATAGACTTCGGAGTCCAAATTATGAGGAATTGAGAATCCGAATTATGAGGAATTCAGAGTGTGAATTCTGAGGAATTCGGAGTCTGAATTCTTGGGAAATTGGATTCGGAATTCTAAGGAATTTGGACCTTGAATTATGATTAATTCAAAGTCCTAATTTTGATGAATTGAGATTTTGAATTCTATGTAATTCGGAATATGAATTATGAGGAATTCTGAGTTTGAATTCTAAGAAATTAAGACTCTGAATTCAATGGAATTAGGAGTTTGAATTCTGAGGAATTTGGAATATAAATTCTATGGAATTTGGAGTATGAATTCTAAGGGATTCAAAACCTAAATTGTAAGGAATTCGGAGTCTGAATTATAAGGAATTCAGAATCGAAATTCAAATGAATTGGGAACATGAATTTCTAAGAATTCAGAGTCTGAATTTCTTAGAATTCAGAGTCTGAATTTCAGAGAATTCGGAGCCTGAATTTCAGAGAATTCAGTGACTGAATTTGGATCCTGAAAACAGAATACCCTATATCTAATTATTTATATAATTCCATGGTTTTAGATGTGAAACCTAATTTTTCACATAGTAATAAAAAGAGTTATATTTAAAGAGACTAAAAATATGAACAATGAAAAAACAGGTAAGGTAAAATTTTCCTTAGGGAAGGAAAATTTTCCTCATTTTGAATAATCTTAGGGAAAATGATGTTTCTTAAAGATACAATGTTTGTGTTTTTCAAAACATGAAATACTAGAAAAGTAATAAGGAAAACATATTGACACAACAAAAGTTAAATTATTAGTGGTATATGAAAGGAGCTAGGAATCAAATTGGTTATAATGGGTTCAAGTAGGTTTGGACATAGATTTTTTGGATTGGAAGATATTATACCCCATCGAATATTTAAATTGAAATATTCTTATAAGGTATGTGGTCCCTAAATATGACTCATAGACCTTTATTTTTCAATGTTAATGTTTTTTTTCATTGTGTTTACTTCACGTAGAATAATATTTATTATTTTAAATTAAAATTATTTGATTGACTTCTACTTTAGTAAAACTCCCCTGAGGTATATTGGGATAAAATAATAAAATGTTCTGATTTTTGGGTACCGATGTTGAATTGGTTTTTGGTTTTTGAAAAAAAAAATTGATTGAATTTTAAATGGTTATTTGGATTGTTATTTTTTAAGAATATTTAAATTGAAATATTAATTATTTTTGTAGATAGTATATAAGGAAAAGTAAAACATGTTATGGTTAAAATATAAACTTAAAATCATTATGGTGTGGTTTTATTTCCAAATATTATTTCATAGGTGTTTTGGAAAATGGGAGAAAATGGATAAGACCCGACAAGAAAAAAAATTATAAATGTTTTCTAAATTTTACAATATTTAATGACTCATATTGTTATATATATGGTTCCTCATACATGTGGTTATGGTTAACAAGATGTAAACACGGTACTGGTTAGTTGATGGAAATTATTTTTTAACCAAATATTGAACATGGTCCCCTATTGGATAAGGTAAATTTATGGGTAGCCTAGTGTTAAATAACCCTATAGGGAATACGTGAATTGTTTAAACTGGGGTAACATGGCCCCCAAGAGACATAGTGCTATGAATTTGGGAAGGAATCCCCAAAATTCTAGTTTGGACAATGGATGGATATATTTCAATAGGTTGGGTGTGAGATGGTTTCCAATATCATCATGACATTTTCTGAGACACACCAAAACTAGAAAAATTAGGTTTTTACCATTCACATGGTGAACAAAGATCGTCGGTTTTATTTATTTATTAAATTAAAATGGTTTAAATTTTTTGTTTCTTTTTGTATCCCATTAGCTTCGTCACATCTCCATACACAACATATATAATAGTTATGTTAGAGATTCCATTTATGGTATCCTACCAAGATGTAATGACACCCTTCTTGGACCTCCATTTCTTATGGGTTCCTAATATGTGAATTTCATGAATATATTTTAGGCAATTATTATAAAATTATTTCTACACATAATTGATTAATCTTGATAAAAATTGTATTGTCTACATTATTTTGTTATATTTGGATTGATATAATTAGAATATCAAAAATGAAAAAAATGAACGAATTTAAAATAATAAGACTCATCTAACAGTGATCTGATGTAGGGACGAGCAACACATGGAAACTTAAGCTTCAATGGATATCAGAGGTGAAGAAAAAAGGATAAGTGGAGAATTAGGCATTACAAACACAAGATTCGTTTCGTATAAACATTTTTCAGTGTGAAATAATTACAAACTAGGGCACAAATAAATATTTATAGAATTTGATAATAATATGTGAATATTTGAATCACAGAATGTAACATCAAACCCCTCCTCATTGGCTTCATTCAAATTAGAATTTCTAATTGGACTTATGAAACAACACAACGATTCCCAATGCTAGAAGAATATTAAAATGACATTAATATAATTGGAGGAAGACATTCCCATACCAAATAAAAAAATTCCATAAAAAAGAATATAGTCACAATATATAGCCACTAAATGATGTATGATAACAATATTCATAAATAAAAGTACAAATCATGATAATAAAACATAACTACAATTCTCAATCACATCAATGTACCAAGGTAAAACCAAACTAGAAAAAGAATTCAATGAAGAAGACATGCACAGAAAATAATGAATAATCAATGTTCACCAAATTCATTACTACAAATATGCTCCAACACCAAACTCCAAAATACATTCTAGAAGTATAAAAAAGAATCACAAAAAACATTTCATTGCTCTCTATTTATTGTGCCTCAGTTAAACAAATTCAAAATCAATGATTTATCATGGTTGGGATGAGTAATGTAACCTAGTAGGTTTCTCTAAAATGACTTCCATACACATGACATCGGGAAAGAACATTTTATCACATTTATATAAAAAATATTATTTAAAACATTTTTTAATAGTTTATATCTCCACATAAAAACCTTCCATATCAAACTAGTTTCTGTGTAATGAAACGAGAAAATACATTAAAATATTTCATTTTTCATTTTTTCATTCAAATTTCATGATTCACACACACACCCAGCTATGCATTATTCAATGATTGTTCCATACTCATTGGTGGTCTCCTATTCATCCACTATGTCATCATTAAATTTCTAATATCCTTGTACTCTAATGGAACAGACCACTTATTCAGTGTTATATTCCTGGTACACCAACTGTACACTCCACTTTTTTAGGGTCATATCGAAAGCATGAACTCCGACAAAACTGTGTATGCAAAAAACAATGTGAAACCATCCAATTCAATAAATTTCAATAAAACTTCGTTTTTATTGAAAACCCATCCAATTTTTTTTCCCATAAATCAATCTAATTCTATATATTAAAACATAATTTTAAAATCAATAAAAAAAGGACTTTGGACAACAACTATTTTTCAAAAAAACCATAAAACATTAAAAATGGTGTTTTATATCATTCATTAATCATAAATTTCACAAAAAAAATTCCTTAAATTCAATCAATTTAAATCTAATAATTTATTTTCTAATAAAAGGATTCAATACCAAATCCCCCAACATTAGAAACTAGGGAGTAAATGAAGATCGACATGAATTCTTAAAAAAAAGGTTGATATCAAAACCCCCCTTATATCTTGTTCCCTATCATAAACCCAACCAAATATCATCATTATAGTAAACCTTTATCACATAAATGTCCAAAAAATATCATATATAGTAATTAAATATTGGTTATAATAGTATATCTGTGAAAAAACAGCATGAATGGTGACTTTACAAGAAATCCATCATCGAATGCACCATGATTTTCAAATTAATCACTCCGAAATTAAAGGAAAAGGACTGAAAAGAACATTGTAGGTAAAAAATGCTAGGATAGAAATACAATAATAAAGATAGGATTTTGGGATAAACAAATTTATATATACTACTTTCGATCAATCATTTAACCGTTCACATTTGGTACAAAGTTAAGAAAACTATGTGTGAACAACAAAAATGTCTTTTTCCCCAAAAGCATGTTTTCTCCTAGGGGGATGCACAGTTCAGAAAAACCATGAACCAATCAATGTGAATACACAACCCTAATTCCTCTTTTTTTAATTTTTCCAACAAGAGTTTTATGGTTTTTATAAACCCTGCTCAACCTGTACACCTCCAGAAGATCACCAAAAACAATCCAAAAGACCCCCCAAACCCTCCATAATTTTTACCAATGACCTTAAAAAATTATGAATCATGAAAAATCAGACACATAACTGAATGTAGAGAAGATAAATTATCCCCACTATTTTCCTTTATATCATCGAAAATAAAAAAACAAGCATTGACATATAAGAGTTCGATCTAATTCTTGGAAATTTCTTTAAAAAACTCTTATGTTTCATCATAATTGAAACCTTGTTTCCATAAAACCAACACCAGTCAGATTATTTTCACATCCAATACATTCTATTTCCTATCCACAATTTTCACTGGCACATGAACCAATTAGGCATCCAACTCTATGTGTTTTTTATCCAATCGAATCTCATCGTCATTATCCAAGTGATACTTTATCAACTGAGATACATGAAAAATGTTATGCAATGTATTAAACCATGGTGGTAATGCTAGCCAGTATTTAAAATCACCAACCCTTTAGATTACCTTCCAAATATGATGATGCCTAATCCATGGAGGTATTCTAAGGAACGCATGAACACTCACCTTGAATGAAAAATATCATCGATGAGGATACACATATGATTTCTAAGGATTCTAAGATTTAACAATCATCTTATTGATCAAATGAATTCTCTCCACAATCAATTCAATAAGTCTGAATCCAACTAGTGAAGTATCACCTATTTATAACCATCAATGTTGATAATGATAAGGATTCCCATACAATTCTTCAAAATGATCAATTGTTTAATTGATTTCTGGTAACTTTTGTATTTTCAGAACTCCATTAATGGTATGTAATCCTACCATGAGCCCCAAAAATCTATTACACAAGACTATAACATTTCTATCAAAATTTTTATAATCCTTTTAGATTTTCCATCCCATTGAGGAATATATATTATACTCATTTTCAACTAAATCCCAAGGTAATTCGGTAATAATTTATAGAAATAAGATGTAAACATTGGATCATTGTATGATACCTTTGAAACTGATAAATCACCCCTATTTATCAATTCTTAGGTGTATATATTATAAAATTCCTCCACTTTATGGCATTCATGAATATGGATGGAATGGGATGACATTGTGAGTGGATCCACTATCACCCGTATGGTATCTTATTTTGAAACCGTTATTGGGATACCTTTTAAAAACTACATGGATATATACTCCCATTTCCAAAAAAAGGAATATGCAATGAATGTAACATACCAACTATTAACTGGTGTACGTTCTTAACCAACTAATTTGTGAGTCATCTAGAAAAAATCTATTCACCTTTCTTTTAATGTTGACCCACCAAAATTTTTATTGGAACACATTATGGATCATGTGTATTCTAGGATGAACATCCCATTTCAAATGCTTGTAATCATAATGATGTTCTTCCTAAAAATCCATAGGTATGTCCATCTGATTTCAAAAAAAAAAATGAACTCCCATATAGTTTCCCTCCCTCAATGGTCACTCCATCATTATGTTTTTACATTAATGAAATGAATTCTTAATTAGATGTTTGTTCCTCATCAAACATCTTCAAAAAAATGATGAATAAAATTAAACGGTAGGACAATAACTGATTTACCTCAATCTTTGAATATAATATTTTTTTCATCTATCACTAACATAAACTACCACTAATTTGATTCTTATTTTTCCAACTGATAATATTACTTTATTCTTAATCCATATTCAATTGAATTTCCTTTACCCAATGTATACATAATGTCACATTCAATCACTTAGGGATACTCCATCCATCTTATTTGTCTCAAGTTCAAATCAATTTGTTAAAAAATATGTTCCTAATTATTTTGATACATAAGAATCATATATTTCTCGCCAAAGAGGTAGTGACATTGAGTATTCAAATCATGGACTACAATAGCTATGTCCAAATCATGTGTAGGTATTTTATTCTAATAAAGCTATAACTAATGTGATCCATAAGAAAAAAAATTCTCTGTTCATGAGAACACACCCTAACCCAGATCCTAAATCATCACGATAAACAAAATTTCCTTTTCCAAATTGTGGAAATATAATGAGCACTATTGGTGTATGGTGAACCTCTAACTCTTGAAAAGACTTCTCACATTCTTTGTTCCATTAGAATGAGACATTTGTTCTCACGAAGAAATCACTGGTGAGGCTAGTCTGGAGAAGTATTGTATAAGAATTCCTTATTGACCATCATGATCAAGGTAACTACACATCTCAAAGATATTATTTAGTGGTTTCCAAGAGATAAAAACTTCTATCTTTTCTGTATCCATAGAATCACCTCTTTCAGAGATTACATGGAAAAAGAAATGTAACTATTGTATTCAAAAATTTCACTTTTATATTTTTTCATAAAAATGATGATCCAAGAAAATTACACACACTTTAACCAACTGTTTCCCATTCTAATATTGTTTACATGAATACACTAATATATCAAACATAAATTCAACAAAAAACAATCCATATTTTTTTTGAAAAATTGGATGATTAATTTTATAAAGACTTCTAGATCACTTACAAGAACAAATTGAATAACCATATATTCATAATGGTTGTATCTATTCCTGAAATATTTCTTTCAAATATCCAACTTCAGAACACACAATTGGTGGTATCTTGATCGTATGTCAATTTTGGAGAACCACTGGGCTCCCCTAAATTGATCAAATATATAATCAATGCGTTAAAGTGGACATTGTAATTTATTATAACATGGTCAAGCTAATAATAATCTGCAAACATCCCTAGAGTTCCATCCTCCTTTTTTAAAAACAATACTAGGGTATCCCATGGTTGTGTGATAGGCAGAATGAACGCTTTTCATTATGGTTCTTCCAACTCAACATTTTTAATGGCCTGTCCACAAAGACCCATAGTCCGTGAATTAATTTATTATATAAGAATGATTATAATGAATGAATTACTGATAAACTGATTTTTAAAGAATTATTGGAATACCATATTATATATATCATGCCCATAATAAATTGGGAATTAAATATTACAAAAATGATATATGTTGAAATGAAATAAAATGCATCCTTGAAATCTTATTCAAGGGTTTCTTCTTTATAACCATAAAAAATGAATCATAATAATTATGATATGAATTTATTTGTAAGGGTTAGTAATGTTGAAGTCATAATGAATCAAATTAAATAAAATAACAAGTCAAAGTAAATAACTAATTACACATCCCATTCAAATAACTACGTACGAAAAAAACAAAATAGAGAGGTATTCAATTGAAACACATTCCCTTTAATCAATGAAATGAAATGAAATGTATCTATAGATATATCAATGGAAAATATCATGGATGAATAATAAATGAATATAAATAAGAAAAATGATTTATTAATGGATTTAATATTTCATGTGATGGAAAACAAATATCATCAACTAATTTCAGAAGATGGTTTCAGACTATGGATAAAAACACATTTAATTTGTCCATCTTATTTGTATAATGAGAAACTATCAACGAATCGAGAGGCTATATAAATTATTGAACCCATATTTCATTACCTGTCCAAATAATTCATCATATTTAATATTGAAATAAATATTATTTCTTATCAAATAACTGTATTGAAAAAAGAAAATGTTTTATCAATAATTTCCCATTTAATAAAATTACTACCAAATTGAAAACTGTATGATAAAATGATATACGATTTTGGAACTTTTAATATAAATTATATTATAATTTGGAGGATAATGTAATAATACAATGTAAAATTATTAGAATAAATTGATTATTTCAATTGAAAGTTACAATCACAAAAGGAAGTGAGATTAAAATGGTAATAATTAAGAATATTATATATGGGAAAAATCATTAATCATTCCAAAATGTCACATACCACTTTGAAATATTTGAATCATAATCTCCTGAAAGGTGTGAAATTAAATCAAAATTATAATTTCATGAATATATTTTAAATCCTTATATAACATGAAAAATATATTATATACACCAAATAAATTTTAATTGGTGCATAATAGCAAATAAGTCTCTATGGAATGTATATTGAGACGAAGTTCCCTTACCCTAACCTTCATTTTGTCTGTGGTAAATGTATTCATGTGTAGTGTTTTTGAATATGTTAATAACTTATAAAACAACCATAATAATTTTATTAATATTATATATTAACTTTTTATAATATTATATTTCCCATTTTTAACAATCTTTTATTATTTTAACTATTTTGGTGGTTAATTTTCTAGTTTTCTCAAGTAAGTTTTAACTTGTTAATTATTTTTATAATTAATTAGTTCATGATTAAATCATATCTACAATGTATAACATGAATTAATTATCATATATATTATTTATATATTTATTTATAATAATCTATTATGTTTGGAGATAAGAAATTAAATGCACCGTTCAAGGAGACGGTTGGCCATACGTATCCATGACTGATACTTTCATTTCATTTCCATATTTAAAGAATGAAATGTAAATGATACATATTTATACTATAATTTTAGTTTATTATATATGTTATATATGTTACGTAGGTTTATTTAGACCATCCATTATAAATTCTATATATTCCACGAATGAGTCACATCACTTGGAGGGGAGGTAATCAACTCTTCCTCAAACAAAAGCATCATATTTACACAAAATATAAAACATAAAGGTTGGTTATAATACAATTAAAGAAGAATAAATAAATTATAAATATCATAAATGTCTTATTAAAATATAGTTTCTATCATAATGGTTATGATGAT
The DNA here is from genome assembly GCA_963277665.1 of Viscum album. Classification (NCBI taxonomy): domain Eukaryota; kingdom Viridiplantae; phylum Streptophyta; class Magnoliopsida; order Santalales; family Viscaceae; genus Viscum; species Viscum album. The sequence continues at coordinate 115,022,086 of OY728121.1, forward strand.
AGGTGGTTAATTAAAAATGAACAATTATCGTTTCGTGAGGTAGTAGTTCTCCAAACACAAAACACAATATGATCATTACCAATTAGATGGAGGTTTGTGTAAGTGAAGTTATAAATAAAAACATAACAAATTTTTTTTTTTTTGGATACTATTTTTTTATTTAATCATGGAATAAAAATAGTATTGGGAGTGGAGAAGTAACTGAATGAAAATAGATCGTTGGAAAATGTTTCCTTAAAAGCAGGTAATTCATTTTTTAGTACCAATGGGATTAGTTGGAAATAATTATTCTAAAGTAGAGGCTTAATGGTATATGTTATTTATTTTGAAAATATATTTAGGTATATCTACCCTAAAAAAATTTGTTTGAGTGATGTGTTTAATGGGTCGAAGTAGTGTACTTTTATAGTAGAGGTGGAGTGGCACACATGTAATATTTTGAAAGTGTAATTCCTACCCCTGTCTTCATTTTGAAAGTGGATACAATGATATAACTTATTATATATATGTATTTATTATAAATATTCCCATATAATATCTGTTGGAGAATTAAATAGTTCTTTTCTAGTCTTAAGGTTATGGTTTTGTCCATTATTAAACAAAATTTAACCTTAATTTTTGTAATTAATTTTAATCACAATCTCTCTTATTTTTTGTTCAAACTAAGTTGGTCATATTAGATATTATATTCTATAACAATTCCAAATATGGAATTCATTTTTCAAAATTCAATTCACAAATTTTTAAGAAATAAATTCAATATTCATTTTTCATGTAGGATGACAATGTGAGTTTTAAACTAAAAATAATCTGAATGTTTATTATAATTATGAAGTCAAATAAAGATTAAGATTTAATAAAATAAAATAATTTTTTTTAATTGATAAAAATATAATCTCGTTAATCGTTTAAATAAATTAAATGTTTAATTTATTCTTATAAATAAATTTGATGGAAAAATAGTTATGAACTAAAATTATATTTTTTAAATATTCATTAAAAAATTATTTGTTTGTCATAAATATTAATAAATCACACTAACATAATTATTATGTTTCAATTTCATATTTAAAGTTTATTTTTACATATTAAATCAAATAAAGTGTAACAAATCATATTTACTATGGGTTCTTTATTTAAAGGAGGTAAAACTGAATTCATAAAAATATAATATTTTATTCAAAAAATATGGTTTCTTTTGATATTATGCATATCGAAGATATTGGATAAATATAAAAATATTTTATTAAATATTAAATATATATATATATATATATAACACAAATTTGATTAAATAATTGAAATTATTTTAATTTATTATGGTAAACATACTTTTGAGTATAAAAATAATAATATTTTTTTTATATTCAATCAGTTTTCATATTGATTTCCAATTAATTCAACAACAATGAATTCAATTTATATTATTTTAAAAAATATACTTTAATAAGAAATTTAATTTTATTCATAATCACTATTTAATGTCTAGGCTATATTAAATAATATTTTAATAAAATATCATTATTCATTAAAAACTTGGTCTTGTGTGTAATGAAAGCCATTTGAAGAAACTCATTGTTCAATGTGACATATGATAACATAGTATCATGTTCATTGAATGATATATCATAGGTTTAATTTACACAAAATATTAAATATATAGGACATTGTTTGGTTTTTATATTCCAATATTCGCTTGGTGATGTGTGTGATACACGTTGTCAAATACATTGTTCTTACTATATAATTTCAGGTTGTTAAAACTATAAAATCCATTAACTCTATTAGTGAAAAGTTATAAGTTTGAAGGGAATTTTTCTAATTCTCTAGAAGGAGAATAGTGGTAAGCTCTGTTTCCCTTGAGGGTGGAATCCCTAAGAAAATCAAAAATAATTTGGAAAGTAAACAACAGCCACAAGAAATATGTTATTATAGATTTATTCCATCAATTCAAAATTCAACGCTTCCAGATGGTATGATATAGTTACAAACTCTACTACCAACTTGCATGTTGTGCCTTATATAACATTCTTGTGTACATTAATGATATTTTCAATGCCACCATCCTCCATAAAGCTGACTCATTGTGGAAAATTTTTTATGTTAGAATTGAACATAGTCGATCAATTCATACCTAAGATTATATAATAGACATCTATCGAAAGAATATAGAAATTCCATATCATCTTATCCCCTTCAATTGTTATAGAATATTCTCTACACACAAAGTCTCAACATTCTCTTTCACCAATAAGTGTTTTGAGTTTCAAAATATATGGCATAATATGAAAATATAAACATAGATGATCAACAACATGAGAATAAATAGAATAATGGGATGCCCCCATATCAAATAATGATTATATAATGGATACATTCAAAAAAAATACCACTCACCATTTATGGTCTAGATTTATCATCCATAACCACATTCTATCTTCTATTAAATTTCTTACTCATTTCAATTGAATCCTTATTTCTCTTATGAGATTACCCTTGCTATGGAGTCATGAAATTCAGTGAATCAACATGGATAGCTAAGTTTTTAGGTGATTTTTTTTACACTCTTCCCATCAAATTATGTGATGTCTATGAAACATGAGAATTATCCCAAACAAATGACATCAAATAACTAAAATAATATTAAAGAATAATCCAAATCTAGTTAAAATGATGGTACAATCTAGGTGGGGCCTTACATTATCACTTCTTGTGGTTGAATAAACCACATTGAAAACTTCCATATTTTCCCTTTCAACAAAGAGTATGATTGACTAATCTATTTTTCTGATTCTGATTCATCTCAATAAGTAGTAAATAAGTTCCCCTATTCTACATATTACTTGAATTAGAGTACCCACCATTTCCCATAAGTATAAATAGAATTCCTCCACCCTTGGATCTTGAGATGTCCAATTACTCCACCTTTTCTCAACAAACTATCTCTATATTCTCTCTTATACAAATCATGGAAACATTTGAGTGAATCTCCTACCTCATCCCCAATTTTAAAATATTTTCCTTCATTGATGCTCTATAAGAACGTTTAGGTGAAATTGGACTACAATCATGAATTTTTCCTCCACCTTTATTACAGAGAGGTTCTCCTACTTCAAGCTGAAAAAGTTAATCATTCTTAAAATCCAAATCATATATATATATATATATATATATATATTTAATTTTCTATTGAAAAATTCTTCAAAGTACCCCTTATTAAATTCCATCATCCAATTTATCCTGAACTGATTGATCCCAAAATTGGAATTCTTGATCATCATGAATAAATGACACCAAATTGAATTTCCAATATGGTGGTGTGAAAAGGGACTTGTAGATTTAATTGATTGTATTCTGCCCCATATATACCTTCCCTATTATAGAATCACCCTAAATAATGGATGGATTCTTCTTTTGTAACAAAACAGAATGGTCCACTTTTGATGGTTCATCCCATCAGTTCCCCCTATCAATGGACTGAAATGCTTGTATAATTCATTGAACTAGATGTTGGTTCACGTTTGAATCCAGTGAAATCACATTATTAGTAGCATCTTCATGTTTTTTTATTTCTATAGGGAAATTTTACTACAACAAAAAAATACACCGCAAGCCTCCCTCTCTATAAACTATGGACCCAACAATTCAAATTTACAACATCAAAATTATCACAATATTGCATTAAAAAATCCCATATTTTTAATTATGAACCCTTTTTTTAATAGTACACTATGTTTTTTAAAATGAATCCATTTAAAAAATACTACTATTATTACATTTTCGAAATCTCACATATGAAAAAAAAGCAATCCATTTCCGAAATTAATATTTTTTTATCAAATGAAAAAAATTTACTTAAAATTAAATAGTCACTCATATTGTGAAGTAATTTCTATCAATGAATTCTATGATTTTATAATTGGGTATACTCATGCAGGTGAGATTATAACTAATATATGTTTCTCCAAAACCCGTATGTACCAAAATATCAATTAATTTGATGTTAAAAAATAAATAGGATAACTATGTATATTTATGCTCTAAATTTTATGTCCTGATAGTCTACTTATTTCTAACATCCCAACAGGAGAACTAAACTAGATTAAATTTCAACTCTAAGAATAAAAACCAATACCATTTGTCAGAAAATTGAAAACGGACTGACCAAGACTGATACCATTTGTATGTCATGGAACAAACAATATGATACAACATGTAACATTCCACCCCTCCTATTTGGCTTAATTAAATGAAGAATCGATACATAGCCTTAGGTGGCATCCCTATAATGCCAAATTTAGTTATAAATTCCATGAGATTCAACAAAATTCGGGATTATTTTCTCTATGGGAATAAAATGAAAATATCCAAGCATATCATAACCAAATAACCATTAAATGACAATTTATAACAATGTGTACAGTTGAAAGTGTAAAAATTGATAACAAAACATGACTATAACAAGGAATCACATCATAATAACAATAATCATAATACAAATTGGAAGATAAGAATAATAAAACATGAATACTCAAAGGTCACATACTCTACTGCTCCCAACATCCTCCAATCTCAAACTCCAAAACGAATACTCATATTTTCATGTATAATTAGGAAATAAACGTGATACCATTCCATTAAATGTGTTTAGATAAATATTATATGAAAAATTAAAAAAGTACAAAGGTGGGGGTGAGTAATGAATACTAGTATAATTTCACCAAATTACTACCATACTGGCCTAACTATGATATAACATGTTATAACCTTTTTATAAAACATTTATATAAAAACAATTATTTAGTTTACATTTGAATATGAAAAAATATCCATATCAAATTAGTTTTGAATGAATGAAACCAGAATATTCATTAAATCATTTCACATTTCATCTTGGTATAACCATTCCATGATTCACACACATACACCATCCTATGCATGCTTCAGTGAATGTACCATACTAATGAGTTGTCTCTCATCCTTCAATTATTTTGTCACTAATTGCACAATTTCCATTTCCCCAGTGGAACACTCCCATTATTCAAAGTCTTGTTTCTTATACCCCTGTCTTCTACAACACTTATTCATGGTCACCTCAAAATCTTAAACTACAAAAAAACTATTTATTCGAAAACCATGCATATAAAACCATTTCAAGACATTTATATGGAAAAATATTTTCATTGAAAATCATTCCACAAATCCTTTTTCTAAATTTGAAACAAAATCTATATATTAAAACATTATTTTCAAATCATTAATTCATCATCTATATAAAACAATGAATTTCCAAAAAGAATAAAACACATATTGAATCACATACAAATTTTGAAAGCATCGAGACAACAAAAAAAGTGGTAGGTTCAATGAAATGTGTGGAAGATACCACTTTTTTGATCCTAGGACAACCCTATGACACTTTTCGAACCACTAGGATTATATTGAATGATTCATGATCCCTTTAGGATTTTAAAAATAAAGGGCCATGATGCTACATATATGAGATATTCCAACCAAATCATGGAGAGTGATTTTTCACTCTAATGGGTCCCCACAAGATTGATTTCTTTATAATTTTCATTATGTTTTATTTTAATTTATTCCTTCCCTCATACTCTATTATCAGATGGATGAGAGAGTAAAACCTCTTTGTGATATGGTTATGTGGCCAAAGTGGGATGGTGTTATTGGATACATTTTTAATTATAAATCATGTATTTTTCTTTTTAATTTTTTATCCAATTCCAATATCTTGTTTTTAATTATCATGGCCATTAGTTAATAAATATAAGAGGGTGATTATAATTTCACAACTAGATACCGTAAATATAAGCATGACCATTATCTCATTCTGAGTAACAATGTTTAAATTTGGTATTAAGATGAAATCCATTAGGCAATTATATAATTAGTTAAAATGAAGTATTTATGATTTGAGGATTGGAAACCATTACCATTGGATATACCTTATGTAAAATATAGTGTCAATCATAGATTAATAATTCAATTTTTATAATCCTATGTCACAATAACACTACAACTATAAAATCCCAAAAATCATTCAATCTATAATTTTAATAAAATAACTATCTTTTCATTATTCTCTATCATTCCTAAAAAATATTTCATAATAAAAATATACTCTTTTTACACTATCATAAAATCAATCAAATAAAAAAAATCCTTGAAATCCTAATTAAGAAAATTTAATGTTATCTGTGGGTTGGAAATAAATCTAAAACATACAATATTTTACATCATTTATTGAAATATTATTAGTTTTGTAAATTTTCTTAATTTTATTAGACTCGTATGGGAATAATGATTCCATTTGATCGTATCATAACTTGAGAATCATTCAAAAATAATTATAAGAAGATGTTGGGTTGGAGCCTGATTTTGGGTTTTTCCTGCTTGAGTAGGAAATCCCAGGAAGGGTTTTGAGATTGATATATGGTATGATAAATATTTCCAGAATGAATTATATAAGGACCCAATCTTTACATACATAAAAATCACATCACTTTTTCGAAATACAAAATACATAACAAAAACAGACCCCCGAGGACCATATTAGTTTAGTTCCTTTGGATATATGGAAACATAAACCCATGCATATATGCAAGCTATGTTTTATCACACTATATTATTCTTGACTAAAATCCTTATTATAAATATCTTACATAATATAAATATTCATAAAATGGGGACAGAATCATAAAAGGTTGTGAGATCATATGATTAGTAAGCGTAAACAAGGGAGACATGTAAGATTAAACAAGAGTATAGGGGTATGATAATGTGATCATAACATTATAAGACCATATCCAGCATATCAAATATCAGACACATGAATCATGGAATATATCATGACATTTTATTAGGAATAAACCATACTGTAATAATGAATATAATACCTAAATTCATAACATAGCAATAAAATATGGAATTGTATAATGAAAAAATCATATAAAACCCCTATGTCAAAGATACATTCCAAGATCTTAATAACATGTTCGGATTGGGAAAAGCACTCATGTACATAATTCCTGATTAATAATCTCTCCCATGTACCCTAATGTTTCAGTCTAGGGATGCCCTACCATGTAACATCTTGTTTTAGGCTTGGGATTCTCTCCTGTGTGACATTTGAGCTCAAAAAATATTTAACATTGCCAAATTAATTAGAGAGAGATATAGGTCCCAAACATCACATATTAAAATCATTCTTATATGGGCTATAATATAATAAAAAATGTATCTTATCATGACCCAAATAAGGTATGGGTTTCATAACCATTATATCATATCCCATGAAAAAAATTGGTATCATAAATATTTAAATATATCATAAAATATGGAATATATATAGGTTCCATTATAATTTCATTGTAGATTAACTCGTGAAAGGATATGGGTTTCATAATAAATTATTCGGGTATCACCCATTAGGGAGAAATGGGGTTCACAAGCTTATAAACCATGGAAAAAGGGCATGTTTCCTAAACATATAGTTCATTAAAGAGGAACGGGTTTTCATAAACACCATGAAATAAGAACATAAACCTTTCAGGGAAAAAATGAATATATCCTTTGGGAAATTTCCTTGATTTGGATTAGAATCGTCAAAATATGTAATATTATAGGGTATATAATTTTTCAATTCTTTTAAAAACACATTATGAAGAAAATATCCTTTTTTATTTAAGAAAATATTAAAAGTGTGAAAAATTTTCACAAACAATTTTCATTGATAAGTTATAAAAGAATCTTGACCACATTTTAAAAAATTTTACCTTTAAAATACTTTGGTAACATTTAAATATGTATTTTAAACGTTTAAATTGATTTTTAAAAAATTATGAAAATATTTTTTAAAATGTTTAATTAAATCAATGATAATCATAAAAAAATTGAAAACCATTTTTATTTAAAACCTCATTAAAAATAATAAATATCCCGAATATATGAAAAACTTATTATTTTAAAATTAATAAATTTTAATCTTATAATGGAAGCTTCATGGGATTGTCAGTTACGACGGAAGGTTAATCCGTACATGGAAAAAAGTTCTTTTGGGCCATAAAAAGTGTATAAAGGTTCCTCAATTGGAAAACAATAAGAAGATTCCTTTCTTAAACAATCTCATTTTTAAAAGGTAAAAAAGGGTAGAAATTAAATTTATTGATCATATAATAACATTATAATATTTTTGTATAATTTTATTTTTATAAAACATGTTTAGAATGAACATAGATTTCTGACCGATGAGAGGGTATTGTTGAGTTTTCTAAAAAACACAATCTTCACTATATTATGTAAAAATTATGAGAAAATTAGTACCAATACATGAATATATCCTAAATAACCATAGGAGTGGAACATTAATTTTTTTTCTTGATTAATGGATCATTATATTTTATCTAAAAATGTATTTTATAAACAATCTCGAAAATCGTTGAGACAGTTTGAACAAACTCTTTCCAGAGGGGAATATTAAACCATACTCTTGATTCACAAAAATGAAATTACATGAAGCTTATAATATAAATCATTTAGGATATTATTTATATAACTTTTCAATGGTAGTATATAAACATCATGAAATAATAAAGGATTATAACATGACATGTATCTCAGTGAATGAAAATTGAGATAAAGTTACTTTATTGATTTGGTATCTTTTGAAACATAAACAATATGAAAGAAATAACATTAAATAGATATATAAATACCCATAAGTTTATTTATAATATTAATATAATTCATCCATGATTATTATACAATTCACAAAAAAGGAATGGGTGGTGGGTAAATAATGTATAGTACAAAAATAATAACATAAAATTCCCTTACCTTGTGTCTTGAATCTCATTATACTCATACATGCATCATGTATAATAAATATAAGTTTCTTATAAAAATAGAAGTGAACAATGCTATTTTATTTAATATCATATATGGTTTTATTTAGAATTTATAATCCTATGTTTTTAACATTAATTTGTTAATGTTTCACTTCAGGCAATATCCTCTTTGTTCATCACATGTGTCTCAATCAGTTATATCATTGTTCATTATAATGATATCATGATTTCCATAATTTAAAAAGTTATATAAATATAATATATATTCAATATATTTATATTATATTAATATTTATGATAAACATGTATTAAATGGAATAAATCGTTCATAGAGATGGTTGGTCATATGTACGCATCAACGTTGTTTCCCTTTTACTAAAATTTTGAAAGAATGAGAGTAAATGACATAAAATTATATATATTTATATATATCATAATTAAAATATAAATCTTATATCATATATATCATATATGTTTAATAAACCCATTTTTAATAAATTCTATGTATTGTGTGAACGAATCAAACAACTTCGAGGGTGTTGTATTCAACAGTTACTCAAATGACATTATCTTATTCAAAATAAAATTGAAATTATATAGATATTTTTTTTAAAAAAATTAAATAAAATTAATTAAATAATTGATATAATATATATTATATAGAAAATTTTCTTCATTCATAATACCCATCATGGGGTCTTTAAATAAAGAACGATCAATCATTATTTTGTGTGGCGATAGTACACCGAACATATAAACGGTATAGTTGATTCCATTTAGATGAAGGTGTGTGTCAATGTAGGTATAAAACATAATAATAAAAAATATCCGAATATTTACGATATTTTTTTATTTTATAATCATGGAATAAGTAGAGTTGAGTTTGGGGAGATAGAAAATAAAAGAATGGAGCTTGAGGAATGATGTTACCTCTTCTTTGGGTAACTCACTTTGGTTTACCCAAAAGGGTTCCAATGGATTTCTATCTGATAAATTGGAGGATCCATGGTTGAAGGGAGTTATTTTTGAAATATTATTTTCAAGAGCATGAATGATCCTATTTTACTTGAGATGCGTGAGTAAGTAGGAGGAGAGGAAGCCTTTTATAGTTGAAGAGGAGTGGCACTATTTTAAATATTAGAAAAAAATTCCACCCACATTTTTTCCATGTCATGTGGTTCCAATAATCTACCAAAATAGATATACAGGTTTATATATTCGATATATTTCTATAAATTTTCTCTCTTATTATTTTCTAGGTCAATTACGCCCTAAAGATTTATGTTTATCCAATTATTAAACATAATTTTACCTCCATAGGTATAATTAATTGTAAATACATTTACTAATATTATTGATAACAAAGATTTTTATATTACTTGGAATTATAAATTATTATTTTTCCAATTATGGAATATAATTTTCTAAATTCAAATAAAATATTTGGTTGAAATTAAAATAATTATACTCCCAGAGATGCAACAATAATGTAGGTTTTTAATGTAAACTCATTCAAATGTTGGTAATGTTTTCAAAACCAATTTCCATGTGAAATTTTTTTCAAAGCCTTAAATTATATCAATTGATAAAAAATTATCTAATTAATGTTTAAGAAAATTAAAAATATAATTTTACCACAAAAATAAATTAGGATAAAAAGTTGTTTGGAGTTAAAATTCTATATATATTTTTTTTACTATTCATAAAAATATGAAACTTCCTAGGAAAAGAGAAAAAATTCACCATAAACTAATTATTAGGTAATTATTTAAAATATTGATTTTTTTTAAAATATATGTTGATTAAAGGATTCAAAAATTTTATTTGATATAATATATACATTAAAAGGTTGTATATGTGTCTTAATATACCAATATGGTTTTATCAGTGAAATTGGGTTTTCTACTACCTTATTATTATAAAATATATTGGATGATTATAAAAGTATTCACATGGGATATATAATATATATTAAATTAATATCACTCAATAATTTTAATTAATGTAATTTATTAGTATAAAACATATTTTGAGTATAAAAATATCCTTATATAATACCATTATCATTATATTCAATCGGTTCTTATATTCTTTTATAAGGTATTTTAAACTAATTAATTAAACCATGTATGCTCATTATTTAGTTAATAATATTAATAATTATCCCCTTAATTAATTAATTATATCTTATTATACTAAATATTAATAATATTAATAATATATTATAGATTGGAAACACTCAAACATGTGTGTTCTATAAGCTGTCACGGAAAGTCAATATTGCATTTAATTTATGATAACCTCGGTGTTTTGTGTATATAATTTTAAATATTATTTTGTGTGTAGTGGAAATAAACATGGTGTTTCATGTAATATAATTAAAACATATTTTCTTAATAAAAAACTAATTTTAATATTGTGTGAAATGAGAAATATCTATAGGATTAAATTAAATCAAAAAAACATGTCACAAAATATCAAGGAGTAACGTAATGTGTTTTATTTTTTATTCTTTTTTACCTATGATCATTTATATAGGTGGTATATTGTGTGCTATAAATTATCATTTCTATTATTTATGGTATTAAGATTTATTTATTCTTTCTATTTACACTAATGTGTATGGTATTTATTTATTTCTAATATGAAAACACACTCTAATACATGGTTCACATTCTCTCTATAGTACCACACTAGAGCCCTCCAACTAGTTGGTATCCTCTGGTGTGTGAGGCTATGCACCGGAGGTGAAATAACATTCTATCCCAATTACTATTCCTGGAGTTAGACAGGAAAGGATGTTATGGTATTATTCAATTATTATTAAAACCAATCCTAAAATATCATGTTACCCGTAATTAAAAAAAATAATTTTTTTAAAACAAATTCAATTTTTTATAGTGCTGTAAATATATTTTCATTTTTTAGGAAAATGAACTCTACAAGAACCATGGATATTAATTTTTTTTATTCTTTGTGTGCCACCTCTATAATCAATTCCATCTCCTTTCATTTGTCTTCCATTTCCTAATAAATATCATTATTAAAGGAAATTTTATTTTGTGGTAGGTTTAATGATGAGATATTCATTAGAAAAGAGACCATACAATTCATATCTTATAAAAATATCATTTAATGGATTAAACATGCTGTCAAAATTATATTTATAAATTTAAAACTCTTTCTAAAATATATTTTTTGATTATTTGGTTGGATCCACCAAAAAAATATCAATGATATTTTCGGATCATATAAATATGCGATAACTGAACTAAATTCTCATTTTATTTTTTAATAAGCCTTCAAAATTCAAAAAATTTCTATAAAATTTACAATCTCCTTGGGAAAATATTACAGTAAAGATATTGACACTTGAATATGTTTCATCTTTTTGCCACAAATTATTTTTTATCTTTTTCACCATATATTTTTTATAACTACATCATTTTCAATTTAATATTTTCACGAATACATTTAAAATAAAAATTTAAAGATTTTATATATTAAAATTATTGTTTCCATAATTTCTAGATTTCATAGAATCATTTTTTTCTCTTAAATTCGACATTCATCATATGCCAACATGATTTATGATTTTAAAAAATATTTTCAAGAATATTTTCGAATACTGAATGATATTTTTTTCCAACATTAACATCATAAAAATTTTGAATTTTCAGGTCATTCCACAGTGAACTTCATTGTGATTTCTCTAATTACTTGAAAATAATTTTGAATTTTTGATTTTGACATGTCCAATTCCTTCTATGTATTGACAGATTTATAAAAAAACTCAAACTCAATCACCTTTTATATGTACTTAATTTCGATGTAAAAATTTATCTATTTCTCTTCATCAATGAAATTATTAATTATATTAATTTAATTTCTCAATATTCATTTATTTTGAAATCTATTTATCATTTTTTTATAATAAAAAATATTTTTGAAAACATTTTTTATCCATTTCCAAATTAAACCACTAAAAGAAGATATATATTATTTTATACATTACCATAATGTCAACTCAGTATTCCTATAATTCATTAATAATACTCCCTTAGATTTTGATATTTTCATCATTCATCATTACAATAAACACTATATTAACATCTTTACTGGATATATAAAATTCATATTCATCCCCACATCTTTCACCATTTAAATGTTTAGATAAGATATAATTTTTAATTCATTTAAAAAAATCATTTACCTTATTATGACGTTTCACTCCATTTTTTCTTAATAATTTATTGGTATGCCATCCTCATTAGAACACACTTCAGGTTCATTGAAACATGGAATTTTTATTGAATGTATACAATATCCCACCAAAATAAACGTATAGCTAAAATATTTAATCAATACATTATTTAATTCTTCTAAAACTTACTGAAATGAATGGGATGACTGTGTAAAATTTCCCATCAATATATTCATAATTTCCAAAATCATATTCTACAAAAATTACTTCATTAATACTCTTCTTGTGCATTGAATAAATTATGTAAATTTTCAATCAATCATTCTATTTTAATTGGAGACACTTCCATTCTGTGATTCAAAATAATCTACGATACTAAATTGATCATATAATAAAAATATACCTATAAGGAATTATTTGAAATTTATTACCATTACAAAAATCCATTTTAAAAATATCCAAACTATCTTCCTTAAAAAAATATAATTCTTACACATACCACTGAATACTTAGATGGTTCTCACTACTTCATTAACTATATTTATGAGGTCATGCACTATTTAATCATAATTTACGATGACACTTTATAATATAATTCTCAAAAATTATTTATTATATTTTTTACAATAATATTTCATTTATAAATATTTTCAATTATTTAAAAAATTGTTTATTCTATCTTCATCACATTAATCTTATGAAAATACTTCTTTTTATTAGTTAAAATAATGAAATTCCAATCCTTACCACCATTATCAAAATTAATCCTTGTCAATAATATCCATATAATAAATTCTGAATGTATAAGAAACTATAATTATAATTCACCATTACATTTAGACAGTTTGATATGAAACTATGAATTATCCTATTATTCAAAATATAATAATTTTCCACATAAAATATTGAATCCTATTTTTATTCATTGAATTAATATTTACCATGTTCATACTAATTTAGAGAGATAAAATAACAAACCATAGAGGAAAACATTATTGATTAAAATAATAAAGAAAAACTCAAATAATAATTGAGTTAAACAATGTTCACAAAAACGAACACCAACAATCATCATCATCAGGTAAAACATGAATATCTATGATGATATATTTAAAGTCACTAATAAATACTTTTATTTTATAATTGGGGAGAAATTGTTAATTATAATATATTTTATATTAAATTCATTATACTGAAATAATCTTTATTGCTCTTTGCAATTATGGATATTGTTGAATAAATCACACACACCAATTAATAAAAATAATCAATGACAATTTACAAATAGTGTCCACATAATAAAATTATATCTAATATTTTTAATGATATGAAATAACCCATGACTATAACACATACTAGAATCAGTGTTGTCATACAATGATAATGATATATCCTTAACTCATGTGACATGATTGTCAACAATGTTGTCTCAATGAAGAAATCAATAATGTCTTTATATAAAATGATTGAGGTATTATCCATTACGTCTAATAATATTGTGTTATAAAAATTATAAAGTTCTATCGAAATTCATTACATTATAGAAAATGTTGAAAATTTCTTCTTCTTAAACACATGTAATATGTGATATAATTACACACATAAACCATTTCTGTTCTATTTATCTTCTTCTTTTTCTACTTATACAATAAAAAGTAAACTAATTATTCTTCTCTATTTCATTGTTTGTGATAATTATAAAAAATCCCCAATATTTTATCTTTTCTTCCACTCACTATAATAAATATTTATGTCCCGATTCATATTTAAATTTTAAATAAAGAGGTTTTTTATTTTAAAATTTGAATTTTAATGGAAGAATCAAACACCAATATTATTATTGTATCATCCCAACATCCCTTAAACCTTAATAGATTCTTAATCATTTTTTGAACTAAATAGGTGATCACTGTTTAGCTGTAAACGTTTTGGTGTGTTAATACAATTCATATAAACAATTAAACTATCTTATTATATATTTAAAAAATTGAAATATTATTCATAATGAAACTAATATTCTCCATCTACAAATATTTTGACTTATTATTATGATATTATTCAATAAAATAATATCTTCATCATTAATTTTTTTCACTATAGTGTTTTAGACACTTATAAAAAATTTTATATTGTAGAGTGTCACTATGGTATCCTAGTAAAAAATTATATAACAATTATGTATCAATATAAGGACATAATTATATTTCCTTAACCATATACCATTAATTATTAATCAGAATATCATGCTTTATATATATATTTATCCTTTTGATTAATAATTTAGTGAGGGAAAATAAACCTTTACTTATTTCATTTTCATTAGATAATCCATTAAAAGTTGCAATATTAATCATTAGTAGTTGAAAAATATAAATTTTAGAAGATGAAAATATCAATTTTTAGGAATAGTTTACTATGAGTATCCAATAAGTATTAACAATGTTCAACATATATATTATGTAAATTTGATAATATAAGACTGTCTTTTGATATTATTCCATATATATTGGGTAATATTACTCGTATATGTAGGAAATTTTTTAAATTTTAGATTTTCTTCTTTTATTTTACCTAATATAATTACAGATTTAATTTTTTATTATGTAGAAAAATTACAATTACATATTACAGACTTTTTAATATTTCAAACACAAATCAACCCAACTTTAAAAAAATATAGAAAATTTCCGAATGACTCCAAAATTATTTCTAACTACATAATACTACATAACAATATTCAAATCAAATTATTATCTTTATTATATGTGAGTCTCAACATGATTGATTTATTGAAAAAAATACAACACATTATCCAAATCCATTTTTTTTCAAAAATTCAATTCCCTAGAATACACCATATCATATCTCAATATCATAATCAATCATGTGAAGAACAACAATAATCACAGACATGTTACCCTTATGTTTCTTAGTAAATAAATTTTTTTTATAGAATAATTATATATTTTTTCAAATTATTTTATATAACATTTTAAATAATTATCTGGCCCTAACAATTTATAGAAAATTACTATGTGGCTCATATAGATCATATTGAGGCTTGAATAATGTTACCATATCGCTTACTTTAACTGAATGGCCGGAAGGCCTTATTTTTTTACTGATAATACACATTTTATAGATTGAAGGGGATCTATACCATGACCCATAGGCCCATGGTACAAGGGCCAACATGACCCAAAGGTCAATTACAAGACCCGAAGGCCCAGGGGCATACTATTCCCATTACATGACCCATCGCCCCAACCCACTAGAATATCCCCTACTTAGATTCTGCATCATTGATCAACTGGCTCCCTACCTTGCATAGATAATCATCGATCATTGCCTTGTAAAAATATGGACAGTGCATGTTCCTCATGTTGGTTTCCATACCATATAATTCAACTAATACAGTTATCTCCTCTTTGGTGACTGAAACAATTTTCTATGATCTTATTCTATGTCTTACTCTGTGTGAACTAAGATACTCTATGGTCTCCTGGACACTATGTCCAAGACCCCAAAATTCCACTGATGACCCGAAGGCCCTGAGACCTGTAAGCCCAAACTGGTGGCCCAAAGGCCCAAATGTAGTGAATAGTTCTAGAAGCTACATTACCAAATAATACCTTCTACTATAACTGCTACATTACTCCTACAATACCCAATAAATTCACCTCCATCCAGTTTCATAGCCATGTCTCTTGAATTACATGCTAGAGCCCTTAACACAATGGCATGGTATTTTTTTGAAAATTATCTTTTACCTTAGGAGTACCTTTATGAATCAATTTTGGTAACATTATTTAAAAGAATAACATTCCATAACATTGTTCATTGTTGAACAAGATATATCTTGTTTTTTTATATATGGAATAATCAACAATTAAATATTACATTTTTATCATTTCATTATTAACATTTATTCTTGAACAAAGAATATGAATAGTATTATGTATTTACTCTTATAAATAAATCAAAATAATTGGGTGAATCTTAAATATATTTGTAGGTTCTCACACCTTTCAAATTTTCCAATATTTTCAAAATCATATAAATTATAACATCATTTGTTAATATGTATTCTCAATAATTCATCATTTTCATTAATATATAATTCAAATTTTTTAACTTTCATATTCAACATGAATCATGAGCTGTTATCAATAAATCATGATAATTTTTAATTTAAATTATTAACACAGATTCATAATTTTTTTTCTAATCCTTTTAATTAGTACTAAATTTGAATCATTCTTTACAGCCACATCATTTGGATGAACACCATATAAATATTTTTAAATCCACAAGTAGAAGGTATATAGTATGTTCTAGAATAACTTATAGTTAATTGTTCAAATTCTAATTATAGATACAGGTCTTCTAGAATGTTACATTTTTTTCTGCAATATTTTTATTTCTGATTATAGTTATCAAAATAAGCTTTTCTCCAAAAAAATAAAAAATATATTCCTTTCATCATGTGTAGTATCTTATTTATTCATTATGATATTTCCCCATAACATAACATCATATATTTTATAATTAATTCTTATTTAAATATTGATAATTAATATTCTCTATGAATTTATCATCTTTATAATCTAATGGGGAACGTCTACTTTTCAAATTATATTTTTTATATATTCACATTTTTTATTATTATATAAATTTTATCCCCTTATGTTATTATAAAATGAAAATATATAAGGGTGGTGAATTTTCAACACATATCATTCTTATTCCATGATTTTATATTTTATCTCACCGATATATACTGTGACCAACAAGATACAATTGTTTTATCACACTCCCAAAGGAAATACCGATCAATTAAAAAACTATATCTCCACATGAGATACCTGAATGTATATAATATGAATACTTTTCCAAGACAACAATGATATATATAAAAAATACAGCATGTGATATTATATAATATTTCTTCCAACAGGGAATGATTAATTTAATATTCGATGAATTTATAACATACATTGAATTTAAAAATTTAAAAACATTCAAGTTATATCATGCATTTTTTCAGTATTTCCATCAAAATTTAATGTCATTAAATAATAAAACAAAATTTTAATATTTTAATTTTTAAATTTTACCTATGAGTATGAGTATATAAATAAATTCCTTTTCAATGATATAATTTTATGAAATTTTTTGAAACTCTATATTCACTTGAATTTATTCCCTCTAGAAACTTAGTAATCATGTCGTCTATCCCTTAAGGAATTAATTAAATTAATATTATTTATTATTTATCATATTCAATATGATACTCAATAATATCATTCTGTTACCAAATAGTTTTTTGTGAGGTGGCGATATAATACATGTAAAAAATTCTACTGTTGATATATATTCTATATATAAAATGCTCACAACTTTAATCACGATCTCTACTGATTTCAATTTCCATCAATTAATTTTTAAACAAAGAAAAAATTAAAAATAAATTGAAGTAATGTAAAATCAATAACACCTATATATTAAGAGAAACATGGTTTGTTATTCTATTCTCAAATATGAAACTATTTTCATCTTCCTTCTACATTGGTGAGTAATATTAATGATTGTTACTCCTTTGTTTTCTTATAAATTATCATTTATAGAAAGAATGAACCTCCGTTTATATTTATCATTATTTCAATTGGAAGTTTCCTTTTCCAATATAATAGTTTTGAGTATTATCTATTTTCTTCCATTTACATTTTCATATACATTACCAACTGTACTCTCCAAATGTTATTTCATTACATTGAAATATTCTCAATATTATTCTTATATAACGAGTCACTTTTTATAGGAGAATTCCAGGAAACATTTTTCAATGAATCATTAACATTTTTTATAAATATCTCATTATTTTCAATGAGTTGAGAAATTCAGTTTGTAGTAGTGAGTATAATCCAGTTATAAAATCTAAAAAAATTCTCAATAAACATTAAGATAGCCTTCTTCAGAAAAATTAAATGTATTCAACCAAACCCATATTTTTTTCTTTCTTGGATTTAATATATATTTGAATAAATATATGTTACATATTATCTATTATATATATACTATTGAAAAACATCCAAAATAAAACCTTTTCAAAATATTAAATGAATATACTCTTTCTTAGAGTGACATACTTATCAAAATTTGTTTATGGAATGTTTTCCTAAAAATTATTCTTCTATATATAATCCTTTGAATACAAAAATGTTCTTTGAATTATTTTCTTATCATATGGTGTTATATAGTTGAACAATTTTAATATATTCTTAGGATATTTATAACTATATTATACATTATTAAAAATAATTGTATTACAATTATCACTTAAATTAGAAAGGAATATAAATTAATTCTAGATAGATATATTCACATTATTCTATGAGATTTTCATATATACAGGAGGAATTATCCTCAAATTAGATCAATCCAGAAATGACACAAACATTTATCAATGCAATTTCACCCATCTTGTAGTAATGTCATATAGTTTATCACATAAATCCACATAAAATCAAATAAGAAAAAAAAATTAAAAATCATTCTTCAATGAACTACTAAATTAAATGTGTCATTTAAATATAACTTTGTATCTTTTTTTATAAATATTAAATACAAGATTGTGATCAGTAAATTGTTTGGACTGTGATAGGACTAAATTAATATTTTTTGAATAGTAACGTACCTAAATGAATAGTAATTTTACCTTATTAATAAAATCTGGCCTTTATGAATAGTAAATCATCCAGGTGAATATGAACCATACCAATGATAGTATAAATAATATTTATCGATCCAAAATGTTACAATATAATATAATTATATTATAGCATTGGGGTTCTCGTAAGTCATGAATATTTCATGATTAATTTAATAATTTAAAAGAATATTTATGGTCATAAAATTTATTCATAAAATATTATTTTGATATGGTATGATTATATGATAATTTTGTGATACATTATGTAATTTTCCAAAGTGTAACAAAATCAGTTTTATATTTAAAATTTGTAGTTTCCAATTTAATAATTATTTTATTTAAAAATTAAATTACTATTTTTTAGTTAATTATTTTCATAAATTGTACTACATTTTTTAATTATAAATGTCAAAAAATGATTAAGGTGATTTTTTTGGGATTTTTCAAAAATACTTGAATTTTTTTGCGAATAGTAAAATAGATTAAATTTCTATATAAATACATTATAAGTTAAATCCCATATTATTGACATCATGAGTGATGTAAGAACCCAAATCTTGAACTCAAATACCCTATTTACCATATTTAGTCATGGAACCATCACTATTATTGTTTTTGTGGAGAAATAATAAATTAATGAAAATAAAATTGACAAAACCCCTCTCCCCTCCACTATAAATAAAACCCCTCACAACCTCATTCCCTTTTGATCGAAAAACCAATAAAATTAACCAAAATTGATCATCATTAATAGTTATCTAATGAATAATACTCATGGAATATAACCAAACTCATTACAAGATCATTTAATCTTATATATGATCACTAATAATAAATAATAAAAATTTAAGATATTAATACTAATTTTAAATGATCTTCTATTCAGGAAAAAAATTAACTGATCACTAAAACTAAGAAAACGAACACTCAAAATGATGAAACTAAATTCTATAACTCAGTCAAAAGGCACTTAATATAACATAACACAACCATCATGAAATATATTAATTTATAAAAGGTTTTGGAATTATTAATTAATGAATCTAATGTCATTATACATGACATTAAAGTCTAAAAATCATTTGGATATAAGGTAAGGTGAATTCACAAACACAACATTATTTATTCGATTTTTCCCTCTTTTACTCCATTGAAAATATGTTTATTACATAAAAATAATTTCTTCACCATTATCATAACCTTTCAGATATATATATGTCTTCCACTATAGTTTATGTGGAACAAAATTTTTTCTTAATGAACTCTTTTTTCAAAACCCCACCTTTTACATCCCACTCAAGGTTGATGTGCTTGTATCATGTATGTTATTCCCATTTTCTTTTGGGAACCCAAATTTTAGAAATTTATGCATTATGAAGTGAATCCATTCCTTTCTATGGGGTTTTTATTTTCCTTATTTATATTTGTTCCATGTGTTATTTATGATAATGTACATGTTAGGATATGATGGGTGCGCTCGAAATAATATAGTGTAATGAAAATGTTAGGATGTGACGGGTGCTCCTAGAATTATATAGTCCTCCAATGAATTAGATACTTTGAATAACCTTGTCATTAAATATAAATATACAAGAACATGATGCTAACATTTTTTAGAACTATGTGTGGTTGTTGACCACTAATACATAATGTTTCATTTTTTATGAACATACCCATTCCATTTCTTATCTTATTGTTACCTCTCATGATTATGAACCTATGACTATGTTATGATGATAATGATTATTCTTATCCCATATTATATTGTTTTATAATCTCTTATATTCTCTTTCTGGGATTTTAGATCAACCCTTTTTGATATATATCCTCACGTGACTACATGAACTAAGGAATAAACAATGGCCAATAAGATGCTGGAGAAGAATGAATTTAGTAAATGTATATGATTTATGTTGTAAATGTTATTTGTGGTCCTTGTTTTCCCAAGAAACCAAACCATTGGAAGCTCATTGTGCATGGTTTTTAGGATGTTTATCATTTAAATGATGTACTAGTAATGTAAGAAAAAGCATGGTCTCTCTAGCTTGTATCAGAGGCATATTTTAGTTAATTTTGGAATTCAGATTACAGAACCTTAGAGAGAAACCTAGTATGAGACTAAGTATATATAAGAACACCAAAAGCTTTACTAAACATATAGATTTTATAAGAAATTATTTTAATGTTAATTTCACAATGGAATATATTATTTACTCATGACTTGTTGAGATATGTTTTTAATAACCTTTTTAATTTATGAAAATGTTGGGTGATAGGAGAAATGAGGCCAATAACCAGTGTGAGGGATAATGTAATGATAGGCCAAATTAAATCCCCAATGATTTGGGAGGTGGAGTTAAAAACAAAAAAATGATCCTCACCAAGTTGTCATGGGTTATGAATAATTACGTGAATAATGTTGAATATCCTCCTTCACTAATTAGGGAGCAATTGGTTTTCTAGTGTTTTATGAGGCAACGAACACTAGCATTTAGTGGATCTTCTGATCCGCTAGTTATGGAATAGAGGGTTATCTAAAAAGAGAAGATCAATTCTTTGGTTCATTATTCTGAGATATAGATGTTTACTGTTCCCATTAATCATCTCGATGGATAAGACAACCAATGGTGGGGTTTGACTAAGATCACCTAGATGAGATATGAAATTGAAGTGATAGAGTAGGAAGACCATAATATAATGTCTCTTAAAAAGTATTTACCATGATATCTTCATATGGATATGGAGAGAGAAGTCATAGAGCTAAAGAAAAAGGATGGAAAATTTTCAATGGTCTTTAAATATAATTTCACAAGGAATTCAAGGTATTCTTCAGGATTTATTATCTACAATGATAGAGAAATTGATTTATTTTTAGATAATTAAAACCACGCATTGGAATGTTTAATTCAATTAAAAAAATTTGGGAGTTATGAAGAATACATTCAGTGTTCCTTAATGGTGGAGATGATGTTTGAATAATGGTCCCATGGCAGTAGTGATAAGGAAAAAAATATAAAGTTTCATGCCAACAGATCTAATGAGAAAGGTGGAATGAAAACACAACCACCTACAATTCAAAAAATGTTTGAAGAATCATCATGGGAATTTACTCAAGGGGAAGGGTAAATTCTTGATGTGTTGAATGAAAGCCACCAAAATATTAAATTTTGTAAAGACATGTGGAGGCAGGAGAATATGGTGGATAAAAGGAGGGAACCACCTATGGTCAAATGCTACAAATGATGGGTACAAAGGAATTATGCAAGTCAGTGCACTAAACCTCAATCCCTCAAGGGTAATTGGCATCAACATCCACCAAATACAAAGGAATAGGGGAAGACATCTTCCATCACTACTATGGATTTTGATCATGAAAAAGAAGTCATAAAAGGTACACTTCCTACTCACTAAAGGATGAAAAAAATTCTAATTTGATTTTGGTTCTATGAATTCCTTTTTTTTGATAAAGATGGAAGATGATCCTCTTTTAAGAAAAAAATAAGTACTACAAAGAGTTCTTGAAAATAGGGCCAAACCGAATAAAAAACTATATGGTTATATTATTCAACAATAGCCCTCATAGACACCATTCTTCTTCATGAAAATCAAACCAATATACTATTCCATGACTGTGCCTCCGACCTCTTGATCTCCCCCTACTTTAAGAGAGAGATTGAAGACTTTAATAAAGCATCCTAGCATCTGTGCACTCCAAATCAGAGTTGTTTTCTTATCATTCTTCACATTTTTTACGAGAAGGTTACCTTGTCATTTTCATCATCATCCACTCCTCAACTAATGAATTAGCTACTTCTAATTTCTCAAGGTGATTTTTCTCATTTGGATTGCTCAAAATCGAATCATTCATCTTGGTGCTTCCATCAACGTTATGATCATAGAGGGGAACAATGTTACATGCAATTGGTTATTCAAACACTACTAGAGATACAAAAATAGAAATTTTCTTCTTTTCAGAGACATGATAAAATACATCACTATCCATAATAGGACCTGATGCTGTTTGGAATATTTTAGAAATGGATGGAGTGTCAAATTCCAAAATTTTCTTACCTTTTCGGTGACTTGATGTGGCCAATCATTCCTCTGAGAGTTGATGATAAATGTTTGGATGGATTTCTTCTTCAATCACTTGTTCATCTATTGAATTATCATATTTGGGATTTTAGCTAGATTGATTTTTCTATGATGCAATATCTTTTTCTATGATATAATAATCTTTATTGTGAACATTCATCTTGTAGGGAAAAAAATTTCAGCCCAATATTTACTCTTTTTCTAATAGGTGGAGGCATAGACATTAGTTGAGTCATAGGAGTGGTCACTCCTCTCCTCAGCTATTGGATTGGTTTCATCCCTTGGAACAACACCCTATATCTCATTAATTTCCATGACATTGTCAGTGTTATCCCCATGCTGCAACAACTGAGGACTAGCATCAGTTTTCTGAGTAGAATCATTTTTCCCTTCTGGAGATAATTTTTGAAACAATGACCATGAGACACATAGAATCTGTAAACTATGGAGCATCGACAAGTTGATAATTCATGATCAGTTACATTGAAATCATTTCAGAATTTATGTATTTTTTCATAAGCAATTTTTAGTTAAATAATATCATCATCAGTTGCAAGCATTACCTTATAAATAAGAGTTGATCCCAGTTTATGCTCAACTAAGAATGTGGTGAAGTGACCAAAACAAGCCAATAATATTTCATTTTTCAATTTTAATCAGTTTGATGATGGATAGGTAAATATCATAAAATATTTTGGGGTTCAAGAGTATCCAATTAAAGCCATAAAACCATTCCAAAATTTGTGTGGTATTGTTACTAAATTCAAAGGGATGGAATTTTTTATCCCATTCATGTATGTGAATAATCCCTGGATTGAGTGAAATAGAACCAAATCCCCATGATCGATCATTTAATTCTTAAATAGGGAAATGAATATGGAAGTATCCTCATCCATGTGAGAAACACATCCAAGAAGGAAAAAAAATCAATGAATTTATCTCTTTGACTTCATCAATCTTCAAAGGTTGAGTGCCTTTAGGAATAAATAAACAAGAATTTAATGATAACTTAACCGTTTTGTGCCTTTCAGAAACCATGATAGGAACTTCTATAATGGGTTTTATGTTACCTTTTCATGGAATGGAAGAATCATACCCTCCTTTGATTATATCAAAAGAACATTTGTCATATATATACTCATTAGGAGCACATTGGATTGTGTGGGGATGAATCCCTACTGTAAAATGTAAACTTCCTTCAGCTTCCTCTAGCAATGAATTAACAGGTTCATGACCCACAAACACTTTCACGACTACCCCATCAACAAATCTGACCAACCCATCCTCAAATACTACAGACGAGGTCAACCTGGACAGAGCCACCACAATAGACACCATGGATTCCTGAGTATGTTGAAGATCCTTCCTCTCGAACAAAGAAGGTACATAAAGGACTACTTTAGAAGACACTAAAACCTCTAGGATATGATGGATGTGTCTCTACGAGATTTCAAGATTTAATGGGTCTATAATAGCAGTTTCCACATGCGATCGATGAAACTCATTCCACAAGGATGAAGCAAGAATGAGTAGGTTATCGACAACCGTGGTTGATGCTTCCTCACTTCTCCTTGATCGACACCTCTTTTTCAATGCCAGCACAGAAGGATCTCATAATAGATTTGGTGCATACATCTCTATCCAAGCACCATTCGAAGCCTGTGATACTAGATTCTGGTTGATGAAATGGGGAACCAACTTTGATAAAGGGTTAAAAACCTAGTTTCCTATGGTGCTATTTTAGAAGCCAAACAGAACCATAATTATGACCCCTCTTCTTCTAGGAATTCCTTTATATCCCTCGTGTCTTCTAGAACTATTTAATTGAATCCCCAAAAGCATGAAGTAGAGATATCTATAAAAAATGTGGTTCAATCATTTCAAACACAAGTGTTTGATTCTTCTTCTATATGTGTATGTGAAAATATTATTCTAGAAAATCTTGTGATAGATCCCTTATTCGAATTCAACACAATAATGGGAATGGAATGAATATCATTATATAGAGTACATTTAATCTGTTTGGAATAGAAGATATCTTTTCATATTCCAAACCATCCCACGATCCACTAAAAATGATAGGAAATAATGACACTCCTTTGAAATGTCCTTCTATGATGTGGGTGTTGATTCCCTATGAAGAATAATTTCTCACTCAAATGGGTGATTCAAATGAAGGTATCAACCTAGGGGATATTTCCATCATGAGGGAATACAATGATTTATTTTTTGAATATTTACTTGGACTACCCAAGGATAGTGAGGTAGAGTTCTCAGTAAAACACATTCCTAGAGCTATTCATGTCTCAAAGAGTCCCTATAAGATGGATCCAATAAAACTGATGGAGTTAAAAGAGCATCTATAAGAGAACTCGAAAAATTGGTTCATATTCCCTAGTGCATCACCTCGGGATGGTTCAGTGGTCTTTGTGAAGAAGAAGGATGTGTCAATGTGGCTGTGTATCAATTAGCGGGAACTTCACATGTTCACCATAAAGAACAAGTATCATGTTACAAAAATTGTTGAGTTATTTGATCATTTGAGAGGATATTGGTTCTTTTCAAAGGTAGATATTATTTTGGGATATCATCAGCTAATGGTTTTATGGAAGATATTTAGAAGACTTCCTTATGTACAAGGTATGGGCACTATGGGTCTCTTTTGATGCCCTTGCAACTTACTAATTCCCTTGAAATCCACATGGATTTAATGAATAGAGTTTTTATACATTTCCTAGAAAAAATTTTGGTAGTTTTTATCAAATATAATCTCATCTACTCCATGTTCAAGAAGGAAAATGAAGAAAATATAAGGCATGTGATGGTGATATTGAGAAAGGAGACGTTGTACGTGAAGTTTAGAAAGTGTGATTTTTGGATGAAGCAAGTCTCATTCTTAGGACATGTGATCACAAGTGAGGGAATTTTTGTGAACACTTCATGGAAAATGGTGATTGAGTAATGGACTAGAACCTATAGTGGAATAGAAAACCATATTTTTCTTGTAATAACTAGGTACTTTATAAGTTTTGTGAAAAATTTCATACGATATTCAAGATGCTAACTTCATTAATAAAGAAAGGGGTAATGTATTTCTAGATGGAAGAATGTAATGAATGTATCAAGGACCAAAAGAGAAGGCTGATCACTACACCTATTATAATATAACAAAAAAATTGGAGAGATTATTATGATATACAGTGATGCTTCGAAGAAAGGATTGGGTTGTGTACTCTTGGGAAATGATAATGGTTTAGCGTATGTGTCATGGAAGTTGGTGATCCATGAGTAGAACTACCTAGCTCATGATCTAGAGATAAAAATTGTGGCTTTTCCTTGAAAATCTGGCAGCAATACTATTATGGGGAGAATTGGGATATATATACTAATAACAAGAGCCTAAAGTATATATTCCAACAATATTAGCTCAATATGCATCAAAGGATATGGATAGGAATAATCAAAGACTATGATGGATCTATTCACTATAATCTTATAAATTCAAACAAGGTAGCAGATGCTCTTAGCAGAAAATAACATTATACTCTATCTATGTTGTGGATTGAGAAGGACCATAACATCATGGACATGTAAAAGAAAAGATTTGGTAACCGTAATTTCATGGGATTCATCGTTCCTTACAAAAATTATTTCCCAACCATCAATACAAGAGAATATTAAGGAGGCATAAATGAATGACCTGGAGTTGCAAAAGAGGGTGAATTAAGTAATGGAAGGGAAGCTACAAGAGTTCCAAATCGATTATGATGGTGTGATTCTATTTTGAACAAGGATATTTGTGCCTTCATGACCTAGGATAAAGGAACTCTTAGATAATTCACATAAATCAATATTTTATATCCATCCTTTTAGCACCATGATGTTCCGTGATCTCTGAGAACACATCCAGCGGGATAACAAGAGGTCATGACCCATCCCCCAGGGCTCGGCCATGACATACCCCAAAGCCCGCCTCTCAAAGGATAGGGGTTCGCTACTAGCACTGATGACATCGTCCAGCAAGTAGGATGAATTTTCTTGAGTACCTATATGCACACACATGCCCAACCTTGTCCAACAAACTGAAAAGGAAAATGTATAATTAAACGAGTGTTGAGAATTAGTACAACTGGAATCAAGAGGGCCATGATACATACCCAACTAAAAGAAATGAAACTAACAAAAAGTACAATGGTAATTGGGTAGTCATCTAATGAAATCCACATCAAATGGTAAATGTATTGTAGCTAATGGGATTCTAAGGAGTATGTCATGTTATCATGATGCTAATAGGCCCCGCCTTCTCTTAGGCCATACAGTATTCTGTAGAAACGTACGTTGTCTGCACATGAAACATCACATGTGGGAGAAGACAGTACCATGGTGAGTAAGATAGTACTCAGTAGGGGATGCCATTCAACTAAGGATAAATAACACAAAACAACTAGAATGAAAACCCACAAAGTAAGGATATCTCACAACATGTAAATTATAGAGAAGAAAAGGCCCATCGATTATAGTGATTAACATTTTGTACTGTTGAGGGACTCATCCCTGATGAATCATTTCTCGTTCATCTGGCCACTAGTGATCCACACGGCTACTGCTCATTTGTCTCACCACTAAGGATTGACATGGACATTTCTCGTCATTCAGGCCACTAAGAATCCAAATTTCTATTGCACATCTTCCAGGCCACAAAGGTTTCACAAGGCAGCTGCTCATCTGCAAGGCCACTAAATACCCACATGTATACTGATCAAGACATCAGTTGTACCAAAAATGTGATGAAGTAACACAAAATATAACTCAAATTACCATCTTCTCATAAGGGTTCGAACGCATTAGGAAGCGCGTCGAATGGACACCCACTTTATATGATATAATCATTTTATTAATCAGGGTCCGATTGTGTCAGGGCCTAGTCCGACATGGTCAGACAAACCTGAAAAAACCTGCCCGAGGTTCCCACATACCTCAGTTAGATTCAGCTAACTAGAACTATCCTGGTTCAGTTCTTGGCTAGTCTAGTCAGGCTTGGCC
This sequence comes from Viscum album, assembly GCA_963277665.1. Lineage (NCBI taxonomy): Eukaryota > Viridiplantae > Streptophyta > Magnoliopsida > Santalales > Viscaceae > Viscum > Viscum album. The sequence continues at coordinate 115,051,007 of OY728121.1, forward strand.
CAATGGGCCTTGCTGGACTCTTGCCGGGTTGTTCGAGGGTGAAGCATGCTAGGTCACCTGGTGAACCGGTCTCATCGGGCATGGCCCAAATGGTGTGAATCAATAATCTAACACTGGTCTGTCCAGTTGGGCGAGGTTGTGGCTCACTGGGGATGGGTCTACCCTATCGGCATGGGGTTTGGCCCGCTAGACGCTGGTCCTGCAATCCGTCGTGGGTTCTGGCCCGCTGGGAGCAGGTTCGGCCCACCGGCCTTACATCATATGGTTTGGCCTACTGGTGTGTCTGGCCCATTTGTGTGGGTCAAAAATTCCCTTCTTCCCAGACCTCCAATGGTATATTAGTATTGTCTAGTCTAGTCGAGATGCGGCTGAGAGCTGCCTCCAACACCTTCTGCCTCGTGGGTCATCCGCAGAATCGTTCCATAGCCACAATCGGTTGACTATGGGTCCTTCACGTGCCCCAAGACGCCGCGCTATGTCAGCTCACTACCAGCCACTGGGTTGGAGGCCTTTGTCCCCTCCTGAAACATCTTGGGCAATGGTTTTGGCCTTCTCTGTGTGGGACAGCCTCTAATGTGGATGTCCAGTTTGCGGCGGCGCAAAATCGTGGCGCGCTGGTAGGGTCTTCAACAGACCACCAGATGCACTCTGTTGGGCCATTCTCCATGCCGCCTACACCTATGTCACCATATGTCTGGTAACTTCGATTCCTCATTTCCTTCTACTTGAGAATTCAGTCACGAAGAACACCCTTGTGGAGGGTCTCAGGCATTGTTCATGTCGGCCCACGCCCTCCACATTTGATGTTCAAAACATGTGGAAGCTCCGAAATTTATGTCCTTTTAAGAAACAAATAATTCAGTCCTGAATAGATAATTACCAAAAAAAATTCACCATCCCATAAGAACAAACAGTTTAGTGATTAACCTATTTTTGGGTTAATCTGCATTTTTCTTTTTGAATAAGAATATGGAAACATTAAACAAATTAAAACCCAAACTCATTGATGTTTGTTGTTGTATCGCATTGTCCTTGAGGACCGAATAGGTCGATGTCATTATTCATTCATTTAGGTACATTGAGTTTGATGATGTCTCACTGGTGTGCGTGATTCTACTTTGGGGAGGAAATCCATTTTAGGTTCATCTGAGAATCTTTATAGTCTAATCCTCGTTCCAGCAATGTGTCAAACTATTAAAAAGTAAACATGTATCTGTATTTATGTTATTCTGCAACCTCATATCATTATACATTTTTCATTTATCAAACATCATCTCTATTACATGTCCTTAATGAATCATTACATTGCATGTTAACAATCCATTAATGAGATCCATTAATGCATCTCATGGCCTTCCTAATCGCTGTAGTGTAGTTTTGTTTTGTTGTCACTTGTTAGTGGGAAATGAAAAAAACAACTTTTTGTGTTATTTTATTATTTTTCTCGAAAGTTCCATAAATTAACATTTTTTTTTGTCCCTTGTCAGCCAAAATTGTGTCTGTTCATTGATAATCCCTGCATTCGGAGTTCAACTGTGCTCTCGAGTTATTGATCCATGCACCGGTTAAATTTTTTGAAAAAACACGCTCACACATTTACTAAAGGTAAATTTTAGTGATTCAAAACTAGGTTTTGGGATAACAGGACCTCGTAATCATGTGCTTTCAGAGTCTGTAGTCTCGAAAAAATTTCGTTTAATTAAAACATTACCCGGAAATTCTGATACGTTGTATTCTCCCCACCTTAGGGATTTACTTCCCTGAAGGACAAAATAGGGGCTAATTAAACAAATGTGGGTACTGAGCATGAATCTGATCCTCCCACTACCATGGGCTCTCAAAGAGATTCCTGTGCTTCCTGAAAACACGCACTATATGAATCAAAATCCCATGAAGGCCCCAATACTTTCGATCCTCTATCTCTCCCATGAAGTCCTCAAACATCGAACCATCATCAATTGTCATCTCGCCTCAGTCAATGACATGTGATAGATCAAAAATGTATCTAAACAGATGAGACACATGGAAAACATCGTACACTCATTGCATCTGTGTGGGATGAGTAGGAGTTACACATCCTCACCAAATTTTTTTAGGATGTGAAATTTTAAGATGATCCTTGAAGATAGCATGTTTCCCTTGCCACATCTCTACAATCCGCATTGTGGTGATATCCGAAGGAACACATGGTATCCCTCCTCAAACTCCAAGGGTCTCTTTCTCCTATAAGCAAGATACATAAATCTACTTTATGCAGTCCTCATCCACTAATGGATAACCTGAATGTTCTTAGTGGTATCCCGTACAAACTCTAGACCAATGAGTGCCGACTCCCCTAGGTCTATCCAGCATAGAGGTAATCTATAAGGACACATGTACAAGGCCTTGAATGGAACCATGCCATTGGTGGAGTGATAGAAGATTTTGTATTAAAACTCCACCGGTGGCTGGTGGTCCTCCCAACTATGACCAAAATCCATGATGCAAGAACGAATCAGGTTCTCCATTGTCTGTATGGTCTGCTCTTTATGACCATACATCTAAGGATGAAAATATATGCTCAAGTGCTAGCGTGTCTCGAACTCCTCCTATAACCCCTTCTACAACTGCGATGTAAAGCATGAATCTTGGTCTAAGACGATCATCATAGGCACCCTATGAAGTTGCACTATCTTCTGGATGTAGAGGCGTCTGAAGCCCTCAACCGATCCCAACTCCATGATGTGTAGGAATTGAGATGACTTGGTCAGTTGCTCAACAATCACCAAGATTGAATTATGTACTCTAGATGTATATGGTATCCCTATTTGGAATTCCATCGAGATATTGTCCCATTTCCACTCTGGTACCTCAAATGGATTATCCAAGAATGCTAGAACATGATGCTCAATATTCACTTACAGACAAGGGAGGTATCATGAAATGAACTATACCACTACTTTCATAATCCCTATCAACCATTACTGAAGTCAAAGGTCCTGGTACATCTTTGCCACACCAGGATGTACCACCAATGGGGATGAATGGAACTCCATCAACATCTCCTCCCATAACATATTCTATACTAATGTGGATCCTCTTAAAATGATGATGTGCTCCCCACCTATGAAAAATATATCAACAGCCTGTCCTAATGATATCTGAGCACATCGGGCCTCACAATCAACATAAAAAATTGCGGCCTCCCTAAATCCCTGTAGTAGTGGGGGATTGACAGTTATTGACTGAATATGAGATAATTCATCATCATCCCCGAAGGAAATCTGTAATGCATCTAGCTACTCAATCACCTCACTCAGCAGCTGTAAACTGGTCCTCCGGCTAAGTGGGTTTGCTACCACATTCCCCATCCCAGAAGTGTTGAGTATCTGAAATTAATTTTCTGGAAAAAAAATTCCATCACCACTGTCTCAGAATCAGTTCCTTCTGGGAGAAGATATTCCTGATACTCTTGTGTTCGGAGTAAACTGTAAACTCTTCACTCATCAAGTAGTGCCACAACATATTCATGGAAATGACCACTGTTTCTAACTCTAGGTTGTGGTTTGCATAGTTATACTCATGTGACCTGAAATACCATGAGTCATATATGATCACTGCTTGTTCCTGCCTCAGGACACAACCTAGATCAGTTCATGATGCATTGGACAAATCTACGTACTGAACTCCCTACACTAGTTTTTTTTGTGATGGGGAAACTAGTCACTATTTGCCTCTGCACATGGAAACTCTACTGTAAATTTTCCTTCTACATGAAGGGTTATACCATCTATGTCAAAGTCTATAATGGTCCTAAAATTCTGAAAAAATCAGGCATGATGCTCCGAGAGTTATGATCCAACCCCATGAATCTCCACACATTATTCATGCTCCTGGGTGGCACCCAAGCAAGCACTAATTCTATCTTCACAGAATCTACTGCAACTATAGCCTTCTATATTTTGTGTCACAATAAGTGGACCACCAAAATCCAGAACTAGAACTTTTAGAGCTCACCATAAAGCTGGTGATCTTAGAGTGTATCCAGGATCGTCCATAAGTGTGTAGTTTTCTCCTCCTCCGACGGTGAGTACACTGATATGTCATCAATGATGACTACCAAAAAATGGTTCAGGTAAGGCTGTAAGATCATTTTCATGAGTCCCATGAACACTAATGGGGAAATGGTCATGATGAATGGTATTACCAAGAAACCATAGTCTCCATACCGACATGTAAAATCTATCACTATTTCATCTTCATCTCGTACCAAAAGCTAGTGATATATAGATCAATGGTCGATCTTCATGAACAATCATCATCCATTCAACTTATAAAATATTCCATCATTCCTCAATAGTGGTTATACGTATTTCATGGTCATTTGGTCTAGGAACTAGTTTTCCACGCATATTCTAAATCTCTTGTGTTCCTTCTTGGAAAAAATAACCACGGCTTCCCATGGGGGAATTCTAGTGTTATGTACTCCTTCTCTGGCAAGACCTCTAGTTTTACCCTCAGTTCATGAAGCTCCATGGGAGAAATCAGATATGAAGGTGTGGTTATCGTTTCATTCTATGGGTGCATGCCAATGCAAAAGTCTACCTCTCTGTGAGGAGGTAGTCTCACAACATCCTCAAGAAAAAAATCCTCGTAATCATCCACCACTACATGATATCTATGAATCATCTCATGCACTACACCGAGGGTAAGTGTAGCCAAATATTGAGTGATCTGTTTCACGCTCCTCCAAGTAATTTTGTCCTATACGGAAATGGTTTCTTTCTTTCTAGTGAAGGAAAATATTATCCCATCTCCAAAGAAAGTATGTATTTCAAGCCTAAAACAATTGATCTGATCATGTGCTATCGATAACCATGCCAGTCCCATGATGACGTATTATGGCCTCAACACTAATACTAGAAGATCTCCACTGAAGCACTCTCCTCCATGATTAATCTCAAACTAACAGCACTAGTGTGTATTAATAGAATCCCCTTTTGTAGGATTGTCTAGCCGTAAAAAGCGTTCCAATGGCTCTAACAAAATCATCAAGCACCGAATAAGAGCCATGGAATGAAAATATTGATTGGAAAACGTGTCTATAAGAACTACTGCTAGGGAAGAGACGACAAAGATCATACATTGAATCAAATCCAGAGCATCGTGGTCATAAGCCTCTATTTCCAGAAGGTGAGATCGCCAATGTCACCCCACTCTTTGGGGTCAGGGTGTACCACCTAAAGGTGGTTGCTGTAGTACCTTGATCCAACTCATATCACATATTTCTCAACCTACTTCTTGGCCACATCTGCTTCCATGTGTCCCTCCTCACTCAAACCTCTTCTTCTATCTAGACTATCCGTCAACCGTCTGCTAATTTTCTGCATGTTGGATCTGGCAGTCATGGGCCATGTGTCCCTACCTGCCACATGAGTAGAAAAACTTTCTCCTCTATTGTCTCTCATGGTCATGGTAGCCTCACACCACCAACAATGATACATGGGGTTTTCCACTATGTGAGATGGCTCGTTTGGACCATAGCACCATCAATCGGTTGTCTACCACTGATGAATCAGCTACTGGTCATCTGATGGTGGAACCCACTATCAGTTCCAACTCTGTGAGGAATTTCTTTACTTGTAGAGCCCTATCAACCACTTTAACCACATGGGGATTCTGAGAGACCCCATCGAATTAAGGAAGAAATATTGTACGTTAGATCGTCGTATGTTCATGAAGTGTCCCCACTAAGAAGAAGACATGAATCATCGACTCCAACCAATCCTTAGTGACATGAGGATCTGTCTATCCCATAAACATGGGAATTTACTAACTCTGAATCATTGGAAAGGCACTTATTTTATGCACATACTCTACCGGTACCATCGGTAGTATATGATGGCCAACAAGGGGTGGTAGAACTTGGGCACAAATCGATGGGGACATCTAGATAACTGGTCAATGAATAGAAACCTCATCACTAGGTGGGTTTTCATCCAGACCACGTTTCAGAATACTAGATTTTCATCCTCAAAGATGCATCCTTAAATAGATAATGATGGACCATAGTCAATAGATTAACCTTGGTGAGATGACTCTTATACAAATGAATATAAGGACACACCTTTTCATCTACGGTTTTTATGAATTCAACTGTACAACTGAATATTAGGTCATGGTGTGATGATACAGCGTCCTCCGCACCAAAACTGGACTCCCCAAATCCGAAAGTCAGACTTGCAACATTTAAAACTCATGACCCATAAAAATAGACTCTTGGACATTGAGGTAGAACCAGACACCATTGATACCACATTTTTATGACCCATCACCCAGGGCCCATGTCGTTACATACTCCAATACCCACCTCTAGAAGGACAGGGGTTGGAAACTAGCAATAAAGGAATCGAACTGCAAGTGGGAGGAATTTTCCTATGTACCTTTACGCACATACATGCCTAACCACATCCAATAAACTGATTGGGGGAAACAGGTATACTGAAACAAGTGACAAGTACATGTAAAACTGAAAAAAGTGGGTCAAAATACAATCCCAAAAAAATCGATGAAAAAGAGAAAAGTACAATGGGACTTGGGTAACCGTCCATTGAAATCTACACTTGATGGTATGAGTACTGTAGCTACTAGAAGCTGATGTAGTATGTCTTGTCTTCCCTATCCTAGTAGGATCTGCTTCTCTAAGGTCACCAAGTCCTCATTCGAAACATTTTTCATCTACACAAGACACAAAATAAGTAGGGGAAGCCCATGTAGGGGTGAGTAACATAATACTTTGTAGGGGCCTCCAGTCCACTATGGAAAAAATACCACAAATCAACCACAAATAAAACAACAAATTAAGGATATTTTCCAATTAGTATATTCTAAATTAGGAAAGGATCATCATTTATAGTCTTTAACGTTTCATACTATTAATGGATACACCCTTCATGAATCAAATATCATCTGTCATGCCAATAAGGATCAACACGCCCAATGCTCGTCCACCGGGCTACTATGGATCCACATGTCCGATTCTCATCTGACAGGTGAATAAGGATCCACATGGCTACTACTCATATTTTGGGCCACTAAGGATCCACATAGAGGATTCTTGTCTAATGAAACACTAAGGATCCACATCAGTCCTTCTAAATTGTCGGGCCACTAAGTATTCACACAACTACTCCTCGAGTCATTGGTCATCCCTCAACAACAAAAATTTCAATTATAGAATTTCTGAAAAGAAAAATCTAGTCATGAGGGTTCAAATGAAATAGATATAATGTCAAAAAATTCCCATTCTATAAGATATAATTTTTTAATAATCCGGGGTCGGTTGCATCTGGGCCCGGTCCAACCTGGTCGGGCCGACCCAACCAATCCGACATATGGGGTCCCATATACCCTAGTTTAATTCGACTGAAAAGACCTAGCCTAGTTCATGTACATTTGGGTCTGGTGCATCCCAGCAAGTTGGTCAGGCCTAGTGGGCCTTGTAGAATCAGCTTGGTTTGGAAAAGGTTCCAGCCTGTCGGGTCGCCCAGCGACCTAATCTCATCCAGCCCAATCCGAAGGAGTGGGTCCGGACCATAGGGTGTATGTTCGGGATACTGGTTGGCCTGCACTCCTACTTGGTCCAGCAAGGACGCAGTTGATAGCCTCTGCAGACACCTCTTGCCTCGCGGGTGATCCGCGGGGTCGTTCCCCAACTGTGGTCGGTTGACCGCAACTCCTCTGTGTGCGATGCGGTGGGGCGCCACGTCAACTCAACACCAGCCACCGTCTTGGTGGACAAAAAACACTCCTATGAGACTGAGACCAAAGTTCATGGCCCTCTACACCTAGTATAGATCCAGATATGGATGCCCAGGTCACCGTGGCTCACCACCGTGGTGTGAAGCCCTCCGGTGCTGGCACCCGAAGGGTTTTCGGTGGACCAATAGATGTGCTCTAGTGATACATACCCAATTCCACGTACACCTAATGCCTCCAGGGATTTTCACCTTCCATGAGGCAGCCTTGATTCCTCTCTATCATGCACTTGATAATTCATTCATGAAGGACACCGACTATGAAGGTCTCGTGCCATGTTCATGTTGGCCCGTGGCCTCTGCGTTATATGGTTAAAACATGGGGAGGCTTTGGAATTTCAGGTCTATAAACAAAATAACAATTCAAACCTGGATAGATATTTACCAAAAGTAAATTCCTCCTCTAACAATGAAGCATGATTCGCAGATAAACATGTTGGTTGGTTAATATGTCTTCGTCATTTGGAATAAGAACAAGGAAGCTTTAATAAAATTAAACCCATATCCAAATGATTTCGGTTACTGTACCGCTTCGTCATCAATTTTCCATGAGGTCAATGGAGTTCATCATTATTTGAGGTACTTTGATGTTGATGACGCCCCACCAGTTTTCCTTATTCTTAATTGGGGAGGAATTCTGTTGGAGGTTCGTCAGAGAATCCTCATAGTTTATTCCTTGTTCCACTAGTGCATCAAACTATTAAAAATAATACTTGTCGTAGCATTTCTGTGAAACTGTGATGTCTCTTCATTATTCTATTTCATTTATGAAACAATTTCCCTATTAAGTGTCATTAAAGCATCGTTATGATACATGATAATGAACCATTAATGAGCTCCATTAATGCATCTTGTCAATGCCTCATCGCTGCACCACAATGTCACTGTGTCATCTCTCATCAATGAAAAATGACATAATATAACATTTTATGTTATTTTATTATTTTTCATGAAGATTACGGTAATTAACTTTTTCATTCATACTTTTCTAGCCGATGTTAAATAATTTAGAGTTTAATCCCAACATTCTAAGTGCAACAGTTCCTTCGAATATTCGATCCAAGAACCAGTTCAAAAGTTATTAAATCATGCTCACACTTTTACTGAGTGTACCTTAACAAAAGATCAAAATTTCATTCCGAGCTCACCAAGCCTCAAAATAATATATATTATGTGCCTGTAGACTGAAAATAATTCCATATAATTAAAAATTTACATGGAAATTAAGATACGGCACAAAAGATGAAGGAAATTGCTATGTATATCTCAAGGTGGTTGATATGACAACAATATAAACTATAGAGACAAAAGTCCAAAGAGATTATGCAATAATTTCCTATACCCAAGTGGAAATATAAAAATGTCACTATGCACTTTTCCACAGGTATTCTAATGAAATCGAAAGGATATAAGGTGATATGGATTATGGTGGACCTAATCACCAAGATTGCTCACATTATTTTTATTCAAGAAAACCTATCGATTGGAGAACCTATAATGATATATTTAAAGGATGTGATTAGACAACAAGGGGTTCCACCCTTGATTGGCTCCAATCATTATCCAAATTTCACATCAAAATTCTATTGGTTTATTGAATTTTCCTTCAGTATAGAATTGAATTTCAGCAGTTCTATCACACACAATCTATTGTCCAATCATGAAGGACTATTAAAAAGATAGAATTTTTTTCTAAAATACTTCTCTTTATAATTCAATGTTGGTTAGTATCATCATGTCCCGTTTTTTGAGTCACCATTCAACAATAGATTCACCATGATTTTTCAAACAGCTCCATATGAACTTATATATGCAAATCGATGTAGAACTCTATCCTACCGGGATTAATGTGGGGAATGAAAGCGTATTTGAACTAATCTTTTACATGATATGATATAAAATTTTAAACATGTCCAACAACATATCAAATTAGCTTAATTCGACAAAATAGATATGATGAAAACTTTTAAAGGGCCCTGGAGTTTGATGTTTGAGTTAAATTATTCCTTCTAATATCACCGTGAAAGAGAGTCATATGGATTTCAATGAAAGCAAAGCTAATACAAAGGTATATTGGCCACTTTGAGATCCATGAACACATAAGAGATGTGGCCTATCAGCATGCACTTCCACAGAATATGGATGATGTTCATGACGTGTTTCACTAATAACTTGTGTGAAAGTGCATACTATATCCCTCACATGTACTAAACTCGGAAGTGGTATATCTTGAAGATGATCTATCTTATGGGGAGCAACTATTAATGATTTTGTACTGGTGGGATAAGGTTCTATGCAACACAAAAAACCACATTGTCTAAGTGTTGTGGGTAACCATATGTATGAATAATCAACTTGGGAACTAGAGGATGTAATGAAGTATAAGCACCCTAACCTAATTATGTAAAAAAAATTTGGGTGCAATTTACAAAGGGGGAAGAATGTAATGACCCTAAATATTATCAATGAAATTTATCCCTTCTTGTAGTAATGCCATATAGTATAATCACATAATAGCACATTAGGAAAAAAATTTCATAGTCATTCTTAAATTAACTAAAAAATTATATGTGTCCTTTAAAAATATTTTTTCCATTTATGGGATTTGAATTTTGAAAATGTGAAATACAATGTTCTGATCAATAAATAGTTTGGATTCTGATAAGAAAATCACAATTTATGGTGAATAGTAACGTACCCTTATGAATTGTAATGTTACCCTTATTAATACTAATACGACCTTTATGAATAGTCAATCAACCAATTGAATAGGATCCATACCAGTGATAGTATAAATAATATTTATCCACCCTATAATTAACAATTATATAATTATATTATAGTGTTCATTTTTTAGTATGTCATGAATATTTAAGGATTAATTTAATAATTTAAAAGAAAATTTACATTCCTAAAATTTATTCATAAAATATTATTTTGATGTAATATGATTATATGATAATTTTATGAGACAATAAATAATTTTCTAATATGTTACAAAATGAGTTTTTATTTTAAATTTTTTATTTTCCAAGTAAATGATGATTTTATTTAAAAATTAAATTACTCGTATATAGAAATTTGCTTTAATAAAATATTGTTAAGTTTTTAATTCTAGAAATTGGATAATAGAAGAGGTTATTTTTTAGTATTTTTATGAAATTCATGAATTTTTTGTGAATAGTAAAATACTGTAATTTTCCGTATAAATACTTTATAAGTCAAATCCAGTATTCCTGACATCATGACTTATGTAAGCACGCAATTATAAAACTGAAATTCCATATTAAGTTTTATTATTAAATTAATATTAACTATTAATTTTCCCATGTGGAAATAAGAAATTAATTATTATAAAATTCAAAAACCCCTCTCCCCTCTACTATTAATAACACCCCTCAAAACCTCATTTCCTATCACCTCTCAAGCATCAAGACATGTACTAATTCAACCAAAACACTTCCTTATCCACTTAACCAAATCATATATATCGTTGTCTCATCAAAATACCTTTCTTAGGTTCCTTAAAGAGAATCTCAATAGGAGAATTCAAGAGGTAATTGCTCTCTCTTTTCTTTCATTTTCCTTTTAAATTTCATTTTATTTATTAACTTATCGTCAAATTATCATTTCCAAATGTCCTGATAACTACATTATTTTATATATAATGTTATTATATCATGTTAAAAGAAATTTTTTCATTAAACTCCTCTCTCTCACTCTTTTGATTTATTAATGAAATCGTCGCTCATAATGTGCCAATTTACCTACATCATGGGAAATAGACTTTGAATATCGTTAAATGCCTTCATGGATATCACTAAAAAAATTAAATGGTTGAAAAATATTTAAATATTTAATTTTTTACTTTTTCATATTCTTTAATGAACTTATATACATGATACTATATGATAAAACAAATCATTTTCATTTTGTTCGAAAAACCGCTCAAATTAACATAAAACTGTCATCATTAAATTTTATCTAAAGAAATTACCTAATTGTATATAACCAAAATCATTATAAGATCATATAATATTTTTTAGGATCACTAATAATATATAATAACAATTCTGGATATTTAAAATCATTTTAAATGAACATCCATTCATTATTTCTAATGATCCAATCATTAAAACTAAGAAAACGAACATTCCTGAACAATTAAATATAGTCTATAACATATACAATGTCTTATAAAAGAACATAATAAAAAAATAATGTCTAATATTATTTTATAAAAGGTCCATTAATTGTTATTTAGTGATTATAATTTTATTATACATGAAATTAAATTGAAGAAAGATTTCGGATACATTGCAAGGGGAATTTTCGAACCCAACTTTCTTTCATTTGGTCTGCCTCATTAACTCCATTTTCAGAATGGTTATTACTTAAAAACAATTTCTTCATTATTTTCTTATCATTTATGGGATATAGATTTTTTTCACTGGAGTTTATGTCCAACACAGTGTTTTTCAAAAGAAATATTCTTTCAAAAAACACAACATTTTCTTCCAACTGAAGATTGATAGTGCATGTATCAAGTATGTTCTTCCATTTTTCATTTGGAAAGCCAAATTTTGGAATGTCTGACTTATGAAGTGAAACTTATTCCTTTCCATGGGTTTTTATGTTTATTAATGATATATGTTCAATGTGTCATTCAAGATAACTAAATTGTTATGATGTGATGGGTGCGCCCAAAATTATATAGCGTAATGAAAATGTTATGATGTTATGGGGCCCCCATGAATTATATAGAGCTCTAATGAATGGAGTAATATTAATAACCTCATGAGTAAAGTCTAATATACATTAACACGATGCTATCTATTATCACAACTATGTGTTTTAGGTGACCACTATGGCATGACAATTAATTTTTTATGCATTTCCACATTAAAAGTCTTCTCTTAATGCTTCCTCTCATGATTATGAAAATATGCCTATGTTATGGTGATAATTATTATGTTTACCACATGTTAAATTGTTTCATATTCTTATCTATCTTCTTACTGGGCCTGTAGATCCCCCCTTATTGATTTATATCTTTAGGTGACAACATGTAAAAATGAGTACACAAGGGGAAATAATAAGTCCGAGATGAAAAAATTATATAAAAGTTTATGATTTATGTTGCAAAATGTTATGCATGGTTCTTGTTTTCCCAAGACATTAACCATTAGAATCCTCATTATGTATTTTTTTTTACGTTTTTTATACTTAAAATATGTAATATTAATGTGACAAAAAGAAAGGTCACTATAGTTGATATGAGAGGCACGCTTTAGCTAATTTGGTCATTAGTATTACAGAACCATATTGAAAAACCTATTGTGAGACTATGTATGTGTAAGAAACCAAGAATATTTTATATACAAAGGGATCCCTTAAGGTATTTTTTTCTGTTAATTTCACAATGTAATAATTTATTAATTCATTACTTTTTGACTAATTTTTTCACTTAACCTTTTTTATTTTATAAAATGGTGGGAACAAGGAGATACCAGGCCAACAACTTCTACGAGTGACAATGAAATGATTTCCCGAATGACATCATCAATTCTTTGGGAGTTGGATTTAAAAATTTAATGGAGATTCTTATACATTTGAATTAGGTAATGATTAATAACCTGAAAAATTTGGAACATCCTCCATCACCAAAGAGGGAGAAACTGATGGTAGAGTGTTTAATGCATGGACAACCTCTGATATTTAGTAGATCTTCTGATCCACATGTTGTATAATAGCGGGTCTACTTCTACAACTTGGCCTTTTATTAGTGCTAAAAACTAACATTAACAGCACTAGAAAAGTGTTGTTAATATCATTGTAGATAAGGGGGGTCCCCATTATCAGCGCTCCGAAAAGAGATGACAAATGCCCCAATTATTAGCACTGAAAAAATCACTGATAAAATGGACACTTTATCAGTGCTTTCTTGAGTTCTGATAATGGGGCCCCTTATCAGCGCTCTTTTAGTACTGTTAAAGGAAGACATTATTAGTGCTCAAATGAGCACTGATAAAGGAACCTTCCCCTACACCTACACAACCAGTACCTACACACCTGCACACCTACACGAAATAGCACCTTCACACGAACCAAGAACTAAAAGATGACACATCGCGCACAATATTTTGACAAACAATCCTATATATATTTACATAACATCATGAATAAAAAACACTGCTATATACATTTCAAACAAAGTTTACATGGTTACAATTACAATTATCCAAAAATAGTTATAAACATTAATGTTTCATCCTTTGATATATGTGATCCCCTCTCAAAAATTATCTACCATGGTATTTGTTGCCGAACAAAGCATCCGAACTCAAGGAAAAAAATTCACCTATATATGAAAACAAATATTATGTTAGTAATACAATAATTAAATAAATTAAAACATCAATATGAAAGAACACATTAATATGATAATTTGAAACTAATAAATGGAAATGATAAACTCAAATGTTTTCATTCTGATAACAATGAAATTGAATAATGAAAAAACAATATGTTTTCGGCTGATTTATCTCATTTAATAAATACTGATTCATTATCTAGTGAATTGAATTATTGGTCACACTGTACGTCGGATTGAGGTTTGGTTTAATCGTACACGTCACAAATGACTCATGGATTGTGGTCCTAAGGTATCAAAACAATCCAAATGCGTTTGCTCGGTTCTTCGTATGTCACTTGTGTTGTTTTCTAATGCTAATGTCAATTTGAAACTGATATCTAACACTTTTAGCCATACCGGTCACACTGTGCATCAGATTGAGGTGTGGTTGATTCATACACTTCAAAAATGACACATATATCATTGTCCTGAAGTATAAAAACAATAAGAACGTGTTTTCTGGATTTGTCGTATGTCACTTGAGTTGTTTTCTAATGTTAATGTCAATTTGAAACTGATATCAGATACTTTTAGCCATACTGGTCACACTATGCGTTTGATTGAGGTGAGGTAGAGTTGTAAACATCAAAAAGGACACTTGGGTCATCGTACTAATTTATCAAAACAATCAGAACACGTTTTCTTGGTATTCCGTCCATCAGTGGTGTTGTTTTTTAATGTTAATGTCAATTTGAAAATGATATCAGTCACTTTTATCCATACCGTTCACACCGTGTGTCTGATTGAGGTTCGGGAATTTTTTACACGTCATAAATGACTCATGGATTGTTGTACAATTGTACCAAAACAATCCATACATGTTTTCTTAGTTTGATGCATGTCACTTTTGTTGTTTTCTAATGTTAATGTGAATTTGAAACTGATATCAGACACTTTTAGCCATAATGGTCACATCGTGTGTCAGATTGAGCTGAGGTTGATTTGTACACTTCAAAAATTACTCATGGATCATTTTACTAAGGTATCAAAACAATCCTAACTCGTTTTCTTTGTTTTCCATAAGTCACTTGTGTTGTTTTCTAAAGTTAATGTCAATTTGAAACTAATATTAGACACTTTTAGCCACACCGGTCACACCGTGCATTGGATTGAGGTGAGGTTGATTTGTACAAATAAAAAATGACTCATGGATCATTTTCCTAAAGTATCAATACAATATGAATGTGTTTTCTTGGTATTATGTTTGACACTTGTGTTGTTTTCCAATGTTAAAGGCAAATATAAAACTGATATCAAACACTTTTAGCCATACTAATCACACTGTGCGACGGATTGAGGTGTGGTTGATTCTTACACATCCCAAATGACTAATGGATCAATGTCATAAAGTATCAAATCAATACGAACGTGTTTGCTTTGTTTGTTATATGTCACATTTGTGTTGTTTTCTAAAGTTAATGTCAATTTGAAACTAATATCAGACACTTTTAGACATACCCGTCACACCGTGCATTGGATTTAGGTCCGTTTGATTCGTACACATCACAAATGACACATGGATCGTTTTCCAAAAGTATCAAAACAATTTGAATGTGTTATCTTGGGTTTCCGTATGTCACTTGTGTTGTTTTCTCAAGTAAATGTCAATTTGAAACTGATATCAGACACTTTTAGCCATATTGGTCATACCGTGCGTCGGGTTGAGGTGTGGTTGATTACTAAACATCAAAAATGACTCATGGATAATTTTCCAAAAGTTAAAAAACAACCTAAATGCGTTTTCATAGTTTTTCGTATGTCACATGTGTTGTTTTCTAAAGTTAATGTAAATTTGAAACTGATATCACACACTTTTAGCCATACTTCTCACACCGTGCGTCATATTTAGGTTCAGTTGATTCATGCATGTCACAAATGAATCATGGATCATTTTCTTAATGTATCAAAACAATCTGAATGAGTTTTATTGGTTTGTTGTATGTCACTTGTGTTTTTTTCTAAAGTTAATGTCAATTTGAAACTGATATCAGACACTTTTTGGCATATTGGTCACACCATGCGTCAGATTGAGGTGCGGTTTATTTTTACACGTCACAAATGACTCATGGATCATTTTCCTAAGGTATCAAAACAATCCGAACTCATCTACTCCATCATCCATATGTCACTTTTGTTTTATTCTAAAGTTAATGTAAATTTGAAACTCATATCAGACACTTTTATCCATTCCAGTCAAACTATGCATCAGATTGAGGTGCGGTTCATTCATACACATCACAAATGACTCGTGGATCATTTTCCAAAACTTTAAAAACAATTAGAATGCATTTTCATGGATTCTCGTATGTCATTTCTGTAGTTTTCTAAAGTTAATGTCAATTTGAAATAGATATCCGATACTTTTAGCCATACCAGTCACACCATGAATTGGATTGAGGGTTAGTTGATTCTTAAAAATCAAAAATGACTCATGGATCATTGAAATAATGTATAAAAACAATCCAAACGTGTTTGATTAGTTTTCTGTATGTCAGTTGTTTTGTTTACTAAAGTTAATGTCAATTTGAAACAGATATCAGACACTCTTAGCCATACCAGTCACACCGCACATCAGATTGAGGTGCGGTTGATTCTAAGATGTCACAAATGAATCATGGATCATTTTCCTAATGTTTCGAAACAATCTGAACTCGTTTTCTCATTATTCCGTATGTCACTTGTGTTGTTTTCTAAACTTAATGTCAAAATCAAACTGATATCAGACACTTTTAGCCATACTGGTCACACCGTGCGTCGGATTGAGGTGTGGTTGATTCGTACGCGTCACAAATGACTCGTGGATCATTGTTCTAAAGTATCAAAACAATCCTAATGTGTTTGATTAGTTTGATGTATGTCAGTAGTGTTGTTTTCTAAAGTTAATGCCAATTTGAAACCGATACCAGACACTTTTAGCCATAACGATGACACAGTACGTCAGACTGACATTAGGTTGATTAATACACGTAAAAAATGACTCATGGATCATTTTCCTAAAGTATCAAAAGAATCTGAACGTGTTTTCTCTATTTTCTTTATGTCACTTATGTTGTTTTCTAAAGATAATGTCAATTTGAAATTGATATCAGGCACTTTTATCCATACCGGTCACACCGTGCATTGGATAGAGGTGAGGTTGATACGTAGACTTCCCAAATGACCCATGTATCATTGTCTTAAAGTATCATAAAAATATGAATGCATTTTCTGAGATTTTCGTATGTCACTTGTGTTGTTTTCTAATGCTAATGTAAATTTGAAACTGATATCTGTAACTTTTAGCCATACTGGTCACATCGTGCGTTGAATTGAGGTGAACCTGATTCATAAACGTCAAAAATAACTCATGGATATTTTTCTTAAAGTATCAAAACAATCTTAATGAGTTTTCATGGTTAGCCGTATGTCACATTGTTGTTTTCTAATGTTAATGTCAATTTGAAACTGATATTAGACACTTTTAGCCATACCGGTCACAATGTGTGTCGGGTTTAGTGTGGTTGATTCATACACGTCACAAATGAATCATGGATCGTTTTCCAAATGTATCAAAATAATATAAACATGTTTTCTTGGTATTCCATATGTCACTTTTGTTGTTTTCTAAAATTAATGGCTATTTCTAACTGATATCAAACAATTTTAGCCATACCAGTCACACCATGCGTCGGATTGAGGTACAGTTGATTCATGCACATCACAAATGTTTTATTGATCATTGTCTTAATGTATCAAAACAATCTCATTGTGTTTTCTCAGTTTTCCATATGTCACTTGTGTTGTTTTCTAATGTTAATGTCAATTCGAAACTAATATCAGACACATTTAGACATACCGATCACACCGTCAGTTGGATTGAGTTGCAGCTGAATATTACACGTCACAAATGGATCATGGATCATTTTCCTAATGTATTAAAACAATCCAAATGTGTTTTCATGGTTTTCCATAGGTCACGTGTATTGATTTCTAATGTTAATGTCAATTTGAAACTGATATCAGACACTTTTTTCCATTCTGGTCAAACCATACGTCAGATTGAGTGGAGGATGATTCATACACACCACAAATGACTCATGGATCGTTGTCCTAAAGTATCAAAACAAACTGAAAACGTTTTCTTGGTTTTCTATATGTCACTTGTTTTGTTTTATAAATTCAATGTCAATTTGAAACTGATATCAGATAGTTTTAGCCATACCGGTCACACTGTGCGTCAGATTGAGGTGAGGTTGATTTGGAAACATCAAAAATGACTCATGGATCATTGTCCTAATGTATCAAAACAATACGAATGCATTTTATTAGTATTCTATATGTCATTATATCATAAGATTCTCTCATTAAGTTATTCTTTACTAGAAACACAAATCCTTTCTAAAACCATTCTTCATAATCTATGGATATTAATCAAAATAAAGGGTCATCATAGATGCTCAATAAGTGTAAAAAATGGAGATATAAATGATCATATAAAGATAACATAAGTAGTAAGAATTCACTTTCATTGTCCTATTTGTTAACATTCTTCCAAATGGTACGATGCTCATTCGTTTATAAACACATCTATATCATCTTGTGATTGGGAGTTTTTGCGACAGTCATAGTATAACTAATAAAATATAAATACAGAAAGGATTAATAATTATTTTAAATGAACTAGTAATTATTTTCAAATATACCTCTTCAGGGATGCTAGTTTGTTAATGAAATCTAATCTCTTTCATAAATTTAAAAACATAATAATTGCAATCCTTTCCGTTTGGTTTTTTTCTGACACTAAAGAAACGTAGAGAAAAATAAGTAATTAGTTTTGATATGTATTTTTATAATTCAATATAATTATATATACCCTGGTACTTTTCCTTTATTAAATCTTTTGCGCCTTGTCATCCTTAGCCACTGGATTTATTCCAGCCTTTAGACGATATTCATAGACCGCCCTATCAAAACCGAATCCTCATTAAAAAATAATATATAATATATCACGAGATATTTAGTTCTAAAATATTGGATCTAGTATCTTAAAAATTAAAAATAACCATCCTGTGTGGTTGGTTTGTTGGATATCCATGAAGTGAATCTAGAAAATAAATCTTTGGAGTATAAAAATTGACAGCAATGAACATTCATTGCTACCTAAAAATAAAAAAAGGAATAATTAATTATATAAATGAAAATATAATTGATATGATAAAAATTCAGAGTATTACCCTACAAAATTGGTATTAAAAAGAGCTTGTCAATCATAATTTTGAATTGAAACATTCTGAGCAGGTTTGACATTAATTCAGCTGGAAAATCAGAATCTATTTCTTTTTGTTGTGTAGACATGGTGTGAGGAGTAACTAGTCCAAATTTTTTTTCATGGGAAAATCCCTTCAATTTTTTTTCATATATACGCCTGTGAAAAATATGAAATTTATTTAGCTATAATTATCATAGTATATCAGCTTCTGTAAAATACAGTAATGAATACATACCTCATGTATACATTTATAACTGAGGCGCCTAGCCAGTCATATTTTATGATTTCACCTACAACATAAACACTAACGAAATCTACTGTTTCCTAATCATACATATCTTTTTCACAAACAATTGTGTGATTATTTCCGTCTTTTATTTTTGTATCCACGTGAGCTTGGAATGATATTAAATGTAGATATAGAACGGGCAGGGTGAATGTGCTCTCTGTAGATTGTTTTGATCAGTTGGTTGATTCTTTTGAGCCGCTAATTCATTTTGGCTCCTTCCATTTTTCCTTATGTAATTAAATTTATCGGTTCATCCCTTTTCTAATTTAATGTTAAAGGTTATGTTTGAAAAATAAATTGGAAATGAGCACCTCCTGGTTGACATTTTTTTAGATGATTCAACGACCATGAAATGAATGTTCCAATAGCTTTTTCCACCGTATAAATGTCATCATCATCATTTGGCATGGGTAGCTCGGTTCTCAGCTCATGAGCTATGTTAATAGACACTTTCAAATGACTTCTTGGAAGTGGTCTAGATTTTTTCATGTAATTCTTCATATTGAACACCGTAGCCCTCGCTACAAGGTGATGGGTGGGAGTTGATAGATATAAATCACAGTCATTTTAACCCAGGAGAATATCATTACAAGAAATCTATCAGTGACTAAGTGATTCTCCATTCACAGAAAAAAGTATTAGAATATTGATTATCTCAGATAAGTCCGGTCTTTGAGGGGAGTGTCTTGCCTCAAAGATAGTGGCTGATGGGTGGGATCATCTCTCGTGGGTTGTTCGTGAGTTGTTTCTCCTCTTCGCCTCTCCCCCATCAATTTTTCTAGAAACTCTCCCCTACATTGGAGTGTTTCTTCAAGGTTAGCTATTATATATCTCATCATTTTCATTTCTATAGTTTGTTCCTCCTCTTTTTTTTCTGAAAATATATCCGGGGTGTCACCCCAAAACCCGCACCTCGGAAGCGGCCTTACTGTTCTGGCTGTTTCAAGGCCGCTGAATTTATGTCTGCATCTTGTGCGGGTGTCATTGATTACTATTACTATGTAAAATATAAAATATTGGAATATATGTAATCAACAAGATGTAATATTGATTTAAATCAAAACAAATTTATATTGTGTCATACTTACACATGTTTCCCTCACTTTTTTTGTGTTTCCGTCTACCAGTTTCCCCTCTTTATTAACACGAGCCTCCTTCCATAGCACATGGAATGGGATGGAAGTGGATTGGGATTTTGATTCATCAATCTGAATATAAACACGTAAACATGGTTACAATGTTGATTTATGACACACAAAATTTTTACAGTGTTTTTATAATACAAACCAATTGTTTTTCAATTGAACTGTACCTCAGCCTTGCTTTTCAGTAGGAGTACGTTGGTTTTGATACCAGTTCTATATTTTCATCACTCAGTTGCTATTTCATATATAAAAAACTATCAATAAATGTGATAAATACAAGAAACGATAAACAACCTGTTACCAAACACAATGTACCTGAATATTCTGCTCTGCACGATGGTTTCAAAACGCATCCCACAATCCTTGGGATATCAGGTGTGCATAAAGAGGAGGTGGGTGCAACTTGATTTTCCATCTAGCATCTTTCATATGACATTTGGTTAAAATGGTACGAAAGCCTCTATGAACACTTCCTGCATGTTTTAATACAAATTCTTTGTGCGAGACATCTACTATAAATTCACTATGGAAGAGATGATGAAGAGTTAGTCAATATTTCAGGATTTTATTTTAATTTATTTTAATTAAAAAATTAAATGATATCATAATGTTACCATAATCGCTTCTCACAGTAATTTTTTCATCCTGTTGACTACATGCTACCACATATCTATATCAATCGGCACCCGTTTCTGAGTGACGACTCTAATGTAGCTATTAAACATGGCTTTGTTGGGGTTTACATGTTAGCCTCGATTATTCCATACCACCTCATATTTGATTCCTTTTTTTTCCATAATGATTTTGGGTAAAACCATCAATCTACGGAGCACCTGTTTTTTTATGTGCCACCGAGGTTTCATTGCCTACCATTTCCTCGTTTTCTGCATCATCATTATGTTCCTCGGAAGCGCTAGCATCGAAGCATGGACCAGCAACAACAGGTTGAGAAACCTATTGTACCTCAGCAGTTGGACCAGAAGCATCAGGTTATAAAACCTTTTGTACCTCAGCAGTTGGACCAGCTGCAATAGGTTGAGAGACCTGTTGTAACTCACTAGTGGGACCAGCTCCAACAGGTTGAAAAACCTATTGTGTCTTGAGATTGGGTGCATCAGCAGGTGCTGAAGTCGTTATCTACAGAAGTGGTTTAATATTTAATTTAGATCACTTAAAATCACCAACGAACAGATAATCACATAATGTAACAAAATATATATTACAATAAAAAAGTACTTGATTATTGAACTCTCTTTTTCTAAAGGATGAAGGCATTTGACCCCTCTACTGACTATCCATATCCCATCATTGTGGTCTCATCAGACATACAAAATGTCTTCTACATTGGGACCACTACAAAATGATATCGAAGTCCCAATGAAAGGGTCATCCTCTATTGAATTTTCATCTGACCATTTAGTTGTTTTGGTCGACAACAGAATAATGGACCAGTTTTAGGTTTCAGGATCTGGAACATAAAATACATGCACTGCTTGTGATGACATTATAAATTGTTCGTCTTTCTCCCTTTCCTTACTGAAATCAACTTTCATGAATCCCAATTCATCTATTTTAACAACACTCCTATTATCAACCCACATCCATTGAAAAATCGGAAATTGGAATTCAATATAATCCAACTTCCATATTTGTTTTATGATGCCAAAGTATGATATATTCGCATAAATTAGATTTCTTGTCCTTAGCACCAGAAACATGAATCGCTTTAGCCACTAGTGTAACCCCAAAATTATGCAAGGTATTATCTTCATAATGTTCATTAATATAAAATATATAACCATTAACTACATTATAATTGTAAGATAATACATACACACTTGGTCCTCCTGCTAGCCATCAAAGTCGTTCTGAAATTGACTCTGTATTTTCATCTGACTTCTTAAAAATATGGTCCCAGAACCATCCTATAAACTATCGTTTATATTTAACTGATATCCATTTTTCATACCTAGGTGGATTCAAATGCCTAATAATTTCTTTTTAGGTTTCAAAATATGGGTCAACATCGAAACTGTCAAGAAAAACATAAAGGTTGGCCTGCTCTTGATCTCTAATATTAATTGTGACAACCTATCTTCCTGAAATTACTTCACCCTATAGCCGCCCAATGTGAAAAGATTTCAGTATGCCAATTATTTCCTAACCAATTAGGTATTTGGTACAGAATTCAATGGCTTCCTCAAAAATATATTGCTCTACAATTCAACCCTCTAGATTGTCATGACCCGACCCTACCTGGGCTCGAGCCGCAACATCCCCTAGCCTGCCTCCATAGGCCAGGGGCTGGCGACCAGCTTCGAAGGCACAACAACATGGGGAGGCCTTTTCCTAAGTACCTGTACACACACACATATTGCACACTCAATGCAGAAGTGCAAAGTAAAAGAAAAGACAAGCAGAGTAAAGTGAAGCTTCTATATATATAAACCACCGAATGTGCATCGACCTCTAAAAGTACAAATAAAATGCTGAAATTAAACTGAAAAGAAAAGGGAAAAAACACGTGCCCAACCAGAAAAGTGCCACAACCTGGCAACGGGTAAACAAAAGAAACAGCTGGAAGGGTCCCCCACAAGGAACCCGTCTCTGACCACCGCATGCGAAGATCCCAAGATCCTAAGCTCCTCGGAAGTCACGCTCCACCTGTCCGTCGTCTGAAAGGGCACACTATGTGCAGGAAAAGAAAAAGTAGGGGTGTGTATAAAAATACTCAGTAGGATACCCCGAAGGCTCGAGGGAGCAACAAAAGAGGTATCGAAGGGTGAGATGTAGATCGATCAGGGAGTAGAACAGAAGTACATTAGAGATTTTATTAAAGAGTCCATCTCAAACCAACAAGAGAAAGGAAGGTAGACTCGTCCAGACACAAGGAGCTGGAAATGTTGAGAAGATGAACTTCCCGTCGAGTCTTCGCTACCTATAGTAGGAGAGTAGACTCGTCCAACCATGAGAAGCTAGACACGGAAAGCACCAGGCATACCCCGCGCATCTTCGCCTCTCTGGGAAGAAGAGTATAAAAACCCATGAAGGGGCTACCAGAAAAAGGTATTTACAAGTCCATATGCTCAAACAAGAAGCGCAAACATGATAGTAAGGGGATCACCATCCCATAGCTCAGCCCAGGAAAAGAGTAGCCAACAGTCCTAGAAGAAACACGATCGATGCCCAGCATCACGTACATCTGCAACGAACTACAAGTCAAGGGCTTAATCACCGCACCTCGAAACTATCCGCTTTGGGTGCCACTGACTCGCCTGCATGGTTTTGAGTCGCGTCACAAGGACGCGTCTCGGTGGGGAAAGCTCTCCTCGTACCTGAGAGTTTTGGTGGAACGTCAAACCACAACTCGTCACTTCCCTTAAGTTGAGAGGTCTCCTCAAAGTCAAGATCGTTCCATCAGTGACCCGTACAACCAAGGGTCCCGCTCTGTTAATCACGAAGGAAAGCCACAGACTAGCATAGTAGAAAGGACTGAGTCTGGAATGTCAATGAGTGTCCCACTGCCTAGCCCTGCTGGAGGGTAATTCATAATATGATATCGGGTGACGCACTACCCAGCCCTACTGGATGGTAAACTTGGAATAAGTCGTCAGGAGATCCACTGCCCAGCCTTGCTGGAGGGTAGACATGGAAGAAGTCGGTAGGTGACGCACTGCCCAGCACTGCTAGAGTGTAAACCCGGAACAAAACGACCGCCGACCCACTGCCCTGCCCTGCTGGAGGGTAGACCCTCAAGAGTCGTCAAGTGACCCACTGCCTAGTCTCTGCTAGTGGGTCAACCCTGAACAAGTCAACAGGTGACCCACTGCCCAGCCCTAATGGAGGGTAGACATAAAACAAGACGACGGGCGACCCACTGCCCAGCCCTACTGGAGGGTAGACCCCCATGAGTCGTCGTGTGACCAACTGCCTGGACTCTGCTAGTGGGTAAACCCTAAGAAGTCCTTGAGCAACCCACTACCCAGCCCTACTGGAGGGTAAACCCTAAGAAGTCGATGAGCGACCCACTGCACGGTCTCTTCTGGAGGGTAAACCCAGAACTGCTATGGCGATCTCTACTAGATGGTAAAACACTGGCCAACTGAACACAGAGTGGGTATTGTGCTACCACCTGACTCTAGAACAAAATGGGGGGATACCAATCAACCTTGCTGATCTAAACTGTCGAGCACAGAGCCAGGGGAAAAACTCAACCCCGTTGGTCAAAAAACGAGATGAAAGTGACCCTCCACATCACAAGATGTCAAAAGTACGCAAAGAAGATCATGACACACACATGGGGCCCACATGACATGTGACCCCAAGTCAACCCCAACCAAGTGCACAAATGTTCTCAAGTACAAAAAACCACCTTTACCTCCAATCATTCCCGTATACACTCTATGTATACCACATTCTAGCATAATGGCCATAGTTCCCATGAAACCCAATGTCAATGCGAAGGCGTAAGGTATCAACTCCAGTGCAAAGGCCCTGGCACGACTAACCACATATGATGAACCATTTACATCTCTATCCCTGGAGTGCGCGATCACATGCCAAGGGTCCGCTACAAACAAGGTAGGACGAACCACCACTAGAGCACCTTTCATGCTTCCTTATTTAATAAGATCACGTATGAGGCTCTGCTCAACCAAACGGATTGCACCATTGTAATCCTCGTGGAAAAACTCGCGGGATCGACTACTTACTTGCCTGCAAAGGATATCCGATGGAAAAAGTCACCAATGCCACCTCACACCCAAATGGAATCCCGTGATCCCGAGCCTCGGCCCTGAAAACAGTTGGGCGCATCACACCTTTGCGACCCCCTCAGGAAAACACATCAAAAAGACTGCTCACTAGAGTGCAACGGATATCCAGAGAAAAAAACACATTCCGGTGCACCGTACATGAGCGGTGCTTCATGGGACCCGCAACCCGGTCCTGAAAAAAATGAATAGATTACTCCATTGCGATCCTCTCGAAAAAGTACATAAGTTGGACAATTCAATTGTCCAAAACAGACACCCGGTGATAAAGCTAGAAATCATCGTAAACTCCTGAAACGGCCCTCGCGGGGCCCGCACTAGCGTGCCGAATTACAGCGGGCGGATTGTACCATTGCAATCCCCTCGAAGAAACATCCAGAATCGACTTGTCACATGCCCTGAACGTAAGCCTGGTGAGAAACTCGTTAAACGCTGCTCGTAGCTCAAAGGAAGGACCTTGGGGCCCATGCCTCAAATCCAGTCTCAACGCCCGAAAACCACCCTGGAAACCTCCACCTGAGAGCCAGGGTCTCAATGCCACATACGACGCTCAAAACGGACGTCGGTTGCGTACGCGCCGCCCAAAACAAGAATCTCAGGAAAACACCTGTCCTCTTAAAGACACGTCACACCTCCGCGACCCCTCGTTTCGGAAATTAAAAATTCCTGAAACCGTCTCAAAAAGTCCGCCTCGACGAAATGGGTCCACTGCCGTAGATGGAATGCAAATCGGACACCCATAATGAATATTACGGGCGTCCGAAGAGGGGGGGGGGGGGGACGGATCCCCTTGGGCTGGACCGGCCGGGGCCGGCTCGCGCCGGCCGGCTCGGTTCGGAGCGTCGGCCAGCGGCTCTGCCGCGCGGGCGATCCGTGAACCCACGGTCCATGTGGACCAGCCTTCGTGGCTGGTCTTCCACTGCACAACGACCCGCGAGATGTGGGTCGTGTCTCCCCCACGGGGTCGCACGACGACCCCGGTTCTCCCCTGCCCCGACGAGCTCGGCCTCGCCCTCTCCGTTACCCGGATGCCCAGGACGTTCACCCCCAGCACTGACCTCCGCTCGCCCGGCTGCCCCAGCTGAAGACCCACACCGCCTTGCGCCTTATCTGCACCACCGTCCTCATACCCCGCCGCCGCGCCATCCGCCGGAAGCCGGCCGCGCTGCTGCTCAAACCCTCCGGAAACCGAAAACCCTCAATCTTCGGTGGTCTTTTGCGATCGACTCCAAACTCGCATTTTCGATCCGAAAGATGCATCGTGTAGCTCACAAATTATACAACACGATTATGGGATTTGATTGCAAATTCGACCGTAATTCAATGGCATAATTCAACTTGAATGTAGAGTTCATAAATGAAAACCCAAAAACCGAAACGTCCTACCTCAATGGGCGTTGCCCGGCGCATCACGGAGAATCCGCCGCTGCGCCGCTGCCCTGCCAGAGCTACCTCGCCGAAGTGGAGGATAAAAGGGAGGGGGATTCTTCTGTCCAGACTAAGAAGAAGAAGAAGCAGAGGGAGGGGGGTGAGTTAAGTGTTTAAATAGGAAACGATTAACCACCAAGCCATCGACCCGAACCTAAACTCCCGACGGGGTCAGGATTAAGCCTCCACCTAGCTAAAAACCATGCTCTGAACACAAAAGCGGTCTCATAATTTTAATCCGAGTCCCCATTCAAAAGTTATTAAACTTAGCGCTTGAGGCCACCAAATTAGGAAAACGCCCTTGGGGCCATTTTTCACAGACGGCCCACACACGCGAAAATTCTACCCCTTCTAGGGTAAACATCATGTTCCGGACTCAACGGTGCCCTCATTTTTGCAATCTGAGCCACCGTTTAAGATGTACTTGAGTATAACCATTAATTGAATAAATAAGTCAATTAAATTATCATTTTAACGTTCCGAAATAGAGCGAGGGGTCCAAACATCCCGCACTGACATACTTTATGTCGTTCCAAGGGTAAACACCCCATTCCGGACCCATCCGTACACTCGGATCTCTGATTCGGATCACCGTTTAGGAGTTATCCCATTTATTTGGCATGCCCAGTGTGAACGCATTGAAAATTTAATTCTGGCCACTCTGGGGCGCGGAATCGCACGCCGTCTGAGGTCGCTGCTCTGGAATAATATCAAGAATATTCCTAATTTCTTTGTACCCAAAAACATGGTTATTAAATCATTCCCTTCTTCAAGCTTTTCATCCCCGAAAAGCATAAACAGGGAACAACTCAGGGTACTAAGCCCACACCTGGCTCCCCCATACCCAAAAGAACTCTCACACAGCTCTACGCCACTGCACAAAAGGATTTGATCTGTTCACACGAGGTATGACCTCACCGATGTTTTGCATAAGAGCACACACACCTCTTCTTGGGTGAGTAACGTGAGAGAATTCAGGCACCCAAACTAGCATTTAGGGTTAGGACAAGGCAGTAGGGAACCTCGAAATCCCTCTACACAGTCTCGAACGGCCTGAAGGCTCTCGAGGGTAGCTCACCTCTCCGACCGAACCTCCACGTTGCACGCCGTGACTGGAATCCCTGCCCTCACCTTGAAAAAGGCCCAGTGATTTCCTCCTTCATAATATCCATATGGTGAAACACCCAAGGATATCTGGTCACGCAAGATTTCACAGTCGATGTCTCTCAACCAAGACTTCTCTTACACGCTTGGAGAGCGATGGAGTCATCACCATCAACTAATGAAAAAAGGTCTTACACCTTTTATCATACCAAGACAGGGTTACACCGATGTCCCACGCCACCCTGGTAACACCTAATGCAAGGAGCAGGGAGAAATGCTTCTCACACACATAGTCTAACAATTCTACCACAAAAAGTAGAAGAGATATAGAGCGTACCACTCATCACCTCATGATCTACACGATTGTAGACATCCAAAGCTTGTGGTTGTCTGTGGTCCCAACTATCAGCTCCCGGAGCCTGACGTGGACCACCTAGTGGTGATGGGAAGACCTCAAAAAGTCATCCCCCACTCCCAGCTCCTCCAGCTCTTCTGCTCGCACCACCTACCTGGGTAATACTCTGATCACGACGCTGTCTCTGTCGTGGTGGCCCACCTACTGCCTGCCCGGTGCTCTCGGCATGCCTGGTCAAGTAGTCTCGTGCCAGGTGACCTCACCCATCGCAAGCATAGCACCGACTCTTTTTGGGCTGCACTGGTGCCCTCCAGAACCACTGTGGTGTACGACCACACCACTGAGTCCGGTTGTCAGAAAGCCACCTATGTCGAGGTTCTTCTTGCCGGCACCCACTAGCTGCGGTAGATGTCTTTGCTCCAACGTGCCTGCTGCCACCACCAACTCCAGAACGGGACATGAAGCTCTCTGTCACCCGCGCCTGCTCTTGCACCCCATCATCTGTGGAAATTCCCAAGGGTACTCTGAAAACATGAATCTCATAGCAGAGACCCTTCTCAAACATCAGAGCTCGGATGATGTCATCGTGGACCATGTCCGGGGAAAAGCGTTCATGGTCTGCAAAACTAGCCGCATACTCGGCCAACGTCATCCCTCCCTGCTGAAACTCCAAGAGCTCCTGAATCCGAACGGAGTGCAAGAAAGAGAGGAAAAACTACTCACGGAACAAGAACTGAATGTCGCCCCACAAAAGTGATGACTCGTCAAGAAACTGAGTCACTAGACTCCACCATCGCCAAGATGATCCACGAACAAAATGCTAACTGCCAAAGCCACTCACTGATCAGTCGGCGTCTGCACAAGCCTGAAAAGGCTAACCATTGTCTCTAGACTAACCTCCGCTGCCTGAGGATCTGGCTCATCAATGAACCTCAGCGGTATTTTCTGCTGGAACTCATGGAGCGCGCTCAACCTAAGCTCATGCTCATCCTTCTTTGCTGAAACGGTCTGCTTCTCAACGGGTGGGGTACTTCTACCGGCCCACCCAGAGAAATGGGCTCACATGATGGGTCCTGGACTGTGGCCTCATAGCTCAAATGGTCATCGTCACGCACCAAAGCTGGTATCTGGGTTGGTTGTCTTCATGAAGACATCCTGAATATTATCAAGGAGTGCCACGATCAGATGATCATATTTGTATATACCAATAACAACAACGATGGGGAGCTGACTCAAGAAGGACAGTCAAGACTCAGTCCTATGTGATGCACAACCAAATTTCCCTGCAACAAGTTTCTCTACATTCCGAGTCGACAAGCGGGTTATCCGGGACCTGGTGAATGGATACGTCGACTGCCGCACCATCACTGCACTCCCTGGCCAGAGAGCCGTTCTAGATACACGTTAACACTGTTGCCCTAAATCCCAACTAATTCCTTTTTATTTTAGGGACGTCCGACCAGCGTCCCAATAAATGAACCACCTTTGATACGACTTTGTCACGACCCGACCCCACCCGGGCTCGAGCCACAACTACCCCAAGCCCACCTCCATAGGCCAGGGGCTGGTGGCCAGCGCCGAATGCACAACAACTCAAGGAGGCCTTTTCCTAAGTACCTGTACACACACACACACACATCACACTCAATGCAGAGGTGCAGAGTAAAAGAAAAGACAAGCAGAGTAAAGTGGAACTGCTATATATATAAACCACCGAATGTTCTTCGACCTCTAAAAGTACAAAGAAAGCATTGAAAGTAAATTGAAAAATAAAAGGCGCAAAACACGCGCCCAACCAAAAAAGTGCCACAACCCGACAACAGGTAAACAAAAGAAACAGCTGGAAGGATCCTCCACCTTGAACCCGACTCCTACCACCGCACGTAGTCCTAGCTCCCAAGCTCCTATGCTCTTTGGAAGTCACGCTCCACCTGTCTATCGTCTGCAAGGACACACCATGTGCGGGCAAAGCCCATGAAGGGGTGCGTTTTAAAATACTCAGTAGGATACCCTAAAGGCTTGAGAGAGCAACAAAGGAGGTACCAAAGGGTGAGTAGTAGATCAAACAGGGAGTAGAATAGAATTAAAATAGAGAGTACAGTAAAGAGTCCGGCTCAACCCAACAAGAGAAAAGAATTTAGACTCGTCCAGACATAAGGAGATGGAAACAGTGAGAAGATGAAATTCCTGTCGAGTCTTCTCTACCTATAGCAGGAGAGTAGACTCGTCCAACCATGAGAAGCTAGACACAGATAGAACATGGCATACCTCGCCCGTCTTCGGCTCTCCTAGAAGGAGAGTATCCAAACCCAAGAAGGGGGTACCAGAACAAGGAATATACAAGTCCATATGCTAAAAAAATAATCCCAAACAAGATCGTAAGGGGATCTCCACCCCATAGCTCAACCCAAGAAAAGAGTAGCCAACAGTCCCAAATGAAACACCATTGATGCCCAACATCCCATACGTCTACCCCGAACTACAATTCGAGGGCTCAATCACCGCACCTCGACACAATCCTCTTTGGGCGGAACTGACTCGCCCACACGATTTTGGGTCACATCACAATGACGCGTCTCGGTGGGGAAAGTGCTCCTCGTACTTGAGAGTTTTTGGGGAACATTAAACCACAAATCGTCACTGCCCTGCAGTAGAGAGATCTCCTCAAAGTCAAGATCGTTCCATCAATGACCCCTACAACCAAGGGTCCTGCTCCGATAATCATGGAGGAAAGCCATTGACTAGCCCATTAGACAGGACTGAGTGTGGAATGTCAATGAGTGTCCCACTGCCTAGCCCTGCTGGAGGGTAATTCGTAATATGATATAGAGTGACCCACTGCCCAACCCTGTAGGAGGGTAAACCTGGAATAAGTCATCAAGAGATCCACTGCCCAGCCTTGCTGGAGGGTAGACCTGGAAGAAGTCGACGGGTGACCCACTGCCCAGCCCTGCTGGAGGGTAAACCTGGAACAAGACGACGAGCGACCCACTGCCCAACCCTCCTGGAGGGTAGAACCTCAAGAGTCATCGGGTGACCCACTGTCTAGTCTCTGCTAGAGGGTAAAACCTAAACAAGTCGACAGACGATCCACTGCCCAGCCCTGCTGGATTGTAGAACTGAAACAAGAGGACAAGCGTCCCACTGCCCAGCCCTGCTGGAGAGTAGACCCTTAAGAGTCGTCGGTTTACCCATTGCCTAGTCTCTACTAGAGGGTAAACCCTGAGTAGTCCATGAGCAACCCACTACCCAGCCATATTGGGGGTAATCCCTAATAATTTGATGAGCGACCCACTACCCAGTATCTACTGGAGGGTAAGCCCAGAACTGCACTAGCCATCTCTACTGGATGGTACAACACTGGCCAATCGAACACAGAGTGGGTATCATGCAACCACCTGACTCTAGAACAAAACCAGGGGAAACCACTCAACCCTGGAATTCTAAACTGTCGAGCACAGAGCCAGGGAAAAAACTCAACCCCGCTGGTCAATAAACGAGAACAAAGGGACCCTCCACATCACGAGAGGTCAAGAGTACGCAAAGAAGATCATGACACACACATGGGGCCCACACGACGTGTGACCCCTAGTCAATCCCAACCAAGCCCACAAACATTCTCAGGTACAGACAACCACATGTACCTCTAAGCATTCCTGTATACTCCCAGAGTATACCACATTCCAGACTAAAGGTCATCGTGCCCACGACACACAATGTCAACGCAAAGGCGTAACATATCAACTCCAATGCAAAGGCCCAGGCACGACCAAACACTTCTTATGAACCATTTACAACTCTCTCCAAAGAGTCCGCGATCACATGCCAGGGGTCCACTACAAACAAGGTAGGACCAACCACCACGGGAGAAACTTTCATGCCTCCTTACTTAATAAGATCGCGTTTGAGGCTCAACTCAAACAAACGGATCGCACCATTCTAATCCTCGTGAAAAAACACTCAAGATCAACTACTTACATGCCTCCAACGGATATCCAACGAAAAAAGTCACCAACGCCGCCTCACACCTGAATGACATCCCGTGAAACCGAGCCTCGGCCCTGAAAATAGTTGGGCGCATCGCACCGTTGTGATCCCCTCGAGAAAACAAGTTGAAAAGACTGCTCACTAGAGTGCAATAGATATATGGAGAAAAAAGCGCATTCTGGTGCACCGCACACGAGCGGTGCTTCGTGGGACCCGTATCCCAGTCCTGAAACACAAAAAACAAATTGCACCATTGCGATCCTCTCGAAAAAGTACACAAGTTGGACTATTCACTTGTCTAAAACAAACACTCGGTGATAAAGATGGAAATCGACGTCAACTCCTGAAACGGACCTCACAGGGCCCACACTAGTGTGCCGAATTAGAGCGGGCGGATTGCACCATTTCAATCCCCTCAGAGAAACATCCAGAATCGACTGCTCGCACGCCCCTAACGGATGCCCGATGAGAAAGTCTCTAAACGCTACTCGTTTCTCAAAGGACGGCATGAGGGGCCATGCCAAAAATCTAGTCTCAATGTCCGAAACCGCCCTAGAAACCTCCACCTCGTTGCCAGGGTCGCAACGCCGTTGACGATGCTCAAAACGGACGTTGGTTGTGTCCGCGCCGCCCAAAACAAAAATCTTGGGAAAACGCTCGTCCACTTAAAGAAACGTCGTGCCTTAGCGGCACCTCGTTTTGGGAATAAAAAATTCCCAAAACCATCTCAAAAAGTCCTCCTCCGTGATACGGTTCCACTGCCGTAGACGACATGAAAATCGAACACCCGTAATGAAAATTACAGGCGTCCGAAGAGGGGGGGACAGAACCCCTTGGGCTGGACTGGCCTAGGCAGGCCGTGAACCCATGGTCCACGTAGACTGGCATTCGTGGCCATTCATCTATAGTGCAAGGACCCGCGAGACGCGGGTTGTGTCTCCCCCACAGGGTCACGCAGTGACCCCATTTCTTCCCTACCCCGGCGAGCTCGGCCTCACCATCACCGTCACCCGGCTGCCCAGGCCACTCATCCCCAACGCCGACCTCCACTCGCCCGGCTACCCCAGCTGAAGAGTCGTGCCGCCCTACACCTTAGCTGCGCCACTATCCGAGAGCCCCGCCGCCATGCCATCAACCGGAAGCCAGTCGCGCTACCACTCAAACCCGCCGGAAACCGAAAACCTACAACCTTCGGCGGTCGTTTGCGATCGACTCCGAACTCGGATTTTAGATCTGAAAGATTCATCTGGTAGCTCAAAAATTATACTACACGATTATGGGATTTGATTTCAAATTCCACGGTAATTCAACGGAATAAATCAACTTGAATGTAGATTTCAGAAATAAAAACCCAAAAACTGAAAACTACTACCTCAAAGGTCGTTGCCCGGCGCTTCACCGAGAATCCGCCGTCACGCTGCTTCCTTGCCGGAGCTACCTCGCCGGAGTGGAGGATAAGAGAGAGGGGCTGCCGCTTTCCAGGCATAGAAGAAGAAGAAGCAGAGGGAGGGGTGAGTTAAGTGTTTAAATAGAAAACGCTTAACCACCCGTCTGTCGGCCCGAACCCGAACTCCCGACGGGGTCGAGATTAAGCCTCCCCTGGGCTAAAAACCACGCTCTGAACACAACAACGGTCTCATAATTTAAATCCGAGGCCCCGTTCAAAAGTAATTAAACTTAGTGCCCAAGGCCACCAAATTACGAAAACACCCATAGGGCCATTTTTCACAGACGGCCCGCGCCCGCGAAACTTCCTCCCCTCTTAGGGTAAACATCACATTCCGGACTCAACGGTGCCCTAATTTTTCCAATCAGAGCAACCGTTTATGAGGTACATGAGTTTAACCATTAATTGAATAAATAAATAAATTAATTTATCCGTTTAACATTTTGAAAGCGAGCGAGGGGTCCTAACATCCCGCACCGACATACTTTATGTCGTTCCCAGGGTAAAAACCCCATTTTGGACCCATCCGTACACTCGAATCTCTGATCCGGATCACCGTTTAGGATTTATCCCATTTATTTGGCGTGCCCAGTGTGAACACACTTAAAATTTAATTTCGGCCACTTTAGGGCTCGGAATCGCACGCCGTTTGAGGTCGCTGATCTAGAATAATATCAAGAATATTCCAAATTCCTTTGTATCCAAAAACAAGGTTTTTAGATGGGAGACATTGATTTTTGACATACCCTTTCTGAACATTCATATACCATTCAATGGGCTACATCCATCTATAATGTACAGGACCACATAGTTGAATCTATCTCACTAAGTGGACCATCAAATGAACCATCATATCAAAAAACTAAGGCAGGAATAACATTTCTAATTCACATAATATTACGTAAATTTCACTTTCCATAGTTGGTAATTTTTCCGAGTCCGTAACTTTTCTGCATGTCTCTTTGAAGAAGGAACACAGTTTCGTAAATGTATTGCAGAAAGTCTTGGAAAAAATTAAACATAAAGCAATATGATTGTGATCTTGAATAAAAACATGAAACTCATGTGAATTCATACCTTTTAACTTCAAATAGATCGTTGACATGAGGTTCCTGATTTTGATGAATACCCCTCTAGAACCATTATGTCAATCAAAAAGTTACAAAACTGAAATCTCTCCTACCTGGAAAGAGTGTAAGCACAAGGAGGAAGAAATGTTCATTTTTCACCCTTCATTGGTTCCAACTCTTCTCGTATTCCCATCTCAACCTTGTAAGAACTAGCCTTAATTACATATTTTGTTTTTCCTAGTGAATTTTTCAATGTTCGGATGACACTATCAAATACATTTTATTCTACATGAATAACATCAAGAAAATGTCGGACAAATAGACAATTCCAGTATGGTAATTCAAAAAAAAACTGATCTCTTTTTGCAACTTATTTTTGTACGGTTTTTCGAAGCTGTTTTACCAAAATTAGTGTCTACATTCTTATAATTATCAAAAAATTGATCGACTGTCAGTGGCGATGGTGTTTCACATTCTTATGAACATCCATCGACTGATGTCATCTAAGATTGGTACTTATGTCAACGGTGTAAAAATCTGCGATGTCAAAGAAATGCATTTTTCGATGAATGTATCAACCTTATTGATTGTGTACCTTGTTCTCAACTGGAATACCATTGAGTTCCTTTAATTCTATATCCTAAAAAATTTCCATATCCCGGGAAGTCATTTATCATCTAGTACAACATGGATCTCAATGTGATATCTTTTTTTGTATACATCATACAATGTAACTCCTCAATACCACAATAATTTCAAATCATCGATTAATGGTGCTAAATAAACATCAATATCACTAAATGGTTGTTTTGGTCCTGATATAAGCATAGATAACATGATGTATATTTTTTTCTTGCATAACCACATTGGTAAGTTATAATTTACCAACTTAACAGGTCATGTACATTCACTATTGCTTTGAAAACCAAAATTATTCACTCCATCTATAGATAACACAAGGTGAAGGTTTCGTGACTCGATTCCAAATTCAGGATACTCATGGTCAATTCTCTTCCCTTGAGGAGAGTCTGTAGGGTGACATAGTAACCCATCATTAATTCTTGTATCTACATGACATATCAATTGTCTTGCAGTTTCCTCACTTCTATAAAGGCGCCTAAACCATGGAATGATAGGAATGTATCATACAACTTTAGAAGCACTGGATTCATCTTTCTTGTATCGAGAAGCACACACTTTGGGTATTCTTTAAGTGATTTGTGGTCCTTGCAAAATAGTAAACATTCATTCGGGAAGGAGTGTATTCTTTCAGAGATCATACCCATCGAGCGTAGCATTTGTTTGGGATCGTATATTCGGCTCAGGAGATCATTATCTTTTGGGAGCATGTCATTTAGGAGAGAAAGTAGTTCTGTAAAATGGGCGTCACTCCACCCAATGTCTTCTTTCAAATTATACAGATTCAGTATGGCTGACAGTGCGATATATTTAGTGAAACCAGCATACAAAGGCGTCTTTGCACAACTTTTGAACTTCTCATACAATTTTTGGAAATCACGATGTTCACCTTCGTAGGTCCTTGTAATTTCCTCAATATGTTCTTCATCATCATTCACATTTGTAATCACATATTCCATACCGTCATCTTCATCGTTCATGCTTGTAATCATATCACATGATCCATAAAATGCAGTGTTATCCCAGCTACTACCAACATTCGTTGTTTCCCCGTGTTTATTCCAACATGTATAACTCTGATCTATTCCATGACAGATCAAGTTTTCTTCCAACTCCTCTGGAATAATTTGTTTTGAATAACAATAGTGTAAACATGGTCAAAGGATTTGAGAAGGGTCATATGAATGATCTTTCACAAATGTGATAAACTCTTTCACGCCTTCTTCATACACTTTTGTCAACTGATTTGCATTCATCCATTATTTATTCATATTCACACTATTTGAAATCCAAAGGATGGGTATATAGGTTACGAGATAAGGAATATGAGTATAATTTAGATTAAAAACTACATACATCAAAATGTGTGGGGGCGTTCTCATTAATATAAAATCTTGGCTGGTTCTTGGGATTCATCCATTCTCTTCCTCTCTTTAATCCCCCCTATTGAGGGGTGGTTCCTGGGAGTTTTCTATAGTGCATTAGTGATTTCTTCCAACATACTTCCTCCATTACGATTATCCTTTATTTACCTATGATTTGGGATGATTATAACTAGGATTTGTGTGATGATTTCACTATATCATCTTCAAATAAATTTAGATGATTTAGATTTTGTTTGTATTGGATAGAGGTTATCCTCATATGATGAACGCAACATGTTATGCGTGGTTTAGGTGGTGTTGTGTTTCCCATTGAGTTTTTAAAAGATTATTCCTAATAATATTATAGTGAATAACTAATTATACGTTTCTATAAATAATTATTTGTGAATCGTGCCTTGATAATGATCCTCAATCATTTTTAAAAGATTAGATAAGGCATGTATTGTCTTGGTTGAGGATGAGTTGATCTTGGTGAGGGGGTTACTCAATTTTTTGAGGTAGGTGGACCCTATGATACAAAACCATGATCCAATTTATTCATGAATGTGCATTCATGCATGAGTATATGTGTTCTAGCGAATGAAATAGAAATTAAGAATAACCTAGGTAAATAAATAGGGTGTTTTTGTTCCACCAAGAGATAGAGTGAGGGTTATAATGAATATTTGGGATTTTTTGATCATCCAGAGATTATGTTTCCAAGGAGGTGAGGTTTCGAATTGTGTTTATGAGAGGATCGGGTTTGGTATGAGATTATTATAGCCTAGTTAGGTTTTCTATGGCTATTTGAGTAAGTATTAGAGTCTTTGGCCTAAATAAGATGTATAATATAGTTTTATATCTCACATATGATGGGTAACACCCTCTTAAAGATATATAAGAGTCATGTTGTGTGTGATGAGTAGGATATTCTAAATAGGGATTGGTGAAGTGTGACATAGAGGATTTCTTCCTTATAAATGGATTAAGAGATCTCCAAGGGGAGACATGATATGGTTCCTATGTGAGGGTCATGGTAATACTCTGGCTGACATAGCATTGGGTATCCAAGGATCTTATGGTGAGTTTTATAGGATGGTCAATATTTAGTTTTAATGTGTATTAATGCGTTAATTAGAATATGATATAGACTAGACTATTGAGGCATATATCTAGTATAGAATGTGGGTTTTGACATTACCACGTAGAGATGAGTGTGTGTTGGTATCAATGAGTAGAGATGGGTTAGGTTTGTAGAACCCAGAAGATTCCCTTATAGAAAGAATTAGAATGTTGATAGGTTTAGAATAATTTTCATGTATAACCAAGATGGTTTTAAGGAGATAATTACGCAAGGATAAATGGATGGTGACTTGTATCATTTATGGTCAGACCAACTAAAGAGAAGGAGGAGGAGAAGTTGGGTAGGGCTTCCACGAGAGCTTGACAGGGTGTGTGGAGGAGGAGAATGAGGCGGCGAACACGACAGAGGAGGAGGAGAAGGAGGCGGCGGCATGGAGGAGGTATTGGCGAAGGCGTAGGGTAGGAATTCCACGAGAGATTGACAGGGTGTGTGGAGGATGTGCTGTGGATAAAGGAGGAGGGGGAGAAGAAGTAGGCGCCATAGGAGGAGAATGAGGTGGCGGTCGCGACAGAGGTGGAGGAGGAGGAGAAAAAGGCAGCGGAGGAGATGAGGCAGCGGCGGAGGTGCAGGGTTGGGCTTCCGTGAAGCTTGGCAAGGTGTGGGGAGGAGGAGGAGGACCCTGTGGCATTTATATATCACGTGGGGACCTTTATCAGTGCTAGTAAAAGCATTGATAAAGGGGGTCTTTATCAGTGGTAAAATGAAAAGCACAGATTATGGTAGGACTTTATCAGTGCTTTTGTAGTAGTAATAAATTATGCCTTTGTCAACGCCTTTCATTTTAGTGATGTTAAAGACATCCATTATCATCACTTTTAAATCCATACTTTATCAGCACTAATAAAAGTGTGGATAAATGTATAAATTTAATTAGTTATTTATATTATTATTTATTTATTGAAAATTATAATTATGATAAATAAATAAATAAATATATATATATATATTAATAATTATATCTCTAAAAAAATATAATTTTATTTATACTTACAAAATTATAAGAAATATAGTTTTTATATTTATAGTGATATAAATATATAATATAAATATATTAATTATATATATTTAAAAGATTATAAATATATTAATTATATATAGTTAATTATAATTATAAATAAAAATTTATTTGAATGGTATATTTATATATATATCAATGAAAATATAATATATATATATATAGATATATATTTAAATATAATGTACTTTTAATTACAAGTGTACATTTTTTAGAACAAATATATTATATGGGTAACATAATGAATTATAAATCAATAACACATCAACATGATATGTAATAATAATCTATAAATGAGCATTATTAATGCACATATATGATGACAT
The DNA here is from genome assembly GCA_963277665.1 of Viscum album. Taxonomy (NCBI): domain Eukaryota; kingdom Viridiplantae; phylum Streptophyta; class Magnoliopsida; order Santalales; family Viscaceae; genus Viscum; species Viscum album. The sequence goes on from OY728121.1 coordinate 115,090,551, forward strand.
AACATATACGCAGGATATATTCATTGACCTGAATTCGTTGGAAAACACACATATATTCAATAATTTTAGTTATACGTATATATTAAAAAGTATGATATATTTATAAAAAAATCAAATAAATTAAATATAATAAATATAAGAAATATATATAGTAAATATAATGAATTAATAAATCTAATAAATATAATGAAATAATAAATCTAATAAATCTTATAAATCAAATAAATATATTTTTTATTAACCTTATAATTATTTAATTATATATATATAGTTATAACATGTTTTTATTTTTTAATGTATACAATAAATATTATTTTGGAATATAAATATAATAATTTCATATGAAGTAAAGCGCGGATAAATGTAACCTTTTTTGGCGCTAATAAAAGTGCTGATAAAGGGATAATTAAAGCGCTGATAAGTTTATAATTTATCAGTGCTAAAAAAACACCGATAAAGGGTATATTTATCAGAACTATTTTTAACGCTGATAATGGCCTACACCTTTATCAGCACTTTTCTATTATCACTGATAAAGGCAGTCAGCTGCCTTGCCCGGTTCTATGGTAGTGGTCAAATCAATAGAGATGATTTTCTATGCATTACTATTCTGAGATAGAGAAGTTAACTCTAATTATTTATCAATTCGATGTAGAGGCCAACCAATGTTGTGATTTTTTGTAATAAAACCATGCCAATAGGAAAAATTGAAGAGATATAGTAGGAATACTTTTAGATGATAATTCAAAACAAGAATTTCCCATGAATTATTTATAAATATTTGAAGAGAGATTTCATAGATCTAAAGAAAAAGGATGGAGAATCTATCATTGCTTAAGAAGCGATTTTCAAAAGGCATACAAGGTAAACTTTTGGATTTTTATCAACAATAATTGGAAAATTGATTGATTTTATAGTGGATTGAAGTCACACCTTCAAAAGGATCTTGAAATTTGATACATTGGGTGTCATGAATAAGTTGTTCGAGGTCATAACAAGGTGGATATAGAGTTTTTAAAAGGTCCTATGGCTCTGGTGATAAGAAACATCAGATTGTGTTTAATGCTGGAGGATCTAGTGAGAAAGGTGGAAGGAAAATTCAACCAACCACATGTCAAAAATGTGTTTAGATACAACATGGTAATTCCCTCAAAGGGACTTAGAAATACTTCATCTGAGGGAATGAATGACACCAAGCTATGGAATTTCGAAAGGACATGACAAGGAAGGATGAGGTGGAGGAGGAAATGATAGCACTGTACATGATCCAATTCAACAACTATATGGATAAAGGGAACTATGAATGCTAGTGAACTAAAAGTCAAGTCCTTGAGGCTAAATAGTGTCAGCAACCACCAAATCCAATGGAACAATGGAAGGATGATGCCATCTCTACTATAGATGTGTATCATGAATATGAATTCATAAGAGGTACCCTTCTTATTCCCTCAAGAATGGAAAAAATATTATTTGATTCTAGTTAAACACATTCCATTATATTTCACATGTTTTCTATAACTATTGAATTGAAGCCCTGAAACCTTGAACAAGAGATATATTTAAATACACAAAGTGGTGTAGTCATTGTAAACTAAGTGTTGGACTCTTCTCCTGTTTTTGTATGTGGGATGATTCTTACAGAAAATTTTGTGATACTTCCTTTCATGAAATTCATCACTATAATGGGAATGGATTGGTTCTCATTATATAGTGCACATATAAACCATCAGAAAAGGAAATATGTTTTCTTATTCCGAACCATTTCATGGTATTATAAAATTGCAAGGAAGATCGTGAATATCTTTTTAAATATTCTTATACGGTGTGAGTTTTGATTTGTTATTTATAAGTATACATCGCTCAAAAGGTTGATTCAATGTAAGGTATCAATCTTGGGGAAATACCTATCATGTGGTAATATAGTTATGTATTTTTTGAAGAGTTAGTTAGACTACACCTGAATTGTGAGGTAGAGTTATCAATGGAACACATACCTCGAGCTATGATTATCTAAAAGTGTCTATATAGGATGGATCCTATCAAACTGGAGGATTTAAAGTTGCAGCTGCTATAGAATTTGGACAAAGGGCTCAAATTCACTATTGCATCTCCTTGGGGTGCAACGATGTGCTCTATAAAGAAAAAGGATGGATCCATGCAGATTTTTATCTATTATATGGATGTGGAAAAGATCGCTATAATGGACACATATCCTCATCCATGGATTGAAGAATTTTTTGATCTGTTGAGAGGAGATAAATACTTCTCAAAGGTGGAACTTCATTATGGATATCATAAGCAAAAAGTGAATATGGATGATATATATAATATTGCCTTATGTATAAGGTTTGGGCACAATTATTTTCTAGTGATTCCTTTAATACATACTAATTCTCCAAAAATCATCATAGATTTGATGAATAGAATCTTTAGACATTACCTCAACATATTTTTGGTAGTTTTTATCGATTATATAATCATTTCATACAAGATAAAGGAGGAACATGAAGAAAATATAAGGCCTGTTTTGGAGACATTGAGAAAGGATAAGTTTTATGAAAATTTCAGAAAGTGTGAAATTTTGATAAAAACAAGTCACATTATCAGGACATGTGATCACAAGTGAGAGAATTTCTATGGAACCATCAATGAAAAGTCAATTGAGGAATGGCCCAGAACCTCTTTTGTCATAGAAATCCATATATTCAAATATTATCTCATAACTACAAACTTTTTTTGAGAAATTTCTCATGATTGTCAATCCCACAAAAAAACATGACAAGGAAAGAGCTAAAGTATAATTGGACGGTAGAATATGAATAAATCTTCAAGGATCTAAAGAGAAGTACGACCACTTCACATGTACTCAAAATAAATAAAACGGAAAATGTGTGTGATATACAGTGATGCTTCCTATAATTTTTTTGGTTTTCTGCTTCGGAAAAATGATAATGTGATAGACTATTCCTCATAGTAGTTGATGATTCATGAGAATAACTACCCAACAGATGATCTAGACCAACCAGTTGTGATTGTTTCTTTGAAAATATACCAGCAGTACCTCTATGGTGATAAGTGTGAAACATATATCGATATCAAGATCCGAATGTATATATTTACATGAATGAAACTAAAAATTCTTCAATTGAGATGGTTAGAGATAATCAAAGTCTAAAATTTCACTATTCACTAACATCCTAAAAATTTAAAAATGGTAGTTGATGCCCTTTGAAGAAAATAACAAGCTACTCTATTCATGTTGCTGATTGAGAATGAACCTATCTTCATGGATATGAAAAGGATTTGTTTTTAAATCCTAATGGTATGGAATACATCCTACCTTTCAAAATGGTTTTCCTAACCATCTATCTAAGAGAAGATTAAGTAGGCGTCGAGGGATTTTCCATAGTTACAATAGAGGGTGAATGTAGTAAAGGATGGGAAGCCTCAATAGTTCTATATCGATGATGATGGGGTAATTCGGGTTGGAACTAGGCTCTATGTTCCTTCATCACCCATGGTAAAGAAGGTTCTATGAGACAATTCACATATCTCAACATTCGTTATCCATCCTAGTATAACCATGATGTATCATAATCTTTGAGAACACATCTGGTGGGATAACATTAATAAGGATATTTCTATGTATATTTCAAGGAGTATGATATGCAACTAATTTAAAGTAGTGTAACAAAATTAGAGAGGGATGAGGAAACTAGTGCCTATACCCAAGTGGATATGGGAAAATACACTATGGAAATTATCACGAGTCTCCAAAATACATCCAAAAGAATATAATGTGATATTGGTGGTGGTGGACTAACTCACCAAGACTAGTCACTTCATCACCATTCAAGAAGATCTCTCACTTGACCAACATGCAATGATATTTGTGAAAGAAGTGGTGAAATAGTATGGGGTTCCACTCTTCATTGTCTCTAATCATAATCCATGGTTCATATATAAATTTATGAGAATTATTCAACAAAAAATTAGTACTGAATTCAATTTCTGAGTGTCCTATCACCCCAAAACCTAAGGATAATTTGAAATGAATTTTTAGATGCTCAATGATATGATAAGAGCCTCCTTATTAGAATTCAATGGTGGATGGGATCATCATCTACAGTTGGATGTATTAACATACAACAATATCTTCTACTCATGTATTCAGATTGCACCATATAAAGCATTTTATGGAAAGCGATGTAGAACCATAACCTGTTGGGATGATGTTGTGGAAAGAAAGATACTTGGACTTGTTCTTGTACGTGAGATTACAGAAAAGGATCAAGACATCAAACAACATATCAAAGGGTATCTGAGTCGGTAAAAGAACTATGCTAACAACTGTAAAAAGGACTTGGAGTTATGCATTGGAGAAAATGTCTTCCTTCATATATCACCATGGAAGAGATTCATGACATTTGGAAATAAAGGGAAGATAAGCCCTTGGTACATTTTTCCCATTGGGATACTTGACCACATTGGAGCCGTGGCCTATTATCATGAACTTCCACTGAATATGGCTCATATTCATGTAGTGTTTCACATATCACTACTAAGGAAGTACATACCAAATCCATCAAATGTATTGAACTCAGTGGTGGTTCAAATATAAGATGATCTCTCTTATGGGGAGCATCCCGAAATGATTTTGGACTAGAGGGATAATGTTATATGCAATAGGAAAACCCATATTATCAAAGTGTTTTGGGGGAAGCATAAGTTTGACGAAGAAACATGGGTACCAGAGGATATAATGAAGGACATGTACCCTAACCTGTTTATATAAAATGAATTTTGTGGGTGAAATTTCAAAATGGGGAAGAATGTAATGACACTATCTTTTATTAATGAAATTTCTGCCTTCTTGAAGTAATTTCATACTATATAATCGCAAAATAGTAATATTAGAAAAAAAATACTACTTCATTTTTAAATGAACTATTAAATTATATGTTTCCTTTAAACATAATTTTTCCACCTCCACTGAATATGGTTCATGTACATGATGTGTTTCAAATATCACTCTTGAGGAAGTACATACCTGATCCTTCACATGTAATGAACTCTGATGTGGTATAACAGGAAAGTGATGACTCTAATGAAGAGTAACCAGTAATGATTCTAGAATAGAGTGATATGGTTCTACAGAATAAGGCATCCCAAATAGTCAATGTGTTGTGGAGGACCCACTAGTACAAAGAATCAACATTTGAACTGAATGATGTGATGAAGGAGAAGAACTCTCACCTGTTTATGTGATGAAAAATTTCGAGGGAGAAATTTCAAAAGGGGGGAAGAATGTGATGACCCAAAATAATATTAATGCAACTTATACCTTCTTATAGTAATGTCACATATTATAATCATATAAAATCACATTAAGAAACACAATTCAATTCCATTCTTACATGAACATATTAATTTTATGTTTCCATCAAATATAATTTTTCCACATTTGTGACTAAAATTTTGAAAATCTAATATACACAGTTCTGATCAGTAAGCTATTTGGATTTTGATAAAAAAACTAAATTTTTTATAAACAGTAACAAACCATTATGAATAATAATTTTTCCCATATAAATAGTAATATGACCATTATAAATTGAAAATTTTCTAAGGGAATAGGAACCTCACCAGTGATAGAAGAAATAAAATTTATCCATCTTATAAGTGAGAATATGATATAGTTATATTATAGTATTGGTATTTTTCAAAGTCGTGAATTTTTAATGAGTAATTTATAAATTTATAAGAAAATTTATTTTTATAAAATTTATTTATAAACTATTCTTTTGATGTATTATGATTATATGATAACTTTTTTGAGACCTAAAGTAATTTTCCAAAGTGTTACAAAATAAATTCTAATTATAAAATTTGTATTTTACATGTAAATGATGATTTAATTTAAAAACTAAATTACTTATATTTAGAAAATTATTTTCATAAAATGAAGATTATTTTTGAATTCTACACATCGAAAAATGGTTATAGTGAATTTTTTGGGTTTTTTTGGAATAATTGATTTATTTTAATAGTAAATTATGAAAATTCACCGTATAAATACATTATAAGATAAATCCACTATTCCTGACATCGGGAGTGATGTAAGAAACAAAATCTAGATCTAAAATTCCTTATTTACTGTATTTAGTCATGGAATCATCACGATTCCTTTTCTTGTCGAGAAATAAAAAAAATAATGCCAATAAAATTGAGAAAACTCATCTCCCATCCACTATAAATACCGCCCCTCACAACCTCATTTCTTTAGACCTCTAAATCTACAAGATATTTCGTTGTTCTACCCAAAACTCTGTTTATCCCCTCCGAAAAATACATTAGATCATTTTTTCATCAAAATACCATGCATATGCAACTTAATGAGGATCTCAAGAGGATAATTTTAGATTTAATTCTTCTCTCTCTTCTCGTTCAATTTAATTTATTTTCTTATATTATCATCCCATTATCTTATAAAAATATCATGATAAATCCTATATGATTTATATAATGTTATTATATCATGTTAATGGAATATTTTTCAATAAATGTCTCATTCTATTTTTTTATTAATGAAACTATCCCCCATAATGTGCTACTTTGCTGACATCGTGGGCGATGCACATTAATTTCCTCCAATGCATTAATGGATGTCAACAAAACCATTAAATGGATGAAAACATAGTTTAATATTTATTTTTTAAACATTTTTATATGCTATAATGAACTTATATAAATGGTACTAAATGATAAAACAAAACAAGTTTGTTGTGATCGAAAAACCACTCAGATTAACCTAAAATGATGATTATTAAATTTTATCTAATGAATAATCCTCATGTGTTTTAAAAAATCTCATTATAAGATAATTTAATAATCTTTAGTTTCACAAATAACATATAATTACAATTCTATATATTTATATTCATCTTAATTAAACTTCCATTCATGAATACAAATGAATTGATCATGAAAACTACGAAAATGAACATTCTCGAATGATGAAATTAGACTCTATAACTCATAAAAGTCCCTTAAGAGAACTTAATAAAACCATAATAAATAATATTGAATTATAATAGGTTATGTAATTTTTAATTAATGAATATAATTTCATTATATATTACATCAAATTAAATAAAGCGTTCAGACACAAGGTCAGGGGAGTTCTCAAACCCAACATTCTTTCTTCAGGTAATCCACATTTCACTCCATTTTCTTTATGGTTTTTACATTAAAATAAATTCATTGTCAATATCATAACATTATTTAATATACATTTTTCCATGGGAGTTTTTGTAAAAGAATATATTTTTCAAAAGAACAATAGTTTAAAAAACACACCTTTTACTTCCCACTCAATGTTGATGGTTCTTGTATCGAGTATGTTATTACCTTTTTCATTAGGGAACCCAATTTTTATGAATCTTTTATTTATTATATGAAACAAATTCATTTAAAAGGGGTCTCTATCTTCATGATTGATATATGTTCCATGTGGAATGCATTATAATTTAAATGTTATGATGTGATAGGTGCACCCAGAATTATATAGCTTAATGAAAATGTTATGATGCGATGGGTGCACCAAGAATTATATAGCTCCCCAATGCATTAGTAAATTTTAATAACCTCATGAGTAAAGTGAAATATGTGTGAACATGATTCTATATTTGTTAACAACTATGGTGGTAGTTGACTTCTAAGGCATGCTTTCCATTATTTATGCATTGCAATATTCTATGTCTTCTCTTAATAGTTTCTCTCATGGTTGTAATCCTATGTTTATGTTATGATGATAATAATTATGCTTACCCAATGTTATATTGTTTCATAATATTCTTTATCCTATTACTGGTATTTTAGCTCTCCCATTTATTATGTATATCCTCTGGTGGCCACATGTACTAATGAGTACCCAAGGAGAAACAAGAAGCTAGAGAAGAAGGAATTAATTAAATTTTTATGATTTATGCTGTAAAGGTTATGTATGGTCCATGATTTCCCTTGAAACTAAACTTTGGATCCCCAATGTGTATTTTTTTATGGTTTATATCATTAAAATTATTTAATAGTAATTTTAAAAAAAAGTTGGGTCGCTATAAACAACCTTAATTAATTGATATAATTTTTTAATAATTAATTTTTATTGTATCCAAATCCTCAAAAGCACTGATTGTTTCCAACAGAAAATGTTATTTTCCTTTTCATTGTAATTTTGACCGCTTGAACACCTTTATATATTTGAAAAAAAGGTATTATTTGATATTTCATTAAGATGGAACATCTCATACACCTTTCCCATATTTACCAATGATGTATTAGAAGGTTTATTTAATATTTATCTATAAAATTATGTTTATAAATTAATTTTTAACAACTATTTTCCACTAATATTAAATTATTACAAGCATATTTTCAATAGAAAATGTAATAATTGTTTTAAATACTAAATTGGATATATCTAGAAGATATTTCCATATATTCTATCCAGTAATATAAATCCTTTTAGTTGATATAATCATATTATAATATTATATGGATGTTTTTCTTACCAAATACTTTATCAAATAATTATCATCAAATGATTCAATATAAGTTAGATTTACTTTAAATTCAAAACAAAACATATTTTTTGATGTGTTTCAAAGCCTAAAAATATAATATAATTTCATCTAATTAACATAAAATTTTCTAAAATTGGTCTTAATTATTTTTTCTACATTTATTTTAGATAATTCTAAATATTATTACGCATTTGGGAATTTTTCTATACTTTGGAATCTTTGAGGCTAATAAAGGATTGATATGATTCTGAAAAATCTTCAATATTATCATTAATATTGTTAATTAACTCGAAATTAAAATAAAAAAATGTCTTATAACTCATTACCCATTGTAATTTTTGGTTTATAACGAAATATGAATTTCATATTCATCCTTCAATAATTTAGTGACAGAGTGTCACAGTAAAAACTTTTTAATTAATGTTATTTATGTATCTTCCCTATACACATTTAGATTTGTTTTATAACCATATTAAAATTAGATTAATTAAACCATAAAATTAAAAAAAATTATATGAAAATTCTTCTAATAATTCATAACATCATTGAACAGGAATAAAACTAATTCGATAGGCCCACAGACATGACATAGTGAACTCAATTATTCAAGGGGGTCATTAATAATAAACATATATACACATTGAAGACTTTTAAATGGTTTCTTAAACACTTTATCCATAAATTTCATCCCAAAATAAATTACCTATTATTTATTCTAATTGTTTATTATTTTAGAAATACCCCAAATTAATATTGGTAGGGATAGAAACTGTACTTGTCATTTTCAAAACTGAAGTATTACTTAGTGTTTGATTATGTTTGTTAAAAATGGATATTTTTAATATGGATGTTTTAAATTTTCATGGGGATGTGTTTGATAGAATTCATATCCCCAATTGTTGTATAAAGTGGTTTTCCATGTCCTTGGTAAAATATATAGGATTACAAAGCCATATTGAATACACTAAAATGAAATTGAAGCATTGGATACTATTTGTCTAACCCACACATATTGGATTCTTATTACACCAATCTTAACGAATTTATGTATTAATACCTATTTAGTATTGGTACATTTTTCACTATCTGATATATAGAGAGAGGTAGTTCAATTATATATAATAGAAAATGAATATACTAGTAGATTGACCAATGTAGATTTCATGGAAATGACATCTGGTTATTAAGAAGCACTATCTACTACAATTTTGAAATATATATACTGTTAAAATATAGTTTCATGTTATAGAATTGTTTTTAGATATGCTCAAATTTTTATGAATTCATTATAGAAGAGTTGATTTAGGGGGGGGGGGTCTAATATGATCCTTACTATGCTTGAATAATTCAGAAATAATTGTTATTGATAACCAATATTAAGTCATGTAAACACTAATGTAATTGTTCAGTGAATATTTTGATAATACTCAAAACTAAGTATTAAATAAATTATATGGCATGATAAATGGATTAGAAGTGTTCATGAAATTTTTGTAAATTTCAAAAGTGTTTTAATGGGTTTCTGAAAATTATGGAATGGTCCTAAATTAGTGTGATTAGATTTTCAGTTAAATTTTTTAAATGTACATCATCGATTCTACTGATGAAATATAGTGATGTATTATAATCATTGTAACTATCATATTAGAAACCTAAAACCTATGTATTTTGGATCCACTTCGAAAAAACCAACCTCCAATAAAAACTATACTTTTTATAAGAATTATCCAGTTTTTAATCCAACATTTTGATTTCTGTGATTATAATTTTCATTTGAATAATCATTAATTTGATTGAGTAAGAATGAGATGCTGATATTAAAATGGATGAATAATTAAACCATTATCATAGTCCTCTATATGTGTATGAATCCAATATTAATAACCTTATTTTGGGAATACATCTAATAATTATTTATATTGACATCTATTAGCATGAGAATGAAGTGATTCTAAGTAACCACTAATTCTTGGTAAAAAATCAAGAATGATGTAAAATGAAATTTTTTATCACATATAGAATTTATAATATAAGACAAAATTAAATTGTATGGTTCATATTAATTTTTTTATTAAATTAAATTCATGATGAATATTTGATGATACAGGAGATAATTTTTTTCATGATTAATAATTTGTTGGAAATGGGAAAAGATCACAATTCATAATTTGGGAATTTAAAATTAGGATATATTAATGTTCATATTGGCGATAATGATAATAAAATAGTAATGAGAATACATGTGATAATCCTAATTGATCAAAAATAATAATTTAATGTCTGGTAAAATCATATTTTTCTAATAAATAATATATTTATGTTATAACAGAATTGAGAAATTAAAAAAATAATAGAAATGAGGTTCCATTACATGATAAAATATGGAGCTAATGTAATCAATTATAAAATAGAATACATATTATTTATTTAGATTTAAATATCATTAGTGAATTTTGATAGGATATATAATTTTTTAATATGATTACTCATGATGTTGTGTTCTATTGTGAATAATACTCTCTCTACTATATTGAGTTGAGAAGTTATGCTATATGATTATAACATATGGTTAAAATGAGATCAATATTAATTCGTAAGAGGAAGAGGAAAATTATTTAAACTATTTATAAATATATATTTTTGTCAACTTCTCTGTAATATTGATGTTTTCAAATAGCAACATAAGATAAAATTTTAGTGGATAAATAGAGTAATGCATGATCCTAATTATAAAACAGTATAAAACTTTTATTTATCGAGACAAAAGATGAAGAAGATAAAAAAGATATGGTATAACTGTAAAATATCATGTAATATGTGTAAAATTGTAAAAAATAAAATATAGTATCATTAACCATTAAAAATTTCCTTTTATAAAATTGTAAATTTGGATTTTAGTTAACAAATATGTTGAGATACTTTCTGATTTTAAAAAACTAAAAACATAATCTAGTGACAGATACAAAAAAATGAAAATAATGATAGTTAAAACAAGAGAAAATGGTGATTTAAAATGACATGATACCTCTCAATGTTAAATAATAAGGTTCCATGAAAAAATTAAATTGAAGATTATATAGTTATAAATGCAGAATTATGTAGAGAATAGTTTGAATTCCATTATTTATGAATCATGAGAAGAATAATACCATGGAGAAACTAAAATAGTATATAAGTTTTGAATATTGTGGAATATAATTTTAGATAACTAGGAACATATTGATATTATAATATTTATTCTATTCTTAGAGATAAGAAATATAAAGGATAATAATTTTATATATTTTATGAAACTATCAAGAGAAATGGGCCGAGTTTCAAGTTAGTCATGCGAAGATTTGTAGGTATTTAAAGACCTTTTACTGAGATGATAAATGTCATACTTTATTATGTAGAATCATCAATGTCATCTATCTCTATAAATTAAAAAAATATGAAGGATGGACATACATATACATGATGTGAATACATATAAACTTTGCATCTCAAGGATTGTTGAGATACCACAGCGTAACACTATGAATAGAGTGAGAAGCTGTAGAATGAATAGATGTATGAAGCTAGACAAAGATTTTAGTATTTAATGAAGCATGTGTACTTTTGAGATACACTAAAACCATTGAAATTTTATATTTATAATTGTGGATGATCTTTTATAATGGTGAATAACCAATTAGGGAAATGATATTTTCCTTCTAACAAAAAGTTTTAGATTAGTTTTTTATTATACATTTTAATTATCTTTTTGACAAACATGAACATTATGTGGAGTGTATATTGAATATAGTTGGTCTCATAGGATTAATTCAGATTAATAAATCATAACATTAATGCGAGAACTAAATTACACCTCCCCTCTCAGTGTCCAACCAATCATAAGATATTAGAAAAATAACGAAACTTATTAAAATCATTACTTCACAGATATTTTTCATGGAGAAAAAAAACCTGGAAATAAAATTAGATCCAATAAGTGATAAACCAGATTATATTTTATACTACATAAATTAACCAATATGTATCATTCCATTATATTGAGAGGGGTGGGGTGAATTAGTGTAACCCTATATTATGAAATTCTATATTTTCATATTATTTTAAATAGTTCTTTTTTGTAAAACTATGTAACGATTACGATGTATGGTTTTTATTATAAATTTATAGTAAAAAATACACCCTAGAAATTTGTGAAGTAAAAAATAGAATATGAAAATGTTACTTTTAAAATACTAAAAACAAAATGGGAATCTACTCCCTCTTGTGTTTGGGTCAAGCATAATAATTAAAATTAATCAATATAACATAAATGAATATAATGAAGGATATATCTAGTAAAGAATAAATAATAATTAGGTTGTTTTACTATCTGCTAATTATGTTTGTTATAATATCTCTCTGGTTTATAATTTTTCATCCCAAATCACCCCTAATTATATTATATCTCTACTCTAGGATACCTCTGTATAAAATAATAATATATTCCTTAATACACAGTCATCGATATCTAGTGCCGATGTAGATATATTTGCATACACATTGGACTTTATATTTTAAAAAACTCCATCATCTAGGCCATTGTTCAATATATAATGATTAATAAAACAATATTCATATTATCTTCTTTCATATACTCTTATTTTATTTATCCTTGTTTATATTTACATTTTATGATATAGTGATCTCATTGGATTGTAAATTACACTGGATTCACCTCCTTCACCATCTGTTTTCCACCTTCCCTAATTCAAAGGATCAATTCTACAAAATATAATATGCTTTTGTTTAAAAATAATAATTTTATTACTCTATATTTTTATATCAAATTTATATTTACTTATTTTACATCTATTAAATACATATGTTTTATAATATAATATAATTTCTATTTCTTTAACAACTATAAAAATATAAGTCTTCTTCCTTTTGATATTCTCAATATCATGTGAATATTATATCTATATTTTGAATATATAAATATCATGAAATTATATAGAGTGACATTATCTTATAAATTGGTATTTCACAAATACCTATTTTTTCATTTAAAACAAGTTAAATTTTTTCTTGGTTAATCACCTAGTACAAATAAAAAATCATATTCAAATATTCAGATTTTAATATACCAAATCAATTGAGCTGTTATATATTAATTTTTTCTCAAATTAGTTCCCCACTACTATCAACAAGAATAATTTCCAATTTAAATAAATAACAATGAATTTAATATTTTATGTATAGTATAACACATTTTATTTGAATCACCAGAAATACCACATTTTTCTGATTTGTTAAACCTTATGTGTCACCTTAGATACTTATTATCACTTATATATACTCTTTTATAACCATATATATCATCCTTAATCTAAAGGTGACCCTTATATATTCTCATAGTATCCCTCACATATCATCATGAAGAATATTAATAACTCTTATATATTATCCTTATTACCCATACAAATAATATGAAATAATCATGTTACCAATATATATCTTTTAAATCATTGGGTTAACACTTAAATGTCACCCTGATTCATGGACACTTATTCAAATTTTCATCCTTAGGGGTACCTTTTCCCATAGAATATGATAACAATTATGTATTAATTTACATACCTTAATGTATATTAGCAGGTCTTGGGAATTATGAAATTTTTATTTTTAATGGTCTAATAAACACTGGCATATGTTTTTCTACTATTCAATATGTAAGTGATTAATAAAATATACTTTTCTAGAGTAAATTGAAAGGTAATATTATGTGTGTGTCATAATCTAAGAGTGAATATTATATATCCATGTAAATTGTTACACTTTTATTGTTTTTTATTCATCCATATTTGGAGTCAATATTATTATTATCACTAAAAATCTCTTCACTATATACAGAATGTTCTTGGGTGCTAATAGTTTTAAACTTTTCAAAAATTTATACACATAATAAAACATGAACTATTCTAAAACAACCATGGAAACTGTTAGAATAAATGATCAACATAGAGTCTACATAAAAATATTTTTATCATTATAATAAATTTATAATTTTCAATCTTCTCTAATACATCATCATCCTAGTGAACACCAAATGACCATCTTAACCTTAACATGTAACATCCACAAATTTTATTACATAATTAAATTAAGTCATCTTACACTTGTACATTTTAAATATAGTTCTCAAAAATAGAATTTTTACAATTTTCATCTTATTGGATTATTTCTTCTACATATAGCTTCTAAAATCAATGTTAATACTTCTACAATGGGAAACCATTTATATCTTCATAGAAACCATATATTTAATTCATTAGGTTCCTCTAAAATCACCAAATATTAATATATAGATACTTTAAATATTATTTATATACTAATAGAAAATACATGAAATGTAACTCTCTTAATCACAATCTTTTTGGGACCCTCCCACAAGTACATTTAATTAGAAAATGAGGCCATTGACCATTCATTAATAAATAAAATCACATATCTCGGTAATGTCCTATAAAACTATTTTAAAGGTATATTTTTGTAGTACTTTACATTTTAAAATATAATAACCCTCACATAAAATAAAATAGAGTTTACATTATGAAATAGGCATCCTTAACCCATTCTTAATTCCTACTCTATAAATATATAATATCCACATATATATTTAAGAACTATTTATATAGATATCCATGTGAGTACTTTAATACACCATTCAATAATCATCCCTCCGATACATAATTACAAGACTATGATGAGCTTTCATACCATAATCAATATTATTTAGACTATATTAATTTCAACACACAACTGAGATGGTATGTAATTATGTAAAATTTCTTTTTTCAGAAGATATTTTTGAATGTGGGATTATCCATTATGTTCCCAACAAAAATAATTTTAGATTTTCCCAATATAAATTTACTGAGAATATTTAAAATTGTTTTCTCCACATCAAGGATGAGATAATACCTTTCCCTTTCTACTATGGTTTTCACTAACAAAGAAGCATATATTAGATATCTTATTCTAGCTTCTAGTTAATATATCTCTACAGCCTATGAAGGGTTAAAAATATCATTCCCCTACATTCGAGACATTGGTAATCTTAATAATAACATATTCATTATTTAATAACAAAATTAATTAAATAAAAATATTCTAAACAAAACTCAAATAAGATAACATGTGCCAATCGCAAAATTGTGATCCATGATTTCCTCATATAAACATAAAATATTTTAAAAAATTGAATAAAGAGAATGAATCCTATACCATAATATCTTATAAAAATTATTCACTATTTGATATTGATATACTAAAGAGATCAATTAATTCTAATTATATCCATAAATAATAATTGGTGATGATGTTCTGGACGTACACCTAGAATATGCCAAAATCGTCTTAGACTAAACCCCAAAATTGCACGAATACCTAGTTAGGCCCTACAATATAAAGACAATTAGTATTAAATTCCAATATTCTATGGTATCTATCAAATAATATAGAATTTGTATCCCCAAAATATAGACATTATTGATCATTAGTCATATTTACAGAAAAATGATATCATACTATTGTATTTGGAACATAGTTAAGAGAACCACTATCATAGATTCACAAATTAGAATTTGATAAATCATTAAATCGATCTCTCATAAAATACATTTGTCGGCTTCTTGTCAATAAGACGTCTTAAGAATCCAAATGAGGAGTAATATTTGTACCACTTTAATTTCACACTATAAGTCTTTTTAGTATATATAAATATATCGTAAAAATAATGATTTTGAAACTATTTATTCTAATTTATTATATAAAAATTTATTTATCCTATAATATACATATCTCTACAAATACACCTATATGATCCTTGAGTGATTCCATCATGATTCATATCCCATCATCATAAAACTACCTCTCCAAACCTACTAGATATTCATCTCATACATGTTATAAAAAATTTATGATGTATTTTCATTTATTATATTCTCACATAATCTCAATATATATCATGATAACACATATATATAAAGTTATTTATTCTCATAGGTTCATTTGCATTGTAAAAATAAACACATTATGAGTCTATTACACAATAGTTTTACATTTTATATCAATATCTCATTGATTATATAATCATATAGGAAAAAATATCACTAATAAATCATGTCATACATCGATTTGAGAATATATTAATAAATAAAAAATGAGATAAGTTAATATTGAATTCAGAATCATCCAACATGCCACATTGAAATTTTAATTACTATTAACACACATTAATTAAATTGTAAGAATATTTTTCTTCCACATAATGATATATGTCTACAGAAAATATTTTTGTGTGAATCACAGATTAAATAAATATATATTGAATTAAACACATAATTCAAAATTTAAATAGTAATATAATAATATTCATAAAAAATTAACACTATCACCACCTTAGTATTCATACATACACTATTAATGTGTTATTCAGATACATGTATAGATTTTATTCCATGGTTTGAATAATTTAAATTTATCTAGAAATTTGAAACAAATAAAAAACAAAATAAATGTCTAATTAAAATTGTTAATGTTATGGATAATTATATATTCTTTCCTAATTGTAAAATCTACAACACATTGTGCACATAATCATATACACTAGAGGATTCCAACTAAAAGAGATTTAATAATTCATATTATATGGAGGTAATTCCCATTACTAGATAAAAATGTATACAATTGAATTAATAAAAATGTTATTAAAAAACAACTTAATAAAAATGGTTTCATATTAAAATTTTATCCCTAAAAATATAATGTTACTATTCCAAATAAAAATGTTAACCATGTTTTACCATATATTTCATAAATTATGATAATGATTAGTTAGTCTTTTTAGTATATACATGGTGTTTATGGAGATGAAGATAAATTCATAGACCATTCCAAGAAAACATCTCATATAATTTTCATCTTAAATCGCTCAACCATCTATCATAGGGACCTTTATATTACCTATATCATCAACCATGTTATATATATATATATATATATTATTTTCTATGTGCATGGGGCGAATATAATAATACATGAAACCACTATTTGTAATTTTAGGATAATTTAGTAAATCTGTGAGTACATGTACACTATTATATATATACAGTAATAACGAATATCATTACATATTTTGAATCATTATATGATACTAAGACAACCTAATGATCAACACTCCCTTATATGAATAATTTTATAATTTAGTACTGTCTATTAAAAAATATGTATTAGATACTGCATAGTTAAAACACCATAATGATAATTAGACCATCATATCAACAACCATTAAACCTATATTAATGCTATGATATACTGATATAGATATTGGGAATGATATTTTCATAGAAATCATTGTTGTATTTGGTTTGGTACCTATTTTTCATAAAAAAGTGGTTTGAAATATTAATGATATCCCTTTGGAATATGAAATATAAATTTAGATTGGTAAAATATGTAGATTAATAATGATAATTATTCTTGTTAACATGTAAACAAATTAATGAAACTATAGTAAAACAAAGATTAATGTTGTTCTTGAAAAATTGATATCATTACCTTGAGTTTCCATTGTATATCATATTAATAATAGCATTTCTTGGAATGGAAAACAAAAAAAATTTATTATCCTACAACAATAGGAATATACCTTAGTTGCAAAATATAACCTCAGACCTCACATATCCTTGTATACACTGTACTAAGGCTATCGACGACTAGAATAGAAAGCATCAGAACTCATTCTGGTCTTAAACGAATAATTAGAAACGAACAATTGACCATCCCCATTATTAAATGATATTAATATTAATATAACACATAATATGGTCACCCAATTTTAGTTGATCACTATAAATTATTGCATGTGTAATACAATGGAATCTCGAGTCCTGTCGCGTGATTGGATAGCCACTTTTTGTAACTCAATTAATTTATTTCATTGATGATAACACCCATATTGTCACTAGGATTCAATGATTTTCACGAAAACATGTTAACCCTGCCATTTACCATTTTTGTCCACATCACCTAATTACTTAGGATTACAAATCACACATTAAAAACACATATAATATAATAGAAAATTCTAGAAACCATGTTCATCTATCTAATAAGATTTAGTCAACTATTTATAAAATAATTATTCCTCTATAACCAGTACATTATTAGATTCTTTTCAAACCTCAAAAATTAGCTATTTAAAATGACTTACAACCTAAGAATGAATTATAAAAATGATAAATTTATTAACATGAATAATTTAACCTCTCAAATTAATGGAAAAATATGAACTATCCCATCCCAAATTAAGAAATAAGTAGGGTTATGAATTCAAAAATGATGCTAAATGGAGGATGGATACTTCCTGTTCATCCTATAAAGCATGTAGGGATGGTATTTATAATAATTCCATAAAAATTACATTCTGAATTAGAACTGTGTTTTTTGGTTGTATTGTATCATTAGTGGACCCCAGTAGCCATGTGGTGTTCCAATAGACTCTTTTTCAATTTTTATATGGTTTTAATAGAGGAAGAATCATTATAGTATCAATGCCTCACCAGGCATAATCCAAGAGGGATTCAAATAGACTTCTAGTTCAACCCTTTTAGGTCCACCCAACTCCCATTTTACTCTAATTATAATTTTGTTTTGACTAGTCTAGTAAACAACTCATACGAATTTAAAAAACTCTTAATTAGACATAGAAAAAAACACCAAATCAAATTTGTAGATATAATGTACTTGGAAATTATAATTTATTACACACATATTCTTCCACAATGAAATTTTGGATATTTTTTCAACATAGGTAGTGCAACTATAAAATGTCTTCATCGACAAAATTTACATGAAAAATTCATATGTATATTCTAACTATATAACATACATAATAGTTAACGAAAGGTGTATTATAATAGATATTTCAGGCTCATGATCACATATAAATAATTATGGTGGAATGTTATCATAGTGAGGTTGATGATAACAGTGACTAAATCCTATATATTAAATTTATTATCACCATGTTTTGTTTTGTTTTAATTTTTTCAACCAATCAATTGAGGGTACTTATACGAGATGTTCCACATTACTAATAAAATATAACATGCATAAATTTTTTTGTGGATTATTATATTTTAATTATTGAATATTCATTTTCATTTAGAGTATTAACAATTTATTTATTATATTTTATATTCAATTATAATTTTGATACTAAAGATAATTTAATTTTTTATGATTGATGAATAGACTTCATTACTATATTATATTTTAAAACATTCATATATTAATCCTTATGTAACATCTACGATTTTGAGGATTGGTCATCTTTATATAAAGAGTGTTTTTCTATTGTTCTGGGTAGTCATTAATAATTTTGGGGGATATATTAACATTATTAAGGATGTGAACCCGCTATATAAATTTTTTAAATCGTAATACTCTAGCTTAAAGAATAAATAAGCCATGGGGCTATATACATTAAATGTGATTGTGGAAAAAATCCATTTACATAATACATCCAATTTTTAAGATGCAAATAAGTTTATTAGATTAATTAAATACAATGAGGCACATTTTTTCTCATATATTTTTATAGTTATATTAGGATAAAAATATCATATTTATGATGTACACACATCATACCCTATATTTTTTATTATATTCATTAATTAATCCTAATTCATTCAGTTTATTTTCCATGATTCTAACCCTACGAATTATTCTAGGTGATTATGTGTGTTTCTGCTTAATTAAAGTTCCTTCATATGATAATGCATCTCTTAGGTGGTTGTATTTCATCTCTCTCAGTGAGGGACCATTCGAATTCCACATTTCCAATTTTTGTGGTTGTAGTGTTAGTTTTAGTTTATGGGATATACTTTAAATGTGATGATTATTGATTGAATCATTTAGATTTATTGTTTGATCTTCTTGTATTGGTTTACCATTGTGTTATTTGTGGTTCAACATGTGAGGTTATTGAGGTATGTATAGTATTCTATCATTTCTGAATCTTTTCATTGATGGGATATGATTCTAGGGTTGTGGGAATCAATTATAGGAAAAAAAATTATCAGTTCCTTTTGAAATTGGTGGATTCCATTCCAGGTGGTTTACGTAACTAGTTTGAGGTGGGTTGTTGCATCTCTATACTATGTTAGGTGAAAAATTAATTTCACTATTATCTTGTTTAATGTTATTATAAATTAAATTTCATGATTTTTTGTGAGGGTAAAATTGGATTTTTGGAAAATGATTTCTTTTCACTCATTTTGGTGAAAATTGATTATTTTTAATCATTCTTAAGTAGATTGTGAAATATGTTTTCAATGTTAGTTATGATGGAAAATAGTTTTTTTAATTTGTTTGTTGAAATTTTTAATCCATTTGAAATGATTTTATATCATATAAATGATAGCTTTGGGTACATATGTTAGAGGTGTATTATTAGATATTTTCTATTGATATTGTTAGGAAGGTTCACATATTATGTTGTTCATTCATTCCTATATCATGAATCATTTAGCTTAAAGACTTTTGATGACATTAATTGAGTGTTCATAGTATAGGTTGTTCCTTTATTCCGTAGATCTTGATGCAATGGTACTTGCTATAATGACCTTGTAAAAGAAAAACACAGGTCAACTAGACCGATCACCCATTTTATCCCATTATGGGGTGTGTTAAATCAATGATTAGGAAACTAGTATTTATTATAGAGAAAAAATATCATAAAACCATAGTGAAAAGAAGAAAAAAAATTGATATACAACTAGGAAAAAATGGAAAA
Source organism: Viscum album (assembly GCA_963277665.1). Lineage (NCBI taxonomy): Eukaryota > Viridiplantae > Streptophyta > Magnoliopsida > Santalales > Viscaceae > Viscum > Viscum album. The sequence continues at coordinate 115,111,971 of OY728121.1, forward strand.
CCTAAAAAGTACAAAAAATATTGACAAACTAATATTCATGTGACTAACTATCACCTCCAAACTAGAAAAACCATATAAATAGAAGCCTTTATGATAAATAATGACCTTTAATTTACCTAAATCCTATAAAACATGGCCCACATCAACCATATAACGAATAATATTGTGAGAAATATAGAACAATGGTCTACCGCTAAGAGATCTATATATGTTTTAATAACACGAATGCAGACGTTCAATCATAAAAAAACAATTTTACAAGAATTTTTTTAAATAATACTGTTTAAAATAATTTATCAAATAATCCTTGAGTTTTAAAAAATTACATGACATGTTTTCCAGTGATATAAAATAATTATGCAACGATACATAATATAAATATACATGTGATCCAATATCTATGAAATAATCCATAATTAAATAAACAATTATAGAAAACAGTTCACATTCCAATTAGGCTCTATCATATGGGAAAATACATGCCCAACACTCACTATCCAAACAAGGCATATGGTTAGTTAGAACTGAAATAGAGGCCTTACATATATCAAATAAATATAAGAATTCACCTAATGGTGGTGTCGCACACAATAACGATACCAGTGTCTCTTTCTCGACACACCGAAGGTTCTTTTTGTGCAATGAATTCCAATTTACATTTTAAAATAATTTATCAAAATTATGTAGAACCATTTCAAAGAAAATTTGATTTTTTAATGTTTGAAAATATATTTTCCAGTTCAAATCAAGGAAATTCTTTTTTCAATGTTAAAAAAATTAACTTTCAAACAGAAACACAATCACTTTTAAATATCAAAACATGAAATTAGATTCAAATATAAAGTAATACTTCAAAAATACATACTATTCATGAAATTATAACACATTAATAGATACACCATCCTATTGGATGTAGAAAACCTAGAAACCTTTGACAATTGTGATTATAATCTAGTAGAGTGGCCTTCATGAAGAATACACACCAATAATATCAATAGGATTAATAGAAAATCCATTCAAATCACAAAAAACCAACCAAAAAATATCCACAACCTAAACCATAGAAACATAAAGATAAATGATTACCTGGATAAGGTAATTCCAACACCAATTGTGATAAATCACAAAACTGATCAGTTTCTATGGAAAAAAGTAACACAAAATCTCCTAAGGTAAGATCTTCAGCATAAAGGAGAAGTATAGAAATGATAATGAAGTCCCAATAACACCTATGACACCCAAAAATTTTATAATTGTGGTATGACATGGATTATAATATTTTAAACTTTGTGAAACCCTTTCATTTTATGTTATGCTGACAAAAACATCATTTTTTTAATTAAATAATATATATTCACATTAAAAATGTGTAATCATTACATGATTTGTAACATTATCTCACTATGTATTTCTTTCAAGGGATGTGTTTGGGGAACATTTAAAATCATTTAAACCAATTACATGATGTGTAAATTTATAGAATATAGAAAAAATATAAGGATCATGTTGAAAATTCAATCAAAATGTGACTTCACCATGATAGTTCTCCTCCCTATTCTAAATCAAAAATAATTCCCCAATAAAATAAAAAAAAAGAAATAATTAGAATATACCTTACAAAAAGGTAATGGTTATTTTCAAATAGTCCTCCATAAAATAATTCTTTCCCTAAAAATATCTCATGAACCTCGATTTGCATAAACAGAAGCCCACTCATGCCTCTCCCACAACTCCTGCGACCACATCTTATCGATATTCTATCCAAAATGATTTAATTCCCAAACTAGGGGGGTTATTTTACTAAAATGTACATTATCCCAGAGATCAATAATCTGAACTGGAATCTCGAACAATGTTTTTTCGATCTCAAGATCAACATTTTCTAATGTAATCAAATGGAATGTATAGAGTATATACATCCTCAACCGAGAGGCATGGAACCTATCTTGCGTAGAAGTCAAGAATGATATTAAAATTTACTGATATCCCACTATCCCCAATCACTCCATGATCTCAAATGGCCCCATAATTATCAGTGCCAACTTACCCTGCTTACTCGATCGACGATGTCTCCAAATGAGTAAAAATAGAGAAAAGACTCAATTGCTAGATTCAAATTCTAGTGGATGAAAAGAATGGTACATTTAAAGTTTTTTATGAATCTGTTTCATTATCAAACACATAGGGATCAACTGCACCATCTCTATCATCTCATGAACATCATTGGTCCCAAACAATGACCACTCTCCAAACTTTTCCAAGCATAAGCATGATCAATATGTCCGTCAATACAATGCTTCATAACGACACATCTGGATCATTTCACGATAACTATTTTTATTGGAAAACTCATCCAAAGGTAAATTCCTACCACAATATCCAAAAAAATTCAATATCACAATCCCATACCATATCCTAATGAATTTGGACATCCCTATCTGAATGTCCACCCATTTGTGGATGAAAATCCATGCACAATTTGAACTACGGACCCACTACCTCATTCAAACCATTCCACAACCTATATGTGAACATCGATTCCATTTCAATGAAAACCATAGATCTAATACCACGAGGCCTCAAAATATATTATAAATACAGGTCCCCACGTAGTTCTACATTCCGCACTTCCATTAAGGGTAAAAATATCACTGATTCAGTGTGTTTGTCAATAATCACCCAAATTCCATGATTCCCACTATGAGTCCTTGGTAATAAAATGATGAAATACAATGAAATATCTTCCTAATTCCATACTAGAATAGGTAAGGACTTCAAAAACCTATAGTTCACTGGTATTTTACCTTAGCTCTTTTACAATTGAGACTCTTTGATACAAAGTCTACTACTTGCCATCTCATCCCCATCCATGAATACCAGTATCTAAAATCATGGTACATCATTGTATCCCTAGGTTCCAAGGACAAACATTACCAGAGTACAATATATAAAAATGAATTTCTCACGTAAAATTGAAAAAAACTAGCTATTAAAATAGAAAACAAAATTGGTAGACCATTACAACTCGCATGAGGTCTCCCCAATATTTAAAATTTCTCTTAAGTGATGTCTCTCAATGTATGTCATCTACTAAAGTAAAACTCACTCCTCACAATATGTTTCGACCGTTATCAAATCCAACAAAACCTTTCTACTAACCTCCTTTACTCCCAATCTCATCTTGGAAAACATACTCATCATAGACCACTACTCAACTGATTCATTCACTATATGAGTAAGTAATTTTCATCCCAACACCTCACCTACCACATTTCCTCTATCTGGGGTATACAAGATATCAAAATCAATGGTATGAAGATACTAAACCCATATTGTTTATCTTAATTCCATATACATTTTAGTAAAAATATATGTTGGGTTTTTTGAAAGAGAAAATATATGTTCATCTTTTATTTATTTATTTGTGTAATTAAATATATAATATTTCCATTTTTGAAACAATTTAAATTGTTTTATTTTTTCTACAGGAAATGATGAAATTGTTAAAAAGAAGCAAAAAGAGGAGACATTACATGCTATAAGTGGTTTTGGGCCTCGTTTTTGCACGAAATTGGATTTTTAAAAGTGAAAAAAATATGGAAATATAAAGAAAACTGCCGATAGGTCATGTTAATTAAGTACACGTCATGACCATATCTTGTGAAGCAGATCTAAAATGAACATTTCATAAAGAAGAGAAACATCGTGAACCACAATTACATGTCATGTAACATCAGTAAAATACGTAACCAAAGTCAAACAGTCAAAACAATGTATAAGATTCGCATAGGATTAACAGAATGTGGAGTAGGAAAGCATAGAGAAGTACACATTGTGTACCCTATGTACATGTAATTTACATGGCGACAGATAGAAAATAATTAATTGTAGTTGACCTTGGGATTCAGATGAACTAACCTATAAATACAGTCCTCTATAAGTGTTTCATTTATTATAAATTTATTTGTTTTATGGTCACATCTCCCTTCAACTAATTCCAATATGTATACGGTGGAACAAGACTAGGGTTTTGTGGTGAGTTCTAAATGGTAGTCAATGCATGTGTATGATTGTATGTGGAATATTGGTTTATTAGATAACAACAATCCCATGTTAGAGATTTCTCTAATTATTCAAGAAACCTTATGGAACCCTATACGCATTAGATGGAGGATAGAACTATATATTGTTTTGGATAGAAAAATTCTCATCATAACCATCTAGACAATGGATAGAGAGGATTCTGTAAACAAATCTCTCTCTTATGAGATAAAGGAAGAAAAATAGATAAACATGAAAACCATGGTAGCACATAACTAGGTCTAGTAGAACCCAATATAATCACCGCCATATCATTTTTTTAACACCAATCAATTCATGATTTTTATTTCCCTCACATTCATTAAAAATAAATAAAAGCAGTCGTTTTTTAAATAAAAAAGATGTAACCTATTATTGTGTGTAATCCACTTTAGGATACTACTTTGGATCAATAGTTATACAATACTTATGTAATTACGATACATTTCATCCATTCCCCATGAATGATGTGCATCATTTTTTTATCACTGCACACCAAAAATAGTTCTTCAAAGAGACAGTGACAAAAAATCTTATATGCATTCATAACATCTTCCTACTAAAGATCATGGGAAGGATATTTCTTTACATTTGGGTAGAACTAATGAGTCTTATATCCCTAATCCTATTTCCCCTATATCAAGACACATCCCAAACCATTACCAGAAGCATCGTTGAAAAAATTATAACTCAAAACAAGATTCTATAGAATAAAAACAATATCTAATGTCAACTTCATAATTAGCTCCTCAAAAGATATCATGCACATTTAATACCATTCAGACATTACACCCTTAAAGGTTAAAGATTTCATAGAATATGAATGTTTGTATAATTCTTGAACAAATATTATATGGTAACCCATTAACATCAGGATTCACAAGAACTCAAACACCATTATAAGATTATCCAAAGGCATAACATCCAATATCATTTAAGGATCAATAGTGATACCCCACTCAGACATCACACGCCCTATAAATATTTCCAATCGGATCCAAGACTCACATGTTGAATTACTACCATATAGAAGAGTTTCCCTAATGTTTTGATGATTTATATCCAAATGGTCTGTGTGATCCTATATTGTCTTAGAGTAGACCATGATATGATCTATGATCATAAAATAAGTGTTCATGAACCATTGATAGATTTATTTCGTCACAACCATTAATACCATATGAACATTAGTGACACCAAATAGGGTAACAAAAAATTTTAAATTCACATATCGACTATGAATAGCTATATTAGGGATACCCTCTCATTGGACACTCAACTGGAGGTACCCTGACTTCATGTCAATCTTAGAAAACCATGATCGTATCTTAGTTGATCAAATAGATCATAAATTTTGGGAAAAATTTAATTTTTCTTAATAGAAACATGAATCAACATTTTATGGAATAAAAAAACATTTGGATCTCATATTTCATCATAGTGATGATTAAAATAGATTTTCATAGTGAAATTGAAGGAATATTAATTGCTTTCACCTTCTATTTTTCAAGTTGGGCCTTATGTTCCACCAACACATCAGGTTCCATTCAATTGGATGACATAAAAATGTGAATCATTCCTTAGAGAAGGTCAATAATAAACTCGACCTCTCTTTATGGTGTAAAACTCGAATAATCCTCAGGAATGAAAATAGGTAATGGAAAAAACAAAAACAAGTATCTTACTACCATGTCATGGGTTAAATATATCATAAAAAATTTCAGACAACTAGAATGATATTATACATGAATAATGGACAATATGACCTACACTACCCGATATAGAGTCCCAATCACCCTAAAAATACGAGTGACCCCATTGATGGATAAGAACATCAACCAATAGAGATAACTATATATCTTGGTCATAATACTAATCATGCTGATAATCATGTCAATTATGTCAAGATCAAGAACTAGGAAGTGACAATATACCTCAAAGTATCCCATCCCAACCCAACATGTGAGACACTTGAGAACTTCTTTCAGAACACTTTCTGAAAGGTGTGGAAAAATTAAACAAAAATTTCATGAGATCTGAATAAAAAACCATATTGTAAATAAACATTGACGATAAAGAATAATGATTATCACCTATATAAAAAATCTATCACCATAGAAGAACAAATAAAAACATACCTCCAACAATAACTAAACCTAAATCAGATTCCACTTGTGCACACTCTACTGTATGAAACCATCCATACATTTCTACATGGACACCAGCCTTAAACTAATAATGAGACCCTCCTCCATTAGAAACTTTTAAATGAAACTTTATAACTTGGGTGAAAGGGGATCCCACTATAATTCCTCAAGGAAACTTATCATAGAAATTTTTCAGATGGGCTGATCGACCACAATGATTAAATGTCCTAGAATCCTCCATGCATCAAGGCATCATATGACAATGAATCCCACACTGGTAGAAAATAAAATTTTAGTACCCTGAAGAAGCAACTAAAATTTATTTTGTAGAAAACTAACCAATCTTACAGGTCCCTTTCTGACTATTAGAAAAAACCTAGCTAATCACATCACCAACTGAGGCTCCTACCAAGCCTATCCATCCAGCTATATCTTCCTTAGAAAAAGAATCATTATAAACTACCTCCATTAATTAAAAATTGAAAAAATAAGTATCAATGACAAAAATCCATCTTTCATCCATATCTCAATCCAATGAACATTTATCTAATGATTGGTGACAAGCCCCAATGCAAGTTGTTCCAAATAAACAAAGTCTATAGAGTACTCCTGAACAGTACAGTCCCCTTTATCTAATAATAGAAACTCTTAAAAAGTATTTAGCTATAGTTTCACCAAATAATGATACCCATTAAATATCCTCTTAAAATACACCGAGGTAAGAACCTTGTGAAACATATCGTGCACTACATAGTCCCAAAATCATTATCCTATGTCCCTAGAGAATATACTTAGAAAACCCCACCAAAGAAACAACATGTTTCTTTAAAATGCTAAAGATCCACTGAATCCATTCAAGCCACTCCATTGTCATTCGTGGTCCTTTTTATCAATGGATGATAGTTTGATTCTACATCATAAATTCTAATGCATGATCAACCACTCGTTCGGGGTTCACAACACAAACTGAGCTAAATGATTGAATGGTAAGGATCAATACTTCTACAAATGAAGGGTCCACATGAGGATACTTCTACAAAACCTTCCTCGTCACATCCATTATTATATATGGAATACATATTCTAGGATGAGTTTTCTATTAAAACCAAGAAATAAGAAATTATTCCTAACAAAATCCAGGACCAATGAACCCCAAAAATGAATCCAAATCATTATATTAGAACAATACTTAATTTTATGAAGATATTAACTCATCAAAAAAAGGTAACCACCACTAGAAAAAATAGGTCCATATAAATGAACTCCCCAAATGCATTAATCAAATAAACATAAAGAAACCAAGTCCAAAAATTTGTATATAGGTTAATTTAAAAAAACATCCCATAAAATTTATTCAACTAAACCTAAATAGTAGGACTTTATCATAATAAATATTTCCAAACCACCCTTACAAATCGAATTCAGTCATGAGATTGAGTCATACAGGGCCATTTTCTACACCCACTATCTAAATAAAAACAATCCTACTCATATATATACAGGAAAAAAATATGAAGATGTATTAACACACATCTAGTTGAGTTACCCCTATGATACCAAATTTTAATAAATGAACATGGGTAAAGATGACCAGTTAACCATGTAAGCCCATTATGGTGTGGTGTAAAATGAATATAACAGAATAAGTCTTGTATATATATATAATTAGATTTAAAACCAATGTAAAAAGTGGAAAACAAATGAATTACTACTAATTCAAATAATAAAAAACACAAAGTGATTCAAATATAGATAAAATAGTCTCAATGTGACCATCCATAACATAGAAACCAAAATTTTTATGTAAACAGAATCATTCATGTCAATGAATGAACTTTCTTATAAATTTATCTATCCAAAAAATGACAACATATTCCCATAGGAAGATGTATGGAGTGATAAAAAAATACCACTGGGATACCACCAAAGAATTGATATATGTTATAATAAGAATAATTCACAAGGTTAAAATAAAACAGTTTTAGAAGCACTTTTATAAATAAACAATATCAAATAATTTTTCAACCAATACATTAGTAATTAAAAATTCGATGTCATGTTTTCCAATCTAGAAACAAAGAAATTAATGATACAGAATATAAATATACATTTGATTGAACATCCAAGAAAAAACTACAATTTAATAGAAAACCAAAAACAAAAATAATCCTTCTATTCGAGCTCTATTCTATAGGATAATATAAATAAGATACTAACATTACTAACAAGGAATAGTGTGGGATCCAAATTTTATAGGGGCCTAACATAGACCATCGACATCCAAGTGGTTTTCTCATAGTGGTGTCACACACATTAAGGACATTTATGACTCCTTTTCATGGAACCCAAGGTCCCCTATATCCAATGTTTATCAATTTATGTTTTAAAAAAATGCTAATATATTTAAGAAAAAATTTCAAATAAAATACAATTTACATAATGTTTTGTACATCATTTTTCCTTTAAAAATAATTATATTCCATTTTCAAAGTAAAAAAAAATACTTTCAAACACCAACTAATTTCTTTTTGAATGTCAACATGTTCAATTCCATTTCAAATATTTGGGAATTACAGGGGAAAAAATAATTCAATGAATTGTAAAAAATAAATATATCCACCTACCTAATGGATGTAGAAAACTATATCGCCTTTGACAATAGGGCTTGGAAACCAAGAGAATAGCCTTTGAAAATGCGGGAAACCAATAATCTTAATAGGATTTATAGGTAATCCTATCCAATAAATAATTAGATACAAAATTAGAATCAAGATAAATGATTACCCTTATAATATAAATACGACCCTAATGGCGATAAATTGAAGAAAAAATCATTCTGAATGGATGGAATTCAACAAAAAACATATAGGGTGAGATCTCTGACTAGGAGGAGATAGATGAAAAAGAAAATGACTCCTTAAACACACTTACAGATCCATAATTTCCACAAATCTGAATATTACATGGTTTTTAATCTTTTAAATGTTTTGAAACACATTATTTATTGATTATGATGAAAAACATGTAGCCTTTTTATTTAAAAACATTATTTACAGAATGTACGACATGTAACCCTTACACAACATGTAACATTCTAAAATTTTTTATTTCATTCATGGGATGTTTCTAGAGGACATTACACATTATGAAATCCCATAACATGTCATGTAACTACATATAATGTAGTATAAAATTAATGTCCATGCCGAAAATGCCAAAAAATATGTGACTTCATCATTATAGATATCCTAAAAATTAAAGGATAAAATTAATCACCTAAAGAAAAAGGAAACAAAGTGAAAATATTTGGACTTATCTGATATAATGTTAAAAAGTAATTACATACCATATTTTTCATATGTAGATATTACATATTTTTAGATCAATATTCAATATTGTGCACAAAACACTCTTGATGACCATAATAGTTTAGTGTCATTATAGAATATGTACATAAATTTCTAATTTAGTGAATGATGTTCAATCTCCCACAATGGTCTTCCTATTTTTAACTCTTTAAAAACAAAATCTACATAAAACCATTCTACATAACCTGGGGAAATGAAGCATAAGAAATGGTGAGCTCATATGATATGTAAGGCTTACAAAGGGAGATATATAATCATAACATGGACATAAGGTTTTGATAATATGATCATATCATTGGAAAACCATACCATTCATATAAAATATCATATTCTAGAGTCATGGAACAAATAATAGTAATTTGTAAGCTATTATTCATAATGAAATCAAAGAACATGATCCACGAGAGCTTAATATTCACATAATTAATTAAATTGTGAATAAAAATAACCATAGAAAATCATTTCCATGGTATTTAATGCTCACATCCATGGATATAATAGTGTAATAGTTTCACTGACAAAAACATCATTATACTCAATTTTCAATCCTAATACCATTCATAGAAGACAAACTACCTTTCTAAACCAGATTAACTCCCCATTCAAGTCATGTATGTCTCTAGAGATACAAATAATTAGCCAATGCATTGGAGTTAGATATATGTCCCACCTCACCGATAATGAAAACTTTACATATGTGTTAAATAAAATCATAAAAAATTAATCATACCATATAAAATGAAAAGATATGTTTTTCATTAAAATTTCATCATATCATATGTTGTGGAGAAGAGATGGGTTTCATAATCATTTAATCATTTCATCATAGCATAAACTATGGTAAAACATGTGGGTTTCAAATGAAGAATATAATTTTATACCCTATAGAAGTGAAATGGGGTTCATGAAAATATATTTATCATAAAACATTCAATTAAATAATATGAATTTTATTATCAGTTCAAATCACTAAAAATTAAAAATATATATGAATAGATGTCATCATAAATGGAGAATTATATTGAATGATATATCACATATAAAGGTTCTTGAGAATGTTATATTTTATTCTAAAATAAAATTATTAAATAAAAAAACTCTTTAATGATTATGGGAAGACACATTTTTTGAAAATAAACATGAAATAACTTATAAAGTAAGCATCAAAATAATCGTTGATGACATTTCAAGAGGGAAATATATTTCCCATTTAGAAAAGAGTTTTAAAAAATATAAAATAATTTCTAAATAATTTCTTTTTATAATAGCTATTAAAAATAATAATGGTATCAGTATTAATCATATTAAAATTTTCTCTTGGAAAATTGCCTTTCCACTTTAGAGAAAACATTTTATGAAAATTTCAAAGTTTTTATTTACTTAAAAATATTATAGTTATAATTTTAAAAATTCCAAATTACATTTCTAAATATTTTATTTAAAAATATCATTGATAACATATAAGTGAATATTGAAATCATTTAGTGGTCATGATAGTCGTAAATACTATTCATGCATTGCATGTTAAAAATAAAGATTCTTTCAAAAAAAATTAAAATCCAATCTAGAACAGTATGAAAATTGGCATGATGATTCTTTTAGAAACCAATTTTTAATTTATACATATGGTAAAAAAATTATTTAATAAATCAATTTAATAATGTATATAACATTTTTTAAAACATATTTAGAAAACATGGTTTTGGATGAAAAGGGTATTTCGACCGAATAAAGAAATAAAGATTATTTTTCCCTTAATCATTATTTTTAAATATTGAATACATAAAGAGATTAAAATGAATAGAAAACACATATTATTCACAATTAATCATATGAGAATAAAAAATATGATTTTTTTGAGAGATATAACATAATATTTCATAATTGGAACCGAATAATGAGAAATCCTGATATGAAATAATATTGTTACCTAAAACCCTTATCACATTGGTAACATTGAACCATTATACCAGTGAATGAATTAAAATAAGGGAACCATATAATATCATTATAATAATAAATTAATTAAATTAAATGTAAAAAAATTATATACACCTCATAATAGAAAAAATGTGAATAGTATAACATATGTCTCAAAAAAAATATTGACAAAAAACCCCATTAATAACTTGGAAATGTTTAAACCATTACCCCTATAAAGGACGATTCATAAAATTGATATTGAAATTAAAAATATCAATATAATAATGAAGAAAAAAAATTCATGGTCAGTATATACACCACTTAAATGAAATACCTATTAAATATGTAATGTGTCTCACTGAAGTAAAAAGTGAGATGGAAATTCATTACTTTAGGGATATTCTTAATATTATGCCCCAAAAATCATAACATAAAATGATACATTAAATATCATTAAATATAGGGATATTAGGGATATTAAATTTCAAATTGGAATTATATAAGGAACCCAAAAAAAATATGTGGTGAATTTACATTTGTCTCCCAAAGATAATAAAAATACTAGAAACCCCTATAAACATGGATCATTACATCAATCATAATCATTAAAATCATATATATTATAAATATATATTTATCCTTAATATATAATAGAATATTACACATACTTATAATATCATATAATATCCCATTATAATTTTTCAATTCTAAAATTAAATTATTCCTTAAAAATATCAATATATTTGAGTGTTAATTGTTTTTCTTTTTAATAAGAGTCTTGGTTTAGATGTTTTGGTTCTTGTACATTGATAATCATTCCATAAAAACCATAATGTTAAATATTAAATTAATTTTATACATTTTCATTATATAAATATTTATATTCATTCATAATGTTGGAGATAAAAATAATAAAAGCACCATTTAAAGAGATAGTTGGTCTTATGTACGCATAAATGTAGTTTCAATCTTTTATTTAATGAAAAATAATAATAATTAATTATTATACATTATTGAAAAATTATTATTTCATATATATATATATTTGGTATTTTTGTTATGACAATATTTATTTCCATCAATGGATGTCATTAGTGATAACAAATCACATCGATTCATGACATTATAGTGTTTTTTACAAATGAGTGACGTTAACATATCCTCCTTGAAATGGATATTAAAATTAGTAAATGTTATTTTATATTAAAAGGAGTGAAATTATGTTAAAAATAAAATATTAATATTTTAAATCCATAATTATAACCATCCTTGATATGCGGTGATGGAAAATGAGTTATTTTGGTTCACGAGTTTGTAGTCCACTTTACATTCGATCAATGGTTTCATTTTTAATTTTTTGGAAGTGGAGATAGATATATGTTACCAAATTAGTAGTATTAGATATAATTATATATTATATAGAGTTTTAATTATATTATAAGTTTCTATACATAGTTAAATGAGATAAAATATGAATCAAACAAATGGAGTTTAGTGAAGAAATATTACTTTTCTTGGAAGAAAATCCTTATTAAGGACCCTAATGTTTGAATTTTGGGAGTACTTGAATATCTTGAACCTCGATAAGCTTGTTCGGGAAGGATTTCACCTTTTGTTTTTGAACTCAATGTTTTGAAATTTGTGATTAAATTTAGTTTTGTAGTAGCCTTTTATAATTGGGGGAAGAAACCAACATTGAAACAACATGAAATTTTCATAATATTTTATTGTAATCCAGAGGTCAATCCCATTAAAAAGCCTCTAACATTCCCAATATTCTAACATTGGAATTATTGTATAAAAATATTCCCATAAAATTTTAATTTGATATGATTTATAATTATTTTAAAACATATCTTCTTTTTTAAACCCCTGGTAAACCCATTTTTACCATAACCATAGTAATTAATATTTTTTCATATTTTTATTATTTAATTTTTGATAAAAATTATGTTTAACCTATTAGAAAATATAAATTACTCTAATTAATAATATGGCATCTTATTTTCCAAATTAAATTCACATATTTTGACAAATTTAACATAGAATTCATCAAATAGAAGAGACAAAAAAGTGATTTTTCAAATAGAAAAAATTTCCAATGTTTACAAAGTTTTCATACACATAGTTACTATGAAATTGATCAAATTAACCTAAATTGGAATAATAGATATATAATTTAACTAATTTTACGTTTAGGAAATAAAATATCATTTAAAATTATAAATAATATATATGAAATGGGTGTTTTAAATTACATTTTGGTATTATTCAATATATATAATAGCCCAGGACTCATACTCTAAGATCATATGCTTAAATCCGTAACATTATATTTCAATATTATATGATGATAATTCTAACACAAATTTTTCTTCTAAAACATAATATATCAAAATTAAAATAATGGATCATGTAAAACTTCTATGTAATTGGTTCCATAGATATCTCTTTGAATCCTTAAATACAAATGGTATGGATAAATGGTTAAGTAAAAATCCCTTTGAAGCATCTATAACCCAAATAAAAGAAACTTGTTTATAAAAATATATTTATGACATAATCACACCATGTAAAATAAACAGGTTTGATAAAAAAATCCCATTAGAATTTGATTAATCCACGTACAATAAATGGGTTACCTAAAATTCTATTCAAAACATTATTAACCCATGTAAATGAAATGGGTCCCAACTTAATCTCCTTTACACTTAATCAGCGCATGGAAAAGAAATGGGTTTCATAACCATATATTTGAAACAATCATAATATGTAAAAATAATGAATAAGGATTAAATCAATGAAAAATATTAGTAGGTTTGGATATGTATCAATAAGGGATGTTTTTGTAATTGTATGATCATTCTTGTAAAATTTCATTGAAAACATTCATGATTAAATTCATAATAAAAAATCCCATTGTATCCCATATCACCATGAAACATGTGAGACAAAATACATGAAATGTAATACCACTAAATTAAACATATAATATAATTATAATAACGAGATTCATGATTTATCATGTAAATTGAGATATATTTAAGACACAATGAATATTTTTTTTGTATAACATAACCAATATCTCAAAGAATGTAAATTATGAAAATAATCCATTAAATCTTTGGTAACTTTGAAACCATAAACCCCATGAAATAGAGTTCATTGAATGAATATGTAAAACACTATATATTTAATGATAATAATAATAAGATATATTCATGGGTATTATATATACAACACAAAAAAAATATTTTTTGAATATTGAATATATCAATGAGAAATAAAAGTGAGACGAGAAAAACCCATACATAGATCATATCGTTGGAATAAGAATAAATTAATGGAATACTTATCTATGAAAATAAAAAATCCACACATTAAGTGTAGATAAATAATTAATATAATAATCTATCGGTATTAACATATTCTTGCCATAACATACACAATGGCCTAGATGTTAAATAATGTGGATGGAAGTTGAGTTAAGAAATCCCTTACAACATGGTATCTTTTGAATAATAAGACATGTTAATGGTATAAATTAAAATGGAACATAAAATACCATGAATAATAATTTATTGATGATATTAAATTCAAGAGGAGTATTATATAGACTGGAAATTAGAAATATTTTTTGACTACGACATATGCCTCATGAAAGTAACTGTTAGACAAGAATCCCTGACATTTAGTCTGATTTTTCTGGTATGACCTCTATCATCATGAATAATTTAATTATGTTAACAATTTAAATTTTCAGGACCATTATAATGTTTATTAATACATTTATTTCACTTATTAAAATATAAATACAATTACTTAGTTGATATTAACAAAGTAGATTTTTTGGACAATTTTTAACTTATTTATCAAAAGAGAATTTGATTGGTTGAATATGGTCAATGAGGAAATTATTTTAAAATATCCATATTAATTACCATGAAATAATTATCAATCATTTAAATAAATAATAATATTAAAATATTATTGAATTTTTTGTTATGACAAACAAACTAATGTTATGATTACGGAGGAAGTATGTCATACTTACGGATGACTAACATTCACATTTTTCAATGATCATTATTGAAAGAAGGAATGTAAAATATATCATTCCCTAAAAAAAATTATATCATAAATACAATATTATTTAATTATATATACTTATATATTTCATTTTTGTGATATGGTGATGAAAAATGAATAATCACATCGCTTTAAGGATGTGGTAGTCCACAGATCCAAGAAAGACATGATCACTTTTCTTGTATGTGAAATGGAAAGAATAAATTGAAATTTGATTTGAAAAACCAGTTAAATATTTCATTAACATCATTAATATTTCATTTATACTGTATTTTATTAATAAACCCATCCTTAATACATTCCATGTTAAAGGTGAACGTATCACATCATTTTGAGGAGGCAGTAATCCGTACATTCAACGAACGATGTTATTTTATTCCCAAAAAGGGATACCATGGTGTTATGTGTTATATAATAATTTATGATGTATTAAGAAACTATAAATATTATATATATCATATATAATCTATATTTCTATCATAATCAAACAAATATTTTGAAGTAAATGAAAAATGAATGTCGTCATTTCATGATGCTGTAGTTCTATGTACACATGAATGGGCATTTAATTAATAATTTGATTAATGTTTCTATATTTTTGATCAAATACATGAAATAAATAAATATTAGTATATTTAGGACAATAAATTCATTATTTAATCATTCAATATGAATAATTTGTGGTGTGGAGAAAGAAACAAAACAAATGTTCTCATTGATGAATATAGCCATTTTTTCAGGTAACTCTATTTGGTTTTCTTAAAAAGATTTAGTTGGATTGTTTTCATTCCAAATTAAGGATTCAAGGATGATATGATGGATTTTTTTGTGGTCATTTTTCAGGGTTTTAATGATCCAATGGTCAATATTTGTGTGAATTAGTGGGGCGAGTGAGTGTGATTTATAGTGAATGGGAAGGGGAATTCAAGGAAAAATGAAAAGGAAAATAATATTTAGTGGGTTGACTAATATAATGTGAATCCAATAAGGATCCCAAATCATGAAAATATGGGATATGGTCAAATAATTCATAGAAAATGGAATTTTTACTTGTTTTTTGGTATGTTTTCCACTAAAGAATAAATTTTAACCACTAAGGAAACTCATTTTATTTGTTTATCTCTATAATTACTTTTAGTTAATTCCACTAATATTTTTTGAAAAACCTTTGTTTACATTATTAGAAATTATATATTCTAATTATTCTAAATATTTAATCCATTTTTTCAAATAACAATCACATAATTTTCGTAAAATAATTTAAAATTAATCTCACAAATGAGATGACTATTGGAGTAGTTTTCTTAGAACCAACTACATTATAATTTATGATAAACTTGTATTCTAGGATTTGAAAATTAAAAATTAATTTATCACTTCTTTATTTTTCAACTATTTGAAAATTCATGTGATAATGTCCTAAGGATAACTATTGTAATAAAGGGTAATATTGGATCCCTAATATGATGAGAACCTGAATCTTCCATGACACTATTCTTGAATATATGTTCTATGAACAGATGATGTTATTTGAGGGACACAAATAATACATGCCATTAGGGGAGAGGATTCATAAAATTGGAGGCACCATCTCAGGGTATTCTCCCTTTTTAATATCCTCGTGATTATTATGATAACATGACCCGCCAGTAGAAAATACAAATTTCATTGTGTCATTGGATGTTCCTATCTTCATACATTTGTATTATTCTATAAACATTAATATTATTATTATTGGGTATTACAACTTGAAAACAAATATGTGTGATAACAACTATGTTGACACACTTTTCACAGAGAGGTATGATATGTTGGGTGCTTCAGGAGTAATACTACATTAAAAGATAAAGCATGAAAGGATTTATCCATTATGATTCATAATTGATGATTATATCATAGGATGATTGATGTAATTGATATAGCATAAATAAATCCATGTCAATGGTGTAGAATGGGCGAGTACAATTCTAGGAAGTTAAAGGAAGAATAATAGAGAACATCAGTTTATGGAAATATTATGCAACCTGCTTGATTGGAGATATCGAGACAAATATATTACATTACATGGTAAGCATTCGTAGGAGGTAACGTGTAATTTTAGTGCAAATTTATTTATCTATGGGTTCCTTGGAGTGTTTCTAGATGATAACAATGGAATTTAGGTAGACTCTACCTAATTCCATGTAAAATGAGTCCTAAAGCGTCACACAATCTGTCTATCTAAGTATCTTAATTAAAAATTCATTTATCATGTTATGTAATGTTTATTCACAATTGTGGTTTAATAATTATTCAATGATGCCTAATAAAATTTATTTGGACACTATTTATTTGAGAGAATATATTGTTGGCGAAATAATATATCTATTATAAAATAATGTTGTGATATTTATTTATGAAATAAATTTTTGTTATTCAAGGTCTAATAAATGTTTTAGAGTAAATAAAGGAAAATGTAAAACAAAAGTACACACCATATATAATAAAATACAAGCCATGTCGTTTTTTTTGGGAATTTGGGAGAAATAATAATATATATTTAATTAAATAATAATAGGTTCAATTCACTGGGAACATGTCCATTGATAATAATAGTCAAATGTTATTATTAGACATTTGGTCTTTCTACGAATTAAATGAAATGAATAAATACTTTTGCGTAAAGAATTAATTTTATTATTCTATGTAATATAAATCGCAATTACATTATTATCATTCTGCCTAGACAATATTTTTTTTCATAATGGATCTGTAGATATTTCTCAAGACATGTGTGAATTCCATTTCATTACGAAATATTTCATGTTACGAGAGATATCCTCCTCCACCGGATCAAGGAGATCGCTTTGGAAGCGGATCTCAAGGCGATCGAAGGAAGACATCACAAGTGAATGATCTTACACTAGATAACCTATATATCCCTTTGGTTATGTCCTGATATATGTGCATCACGTTTGGATCACTGCTTGAGGAAGCAAAATCATTTATTCTACAATGCAATGACAGATAAACATTGGATCACGACCGAAACATCAAGGAAGATAGAATTCCATCAAGGTAGTTCTTGTCTTTTATTTAAATTAATTATAACAACCATTTGATGATACCTTATATTGTTTCAGACATACCTTTTTACAATTCCTTCTTTGATTTGTTTTTATGATCTGCAGTTTTATCATTATGACAAAGATCGAATTGATCATAGTTAAATGTACAATTGATTTTTGGTACACCCATCCACGCGCTTTCGCTGCGCCTAAAACCTAAAATGGGTATCAGAGCAATCATATCGTTGATTATAATTGTTTATTTTTTCTGTTAATGATTTATGAGTTTATTAATTTGGTTGTTTCAATTCAATTTAATAGTTTTGTAAATATGAATCTTGAGATCTATTCCTCCTATTTCATTTCTCAATCACCATAAAAAATTATTTTCTAATTTTAATATTGATTAAATTTTAATGCAGTTTCTCATCTGTAGATTCTAATGGTTCTGGGTCATAAAAAACCATAACACATGGTGTGTAGTTAGCCTCACAAGTCGTGTAGTCAAGCTTCATTTCATCGGGACTCAGCCTCCATATCAAGACACATGGTTTGAGTTTTTATAAGACTTATTAACTCAATATTTTGACTAGGAACAAGTGAAACATGGTTTCCGGATTACGCACCGTGTGTCCCATTGTACATGATGTGTAGTCCCTTTGGTTTAGGGTTGGACCATGTGCCTTGTACACAACAATCCTGGTAGGACACAATGTAATGTGATTAGTGCATGTCATGTGGCCCATTGGACTTGTCGGGTACTCCAAGGTTTTTTGATCTACATCTACATGATATTTGACCATGCACATACTTTTGATGGATCGTGAGCGATAATACATGTCATGTACTAGGATTTACACGTCGTTTACTCATACAAATTATGATGATATATCAAAATATATTATTATATTATACAAAACAATGAGACTTTTACCATAGTGTGGGTGTAAAGATAGGGCACAACACGTGACAGGTATTTTATACAAATTTGACTAATTTATCATATATGGAATGTCCATTTCTACTCATTGGGTAGTTATTAATGGGAATTCACCAGGTATCCTCCACGATTCTTGTTACGTACAAATAATATTTTATGTGAATTTATTTGTTTAAAATTATGATTGATGAGAATATCAGGGAACTTTATAAAAAATGATTATGATTAAATGATCGATTAATTAAAGATAATAATTAATTGATTTGATTGTGATTTTTAATAATCAATAATGATTAACGAATTGAATGATAATTTTATTTATGTGTAATTATTATTTCATGTATGGCTGATCATGCGCTAGACCATGACTTTTTTAGTTGGATGGTTCCTTTTAATTTATTTATGTAAATTAAATTTTTTGGCATGCGGGCCTTATCCTCATTAATATGTAGGTCTTATATGCCCATGGTTTCTTTTATGTAAAACCCCACTTTCTTCACACATGTGTGTGAAATAAAAGATTATTTAATGGATGGAGCTCCCATTCTAGTGGATTCAACTCATGTTAGGAGCCAAGGAAAAACTAATCCAATGAGATACAAATATGGATAGGTTGAAAGCTATAAAACCAAACCCAAAAGGCTCATGTTATTTTCTTCACTAGGTATTTGGTTAGTATATTAACAACTAGATAAAATATCCAATTGTACAAGATCTTGATCATTCAATTTATTTTATATTTGTCAGTTGCTTGGTTTATTTATTGTTGCTGAGTTTTCACGATCACACAATAAATGATTTAAAAAAGAAAGAAATATAGAACTAAAATAAGACAGACTTATGTGTAAATACAATATTAGGCATAGTTAATCACTTAATTATATCCCACATAATATTAAAAGTAATATATTAAAATTAATAAAATGTAAATTCACATATAAGTATAAAATCCGTCAAGGAAATATTATGTCGGTATAGCCTTCCATATTATTTTTTAGAATCTAATCATTGGTCAATGAGTGTTACACACCCTAGATGTGGTGATTTCAATTATGGGGGAATTAAAATTCTAGTTTTTTGGTTTACTTTACTTGATTCACATCAATGTTTGACTAACATAGTAGGATGTGGTGTGACAATGAATATATGGTTGAGTAAATAAAAAAATTAACATAATTTAGGATTGTGGGGGTCCACAAAGAGGATCAAGGATATCTGAGTTAATGAAGATGGCATTTAAAATACCAACCTAAAACCATTAAATCGTCTTGACCAACCCTAGTTGGGGTAATAGAAAGGGAAATATGAATCCCTTAGACTAAAATATTTAGGAAACAAAATATTCTAAAGTCAATTGTGAGGGATATTGCATTTCGATAAAATAGTGGAATACTAATAAGATTTAATTTATATATTTTCCTTAGATTTAACAAGATAATGTTATTAAATGTTTTCTCATCGTAATCTGTATAAACAGAATGAAAAATTATATTAAACATTTCATTGTATACAATACTCAAGAAGTAAAACCTTCTCACTATGACCAATTTCTTGGAGTGGAAATGGCATTTATGCGACATCCTTTTCCATGAGCAAAAATTGCATGTGTTGGAGGAGCTTATTCCAGTTGTGCCTAGTAATGATGATAGAGATGAAGAAATATATCTCCAAGATGAACATTTGGATTATTCCAAAAATTTCTAATGGTTCATGCTATCGGCCATGTCTAATTATCTCTTGAAGAAACATGAAAACATGGATGTGTATAGCTTGATATCTCACCTTAAGGAGCTCTA
Source organism: Viscum album (assembly GCA_963277665.1). Classification (NCBI taxonomy): domain Eukaryota; kingdom Viridiplantae; phylum Streptophyta; class Magnoliopsida; order Santalales; family Viscaceae; genus Viscum; species Viscum album. The sequence goes on from OY728121.1 coordinate 115,133,361, forward strand.
TGAAGAGAAGGTGAGGTAGGAGTGATATGATATCTCCAATGTTTTTTTCACAAATAATCATGGAGATTTTTTTCTAGATGGGCCTCATGTAGTTAAGAATATTGGCTACATTGATCACCTGGGCATCTTAGGAATTATGTTTCTAGATGAGTTGAGTACAAATGTCAACTTATCATCACTTACCAAGAAAAGTTCTGTCTTTATTTCCAACTACAACATTAGAAATAATAATAAGAGTCCATTGGAACATATGACGTTGATTTGATAGGTTGACGAGGACATGGGGTGTGAAAAACCTACATTACATATGGAGAATATGAAGAGTAATGAATAGGAAAAGGGTCCAAGGATTTATAAATGGTCTGAAGAACCCAAGCATTGTCCCTGTATGAAGGGAAAGATCTTGAGTTAGGGAAGGAATGGGAGGAAATATGTTTTGAATGTGGCAAGACATGCCATTACAAGAGAAATTGTACACAGAATCATGGGGACACTAATGGTGCATTCGTTATCGTCTGTAATCATTCCATTTCTAACCATTGGGTATTAGATACAGCATGTGGGGATCACATATATAGACAAATAAATGAAACAAATATATATAAAAAGCTTTTTAGAGGAATTTTGGATCTTTGAGCTTCCAATGGAATGAGGATAGCATTGTCAGCCATTGGATATTACTATCTCTCATTTCCAAATGGATTGATTTGGGATTTACATAACAGTTATTTTATACATAGTGTTATAAATAAGAATAATAATGATTGCATCATGTTTAGATATGGATGGCTTTGTTTTCAAATTATGAAACAAATTTTATTACTTTTTGAAGAACAACATAAGTTATGGTATAACACATTTAAATGACAGTTTCAATGTATAAAATTATGAAAAAAAAGTGTTATAATTCGATAATGAATCAAACTCAAATCACTTATACAACAACCAGTTGTGTTATCCCTATCTCAAACATGTAAACAATAAGATCATAATAAAACTCTACCAAGATGGTTATTCAGACTCTATATTGAAAACCCCACTTGAGAGATGTCACACTTTTTTAAAAGGGAAAATGACCAAGATGCTTTTCGGTGGATAGGGTGAAAGGGCCACATAGCTTCTAGGATTGGTACACACTAATGTGTTTGGACCATTTTTAGCTGAATCTAGAGGTGTATATTCTAACATCATTACTGTTAGTGATGATTTTTGAATATATGTATATATCTACTTAATGACCGATAATTCCGAGTCCCTATAGAAATTTAATGATTTTAAGAATTGTGTATAGAATCATCTTGATAAGAAGATAAATAAGCTTCAATTAGATCGAGGTGGAGAATAAATGAACCACGATTTACTCTACCTTTTACTGGAGTCTGGGATTCAATCTCAAATAACTCTTCCTTATACAATATAGTGCAATGGTGTTAGTGATAAGAGGAACCACACCTTTCTGGACATGGTGAGTTCAATGATGAGTCATGAAAATCATCCATTATCCTTTTGGGGATATGCATTACAAACTGCAGTATACACATTATATCGAGTATCTTCTAAGGAGGAAAATGGGATTCCCTTAGAGTTATGGAATGGAATGAAACCCATTTTGTTTCACATACCTGTATGGGGATGTGTGGAACTTTTCAAGGCCTTATCAGGAAATAAACTAGTACCTAATGCATGAGGTTTATCTTTACAAGATATCCTTGGGGAACGAAACGATATTACAAATATAACCCTTCATAAGAGTAAGTTATGGCCTTTAGAAAATCCGTCTTTTTTATAGGGAGAATAAACAAAATAATGATAGTGGGAGAATGATTTACATCGACAAAGTTGATGATCAGGATACAAAACAGTTGATATAGGAACAACTTCCATAGTTTCCCATAGAAGAGGTTCCAAAAACACATGTACATCGTAGGATCTCAAAAGATGTAAGGGAACAAGAATGATTTGGTTTCCTAGTCACTGAGGATGGTGAATAATTATTGTTTGAAAATGATGGAAATATCTCCTCCATGGAAGAAGTAGAGAGCTCAGAAGCTAAAAGATGTCTAGAAGCGATGAATTCTGTGAAATATTCCATGTATCTGAACCATGACTTGGTTATAGTTGATGATTTAGTTGTTGTGAATCATGTTTGATGGAAATGGGTATTCAAGAGAAATATGGACATGAAAGTTCATGTTACCACATATAAAGTAAGTGTAGAGACCTGACTCTTAATGTACATGGACATTACATTACTTTTTCGGAATAATTAGTACATAACAAAAACACACACACAAGGACCGTAATAGTTTAGTGTCTTTGGAAACTCAGAATATAATCTTCTAATCATGGTGAAATATCTTCAACATCTCCCATAAATATCTTCTTTTTTTTAAACCTAAATCCTTTCTTTATATCCTAGGAAAAAGAAATCATAAAAGGGTGATCTCAAATGCTCAGTAAAGGTAAACAAAATAAATATCAATCACATCATATTCATAAGAACATATCTTTTGGAAATCTCAACCTGCAAAAGAGATCATAATTTCATAACATGGGATAAATCATAGTAGTGAAATTTAATCCCAACAATCATAACATAAAACATGAAACTTTGTGGCATACACACTTAATCATAGAGAATCATTTCTTATTAATCAAGACTCATTTCCAAGACTATCTTAGTGGACAAAGTCCCTTTCTGAACCGAGTTCACTCCTCGTTTCAGTCCTGTTTCATTGAACCGGTATAACCTACCGTTCCATCCATGTCTATCTCATGAGGTATAAAATCATTACCCAATGTATTGGAGGGGGATATAGGTCCCACCCATCTCATACTGATACCATTCTTATGTGTGCCACAAAATCATAAATCATACATCATTTCATAACCCATGTAATAAAAATGGGATTCTTAAACATCATGAAATCATAAAACAATTCAAATAAGATAAAGGAATTCATAAAAATATAATTCCATCTCAAAATAACCAAATCAATGTAATAGTTGGGATAGAAATAGATCCCTTTATTATCTTAGATGGAAAATAATTTTGATAAAACACTTGAACTCCATTCTTGAGGAAAATATCCTTTCTGCTTCAAAAACACTTTTCCTTTCATAACATGTCGTAAAATTCTAAACTAAAATATGTTGATTAAAAATAAACTTGAAAAATTGTAAAGGAATAATCTTGGAAATACTTTTTTAAAAATCCATTCAGGCCGTATAAGTTAAAAAAAACATTCTTCTCGTACTTTTGTCGGAAAAGTCAAAAAGTACCTCGTACGAAAAAAGACAAAAGATTCCTTTCATATATTTTACAAAAAACTCACCGAAGGGTAAAATTGGATATAAAATATTGTAGAAGGATATAAATATTACATATTGGGAAAACATGGATGTGGATGATAAAATACACCCCAGTAAATACCAAAGTATAAACAATCTCTGATAAAAATGAGATTGTGATATTTCCCTTACCTTAGGTCCGATTTGCTTCGTAAGTGTCCAAACCTCCTGTATAATGATTTAAATAATGTCATTGACTTATTCCAGAATCATAATCATTTTTATGATATCATATATGGTTCACTTATGACTTTATATTACCCGTTCTTTTGTAAATTCCATGTTAAAGAGCATTTTGGGTAAAATTGTTTCATTTGTCATCCATGTTTTGACTTTAAATTATTCATATGATTACTTAGATCATGATTACATAATTCCAGAATATAAAACATGATTTATATATAATATATATTCAGAATATAAATATATATAATAAATCAGTAAATGGAAAGAAATACACCATTCATGGAGACGGTAGGCCGTACGTATGCATGAACGCTATTTTCGTTTCCTTATTGAGTTGAATGGAATTAAGTAGATGACATTCATATATATACACATAAATCCAGTATCATTATTATTTCATATATTTCATGATTACTTATTATATATACTTTATAATCATTCATGAATGGTGAACGTGGAGAATGAATCTCATCGCGTCGTGGAGACGGTAGTCAGTACGTACGCACGAGCGATGATATCGTTCTCATGATCGTGGGAATGTATTGGAGTGTATGTATACTATCTAAGAATCAATATCACTTTAAAATAATTATATATAGTTATTATTTACACCATTATACCCATCCAAGTATGGTGGTGGTGGAAAATAGATTACACCAAGGCGTGGAGACGGTATTCCGTACGTACGCACGCGCGGTGATTTCATTTTCCGTACGATGGATAGATGGTGAAATAGGGTTTTTTCCAACTTATAATAACATATCAGTATATGAGTGATACTTATGTTATTACTTAATGATGAAACAACTAAATAATAAGAAGTGGAAGAAGACATAAAGATGAAATAATCGGTAACGGGCATTGCCACTTCTTTGAAGCGCTTCTTTGATACCTCCATTTAGGGCACTAAAATTGGTCTTTGTAGAAAACCAGGACATCTAGGATGTCTCTAGGGTTGTTAAGAGAAGAAAGTTTCAGGGTTTGGCCGTGCTTGAAGGCTCAAAGTGGTGTGAGAAAGAGAGGGAGGAGGTGCCCTTTTATAAGGGAAGAGAGGGGCTCCTTTGGAAAACTAAAACTATTATTTTATTATATAGTCATATTCGGTTTGAAATAGCTCCAAATTGATTTAATTAGAATCTAAGGTGTGGATGGGTCGATGTACTCTCATCCAATAGAATTTAGACAAGTTTAGATTCCTATTTTATCCTTATCATTTAGATTTAACATTAAGTAAAATAATTTTACTTTTACCGTGTCTTCTTGTGTTATTGCACTATAAGGTTAATAAACATACTATAACAAGCCAAATGAACCCCAAGTTGTTTATTATTAATATATATAACCTTATCTAAGTCATGTGGCCGAACCTTAGATTTTTAGGAATAAAATACCAATTAATAATATAATATTTCTTTTAAGAACTATTTTATGTCAATTTTGACACTATTTGGTAATTGATTTTTTTAAAACATATAAAAGAATTATTAGTTCTAAAAAAGTTAATTAAATCAACACTAACATGTCATATTAACATATAAATTTTTTTGAATTCATAAAAAGTCTCAAATTAGATTTATTTGGGTATTTATAACATCAATTATGTTAATATTTCATTAATAAGATATTTACTGCATCATCATTGTGTCATAAATAAATTAAATTATTTAAAGTCTTAAAATTACAAATAAAATATAATTATGTATGAAATATTTTTAGATTTCTAATTAATATTTATAGTCGAATATATCTTATGTATAACCATATATTAAAAATTATATACTTATTAAACATTGATTTTAACTATTTTAACCCTTCTTTAAATAAATTAACAATAAATTTTCTAATCTAATCCAAGTGGGCTTCAATGGTCATATTTTATTCCTAAGATTGTTTTTGGTCGAATTACACTTATCCAATAGAATTAGTAAATGTGTTAGGGTAAAAATAATATCATTTTTACCCTTAATTACCCTATTTACTTTTAACCGTGGTAAAAAAAGTAAAAAGTTACTATTCAAAAAAAAAATTATTTTCAGCTCATTGAACCACATTTTAGTCCTTGATATTAACCATGTCTCTTTTATTTTCTAAATTCCACTCACAGAAGAGGTAAAATTAAGTTTTATGAAAAATTTAGTTTTTTTAACTACCACTTAGTTGTTCACTATTCATCAAAAAATGAACGGTTACAGAAAAATACAAAAAATTAGGCCTAAGCTATATTTGATATTATGAATTCAAAAATGATGTCTATTTTACCAAATTCAAAACATATCAGTTACATTAATTAATTTAAAAATTAATTCCCGTCGTCAAAACAAATAGCGTGTTTTTAAGAGATAATAACTATCAAAAGATTGACCCTTGTTTATGTCTGGTTTAAATGTGAAATTACATCCAATGACCAAAATTGTATTAAATTGTAAAAATATATTCTAAAGATACTTTAAAAACACTCAAATTAATAATTTATCACTATTAATTATTTTTATTAAAAAACTTGTTTTTAATTAAAATTTAGTAATTTTCACAATTCATCAGAATATGAAAGTTATCTGAAATGTACCAAAATTTGACCATAAGCTAATTTCGATATTCTGAATCCAAAAATGAAGTCCATTTTGAGAGATTAAATTTCTAAAATTTTGAGAGGTGGTTATTACTATTCATAACGGTTAGTTTTAATAATATTTTAATAGCATATCATTGTTTAGTGAAACTCGGTATTGCGTACTACACATGCTATCGAGGAAGGTCGTGATTGCGTGTAATGCATGGAAAGTCAAATATGTGTGTTGTGAAAGCTCTTTTTGTTGTAGAGTACAACACTAGACATTAATGAAATTAAAAAGAATATTTTTCATAAAATCTCGGGGTTTTACATTCTACCCCCCTTAAAATGAATTTCGTCCTCGAAATTTGTCGGGGTTATAAATGGTTTACTACTCGAATGTTTCTTTAATAGAAACCCTCATCGTAAAAAGGAATACCAAAACCAATCTTTAAAAACCAAAGTATGAAACGTAACGGTTACCCAAATTAACTAATCATTATGTTTCCACATAGGTGAAAATATGGATATGGAAGAGAAATCTAACCATCATGTTCTGATGGAGAGTGGTAGAGAACATGGATATGGAAAATCTAGTAATCACAAAGCCATAAATTTGTGACGATCTAAGGTACCATCTAATTCATCAGATATAAGAGCACTAGGACAACGTTTTTGGTTTTCAAGATCATTTCCCTAAAGTTGATGAAATTGGAATTAGAAGAAATACTTTCGTGATTTTGGTATAGTCTCACCGTTGGTCGTTATTTGGAAAATTTCGACTTCATCTCTTAAAGAAATGATGTTGAATTTGTCATTCGTGATGTGTTAGCAGATCATGTGATAGAATGATGGGTCATTCCATCTGTCTTAATAAAAAGGTTAGAAAAGTTATCAAAAAATACATTAGTCCATCTATGGTGAGGTTAATTGTATACGATTCCAAAAATGATCTTATACATCATATATCATACCGCATAATAAAATAATACTAGTTTCTACTAACCAGGGACATCTTGTAGGCCAGTGGTAGGCGATAAAGTCCAGTCGCATTTCGGTTGAGGGTTCTATTCCCACAACCTTGTCTGACGCGATGGGTTGCCGCCCGTCCTGTAGGTTGTCCTTTTTCTAAAGCTATATTACTATAACGTCCCATCAATAATATCGAAAAAAAGTTCTATCATTAAACAATACTAATTTTTTCCAACATAATCCATTCCAATCTTTAGGATTATCTAAAATACTTCGGCCCAATCTCATAGTATAAAGAAAATGATTACTTGAAATGTCACATAACAATCACGTGAATGCCATCATTTATCCCCCATATATAATAAGATATATCTTTTTGGTAAAATTACAAACATTTGAATACCTTAATCATTTATTCTCTTGAAGAATTAATACCTATTGAACCTTAGTGAAAACATGATTACAGTTAAAATTTAACACTTTCCACAAACCAAAATCCTCAAAATTCTTTATAGTCAAACCATGATATAACCTTCTCCTTATATCAGTCATGAGCTCATGAATACTATCAAACATTTAATTTTCTCCTTATCCCTTCATTATGAACATATCATCTACATTCCAAAAATATCTGAATAACCTTTCATGGATATTGTTACCATTAATCATACACTTTCAAAACTGAAGAAAAGACAACAGTGTAACAATCCTTAGATGTCTCTTTATTCCATAGTACCATGAGATTACTTATACAACATTACACATGATAAACATGTAATCATTCCACTACATTCTTAAACCATTGACCGAGCTTCAACAATTCTTTCATCTCACATACCATTTTTAGTCTCTTCATCACCATCACCATAAATACTACCCATACGACCATACTGATTCTCTTCATGAGACATTACCTTTGGGCATTGGTTTTCATAATGCCCGTACATTCCACATTTAAAACATTTAACCATTTTTGTTATCGTAGCAATACCATAATCCTCATCCCTGTTGTTAACTGAACCTTTTTATTTTCATTTACTGGCTTTGTGTCCTTCTTTTCCACACCCAAAGCATCTTCCAGTTCCTTTGAAACATTCTCCTTGATGCCTCTTCCCACATGATTTACATAGGGGAAATTGAACTTTCTTTCCTCTATTATCATCATGAAACTCCATCATTCTCTTATTAGCCGAGTCAGGAAACTTACCAAATTTTACTTTATTGATCATATTATGAGATTGATGATTCGGAATAATAATGATGTTTGGACTTCCAAATCCCATTTCATTTGGTTTCTCATGAAGAATATCATTCCATTGTCCATCATATCCTCCATTATTGTAAATCATCTTGTTTCCAGCCATTTTCTAAAACCCAAAAAGAATAGTGTGAGAGGAAAAAATCATAATAAAGGGTGAGAAACTTCAATATATAACATCTTTGGTTTAATCTAATATCATTACCCTAGTTCTAGGACTATATCCTATACGTATACTTATCCATAGGGACATCCCCAGACATACCTTAGAAATATCTCTAGGGATCTCACTAACGTTTTCACATCCTTGTTTCCAAAGGTTGACTAAACTTTTCCTCTGATACCAACTGTAGAGACCGGAAGCTTAACATACATGGACATTACATTACTTTTTCGGAATAATTAGTACATAACAAAAACACACACACAAGGACCGTAATAGTTTAGTGTCTTTGGAAACTCGGAATATAATCTTCTAATCGTGGTGAAAGATCTTCAACATCTCCCATAAAGTTCTTTTTTCTAAACCTAAATCCTTTCTTTATATCCTGGGGAAAAGAAAACATAAAAGTGTGAGCTCAAATGCTCAGTAAGGTAAACAAAAGAAATATCAATCACATCATATTCATAAGAACATATCTTTTGGAAATCTTAACATGCAAAAGAGATCATAATTTCATAACATGGGATAAATCATAGTAGTGAAATGTAATCCCAAGAATCATAACTTAAAACATGAAACTTTGTGGCATTCACACATAATCATATTGAATCATTTCTTATTAGTCAAGACTCATTTCCAAGACTATCTTAGTGGACAAAGTCCCTTTCTGAACCGAGTTCACTCCTCGTTTCAGTCCTATTTCACTGAACCGATATAACCTACCGTTCCAGCCATGTTTATCTAATGAGATATAAAATCTTTACCCAATTAATTGGAGGGAGATATAGGTCCCACCCATCTCATAATGATACCATTCTTATGTGTCCCACAAAATCATAAATCATACATCATTTCATAACCCATGTAATAAAAATGGGATTCATAATCATCATGACATCATATAACAATTCATATAAGATAAAGGAATTCAAAAAAATATAATTCCATCTCAATATAACCAAATCAATGTAATAATTGGGATAGAAACAGAACCCTTTATTATCTTATATGGAAAATAATTTTGATAAAACACTTGAACTCCATTCTTGAGGAAAATATCCTTTCATCTTTAAAAACACTTTTCCTTTATTAACATGTCGTACAATTATAAACAAAAATAAGTTGATTAAAAATAAACTTGAAAACTTGTAAAGGAAGCTTCTTGGAAATAATGTTTTAAAAATCTATTCATGCTGTATAAGTTAAAAAACATTCTTCTCGTACTTTTGTCGGAAAAGTCAAAAAGTACCTCGTACGAAAAAATGACAAAATATTCCTTTCATATCTTTTACAAAAAACTCACCGAAGGGTAAAATTGGATATAAACTATTGTAGAAGGATATAAAAATTACGAATTAAGAAAACATGGATGTGGATGATAAAATACACCCCAGTAAATACCAAAGTATAAACAATCTCAGATAAAAATGAGATTGTGATATTTCCCTTACCTTAGGTATGATTTGCTTCGTAAGTGTCCGAACCTCCTGTATAATGATTTAAATAATGTCATTGACTTATTACAGAATTATACTCATTTTTATGATATCATATATGGTTCACTTATGACTTTATATTACCCGTTCTTTTGTAAATTCCAAGTTAAAGAGCGTTTGGGGTAAAATTGTTTCATTTGTCGTCCGTGTTTTGACTTGTAATTATTCATATGATTACTTAGATCGTGATTACTTAATTCCGGAATATAAAACATGATTTATATATAATATATATTCAGAATATACATATATATAATAAATCAGTAAATGGAATGAAATACACCGTTCATGGAGACGGTAGGTTGTACGTACGCATGAACGCTGTTTTCATTTCCTTATTGAGTTGAATGGAATTAAGTAGATGACAAACATATATATACACATAAATCCAGTATCATTATTATGTCATATATTTCAGGATTACTTATTATATATACTTTATAATCATTCATGAATGGTTAACGTGGAGAATGAATCTCATCGCGTCGTGGAGACGGTAGTCTGTACGTACGCACGAGCGATGATATCGTTCTCATGATTGTGGGACTGTATTGGAGTGTATGTATACTATCTCAGAATCAATATCACTTTAAAATAATCATATATAGTTATTATTTACACCATTATACCCATCCATGTAAGGTGGTGGTGGAAAATAGATTACACCACAGTGTGGAGACGATATTCCGTACATACGCACGCACGGTGATTTCATTTTCCGTAGGATGGATAGATAATGAAATAGGGTTGTTTCATACTTATAATAACATATAAGTATATTAGTGATAGTGATGTTATAACTTCATGATTAAACAACTAAAGACGACGAAGTGGAAGAAGAAATAAAGATGAAATAATCGGTAACGGGCATTACCTCTTCTTTGAAGCGCTTCTTTGAGAGCTCCTTTTAGGGCACTAAAATTGGTCTTTGAAGAAGACCATGACCTCTAGGATGTCTATAGGGAAGTGGAGAGAGGATATTGGCAGGTTTTTGCCGAACTTGAATGCTCAACGTGGTGTGAGGAAGAGAGGGAGGAGGTTCCCTTTTATAAGGGAAGAGAGGGTCTCCTTTGGAAATCTAAAACTATTATTTTATTATATAGTAATATTCGGTTTTAAATAGATCCAAATTGATTAATTTTGAAGCTAAGGTGGGTATGGGTAGAAATCCTCTCATCCAATAGAATTTAGACAAGTTTAGGTTCCTATTTTAACCTTATTATTTAGATTTAACATTAAGTTAAATAATTTTACTTTTACCGTGTCTTCTTGTGTTATAACACTATATGATTAATAAACATACTATAACAAGCCAAAAGAACCCCAAGTTGTTTATTATTAATATATATAACCTTATCTAAGTAATTTGTCCGAACCTTAGATTTTTAGGAATAATATAACAATTAATAATTTAATATTTGTTTTAAAAACTATTTTATGTCAATTTTGACACTATTTGGTAATTGATTTTTGAAAAAAGCATAAGAAAATTATTAGATCGAAAAAAGTAAATTAAATAAACAAAAACATGTAATATTAACATATAAATTTTTTGTAATTCATAAAAAGTCTCAAATTACATTTATTTGGGTATTTATAACATCAATTATGTTAATATTTCATTAATAATATATTTACTGCATCATCATTGTGTCATAAATAAATTAAATTATTTAAAGTCTAAAAATTACAAATAAACTATCATTATGTATGAAGTCTTTTTATATTTCTAATGAATATTTATAGTCGAATTTAACTTATGTATAACCCTATATTAAAAATGATATACTTATTAAACTTTGATTTTAACTATTTTAACCCTTCTTTAAATAAATTAATAATAAATGTCTTAATCTAATCCAAGTGGACTTAAATGGTCATATTGTATTCCTAAGGTTGTTTTTGGTCGCATTACACTTATACAATAGAATTAGGACATGTGTTAGGGTAATAATAATATCATTTTTACCCTTAATTACCCAATTTACTTTTAACCGTGGTAAAAAAAGTAAAATGTTACTATTCAAAAAAATTATTTTCATCTCATTGAACCACATTTTAGTCCTTGATATTAACCGTGTCTCTCGGATTTTCTAAATTCCACTGACAGAAGCGGTAAAATTATGTTTTATGAAAAATTCAGTTTTTTAACTACCACTTAGTGGTTTCACTATTCATCAAAAAATGAACGTTTCCAGAAAAATACAAAAAATTAGGCCTAAGCTATACTTGATATTATGAATTAAAAAATGATGTCTATTTTACCAAATTCAAAACATATCAGTTAAATTAATTTATTTAAAAATTAATTCCCGTCGTCAATACAAATAGCGTGTTTTTAAGAGATAATAACTATCAAAAGATTGACACTTGTTTATGTCTGGTTTAAATGTGAAATTACATCCAATGACCACCACTTTATTAAATTGTAAAAATATATTCAAAATATACTTTAAAACCACTCAAATTAATAATTTATCACTATTAATTATTTTGATTAAATTTTTTTTAATTAAAATTTAGTAATTTTCACTATTCATCAGAATATGAAAGTTATCCGAAAAGTACCAAAAATTTGACCATAAGCTAATTTCGATATTCCGAATCCAAAAATGAAGTCCATTTTTAGAGATAAAATTTCTATAATATTAAAAGGTGGTTATTACTATTCATAATGGCTAGTTTTAATAATATTTTAATAGCATATCGTTGTTTAGTGAAACTCGGTATTGCGTACTACACATGCTATCGAGGAAGGTCGTGATTGCATGTAATGCAAGGAAAGTTAATGATGCATGTTGTGCAAGCTCCTTTTGTTGTAGCGTAAAACACAAGACATTAATGAAATTGAAAATAATATTTTTCATAAAATCTCAGGGTGTTACATTAAGGCTTGTGGGAAAAGGATTCAGACAACGTCAAGGAATTGATTCTGATACAACCTTCTATCCTGTTTCTAGTTTAAATCAATAAAAATCATACTTCCCATAATATTTTACAATGTCTATGAGATTTGGAAAATGGATCTAGAAACAACATTCATAAATGGTAACCATCAAGAAGTTGTCTATTTGACACAAACAGAAGGGTTTGTTACCCTATGTGAAGCCAAATGGGTTTCCAAGTGAAAGAAATTCATTTGTGGATTAAATCAAACATCTAGGTCATGTAACATTCGATTTGATGAATCCATAAAAGAATTTGGATTCATTAAGAATTAATTTGATCCATGGGCTTATAAGTGGATTAATGTGATTGAGTTAAATATCCTAGTAGTATATTTTGATGACATATTACATATTGAAAATGATGTACTAGTCTTACAACTAGTTAAGGATTTGTTGGAAAAGTGTTTCTCCATGAATGAAATAAAGGAAGAGGCCTACATTCTAGGGTTCGAGATCATTTGTGATATATCCAAGATGATTCTTGGACGAGGACAGGGTACATACATTGACTAGATACTAATGAAATTTTTTATGGATCAAACTAAGAGGGGACTGGATCTAGTGTCACATGGCCTACCTCTTTCTAAGAGAATGTGTCCATAGGCACAACTAGAGAAAGAGATGATGACTAAGATCACATTTTCATCATCTATATGGTCCACCATGTATTCTAGGTTATGTACCATGATTTATGATTCCAATGAACTAATCAGGGTAGGATGATATCAAGAAGATCCAGGAGAATAGCACTGGACTACAGTTAAGACTATCCAAAGGTATCTAAGAACATAAAAGGACATGTTACTAGTGTATGGAGGAGACGATGATCTTATCTTCATATTTCATGATGTTGATAGTTTTCAAATAGATAATAATGTCCCGAAGTTCCAATCAGGATATGTTTTATGTCTCAATATAGGAGATGTGGGATGGAAGATTTCAATGAAGCCAGTTGTTGAAAATTCTACATCAGAGTATGAATATATAATGGCTTATGATTCAGCCAAGGAAGCTATCTGGATTTAGATATTTTTCCAGGAGCATGATGTGGTGCCAATAAGTAATGATCCTATTATATTGTATTGAGATAATACTACAGTGGTGGATTTTGAAAAAGAACCAAGGTCACATCAATGGACAAAGAACATTTTTTGGAAGTATACACTCTTGAGCGATTTCTATCAATGGAGTGAAGTTTCTGTGAGAAAAGTGTCAATAGAAGAGAATGTGTTAGACTCCATGACTAAATTCCTATCTCCATTAAATCATGTATATCATGTGAGAGCTAATAGGTTAATGATTGTTATCAGTTTTTTCTAGTAAATGTGGGTGTCTGTTGGAGTTGATGGGTTAGAACCAACTAATTTTTACTTTATGATAAAATTTTATTCATGGATTTGAATATTAATAAATACCTTATAAGATCTTTAGAGTTATTATACATGCAAATGAAAGTGATAATTTCATAATGATAGCTGTTGCACTAAAGGGTCACAACAAATCACTACTATGATGAGAACCCAGAAGTTCCATAATAGAATTCATGAATATATGTTCTATGGATGGATGATATTATTTGAGGGACACAAATAATAATGTACATTGTGGGTGAGGACTCCTAAATCATTAAGGAAGCTTCTCATGGTGTGCTCCATCGGTAATTTAAAGGAGGATATTATGAGAAAAAGACCTGCTAGTTGGAAATCAACATTTCAAAGTGTCATTGGAATTTCCAATCAAAGAACATGTGTATTTTTCCTTATAATTTTATATTATTATTAATGGCTATTACAACATTAGAAAATAGAGGTATTGAAAAAAAATGCGACGAAACACTATTTATAGTGAGGTAGGATATGTTGGGTGTGTTACAAGTAACACTGCATTAATAGATAATGCAAGAAAGGATTTCTCCCTTCTCTTCCATAAAATAAATTGATATATAAGGCCCTTAGATGTTATAAATATAGCCTAAATAAATCCTTTTCCATGGTGACGATTGGGAAAGTTCTATTTTTTTAAGTCAAAGAATTAATAATCAAGCACAAGGGTTGATAGAACTAGAATGCAGTCCACTAGATTGGAAATATTGAGACAAAGGGATTAAATTATACAATAATAATTCGAAGGAGGTGATGCGTCATTTCAACATTAACTACTTTCTCTGTGGGTGAATTACTTTGTCGCTATAAGATATCCATGGACATTAGGTAGGGTATGCCTAATGCAATATAGATAGAGTTCTAGAGGGTCACACACTATGTGTATCCAAGTATCTCAGTTAAATAGTAATTTAACAAGTTGAATAGTGATTATTCTCAAATGTGGTTTAATAATAATTCAAGGATTCCAAATCACGTTTATTTCGACACTATTTTTTCGAAACAAAATATTATGGGTGAAATAATATATCTATTAGTGAATAATGTTATAATATTTATTTATGAAATAAATAGTCAATATTCAAGGTTTAATTAATGTGGTGGAGGAAATAAAGGAAAATTGGAAAACAAAAATACATGTCATGTATATTAATATAAATTTTGTGTAGTTTTCTGTGAATTTGTGAGAAACAATATTAGTCATTTAATTGAATAATAATCTGTGTAATTCTCGGGGCACATGTCAAGTGATAATAATAGTCCACTGTTATTATTAAACATGTGGTCTTAATAAAAATTAAATTAAATGAAACAATCCATTCAATTAATTAATTTTTTTTTGTATTTTATGTAATATAAATTCCAATTACATTATTCTCATTAAGCATAGCCATTCATTGTGGTTGTGCACAACAGATCTGGAGAATGATCTCAAGCAAAGAGAGAATTCCCTTCCTCCAAGAATTCCCTTAGGTTACAAGAGAGATCCTACTACACCAGATCAAGGAGAGAGGTTTAGAAGTGGCTCCCTTAGTGACCAAAGGGGGACATCATAAGAGAAGGCTCTTCAACACTAGCACCCAGAGATCCCTGCAGTGACGTCCAGAGATACATGGAAAATTTGTGGATCACCACATGAAGAAGCATTACCTTCTCTTATAAGACGAAATGAAAGATCATATTGGATCATGACTGAATGCATCAATGGAGTGAGAATTCCATCAAGGTAATTATTGTAATTTAATTAAATATTTTATGACCAACATATGATGATACTTTTTATTGATCTGGGACATCCCCATTTTCTTTTTGTTATTCATTCTATTCCGAGGATCCATAATTTTATCATCGTTATGGATCATAGATTGATCATTGTAAGTGGTCATATTAATGTTGGTTACACCCATCCACACGCTTCCTCTACACCAAGAACCAACAACGACACATCGGGGTTTTGGAGAAAAAAAGGTCAAAAGGATGAAGTGGGTTAGTATCCAATTTAAATGTTAAATTGATTACAATGAACTATGTTGGTTTATATGATATAAAAGTTTTATAATTATACATTAAATTCAAATAAAAAATTAATTTAACACTATAAATTATTTAGATTAAAAATTTGTTTTGAAATAAATTTTTTTTTCAATCACTATTCATCAAAATAGGACTGTTCTCTAGAAATTACCAAAATTTAACCCAATATAAATTTTTCTATTTCACTTTCAAAAAATACTATTATTATTTAAAATATTTATTATAAATTTTAAAAAATTTAGTTTCAAACCACATCTTTAATTAAAATATGGTAGTAATGCGTTCTAAAAATATACAACATTTCATCCTTAAAATAAGAAATATCCTTATTATAAACCTATCAAACATATTTGATGAATAAAAAAATATTTTATTAGATACATGAAATAAAAATTTTATTAATATCCTTCAGTAATAGTGATTAATTTAATTTATAATGATAAAATGTCATTCTATTCATAAAAATAGTTTTTCATAAAATTACATCCTTTACACTCAAATGATCATTATATTCATATCAAATTAATTGTTAAAATATATATTAATTTAAAAAAAACATTAAGAAATAATTACATAATTTTTTAATCTCAATCATTCCTACTATTCTAGAATCCATGTGATAAATATCATAATAATATTAATTGTATATCGGTGTCAGGTAAGACTCGGTCTTGTGTGTATCATATGTCATCAATGGTAATTGACATTGAATGCAATGACAGATACTCCTATTTTTGTGTTTAATGAAATATAAACTATTTATTTCAGGTAACATAAACAATTAATGAATAAAAATTAATTTACAAGAATACATTTAATAAAATCTCATGTTGTTACATCCTAACCCCTATAATATGATTTTTTCACTCAAAATTTAACTTGGTAATCAAATGATTATCATTTCTATAATTCTTTTTTTGAAACAAACAACAGAGAATGGTTCATTAAAATATCCTCTTAAAAATTGAATTTGGGAAACATAAATTTCACATGAATTTACTATAACTTCGATTCCACACAAGGAGGACATTGCTGGGAAATTATAAGATTTATTTATAAGGAAAAAATAATTCCCATGGACTAATAATGAATGATAACGAACAGGGTTAAAGGTATGTAAATGATTAAAATATCATCAGACAAATATGTGTGGGAAATGCAATTTATTTCAGTAGAAAATTTGGTAATGGGATTAAATTTAATTTAAAGATACTTTTAATAGAGTTAAATGATTCTTTCAACATCAATACAAAGGTTCTACAAATATATTATTCCTTAATGATTATAATTTCATCCTTTAGTTAATTCCCAAAAATCCTACGCTTTTCTCAAATTGATTATAAATTATTATGAATTATTAACTAATGAATCACTAAAATTAACATATAAAGACCACATAACTATTAAAGTGAGAATCATGATATTAAACCATTCATTAGAGAATAATGAAAACCAGAATGTTTCGATCAAAATAAGATAATTCCCAATGTGAGAAAACCGTCCTATGAATAAAATAATAATCTATATAATTGTATAGAAATTCCAAAATATGAAACTAAATCATTTCATAGCCCTGTATCTTAAATAAACTCAATAACCTCAAAATTAATGATCATTTAAACCTCATGGGTTATTTCATAACTTCTAAATTTCATGAAAAATATGTCGATCTTAATATAAAGTAACATTAGTCGCTTATTCCCCAAATCAAATTTTAATCATGTGGTTATATATATGATAATACTTGTATTCACATAATTATATTTATATCTAAGATCATAAAATTTGTAGATGATATAAATATATTAACATATATTTCTAAAACTATTAATGGAATTTTTCAAATTAAACCAAAGTGTTACATATACTTCCACGCAATAAAATATCTCACAAAATGCATTGATAAACCCCCCCAAAAAAATTATAACATAAAACCTCTAAAACTGGTGTCCATAAATTTGAACATATGATCACACATAATAATATAGAACTATGATGGTCTGTATAACACATAAGATACCCTCAGATTAAAACATCCTAATCTACAAATATACTTATACCAACCTTTGATATCGATTAGAACAACTTGGGACCCACACTCATAGTTCCTTTGATGAAATTCTTAACATTATAATTCTGGAATTGTTGAAAATAATTGTGATATAAATATTTAATATAACTGGAATAAATAAGAAGGAAAGCATGGATCACATATAACATAGAAGATCATTTTAGTTAAGAGTTTAATAAAATTATTAAAAACTATTACATAAACAGATTGTACCGACATGGACTCATAAGTCATCCAAAGAAAATTTCTCCCATTTAAACCAAATTTTTTTATTTCAATACATTTAATCAACATCATCCATGTGAAATAATTTATATACATAATTCCTTAACAATAATTCTTTTAAATTTTGGAAAAGGAAACGTAATACGAGTGAGATTAAACACTCTTTAAGGGTATACATTAGTGTTAACAATTGAATGTCATCAATTGGAATAAGAGTGCATAAGGGTATGAAGACATGATCAAACAGAATGAGATAATAATATAAGAAGTCATACACTTCATACCTCGATCATTAAATATAAAAACAAGGAAAATTAAATATTCATTATAATAAATAATTATGGGCCATGTGATATCAATATCGATCATTAGAAACATTACAAATTCATAGGAAACATAAAAGTAACACAGAAATGTATGTTGCAATTTCATCAGACATTTCATTCTTATAAATTTAATAACCATGTTTTCTACTTCTATAAATGTTTCTATAACAAATGGAATATCCATAATACTGAATTATTTTCCCAATTCATTAGAGGGATATCACATAAAAAACCATCCATGGTCTATCACAGAACCCCCAATCATTGGTATATCAGTTAACTAACCATTATTTTCCAAGAACCCTTAAGAAAATAAAAATTAAAATATCACAGAAACAAATTGGGGAAAATAATTAATCCATTCATATGTTGATTAAAATATGAAAAAAATATCTAAAATAAAAATCTTATTGAATTTTCGTTATCCAATGTAAAAGAAGAAGGTGCCATATCATTCTTTTTGAAACTATATTAAACCATTGGAATAAATAGGGTATGATAAAAATATCTTTGAAACAGTAATAAAAAATTGAAAGGAAATAAGTAAAATAACAATCTAATTTAATCATGAATAAAAAATTGAAAGTAAAATGTTCTCATAAAAATCTCTTTGAAGCAAGAATTACCCATTGAAAGAAAATGAGTTTCATAATAATCTCTTCAGGATATAATCATCCCTTGGAAAATATATGAGCTTCATGAAAATAAATTGTGATCATTATTGGACCATTGAAAATAAATGGGTTTGATAACAATATCATAGAAACAAGATTATCCAGTGAAAATAAAATGGTCTCATAGAAATATCTTTAGGTAATAATCCACATGTGAATGAGAAATATGGTTTATAACAATCTCTTTGTAACAATCATAATCCATGCAAATAAATAATTATAACATCATCCATACAAAACATCCCCAGTTGAGGATAATTTGGAAAATGTTTTATTGAATTTAATTAGTGGAAATTCCCATAAATTGTCATTAAAAACATTCATAAGGAAAATAATATCTAAACATTCCAAAGTACATCATACCTCTATGAAACATTTTAATCATACGCACCATGAATTAATAACATTAAATGAATCTTATAATATCATTAAAATAACAATATTCAAGATATAACATGTTAATTGATAAGTACATCAATCTCATTAACGAATAAGTGTATAACAGGATAAATGTATCATAAAAGGTAAATTGTGTCCAACATCAATTACAACTTTGTTAAATATGAAATCACAAACCCCATGAAGGTGATATCATAAAAATGATATGTAAAAACAAAAAAATTAAAATTTAATAATCATCAAATACAATAGTTGGAATTATACACCCCACAAAACATAAATAAGTGGCGAATATGGAATATATATCACTGAAATAAATGTGAAATGAGAAAAAATCTTAAAAATATCATATTATTGGAGTGATAATAAATGAATGAAAAAATTATGTGTGAAAAAAATTAATCCAAAAAACATAATTTGAAATACATAATTAAAAAACCATATGACATTTCACACATATTTTTGGAATAACATTACAATTTCATATAATTTTAATCCAATGAACGAAAACTGATTTAAGAAAACCCTTTACTACTTGGACGCATTTGAATCGTAACTCCCATGAAATAAATAACAGAAAAATAATTAAATTCCATTAAGATAAATATTTTCAGGATATAAAATATAATATTGTTTTTATACACTCTACAAAAAATATATATTTGTGGATTATGACATATGTCTTCCAAATGAAAACATGGGACACAAATCCCTAACATTGAGTCTGTTTTTTCATAATTCAACACAATCGTCTTAAATAATAGACATATGTTAATTATTTAATTCCTTAAGAATAGTTTCAAAGATTATTTTTAATTTTATTTAACTTATAAACTAGTTATTTTAAATTACATATTCAATTATGTGTATGTTAGATATTTTGACCATATTTAGCATATGTGTCAAAACTGCCTTTTATTGGTTGACAATAGTCAGTGAGGAGATTATTTAAAAATAAATAGATTAATAAAAATGAAAAAATTGTAACATTTTTAAATAAATAATTATATTTAAATCATACAAGAATTATGGTTTTCATAAATGAAACAATGATAGGATCATGGAGACGGTAGGCCGAAGGTACACATGTGTATCGTTCTCATTATTCAATGATCATTATGGATAGTCGGTAAGTAGATTTTATCATTATGTAATGACCATTATTTTATAAATAAAATATTATTGAATTATATAGACATATTTATATATATATATTACTATTTTCATTTGTTGATGAACAATTAAGAATCACTTCGCTTCGAGGAGGAGCTAGTTCACACTTTAACAAACAACATTATAACTTTTTTTATATGTGAAATGGAAATAATAAAATTATAATTTATTTTTATCTATAGGTAATTATTTAAATAATTTCATATGTATTTTAATTTATATAATATTTCTTTATTAAATCCATCCTTATTAGATTCCATGTAATCAGTGAATGTAAAAAATTCCTTTAAGGAGACAGTAGTCCACAAATCCACAAACAATATTATCATTTTTTCACAAAATGGAAATCATGTGGATGTGTGTTATATAATAAAATATAAATTATGATTTAATTATAAATATAAAATATATCATATAAAGAATATGTCTATAATAGTTCATAACCATATGATGTGGTAATATAAATATGAATGACATCTTTCCATGAGGTGGTAGTTCGTCGAACAGACAATGTTGATTTTTTACATGTTTTATTGTAGTGTGTGTAGGTGTAGATAAATCCCTCAAAATTAAAAAATAGTTCTATATTTTTTATACCATGGTGAATATATATTAATAGCATAAAAAAATTTCATTTGTGTAGAATGAATCAAAATAAAAGTTCTCACTGATTACTGTTCCCACTTTTTCAGGTAGTAGATTTTAGTTTGCATAAAAGTAGTTCCTCATTTTTTATATATACCAAAGTGAGGCCTCTAATATTATATGAATTCTGTTTATATAAATATATATTTAGGGTCAATACTTTTATATGGGCTTGATAGTTTTGAATAACTATGGAGGGTGAGTGACTTTTTATATTGTATGGGTGTTGCATTCGTGCATATTTAAAAGGAAAATTGTATTGGGAAGAATCCCTAACATTATTTGCCTCCAATAATAATCCAAATTCAATAATATATGGGATATATTCTAATAATATTCACTTAATGGGATATGGACATATTCCTTGGTCATAAGTCCACTTTTCATTAAATATTAACCACTATGTAATATCATTTTCCCTTAATAGATGTTGTTAATTTTTATTATATTCCCTTATATTTTTTGTAAAAATACATAGATTAATGTATAATAAATTATAAATTAGTATGATTCAAAATATGGAATCCATTTTACAAATTAAAATAACATGTGTGGAAGAAATTAATTTATAACTAATCTAACATAATGGACGAAAAAGAAGGGTTTTAAAGAGAAAAGTTACAAAAATGAAATGTTTTTATATCCAATTTCAATGTGTAATTTATTTCAATGAAATAATTTTTTATAAATCATATAGAATGTATTTTATTATAATTTAAACATAATTAACAATATAATATAAACCTATATATTATTAAGATTAAATAGAAGTTGAATTTAAAATTTTTGTGTCATTCACTATTAATCAAAATATTAATTTTGTAAAAAATATAAATCAACCAAAGTAAATCATGATATTGAAATTTCCAAAAATTATTTCAATTCCTGGTGTAAAAATTAAAATGTTTTCAAGGTTTATTTTTAAAATAATTTTTACATAAAAAATCATTAAAACAATCTTCTAAAAATACAATGTTTTTCTTCATAAAATTGAATTTATTATTGTTATAAACATATCAGTCATATTAGATGAGTATAATTTTCTTACTAAATATATAATATATAAATTTCATCAACATATTACACAAAAAGTATTTCATTTTTTTATTAAGATAAAAGCGATTTCTAGTCATAAAAATATTTTTCCATATGAACACATCCATTATATTCAATTGGACATTATTTTCATTTATAATTAATTTTTAACAAATGAATTAATTTTTTCAACATGTTTAAACAATAATTTATAATATATCTAATATCATACATTTCATTCATTATAATAGTTAGGTGACAACTATAATAACTTTATTAATAGTGTATTATTTTCCGGTAAGACTTGGCCATGTGTGTAACATAAGACATTCAACGAACTCAAAGATGCATGTAACATTAGATAAAATTTGTGTCGTGTGTTATTCAAAATAAAATATGTTTTCTATTTAATTCAAAACAATAAATTTTAAATTAATTTTAAAAATTATATTTCCTAAAATGTCGGGATGTTACACTACACTACAAAGAAAAATTAATCTTTTCAGAAAATTATACGAAATTCAACATAAGATAATAATTATATGATAATTTTAAAATTTATGCATATTTTATCAAATTACTTTTCAAAATGTGAGAACAATTAATTTTATGATTGATAACAAAAAGAAAAAATCATTTTATTTGATGAAATGGAATTTTTGAAACATAAAAGGCATTATAAATAAATTTAGTAAATTCTATCAATATGTTTTCTTTATATAAAACCATTATAAAAAATATTAAAAGAGTTATTATTACTATAAATATAAATATATTTATTTTATTATATATTATGGTCTCATTTTAATAATATTAATAAAATATCATGCTTTTGTTAAAAATAAATGATTTTGGTAACATAAGCAATCCTAATGTTTCATGTCACACAAGATTAACTTGATACTCCATGTACCAAAAGATATTAAAGGTATTTAATTTACTCAAAAAATTAATACATAATAACTGGGCTTGTTATATTCTAACCCCTTAAAAATAATTTATCCTTCAAAATTCATCACTTTGATACAAAACATTGGGATTCTTACACAATATCGTTTCCTCAAATTCTAATGTAGCCTACTTAAACTATTGTTCTTTCAATAAAACATTGACCAGGTGAGTGGCCTTGTTTCATAGAACATTCTCTGTACGATTTGGAATAACCACCAACTATGCCTTTTAAGAATGATTTTTATCTATTGTTATGAATTATGAATTCAGTATTTTTGAATTGTTAAGGACATTCAACCATAGTAGAGATACATGGAATACATCATGGACAAGAGATATTTTTTTGTGGATGTGCCAACTGATAGGATACCATCTCAATAAGGTCAATAATTTCAATGGGACTCATATACCTAGCGATTATTTTCCCATTCTTCCTAAATCTCATAACCTTTTTCCATTTGGAAATTATTAGATACACCGTATCACCACCATCAAATTCATCATCATTTCAATGATTATCAGTCTAACACTCCTATAAATTTTTTTCTCATTGATGATTCTAGGTATCTCTAACCTTATCTTCCATCTTCTCGACATACAATGGTTACAACAACATCCTTTTCGAATATTCATTCAAGTACTATGGTGTTCATCAAATCTCTCCCCAAAGGGATTCTAAAGGACTCATCTTAATTCTCAAGTGAAAGATCATGATACAATGATACCAAACACAAAGAAGGTGCCGATCCCAACAACCATTGAATTCCATAGAACAGGATCACATAAAATTCTCTTGGGTTTAGATTTTTTCCTCATATTAACCATATATATGACGATTACAATTAGAAATGAAAATCATCTTATCATCAATATCGTAGAGAATAATGTTTAAAATTTTTAATGTCAACAACAAATCGAAATATAATAAAATAGATTGTTTTTACCGAAGGAATCATTAAAACATCATTAATGTATATCATATCAATCTCGTACCAAGATAAATCCTTAATGAAAAAGATAATTTTATCTATCATCTCAAGGTGTTTTACAATAAATAATGTGTCATTATTGGGGAGTCTAGTGAAAAAACCAGAGAGATATCTTCCCATTAATTTTATACAGTGGATAATGATCATAAAATTCATTCAAAACATTTTCCCTCACCCCTAAAATTCTCAAATACTAATAAATTCTATACATACTTAGAAATATAATTTTTTTCCAACAGAAATAAACTTCTATATAGGTATGTGGTTGGAGATATACCATTTTAACCCTTCTTTTGTGGTTTTAATTACAATGGCCTTTTCAAATGAAACAGTTTTCCACCTAGCTTATTGGTTATCATTTTTCCAAAAATGATATGAATAAAAATGTTTTGAAGGTGATAGACTTGTTCGATGGACTCCCACAGCTTCTGATTTCATCTTTGGAAGTCACTGAAGCCTCCTCCATCTTTTTTATTACATTGATTACAAGATTCAAGCTTCGTAGGTCTTCGTTGGACTCCATCGAATGATTCATCTTTAGATCATGGGTTTTGTAGGAGCCAGTGACCATCAGTCATCTTGTTTCGAAGCATATAGTGATCAGATTTACCTCAGGGTATGATATTATCCTGGCTTGGTGGAGTGCTCCATGAGTTTGTGGTGGATTTTTTATTCTCTTTAAGTGGTCCTACACCTTTCATTTGCGGCGCAATTCGCTCTCTATTGTGATTTGGGTAAGGATTCCTAATCATCCACATCCTTTTCAAAATGCATCTATCTTATGCATGTTAGGTAACCTAGTGGGTGGATATCTTTGTTCAGACAACTGAATGAAATATGTAAGACATCCCATTTCTCCAATACTCTGTGTCGAGGTTGATGTTTTGAAGCTATCAGTCGAGTCATTCTTGGAGGATATATGCGAAGAGTTTAGATACAAACAATAAGTATTTTTTGAGTCTTTATCTGATTTTTACTCCAAGTGAAATTATATGGGGATAAGAGTGAGGTTTCATAAGTGGGATGCCAGTTGTGAAGGCTCTTTTTAATACAATTCCAGTGGAATAGGCCTCCGCTAGGATGTAGGGTAGCTCTGCCTTGAGGGTAGCTTGCTTCTCCTCTTAGGACAAGTTATTACAAAAATCGGAACAATTTTACCAGGATGTTGGATCTAATCCAGTGAGGTCATAGAAACATCCATATCTTCCTTCTGATCCAAAAGTACAAGATATTTTTAGCATATTTAAATGCGATTTGAGTGGATCAACTCTTGAGGCAGCGATGATACCTCATGAGAGTTCTGTGATCTTGGGTAGTCTCTCTCAAGAGAGGACTGTATTTTCTAAAGCTGTAGTTCAATCTAAAAAGTATATGGATTAGAATGTTGTGGTTGCAGATTGTGTTACTGAGAGGTAGGATGTAGGTTCAGTGGAACTTCCACACAATGTTGATAGGGCATGCTGGGTGAATGCAGCAAGTGGGGAGAGACAGGAAAGAATCAGTTCAAAGGCAATAGTCTGCAATTGTTTTGAGTTCATTAAAGTTGATTACCCGAGACAGGAGGGGCACAGGTCTTGGGAAAATTATGTTGGGATAAATGAGATTCATACTAAATATGTTTATGGTTATCCTGAGCTACAAGATGGTGGTTTCAAAAAATATGTACATCATGCTACACTGATAGACGATCCGATTCAAGTGTCAGAAACAGATGGGCAGAAGGGCATCTGCAAAGAAAGGAATGATTATTCCCATCTTCCTCCTCTGATAGAGACATGGTTATAAAATAAATTGAATGGAAAGAAGAATGAAAATCAGTGTAAGAAATATGATTCGATTGAGAAATCCTTAGAGTTACTCTTGAGATCGGGTGAAGATGTGGTTGGACATAATTTTTCTCTCAATTCCACTAAAGAAGAAGCGGCTAAAATGATGGTGAAATACTTAAAGGCGACTCTCAATGAAGATAAATATACATGTATTGACAAGAAGGAGATAATATTAGTTGGGGGTTTCAATAATGGGAAGATCATCCTTGGGGAGTACATCCATTCATGGGACAATATGACTTGTTGGGTCGAAGATCTTCTTATGGAGGAACCCAACTCACAGGTTAACAATATATCTGGGAAATTATTTAGGGAGATGAACTCTGGTAGACATAAATTGTAATTTAATGATTCTATAATCCCTTTTTGTGGTTGAACCCATGGATTATCACTTTTTCCTCAAAAGTGTTTGGAAATAAAAAATTTAATATTCATTCATTCCCATAAATGACATCCAGAATATCCTTAATTGTGATAAAATCCCAACACATAAAATATCAACAGGTGTTTCTAATAAATTGAACTTATGATCAACTATAAAAAAATAAAACCATTATTGAATCCATAACTCTAATGTTAATCATAAATGAATTCATATATTGTTACAAAAATATTTAAATCCATTGATGTTTCATGATTCTTATTACCAAAACTCCAATTGTAAACTACATCTAAAACATAATTCTTGAATCCAGATAAAAAACTACTTCAATTATTCAACATTAGTTATTGGAATTGACTTTTTCTTCCCTTGGACTGGAAGTTTATTATATTTTTAGTTCATTGAGTTGAATATTACTCATGTTCCCCACAAATAAGACTTTGATGTCTAGGAAATTATGTCAAACTATGACCAAATTTTCCACAAAGATAACATCTTCCCCTCTATTTGAGTTATTTCTTGATTTACATCTTCCATTCTTAATGTCATGTGGGAATCAAAATATAAAATCTTTTGTGTTCATTACCAAATTAATGTACAGAAAATTCAATCATCCTAACATTTTATGTGTTTGAAATCTCATTGCAGTTTATGTTGTCAACTATATTTTATTATAGATGATTAATAATGATCAATATATCATTCTATCCATTCATAAACCAATTTTGGTTATTCATATTCACTAAATTTTCCATAAGATTCAATTAAAACATGATTTCTTCTGGTTTAATCCATTTTCTAAAACCAAATAGTAAAGTTTGATAAAAACTAATCATTTTGGAAAACCACATTATCCTAAAAATTCAATTATATGATATTGAAATTGAGACATGTTGTTTTTAATTTATGACATGCCCAAATTGTATAGGTCTATTCAGAGACATCATTTATTTAATTCCAGGATTATTGTTTATAACTTTTTTTGGATATTCCAATTCATATCCAACATAACTGTCAAACTAGGAAACCAGTAAGACTCGTTTTCATGAACTAGGTGTCTATCGAGTCCATCTGAGGGCACCATTTTCAATGTTATTATTCCATGGTGCATATTTGAAATTTAAAAATCCCTTTTTTTTATCTAGATATGGATTTAATTTCTTGAAAACCAATCACTCTACATTTTACTAGAATTGTAGGAATTTTTCCTGTGCATTGAAGATTCCTTAGACTAATCCATAAATACATCCCAATAAATATACTAAGAAATATCCATAGAGTTCTCACTAGAAATTTCACATCCACGATTTCAATTCATGATTGAATCTATCATTTGATAGCAAATATATAAACTTAGGTTGTTCATACATTGATATTACATATTTATAGATGAGTATTCAATAAATTATAGAAACACTCAATTGAGGACCATAATATTTTAGTTTATTTTGAGACATGATACACAATATTCTAATTTGATGAAAGATCTAAAATGTACCCCATTATATTCATCCCATTTTTTAATCATCACAAAAATTCCATACCTAAGACATTTATATATAACTTCATGAAAGGAAACATAAAAATGTGTGTTATCAGATTAGTAGTAAGGGTAAACATGGTTGACACATAAGTATAACATGAACATAAGAGTATTAGAATATGGGAATTACATTTAGATACCATAAAGTATATATCTAATATCATATTCTTGATTCAATGGAAAACGATTGTCAGTTTGTACGACAATAATCACATGGAAATCAAAGAACATGAGATATGATTTTATAACATTGGAATAAGATATAGTATTTTGGAATAAAAATAATAATTGAAAATAATTTCCATAGTATTAAAGGTTCCAAACCAATTATTTGATAGTGGAATGGGTTCACTCCCCAAACAATTATAGTAGTCATGGATCACTCCCAATACCATCTTGGAAGATGAAGTCACATAAACAATTGAGTTCACACAACATTCCAATCCAATATATCACATTAGATATAAATTGTTATCTAGTGTATTGGTGGGTGGTATAGGTCCCACACATCAATGAATGAAAATAATATATATTTGTTCCAAAAGACCATAAAACATTCTTCATATCATATCCCCCGAAATGAAATTTGTTTCATAAACATTTAATAATTTTATAGCATGTGGAAAAGAGAAAGGTTTCATCATCATTAATCATCATTATCAAATTTATTTATTTAATTTTCCAAAGGATTTCAAAACACATACAATTGAAAATGAGTAATCATAAACTGAAGGAAACTGAAAATAATGTACGATTGAAATAATGGAGTTTGATTGTGTCCCCTTTGATGAGGTTAATCCCCTCTAGTGGATGTGAATTCATGATTATAAAATATGTAATACACTTTTTTGGTCTACTATTGATGCATGGAAATACGAATCCTACATCCCCTATCAACTGGTATTAAGGATATTTATGTATTTGTTAATGGAACACATGAACCCTCTAATGATATTGGAATGTTTCCAAGGAATAGTTCCAGAACCATGTAAAGAATTGTATAACATTGTGGAAACTTTTTCGACCACATATATGATTAATTTATTCTTCCTGCATAGGATTCGACCTGTGTACATATTTCAATAAATTTCCTATAGAGAGTCAGTACCTCTAAATTATGAAATAAAAAAAAATTACCACACATTGAGGATCCCATACGACTCCTCCCCGTCTTATATCACCCACACTCTATGATCCATCAGTGTCTATATTTGGACCCAAGATATGAGGATGTCATTGGATCCATCAATCTTGATTGACCCTCATGTTTAGTAGTGTGCATTTTCGTCCAATAGAGAGTTTAATAAGGGTGGGAACATCATTCCAAATTTTGAGGATTCGAACCACGCCAATATGGGGGATACAAGTTCTTCATATGTGGGACATACCTACACACACAATTCAATCAAACAAAGCAATGTTCCTTGCCCACTATAAGCACCATCCAGATGCTAAAAGGATAACTAATATTTCCTTTCACTCTGTCCCCCATTCCCTTTCAACAAGGAACCATCATCAATAAAGTTAATATCATTTCCATCTAGAGAGAAGTAACCTATGAAGACTCAAAAAAATTTACACACCATGCATTCACATCCTCATTTGTAAAATAGGTGAACCAATTCATCCACCTAAACAGGAATGCAACACGAACTTCTGGATGCTAGGTTTATTCATGTACATCTAATAATTTCATCGATAGGCAATACTATATCTCTCATTCTTCCTATAATGGAATTATATTTCTCAGGATTATACATGAACCATAATAACTCACCCCACATTCCATCATGTTTGGAATAAATCAATATTATTGGATTATAAATCACTAATAAGTATCTAGAAGATGATCCAGTAAAAATTAACACATCTTGTTCATTTTTATCCTCGATCTGGTAAAAGAAACCACATTGTTGTTCTTCTAGAACTTCATTGGTGATGTCGCAGTGTCAAGCTACATGGAAGAAGAAGATAACTGCAATAAGTCATCCTGGTAAACTGATACTAGAGCTAGCCCAATTATGGTGCCAAAATGACATCCCACCTCTACCTGAAATCTAGTGATACAGATTTTGGAGTGTTGATAAATGAGGATTGATTAGAGAATATAAAGTGTAATTACATCCTATTTCCATGGAAAATTTCCAATTATGTTTTTTTTCTATGAACCATTCCAAAAGTGTTATCTTCTAGAGGACCTCCCATGCTTGTGTCACATGCATAAATATAAGGGTGTTCGAGAAATTAATAACATTAATTCATCCCTCCTTAGTACGTCATTCCATTCATTCTTAGGAGGCCCGATGATTCTTCTCTTCAAAATGGTAATCCCATATAAATGAATACATTATATTTTCAAAGTGATAAATTATTCACAATAAAAAATAGGAAGCTAAAAGGGCATGCCTGGGAATAGAGGACAAAACACTATTTACCATGTTGATTCAGTCGTCAAATGAAAAATAACAGTTTTTCTAATTTAGGATTCTCCTAGTGATCCTTTCCATGAATTTATCAAAATGATGAATTCGAGGTATTTTTAGCGAGATAGTGGAAACAAGGTAATCCATTGGAAAATCTATTCCTCTCATGTTAGGACTACTAATTAGGGAGGATACCCCCCTATTAGAGGACCTTCATGAGATGAAATCACATCTCTTCACCTAGTTGGTAATTTTTCTTCTAAATCTGCTGTAATCATCAATAACATTACTAATACCTCCATCTGATCACTTGATATAAATTTTAACGATAATGGTATCATATGTGGACTTATTATTGGAGATAGAATATGATTTCCTCATACATCTATAAGGGAGTACATTCTGCCTCCCAATACTCTTATTAATGAGGCGACTAATCACATATTGGGTGATAATGAAAATTGGTTGGTAAAGTGGGTCCCCTTTCATAAGACAACAAATATCCTTGAAACAACCCACTATTTTACCGATTAATGAAATAGAGATCTTGGTGGAGCTATAAAAACTGAACATTAGGTCCATGTCTATAGAGTAGAAACTCTTCCTTTCAAATACCATGATGATAAAATTACACTCCACATGGTCATTAGATTTATACATATCACATATGAATGCCTTGTTTGAGCCTGGAACCTTCTATTTCATGTTATTGGTCACTTCATGGGACAGAGCTGTCACTCAATGTATTGTAATACCCTTCACATATCCATTTTTTCTCATCCAATATCTAGCGAGTGAGATATATGGGCAGTCTTATGTTTAGCACACATTCAAGAACCATTTAAAGATATATTCCCAAACTAATCACGAGAAACTTTTACATTCATAAGTGTAATTGATCATGGGGATTAACCCCCAGATGGTTGTACATGCCAACCCAGGAAGGCCTCAACCCCTAACAAAGTACTAGAAATCATTCACAAGATCACATAAGATACTAATCCTAGAGGCTCTGTAGAATACCCCCCAAAAGCACCCTGGACCAGCAGACTATCGATTATGATACCACATATCTCCTCATTAATCTCATTTTTATTCTGGAATTAATTTGATCAAATCATTTAATTTTTTTTACTACATGTGTGCCACCATAAAGATGTTACTCAACTCTTCTTGGATTTTCACCTTGCGTACAAAGGTTAGTACATGAAATAATTGATTGAATGAAAGTTTCAGTCATAAATTAAAGTATATTCCTATCACAAGTTTAGCACCCATCCTCCATAAAAATTGTGGGTTTGATGTGGAACCTCAACTCTTTGATACATTCATTAAAGAACAATGTATTTTGATTACCATTATGATGCTACTCAATCCTCGACTACTCACACACCATCTGATCTAGACTAAGATGCATATCAGCTACGTATTCTCATTGTGAATGAGATTACAGGACATGGTTTCTTCCCAAATATTATTTTTGATGATTCAATGTCATTAAACATCCTCCTTTATGACGCCAATATCATGAGAAATTGGAGGGTGACTCTTGATCCCTGATTGTAGAAATTCATTAAGCCTGTAATTTTTTTGATAGTGTCCATTCAATAAATTTACATGTGTTTTATTTTTCCAAGAGTCACTTTCAGCTTCATGGTATCCTAAATTTTTACCACATTTGAGGAAAAAAAATTATTGCACGTGTCCTTACGATGGTAAAACACAACCAATATTGGGAAGTGAGAAAAGTGGCTCCTCATAAGGTGATTAATCTTAACCACTTGGTAGGGGAAAATAAGATGGTAATTTGAAATGAATCTACCTAAATGAGGCCAAGTACGAAGACCCCTTTTTGAATTATTACACCAGGTAATATAATAACTGGACTACAACTTGTCTATAATCCAAGAAAAATCCCTGAACTCTATGAAGACAATGCATGAATTATGTTGAAAATATTATATCCATTGCATATCCATCTCATCAGAAACTACATTTATGTCGCCTCCAAAAATACATGGTAGCTCTCCCAATAAAAAGGTTATCATCCCATGCCATATACATTTCCTAGTCTACACTTCAAAGCTACAGTGGATTAATGTGACAAATGAACATTGAGTTGCATACATGAATTTTTTGTGGAACACTAATATGAGACCTCAATTTGGTCCTCTAATATATTTTAGTTCATAAAGATTCATATATTCTATTTTTGGGGGCTAGTATGAATGAAACTGTTCTCTTTGACTATATATGCATACTCATCTACATTAGATAGAAATTTATTAGGCTGAAGGATTGAAACTAAGGAGGAACAAATATTATGGAATTTTTTTTCAATGTAATTCATATTTACTTAAGAACCCATGCCTCGTGAATTCCAATTTATAATGGGTATAATTGAAATGATATGTGTCTTGATTTGGCCTCAAATATCCAGGAACAATTATCCTAAGTAGATGAATTTTCATTATGTGGTTTGGATTGTGATTGCTTGTACCTTCCATTATAAATGAATGAGGGAGATATAGAATTAGAATTTGAAAGATCTTGGGCATGAGGATTAACAATCCATAAAACAATGTATGAGTCTAGAGAATATGTTCTAAAGGAACCCTTCCAAGAGAGGGTCCTTCTACTTCAATATCTTGATGGGATACCTTTGGGGCCTTTGGTTGATGAGGCACCTCCTGTAACCCATAAAAAAGTATAGTACAATTAAATCTGGCCCTTCTATGCTTAACATAATTCTGTATTGCTAATTCCCATAGTTTCATGCACCTGCTTAGAGGCAATTTGATTGTATGGGAAAAATGATATTACTAGGGGCATGTTGTATGTAGCCTACCTCTTCCCAAAAAAATTCAATTAATAATCTTCATCCAAGGTAATTACATTGGATGCATAGTAGAATCTATTTCCATATAATGTACCAGGTCTAAAAAAATAGGAACACCACAGGTTGTGGAAGCCTGCTGTACTAGCCTCTGGTGTTCAGTGGAAGGATGAGGAAAAATTTAGTAAGTATCTAAAAAATAAAAATAGCTGACAACCTTTTTCAAACAGAGATTTGGTTTGAAGGAGATGATTTATCTACACCACTGTATAAGGGACCATCCCCAAATCTAGTCTCTTGAAATTTCCTAAAAACTGGATTAGAGTGCCCATGAATGTGGAAGAATGAGAAAATTATGATGGGTGATGGGAATATCATCTCCGGAGAACAAATGAACAAATCAAGGACTCTAAAAAATAGTTATACCCAATGGGGTGAGATATCCCCATGAAAACACAGATACAGGTAGTCAATTACTCTTTGAAACAATGTTTGTTCATGGATGAAAAGAAAAACCCCCTATATAGTCTCTAATCATATTAAGAAAAGAAATATTCTAGAAATGAAGGTGTAAAAATTATGGGCGCAGTAGAGTTGTGTGGCAACAAAAATCACACATAAGTGGATAAATATAATGAAAAAAATTTAACATGGTTTTGCAAGTTTTCATACATCTATGGGAGAAATGGAAAAACTTCTATTCACACTACCTAGATCTCGTTGGAGGAAGCACAACTCAACCATTACACTTCTTCCTTCATATGGGAATCAATCCCATTTTAAAGAACAAAAAACCAAAACATTCTTCAGTGGTTGGGGTAGTTTTCTATGCTTGAGACTTTCTCATGATACATGCTACTTAAACAAAGGCTAATGTCCACAATGGAAGTCATGAAACCTCCTCGGTAGGTTCTTCCAACAATAAAGACTCCATCCAACATTACCATTTTTATTCTAAAGGGTAGAAAACAAAAACAAAGAGCGGACAACGTACACTGAACAAGGAGCTTCAAGTCTTACGAAGGGTGGAAAAATGAAGGAAAAGGGAATCCATCCTGATCAGGTTCACCCCCTGAGTTTTGAGGTGAGAAACATGGGAAATACTATGAAACATGCTACCTGGGATTTCCATAGAAGCCAAATGGTCTGCCACCTTATTCCCCTCCCTCCAGGTATGTGTGACTTGAGTATTGCTGCCGATTAGAGCCATGCATCTTTAGATTGTATATACAATGGGACAAGGTATCATTCCCATTACGCACAAGGCTCCACAGATGATCAATGAGTCTGTCTCCACATGGGTAATATAGAGCTCTCGTTGCCTGCATAGGATGATTCTCAAGAGAACAGCATGTTCCTCTGCCTGCAGGGTGGAGCCTTCACCATAATGTGCCGGAAATGCTGCGTACAAGCTGCCCGTGCAGTCCTAGACCACACCTCTGCTGTGCATAATGCCTACTACACAAGCCCCATCAGTATTCATCTTGAAGCCAAAATATGGAGGGTTCCACCTCACCCAGGCCCCCTGCTGTCAGAGACCCATCTGCTGTGCGGGACGATGCACATTCAGGTAACGCATTGAAGGCACGTCTGACCAGAGTCCCTCTACCCCGCACCATTCGAGAAGGCATATACATGTGTTGGAGATGACGCTGTGAGCCGAGGATGGTATGCCCTATAACATGGACATGTTTCTCACAGACCACAGACTCCAGAATCCTGCGTTGAAGAAACACGCCTGCGCCGTGATCTCCTTAACCCTCCCAGACGAACCCGGAAACCAGCCCTCTAGAAAATCCCCACTGCTTCCCACCATGGGGTTGCACCTAGAAAAACTCCCTTAGTAGTTGCAGGCCTTCTTAGCACACTCCCCTTTGAAGAATAGATGATCAATGCTCTCCACGCTTCTATTCTCACATCAATTGCATCTAGATGCCAAACTGATCCCAAGCCTTTTAACATTGTCATCAGTTGGAAGGGCATGGTGTAGAATGCACCACTTTAGGAAGTTATACTTAGTTGGGATCTTCTTGCACAACACCTGGACAAACCATCCCCCTATCTTCCTTTATTAGTGTCGAGCCTGTGAAAATCCTTTGCATTAAAACGACCCGAAGAGAAAGAGTAAAAACACATCGATCCGGGATCTGGCTCAAAATGATGGAGTTGAAAAGAACCAGTTGGTTCATATCTAGAAATCCTTTGAAGAAGTGAGGGAATTGACTCACCTCCCTGAAAGATATCATTGGGCCTAGACATCCCGGATTGCCAAGGTCCCTCACTGACCAATTGTGGTGCCAGAAGTGGACATTTCCCTCCCCAATAATCCACTTGGAGGAATCAATTAAGCTCGGGATCATGTTACCCACCGAAGACCAAATTAGGTATTGACTCCCCAAAGAAAAATCATCATTAACCCCTTGTCTTAGAGTCATAATCTTTCCCCACATGGTACACTTCTCAATCACCTCCCATGCGGGCTTTTTGTGCATGTAAACGATGACGTTCTCAAGGCTTTTGACATCGACCCCTCCCTCTGCAATGGGAAAATCGATCTCCCCCCAGGAGACCCAATGCCACTTCCCTTCCAACGCGACATCCCAAATGAACCGGGCCAAGAGTTTTTCAATGGCCCTAATAACCCCCTTTGGCACATTCGAGGATGAGAGAGCATGCACAAAAAATGGCTGAGAAGAAACTATTCACGATAGTGATCCGACCACCAAAAGATAAAAATGATTCTTCCATTTAAGGATTCGGCTAGAAATCTCACTCACCACCTGGTCAAAGTCTCTGATGTGCATGCAGCTTGGAGAAACAGGGGTACCCAGGTATTCTATTGGAAATAGACCACGACTCATCCCCATTCTAGAACCCAAATCATCCACCCTTCTCGTGTTTCATGTGTTAGCTACGTAGAATACACTCTTTCCTTTGTTAATTTGTTGGCCACTCCCTTGGTAGTAATCCTCAAGGATCTTGTTCATGCCCTGCACAGATATCTTTCCTGCATTAATGAAGATAAGGGTATCATCTGCAAAAATGAATTAGGAAATGGAAGGAAGCCTCTGTCTCCGCCGGTACAGGAGAATATCCCATCTTGCAAGACCGCTACGGATCAGCCTGCTCAAGGTATCCTGCATAAGGATGATGATGCTCGGGGATAGAGGATCACCATGTCTGAGGCCTCTCACCGTCTGGAAGAAGCCATGTGTAGGACCCAGAAAGGGCACTGCCATCCAAACCGAACTAAAACACCTGACCATGATGTTGCAAGACCATCTGGAGATGCCCATCTTTGGCACGACCCTGTTGTTGAAGCCCCATTCAATCCTATCGTAAGCCTTGCTCATATCAAGCTTGTTGTCCATATTAGACCCTCGAGACATGAAAGAGAAGTCTCTTAACATCTCCTGTGCCACTGATATGGAACCCTGAATAGAGCGGTCTCCCACAATGCCTTGTTGCTCCTTGGATATCCATCATTACAAATTTCCGACTAGCCTCCTGTATATAATACTAGCTAGAATTTTGTAAGCGAAATTACACATGCTTACAGGCTGATAATGAAGCAGGGATGAAGGATCATTGATCTCTGGTAGCAGAACAAGGGTCATGGCCAAGGAAATCCATGGGAGACTACCCCCCCTGAAGAAGTCCTGAATGGCGTTGATGATATCCCCCTTAACCACCTCCCATGCCTGTCTTTAAAAAAAACCAGGGAACCCATCGGGCCCGGGTGCACTCTCATGATTAAGGTTATTCATTTCCACCATGAACTCCTCCTCCTCCGGAACTCTCTCCAATAGTTCATTTTAATGAGGAGTAACCTAATAAGGAACCCTCTCCCAGAAATATTCACCCCCCACGAGATACCCTTGCAGCCTATCCGGATTAGTGCCTGCCAGAAGGTCCCTGAAATACGAGACAACCATGCCCCCAACCACTTCCATGTCATCCGTGAAGGAACCATCCTGAAGGGACAAATTTTTTTGATTGTACGCCGCCACTCCCTAATGCATGCATGGAAAAAATCCATATTCGTATCTCCCTCCTTAAGCCATTTAACCCTCGTGACTTCCCTTTCCCTGCTCTCTTGTGAGAGTAACAAAGCCTCCAGAGATTTCTTCTTTTCTGAGAGCTCGCCGAAGACGCCATCATCCCAAACCTCCTCATTGCTTGCCTCAAGCCGCTCCACATCCTTCTTTATCACCTCTACCTCCTGATCATCTGGAGGAATACCCCTAGACTATGTATGCAGAGCCAACTTGAGTCTCTTCAACTTCCCATAAAGATCCACCCAAAAATTTCCCTGGATCAGAGCTTCCTAGCTTTCTCTCACAACCTGGTGAAATCCTCGAACACCGGACCGGTGCCTCATGTAACCGAATCCCAACTGCGGGTCCCCACCACTATTTAGGGACAATAGGAGGGGGAGTGGTCAGAGAGACTCCATGTTAAGTGGACAAACCTCACTTCCGGGAACAAGGACACCGCATCACTATTGGCCAATCATCGGTCAAGCATGCTCCAACATCGATTTTTCCCCTTCGGTTGTTGCACTAGGTGAATGGGTCCCTTGAATATCCCAAGTCCATCAGCCCCCTTCCTATCATAAATTGACCGAAGTCCCTGCCATCCCGCATAGGGAATTCCCCTCTCCCATTTCTCTCCACTTACTCCGCAACAATATTGAAATCTCCACCCAAAATCCATGGTTAATCCCCCAGATCAAACCCATTCAGTTTGCTCCAGAGGAATTCCCTCCACTAGGAATCACAACTACCATAGATGAATGATTCAAATAGGGATGATCCATCATAGGTTACCCTTGTCATGATATGCTGATCTCCAGCTTACACCAAATCCAATGACACTGCCTTGATCCACAGGATCCAAGTATGCCTATTGACTGGCTCCACCTGCAATGAATCATGCATCTTCACATTACGAGAAAATTCTTTAATCTTCGTAGAGGAATGCTTGTGCTCAATAATCACCACCACTTTGACATTATGCTTCCTAAATTTTGATGCAATGAAATCAGACTTGAACCTCGCCCCAACCCCTCGGGCATTCCAGAAAAGACTCCAATATTATGGAGTGGCCCCCAAAAATCTACCCCTCATGACAAATCTGGCACATAATCATGACCTTAATTCAACTTGATGGTGTGGAAAACATCATCCAAAAAATGAATATGCTTCTTCTCTTCAGTTGATGTGGCCCTTCAACTTTCTTCAATTTATCTCAGGATGAATGTCATCCCCATCAAAAGATACAACCCTTTGGACTCATTCCTAGTAAGCATCATGACCACCTTGTGAGAAATCCATCACTCCACCTTCAATGGAAATCTTCCACCATTTTTCATTAATCTTACTTAATGATTTCGGGTTCTATCTCATCCTCAGAACAAATTCTAAGTCATTCAATTTTTTTAATCCTCCATCATGTGTCTTTAATTTTACCATCCCAACTCCTTGAACCTCACATATTTACCCATCACCAAGTCTCATAGAATCTCTCACCTGCATAAAATTTTTAAACAAACCATTCATCGTACATATTTGTACCAAGCTCCCCCAATCCAAAACCCATCAATATTCCTTTGGACATTGATCTTGCTTGTTCTTCCTTTTTAGAAATTGACTTTCCATCTTAATGTGCCTATATCATTTTCTATAATGAAATTGCACTTCTACCAATTCAATTCGATCATCTATGTGAGATTTTACCATTATCATGTAGACTTTATCATCTACAGGTATTTCTGTGATGGTCACATCATCCTATTTATCATTCTCTTTCGTAGTAACACACCATTATGGATATCAAAAGTTACTTTTATAGTCACCAATTTTCCCTAACCAATAACATTTATTTTACTAGGGTCACGTCCTGTAGATTTTGGTCTCCATTCATTCCTTCCCGAATTCTGATATCAGCTCCTACCACATTGAACATATCACATCTCCAATGGTTTTCTCTCCTAAATACATTGATGGTATTTTTAATTCCTCTAAATCATTATGTGACTCAATCACCTCATAAAACATCAATATTCCGATCCCCATGAGAAATGGATTCACAATCCCATAAAATGAGATGGGTAGATATGATAAAAGAAAATGTGCTTTATCTTACTCTCCAAACATCGCATCGAGCCCCAATAATTGTGTCACTATCTTATTAAATTAATCGGTGTGATCCAATAAATTTTCCCCTCATCCATCCACAATAGTTACAATTTCTTCTTCAAGGATAATTTTTTGGTGAGTGACTTTTCCATATATCATTAGTGAAACTACTACCTTATATCCTTCTATGAGGTCTCATACAACACCGAGTACTTTAATTCATTATCAAGAAACAACCGAATTGTGCTGATGACCTGCATATCGATCTCTTCCCAATCATTTTTTCTAGTTGTCATGGGTTATTATTAAATCAATGGTCTTATCAGACCATAATGCATGATAATATGTTACACTTTTCTTTGCCACAAACAAAAAATATTTCTTCAAACGAACTTCTCGATATGAAATTTTTATACTGCTCTTCCACCAGCCATCATATTTTTCGCAAAACGTGATCACCAATTTCGAGGTCTCACCCATTTCATACCATATAATGGAGTAAAAATATTGAAAAACTATCAAGACGGATGTGTCTGTAATGGTTGAAATAGTGGGAATCAACTCTTGGATTGCCGAAAATAGAGTCTGATTAGTTGATATAACACCAAGACAAATTCAATGCTACAGATCGTCTTCTAATGTGGAAATGACATGGTACTAATGTGGTACACCAGATAAACTATCAAAATAAAACCAGAAATATCATTGGCAGCGTGAACAATACCGTCTTCTCCATTGTGGGATTACTATTCACTGTAGTTTGACCAAATCTTTGACCAACTCTAAAGGGCTCATTTCAACTATGTTTTAATTACCGCTTGTGTCGTTGGAGTCATCATGTATTACTCTTCAAAGATAATGTTTAAAAAATATTTCTAACCAAATTATATTTTCGGATAATTGGATGATCATTTTTTTGCCTCACCATATAAAATATCCTTTCTTTGGATACCTTTAATAGAACATGTAAGGGTGAAGTAGAGGTTTGTGGAAACAATTATCACAAAAAAGGGGAGAAAAATGAAGAAACACATCTTTTAACATGGATTGTCATGTTTTCCTCCATCCATGTGATAAAAGGGCCATCTTATATTCACTCTATCTATATCTCATTTGCGGAATCCCAACACACCCATTACACATCTTCCATCTCAAGGGATTCAATCCCATTGTAAAGAGAAACATAAAATACTTCTTCTAGTAGTTTGGGTATCTTATATAACCATGAGACTCACTCCCTCCATATGCTACTTCCATAAAGTCTAATGTCTACAATGGAAGACCCGTAACTACATTGGTAGGTTTTGTACACAATGAAGACTCCTAAATTAGGAAGTGGCCAACACATTAACCTGGTAGATTCACCAACAATATTTCCTAAGGGGAGTCTCGTAGATGATTAATT
This sequence comes from Viscum album, assembly GCA_963277665.1. Classification (NCBI taxonomy): domain Eukaryota; kingdom Viridiplantae; phylum Streptophyta; class Magnoliopsida; order Santalales; family Viscaceae; genus Viscum; species Viscum album. The sequence goes on from OY728121.1 coordinate 115,174,748, forward strand.
TAAATATAAAATTGAGGTAGAAAGGACCTCAACAATCATTTGGAATTGTTTTTTTACACCATGCCTATAAAAAATCTTTTTTAAGGCCAAAAAGACATTTCAGGAAAGCACATCTTAGAGAACCTAGAGGGAAGGAAAATGGAATACCTAATAAAGACATTGAAAAGTGGGGTCAGAGCAAGAGGATGAATTCCATGAGTGTCCTCTTGTAGAGGATTAAAGATATTATGAGATTCTCATGGATGATATGGGAGAATGAGATCACATAGTGTTCCAGACACTGCCTAGGGAGATGCGACCGATGAAGGAGAAACAACAGAAAAATTTTAAACAGCCGACGTGCTGTGGGAAGTATACATTTTAGTCGAGAAAACATTTTTCCCATAGAAAATAAATATTTAATAATATCATCAATGATTATCTCATGGAGAAAGTGGTGGGTTTCATTTGAATGTTATCATGGAATAAACTATCAATGAAAAATGAGTTTCATAAAAATATTTTCATCACAACCTAATGATATAATTAATGATAATGATATCCTTGCCTGATATCTCCTAGAAATAATAAGTTATATTATAGTATTTCATCATAGCTGGAGAATTAATTTAAAAAATTTTACTTGAATTATATCTACATGAATTTACCATTTATTTTGAAATAAATTTTTAAAACATAAAAAATCTAAAATATTTTGATAATCCATTTTATTTGAAAAAATCATGAAAAAAAATATATTGGAATCTTTAAAATAATTATTTAAAACATTTATTGTGGAAAATAAAATTTCAACTTTGAAAATAAAATTTTAAAATATAAAACGATTTCAAAATACATTATTTGAATATAATACTTAAAACAAATAAAGAAATATTTAAAAATCATTTAATAGGAAAATAGACATTTCATATTGAAACCCCACATTTAAAAAATTTTAAAATCCTTATTTAAATTTATATAATTTAATAAAAATATATAAATTCAAAATCTATTATGTAAAAATTGCAATTATAAATTAATATTGAAAAATTTTAAGAGGAGATTGAAATATTTAATCCATCACGATAGTAATAAATAACTTTCATGCAAAGTATGTTTAAAACAATTATTTCTTCCATAATATATATAATATAAAAATGAGAATTGTTTGGAAAATGTAATGGGGATTACGTTAATGAGATTTGGTAAAAATAAATATTTTTGTAAAAAAATTTATAATATTTTTTTTAAAATATGTTAAAATATTTTTGGTATCAATTTCACAATATAGTATTTTTAATGAAAAGGAGGTTTTCAACTAGAGGGATAAATAAGGATGATTTTTCATCAAAATAATATTTAGATCTCTTGAGTAAATAATGAGAGGATAATTATGAGAAAAGATTTATCATATATAAATAAATAAAAAATAATAAAATAAACGGGTTTATAAATAGATCGATCATAATATTTTATTACTATAATAATAATCATGAGAAATCTTGATATGTGATAAGATATTAACATAAAAACATTAACACTTTAATAACATTTAATCATGATCTCAATGAAAAAATATCATTATGTTAAACTCATAATATCAAGACAATAAATAATTTCATGATATTAAATGTCAACATGGCAGTATATACAGTTCATAAATCATGATCGTCGCATAAATAATATATCACAAGAAATGGAAATTGAGTCAAAAATCCAACGCTACTATGGTTACATTTTATCTATAAAACATAAGAAATTTATATCCTCAATTTGATATTTAAATAATAATATTTTTTGGTATAATAATCATAAAAAAATAAATGGGAAGTATACAAAATAAAAATAAGAAATAGATGTTGAAAATGGAATGTGTCTCAGAAAACTAAAATATGTTAACTAAATAACTTACTACATTGTAATTATTTTTAATTATAAGCCCCAAAAAATAATAACGTCAAATGAAACATTAAATATAATTAAAATAATTACTTTCATTAAATGACATTCCCATGTGTGAGTATATACACCACCAAAAATAAATATGATGTTAATTATTATATGCCTCCTATAGATAAAATAATGACACTAAATTCTTAAACACAAGAATATTGACTTCCTTCGTAAATGAGAAAACCTCGGTTATATTGAATATAGATTTTTGAAAATCATTTAATAAATAATATAAATACTTATATTATCATATATTATACCCTTATAATGTTTAAACACCCATTTATTAAAAATTCCTTTATAAAATCTATATTTTTAGGTGTTAACAGTTTTATTTGTTCATGAGAGTGTTGGTTCATTAGTTTCTGATTATCTACTTTGATAATATTCCCATTATATAAATAATAATTAATTTTAAATTTATGTCAAATATGATAAATATATACATTTTTATATTCATTCACAAAATTTATAGATAGAATGTTGAATAGAACCGTTAATGGAGATGGTGGCCCATATATATGTAAAATAACAATGTCTATCTTTCGACCAATGAAAAAAATAAGAGTATATAATTATTATGCATTATAGGAACATTATTATTTCATATATATCACATGTTTTCATTAAAATAATATTTTTTACCTTATTGTAATTCATTAGTGAGAATGAATCACCTCAATTTTTGAGGCAGTAGTTTTCTATACACACGAGCAATGTTTGTGTATCCCCCATGGAATGGAATGTTAAAAGGTGTAAATATGATATTTCATTTGAAGAAATTCAATAATGTTAAAAAATCATATAAATAGAATAAATAAATTATTACACCCAACCATGAGAGATGAGAACATAAAATAATTATGGTTGTTCGTGAGGTGGTCGTTTTCCGTACACACAATCAATTATTTTGTTTCCCATTTGATGGAAGTGGAAATAGATATATGATATCAAATTAAAAAATTGACATATAATATTATAATTGATTAGTTTATGTTATATTAAAAGAGGTAATAAGTAATTAAATATTGAAAGAGATGAATGAAAAAGAAGGAGCTTAGTGATGATAATTACCTCTTCTTAGAATAACATTCTTTGGATTTCTTATTAGACACACTAGTATTTGTATTTTTGGGGAAAATAAAGCTTTAAAACATGAATAATTTTTTATGGGATGCAATTTTTTAGTTTTGGTACAAAATATATGGATTAAGAGGTGTGAATAACATGATGGTGGAGGTGACCTTTTATAAGTGGGGGAAAGGATCCCACTTTTAAACAACATAGAAATTCCCCAAACGAATCAAAAATTAAAAAGGTAAGTGCATAGAAAAACTAAAAAATTTATATATATTAAAATATGGAAATTATAAGTATAAAATATATTATTCCAATAGGAATTTGATATGTTTTATTTTCATTTTAACCCTTATCTTATTTGTTTCACCCTTTATAAACCCGTTTTATCCATCACCATGAGTATTTATTTTTAACTATGTTTAATTATAATTTTTGAAAAGAAAATTATGTTGTAAATATTATATAACAAAAAAATTTATTATTCAACATATGAAATACATATTTCTAAATTAAATTCATATAATTTGAATTTTTTTTAATAAATTTAATCCTATAGACGTGATGAGAAATCGGGTTTTCAATTAAAAATGTTATAAAGATTACAAACATTTTATATCCATATTCATCATGAAATTGATTCCAAATACCTATATTATATTAATTTATTTTTTATTGAACTAGTATTAATATTAAGGAATACTTAATTAAATTTTATCAATAAATATTATTTCATTGAAATTAAAATTTTGAATTAAAATATACTATTTTTCACAATTCATAAAAAATTTAATCTTTTTAAAAAATGCATTATAATTAAATTTCATGAACCAGTCCTGGTTGACCCTGAACCAGTTACCCAGGCCATTCCGTGATATGTCCCGAGAGGTGTTCCCAATCCTCCCATGATGGTGAAAATAGAAAATTGCATTATTAGAGTGACAAGGGAATGATTTAGACCAAATATAAACAATTATATAAATAGTTTAATGAAATGGACATGTGAATATACATTTATATAAAAGATGAAATAAAAATTATTCGAACATGAAAGTGAATGAAATACTGAACCAACAACTCAACTGACTAAAATAAACAATGAAATAACATCATGTAACCCCAATGGTCACTCTCCAACACAACAATCACATGTCACCCAAGGAAATCAGACTCAAGCTGGGACGTGCACAAGGGATAATAATCGAAGAAGACTATATGTGTGTGTATTTGGACTCTGTAGGTTAGTTTGATATTATATTCCCAATTCAATTCTATTAAAATAAATGAATTATCAATTTCTTGTTCTAAATTAATTATTTAAAAATATTATTTCTATACAAGCATCCATGCTAGAAACATTACTAAATATAAATGCTTGCATGTTTTCATAAATAGGAAATTCTAGTAACATATTTCAAAGATATGAAACATTAAATTGAAATCAATATTCAAGATGGATGCTTTAAAGAATATACACATTTGAATTAATAAGACATCCTACTAAATATTCCAATCAATCTCACTGTATGCTGATGGTGAATTCAATATATCCTTTGAACACAAGACACAATAAAACCCATAATCACTAGATAGATGGGGTCTTGAGGTACCTCATATATCAGTGATAAGTAACTGAAACAAATATATGTTCTCCGGCACGAGCCACTAGTAGGGAACATAAACATATCCTAGTGGTCCCCAACCTCATCGTAATAGATTTGTTTGTGTTTTCATATTTATAATTATTACATGAAATTGGGACAAAACAACTACAGATCACTAGAAAACTAGTACACATCTGCCAACCTAGATATCTGGGATACCCTATTAAATCCCAAATAAGATCCCCATGCTATTAAATTCTAGTTATACATAAAAACACTAGTTCTATTCACACACATTATAAATAGTATCCAACCATGTTTTCACCCATTTTTTAACTCAAGAATCAATCTAAAAATTTCACAAAAAATAAAGATGTTTTACAAAGCATTTCATATGAGTTCCATTAGAAAGTGAAATTTTAATTCAAAAGACCACTGATTCTATACCAAACCTGATCTAGAATCCATAATACCATTTACTTAATCAATTTCAAAGAATCATAAAATTATCCCAAATGATACAACATGCAATACAAATGAAAACACCCTTTTTTAAAGAGAAATGGCAATTTGGCCTTTAAGAATTTTCCCAAAATAATGTATAAAAAATGTACAAATTTCACTATTCATAATTGGTTGTAAACACACCATTAAATTCATCAAATCATTAAAATAATTCTTTTAAAAAAATTTGGTAACACATTTATGATCAGGCATTTCCATAATAATGTAGAACATGCCACTTACAGACAACTCGTGCCAAAACGTGTAAAAAACCAATACCCGTGTCTTTATAGAACCAAAATCACATTGTACAGAAATAAAAGACCAGAAAAAAGATCACATTTTATACCTCCAACAATTAAATAATTTTAAAAATATTATTTTATATAACATTTAGCACAGAAAGGCCAACTAGGCACTTTTCTTAAGACTTGGCATGAAACATTAAGCCAAAAAAATTTCAATTTAACATCCAAAGGGATAAAAACAAAAATGTGCATTCCTATCATTTGTTATAGTGGTTAAACCAGGTCATGAAAATCATAATATATATGTGAATTCTAGCATCGCATTTATTTGAACATTCATTGTGCACATTTATAACAAAACAACTCCATTTTAAACAATCCAAGGCATAAATAAACATCTTTTCACACCCATAAAATCATCCAATGGTTACATAGAATTAATAAAAATGTATATATGGTGAAAAAATAAATAAAATGATGATACATAAATAATAAAGCCATGTTCCTGGGATAACCTTCATCAAAACCATGCTGAAGGGAGACCCACACCCGAAAACACCCATCATGGGTTCCAAAACATAATATATTGAAGAGAAGCCCTAAACAAAAAAAAGACATAAAAATTGATTTTAAAAATAACCCCAGGTATCTAATGACCATGGGAGAATATAAATCCCAGAAAACATGAATGTATAAGGAAGACAGAGGAAAAAAGGGAATGATATGGTGAAGAAATTAAGAAGAACCACTAACCTTCGGTCAGAAATCACCCGCGAAGAGGCCCAAAATCATGGAGAACAATGGGGAGGATCATCGGGTTATTATACAATAGTTTGGGATCCATTTGGGATGATTAATAACAAAAAACTTTAAAAAATTAATATAAAAAGAAAAAATATATATTTTTAAAACTGGAAATGAGGTCACTGGCTGGCCCAAGACTTGAATAAATCACCAAAATCCACCATTATTATGAATTACTAAGGGGACCAAATGGATATGGTGGTTTGATTAGGTCAGGGGAGACCATTGGGAATTATAATTAGTGATAATTTATGATATATGAAGGAGTTATAAAAGAGAAAAATTTTGTTTTTAAATCTGGATATGAGCCCATGGTTGGACCAAATCATGACGTAACCACCCCTTTCTCAAAAAAATACCAATTATACTATGGATAACCAATGGTAGGATGATTATAAATAGATGGAATTTTAAAACTCAAAATTCATCTCACCCAAATCCTTTGAAAAGAATCGGCATTTCCAACATAGTAAATCAAAACCATGACATGAAAAACATGGTGTGACCATTCATCCCACCAATAAAGGTTTTCGGCCATGAAAATCCATAACAATATCTAGTTGATTAATCAACACCTAAGGATTCCTCATAAAAAAACCAATCTCTTAATCCAAGGAAATAATATCCACCAAAATGGAATAAAAATATCTTGCCTGAAATGAAACAACAACTCACAACCACTTCCCAAGAAAAAAAAGACGGATCCAGACACTCATCCACAACCAATACAACACTATAATGTTGGTTATTCTCCAAAATATCTCAATGGACACCCCAAACCAGAGAACATCATGAAATACAACAATTTCAATAGAGGCCAGAACATACACCTCAACATTAAGATCCATCCAACATGGATCAAACAATATTTTTTACGTGATCTAGAATTTGGACCCTCCTACATAGGCCAACAAAAAATCCCTTAAAAATGCCTACCAAACTTGGATAAGAAAACACAACATGATCATTTAAACTACTCACTCCAAAATTTAAGGGATCGGAACACAACAAAAACTTCTAGGATGGACCAAAAAACACCACCACACTGGGAGGGGAGTGAAGGGGACCAATGATTGGACTGCTGAATCCATAACTAAATAACACCCACCAATATTCACCTATGGACAGATAAAATCCAAGACCACACCTGATTCAAATGATTGGTCGACACTAGAAGACTGATTGAATGATGGATTCTAAGATGTTATAACCATAGAAACTGAATGAGTGGTATTTCCACCATGCTCATTGCAAAAATAGGAAAATCATAGTGGTGAGAAACCACTATAAAAACAAAGAAACCTCCTTACTAAGTCAGTGAAGGGAAGACCATAGTTGAGCTCCCCACAACTATATCAATTTCTTGAATTCATGAAATGGTTCAATTTTTTTCCAATGTATGGAGCCCTAATGCTGGAAGCATCTACTGCATCCTATCATGGAGATAAGGATCACAAGACCCATGAAACAATAATTCCAAAAAACACAACATCATCTAAATAAGAACTCATAGATACATAAAACCATTCGATCTCACACAAAATAAGGTGTATAATTGACATTGAGTAGGTAGAAGCACATCAACATCCCCAAACACAACTACAATATCCAAAGGAAATATCAAGATTGGGAAAAAATTTATATACACCCATAATATCTCTATATTCCATCAAATGAATTGAGGAGTCATCTGAAGAGTTGGATTTTATGTTTGAAAATAATACTTTGGATGATCAATTAGAATTATTTTAAATTTTGATTCATGCATGGCCACATAACAACATCAAACATGTCTTAGAAACCCAGTGAACATTCTCAAAAAAGGATCCACCAACATGACTCCATCTCAATGCACACCAAGAGAATCACATTCATCTCATGAGGAGGAATACCAAAAGAACCACACCTTCAGAAAAAGATAAACACACATAAACACTATTTAAAAAAACATTAAATGTTATCAGCATAATATTTTTTTTTGAAAAACAAACAATCTTAGTAGATTTTCACATTCACCAGTGGTGTTTCATCATGTCTAACTCACATGCATATTCTAGTTCCACCCCTTTCACCGAACCACTATTCCATACCAATGATCCATCAATATATGTATAAAAAATAATGCATGTTAGAACCTATTAAAACACCAGTGGATAAAAAAATACTCATTTTAGAAGCCAAAAAATTCAACCCCTTTCAGAAATAATGTCACTTCCATACGAATAGTAACCATCATTTCAAAAACAATATTCATATTTCCACACAAAAAACCATTTTACCACACTTGAAAATGAAAGGCCATATTTATCCATAAAAATATTATCCTGTTATTCAAAATAATTTTCCAGTTATCTATAAATAAAACATTTTCCTTGATCCATTTGATTTAGAACTCATTTTTTTTATGTTAAAACAACTGAAAAAATAAAAATTCTTTTCTAACATTCATTTACCTTTTTGAAAAATTCATAAAGGTATATTTTCATAATTTGATAGAAACAATGGAAAAAACACTTTTTTAATAAAACATCAACTTCAGAAAACCAATTCTAAAAACCAATTCATCAGATTCATACACTCTTCAACATCCCAAAACATCCAATTTTAATCAAAATTTTCAGAATAATATTAAATTAATTCATGCCTTCCAACCATTTTATTTCAATAAACCATATGTTTATATTAATAGAATTTGATCATGTTTAATTATTCCACATTCTCCCCAATTTTTATTGAAAACCCCTCACATTCTCAAAATATTTATTTTATTAATAATTGATAACCCAATTCCTCTATTTTCACAAAAGTATTTTAAGAGAAAAATTTATAATTCATGAAATCACTATGTTACCCAGAAAAGAGAACTAGTGGTGGTGGGTGACATGACAAAATGGCTTGAGATCATATTTCAAACACACAACAAACATAGAAATCCTTCTAATGAACATGACTCAGATCCACATGGCTTTCCCGACACTATGAGCTCATGACGACCATTAGTCCAACTCTCCATGTTGTATCCCAATCACCAAACAATCCATAAGTACAAATGAAACTAATAAAACCGTACATCCCATGGAAACATGAGGATCAAAATGAGAAATAGTTTATGACACTCTTACTAAACATACCCCTCCATTTTCAACAATCCTTCTCCATATACAATGAAATCACAAAAAATAATAAGGAAACATTAAAATAAAGGTCTTGTAAGAGACGACCTGCTCAGATAACATTTTTTCATGAACCATCCCATGGAATCCCACAACCAGTCTCCTAGGCCACTCCACAACTAGTCCCAAGAGGCAGTCCTACTCTAATCGGTAAGGCGATAAAAACAATGGGAATCATTAGATTGAAAAGGGAATTACTTCTCTCATATATAAAAAATTATACAAATAGAGGAATGAAATGGACATCCCAATATACATTTATATAAAATTTTACCTGAACATTATTTGTACTTGAATGAAAATGTAAAACTGAACCAAAAACTCAACGAACCAAATATGACACCCAAAGAACTCCATATGACCCCACTTATCACTTTCCAACACAATAATCACACGAAACTCATGGTGATCAGACAAAGGATGAATCCTAAAGAGGGGATAAAAGTTGATGAAAACTATAGGTGTGAGTATTAAAACTCAATAGGTTTGCACGATAATCTATTCCCAATGAAATTAAATTAAAAATTAAAGAAACATACATTTAATTTTCTAAATACAATATATAAACATGTTTTTTCAACACCTGGTTTCATGCTACTAACATTAAAAAACAAAAAATCAAGGAATTTTCATAAACAAGAAATTATTGAAACTGATTTCAAAGTGACACAACTTCAATTTGTAAACAGTTTCCAAGATGGTTGATTAAAGAAAATAAAAAATTAAATAAAAAAACATTCTACTAAATTTTCCAACCAAAATCACCGTATACTAATGGTGAGTACAATATATCCAATTAGCATAAGTCATGGGAATACCTCTAGGAACTAGCTAGCTGTAGGCCCCAGGTTCCTCGAATCTCAGTGAAATATAACCCTAAGAAATTTCTATTCTTGTGTACGATCCACTAGTCATGAACATACCTATAACCTAGTGGTCCCCAAAATCATAATAATAGTTTACTAAGTATTTTCACTGTAAAACATTCTATTTGAAACATGTATGAAAATACATCAGATCACTAGTTTAGTAGTACACCTCCTCCCACATAAAAACTCAGGTTTCCCTCATTGTGCTCAAACAAGTTAAACATTCTATAAAATTATATTTACACATAAAAATACTACTTACGGCAACAAACATCCCAATTAGTAGAAAAAAATGTTTTCATCCTATTTGTATCATAATAAACCAACTAAATTTTTTACAAAACATTTTGATGAATTTTGAAGAATCTTTGAACATGACTTACATTTTAAATGAAATTTTTATGGAAAGAACCAACCAAATCCATACCAAAATAGATTTAGCAGCTCCAAAAACTATTACAAAATAAATTTCTTGAATCATAAAATGACCACAATTGGTACAACATGGAATACACATGAAACCCCTTATTTTTTAAAGAGAAATGCCAAACTGGAATTTAAGCATTTTACCAAACCAACATATAACAAATGTACACAATTAAAATTTCATAAATAGGGGTACACACACCATTAGTATAAGTGAAACATTTACATAAACCCTTAATTTTTTTTGATTAGATATTTATGTTCAACCCTGTTTATAACAATGCCGAACATGCCTCTTTCCTGAAACTCGTGCAAAAATGTGTCAAGAACCAAATACTATCTCCTTAAAAAACCAAAACCACTATATAAAGTCATAAAAGGACACCATAATATCATTTCATTCTTCCCATAAATTAATAAATTAAAACATGTTATTTTAAATCACATTTTTCATACAAAGGCCAAATGTGCATATTTCTAAAGACTAGGTGTGAAAAATTTAGTAAAAGAACATCTATTTAACATCCAAAGTGGTAAAAATCAAAAATTTTCTAGGAAATAATTAATATTGGAGTTAAAACATGTCATGAAAATAACAATACATATGGAAATTATAGCTAAAAAATTATTTGAAAATGCATTGTAAACTTTTATAATGAAACAACTCCATTTTACACAAAACAAGGCATAAATAACCATTTTTCACCCCAAATATGTCATCCAAAGTATAAAAATATATTCTAAATATGTATATAGGTAATAAAATCATAAAAAATAAGAATCATAAATAATATATAAATTATCATTGGAGAACAAACCTCACAATAATGGGGGAAGGGAGATGCACACCCGAAAACACCCATCACGGGTTCCAAAAATATAGATCTATAGAGATTTGCGCTGAACAAACAAAAAAACCATAAAATGATGGGAAAACATATCCCATGGTCTAGAATGACCAGGGGATAAGATAAATCCATGAAAAAGGAAAGAATAAGGATAAGGGAAGAGAATGTATAAATATCTACTAGAGAAATTAATAAGAACAACTATCCTTTATTGATAAATAACTCTCAAAGAGTCCCAAAACTAAGGAAAATGTCGGGGTAGCCACCTATGGTAGATATCCAAAATATAGGGCTCAGTTTGGGATGGGGAATCACTGAAAAGGTTAAAAAATTAATGAAATATAAATGATTCAAAATATTTTTTAAAAACTCGAAATGGGCTCATGGGCTGGCCCAATACCAGAATATATAAACCAAATCCACCAGGATTATGACTTCCAAATGGTTAAAAATTGATATGTTGGTTTTAACATGTTAGGGGAGGCCAGATGGGAAGTGGAATGACTGGAAATGTTAAAAAAAGTGTTATAAACCAAAGCAATTATATTTTTAAACATGGAAATGGGTTCACGGTTGGCCAAAATGTTGGAAGTTACCACCCCTTTCACCAAAAACTCCCTTAAAATCTATGGGGAACCCATGTTTTTATTATTAGACATTGATGGAAGTACGAAACTCAACATTCATCTCACCCAAAACCCATAAAAAGGATCTGGATTGCAACACAATAGATAAAAACCAGTACATGAAAAATCCATTGTGACATTAACCGTATGATAAATTTGGAAATGTTGATTTTTAAAATGTTTTTCATTTTTTCAAATTAATTTTTATATGTGTGAAAAAATAATTTTGTTTTTTCAAAATATGTTTTTTTAGAAAATCATGTTTTTGAAACATATAATGACATTATCAAAGAATTTATTAATTCTTATCAATATGTATTAGTTATATAACAGAAGAACATGTAATATATAAAACGTGTAGATTAGTATTCATGTCACAATGTTTGAAAAAATAATATAATTGTATCATTTGAATAAAATTAATAATATATCAAAGTTTTGATAAATCATAGTGTCGTGTGTAACATAAGATATCCCAATGTTGTATAGAATAACATAGTGTTGTGTGTAATATAAGATATTTAGGAATTTTTTTTAAAAAATATAACATAAAAACTCAAGGTGTTACAACATGGGTCTTGTAGATTAGTATTCATGTCACAATGTTTGAAAATCATAAACTGATTTTTGTTGCATTATTTCAGTTTAAATTTCAATTTAATTAATCTAATTCTTTATTGTATAATAAGAAAATTGGGTTCAATTAAATTAAACAGATTTTTTAACCCAATTTTCTCATTATAGATTAGTATTCATGTCACAATGTTTGAAAAAATTAAACTGATTTTTGTTGCATTATTTCAGATTAAATTTCAATTAAATTCATCTAATTCTCTATTGTATAATAAGAATATTGGGTTCAATATTTTGAATAGTGTTTTTTCAATTATAAAAAAATTCTTTACTATATTTTTCCAACATGATTTGTAACCTTGGTAAATTTTGTTACCATGTAGATTCTAAATTGATTAATTATGGTAAAAAATAAAATGATAAGGATTTTAAAATGTATATGAAAGCTGCAAAAATTTAATAGGATATTTCAATTTTACCCCTAATCGTCTAATATTTAGTTATATTTAATTTTTGGTAATTTCTATGATTTTTTGAATTTTATAATTTTTTATTTAAAAAAAATTAAGAAATTCAAGACTCTTGTTTTTCATAAAAAATATTTTATTAAATTGGTGATTTCTATGGGATATGTTCTATTCTAAAATATATTTTTATGTAAAAAATAATTATCTTCACATTTTTAATTGTTCAAAATTTGCTGTTGTGGAGAAATAATAACCTTAAATGTTTTCACACTATTGACACAATAATTATTGAATTAATTGAATAATTATGTTAGTGTTATTAAAAATATGAAAAATAAACTAATTTTATTTAATTAGTTTGATCCATAAATATTATAGATAAAAATTACATTTACGTTTTTTATAAAATTATTATTTTTGTAATTTGACTTCTTGTATTAATTTTATTAAAATCATGTTAATGGATTTATCTCAAAAAGATATTGATCATATATTATTGTAAATATATATTTATTAAATGTTAAAAAATTCATAAAATTCATATATTTGTCCAAAGGATTGGGATGTAGTTTATATTAACAACCATGGTCAGTGTATGGGACATTTCATTCATTCATTCATTACATTTTGACCAAGAGAGTGTAAAAATCTTTGTTGTCACAGAAAATATGATTTGGGTAAACGAGTGGTTAAAAATAAATGATAAGTGAACAAATATGACCAAAACATGTACAAAAATTATTAGATGAGTTTAGTTAGGCATTTAATTATCTTATATCAATAATAAATCACTTTAGATTCATTTTTAATTGAGAAATAATAATTATTAATTTAATATTGTGGAGAATTCCAAGAGTGGACCGTCCCACAATTATAAATGGGAACCACATTTTCATAATTCATAAAACATATAGCCCAATTTGGCTTAGACAGTAACTACCAATATGACTTTCTAGAATCCTTAACCTCATTTCATATATATTTTTTTAGACATAACACTAAAATTATTGGACATAAGGTTTAATGAAAATGAGGTTATTAAATGAATATTTATTTTTTTATGTAAGGATTTTAGTTTAATTTATTTTTAAACCTCTTTAAAATTTTATTAATACATGATCGAATAATTATACTTATATTATAGATGTAAATTTATGTTATTAATTAAATATCATAATATAAATCCATTTACCATTCCATGAAATGGGAAATAATACAATCATTTGTGTGTATGGAAGACAATAATCTCATAAACCAAATTAACACATTATCCAACAACATCCTTCATGGATGGATTAGAATGATGCAAATAATATTTATATAATTTTTTAATGAAATCCTTAAAAATATTCATTGATATTGAATCATTTACATTCATTACATTATATTAATTGTAATATTATAATGTAATTCATGCATACATGTGGACTACCACTTCCACAAAGTGATGTGATTCATTTTTCATCACCACATCACTTGGATGAAATATATATCTTTATATTTAATGGAGTAAAATTAATTTTCTAATATTATTATCATTATGTAAAGTTAAAATTAAGCTTACACTCTTTAATTAATGATCATTGAAAAAAAGGAAAAGTTACTCATGTGTATGTACAACCTAGTTTATCTATTATTGTAACATAGTTCATTTTACAAAACCATATATAATGGTGGGATTTAAAATTATAATTTTTTTCTAAAAAATTAAATATATTTCCAAATTATTATTATAGATATAATTTAACTATTATATTTTTGACCATTATAATTATTCTAATTCGATTTTTTATATATGATCTAAATATCATAAAAATGACCGATGAGAATTGAATTGATTATGTAATTGTATATAAATTGGAATTACATTAAATAAAGAATAATTAACATTATAAATCCTCTTAAGAAACTATAAAATTAATATAAATTTATTATTGAGGAATATAAAAGAATATATGTAACTATTTAGACTCTAGGTAAGAGTCTTTTTTTAAATACACTTTTAATGTTCCCCTTTCAACTATTTTTGAGAATATAAAAAAAAATTATTTATAGATATATATACATTAAGATTGAAATGTACTTCTATAATGAGGCCTGACTGCTTTTATGTTTATTATAGATATTACTAGGGTTCTTTTCATTGAAAATGGTATCTAATTATGTGGTATGGTTTTGTATTTTCCTTAATGATTTTTTTAACTATCACTCGAAAAATTTCAAAATAAATATTTTTATTTATTTTTTGAGATTCATTAGAAAACAAAAAAATATTCTTTATTTAATCTTTTATTATGAAAATTACTTTTCCCATCATTGTAATTGTTTTTTCATTTTTGTATGACTCTACATGATTTCATGTATTCTCTGAAGAAAAACATTTTTTCCTGTTTTCTAGGTGTTATGGTATTGACAATGGATATTTTAGATGAAATGGAATTTTTAAATTGAAAATATTTTTAACATGAATCTAAATTATTTCTCAAGGAGTTTTTTCATTATATGATTCATTACCATTATTTTCAAAGGTGTTGAGCCTCATTATAGCTCACATTTAATCCCAGATAAACATATACGATGGTTGTGACTGTATAGTGCAGGTTATACCCATTATTGTTTATTTATTGGGTGTTTCTACATATCACTCCCATAAATTGTCTAATTATTATATTCTATGGGTGAATATTTTGAAATTCAACCTTATGGTTATTCTAAATTGCGAGGGTTATGTATGGGTTCTTTGAGAAAAGGTTCTACGGCACGTACATGAATTTTCTATTCTTGATAATTAGCATCCATGTAAATAGTTTTATTTTATATGGTAATATAATGATATGTTTAAATAAAAAATGATTCCATTTCCTAAAAAAATGTATGTTTATAAGAAAATTAATTTCAATATTTATAATTAATTTTTAGAAGATTAATAGTTGTTTTATTTTTATATCCCTTAATGATATTTTTATTGTTAAGGCACATTTAAAATTTTTTTATAGGATTTATTTATGCCTAAGGGAAATTAATTATTCAAGTTAAATGTTGTTAATATTTTTCATAAAAATAAATCTTGTTTTTATTTTATAATTTTTATTTTTTGAAAATTTGATACTGATTGAAATTGTTTTCTTTTTATTACACAGTTTTTATATATTATTTGTGACCCAATTCTATAAAAATATATTTAGGAAAGGCTATTAAAATTTAAGATAATGAATTATTGTCATAAAACTCAAAATTATGTAATTTATGTTGTTGCATCCCTGCTGTTGGTATCAGTGGAACAAATTAGAATACATTAGATGTTTGGATCTTTTTAATTGCAATCCCTTGAAATAGTTTACTACATGGTCATGTTTAAATGGTATAGAATTTATGGATTACCATGTTTCATTAACAATGAAATGTATGTTCCTAATGGTTTTAAACGGAGGAAACTAGGATTCTATATTAGGATTGAACCAAGATTAAGATATCATTCCAAATCAAAATCATAATATTATTAGAATTAGAACTGAACTATTTTGTTGGGATGGATCATTTCAAAATAGATATAAATGGTGGTGGAAATCATGCTAGAGAGTTTTCTGATCTATAACTGAAGAATGTGATTATATTATATCATTTTTAGAATACAACTTCCTCAATCAGTAAATGTATATTATGACATATTTTCAGCTAATGGATTAATCAATTCCCCACAAATGTTATGTTATGTAGTGGGGTGTTTGGAACATGAGAAGTTAACCCTTTTCAATTTTCATTTTAGAGTGAAACCGGATTGATTTTTGTTTGGTTACGAATCTAATGAGATACATGAAATAATTTCAATTTAATGGGAACTATTCATGAGTATCATCCTTGATAAGTATTTCCTTAAACATATTTAACTCTCAATAGAGAATAAATTTATGGAATTGATGCACAAAAGTTGAATATTCTATTGATACTTATGTAGAAAATATTACTAGATGGTCAAAGTTTGTATAATATATTATCTGGGATCATGATCATAAGATTAATCATTTTTAATCAGGATTGGAACCATGATAACAATAGACATTAGAATAACTTCAAATAAAAAGCTTTGAGAATGTTTTCCATTTTGCTGAGAATGTAGGAATAGAGTTCACTGATGACCATGTACTCCATGAAAAGAAGAATAATCAATATCTCGATAATAGAATATTGGGAAGAATTATTATATTAAATCCCTAGTAATTACAATCAAAATATCATGTTATTAATAAAAAACATGTTTTATCCTCACTAGGGTTTTAACAATAGTCACTAAAAGAACATTAAAAAACCACCTTTCTTAGCTCTTGAAAAAGCATTGTTAAACGACATCTTCAATGGAGATTTTTTAGTTCTATTAAAGTGATATTTAACATCTCTAAAAAAGTTATGTTAAACGGTTCTATTTATCAACACTGGTTAAAATTGTGGATAAATACCCCATTATTAATCCTAGCTAAAAAGAGCTGGTAAAATGTGAATTTATTTATGATTTTAAAAATTTAATGTTAAAGGGGATATTTATCTGTGCTTCTAGAAATGATCTAATAAAGGACATATTTCAAAAAATATATTTCTCAGTAATGAAAATCTAGAGTATAAGTTATGGTTATTTGGAGTCCTTCTGGACCTTTTCTGGTCTCAATATTGGTTATTGGAGGATCTTATGGATCACCAAGGAATATATCATATTACAAGATTTGATTTGATAAGTTGTAAAGGCAAACCTGACACCAGGTTCAGAGTTTTTGTCCATTTGAAAGGTTGTCAAATGTCAAAATCCCTTAAAAACCCAAATCACCATAAAAAAACCTAAATAACTTAAAAGGATTATATCATTCGATCCAAGAGTCTGTTTCACCTACACAACTTGAAAAAATTTATATTTTTTAATGATCTAACACCATATTATATTTTAAATCATGTGAAAATCAAAGGAATAGAATATATTATAGTTACAGAAACATCATAAATCATACTCAAACCTCAAAAAAACCATAACATTGGATCTGGGTAACCGTTTGGGCTCTAAAAAATATCAAATCAATTATTTAGATGCAATATATGCGAAAAAGGGTCTTGGGCTATTGTTTACGAGCTCTATCCTATTTTAAAACACCCAGATATAATAGAAGTCATAGTAAATTGAGTTTTTAGTTAATGAAGAAAGTTTCCTAAAAGTTAATTGGCTATATCATCTGATATGTTTTTCAATTTGGCATGTACCATATATAATATAGAATCTCATTTCTTCAGGTTTGATATTACTAGTTATAGAGAAAAACAGACCCCTGAATCAGATGTTATGGTTTCTTCAATGTTCTTAGGGGTTTGAGGGTTCATGCATAATTTTTTTTGTGATTTAAGGGGTTTTAGAGTTAATATATATTTTCGAAAAAATATTTAAATAAATACTTATTTAATAAATATTCATATAAATATATATATATAATCATATATATAAACATATATGTAAAAATACATATAATATATTGATAACCAAATATAAAAAAAATATAAATATATAGATATAAAAAAATGAAGAAAAATAGTATTGGGGAGTGGAAAAGGTGCTCGAGTATATTCTAGAGGTCCCAAGATCAGAAATCGCTAGAGGAAGGGGAATGAAAAAAAGTATACCCATTCTCAGTGGGGACTTTATCGGAACTTTTTTAACATTGTTAATAGTGTATTTTAATAGTGCTAAAAATCATTGATAACAATGGCCTCTAAAAGCACTAAAAAAGAATAGATAAAGGCCCACTTTATCAGTGCTTTGTTATTGTTGGAGATAATGGGAGACTTTATCAGCACTTTTTATGATCACTATTTAATCTCACCCTTTATCATTCATTACATTATGAGCACTCCTATGTCATTAATAAATCCCATTTACATGCACCATTAAAGGCATGATTTGATGAAATTTATTGTGATATGTGTGTTAAAATTAATTATTGGTAATGTATGGAATATTATGGAAGGATTTATTGGTGTGGTAGATTGTTCATTGGGATCATGATTGCTTTGAAAAATTTATATAAAAATGACTAATGGGTTATAAAATAGGAATTTAAAAATGAGAGGTTTTATTTAATATTATTTAAGGAATTATGATATCATTTTTCTGAAACTATTTTCTCAGCATGGAAACTATAAATAGTGAATGCATTAGGGGGTGGAAATTTTCTCCATACTACAATGGTTGTCTCATGACCATCTAATGATATGATGACTTCTATGTTACCTATTTATACGAATTATTAAAATACCATATTTGAATAATAATATTCACATTCAATCTTATATGAGATATTCAATAGAATATTATGAATATAAAATCATTAATATATGATAGATATTTTATTCAAATCACTCTGTGGAAATATTAATGGAACGCGGATTTATGGGAATATTCTTATTGTTATTAATGAAATGGTATTTTCGAAAAATATTTTTCAACTAGACATGGTAGACATTTATATTATTTTGGAAATGGGTTGACGTTTAAATTTTTATGATATTATATATTGAAGACCCAACAGTGTTACTTTCATTAATATCATTCCATTAATGCCCTACCACTAAGATTAGAAATTGACTAAAAAATTAAGTGAGTGATATGTAGCATATATGAATGAAAAGAATGAAATGGACAAAAGAAGTGACGTCTTAGTAGTGAATGAATATATGGGTGTTTTTCCTGAAGATTTATTAGGCATTATTTCTAATTGGGTGATTCTATTTTGAACTAAATTAGTACCCAATAATAATCTAATTTCAACACCAACTTATTGAATGTCTCAAGAATTGATTGTGGAACTAAAAAATAATTAATGGATTTCCTATAAAACTGATTATTAATTTGTGAACATCACCTTCGGATTATTTTATTTTTAAAATATAAATATTATTCTAATTTTCCTTTTAATGATAATTTTGTTTTTAATGAATTTATTTTATAGAATGAGTATCATTTTCCACATATCATTTTTATTTTATCTATAGAGTATAGTATTTTTCAATTATTGATCCAAGGTTGGGGTTCCATAATTCTATGTATAAGGAGAAATATATATAAAATTATGTATTTTAAAGTAGATATGGTATCTTTGCTTTTGTAGTTATACCAATTTGGTTTTCTAATGCATTAGATTTATTCATGGATCATATGAGTACAATATTCCATGAATATTTGGACAACTTTTCAGCCATGTTTATTGATGAAATATTTTTTTATTATAAAACTCACAAGGATAATCAAATACACCTAATAATTCAATTTCAAACCATGAAATAAAACAAAATATACAGAAAATTTATTCATTTTGAATTTTGTTTTCAATAGATTTATTTACATTGAGATGTTTTTAAAACATATTGCAAAACTATTAGACCAAATAAATCAAAATTTTTTAGGATCTAATATGTATACAACGTTTTCTTGGTTTAATAGGTTACTAAGTGAAATTTGAAGACAAATATTATTATTTTTCTAGGCCACTGACTATGTCAACATGAATGATTGTTAAATTCATCTAGACAAAAGAATATAATTATTTTTAGGAAAACAATATATTATTAGAGAATGATACAATTTTTTCCATTTCCTCTATAGAAAGTGGAATTTTCATATATAGTATAGCATTGTTTAAGGGAATGGGTATCTTTCTGATGTAGAATTATCAGTTCATTACACATGATTCACTTGAACTATAATGTCATGATTCAAATTGTCCTACACAGGATTTGGAATTATATGTTATGGGTTTATATTCAAAAACATAAGAATAATTTATATTCATCCATGTGTAAAAAATATACTAATCATAAATTTTTTATGTATATATTTACTTCTAATGAATTAAATTTCATACCAAGAAGATATCTGAAACTTATTTGGTATTTTGTGTTCATGATGATTTACCATCCTAGAAAATGAAACAACGTATCAAATATTTTGTGTTGAAAAATTAATTATACATTAACCATTTTATATTTGGATCATTAACCTTTTATTAATTATTTAATGATTTATGGGAAAGAATTTGTGGATGTTGGAATAGCCTATGTTTTATTTCATGTTTCAGTGAAGTTGAATTTGCATATTCAATTAAGAAATCTTGGAAGGAAGGAAATAAGTTATATTAAAAGAAATAATTGGTTAATAAGGGAGAGTTTCATAATTTTATCATTGATAAGTATGATTTTTAGAGATTTAGAAATATATTATATGTTCCTTGGGACAATAATTTGAAGAAATAATTTGTTATTGAATCTTGTTGTTCCCCATTTCCAATTCATCCTGGTCGTTTTAAGATGTAAATATAACATTATAAGTATTATTGGTAGTAAGGATTATAATTAGGTGTCAATGATTGTACGATGAAATGATCAAAATTGTAAATATGATAAAGAATAATGAAAATTACCGAATGAGATGATTCATTCTTTTCTAGTATCATTTTCAAAATAGGAAAATATATACAAGGATTTTGTAGTGGTATTTACAAATAAATCTTGATATAATAATGTGATTCCTGATTTTATTGATTTACTAAATAATATATGTATTTCCTTCCAATTTGAGATACTATGTGTTTTTATTAATGTTCTCAGTTTTATATCAGGTATTTAGTTACGATACATGGTGTCCCAGTCTTGATCACATTTTACTATGATAAAAAGATAAGTTTAAAAAATTCCTATTCTATTTAGATGTATATGTGTACTAAAATATATTTCATTAGAACTTTTTATCCTCATTATATGGGAATTATAAAAAAAATCTGATAATGGATGATATGATTCATTCTTTTTCAATGTATTAACGAGGATGCTTACATGAGAATCATTCATTAGTTGTGTTTTCCAATAATTATCATTATCATTTTGACATACAGAGGTCACATTTAAATGATTCATATGTATAGAGATGATGGAATCCTATAATATGGGATGAAGAAAGAGAAATGAAATAGATATGAAAAGATTTAGTAGATGAATTTTTTTAAAAGTTTAGTGGAAGATAGAAGCATATGAGGACTACTTAGAGTAGGAAGAAAAGTTATTTGGAATACCAAATGATAGATCATTCATTCAAGGTAAGTTATCATGTTTTTCATAAAATATCTTGATGGAAAAGTGTTATAAACTTTGGTAAAAATATAATATTATGTCAGTAATTCATAATACAATATGAAATTATAAATAATGTTGGTTCAGATGATTACATAGTGTATTTGTCTTTTAGTTTACTGTAGGTACATAATGTATTTCATGTTTTAATATTCATAATGTATGATCCAGATTCGTCTCTTGTTTTTATCCTTGAGGTAGTTTAATGATAAAAGATACCTTCATACTAATAAAATCATGATAATATTATTAACCATAGATAGAAATAATTGACAAATAATGTTATACACCCCAATAGAATATTTTTGAGAAAAAATAATGTCAAAAAGGCGTCATGATAATATGAAAATGTTTTGAGGGAAATGTATCCCAAAATATTTAATAAATGAATAATATTATGAGGATGAAATTTATAGAAGGGGGGGTAGATGTAACAACCCAGGAAATGATTTAAAAAAACATCATCATATAATATTAATATCCATTAATTATATAATATAGAGTAATAGTAATTAGGGGAATAATTATTATAATTTTATCAAAAAGGAATGAAGAATTAATTTTAACCAAAATGTGATTTACTAAATTACATGGTTTTATTTAAAATATATTATTCAAAATTATTAAAGAAAAATTCTAAAAATTAACATCTTCTATGAATTCATCATTTATATAACACTCTATCTCTTCTTGGTCTGTTAATTTTCAATTTTGGTATTTGGAAGAGCTAAAAGGATTCTCGGACTGATTTTTGAGAAGTTTGTTTTCTAATGGTTGAGAAAATGTGAATTTCCAAAAGTGAAACTATATTACATGATAGGAAACGTTTCTTCACAGCTAGAATTATAGTTTTTAAAACGTGCAGATATTTTAAACAGTGTGAAAAAAAGGTTCATGGTGTGTAATATTAAATGGTTTGAAAAGTAAAATAAAATGGATAGGTGACAGATTTTAGTTGAAATCAAACCCTGTGTGATGCATGATGTTAAAAGGGGATTCCATGTCATGTAATTCCCTGATTACATTTTCTTTTCAAAATTCTTTTATGATGATTATTTATTATTTTTACAATTTATCTACTTGTTAACCATTAAGACACACCCTAGTCATCCCGAGGATTCCATTAAGCCCCACTCCTACCTCTTTGATCCTTCATTCCTGGTGGGTGTCCATTGTCAATTAGTGAATGATATCTGGTGAGTATTATCCCATTTTCAATCTTTTTCCACTTATTTTATCCCTATGAATTTCTTTCATCATATGGGATTTCATGAGTTGGATCATTGGGTAGTGTTTTGATAATCTTATGTTCTAGAATATGTTGATATGCATTTCTAGAAGTCTTGTTGTCACTTGTGGAAATTATTCATTGCTCTATGGTGTATAGACAAGTTGAAAAATTTCTTCATGGTAGGATTTCCATTGTTTCTCTTCAATTGTGGATCATGTGGGAAGGATTTACTTTTTTCCACCAAAGCATTATGGTTGTGCCAGAAATATAAAAGATAAGAATTATTTAAGTGAAATTTAAAGGGGTAGGGTAATTTTTTTCATTCCCTTTTATCCTTGATATTATGATTTTTATATTTTGATTATATGGGCTTGATGCCGCACTAGAAATCAAGGTCATTGGTTGTCCTTGGTTGCACACTAAAAAAGTTTCTTGTTGGCTGATTCATGTCGATCACTTCTATTTGGGAGTTTTTTAATCACGTACACTTTTCTAATAAACATATTCCCCCATTTTACCAAGTTTTTATGATAGCCCCTAAATTAACAAGTGAAATTAAATAATGGATGAGAGGATATGTTTGTAATTATGTTAAACAGATGTATATGGGGTGATGTGTTTTGTGGGATCTTTATGGTTGTGTGAGAGGAACATATTTAATGTGAGGTGTCTATGTTGTGATGTGTGGATCCCATCTGGTTTGTATTGTGGTAAATTTTTGTAGCATGGGTGTGTGACCTGGGTTATTTTGGGTAGTGAAAAGGATGAACCTGTCTATGATACAACAACCTAAAAATCTAACGAAATATTTGGTTATTATATTTTTTGATTATTGAATGGAAGTGAATTATTGCATAGTAGGGATGTGATTAGGCAGTGTGGTGATGTGTTGGTTTCTTGCTTGTTGTGCACTGTGCTTGGTTAATAATGTTTATAACTAGCTTTTGTTGGTTTGGTTAATAAAATGAATAAAAGATTTGTGAATAAATAATTGTAACAGTTAATTATGTTTGTTGGAAATTGAAAATATATTGTGGAATGATGTGTTGTGTTTTTCATTTAGATGTAGTAAGAATGATGGAAGTGATGTGATCTTGTTGATTCCTAATGACCCATAGGTGGGGATTTGGTGTTTGGTATCATATGGTATTTTATTTAATTTCCATTATTATTTCTATACACACCCCACCCTAGATGAGAGCTATGTTTTGAACACCCCCATCGTCACGGGGAAGGGTTTATATCCCAAAAAACATAGTTGGATGATAGATATCTAGCCACTCATATTTCCCTTCACCCTCAATGAGGAGATGATAGCCCAAGATTCTTTAGTCTAGTTGTGATATGTGCATCCTTGCTGTGTGCGAGATGGTAGGGTTTTCCTAGGTGAATTCAGGTTGAGATGTCTGGTGCTTTCCCATGTGTTTTTGGGAAGATATGTCTTTTTTTTTCAAGAATCTTTAGGATGAGATATGGTTTGTGAGGCCTAGATGTCTGTGGGTTTGGTAACGTTTTCTTTGTGTCCCAGGTGCCTATGGGTGGGATATATTGTGGTTTGATGTCAATGTTTCTACGTGCAAGATGTGATGTGCTTTGTGAGGCATATGTGCATGAGGGTTAGATGTTTTGTGGATTTTGAAGACTAGGTTTCTACATATGGGAAGAGATAATGCTTGTGAGGCCCAGGTGTGTGTCGGTTGGATTTGATTTGGTACACTCAGAAGAGGTAGGAGCGTAAGGGTATTTTCCATTAGGAATGTGCGACTAATTCTTCATTAGCGGTTCAGCATACCATATCATCGATTTGCTTACTATATTAATTTACATGACATGCATTGCAAGGTGTGTTTTCCCTTGTAAGGTGGGATGTCTAGTATACCTTGTTAGGTGTTGATTATTTCTGCTATTTTCTAAATTGGGATTTAGTTTTCGTCCTTTCACATGTGCATGAGAGAGTTAGATTTTTCTTTTTCAGTATACTTATATGCTCTCCCAAAATATATAAAACATTTTTAGGATTCTATGAGGAATATATGGATCATGGTGGCCTTTAAAATCTAGGGATTTGTAAAAATTTCTAAGTTCCTTATTTATCATTATTTTGGGTACATTACATTAGATTTATACAATACTTTTACTAGTTATATTTTATACATGAATATGGGATGGTTTTGGATTTTTTTTATATTTCATGGAGTTGTTTTGTAGATTTTTCATCATATCCATCGATATTAATCTTAAAAAACACAATGTCTCCCATTTTGTGAGATTTTTATACCCTTGGGGTTGGTATCCAACCCAGGGACTTTTGGAAGTCGAAATTGGGGTTAATTATCTCTATTTCTTCATTTATACCTCAGGATGGCATGATTAGAGTTAGGGGTTGTCAGCGAATGGTATTAGAGGCTAATGGTTGAGAGATAGGATGAATTTTGGAGTTATTAATGGTTAGGAATTCATGGTGTTGTGGGGAAACAATGTCAGTTTATCTTGGTGCATGACATTGGCTAGCAAAGGACCAACTAGGACTAGGGCCCCAATGATATGATGCATGGACACGGAGCGTACCGAATGACCATGAGGAGCTACCCCATTTAGAGGGTAGATACACAATTAAAGGTCGATGAATCCAAATGGTAAATGTTCGTTTTTCAATTGGCTATTTTGGGAAATTTGAAATTGATGATAATATGAGTCAAATTAGTTAAAATGAATCGTAAATAACATTATATAATACTCAATATTATGAAATATTTGTTTTCTTCTTCAGATATGGATCCTTATCATCATTTTCATGTTTCTCAGGTAGTAGAGTTACATTAGGAATGTTTAGGTGTTTAGCAGAGGGATGATCAAGAAGTAGAGGATGAACAGGGGCATATGAAGTTGTGTGATTTCTTGAGGCATTATTTGGTAATGTATGAGTGTATTGTTTCAGATATGGATATAGATATCTATCTCGAGGATCTTGATATCACCTTCAGTTTGATAGAGTCCCCCACAAAATACTAGGTTCCTTTATTAGTTAGTTATATGTGAGGAGATTTGCATCAGAGGGGGATGCTTTATCTGGTGTATTGGAAGGAAGAGTATGTTTCGTGGGTTGAAATTGTGAAGCAATTATGAGCAGAGATCCTATCATCGACCATGAAGGCTGATAAGAGGCTAGAGCTACTATCCCTCCAGTTGGAGAGTATGTCTGTACAATAGATGGGGAACAAGTTCAAGGATCACCCAAATTTTTCTGTGGATCTCATTTTGGATGAGAAGTGTCGTGATAGTCATCTAGAAGAGGCACTTTTTCCTTTTATCATGAACATGGTTACTCACATTATGTTTCCAACAAACGTGGATGTTCAGAATAAGGAATATTGGGTTGATTAGATACACTCGTGAGGAGGTCTACCACGATAGGGGATCTATAAGGGATCTTTGAGTGTAAAGGTTACAAAAAGAAGTTCTCAGTTTCAAGGGTCTTTGAAGTTTCTACTGATAGGGATTTATCCTTAGAAACATCCTTCTTGAGCATCTGGTCCTGATGCCTTTCCTGTGAACATGTGAAATAGGTGTTTCATCTATGGAGTTAGGATTCATATTCAGAAATAGTTCCTATAAGATCTTCATGGTCATTTTGGATGATGTTGATAGGTTCAATTGCAGACATAGAAGGAGTTTTAAGATAGTCTATTTCAGTAGGTGGTATATAAGGCACATGCACCACCGATGGTAGACAGTCCAAGAAGGGGTAAACATCTGGATTTCCTCCATCCTCACTAAACACCAAAATAGTGTGGTTGTAGTAGTGGTTTTCATTAGAGAGGTTGAGGTAATGGGTTTTGTAAGATGAAATCCATATATGTAGTTGTTCCTGAAGTTCTAGATATAATAATATTTATGATTAGTTTGATCATTACTCTTGTGTGTGCCTTGATTGAATCATGATCTTCACACTCCTTTGTTGTAATCTCTCTATCCCATTCTCTGGGAGTATAAGTAGAGTGTTGTCCCATGCCCCTGGTGTTGAGTACTTCATTGGGATGAAAATATTGTTTTTTATGGTGTGCCGAGGGTTTAGAATGATGATGGGGTAACATTAGACCCGTGGGGATGTTTTCTTTTTGAGATGCGACCATAAAATGTAATTCATAGCATCGAATGGTTTCATTCTGTGAATTCTTTTATTAATTTCTTTCATTGAAGTGTCATGATTTCATATTTGTATTGCTAGAGTCTGGTTTTCAATAGCGTACAAGGTTTTTAGGAGGGTATTCTGTCTGCGAATATCCTTCTATCATTGTCGGCTGATCATTTAGAAGAATTATTGACCACCGATATAGTAGATGTTCGTATAGTGGTTGGAGAGTTCCTAGATGTTTTCCCCATGAAGGATTTAACACTACCCCCTTAATGTGATTCCGAGTTAATGATAGTATTATTGCTCTATTTTTCTATGATTTTGATTCCTCCTTATAGAATGACACGATCTGAGTTTTGGTATTTTAGGATTCATATTATTGGTATGATGAAGAAAGGATTTATCTAGCCAAATGTGTCATCGTGGGGGGCTCTAGTGTGCATTTTGAAGAAGGTGGATGGTTGTATGCGGTTGTGGATAGACTACCAAATGATGAATTAGGTCATAGTTGAGAACTGTTACCCTCTTCAAAGGATAAAATATATTTTTGACCAAATGAGAGGGGAAAGTCAGTTTTCTAGGATCAATCTATGGTCTGGATATCACCAGTTTAGGATGATGTTGGTTGATAAAATGAAGTCTTATTTCAGATATAAGTATGAGAAATTCGAATTTTCATTCATTCCATTCGGTATTATGATTTCACGTGAGATGTTCATGTGGCTTATTATCTCCATTTATGGTGAGTTCCTAGACCATTTTATCATCATGTTCATCGACGACATCTTGATCTACACGAAGTTAGAAGTGGTGCATGTCGAGCATCTCTAACCAGTCTAACAGGTTCATTGATTCCAACTGCTCTATTCAATGGTTCCCTAGGCATTGTTCTAGATACCATCGGTGAATTTCCTTATCATTGTGGTGTCCCATTATGATGTGGAAGTTTACCCCTCAAAGGGAAAAATTGTTTTTTTTATTGTGAAGAACCCTTGAATGTGGCAGAATTTCACACTTTTCTGGGTATTATAAGCCATTATCCAAGGTTAGTAACCAATTTATATCACGTTTTAGCTCTATTGATAGATCTAACTAGAAAGGACCATGATTTTTTATGAATTGAGCAGTGATAGATAACATTTGGTAATCTAAAGGGGATGTTGGTTAGTGGTAAGGTGATCCAGTTTCTGGAGGAAGGGTTGATGTTTGAGGTTTCTTATGATGCTTTCTATCTGGGATTGGAATTCATATTGATATATAAATTTGATATAATCTCTTATAGGTATTGTTTGTTATATCCTCATGAACATAACAATTCCTCCCATGATCTGGTGTAGGCATCATTTGTGTTCACGCTGATGTTATGGAAGTATCACCTCATTGGGGAAAACTATATGGTCTTCATGGATCAAAAGACATGAGATATATCCTTTCCCAGTGCAATCTGAATATGAAATAGGGAAGGTATATGTTAATTATTCATGAAATTGATATCTAGATATCTTACACCCTAGGAAAGGGAAGTGTCATGGTGGTGCTTTGCGAAGGATGATGCAGAAGGAGGTTGTTCGAGAGTCTGTGGATACTTTGAGAGTTATGGAGAAGCCGACATCCATGAACATAGATGCAATAGTGGAAAGTGGTAGAGGATATTTGTTATAGATGATGGTGTAGTCTTCTATGATGAATTATGTGGGGGAGTTTCCCTGGGGAGACTTAGAGGGGGAGGTGTTAGATGATCATGTTGGGCTTGGTGATTCTCTACAAGTGTGGCTATAGGATGACCAGGACAAGATGTTGTTTTAGGGGATGTTTATTGTTCTGATGATAGTGCATGATGGAATCCTTTGTGAGTTTTATATCTCAACTTTTTATACAACAATGAGTTTATAATATGTACCATGGTTTGGGGAGTCAATTTTGGTAACATGGGATAAATAGGTAGTGGAAGAGTTTTTGGCGATGTGCTTGGTTTTCCAATAGGTTATGGAAGTGCTTCATGTTCCCAGTGGTTTGTTGCAGCCCTTAGATGTCCCCAAGTGGAAGTGGGATTAAATCAAATTAGATTACCTCGAAAGGTTGTCCATGGAATAGGGAGGGTGTGATCTTGTATGGGTGATAGTGGATAGGTAAATTGATCATCCCACTTCTTAGTGATTAAGGAGTTGGGAATATTGGATAACTTGGCTAAGAGGTATGTGGATTAGGCGGTGAGGATTCATGGTGTTATGAGGACCATAGTCTATGATCAGGAAATGTGGTTTACCTCATGAGTTTGGAGGGGATTACAACATTTATTTGGACCCATGTTACAACTCTAGAACTGCTTTCCACCCTCAGACAGATGGAAAGTTAGAGCGTACTGTCCAGATGTTAGAGGATATGTTGTGGTTGAGTGTCCTGGAAGTTGTTGGATCATTGGTACATCACATTTCCTTGGTGGAATAATCTTATAATAATTGGTATCACTCTTACATTGGAATGGATCCATTTGAGGTTTTGTAAAAGAGACCATGTCATTATCTATTATACAAGATGAAGATTGTGGAGAAAGGTGTTCTTTGTCCAAATGTGTGGTAGATCATGACTGATAATGATAAGAATGCCTATGAGATAATGAAAGCAGTGAAGGACATGACATCTTTTTTCCCATCATAGAAGGATGCCCATGTAGTTCTAGGATGGGGACCATGTGTTCTTGATGGTTTCACCAAGATAAGTGTATCTGAGGTTTGTCAAAGGGATTATTCTTTCTCCTTGTTTCGTTAATCAATTCGAGGTGTTGGAGAAAGATGGTGAGGTGGAATCTCGTTTGGTTTTATCACCATGGTTTTAAAGGATACATGATGTATTTTAAATTTCACAGCTTCATCAGTATCTACATGATGAATCCCATTCCATTTAATGGCGAGAGTTTGATATCGACGATGACATGGCATTTTTGGAGTGGCCAGTTGAGATATATGATCATTGGGAGAAGGTGTTGGATGGGCATACCAATCCTTGAGTTCGTTTTTGTGGAGGTATGGTGGCTAGGAGGAGAGTACATGCGAGATAGGGACATAAAGGCATGCCTGGTACCCAAATTGGTTTTGTATTTTCCCTTATTCTTAAAGGTTTATAAATGAAATTATTTAATTCTATATTATATGAGATGAGAAGTTTTAAAATGGTTGTGTTATGTAAGTGGTTTTCTTTGATGATTTCCTAATGTTTTGAATAGGGAGGACCTAATTCATAATAAAGAAAAATTAAATGTGATGTGATTAAACCTATGTGGGTGGGACAATGCCGAAGAGGGAGGATGGTATCTCAACATGGTGGAAGAAATTCCTTGATCAGGATATTTAGACGGTGTGTTTCTTAAGCTTGTGTGGTGTGTATTTTGTACATTTCGGTTAGTAGATATCAGAGGAGGTGTTCTTGGATTTGGGGGTTTCCATGTCATCTTTTAGAAAAAACATTATGGTTTTACATGGATTGTTGTTGTGTACTGTTTTTAGTGGTGTTTCATGTGTAAAATGATCCTTGAGAGGTTTCTCAATGGATGGTTGTTCAGACCTCTATTCTTTCTAGCCATGGTTTTGTATTCTCAAGAGAAATAATCATTTTAGTGGTAAAAAATGTAAAGTTTTGTGCCTTCTCGTTATGTTTCATAGTGTGTTCAGTCATTGGAAGTTCTCGGAGGAGGCTCTGAGGGAGTATTGAGGATTTTAGTTTCTAAAGACTTGAAAAAGGGTAACTTAATCACCTATAACTATATTACATGAAATAAAAATCAACATCAATGATTTTCATAGAGTTTTCATGATGTTTTGATATATTTTATGGTAGTAATAAGTGTTTTACTACACCTAATTTTGTTGTGATTGAAAAATAATATCAAATTAAGAGGAGACACGTTTTTTGGTAGAAATTGAACCCCATGAATCACACAACGTGATAGGGGATTACATAACGTGTCATACCATGACCCAATTTTGAATAAAAAAAATCTTTGCATCTTGGCTTTCAATAATTTGAAAATTTTATGTTCTTACTCTAATTCCAGAATAACCCTAGCCACCTCAAAGAGTCCTTTAATCCACACTCCTCCCTCCGTGATCAATCTAACACAGTGGTTTAATGTTGGCAATCCTTGATAAATTAGTGGTGATTTACTCCGCTTTCTAATCCATTTAATATTTTTCATTCCACAATATTTTCTTCTATTGTATGGGTTGGATTAAGTTGGATGTTTGGGTAGAATTTTGAAAATATTCTAGTATTTAATAGGTTGATATGTGTTTCTTGAGGTGTAGATGTCACTTTCGATCATTCTCCTTCATCCTTTCATGCATGGACGAGCTGAAAAGCATTTTCCAGGTATGATTTTGAGGGTTTCTCATCAATTGTGCATCACATGGGATGGATTTAATGCTTTTCACCTGTGGATCTTGGTTATTCTGGGATAATAAAATATAACAATAAATTGAATGAAATTGGAATGGGTAAGGGGATTTGCTACATGTACCTTTAACATGTTTATATTATTATTGTTATATTTTTATTATGTATGCCTGACGCCCCACAAAAAAGCAAGGTTGTTGGTGGCCCTTTGTTTCAAACTAAAAATTTTTCATCTTGGAAATTTCCTATTGAACACTTTTAAATGGAATTCTGTAAATCACGTACACCTAGATAATAAATGGATTCCCCTAGATTGTATAGTTTTTATGATACACCTGAACTAAAAATTGAAACTATATAAGCGATGCCTTGTTAAATCCAGATTTGTGTTATGATTAGGTATATGTGGTGATGTGTTGTGTGGGATAGTTGTGGTTGTGTGTGTGCGAAAAATGGAATTTCAAGTGGATATGTTGTGATGTGTGGATATTTTATGGTTTGTGTTTGGGTATGTATATGATGTATGTGTGTGTGATGTTGGTTGGTTTGGGTGGTGACAAGGATGAACATGTAGAAGATTCATCAACCAGACCATGTAATGGAATATTGGGTTGAGATATTGATTTATTATGGAATGGATGCGATGTTCTACATAGCGTGGCTACGATCACATTGTGATGTGATGTGTTGATGTTTTTCTTCTTTTGTGTTGTTATTTGTCGATACCCATATAGTACTGAAATAAATGAATAATTAATTGGTTAATTACGTTCAGAACATTATTGGGTTGGTTTGGTTAATGGAATGAATAAAATATTTTTAAATAAGTAATTTTAATGGTTAATTAATTCGGTTGGAAATTGAAAGGAGGATGGGGCATGATGTATGGTGTTGTTCATTTAGAGGTGGGAGAAAATTTGGAATATTTGTGAGTTCGTTGATTATTGGGATCCAATATGTTGTGATTTAGTGTTTGGTGTCATATATGTATATAATTTAATTTCCCTTGTGATTTCAATAAACAACCCACCTTAGTTGATAACGATGTGGAGAGCCCCATATCTTCATGGGGGAGTGTGTATTTCCCAAACAAACTTGTGGGAGGATTCATGGATGGACACCTGCTCTTCCTTGCCCTGACTTGTAGGTGGTGATATCACAACATTCTTCAGGAATGTTATGGTATGTTTGGCCCATGTGTCCGTTGGTAGGTTGTATTTTCTCATGAGTTTTTAGTATGGTATGTGTTTTAATTGACCATGTATTTTTATGATGAGATAAGTGGTTCTTTCCCATGTGTCATTAGGATGAGATATGGTTATAAGTTCCAGGTGTTTGTAGGAGGGATGTCGTATAGTTTGGGTATAGGTGTCTACAGGTGGGATATAGAGTGGTTTGTAGCCCAGATATCAATGGGTGGGATGTGATGTGATTTTTTATGCATAAGTGTGTGTGTGGGGGGGTATGTGGCGTGTTTTGTGAAGCTCAGGTATCTGTGTGTGGGATTTGATGTTGTTTTTGAGGCCCACGTGTGTGTGTGAGGGTTATGATGAGGAACCTTCAGAAGAGGTGGGATGGTGAGGATGTTTTCCATTAGGAAAGAGTGGCTGGTTAGTGGGACGTGGTGCGGGGAACCCTATCATTGATGTTCATACTCTATTACTTTACATGGCCTGCTTTACTTGCAGAGTGTTCCATATAAAAATGGGATGGATAGTATACCCTGTTGGGTACTATTTGGATCTGTTTTTTCTCATAGGTGCATTAGTATGAATCATTTCACGCGTGAATGAGAGAATTAGGTTATCAATACTTAGTATAACTATATTCTCACCCTATATAATAAAACTTCTTCTAGGATTCCAAAATAATTACTTGAACCATAATTGTCCTTACAGGATTAGGCTTTTGGGATAATTGATGAGTCATTACATTAGATTTATATTGGGTACTTTACATTAGAGTTTTATTGGACTTGTACTAGTTATATTTTATTCATGCGAATCAGATTGTTTTTGTATTTATTTTATATATATCATGGTGTTTTTTGGGGATGATCCATCGTATATCTCAAATATTTTACAAAAAAGGCCAATGCCTTGATTTTTTTAGATTTGTATACCCTGGGTTCCAGTATCAACACCAGGGCCAATTAGAGGTGGGATTAGTGGGGGGTAATTATATCGATTTCTTATACTCAAGATCATGGGGAGATTATTTGGTTTGTGGTGGTCATGACAGTGTCATAAGTATATTATTATGTTTTTTTAAATTTTCTAAAAAGTTTGATGAATATTGAGGATACCGATTATTCTTCAAAAAAAAAATATTTTAAATTATATATAAAGAAAAAAAATCAAATTATCATTAGTTTTAAAAATTCATTACTACCTTTTAATATAAATAAAACAATTATGAAATTGGAAAATAATTTTATACTTGAATTTATTCTAGAAACAATCTAAATTTCAAATGATCATTTTTTACGAAGAAACCTTTTTCTTTCGGTTTGCTTGATGAAACATAAATTAAATTCAACCACATCTATTTTTTTAAATTCTGAATAATGGATTCCATATTTGAAACTAGGGGGTCCAATTTTTAAAAATATTATCTGATTATTTTTTGTCAATATGAATAGTAATGTTAATATATCTTGGTACAATGATGGAGGGTAAATATTGTCATTAAACATAAAAAAATGTATAAGGAAAATAAAATGAGCCTATAAAATTACATAATTTATTTGAAATTGATATGTTTGGCCATACTATACAATTAATTGGTCTTATAATTTTTTTCATTTATATTAGAGTATTATGTTTATAGTATTTTATTTAGTGAAATGTCAAAAATAATATAATCTTATTTTTCTATGAAATAATAACTTTTTTCATGAGGATTAAAATTGGATATTATTAGTAATATATAATTATTTTAAATATAAAATATATATCTTCATCTTTATAATTTTTTTTATTTTTCGTGTTGAAATAAATACCTTAAATATTAACACAATACTGACGTAGTAATTATTCAATTAATGGAAAAATAAATTAAATAATATTTTAAATATTGAAAATAATATAATATGATCTAATTAGTGAGATAATGAAATATAATAGATAAAATTTAAATTTCATGGATGTATCAAAATCTGTTTTTTCAAATTTTAATTCATTTTTGATGTTTTTAAAATCAAGGTAATGAATAGTTCTAAAAATTAACATTAATGATATATTATAGTAAATGATATTTTTTTGGAATGATATAAAATTCATAAAATCATATATTAATAAAACTTATTAATATATGTTTTACACTATAAACCATGTTTTTTTATTTGATTATTTTTGATTTAGATTAACTATAGTTACCCTAAAATAGTAAAAATGTGTGTTGTCATGTTATGTGTGAAATGGATTAACTAGGGGATAAAAATAAATGATAACTCTAAAAATATAACATATTCCTATAAAAATATTACATGAAGATATAATATTTACCCATGATCATGAAATTTTGTAAATTATATTGTTATGAGAAATTTTAAATTGAAAATTATTTTAAATGAATTTATTTTTTTAAGGAATTCCATGGGTGCCATCCCATATATTATAAAAGTAAATCACTTCAAATAATTTTTCCACTGATGAAAAACCATTTCTTACCTATGAACGGACCAAATTACATCATTGAATCCCACTCCTCATTCTAGAGATATTTTTTTCAATAAATACACCTACCTTACATTTGTAAATTTTTTTAATAAAAGGATGTTACTTTAAGAAGTTGTATAATTTATTATTAGGTATTTCAATATTATTTCTTCTTCCACTACCTCAAAAACATGATGAAACCTGATAAATAAATATAAAATATTTTAAAAATATACATATATGTTATTATTATTAATATCATAACATATATTTATCTTCATTTCCATTAAATTTTAAACGAATGCATCATTAGTGTACGATAGACTATCGCCTCATGAACCAATGTATTTTTTATCCAAAACTATCTCTCATGGAGGGATTATAATGATAACAATAATTTTTATATATTATTTTAATGGATGATTATAAATATTAAAATCAAATATAAAATTTACCTTCTTTCCATTCCATTCACTAAAAATTGATGACCTCTTTCATGTGTAGGTGTGGAGTACCATCTCTACAAAGTGATATGATTAAAAATTTATCACCATATCACATGGAATATTTATATTATTATATTTATAGAAATAATATTTTATTTATGATATAACTATAATTGATGAATTAAAAAATAAAACATACCTTATTATTATAATGATAAGTTAAAAATGGAAATGATACTCATTTCTGAATATAGTCAACAATCTAAATGTTAATGATATAGGTAATTTTTCATAAAAATATTATCTAGTAAGATTTGAATATATATATTTTTTTTTAATTATTTCATTCTTTTAATTCTACATATGATGGAACAATGAACTCTTTGACTATTGTCATCCAAGTGAAGAAATTTTTGGCATATCTTTGGAATTTCTAAAAAATGCCTGATGTGAATTTAATTAATTAATTAATTTAATATAACATAATATGAAATGAAATAATGGAATAATTAACATGAAATAACTTCTTAAGAAAGTAAAAAATTAAAATATGTTTTTTATTTTGGATGATAATGAACGTGTTTGATGGGACACACTCAAAATTGGGAATTTATTTTAAAAATTCTCTTTTATATTCTATATTTAAACTATTTTTTTTGAAATTAAAAGGATTCTATTTTTGTATGTATTCATTATTATCATAATTTAATACATTCATGACACATCAATTCTATGAAAATATTTTATATATTCCCCAGATTTAATTCAATGAATGTAGTTTCTTAATTATGTCGGTTATTTATAGATTTTAATAAATGAGGTTCATTAAATATATTTCAAAAAATGACCAAAGGAATCATTTTTTGGAATGTTTGATTTTTTTTAAAAAAAGGGATAATGAAATTTTACATTTTACCATATACTATGACAATGAATTTTCTCTCCACCATAATCGTTATTTCATTTGTGGATTCCTCTATAATATGTCATGTTTTCTTCAAATAAAAATAATATCCCCCTTTTTCTGGTCATTTTGGAATTGAAAATATTTTTTAATAAGAAGAGGTATTTTGATATAAATTTTTTTATATCAAATTATATGGGTTTTTAAATGTTTTTATTTATGATAAATTCAAAAGAAATTGTTTTTGAAAGGAAAACTCCATTATAGAACATAGGTATGCCTGAAATATATTTTATGATGACTCAACCAATATATAAATAAATGGGATAATTATGTCTAAATAATTGATAAATCCAAATAACACCCAAATTCATTAGGAAATGATTACGTTCTCTAGAAAAAATATATTTGAATTTGGAAGCATTGTAATTTTAATTTGTAAGGGTTCCTTAGTGATTCTATATGGGTTATGTGAGATGATTTCCCATAGAGCCTAAATGGATTTTGTACTCTTACTAACAAGGTTTCAAGGTTATTTTTTTTATTTTAAATCTTAGGAAATTGTTATTTTAAATGGAAAATGATTCAATGTTGGGTAAAGAAATACGTTTTTAAGAAAATATTTTTTAATAGTTTTCATGTTTTTCTCTAGACTAAACGTTTTCATCATTTTATTCCCCTTAATAAGGTTTTTGTTCTAATAAAACATTTTGAAAATATTTTTTACAGAGTTTTAGGATTGATACTGAATTGAAAGATGTAAAGATTATTCTCCTGAAGCTTGTTCATGTAAGTTAATTCTATTATATTTTGAAAAGATTTTGTTATGGTCAGATAAAATTTATACAAATTGGATGTGTCCACATTTTATTTTATTTATTTCTTATGTATGAGTTATGACAAACTTATCTAAATATATTTCCTAAAAAAATTTTAAAATATAATAGAATGAATTAGTGAGTTAATGATAAATATTATTTAATGTTTAAGGCTCTGTCCTCATTGTATGATAAGCTAATAGTGAGAGTGTGGTACATTTCCTACTTATCAAATGGAGTTTTAGTTATTGGTTTTACTATAACTTTTCGTATTATGTTGAAAATGAACCTTTTTTATCTATAATTTAATTTTTATCACTATCATTGATTATATTTGGTTATATAAAATAATTCATTAATCATCCTTCCCTAATTTGTTTCAACTATATATATGTTACATGTATATTGGTCCAGTTTGTGAGAAAATAATCCCTCTTGATTTGTTTGATGACTGAGTATTAGTCTCTAGGTTGTGTAGAATGATAACACCCATCAACTATATGGTAGATAGGGTTAGTTAGCATTGTATGTTGGTAAAGAAGGTCAGTTCATTGTAATTTTTTATCATTTAATGGATACTATTACTTATGGTAATTATGATAGAAAGTAGATAGTATTTTCAAGACATGAGAGGTAGATTGTGATGACTTCCTGCCTAAATGTTTTCATGGAGAACCACATGTTATAATGGGATGTCGGAATATGTTTCTCCTTTTTTGAGGATTGAGGTTTATCATAGTTTTTACTTATTGATTTCTAATTTAGGCATACATTATTGTATTATGATCAATTTATTATATTTTAATTTTGTTGAAAAATGACACTACATCATAATACTTGTGATACATAGTGGGGTTTTATGAGTGATTCTCCTCATGAGAATCCACATTTGGATCAGAATTGTATAGAGGATATAGTGCATATAGTTCATTTTGTGGACTAGAAAATATCATGAGATCTGAACCTCGTTGTTGAGGTGAAAATGAGAGTTTATAATGATTTAGACTGATCATGATAACAACTATATGAGAATCCTCCATTGAATAAGGGTACTAATGAACCTCATGAGGTGGAGTAATGTTAATAAAATATTGATTAGATCTTTCATTCCCATGATACACTTATGTAAGTCCTGGAGAAGTGTATGATTTATAGAGTTGAGGGTCTGTTTAAGCGGTGGTGGGACTACATGGTATAAGAAAACTAAGTTGTGGGTTTAGATTATATGGGTTTCAAAACCCAATTATATCAACATTTATTACAATATTATTTGATGATATAAATTTCAATGAAGTTCCTATTATTTTATTATATATATTAATCGATGTTAGAGTACACCAATAGGTACATAGAAATTGATTGTATTACTTCAAGGGTATTTATAAATGACTAGTTGAGAAATCATAAACACCTACAAGGGTTGTGATTTTTTTGATCAAATGTTTATATAAAAAATATCTCTTAAAATTTATATATGGTAGAAATAGTGGTGATGTAATATATGGATTAAAACTGTAATATTAGTTATTATACCCCATCTCTTCCACCTAGTGGAAAAATTATGTGTTGTTCATGGAAAAAAGAAGAAGTGGAGTGACCATTGAAGGGGTGGTGGAGGTAGTTTATAGTATTAGGCTTCCTCTAAACAACCACAAATATCTAGAAAATGTGCCTCTAAATTAAGATCAATGTGCAAAGATAAGACACACATGGTGTACTTCTCATAAAAACATCTTGATTTTCATCGCATGGGGCCACCAAGGATATCTAGAGAGATTATTCTAGGTTATGTATTTTCTTAATTATAGTCATGGGTTTTCAGTTCCAATGGTTTTATGGATAGTTCAATCCATCAACATCTACATGGATTTATCCATTGGCCTGAATCATAAAATCAAATTCACAGAGTGGATGAATTTCTTATGGAGGTTTATGCAGTCCCAATGATATTGAGGGGTTGAATATTCAATGTAAATTCTATATATAAATCTCTATTTTATAGTGGTTCCACATAATCATCTATGTCTAACCATTTTTTTGATTTTATAAAAAATCTAATCGTGATCATATCCTTTGTTATATAGTTTTTAACTACTCATGGAATGTAAATTTAATAGGGAATTCGTTTTTTATGCTATTCTCAATTAATAGTTGATGTGGAGTTACTACAGGATTTCAATGTTCTGGATAAGTATCAGTTTGATCTCATCATTTAGATGGATTGAATTATTTATCTTCATGGTATGATTTATAATTATCATTGATGAGTTATATAATTTATTTTTTATTTTTTCACTTCGGTATTTCTTTGATTGTGGGATATGAGGTATAGTCATACTATAACATCATATGCATATTTTTATAGTTCACTGGATACCATTTCAGTAGATCCTGATGACAGTTAGTTTATCAAAGATCTTACTTTGGTTTTATGGACATTTTTAATATATTTACAATTTACTTTTCTAGTCTTCCTATATAGAGAGTGTTATATATTATGATTTATTTTCCATCAGGTACGCAACGAACCATGATACCCTAATATTGTATTGTTCAAGTAAAACTAAAAGATATCAATATTATCTAGCAAGATCTCATAAAAATCGACCATTCACCATACTGTTTCTCAATACGAATCCCCTATGCTCTTTTACATGAATAAATATGGTTCACATTGTTTTTGGGTGGAATATAAAAAAATGAACATGGTGATAATTA
This sequence comes from Viscum album, assembly GCA_963277665.1. Lineage (NCBI taxonomy): Eukaryota > Viridiplantae > Streptophyta > Magnoliopsida > Santalales > Viscaceae > Viscum > Viscum album. The sequence goes on from OY728121.1 coordinate 115,215,352, forward strand.
AGAAAGAGTAAGGTTTTACAATTTTTCAAAATTTTAAAGATAAATTAAAATATGGAAGGAGGGTTTTTAATACAAAATGTGGGTCAAGCTATCTCAATCGTAGGGTTTTGGAGTCTGATATGAATATATGTATTTTATGAGATGTAATGGAAATTTTGAATGTCTTTTGATGAATTTTGGTCTGACAAAGGCTACAATTTATTTATTTATTTAATAATCCTTATATTATATTGGTATCTCAAAAACGTTTTTTTTATTTTTGGTTTATATAACTATTTAATTGTGATTTGAGTTGGAAAATGATCTCAATATGAATTCAGTTGGGAAATAACGAGAAACCAAAACAACTATAATAATATTTTGAAAATCATCTTATGTATTAATTAAGTGTTTCTATTAAAAAAATTAATTTATTGACATACACTCTTAATGAATGCTAAAAAGGTTAAGGCTGTATTTTCATGGAAGTATCCACGCCATGTTGTTGAAATTTAGTGGGTGATAGTTGAATCTAAAATATATAGGTTTTTTCATAAATTATTTCTATAAGATGGAATCTACTTTTACTACCATTACCATGAAACATGTAAAATTGATATGGACTTTATGGTTAAAATTTATTTTTTTTTGAGAAAAACAATTGCATAGAAAACACCAATTTTAATATTTACCAATCCTGGTAAGGGGTATGAGGTATAATATAATCCCACTATTTCTAGTCTATGTTGTGTGCTTATATAGGATATTTCTATGGTGGTGCGTGTCTCTCCACAAAATGAGCTACATGAGAAGAGTTAAAACAATCATGGTTTCTATCAGCCTAAATTTAGGAATTATATTTTGTATTTGAAGAATAATATTTTTGGGTAGTGGATGATATAACTTTTTGGCTATAAGTGTATATGGTATATATTTATTCAAAATTACATGAATAAATTTCCATCACATTATTTTCGGGAATCAAAACAAGAGAAGTAAATTTTTGGGATCATTGCTCAATTGCATCTTGATATATAGCTAGATAATTTAGGAATAGTTATGGCCAATTTATAGTAATCATCATCCCTCCATGAGACTATTCAAAATGTTCAGTTTTAGGATGAGGAGTTCAAAATAATCATGGCAACCTTTTATAGTGGGAGGACATTTCTTGTTATTCACTCCCTTATAATGATGTTCTTAGATTTTTTTATATGAGCATGAGTAAGGAGTTAATTTTTTTGTGAATTTCATAGTTCTTAATTATACATTAACATAAGTTCTAAAATGATGTATTATGAAATTATATAGAGTTTTTAGTGTCCATGTACAAATGAGGAAGTTACATAATTTTATGTCCCACTGTTAAACAAATTATGAATAATAATAATAGAATCTGAAACATTTGGGTTTTATATATCCACATATTAGTATAGATTAGAAATGGGATGAGGTTTCAATAGACTATGTATATTGATTTATATTAACTCTCTCTAAGATGGATTCAATCAAATTTTTAATGGCCTATTTATGAAATCAAACAATTAAATTCCATTATGGGTCATCACTAATGTTGAATTTCAGTGTAAGAAGTATGTGATGGATATCATGAGGTTACATGGGGTTTCCCCATACATTATTTTTGATAGGAATTCCAGGATTACATTCATATTTTTTATGAGTATCTAGGAGTTAATGGGGATGTTAGAGAAGTTGAGTCAAACATTCTACAGACAAACAAATTGTCAGATAGAGTATCATATTCATATCATTGAAGATATACATCATTCTAGTGGATTGGATTTCGATGGATTGTGGGATATCCATATGGGAATGGTTTAATTTTATTATAATAATATTATCAAATAATAATTTGATATTGGTTTAATTCAAGTATTGGTGTGGTTTCTTATATCGGTCACAACAATATTGAGAAGAGGTGGGAAAATACACTATTACAAGACTAATTCTCTTTAAAGAGGCATCTGTGATGATTAAAAATGTCCATTGATTCCTTGTTACAGTGAATATTCAAAATTAATGATATTAATACAATAGATTTCATCATTTTATTTTTTTTAGGTGAACATGTTTTCTTGATTATTTTTCCCGTTTGTGTCACTATCAGCTAATGAAATAGGGGAATCTAGTACTGAGGTATGTTATTTCATTCACGGTTATTGTCCATCTAGGGAAGAAATCTTATGGTTTGTATGTCCATATTATTTCAAAGGTATTCATGATTAATTCATTATATCACGTATCAGGAAGTACAATCCTAACACCTCTCATGTTTTTAGTAGTGAAGAATTAGAATTAGATCATGATACTTCAATTTTGGAGGAAAATGTGGAGATCTTGGATTCTCAAGTGAAATTATTGGGGGGATGTTTATTCCATTGGACAATGTTGTGTGGAAAGCCACGTATATTTATTATGGGAATTGGGAGTGAGAATTATTTGTAAGGGAGATATGTCCTCACCCATTTCTAGAGATTTCTTCTTCAATGTGAAATCCCATGTATGGAAATTCCTATTATTGGGTGATTATAGCATCCTATTTCTTACAGTATCATCTTTTGTATGTTTATGAGTGTGTTTCTCATGTTTTGGGGCATCTAAAATAATTTTTGGAGTTTTTTAATAGTTCATGGGAGGGGAACTACATTAATAATTCATTAACATCAGATGACTATAACGAACAGTGAAAATTAGTTTGGAGGAACCATAGAGGAAAATAGTTTTTTACTCCAATTATTTTCTATCAATCCACAATTTATGAGATAAATATTTAACTCGAGATAAATAAACTCAAGGGGATAAATTATCTAGTGTACTATATTTATGTGTATTCTATTCTATAAATCTTTTATTTACTATGTAACCTCCTCATGCTCTCTAGATTTTATGCACTACAATCCAAAATGCTAAGTCATTATCTTTTTATTGCAATTATTCAATCCCCAAGCACTATTAAATGATATTTTTGGTGATCCACCCTTTTGGGAACCTTAATTAAGTGTTTGATCTCCGTGTTGGTTATAATGTGTCTCTCCTAGTGAGAAACCATTCCACTCCTTCATATCCCTTTGTTGTCGTATTGGAGTTATGATATTTGTATAAAATATGATGATAATGTGTTGATTATTACATGAATCTTCTAGATCAATTTTGAGACCTTATTCAATATGAGGACCCTTGTGTGAATTGTGTTTTGGGGTGTGAGGTTCTCATTGTATATTTAATGTAACCTATATGTTTATTATTCATCATTTATATAATGTGATTATGATATACGATAATCAAATATTGGGGTGTTTTCTATGTTTTCAAATTCCTTCTCATGTATGTGGATCTCAGTGTGGGAGGTCAATGACCCCAGATTAAGATTAGTGGTTCCTTATCAAGCCTATGTAATGTGAATATTTAATTTCTATCTTGTATTATTTAATTTGTTTCTAAATTAAATATAATTATTTTAATATTTTTGTTTGTAAATTGTGGTTCCAAGAAAAATATATATTTCCCCTTTTTTTAGAAAATTAATCTTTATATTCAAATTAGTGGGTAGTGGATTTCAAAATAGGGTTTCAATTTACATTTTTATGAAATAGTGGTTCGTGAATTTTTTATATATTGTGTATTCCATTTGAGATGATTTGATATGCCACAAATGGGATCCTTAGGTACATAGGTGATAGGTGTATTATTTGGGACTAATAATTTGATACGGTTAGGAAGGATAGATTTTTTTGTGTGTTCTTCCATTACTAGTTCTAGCTGCATTTGGATGTATTAAAACACATAGCATTATAAGACTTTTGTCTTTCTATGTTATTCAATTTTTCATTATTCATTAATTCATGGATAATTTGAAATTATAATATGCACTAGTCATTAATGATGTACAAGTGAACTAGATAATCTTCCCATGATTAATATAAGGCCCCGGCCTTAAACCATACTTAATATTGAGTTATTACAATATTACACATTCAGGATCTTTTCAGGTTTAGAGTTTTAGAGAATTAGATCATAAAACATGCATTAAATTACAAATGTAAACAAAGTGGTTACATAAAAGATAGTATTCATTTTTCCTATAAATGAAAACATATTTAAAATAAAACATGGATTATTTATTGACAATTCCTTGACACTATCATCACATCATGTACCTTTCCCTTGACCTGTGAAAATCATTTCAAAAACATAGGATGAGCATAAAAAGCTCAGTAAGGGATATGAAGAATATGGAAAGGAAACATGAGTACATGTATACATAAGAATCAATGAAATCATACTTTACTCATAAAACATAATCAATTTAACATACCTCATCATATCAGGAATAAATCATAGAAATCATAAGACAAAAAGGTAACTTGAGGCATTCATAAAATTCTTACGAAGGGAGTGACCCTCTTGGTTACGTTTGGAATACCCATCACAGTATATCCCATAAATCTCTTCAGAGAAACCTTAATGTTTAACTCATTCACGTTACCCAATTCATTTGAGAGCTATATCGGGCTCACTCGACATTAGTTTATCACAGAACCACCCGTCTTCATAACAATGCCCAAGAACCATAACATTATCGTATCACATAAAACATGCATAAATGAAACCTAGCATTTCCAATTTTCAATCAAAAGATATCAATACAAAACATTGATATAAAAACATTATGAAAACCATTTTCAATACCAAAATAAAAGAAAAGTAGAACATGGTATTTATTTTATTATTCAAAAAATGTTATGGCTTGTAGAGGAAGCTGAAACTCAAATAATGGTCACGGCGGCCGAGAAGTCGTTGTCGCCGCATACGTACGACAAAAAAAACATTCCTTCTGTCGTTTAGTAAAACGCTTCGTATAAAAAAAGATTCCTTTTGAATAAGCATAAAAGTCAAAAGGGTTTATACACCATATAAAATAAAGTTTTGTATAAAACAAAATATGCCTCAATGAAAGGAGATTGAGATGAAGTTCCATACCTCATATCTGACTGGACTCGATCGTTCATTAATGTCATGAATAATAAACATGAGTTAATTAATACATTCTTAAGAACCTTTTTCAAGTTAAGTATTCCTTTTATATCACTTATTACAATGTTATGAACATTATTTAATCATTTCAGTTAATAACGGTCATTTTGTCGATATTTGGTACTTGAGTCAAAAGTGAACTTCTTATATTTACAAGTTTTTCACCTAGTCAAATATCCATTATCTCAAGAATGATATTCATGAGGTATATTCCATGTATATCATATATATCCAGTATATACATGCATTTATAATATTACATAATCATATAGAGGTAAGAAATGAAATGCACCGTTCATGAAGACAGTAAGCCGTACGTACGCATGAACGCTACTTTCATTTCTATGTCATATAAATGGAATAAAAACTGAATGAGAGATATTTATATTTTAATTCCAGAATTATATTCATCATTTAGATGTAACATACATCATATATATCCATTATATATATGTAATTATAATAGTACATTACATTTGGGTATAAGAAATGAAATGCACCATTCATGGAGACGGTAAGAAGTACGTACGCATGAACGCTACTTCCATTTCTATTTCATATTTAATGGAATTAAAACATAATGATACATAATAGTATTTTAATTCCAGTTTGGTATCATATATAATATCATTAAATCTATCCTTTATATGTACCACATATTGTATTAACAAATCATATCACATTGAGGGGGCGGTAGTCCGCACTTCCTAAAATTATGATATCACGTATACCCATAAGGGAAGTCATAAAGGTATGCCATAAACGAAAAATACATAAGATTAAGGAAGAAATAAACATATTATATATCATAAATAAATATAGTTACACCTTAATGGACACCTTTTAAGGTGTTTGATGAATATTGAACAATCATAGTTTCGTGAAGCAGAAATTCGCCATCCACAGAAACAGTATGTTCTTTAACCATTAGATGTAGGTGTGTGTAAGTGTTCCTAGAATCCATATTATAAAAACATCATAGTATATTGAAGAAAATGGAGTTTTTACAAAAGAAATTAATAAAAAGAGTTTAGGGGGTTGGTGAAGCAAAATAATACAAAAGAACAAAAGTGAAGACATTACCTTAAAATCGGGCAACTCTCCTTGATTTGAGCTCAAAGGATTCCTTGGGAAGACTTATTGTCACGAACCAGGCCAGTGCGTCATCCGACCCGGCGTCCGACCCGGTCCGCGACTTGGCCCGAAGGGCGTCCCCGATCCCCACGGGCTGGCAACTAGTGCCGGGCATCAAAACATGCAGTTGGGAATGATTTAGCCCAGAAAATAAGAGACATAAAAACAAAAATAAACAGAACAAAACAATTAAGCACTAACAGCGGGAAATAAAATAAAGATAGGCAACTAGGCATACCTCCAAGTGACCCCATGGGTCACCACCAAACTTATAACCACGCTCGCTCGAAGAGCGATCCATGTCTATAACCTGAAACTGAAAATTAAAGTAGGCGTGAGCACCGAGATGCTCAGTAGGAAAGCCAAGGAATAACCACGCCCTATGCCCTTACCTTTAAAAGAAATCCAATTATGCTAGTTTAAAAATAAGAAATAATAAAATAATGTGTTTTTTTCAAATCCAAATCACAAGTTGACATTTTTATGAAAATCATTTCTATTCCACCATATTTTCAAAATCGATTCCAAGAGTGCATTCAACTTTCGAAATTGCAAGAAAAACAGTTTAGTTTGAAACAGGGTTTTTCACAATAAGATAGTAAGTATGAAACAACTGAAAAAAATGTTAAATTGCTAGAGGCATGTCACAAAGGAGCACCATGGGTAGCCCCTATAGGTAGCTAGAAAAAAGTGGGAACCTAGAGACCTCGTACCTCGGTGAAACGTGGCTTAGAAGGCCACGACCCTCAGAAAACGTGGCTTAGATGGCCACGACCCTCAGAAATTCATATGTTTAGTTAGTGTTGTTGCGTCAATCCTGTTAGACAACCCGGGACAAACCCCTGCCATGTCATCTAACGTACTAGTCCTGGTCGCCCACCTAGGTACCCAGGGTTTCCCATGTGCTCTATTTCAATGGGTGGTGAGGTTTTAACAAAAACATAGAAAGAACATAACACTTTCTTACCCAAAGTCTATTTCACCACTCACCATCGTTCTCCCTCCTTAAGCGCATACCCTTTTTATGTCACATAACCTCGCACAAGCCTCTTTATTAGGCACACATCACAAATCATACACTTAACACACACATCATGTTTTTACAACAACGGGGCATGCCTTAAGAGGGGTTTTGTTTTACTTTCGCAAACCATTCTCAAAGTGTCAGACAAGCTTAATTAATTACAATAAACACATTTCATTTTTGAACACAAAATCACCCAACGCTTATGTTTCCAAGATCATTTGAAAGTTCAACTAAAACAACCAAGGTACTATATCTTTAAAAGCAAGCTAGAAAACATGTTTAAATCTAAAAAAAACCATTGGAAATACTTATTACACACTAAAATCATTAAGGAAACCACTTTTAAGGAACCATGACCATTTGAGTATATACACACACATATATATATAGCATGTGCATTTCATATAAAAGCAGAATATGTATTTAAAGAACACTAAGCAAAAATGGAGATTCTAATTAAAGATTAGGGCATAGGGGACCTACCTCAAGACACACAGCTTTTGACAAGGGTAACCCGAGACCGCTTCACCGCCATGCATATACATTTTCATGCATATGCATATACACAGGTCCTTACTGCCGACGACTCGAACCCCCGAGGAAGGGACCATTCACTATACATATAATTTAATAAAGGAATTAAACAATTAAACAGTTTATAAAGCATTTGAAATATCGCATTAAAGCTTTATACCAACTTCACACTCAAACAACCTTCCTAATACCAAGCGCACCATGGCGCAACACCAGAAACATGATAAAACAGACTTTTCAGCACTTGCGCGACAAAATAAACCCACAGCAAAGTTTATAAAACACTATGAAAAGTTCAGCACGGGTTTTCACAAAATCAGAACATTCACACTAAATGAAAACACTACGAAACACATCGAAATCATAGTAAACTTTAAGCGAAAATATATTCGCTCCAAGAAAAATAATCAATGAGTATACTAAATTAATTAAATAAGAAAATTAATTTCTCAAACAACACATATATGCGGAAACACATACCTTCGGTATCGAGACTTCGCAAACGCGGTGTGCAAACTCCGCCGCATGACAAACACACCTCAAACAACACAATTAATCCTTAAAAACAAGCAATCGGATCAATGACACAATAAATGAACTAAACGACAAACCCAAACCCAAATTGAAACTCAATAAAATTAAAATATCAACCAACTGAGGTATAACACACTTACGATAAGGGGTCCGAGATGTTGTCCGAGCTTGCGTGGTGCTGGAAAATTAAAAATCAAGCTGCTGAAAAAAATGGACGCAACAAATGGAGTGGTGGGCACACTGCTGGACAAAACAGGAGGATGGTACGGTTCGCTCCAAGATGGAAGGGGGGCTAGCTGGTTGCGTGCAAGGGCGCAGGAAGCAGGTCAGGCCACTAGGCTGGTCGGATAGAGAGCGGTCGCCCGAACAGAGGTGCGCCGTGGCTGTCCGAAGAAGGGAGGAGATTTCGGCCCGATGTGGAGGAGGAAGAAGGCTTACCAGGTGGGAAACTGCTGATATGAGGAGGTGTGGCCAAGCGGTGGGTGTTGCTGGAGCAGAACAGAAAGGGAAACGGATTTACCGGTAGGGGAAGCGCTGATAAGGTAGAGGGAGTCCGGCCGGGAACGATTTGCCGGAAGGAGGAGGAGGTGCGTGCAGGGGAAACCCGAGATGGGTGGGGCGCGATGGGAAAAACAACTGGAAGTATGGCTGGACGGAGCTGGTAGGGCGGCGCAAGGTTCAACAATGCATGGGGCGGCCCAGCGTAGAGGTTAGGCGAGGAGGATGAGGGAGGGTGGCGGCTAGGTTTAGGCGGGCTCGAGCAGCGTGATGAACCGAGGAAAAAAAACAGACGAGCGAGAGAGGGGAGAAAGATGGAGGGAGATAAAAAAAAAGAGGAAAATAAAATAGAAATAAAAAAGAATAGAAATAAAATAAAAAAAAGACAATATAAATAAAATGAAACCCCCAAAAAAAACTTAAGTCATTCAATAATAATAACGCATAAAAAAAATAATCAGATAATAATTTTTATAATTATAAAAATAATTTAACATTCACATAGAGATTAAAATATAAGATGAAATAATAATAATAATGATAATAACGTAATTGAAATATCAACCTATATAATAATAATACAAAACAGAAAACATAAATAATAAAACCAGAATAATTAAAACAACCAAACTAATAATAACATCCTTATTATTGGGGTCGAACAACGCGCACGGTCATGCGCTAGGTCACGCACCCAAATAATAACACTTTTAATAATAAAACATCGTCCAAAAAAACGATTTGGCGCTACGCACCGTCACGCGTACGGACGCACCACTGTATAAGATCCCAAACCCCTTTTAAACTAGAACCAATTCAAACCGCAACTCAAAAGAAAGACCAGAAATAATTAAATGAAAATAAAGCATGGTCGGGGTGTGACAATTCTCCCCACCATGGCACTTTCTGCCCCCAGAAAGTCCCAAAATACCAGGTCAACCAAGGGTTCCAAGCGAGACCACGAAGATGCTTAAAACAAAACCTCAATCGCTCAAAGACCGAGCATTTAAAATGTCGATGACCTGAAACATCAAAGATTTCAAAACCAGAATGAGCAAAATGACCAACAACTAGGAATTCATCTCGAAACAGAACTACAACATGGAACACCCCGACCCCTAACGTCGGGATCATCAGGACCACTCGAGATCTCCACGAATGCTCATCAAGCGACCCACTACTTAAGCTATCCAACCAACATGGTCGAGGTTGGGCGGAGCAGAAGCAAGGGGGTTACTCCTCCAAGCGCACTTTGAAAACAGAGTGTTCCACAAGCTTTTCCTATGGTGGTCTCCCCACCATATTAGGATTCTCGTGAAACATTGGTTCTCCAAACCAAAACGACTCCCAAACCCAGACAACTCTAACACTTGCTTGACCCTCAGAGTTCCCTATGTTGAACTAACACAAGATGGGATATCGGCGAGACCCGCACAGGGTCTCCCCACCATTTTAAAATTTTGTAACACCACGAAACCCGCGCGGGCATTCCTAGTTTACTTTAAGAAATACCGATTGAACCCTTCATCGTGAACCCGCCACACGGGCCGACCCGCACTGATCATTCTTACAATGGACAACACTCTGCCACGTCAGATAGCTTTGATAGCAGAAACCCCTAACCAGGAGATGAACCAGACAGGCGCACAACGTTTCCACAAGACATGAGTATCTCCGACCGTAAGAAGGTTCACGAAGCACACCCACTAGCTTTACAAGAATATGGGTTTTTTCGAACCTCTTTAATGCCCAAGAGGAACTCCCATAAAATAAGACCACGACATGTAGACAAGGGCTCCATTCCCCTGACAATAAGAATGACGCCTTCGGAGGGGGTACCACAATAGGGAAATTTAAGTTTTCCCTGTCCCGACATTGCGGACTAAAGTCGGACCAAGCTCATCCCACGTCTGACGAGTCCTGACTGCGCGCAGGCTTCACCCCGAGACCTATGGCTGGGGCACTGATGTCTGAAGCATCTCCAGCCTCGCAATCACAAGCTGACCACTTCTAACTGGAACTTCCTCCACTGGAAAAGCAGCCTGCATACTTCTCCTCGTGTCTCACGCGGCTACTCTATTAACATACCAATTTAGAATTGCAGAGAACGACCTAGAGTGTCTAAATGACCACACTAGATATAGGAGGTTGAGCGGTCTGTCCGACACGCAACACAAACAGACAGAAGGAGCACTCCACGAACAAGTCCCTTTGGTTCACACTCTTCATCAAATGAGAGACCTACTCTTACCACAATATAAGCAGGACCAACAATTTGTACACTTTTTTTTTGACCGACGATTCCACACTACTTCTAGGGCACATGGAACTAGCTCATCAGAAACGTCAACACACCTCCTTCGCCACATGTTGACTGGTCGAGAACCTACGAGATCAACAAATTTCCCTCACCTTCATTTCCTTAGGTACAAACATGGAATGAGGCTTGTCTTGAGGATTGCTCACGACGTCCCCATTTGCAACGAAAACGGAACGACCACCATTTACTAGTTTAGTCCCGCTCCACCAGACGTACTCGAGACAATCTTACATCTGCACAACATTTGAAGTTCCTTCAAAACCAGTGACACTTCCAAATTTCCCAAATCGCTCAATGGCATCCAACTAACATCGACGTCTACGAACAATCGACGCCACCAAGCCGAACCCAACTCTACCACTCCACTAAGAGTCTGGGTCAGGCCAAGAACTGAGAGAGACTTGCTGGAACCCATGGAACGTTTCTAGGGGCATATCCCAAACAAGAAACACAAACCAGCCTTCCACAAATCCAAACACAGCACAAAACAAACATCAACATTACAAAAACAAATCCAATAATCCCAATTTCAAACATCCATTCATTTTCAAAGAAAACACTCACTTGAAAGACCAAGCCCTGCACAATAAGCCCAAAAACTATTTTAAAAATCTATCTTTACTTTAAAAGCAATGTCATTTTTTTCCATTTCCAAAACCATTTGAGCCCGAAAACCCATTTAAGAAGAAGCCCCACTTTCTAGAAAACAAGAAGCAACCTTAGAGATCAATCAACTACAAATGATATTCCATGGTGCCTCGCAAGTATGCATTTTCGTGCCACTCAAGCACCCGTCCACACGATCCATCAACTAACCCTTAATCAAGTCCATATGCACATGCGAGCACCCATAGGAATACCAGTGGAAAGAAACAAGGCTACTCCGCTTTCAAAACAACCCATTGTCAATATCAGAAAATACCTTTTTCTTTTCAAACCCATTTCAAAAATTCAATGCAAATTTCAAGAATGCTTTCCATTTCTAAAACAGCCCATTTCAATTTCAGATGACCCAAAACATCCCTTTAGAAATTCAACGTTGACAAATCAACGACAAATTCCAAAAACAAGGTCCAAGAGAAACGCACCCCAAATATCATGTCAACCGCAAATAAGAGCAGCAGCAAAGTCCTCTTCACTTTTTAAAGGAAAACAATTTCACGCCAACTCCCAAAACTGAAGCAAGACATCACAAGCATTAAAGCACCTGGGTGGAGGACTAGTGGTCGTGTCCAACCCGGCTACATGGTTTAGCAGACCATGCCCTAGGCAAGCACCAACCACTAAGAGTGTCGAACCGTACTCTCGGGCATCACATGGGTCGCTACTCCATGTGAGACCGCACGCAGTACCGGTTTACTCCTATTGTCATCCCCCATCCACAAAGACCAAAACCAAAACATAGATCCCGGACTGCCCCTGGTTACTCGAGGATCGGAACGAGCAAGATTTCGCGACGCTCTTCCCGCACCTACCACTCGAGTACCGACAATCCTATCTCTGATCTACCTGATACCCCAAAATAACAAGGACAAAACCTGCCTCTGATACCATTTTGTCACGAACCAGGCCAGTGCGTCATCCGACCCGGCGTCCGACCCGGTCCGCGACATGGCCCGAAGGGCGTCCCCGATCCCCACGGGCTGGCAACTAGTGCCGGGCATCAAAACATGCAGTTGGGAACGATTTAGCCCAGAAAATAAGAGACATAAAAACAAAAATAAACAGAACAAAACAATTAAGCACTAACAGCGGGAAATAAAATAAAGATAGGCAACTAGGCATACCTCCAAGTGACCCCATGGGTCACCACCAAACTTATAACCACGCTCGCTCGAAGACCGATCCATGTCTATAACCTGAAACTGAAAATTAAAGTAGGCGTGAGCACCGAGATGCTCAGTAGGAAAGCCAAGGAATAACCACGCCCTATGCCCTTACCTTTAAAAGAAATCCAATTATGCTAGTTTGAAAATAAGAAATAATAAAATAATGTTTTTTTTTCAAATCCAAATCACAAGTTGACATTTTTATGAAAATCATTTCTATTCCACCATATTTTCAAAATCGATTCCAAGAGTGCATTCAACTTTCGAAATTGCAAGAAAAACAGTTTAGTTTGAAACAGGGTTTTTTCACAATAAGACAGTAAGTATGAAACAACTGAAAAAAATGTTAAATTGCTAGCGGCATGTCACAAAGGAGCACCATGGGTAGCCCCTATAGGTAGCTAGAAAAAAGTGGGAACCTAGAGACCTCATACCTCGGTGAAACGTGGCTTAGAAGGCCACGACCCTCAGAAAACGTGGCTTAGATGGCCACGACCCTCAGAAATTCATATGTTTAGTTAGTGTTGTTGCGTCAATCCTGTTAGACAACCCAGGACAAACCCCTGCCATGTCATCTAACGTACTAGTCCTGGTCACCCACCTAGGTACCCAGGGTTTCCCATGTGCTCTATTTCAATGGGTGGTGAGGTTTTAACAAAAACATAGAAAGAACATAACACTTTCTTACCCAAAGTCTATTTCACCACTCACCATCGTTCTCCCTCCTTAAGCGCATACCCCTTTTTATGTCACATAACCTCACACAAGCCTCTTTATTAGGCACACATCACAATTCATACACTTAACACACACATCATGTTTCTACAACAACGGGGCATGCCTTAAGAGGGGTTTTGTTTTACTTTCGCAAACCATTCTCAAAGTGTCAGACGAGCTTAATTAATTACAATAAACACATTTCATTTTTGAACACAAAATCACCCAACGCTTATGTTTCCAAGATCATTTGAAAGTTCAACTAAAACAAACAAGGTACTATATCTTTAAAAGCAAGCTAGAAAACATGTTTAAATCTAAAAAAAACCATTGGAAATACTTATTACACACTAAAATCATTAAGGAAACCACTTTTAAGGAACCATGACCATTTGTGTATATACACACACATATATATATAGCATGTGCATTTCATATAAAAGCAGAATATGTATTTAAAGAACACCAAGAAAAAATGGAGATTCTAATTAAAGATTAGGGCATAGGGGACCTACCTCAAGACACGCAACTTTTGACAAGGGTATCCCGAGACCACTTCACCGCCATGGATATACATTTTCATGCATATCCATATACACAGGTCCTTACTGCCGACGACTCAAACCCCCGAGGAAGGGACCATTCACTATACATATAATTTAATAAAGGAATTAAACAATTAAATAGTTTATAAAGCATTTGAAATATCGCATTAAAGCTTTATACCAACATCACACTCAAAAAACCTTCCTAATACCAAGCGCACCATGGCGCAACACCAGAAACATGATAAAACAGACTTTGCAGCACTTGCACGACAAAATAAACCCACAGCAAAGTTTATAAAACACTATTAAAAGTTCAGCATGGGTTTTCACAAAATCAGAACATTCACACTAAATGAAAACACTACGAAACACATCGAAATCATAGTAAACTTTAAGCGAAACTATATTCGCACCAAGAAAAATAATCAATGAGTATACTAAATTAATTAAATAAGAAAATTAATTTCTCAAACAACACATATATGCGGAAACACATACCTTCGGTATCGAGACTTCGCAAATGCGGTGTGCAAACTCCGCCGCATGACAGACACACCTCAAACAACGCAATTAATTCTTAAAAACAAGCAATCGGATCAATGACACAATAAATAAACTAAACGACAAACCCAAACCCATATTGAAACTCAATAAAATTAAAATATCAACCAACTGAGGTATAACACACTTACGATAAGGGGTCCGAGATGTTGTCCGAGCTTGCGTGGTGCTGGAAAATTAAAAATCAAGCTGCTGAAAAAAAAAGGACGCAACAAATGGAGTGGTGGGCACACTGCTGGACAAAACAGGAGGATGGTACGGTTTGCTCCAAGATGGAAGGGGGGATAGCTGGTTGCGTGCAAGGGCACAGGAAGCAGGTCAGGCCACTAGGCTGGTCGGATAGAGAGCGGTCGCCAGAACAGAGGTGCGGCGTGGCTGTCCGAAGAAGAGAGGAGATTTCGGCCCGATGTGGAGGAGGAAGAAGGCTTACCAGGTGGGAAACTGCTGATATGAGGAGGTGTGGCCAAGCGGTGGGTGTTGCCGGAGCAGAACAGAAAGGGAAACGGATTTACCGATAGGGGAAGCGCTGATAAGGTAGAGGGAGTCCGGCCGGGAACGATTTGCCGGAAGGAGGAGGAGGTGCGTGCAGGGGAAACCCGAGATGGGTGGGGCGCGATGGGAAAAACAACTGGAAGTATGGCTGGACGGAGCTGGTAGGGCGGCGCAAGGTTCAACAATGCATGGGGCGGCCCAGCGTAGAGGTTAGGCGAGGAGGATGAGGGAGGGTGGCGGCTAGGTTTAGGCGGGCTCGAGCAGCGTGATGAACCGAGGAAAAAAAACAGACGAGCGAGAGAGGGGAGAAAGAGGGAGGGAGATAAAAAAAAGAGGAAAATAAAATAGAAATAAAAAAGAATAGAAATAAAATAAAAAAAGACAACATAAATAAAATGAAACCCCCAAAAAAAAACTTAAGTCATTCAATAATAATAACGCATAAAAAAAATAATCAGATAATAATTTTTATAATTATAAAAATAATTTAACATTCACATAGAGATTAAAATATAAGATGAAATAATAATAATAATGATAATAACGTAATTGAAATTTCAACCTATATAATAATAATACAAAACAGAAAACATAAATAATAAAACCAGAATAATTAAAACAACCAAACTAATAATAACATCCTTATTATTGGGGTCGAACAACGCGCACGGTCATGCGCTAGGTCACGCACCCAAATAATAACACTTTTAATAATAAAACATCATCCAAAAAAACGATTTGGCGCTACGCACCGTCACGCGTACGGACGCACCACTGTATAAGATCCCAAACCCCTTTTAAACTAGATCCAATTCAAACCGCAACTCAAAAGAAAGACCAGAAATAATTAAATGAAAATAAAGCATGGTCGGGGTGTGACACTTATGAAAAAAGTGAGGCTTCTAGGAGTATGACAGGAATGTGGAGAGACAAAATGAGCAGTTCTTGGCTGAACCAAAGGCTTGAGAGGTGTGGGTAAGGAGGTAGAGGTGGGGGCCTTTTATAATAGGAGAGGAGGGCCACTCTTGGAAAGTTATAAATGGGTACATTATTATCAAATGAGTTTCGAATTTTAGAGGTCCTACATTGATTTCTTTCAAGGATAAGGTGATAAGGGTTCGAAATACACTCATACATTAGGTATTTGAAAAGTGTATGTCTTAGATTTTACATTATTTTGTCATTTTATTTAAATCGTTTATTAATAAGGTAATTGCTGGATCATCATGATGTTAGAAATAATTTAATTTATTTAATCTCTAAAAAATATAAAACAAAATATCATGATGTAGGAAATATTTATAGCTTTCTACTAACTATTTATAGTCCAACAGATCATTTATTTAGACAAAATTAATAATGTTTTACTCAGGTGATACATTCTTTGTTATTTTTAACTTTCTTTAAAAATTAAAAGATAAAAAGCCACTTCCACACAAAAGTGATTCCATGTGGTCCCCAAGTTTGGAACAAGGCATCCAATGGTCGGCCATGAGACAACCAGTATCATTAGGACACATTTTTGTGTCTTTCATTATTATTATGTTATTATTTTATTATCCTTAACTACCCTATTACTCATTAATCAAGATAATTAAAGATAATTACTGTCGTTACTATTCATAATGTCCAAAAAACAAGAGTCTTAATTACATAATTTGGACCTTATGATTCCAAATATGGAATCCATTTTACCAAATTCAAAAAATATAAATTTCAATAATTAATTTAAAAATAATTCTCATTGTCAAAACAAATAGCCGATTTTTTTGAAACAATATCTACGAAAAGTTTGGCATTAGTTTATGCCCAATTCCAAAGTGAAATTAAATATAATGACCACAATTGGATTAAATGGTCAAAATATATTAAGATTACACTTTAATATTAATTAAAAAGATAATCTAACCATATAATTAAATTAGATGAAAAAGCTGTTTTGATGTAAAATGCAGTATTTTTCACTATTCATTAAAAAAATGAACATTGTCAGAAAAATACCAACAATTTTTCCAATGTAAATTTCAATGTCCCAATAATAAATAATATATTTATTTTGACAAATATAGATTATAAAATTTTCAAAAGTTTGATTTAAAAATGTTTTTCCATCGAAAGGTTGTAAAACAATCTTTTAAAAATATTAGTGTATTCCATGCTTATGATTGGGTTTATTCTCATTTTAATCCTCTAAAAGACTATCTAATTCATAAATAGACATAGATAAAAATATATATTCTTCATTACATACTTGGGATGTCACATCCTTCCCCGCTTTAGAAAATTGTATCCCCGTAATTTATTTACTTATCGAATAAGTGGAGGTATTTATCCCTCATTGCGTTTTCAGATTCTCATATTGCCTCTTCAATCATGTGGTTTTTCCACAAAACCTTTACGTGATGAATCACCTTATTCTATAACACATTCTCCCTGTGGTCAATAATCTGAACCGATTGTTCCTCATAAGATAGATTCTTTTCCAACTGAACTACCTCTGGACTCAAAACATGAGATTGATCTGGCATATACTTTCTCAACATCGAAACCTGAATAACATTGTGTACCTGAGATAAACTCAGAGGTAATGCCACTCGGTATGAAACTAATCCAACTCTCTCCATAATTTCATATGGTCCAATGAACCTTGGTCTCAGCTTTCCTTTCTTACCAAATCACATCACACTTTTCCATGGAGATACTTTGAGAAAAACGTGATGACCTACCTCAAAAGAGAGATCCTTCCTCATGTTGTCCGCATAACTCTTCTGCCTGCTCTGAGCTGTTCTCATGTGTTTCTGTATCAGCTGAACTTTTTCTGCCAACTCTTCTACCAATTCTGGTCCCATCAGGTTCCTTTGACCCACTTCATCCCAGAATGCTGGAGTTCGACACCGCTTCCCATATAACGCCTCAAATGGTGCCATCTGTATACTGGAATGAAAACTGTTATTATATGAAAATTCAACCAAAGAAAGATGTTGGTCCCAAATTCCCTAATAATCCATCCAACAAGCACGTAGCATATCTTCCAAAGTCTGAATTGTTCGTTTTGAATGCCCATCTGATTGAGGATGAAAAGATGTACTAAAATTTAATTCTGCACCCAACGACTTCTGAAGGCCTTTCCAAAAGTTAGAAGTAAACCTGGTATCACGATCAAATACAATGGAGAGAGGAACTCCAAGTAACCTGACTATATCTTTAAGATACAAGCTGGAAAGTTGATCTAGGGAATAAGTATCTCGTATAGCAAGGAAATGAGCAGATTTAGTCAAGCGATCGACAATATCCCAGATTACATTATTACCTCGAGGTTGTTGTGTCGGAAGAAGCCAGGGATGATGGCAAGAGGGGGGGTGAATTGCCTTTTAAAAAATTGATTAACAAATTAAAAATCAAAGTAAAGTGCAGCGGAAATAAAGAGGCAAGACACACAAAATTGATAACGGAGTTCGGCCAAAAACCCGGCCTACGTCTCCGCTCCCAACTCAACCGTTGAGAGATTCCTACCGCTTGCTTTTCAATGGTTTTAGCAAGAAACCCACTAGGCTTTGAGGTAGCACTAGGACCTATTACAGCTTGCTTTTGAGTGGTTGAGCAAGAACCCACTTGCTTTTAATGGTTTAGCAAGAACCCACTAGCCTTTTTAACGGGTGAAGGCTAGCTCACCGAGACACAAGCCTTTTAAAGTAAAAGCTTGAAGAAAACCTCTTCACACCTTAGTGGTGGTGTGAGAACCCAAAGAAAGAGGGGATGAGAAAAGGGTTGGGGTTTGTAGGCACAAACCCAAATTTAAAGCTCAAAATAAATATACAATAAAAACCGTATTTTGAGAAGCCTTGGGCGCCTTTGATTGGATGGAGATGTTGAACGCCACTTCCAAGCTTCTTTGAAGGAGCTCCTTGGATGTGGAATTGGATGGAGCACTTGGGGTTCACTTGGAACAATCCGCCGGAGCTTCGCCAAAGATGTAAAAATGCGTCCGGTGGCTTAGTTGAAGTTCCGGGGCTTCCTAGGCCTTTATTTATAGGCTAGGAACCTTCAAGTATCCGTTGGAGGGCTTTGGAGCCGTTGGAAAAGGCCTCGGAGCCGTTGGGAGGCTTTTGGAGTTGACTGGTCAAAGCCAACGGCTAGTTTGACCAGTGCTACCGGCTGGCCGGTGCAGGGCCACCGTCTGGCCGGTGCCTTGACAGTGGCTGAGTCTTCTTTTCCAGGCACCACCGGCTGACCGGTACAGCTCCACCGGCTGGCCGGTGCCTTGGAATTTGAGGAGAATTCTGGTCCAGGCTCCACCGGTCGACCGGTGGAGGAGCCACCGGCTGGCCGGTGGCAAGACAGTAGCAAATACTATTTGGGCTGGGTGCCACAGGTCGACCGGTGACAGAGCCACCGGTCGACCGGTGGAACCTGGCAGTGGGCAATGCCTCTGCCAGTTCCACCGGTCGGCCGGTGCTATCACACCGGTTGGCCGGTGGACTGAATTTCAGTCCATTTGATGTCCATTCTTGGGCCAACTTCTTGGAAACCTTGTGCCATTCAATCAAAAACACTTCAAACAATGTTAGATAAACATGAAAGTGATTGTGATCATGAAAATTAAACCACGAGGGGATACGAGAGGTACAACAATCTCCCCCTATTTTGATGATCACAATCACCGAAACAATCAAAGTAAAATACTGAAATTAAAGACATTCTTAAAGGATAATTTGAAAATAAATCAAAGCATGATAGAGAAGACTCTCCCCCAATCAATCAAGGAATTTCTCCCCCTTTGTGATTATCAAAATAGAATGGGGCATAAAACTTGATTGAGGGAAAAAGGCTTGAAAAACAAGATTTGAGATTTGAAAGTCAATTGAAATTTTGGAAATTGAGAGATTGAAAATTTGAATAACAGTTTGAATTGAAAGTTTTGAATCAAAAATTGAAATGAGAAATTTAGACTTGAAAATTTTGAAACCAAGAGTTGAAATTGAAAGTTTGAATTGAAAATTTAAAAGACTAAAACTCCCCCTAAATAAAACAAAAGATCATCGGGGAGAGGAAATAAATTTTGGCCCGGAGAGACTCGCTAGAAGGGATTTCTCAATCCATACTTGTCTCATCGCGGGTCTTCTCCTATAGAATTCATCGGAAAAGAAAAAAGACTTGGGTTGGCCGTACCGAGCATTTTTGCAATCACACTCATAAATGAGGTGCCCGGGTTTTTTACAATAATTGCAAAATTTAAAACTAGAGCTCCCCCTTACAAAAACAGTGGGTGCATGGGAGGAGGAAGCTTGGTTGGTATATCCTAGCCCTTGGGTGGTTCTAGATATTCGTTGGGAACCTAAGAGTTTGGACAAATTTTGTTCACCTTGGGTGAACTTGGCTAGGGAATCTTTTAAATCTTTGATGGTTGATTCCATAGAATCAACATTTGGAAAATTTTGGATTTTTCGGGAGAGTTCCTCCTTCTCTTTGAGAAGTTGTTCTTTTTCGGAGGAGAGTTTTTTGAAAGATTTTTTCAAAGAAACAAATTTTGAAGAAAGTTCATGAAAACCTTTTTCTAATTGATCTCTAGCATGTGAGAGTTCTTCATATGACAAATGATTTAAAGAATTGGAATTTGAAGAGCAAGAGGAGGAAGAGGAGGAAGAGGAGGAAGAGGAGGAAGATACCTCATGTTTTGCCATTAGGCATTTTTTACCTTGGTCGCTCGAGGAGAAGGAGGAGAATGAAGAGGTGGAGCTATCACTCCATGTTGCCTTTTAAGCCTTCTTCTTCACCTTTTTCTTGGCCCTTTTCTTGTGAAGTGGGCATGCGGGCACGGATTTTTCATCGGGTTCTTGCTTTTGAGAGGGTTCTTGCTTTGGAGCCTCGCTAGTACCTTCATAGGCTAGTTCTAAAAACTTCCAAATATCATGAGAAGATGTGCAAGAAGAAATACAATCAAAAACATTACGATCTAACCCACAATGTAGAGCTTTCATGGCTTTGCCATCAAGCTCGAAATTTGCAATGTCTACGGGGGTCCATTTAGATTCATCGGAAGTAGAAAGTGAATAACCATGCATGACAATTTTAAAAATTGGATAACCAATGCTTTTAAGAAATGTGGTCATGCGGGTTTTCCAAAAACAATAGTCGGTTCCATAAAACAATGGAGCACGACCCAGTGAATGACCTTCGAGGGTTTGAGAAGAAGAAGCGGTAGAAGCCATCAAAAAGGATCTTTAATTTGAAACCGGTTAGGGAATTATTCAAATACCTCCCTCTGATACCAAATGTTGTGTCGGAAGAAGCCAGGGATGATGGCAAGAGGGGGGGTGAATTGCCTTTTAAAAAATTGATTAACAAATTAAAAATCAAAGTAAAGTGCAGCGGAAATAAAGAGGCAAGACACACAAAATTGATAACGGAGTTCGGCCAAAAACCCGGCCTACGTCTCCGCTCCCAACTCAACCGTTGAGAGATTCCTACCGCTTGCTTTTCAATGGTTTTAGCAAGAAACCCACTAGGCTTTGAGGTAGCACTAGGACCTATTACAGCTTGCTTTTGAGTGGTTGAGCAAGAACCCACTTGCTTTTAATGGTTTAGCAAGAACCCACTAGCCTTTTTAACGGGTGAAGGCTAGCTCACCGAGACACAAGCCTTTTAAAGGAAAAGCTTGAAGAAAACCTCTTCACACCTTAGTGGTGGTGTGAGAACCCAAAGAAAGAGGGGATGAGAAAAGGGTTGGGGTTTGTAGGCACAAACCCAAATTTAAAGCTCAAAATAAATATACAATAAAAACCGTATTTTGAGAAGCCTTGGGCGCCTTTGATTGGATGGAGATGTTGAAGGCCGCTTCCAAGCTTCTTTGAAGGAGCTCCTTGGATGTGGAATTGGATGGAGCACTTGGGGTTCACTTGGAACAATCCGCCGGAGCTTCGCCAAAGATGTAAAAATGTGTCCGGTGGCTTAGTTGAAGTTCCGGGGCTTCCTAGGCCTTTATTTATAGGCTAGGAACCTTCAAGTATCCGTTGGAGGGCTTTGGAGCCGTTGGAAAAGGCCTCGGAGCCGTTGGGAGGCTTTTGGAGTTGACTGGTCAAAGCCAACGGCTAGTTTGACCAGTGCTACCGGCTGGCCGATGCAGGGCCACCGGCTGGCCGGTGCCTTGACAGTGGCTGAGTCTTCTTTTCCAGGCACCACCGGCTGACCGGTACAGCTCCACCGGCTGGCCGGTGCCTTGGAAGTTGAGGAGAATTCTGGTCCAGGCTCCACCGGTCGACCGGTGGAGGAGCCACCGGCTGGCCGGTGGCAAGACAGTAGCAAATACTATTTGGGCTGGGTGCCACAGGTCGACCGGTGACAGAGCCACCGGTCGACCGGTGGAACCTGGCTGTGGGCAATGCCTCTGCCAGTTCCACCGGCTGGCCGGTGCTATCACACCGGTTGGCCGGTGGACTGAATTTCAGTCCATTTGATGTCCATTCTTGGGCCAACTTCTTGGCAACCTTGTGCCTTTCAATCAAAAACACTTCAAACAATGTTAGATAAACATGAAAGTGATTGTGATCATGAAAATTAAACCACGAGGGGATACGAGAGGTACAACAGAGGTGTCTTCGGCAATCCCACAACAAAGTCCATGGATATATTTTCTCATTTCCACTCTGGCACTGGTATATTCTGAAACATCCCTTTCGGTAACTGCCACTCTGCTTTAACCTGTTGACATGTCAAACAATTCAAAGTAAAATAAAAAAATATCTCTTTTCATTCCGTCCCACCAGTAATACTCCCGAAGATCTCTATACATCTTAGTACTACCAGGATGAACATAAAACGAATAACTATGAGCTTCACATAACAACTCTCTCTTCAACTGTGAATCACAAGGCACACACAATCTCTTCCGAAATCTCAAAACACAATCATTATCAGTGTTGAATTCAGGCAACTTACCCTTCTGAACCAACTCTACCTTTTTCTGCACCTCACTGTCTTGCTTATGTGCTTGCTTTATTCTGTCTGATAGAGAATATTTCCCTGATACCTGAAACAAAACAGAAGGACATCTTGCACCAACAACTTCAATGCCAAATTTTATCAAATCCTTATCCAAAGGATCACGTTTCACATGCAACATTGTTAATGAAGCATTACTTTTTCGACTCAAAGCCTGAGCCACTTTATTTGCTTTTCTCGGATGGTAAGGAATTGTACAATCATAATCCTTGATTAATTCTATCCATCTCCTCTGTCTCATGTTCAATTCTTTATGAGTGAATATATACTTTAAAATTTTGTGATCGGTATATATTTCACACTTTACTCCATACAAATGATGCCTCCAAATTTTTAAATCATAAACAACTGCAGCTAATTCCAAATCATGTGTAGGGTAATTTACCTCATGAGTTTTCAACTGTCGTGAAGCATAAGGAATTACCTGATCATTCTGTAATATGATGCAAACAATTCATTTCAATGTAGCATCGCTGTAGATAACAAACTCCACATTTCTGTAAGGTAGTTCCAAAACGTGAGCATTCACCATTCTTCTTTTCAATTCCTGAAAACAATCATCACATTCTTTTGTCTAGATAATCTTAACACCCTTCCGAGTATGCTTAGTCATTGGACTAGATAACAATGAAAAATTTCTACCAAACCTTCAGTAATAGCCTACCAAACCAAGGATGCTATGAATATCAGTCACATTTGTGGGTCTTGTCCATTCATCCACAACCTTTTTTTTGCAGGATCAACAGTTATCCCATCTTTAGAAACAATATGACCAAGGAAAGAAATTTGTTGCAACCAAAACTCACACTTGAATAATTTCCCATACAATTTCTTTTATTTTAAGGTTTTAAAAATAACCCTTAAATGTCTTTCATTCTCCTCTTTACTTTTAGAAAACACCAATATATCATCAATAAAAACAACCAACATTTTTCACCTATGTCAACTAAGCCATCACTACAACAAACTATTTAGTACTGATTCTGACCATCTCAGGATACTGATTTGAAAGGTCATTTCCCTCTGTATGCCTTCCCAGAAAAGCTGCTATGTTTCCTCTATGGAAAAACATTCTTATCACAAAAATACCATAGGTGAAGCAACATGGTAATCTTTAAATGCTATATCATTTCAATTTTACCATAAAAAATATTTTTGGATAATCATTTAATAAAATTATAACTCCTAATGTTATCTAAACCGACCTCTAATACAATCTATAAGGCCCCAGCCTTAAAAATTACTTAATCTTGAGTTATTACAAGATTACACATTGTGGATATTTTCATGTTTATACTTTTAGAGAATTAGATCATAAAACTTGCATTACATTCCACATTTAAACAAAGTGGTTACATAAAAGATAGTATTCATTTTTCCCATCAATGGAAACATATTTAAAATAAAACATTTATTCTTTCTTGACACTTCCTTGACACTATCATCACATCATGTACCATTCCCTTGACCTGTTAAAATCATTTCAAAAACTGGGGATGAGCATAAAAAGATCAGTAAGGGATATGAAAAATATGGAAAATAAAAATGAGTACATGTATACATAAGAATCAATGAAATCATACTTTACTCATAAAACATAAGCACTTTAACATACCTCATTAAATCAGTAATGAATCATAGAAATCATAAGACATAAAGGTAACTTGAGGCATTCATAACATTCTTACGTATGGAGTAACCCTCTTGGTTATGTTTGGAATACCCATCACAGTATATTCCCTAAATATCTTCGGAGAAACCATAACGTTTAACTCCTTCGCATTACCCAATGCATTGGAGAGATATATCGGCCTCACACGCCCTTAGTTTATCACGGAACCACACGTCTTCGTAACAATTCCCAAGAACCATAACATAATCGTATCACATAAAACATGTATAAAGGAAAAATAACATTTCCACTTTTCAATCAAAAGATATCAATAAAAAACATTGATATACAAACATTATGAAAACCAATTTCAATACCAAAATAAAATAAAAGTAGAACATGGTATTTATTTTTTTAATCAAAAAAATGTTATGGCTTGTAGAGGAAGCCGAAACTCAAATAATGGTCACGGCTTCGGAGAAGTTGTTGTCGCCGCATACGTACGACAAAAAAACATTCCTTTTGTCATTTTGTAAAAAGCTTCGTATAAAAAAAGATTCATTTTGAATAAGCATAAAAGTCAAAAGGGTTTATACACAGTATAAAAGAAAGTTGTGTATAAAAGAAAATATGCCTCAATGAAAGGAGATTGAGATGATGTCCCATAACATGTATCTGACTTGACTCAGTAATTCTTTAATCTCCTGAATAATAAACATGAGTTAATTTATAATTGATTAAGAACCTTTTTCAAGTTCATTATTCATTTTATATCTCTTATTACCATTTTATGAATATTATGTACTCATTTAAGTTAATAACGGTCGTTTTGTCGATATTTGGTACTTGAGTCAAAAGTGAACTTCTTATATTTACAAGTTGTTCACGTAGTCAAATATCCATTATCTCAAGAATGATATTAATTATTTAGATGCCATGTATATCATATATATCCAGTATATACATGAATTTATAATGTTACATAATCATTTAGAGGTAAGAATTGAAATGCACCGTTCATGGAGACGGTAAGCCATACGTACGCATGAACGCTACTTTAATTTCTATGTCATATTAATGGAATTAAAACTAAATAAGAGATATATATATTTTAATTCCAGAATTATATTCATCATTTAGATGTAACATAAATCATATATATCCATTATATCTATGTACTTATAATATTACATTACATTTGAGGATAAGAAATGAAATGCACCGTTCATGGAGACGGTAAGCTGTACTTATGCATGAACGCTACTTCCATTTCTATTTCATATTTAATTGAATTAAAACATAATGATACATAATAGTATTTTAATTCCAGTATGGTATCATATATAATATCATTAAATATATCCTTTATATGTACCACATATGGTATTAATGAATCAAATCACTTTGAGGGGGTGATAGTCCGCACTTCCCAAAATGAAGATATCACGTATACCCATAATGTAAGCCATAAATGTATGCCATAAATTAAAGATACATAAGCTTAATGAAGACATAAAAATATTATAGATAATATATAAATATAGTGACATCTTAATGGCCACCTTTTTTTGGTGTTTGAAGAATATTGAACAATCATCGTTTCGTGAAGCAGAAATTTTCCATCCACAGATTCAGTATGATATTTAACCCTTAGATGTAGGTGTGGGTAAGTGTATATCGAATCCTTCTTATAAAAACATTCTAGTATATTTAAGATACTAGATTTGTTACAAAATAAATTAATAAAAAGTCCTTAGGGGGTTGGAGAAGCAAAATAAAACAAAAGAACAAAAGTGAAGACATTACCTTAAAATCGGGTAACTCTCTTTGATTTGAGCTCAAAGGCTTTCTTGGGAAGACTTCTTCCCAAAGTGAGGCTTCTAGGAGTAAAAGAGGGATGTTTAGAGAAAAAATGATCAGGGGTTGGCCGAGCCATAGACTTGAGAGGTGTGGGTATGGAGGTAGAGGTGGCGGCCTTTTATAAGAGGAGAGGGGGGGGGCACTCTTGGAATGTTATAAAAGGATACTTTATTGTCATATGAGTTTCGGATTTTAGAGGTCCCAAATTGATTAATATCAAGGATAAGGTGATATGGGTTCTAAATAAACTCATTAAATAGGTATTTTACATGTGTAAGTCTTATATTTTAAAATATCGTTTCGTTTTATTTAAATCGTTTATTAATGAGGTAATCGCTGCATCATCATGATGTCATAAATAATTTAATTTATTTAATATCTAAAAATTATAAAAAAATATATCATGATGTAGGAAATGTTTTTATATTTATAATTACTATTTATAGTCCAATAGATCATTTATGTAGTCAAAATTAAAAATGTTTTACCCAGGTGATACATTCTTTGTTATAATTAACTTTCTTTAAAAATAAAAAGATAAAAAGTCACTTTCACACAAAAGTGATTCCATGGAGTCCCCAAGTTTGGCACAATGAATACCATGGTCGGAAATGAGACAACCGGTAGCATTAGGACTCATTTTGTTGTCTTTTTGTATTATTATGATATTATTATATTATCCTTAACTACCCGATTACTCATTAATCAAGATAATTAAAGATAATTATCATCGTTACTATTCATAATGTCCAAAAACAAAATAGTCCTAATTAAATAACTTGGACCCTCTAATTCCAAATATGGAATCCATTTTAAAAAATTCCAAAAATATAAATTGAAATAATTAATTTAAAAATAATTCCCGTTGTCAAAACCTATTGCGGGTTTTTTTGAAACAATATCTATGAAATGTTTGGCAATAGTTTATGTCCAATTCCAAAGTGAAATTAATAATAACGACCACCATTGGATTAAATGGTAAAAATATATTCAGATTACACTTTAAGACTAATTAAAAATATAATATAACCATATAATTAAATTAGATGAAAATGCAGTTTTGATGTAAAATGCAGTATTTTTCACTATTCATTATAAAAATGAACATTGTTAGAAAAATACCACAAATATAACCAATGTAAATTTCAATGTACCAATAATAAATAATATGTTTATTTTCACAAATATAGATTATAAAATTGTCAAAAGTTTCATTTAAAAATGGTTTTCCCTCAAAAGGCAGTAAAACAATCTTTTAAAAATATTAGTGTATTCCATGCTTATGATTGGATTTATTCTCATTTTAAGCCTCTAAAACACTATATAATTCATAAATAGACATAGATAAAAATATGTATTATTCATTACTTACATGGTATGTTACAATTAATCCAATGATTTTTTCCCATGGGGAATTGGATTTGTACTAATTTAACCTCACATACAAGTATTTATTAATTTAAGATAGATTTCAGGATTTATTCATCGAAACCATTTTACATGGAATTATTTTAAAACTTATGAAAAAGGGGAACTATTTTCCAAAATTTTGTTATAAAATATATTTACTTATTATCATTTTATTTTTTATAAATATTTCGTAGGATATTTTTTATAGAGACTTGATATTGATCACCTGAGAGTGATAGATCAAATACAGTTTAGTTGATACCCTCCACCACCCTTCAGCGGTGTGTAGAAAAAGTATTTTTTATTGATGCATGAAAATAAAAGGATTAACATTTTTGATATATGAGTTTATCTTGTAATGGGAATCAAGTTGTGGGATACTCGTATGTTTCCGACATATCGGATGTGGTATCATTTTTTACCCATCCTTTTCCTAGTTTTTTGGCACTTGATCATTTTTTAATCCGGATTTCATTTTTTATCAAGACCACTATTTCTTTTTTTTGAATATAATTATTTTTTATTTCTTCCATTGTTTATCTTATCAATGTATATTTATTCTACATAACATGTTTCATATTGGAGAAATCCTTATCTTTTTTATGATGAGTGTGTGTTTGTCTCTAACACGTGGGGATCAGGAATTCCCTTTGAGTATATAGTTGTTTGAGATGAGTAATATCATTAGAGAGTTTCTGAAATTGGTTCAGGACATCATAGTTCATATGGTGTCCTAAAACCATTCATTTAAAGATGATGGGATAGAACATGAAAAAATGTAAGGAGATCCATTTCCCTCCAATTTTCCTATGCCTCATCCTTCCCCCTCTCTTTTCCATTTGTTTCTCCACTTTTCCCAACTTCCTACACATCCCCATGGTGCCTCTACCTCACGCTTCCCTACCGAAAAATATTACCATTAGTTGTGAAATTATAATACTGAAGTGATTCGAACTAATGAAATGACGTCATGAGTGCTCGTATGTCAACCTTCTGCAAACACTATGCCATTTAAGTTTATTTTATTTATGTACAACTGAATATATTTATATAGATTTGATTATCTATCATAATAACTATTATTTCGGTAATTTATTTATATGTATTTAAATATATATTCTATGTATGAATTTATATGACATATATGTTTATATTCATATAATCATATGATTACAAATTTATAAATATATTCATATAAATTATTTATATAATTAAATACATATTTATATATTATATAAATGTTTATTAATAATATATATAAATATATATATATCTTTATTGATTTATGTATTTATATAATATTTATATATATATTATAATTATAATATATATTTATTTAATTATTTTATATACTAATATATGTGTGTGTGATAATAATAATATTATTAATTATTATTATTATTTTTATGACACCTGTTTGTTTAATATAAATAATGTATATATTGGTTTAATAAATACTATACGTTTATTTTTTGAATTATCTCAAACTTATATTATTTTAAATACATGTAAATAATATATGAAAGTAAATGTTTTATATAAAAAAATACATATTTATATATTATATACATGTTTATTTAAACAATATATATATACATAAGCATTTACATAATATATTTATATAAGTTCTTCAACATCATATTTATATAACGTATTTCAATACATATATATATTATTATTTACATTAATATATTTATTTATAATGAACAAATTATTATTATATATAAATAATATATATTTTTTATTATGTGAAATAGAATTTATAGAAATATTAATATTATATATAATTAAAATTATATTAAATATGATTTTTACAAGTAATTATATATATCTACATGAAATACAGTTTTATATTATATAAAATAATATTTATATTATATATAATCCCTATTATATGTAATAAAATTTTAAAAAATATATACTTAATATTATATAAAAAAAATTATATATTATACACAATAAAAAAATATGAAATTAAATTTATACAAATATTTATATTTTTTATTTCAATACATGTATTTATTATTATTTAAATTAATATATACTTATTAAAATAAATATAATTGTATAATATTGTGAAAGTCGACATAGATTTCTTTTTATAAATTCTATTTCATATAAAATAAATTATATATAATATAAAATAATAACATATTATTTTAAAATATATTTATTGCTGTTATAAAATAAATTATAATAACTATAAGATTGTGTGTTTATATGATATATTTTTTAAATTATTTATATTTGTGTATATTTTTATATAATACATTTATGATTTTATTTCATATATAATTAAAATTATATAAAGTACCATTTATACCAATAAATATATAATAATTTACATAACATTAAAAAATTATAATTATGTATACATATAAATACAACTAAATGCAATCACATAAATTACAAAAATTATATGTTAATATAATGCCTTTATATACATATATATATATTGTGTTTTAATTATATATATATATATATAATGAAAATTTCTATTTAAAAATTGTACGGGTTCACAACATCCTATAATGTAAGACATTATATGGGTTTTCAACCACAACGAATTTATGATATTAGGGGGAGTTTTGACACCCCCTCAAAATTCCAAATGGATATTAAAAAAATAAATAAATAAAATTTACAAGGGGACTATAAACCACTCTAAATTAGATTATTATCAACTGTTGTACATAATCCCTCTATACATTTTACATAAAATAAATTTATAGGGGGTTCATAACCCTCTATAAATTCAAAATTTTGAGGGGTTGTTCAGAACCCCCACTATTTATATAGAAAATGAAACTAGATGTGGTTTTTCCTAACCCCCTCTATATAAACCCCTCAAATCTACGATTTTTATAGTGAGAATTTGATATTTTTATTTTATTTTATTACTTAGTTATTTGAGAGTATATTCATTTGGATTGTTATTTTATTTTCATTAGTTCATTATTGGTGAGGATATGTCAGATATCACATATCATAAGGTGTCATATATAATTTCAATTTATACTTTTGCATATTATCTTGTGGAAATATTTTCCAAAAAGTGATCATAAATTTTATAATTTGAATATTATTCAATAAAATTAAATTTTTTTAGTAAATATTCTTTAATTTATTAAATAATTTTATGGTGGATATTTAATTAATCCTGACTAATATGGTTTATCAACATGTATATATAAAATTAATCTTTTCCATAACATTATTATTACATTCATGAAATAATACTATTTTTAAATTGAGTATTAAAGAATATATATTAACATATGTGACAATGTAATTTTCATTTTTTCAAATATTTCTATAAGATATAAAAGATTGAAATTTCTCTAAAATTGAACGATAAAAATATTAAAATGGATTAGATATACAATACAATTAGTATATCCCTAGTAGAGAGAATATATCATGATTTAAAATGATGAACCTTCTATGAGAAATTGAACTCATATAGAGAATGTTATAATTATATTAAATAAAAGTTTTGTGTTCAAGATGTTTTTTTGAAGAATGATATTTTTATAAATGTCAAAAATTATGATTAAGATGTATTGTTATATTTTTGGATAAATTATTAAATTTTATATATTTAATGGACATGAAAATTCTAAAAAATGTTACTAAGATTAAATGAATTATTATAATAAGAATTTAAAATTCATGAAAAATTTAGCCGTGAGTATGATTTTGTGGCATATATTTTTCCTTTTATTTTTAAATCTAGAAATAAAATAAACATTACATTTAATTAAACATTTTGAGAAAAAAACGTATATTTATATTAAAATATCATGCTATAAAATTATACAATTACGTATAATATAATTTTTAATATAAGAAAAAATTAAAATTTGAATAAAATAAATATATGGATTATTAAGGTAATAATAAAAGTTTAATTTTGAAATCAATTATTATCATTTGATAAATTTAATAAAAAGTTATTACCATCATTCCCAAACTCTATATTGAATTATATAGCTAATTTCCTATATAGATATACAGATGAGTTTTTTATGACTTTATTAAAATATTTGATAACTTTGAAATCATATTGGGTGACCATTTCTATAAATTATCTTATGATTTAATTATATGATCATTTTAATAATCATGTGTTTTTTTATTTAGATTCATTTATTTTTTGTTAAATATAAAAATATTATTTATTATTTTGTATATAATTAGTTGTGTTTCGGTTGAATAGAATTATATAAACTATTCAATGATAATTTATTTTCATAAATGAGTTCATTGAAATGAGTCCAATGGTCTATATGTGTTGAGTTTATCAATTAGGGACAAAAAAGTATAATTTCTAAATAAATAGTGTAAAAAATAATAAGAATATAGGTTCATTAATGTTATAGGGGTTAAATTTATTATGATATTTTTCATTTAATTAATTATCATCATTTCTTTATATATATATGATTTCTTTCAACATATCATATAGTTTTGTAAAATAAAATGTAATGTTACTAAGGTGATGATGTATAATATGATTTCCAATATAATGAATTTTGGGAAGAGTTAAAACAAATCTAGAGGCTAATACAATGTTATAAGAATTTTATAGGATTTGTAATTAATTAATTTCATGGACTGTTTTTCGTAATATGAATATATTGTGTTTAGAGGATGACATAAATATAATTTATATATAATTCCTTCTTATAATGTCACACGTCAACGCTGATAATGTAATTGACCATGCTATTAATACATAAATATTAAATAATTTTTATTTATTATTACATATATAAAATTACGATACAAGCCCAAAAAATTATGGTTCAATGTCTTGGGAGACTTAATACATAAATTTCATATTTAGATACATTCATCATCATCTCTAATAAGGTTTTCCCACACTACACACCTACTGAATATCATTAAATAAAAAAATTAATATAACCAAAGTTAAAGAAAACATAAGAAAATTTGAGCTTCAAATCATAATAAGGGAATAAAATAAGAATTATCCATTGGTAATCAGATTAAATCCTAAAATAATAATAAGTTTATGAGATAATGACAATAACATTAATGATCATACCAAATATATCAATGATATCTAATATATGTAATAAAATAAAAAATTATAAATTGAATGGAATAAACCATAATATTGAGAAATACTCATAATTATATAATCAACCATATGTTTATTTCCCTAATAATGGAATAAATATTTATATAGAAATCATTTATTAAGACGTTTTTTTATTAAAATCTATATTCTGGGTGATAACTATTTGGTTTTTCAACCATGTTTCATGTCAGGAGTCCTGGCCCTTATATAATAATCATGGTTCCATGAAATCTATAATTTAAATCTATACATTAATATGATATATTTTCATTATATATATTTTGTTTCTTCGATAAAAGTTTGTGAGAGAAAATTAATTTCATCATTCATGGAGAAGGTGGTTCATATGTATAAATTAGTGCTACATCTATTTATCAGTAAATAGAAATAAATAATATTAAACAATAATTTACCATTACATAAATTTTAATATAACATATATATCACATATTTCATTAATTATGTAATTATTAACATCTATGTAAATAAAAAATAAAAATTCAATCGTACCGGTTCGTGGAGTTGGCCATCCACTCTTACGCCCGAGCAACATTATCATTTTCAAATGAATTAGAATGTAACAAGATAGAATTAATATTATAATTATGTAAATATAAATATGATATAAATATCATATATAATATTTAAACACATCATAATAAACATCAATGATATTTTATTGAAGGAAAAATAATAACATCATTAAATGTAGATGTTAAGGCATATATACACATGGGTGATAATTTTAAATCCCATTAGGTAGGAAAGAGAATTATAAAGGGAGATTAATAATCATTATAATGTTAATTTATATTTAGGATACTAAATGTATTATCCTATTATAAAAATAATATAATTATATGATGTATAAGAAGAAATAATTTGAAAGTGTTTAGGTATGACGATTACCACCCTTTCGGTTGGAGTTATTATATTCCTTTCTTAATGACCCTTGGAATGGAATTGATTAAGATAAGGAACTCTTTTTCACATTTATTGTCGTTCATGATGAAAATAGTGAGGTTTGGGTCAATATATATGAATAATGTGTTGTAAATAATAGAAAGGAGTGTCCTTTTACTAGGGTAGGAGCATACACACTTGTAATTTTATAAAATACTAAAATATAATAAAGTAATTTCCAATAACAATGCTTCCAAATAACATTAAATCAATGAAATGTTTCTAGGGTATAAATATAAGTAGATAATGAATTTTATAAAATATTTTGTTTAATTTTTTAACTTATCATCTCAAATAACTCCATAGTTAACCATTTTTTGACCTTAACTATGATGATGACAAATTCAATCATAAAGTGATGACAATATTTTCATAAATAGAAACGTGATTCACAAATGTACCATCGAGTATATTTTCTTTAATATTACAATCATCTGTTTGAAGTTAATAATTTTCTTAATTTTATAAAAACTAATAATAAATTAATTTTTAAAAAGTATCATTAATGATAATTTTGGATCTATTCATTTAATTATTAATTAATAACAATAATAATATAATATAATTAAATTAAAATATAATAAATAATGATAAATATGTTCTATTTTTCTTTAAAAAATTGGGAAATAAAATAATTCAGTTAAATATTAATAATTTTAATATTTTTAAAACTAGTTATTTTATTTTTCTATTAATTGACAATATAATGTATCGTGAGTGTGTATGGATTTAAGGTAATTATAAAATTATTGAAAAATAATAATAAATTATTGTGGTTAAAAATGTGATCTTTATATCAAATAAATATTTATAATCAATCTTATCCTATTGTTATCTTTAAGTAAAAATTTAATGATTTTAAAGTCAAAGGATGGACATTTTATGTCTATTCTTTTCACAATTTAACCTAAAGGTTATAATCAAATAAATATAGTACCAGGGGACCATATATTTTAGTAATTGAATTAAATTTATGAAATACATTGATATAATATGATAATGGTAATTTTTAGATAAGTTTTAATTCCTTATCACAAATTATTAGCCCTTTTTAACAATTTTAGCATTACTAGGAGGGAAAAATTAATATAGTTACTTTTCATATTGAATGAAATAAATGGTAAAAATTTAAGAAATTTAATCTCACTGATTAAAAATGTAAAATTATTTTTTAGGGATTCAATTTATATTTGTGGTAGAAATGAATTTTAAAATTAATACCCAAAAGATGAAGAAAGCTATTTTTAGAAAAATTACATTTTTAATCCGGAAACTGGATTGAGTCATAACCCATGTAATATCAATTTTAGATGAATGTTAAATAAATTGTATTAATATATCATATATATAAATCATTAAAACCATTTACTAATAGTGTAAAATTATATTTATTATGACAATAACACATTTCAATATTTATTTTTTAAATGAAAAATGACATTTTTAGATTCCAATGATTTTTATTGTAATATCTAATCGTGTGATAACAAAAAGATAATAATTTATATCTAAATTTTTCATAATTTTTATTACAATTCATTCTAACAAATTTAACCACAAGGTTATATTAATATACTATGTTGTGCTTCATTTAAACTCACGGATCTGTGATTCATAGTCCATAAAAGTTTATTTTTGAAGAGAAAAATATGGATATTAAAATATCACGGAGTTAAATTGTAATCCCTATAAATTTTATTTCTCCCAAAAACTCTATCACTTAGATACAAATATTTTATGATTTCCTTATTACTTCACATACATAGTTTCTAACGTAGATTCCCCTAATTTATGGTTACATGACAAAACATTGACCGTATGAGTGGTAATATTTGGTATAATATTCTCTCTATGATATGGAATCTCTTTCAGTTGTTCATCATAATAGGGATAATAATCCTATAGAAAAAGCACAATTTTTAGTATAGGAGAGTCATTATATATGTACTTATTCATCATGTAAAACCTATAATTTCTGTGGAATATTTTTTCATAAAAACATGGTAATTTTACGAGTCTGTGAAAATTTACGGTGCAAGATTCTGAGGCCCAGTGTGCCTAGAATCAATTTTTCAATTTTTCTTCTGGTACGTTTAGTAATCGTACGGGAGGGTTTTTATAAATTTTGAACCGGTGCTCAGAACTGAACTACGAGGGAACCATTGAACTCGTAGCGCTAGTATTCTCTTAATAATTCTTTCACCTCGATGGTAGTCGGTGGAGATTAAATGTTATTTTTTGGGTTTTCATAAAAAAATAATAAAATAAAGTGAGCTACATATAATTTTATTGAGCCGCCATGTGAGTGTTGGTGGATAAAACCTCCTCATGGGAGTTGGAAGTTTGACCACCGCACCTTAACCTCCCATGAGAGGTTATGGTGGTGGGTCCCAACAGAAAATAACTTCCCACGAGAGGTTACGACATGGGGACCACCCGAGACCACATAACATCCAATTTGAAAAATAGGGGTGGGGACCACCCAACCCCTATTAATTGGAAGAGTGTATAACCTCTCAACTCTCCCTCATTAATGAAGGGGAGCCTCTTTACATCCCCTAATTAATTTGTGACAACTCTCAAGCCTTAATTTGGTTGAGCCTTTAATATAATCCACCAACTTGAATATGTTCCAACATCTAAAATAATATGCAACTTATTATTATTGGCCTTGTTCATTCAGTGGAATACAAGTGTTTTTTGGAAGGAGGGTTATTCGGAGAAGAGAGAAAAGGATTTCTCTATTGAATAACGCTCCTCCCAATGAAGTACGAAGAACACCGGTAACGATCCTTCTTCGACTTCTTCCATGGACAGCTACCGACGTGGAGCAACTTCCACGAGCCAACACAGCTTGGGATTGGATGCGTGCGGTGGACGTGACGTATGACGATTCTCTTCGTCAACCCTCTATGACTCCATTAGAAAATTAATAAGGAAGAATCAAAGGTAAGGGGATTAAATTCATTTCAGTAACTTTTTGTTCCATCCTTTTTGGATAATGAAGGTTGTTGAGCTTCATTCTTATAAACAGATTTCTATCACCATAAACATGGAGGATACGGGCCATCCTAACATGTCCTGACATCCTCCGTCGATTTTTCCTTCTTGTGGAATTCTTCAGCAAGGCGATGTAACAATGATGAGGTGATGAAGGTGGTGACGACAAAGGCTATGCTACCCGAGACCTCTACGAATTTTACCGCCCCCGCAGAGCTCCCGTGCTCCATGCCGTCCGCCGGTAAACCGACTGAGAAACCCCAACCTACACCACCGCAGACTTTCCTGGCTGAACCCCGCACCTCCCGCCCACCCCGCTGGCCTGCTCGGGGGGTCCAGTGTGGTTGAGGTAGCCGACCTATCCATACACTAGGACCCTAACTTCTAATTTCTAACTCAGTTCACGAAAACACTGAATTCATTTGTGTTTTCAATAGTCATATTTGAGAATTCTTTGAGTCAGCCCACCAGGTATAACATTTTGACCATGGAGCACCTGTTCCTTTCAGGATGGCCAAAACCAAATAGCTAGTTAGAGTTCCGAGAGTTGTATGCGCTGACAGCCCACTGAGTGATGAGGCTCTGGTATAGGGCCGTCTTACTATGTTGGCACCTTCGAGTGGTGTACCAGCAGCAGCACCACCTGTTGGGAAGCAGACACCACCAGCCACACTAGCTGATGGTACACGCCAACTGAGCGTGTTGCATGAGTTATAACAATAGAGGCCTCTGAGGTTTTGAGGTGAGACAAATTCCCACACAGCTGAGGGCTGGCTAGAGGTAATTGCTAGAGTTCCCCATTGAGTTGAGACATCAGTAGAGCATAATGTGATCTTAGCTACTAGCCTTTTCCAGTGAGTGACCTAGAGGATCATCCATTTAGTGATGATGCTTTGGTATGTGGACCGTTGCCCGAGATAGTACCTTCAAGTAATGTGACAACTATATCACTAACTGTTGGTCAGTAGTTACAACCAGTGATACCGGTATAAGACACATGTAGGCTTAGTGAATTTCACATGTTTCAACATTAGATTCCTCTTAGGTTAAGAGGCAGGCCTGAATGATAGGTGGCTGAGGACTAGCTCAAGGAGATGGATGAGAGTTCTCTAGAACTTCTAAATCTTCCAAAGGAAAACATGTCGGTAGATGAGTATTCATCAAGGCGTACCGATCTTTCCTGGTACTTGATGAATACAATATGATCGGTGCTTCAAGGCTTGAACATATGAGCGAGGTTTGTTAAAATGAAATCTGAGCCAGCACTATTAGTTTATAAATTCATACTTATTCTGGGGTGCTAGAGAGAACTTTTGGGGATGAATGTTCTTTGCGAGAGCAGATACTACCAGTGAATGTTAGTATTAGGAAAATAGGGAAGTGGTGCCAGTCTCATGGATTTGGACATGTAAAATGTTTCATGAAGAGGATGTGATAGGTATAAATGAAGTTACAGGGCAACAGACGTGGAAGAAGAGCTTGGAGAGAAACATGTGGCTGAGTACAT
Organism: Viscum album; assembly: GCA_963277665.1. Taxonomy (NCBI): domain Eukaryota; kingdom Viridiplantae; phylum Streptophyta; class Magnoliopsida; order Santalales; family Viscaceae; genus Viscum; species Viscum album. The sequence continues at coordinate 115,254,037 of OY728121.1, forward strand.
TTTGACATGTGAAAAACACCCCCTGTTTGTGGACCCCACCAGGATCAGTGAGCTAGAGGACATGGGAAGAGAGTGGTTGAATATGGTCAAGGAATGCTACCTAATGGATTTTGGAATGATTCGAGTTACGGTCTATATCTACTACTAACTGCCGTATCAATAGTCATAGGTACCAATCATTCCTTCTTTCCCAGAATCTTGTCTAGGACCTATAGTTTCCGGTTAAACTGTTGACTTGACCCTTGAGCAGCGAGTTTCTGTTGGAACCTCTTGGGGGCAGCATCGAGGCATTACGACGTTAGTTTGGATTCAGACATGAGATCCACAATTCACACTCATATTAATTGTGTTAGGCAAAGAGTTTGTGGTTTATCTATAGTGTTGGGGTGGGGATTTCCTTGGTCAGTGAAAGAAGAAACCCAGGAAGAACAATTTAAACTCATTCATAGTTGGGTGAAAAAAATCTCTTGTGATTCAGCCAACCTCACCCACATGGCAGAAGATGATGACTTTGAGAAAGTCTATACTCTTAGTAAGGGGAACATGGTAGTAGACGCACTCAGTAAGAGATTTGGTATACAACTACTAGGTGAGGCGATAGAGCAGCTGGCTACCTTACAAATATCCTCTGTGGATAAGGATGTAGCATCCTTTCTAAAGTCTCTTATTGTCACTCCCCCACTCCTTCAACGAGTCAGGGAGGCGCTGCATAGGGATGGTAAGTGCGAGACACGATGTGCTCAGATATCCACAGGGTAGGAACCTGATGAATTTTTTGAAGGTGGGGAGCACATCATCCTCTTCAGAAGACGTACCATGGTACCATAATTACTACAGGAGGAATTTTTGAGGGAGTTCCACACATCCGATATAAAATTACATCCAGAAGTGGCGAAGATGTACCAGGACGTTCAACGACAGCATTCGTGACAAGGTATGAAGAAAGCAGTTGCAGAGTTTTTCCCTCGATGCCTCAATTGTCAGCAAGTGATGGCAGTGCACCAGGTACTAAAAAGCTTAGTTCAGCCCTTATAAGACCCAGCGTGGAAGTGGGATGGGATATCCAAGGACTTCGTGACAGGACTTCCACGTACGTCCAGGGGTCACGACTCGATTTGGGTGATCATCAACCGACTCACTATGTTTGCCCACTTCCTACTGATCAGAGATAAGGGATCAGTAGAGATCTTGGGACGCCTCTATGTGTAGAAGATTTTGTGGCTACCTGGAGTACCCTAAACTATAGTCTCCAATCGTGATTCACAGTTTACTTCCCATCTATGGAAGGGTTTGTAGGTGGCTTTCAGGATGCAGCTTCTTTTGAGAACCACCTTCCATCCTCAGATGGATGGTTAGACTAATAGAAACATTCAGACCCTCGAGTACATGCTACGTTCTTATGTCCTCGACTTCATTTTTAGTTGGGAGGATCAATTACATTGGGTGGAGTTTCCATAAAACAACAGCTATCACTCCACCATTGGGATTTTACCTTTTGAGGCATTATACGGGAAACTTTGCAGATCACCTTTGTGTTGGACTGACCCTGAGGATTCAGCACTATTGAGACTAGAGATGGCAGGGGCTACCACATTGAAGGTGCAGATCATCCAAGAGAAGATGAAGATAGGACAGGGTAGGCAGATGTCATATGCTGATAGAAGACAGAGACCTCTGTAGTTCGAGGATGGCGACCACGTCTTCCTACGGGTCTCATATCGACGAGTACTACAGAGATTTGGTCGAGGTGGAAAGTTATCTCCAAAATTAATCAGACCATTCCAGGTCATTATAAGAGTTGGTGAGGTGGCGTACCGCTTATCTATTCTACCTTAGTTGCATTGGATGAACAGTGTCATCCACATATCCAAGATGAGGAGATAAATGCATGAACCATCTCACATCATCGACCATGGAGAGAAAGACGTCAACGATGGGTCGACTTTTATGGAGGTTCTAGTGGAGATTGAGGCTTGATAGGAACGAGTCCTTCGTGGATGGTCGATAACTCTTCTGCGCATTCGCTGGCAGCACAGGAACCTCTATGAGAGCACATGGGAGCATGAGGCTCAGACACGTGCTCAATTACCCACTTGTTCCCATAGTTTGAGTTGTAGATTATGGGGACATAAATACCTGAGCTTGGGAGAATGTAAAGACCCGGAAATTCCGTGGAATTTTTTTTCATAATTACATGGGAATTTTACGAGTCCACGAAAAATGATGGCACGTGATTCTGAGGACCGATGTTCCTGGAATCAATTTATGAAGTTTTGTTCGTGTATGTTCAATAAATGTATGATCGTGTTTTTTTATCTTTTGAACCGGTGCTTAGAATTCAAATATGAGGACACTGTTGAACTCACAGTGCTTGTATTTACTTAATAAGAATTTCAGTTCGACGACAGTGAGTCGAGTTTAAAAGTTATTTTTTGGGTTTTCGTGGAAAGTAATAAAATAAAGTGATCTTCACATTATTTATTTCAGCCCCCATGTGGGTGTTTGGTGGTTAAAACCTCTTCATGGATGTTGAGGGCAGGACCACCACACCTTAACCTCCCATGAGAGGTTATGGTGGTGGGACCCACCTGAACCTAACCTCCGTGAGATCATACGACGTAGGGACCCCATGGGGATAAACCCCTTATTGATGGAGAAGAGTAAAACTCGTCTACTCTCCCTCATTAATGAGGGAGAGCCTCTTGACCTCCCCTTTAATTAAATTGTTCCAACACCCCTAATTAATTATTTATGACAACCCATTGATTTAATTAAGGGGAGCATACCAAATTAATTAGTCCAATTGGAATATCAAGCCAACAATTTAATTGGATATTTCAATCTATTATTTTTTTGTCATATACATTTTGGTGGAAGCTTTGAGAGGAGTATTATTGGGAGAAATCTTCCAACGAAGAGTCCCATATCCCAACGAAGAATAAAGAACCAAGAATGCTGACCTTCTACTACTTCTTCCATGAAGAATCAACCATTGTGAGTAGTCTTTGACGACTCAATTCTACATCATCGTTAATGAGCCGACTCAGCTCAGGTTTGGAAGTGCGTGGCAGATGAGACAAAAGACGATCTTCTTCGTCTACTTTTCATGACCCCGTCAATGAACGACGAAAAATGATCAAAGCTAGGGGGTTTATTTTGTTCTTGTAACATTCCTTTTCTTTTTCTTTTCCTTGGATTGGAAAGGAATCGTTCTGTGGTTGTAAAATAATTTTGTTTTTCATCTTTCATACTCTTTAATGAGCCATGTGTCACCACCCTAAACACGGAGGGTCCTTGACAAACCATCATCGCCCGACCACTCCTCCATTCTTGTTGTGTTTTATCTCGGCATGGCGACAAAGCAGAATTGATGGTGATGAAGGAAGAGGAAAAGGCTACGCTTCCCATGACCACCATGAACTGCGCCGCCCCCATATTGTTTTGGTGCCCCGACAAACCGGGTTCCGTCGGCTGAACCATCATCGACCTCCCATGTGCCCCGACCGAACCCCGCCGGCCCATGCCGGTCCAGACAGCACCGCGCCATGTTGGCCTTACCTCCAATTCTCCGGGCCGCCCGCCGGCCCGCAGCCCAACGGCCTGCCTGCCGCCCTGCCTGGCCACTCTCTTTCCCACCTCGCACCCAGACTGGTCGCATGACGGCCTGGCCTTGCCTTTCCCGGTAGCCACCCGACCTCACAAACCGGACATCGACCTTCCTCATGGTGTCCTAGCCAAACCGGCCCGGCCGTGCCCTCACGACACTTCGGGCCGAACCGCCCTCACGACCTGCTGGGCTGGGTCGAGCATGCCAGCGCAAACCAAACAGGTAGGCCTACCCAGTGGGACAAGCAAGACCCAACAGGTCTGAGTGGGTCGAACCAGACATGGTTAGCCCAAACTGGGTTGGGCAAGACGTTCTGACGTTGTTGGACTGGTCCCGGGCCCACAACTGACCCTTTACTTTCATTGGCCATATCGTTGGCACCAGACGACTATTTGACGAACCGTCAATGGAGCTGGTTTTCTTGGAGTTTGAAGGTCACTTTGAGTATACCCCACTGATGTTCAGGTGTAATGTTGAGATATGTTTAGGTTGGATCGTACACCAATACAATTGGGAACCCAAGACTAAAAGGATAACAACTCATAGATTGGGTGACCGATTGACGCACCGTCTATTGCATTGAGACCTCTAAGACGTGGCAGACCTTGGAGATACATATTACTTGGACATTGTGGATATTGGAGAGTCGAACAAAAGCTTGAGAGGAAGATTTACTGGAGACAAGTGAGAATTTGTGCAGGAACATAGTAGCTGCTGAGACCTGACGATTACTGACCATTTGACTCAGAGTGAATCTACTGGACCAGTGGGGAGTGCCTTGGTGTTGTGGAAGACCCATAGTGGAGAGTGCCTTGGTGACACAGCAGACCCACGGTAATTGATAGGAGGAGTACCTCAGCAAGCAATGAGGGGAAGCTACTCTATGTGACGCGACAGAACCACGGTACTCGACATGAGGAGTACTTCAGCAGGCCAAGGTCAGTGGGAATCACCTCTGTGTTATGCATTAGTCCCACATTACTCAATAGAAGAGGAGTTCTCAAGCATTAGAGGGTTCATATTGATACTACCCCTAGAATAAAAACCAGGTTGATCTAATTCAGTAACTTTTTTTTACCTCATGATTGAGATTGATTACCTGGTAACATAGGTATATGTATGGGTATATACCAATGTGGGGTTATATGATGATTTTATACTTTGTGATTTATACTTGTTGGACTTTGTCAATCCTAGAGGGTCTCAGGGTCCATTCTGAGTATCGTTATACCCACCCATGTACGGGCTATTCCCTCACCTTGTCATATTGTATGCTAACGACAGACAGTGCTGAATGAGGCCGAGTGTTCCAGGAATAGATGGTACCAGGAGGAGAACCACACGACATGATGGTACACAGAGAGGATGGACAGATTTGGTGTGATGTGGAGGCTATCTGTTCATTCCCTTTAGGAAGGACTTCCCGGTGGAGGATCCAGTAGTTGTTTACCTTTCTTCAGTTGTACATTTTTTTCAGTTGTACTTGTACTTTCCTATTGGGCTTGTATTTTGGAACCTTTAATTTTGAGATATCTTTTGTATACATTTTTATGTATTTTTTTTGTAGAGACCTAAATCTTGATGTACATGGACATTAAATTACTTTTGCAGAATACTTAGTACATAAGAAAAACACACACACAAGGACCGTAATAGTTTAGTTTCTCTGGAAACTCGGAACGTAATCTTCTAATCATGGTGAAAGATCTTCAACATCTCCCATAATGATCTTCCCTTTTTTTCTTACCTAAAACCTTTATTTATATCCTGGGGAAAAGAAAACATAAAAGGGTGAGCTCAAATGCTCAGTAAGGGTAAACAAAAGAAATATCAATCACATCATATTCATAAGAACATATCTTTTGGAAATCTTAGCCTGAAAAAGAGATCATAATTTCATAACATGGGATAAATCATCGCAGTGAATTGTAATCCCAATAATCATAACATAAAACATGAATCTTTGTGGCATACACACATAATCATAGAGAATCATTTCTTATTAGTCAAGACTCATTCCCAAGACTATCTTAGTGGACAAAGTCCCTTTCTGAACAGAGTTCACTCCTTGTTTCAGTCCTCTTTCACTGAACCGGTATAACCTACCATTCCAGCCATGTCTATCTCATGAGATTTAAAATCATTACCCAATGCATTGGAGGGAGATATAGGTCCTACCCATCTCATAATGATACCATTCTTATGTGTGCCACAAAATCATAAACCATACATCATAGCATAACCCATTTAATAAATATGGGAATCTTAAACATCATGACATCATAAAACAATTCATATAAGATAAAGGAATTCATAAAAATAATTCCATCACAACATAGTCAAATCAATGTAATAATAGGGATATAAACAGATCCCTTTATTATCATAGATGGAAAATAATTTTGATAAAACACATGAACTCCATTCTTGAGGAAAATATCTTTTCTTCTTCAAAAACACTTTTCCTTTCATAACATGTCTTACAATTCTAAACTAAAAGAAGTTGAATAAAAATAAACTTGAAAACTTGTAAAGGAAGATTCTTGGAAATAATGTTTTAAAAATACATTCATGCCTTATATGTTAAAAAAACATTCTTCTCGTACTTTTGTCGGAAAAGTCAAAAAGTACCTCGTACGAAAAACGACAAAAGATTCTTTCATATCCTTTTGTAAAAACTCACCGAAGGGTAAAAATGGATTTAAAAAATTTTAGGTGGATGGAAATAATATTACATATTGATTAAACATGGATGTGGATGATAAAATACACTCTAGTAAATTTCAATGTATAAACAATCTCGGATAAAAATTGAGATTGCGGGATTTTCCCTTACCTTAGGTCCAATTTTCTTCGTAAGTGTCTGAACATCCTGTATAATGATATAAATAATGTCATTGTCTTATTCCAGAATCATACTCATTGTTATGATATCATATATGTTTCACTTATGACTTTATATTACCCGTTCTATTGTAAATTCCATGTTAAAGAGCATTTTGGGTAAAATCGTCTCATTTGTCATTCGTGTTTTAACTTGGAATTATTCATATGATTACTTAGATAATGATTAGTTAAATCCATAATGTAAAACATGATTTATATATAATATATATTCAGAATATACATATATATAATAGATCATTAAATGGAAAGAAATACACTGTTCATGGAGACGGTAGGCCGTACGTACGCATGAATGCTGTTTTCGTTTCCTTATTGAGTTGAATGGAATTAAGTAGATGACATACATATATATACACATAAATCCAGTATTATTATTTCATATATTTCATGATTACTTTTTATATATACTTTATAATCATTCATGAATGGTTAACGTGGAAAATGAATCTCATCGCGTTGTGGAGATGGTAGTCCGTACATACGCACGAGCGATGATATCGTTCTCATGATCGTGGGACTGTATTGGAGTGTATGTATACTATATCAGAATCAATTTCACTTTAAAATAATCATATATAGTTATTATTCAAACCATTATACCCATCAAATTAATGTGGTGGTGGAAAATAAATTACACCACGGCGTGGAGACGGAATTTTGTACGTACGCACGCGCGGTGATTTCATTTTCTGTAGGATGAATAGATTGTGAAATAGGGTTGTTTCATACTTATAATAACATATCAGTATATGAGTGATAGTGATGTTATTAATTCATGACGAAACAACTAAGGAAGAAGAAGTGGAAGAAAAAATAAAGATGAATGAATCGGTGACAGGCATTACCTCTTCTTTGAAGCGCTTCTTTGAGACATCCTTTTAGGGCACTACAATTGGTCTTTGAAGAAGACCAATACTTCTTGGATGTCCCTATGGAAGTGGAGAGAAGAAATTGGCAGGGTTTTCCAAAGCTTGAAGGCTCAAAGTGGTGTGAGGAAGAGAGGGAGGAGGTGCCCTTTTATAAGGGAGGAGAGGGGCTCATTTGGAAAACTAAAACTATTATTTTATTATATAGTCATATTCGGTTTTAAATAGCTCCAAATTGATTTATTTCGAATCTAAGGTGGGGATGGGTCGAAATCCTTTCATCCAATAGAATTTAGACAAGTTTAGGTTCCAATTTTAAACTTATCATTTAGATTTAACATTAAGTTAAATAATTTTACTTTTACCGCGTCTTCTTGTGTTATTACACTATAAGGTTAATAAACATACTATAACAAGACAAAAGAACCAAAAGTTGTTTTTTATTAATATATATAACCATATATAAGTCATTTGGCCGAACCTTAGATATTTAGGAATAAAATAACAATTAATAATATAATATTTGTTTTAAAAACTATTTTATGTCAATTTTGACACTATTTGGTAATTGATTTTTTTAAAAATCATAACAGAATTATTAGTTCGAACAAAGTTAATAAAATAAATACTAACATGTCATATTAACCTAGAAAATTAGTTTAATTCATAAAAAGTCTAAAATTACATTTATTTGGGTATTTATAACATCAATTATGTCAATATTTCATTAATAAGATAATTACTCCATCATTGTTGTGTCACAAATAAATTAAATTATTTAATGTCTAAAAATTACAAATAAAATATCATTATGTATGAAACCTTTTTGTCTTCCTAATGTATATTTATAGTTGAATTTATATTATGTATTACCCTATATTAAAAATTATTTACTTATTAAACATTGATTTTAACTATTTTAACCCTTCTTTAAATAAATGAATAGTAAATGTTCTAATCTAATCCAAGTGGGCTTAAATTGTCATATTTTTTTCCTAAGGTTGTTTTTGGTCGAATTACACTTATCCAATAGAATTATGACACGTGTTAGGATAATAATAATATCATTTTTACCCTTAATTACCCTATTTAATTTTAACTATGGTTAAAAAAAGTCAATAGTTACTATTCACCAAAAATTATTTTCATCTCATTGAACCACATTTTAGTCTTTGATATTAAGCGTGTCTCTCGGATTTTCGAAATTCCACTCACAGAAGCGGTAAAATTATGTTTTATGAAAATTTCAGTTTTTTAACTACCACTTAGTGGTTTCACTATTCATCAAAAAATGAACGTTTCCAGAAAAATACAAAAAAATTAGGCCTAATCTATATTTGATATTATGAATTCAAAAATGATGCATATTTTACCAAATTCAAAACATATCTGTTATATTAATTAATTTAAAAATTAATTCCCGTTGTCAAAACAAATAGCGTGTTTTTAAGAGATAATAACTATCAAAAGATTGACACTTGTTTATGTCTTGTTTAAATGTGAAATTACATCCAATGACAAAAATTTTATTAAATTGTAAAAATATATTCTAAATATACTTTAAAACCACTAAAATTAATAATTTATCACTATTAGTTATTTTGATTAAAAAAGTTGTTTTTAATTAAAATTTAGTAATTTTCACTATTCATCGGAAAATGAAAGTTATCCGAAAAGTACCAAAATTTCACCCTAAGTTAATTTTAATATTCCGAATCCAAAAATGAAGTCCATTTTGAAAAGTAAAATTTAAAAAATTTCAAATAGTGGTTATTACTATTCATAATGACTAGTTTTTAATAATATTTTAATAGCATATCGTTGTTTGGTGAAACTCGGTATTGCGTACTACACACGCTATCGAGGGAGGTCGTGATTGCGTGTAATGCAAGGCAATTCCAGGATGCGTGTTGTCCAAGCCCCTTTTGGTGTAGCGTACAACAAAGGACATGAAATTAAAAATAATATTTTTCATAAAATCTTGGGGTGTTACATTCTACCCCCCTTAAAATGAATTTCGCCCTCGAAATTCATTGGGGTTATAAATGGTTTACTACTCGAATGTTTCTTTAATAGAAACCCACATCGTAAAAGGAATACCTAAACCAATAATTAAAAACAAAAGTATGAAACGTAATGGTTACCCAAATAAACTATTCACTGGGATTCCACATCGGAGAACTTAGGTGAAAATATGGATATGGAAGAGAAATCTGACCATCATGTTCTGATGGAGAGTGGTAAAGAACATGGCTATGGAAAAGCCAGCAATCACAAAGCCATAAATTTGTGACGACCTAAGGTACCATCTGATTCATCAGATAAAAGAGCACTAGGACAACATTTTTGGTTTTCATGATCGTTTCCCTAAAGTTGATGAAATTGGAATTAGAAGAAATACTTTTGTGATTTCGGTATAGTCTCACCGTTGGTCGTTCTCTGGACAATTTACACTTCATATCTTAAATAAATGAAGTTGAATTTTTCATTCATGATGTGATAGAAGATCATGTGATTGAATGATGGGTCATTCCATCTGTCTCAAACAAAAGGTTAGAAAAGTTATCAAAAAATACATAAGTCCATCTATAGTGAGATTAATCATATATGGTTCCTAAAATGGACTTATACCTCATATATCATACTACTTAATATAATAAAACTAGTTTCTACTAAACAGAGACTTCCTGTAGGACAGTGGTAGGCGATAAAGGCCAGTCGCATTTCAGTTGTGGGTTCGATTCCCACAGCCTTTTCCAACGCGATGGGTTGTCGACCGTCCTGCATGTTGTCCTTTTTCTAAAACAATATTACTATAACATCCCATCAATAATATCGAAAAAACATTTATCCTTAAACAATACAAACTTATGTCCAACATAGTCCATTCCAATCTTTAGGCATATCCATAATACTGCAGTCCACTCTCATAATATAGTGAAAACGATTACCATAGATTTAATACCATTGTTGATCCCCATATATCATAAGATATGTCTTGTTGGTCACATTCCAAACATTCAAAGGCCTTAATCACGTGTTCTCTTGAATACCCATTGAGCCTTAGTGAAAACATGAATGCAGTTAAAAGTTAACAGTTTCCACATACCAAAATCCTCAAAAATCTATATACTCAAACCATGATATCACTTAGTCCTTATATCCATCATGAGCTCATGAATACTGTCAAATATGCCATTTTCTCGTTTTCCCTTCATTATGCGCAAATCAGCCTTTTTCCAAAAATATCTCAATCACTTTCCATGGTTACTAGTACCATAAAATCATTGAAGACCACAATAGACCAATACATAAATATTCCAATATTCCACGATACTATATATAACATAACTTTGGGATTGCATTACATAAACACTAAATCATTCCACCACATCGTTGTCATATTCAACATCACCAATGGCGATTGCATGTGACTTCCCTTTGTCCTTTTCCTTAAGTGGTTTCTCATGTCGATCATCACTAACCCTTGGATTATGGCATTTATTACCATAATGCCCCATTTTCTTGCACTTGAGGCATTGAAGTGTTGATGGTGTGTTCTCGGCAGTCTTTTCTTTATTCACATCATTAGAAACCCTTTTTCCATTACTTCGACACCCAGCTCCTCGATGACCTTCTTTTCCAAACTTAAAACCTTTTCTAGTCCCTTTAAGACAATCTCCCCCATGAATCATTCCACACTTTGAGCATAAGGAAACATTCATCTATTTTTTCACCATTATTCTGAGATTTCTCCTTGAACTCCACCTTTCGTTTCTTGTCAAAAGTATTATATGGGTATGTAAAACCAACTAACATTTCTACCTTTATTGCACAACGCACAATTTCTTCATAGCTACTGAAGTCTCTTATAGCTTATTCCCTTAGAATATTTGGTTTTAATCCACTGAAGAATCGATCAACTTTACTTTCATGTTGGATGATAAAGCCAGATGCATACCTTTCAAGTCTTGTAAAATTCCTTTCGTATAAACCAATAGATTCGTCATCCTTTTTCTTTAGTTCAAGAAACTCCTTATCCATCATTGTTCGAAGAATACGAGGGACGTACTTATTGAAAAATAACTTCATGAACTCGTCCCATTCCATGGACTCAATTTTATCTCTTTGCCTTGTATTCTTGATAAGATTCCACCATTGATCAGCTTCACCTTCCAAACGATATACTGCTAAGATTACTTTATCATGTTCAGAATATTGAAGAACTGAAAATATCTATTCAGTGGTACTGATCCATTGTTCAGCAACAAGTGGATCAGAAGACCCACTGAAAGAAGGCGGGCGTTTCCTCATGAAGGACTCAATAGAATATTGTTCCCTTCTCTGCTCATTTGGAAGTCCAAAATGATTCATAGCTTCTTTAATTATAGTAATAAGATTTTGCACTCCATCTCCCATAACATTTGTTTTTTCAGGTGGACAATCATTGCATTGTCTATTGCATTAATCCTCACGGTTCCTTCGGGTTCCAGCCATCGTCTAAAACCCAAAAAGAATAGTGTGAGAGGAAAAAATCATGATTGGGAAAACAACATAATAAAGGGGGAGTACCATCAATATCTAACATCTTAGGTTTAATTCTATGTTTGTTAGCGCAATTATAGGTCTATAACCTATACTTATACTTAACCTTAGGGACATCCCTAGTCATACCATAGAAATATCTCTAGGGATCTCTCTAAAGTTCTTGCATCCTAGTTTCCAAAGGTTGACTAAACCTTTCCTCTGATACCAACTGTAGAGACCTGAAGCTTGACGTACATGGACATTACATTACTTTTGAGGAATACTTAGTACATAACAAAAACACACACACAAGGACTGTAATAGTTTAGTGTCTTTAGAAACTCGGAACGTATTCTTCTAATCATGGTGAAAGATCTTCAACATCTCCCATAAAGATCTTCCCTTTTTTTTCTTACCTAAAACCTATCTTTATATCCTGGGGAAAAGAAAACATAAAAGGGTGAGCTCAAATGCTCAGTAAGGGTAACAAAAGAAATATCAATCATATCATATTCATAAGAACATATCTTTTGGAAATCTTAACCTGAAAAAGAGATCATAATTTCATAACATGGGATAAATCATAGTAGTGAAATGTAATCCCAATAATCATAACTTAAAACATGAAACTTTGTTTCATACACACACAATCATAGATAATTATTTCTTATTAGTCCAGACTCATTGCCAAGACTATCTTAGTGGACAAAGTCCCTTTCGGAACCGATTTCACTCCTCATTTCAGTCCTGTTTCACTGAACCGGTATGACCTACCATTCTAGCCATGTCTATCTCATGAGATATATTATCTTTACCCAATGCATTAGTGGGAGATATAGGTCCCACCCATCTCATAATGATACCATTCTTATGTGTGCCACAAAATCATAAACCATACATCATAGCATAACCCATGTAATAAAAATGGGAATCTTAAACATCATGAAATCATAAAACAATTCATATAAGATAAAGTAATTCATAAAAATAATTCCATAACAACATAGTCAAATCAATTTTATAATAGGGATAGAAACAGAACCCTTTATTATCTTAGATGGAAAATAATTTCGATAAAACACTTGAACTCCATTCTTGGGGAAAATATCCTTTCTTCTACAAAAACACTTTTCCTTTCATAACATGTCATACAATTATAAACTAAAAGAAGTTGATTAAAAATAAACATAAAAACATTTAAAGGAAGCTTCTTGGAAATAATGTTTTAAAAATCCATTCATTCCATATAAGTTAAAAAACAATCTTCTCGTACTTTTGTCGGAAAAGTCAAAAAGTACCTCGTACAAAAAAAGACAAAAGATTCCTTTCATATCCTTTACTAAAAACACACCGAAGGGTAAAAATAGATTTAAAAAATTGTAGGTGGATGGAAATAATATAACATATTGATGAAACATGGACGTGGATGATAAAATACACCCCAGTAAATTTCAAATTATAAACAATATCGGATAAAAATTGAGATTGCGAGATTTTCCCTTACCTTAGGTCCAATTTGCTTCGTAAGTGTCTGAACCTCCTGTATAATGATTTAAGAAATGTCATTTACTTATTCCAGAATCCTAATAATTGGTATGATATCATATATGGTCCACTTATGACTTTATATTACCCGTTTCTTTGTAAATTCCATGTTAAAGAGCGTTTTGGGTAAAATCGTCTCATTTGTCGTCCGTGTTTTAACTTGTAATTATCCATATGATTACTTAGATCATGATTACATAAATCCAGAATGTAAAACATTATTTATATATAATATATATTCAGAATATACATATATATAATAGATCAGTAAATGGAAAGAAATACACCGTTCATGGATACGGTAGGTCGTACGTACGCATGAACGTTGTTTTTGTTTCCTTTTTGAGTTGAATGGAATTAAGTAGATGAAATACATATATATACACATTAATACAGTATTATTATGTCATATATTTCATGATTACTTATTATATATACTTTATAATCATTCATGAATGGTTAACGTGGAGAATGAATCTCATCACCTCCTGGAGACGGTAGTCCGTACGTACGCACGAGCGATGATTTCGTTCTCATGATCGTGGGACTGTATTGGAGTGTATGTATACTATCTCATAATCAATATCACTTTAAAATAATCATATATAGTTATTATTTACACCATTATACACATCCATGTAAGGTGGTGGTGGAAAATAGATTACACTACGGCGTGGAGACGGTATTCCGTATGTACGCACGCACGGTGATTTAATTTTCCGTAGGATGGATAGATAGTGAAATAGGGTTGTTTCATACCTATAATAAAATATCAGTATATGAGTTATAGTGATGTTATTACTTCATTATGAAACAACTAAATAAGAATAAGTGGAAGAAGAAATAAAGATGAAAGAATCGGTAACGAGCATTACCTCTTCTTTGAAGCGCTTCTTTGAGACCTCCTTTTAGGGCACTAAAATTGGTCATTAAAGAATACCTGGACCTCTAGTATGTCTCTATGGATGTGGAGAGAAGATATTGGCATGGTTTTATTGAGATTGAAGGCTCAATGTGGAGTGAGGAAGAGAGGGAGGAGGTTCCCTTTTATAAGGGAGGAGAGGGGCTCCTTTGGAAAACTAAAACTATTATATTATTATATATACATATTCTATTTTAAATAGCTCCAAATTTATTTAATTCAAAGATAAGGTGGTGATGGGTCTAAATAATCTCATCCAATATAATTTAGACATGTTTAGGTTCCTATTTTAACCTTAGCATTTTGATTTAACATTAAGTTAAATAATTTTACTTTTACCGTGTCTTCTTGTGTTATTACACTATAAGGTTAATAAACTTACTATAACAAGCCAAAAGAACCCCAAGTTGTTTATTACAAATAAATATTACCTTATCTAAGTAATGTGGCCTATCCTTATATTTTTAGGATTAAAATAACAATTAATAATATAATATTTGTTTTAAAAACTATTTTATGTCAATTTTGACACTATTTGGTAATTGATTTTTGTAAAAATCATAACATAATTATTAGTTCAAAAAAAGTTAATAAAATAAATATTAAAATGTCATATTAACCTATAAAATTAGTGGAATTCATAAAAAGTCTCAAATTACATTTATTTGGGTATTTATAACATCAATTATGTCAATATTTCATTAATAAGATAATTACTGCATCATCGTTGTGTCACAAATAAATTAAATTATTTAATGTCTAAAAATTACAAATAAAATATCATTATGTAGTAAATCCTTTTATCATTCTAATGAATATTTATAGTTGAATTTATCTTATGTATAACCCTATATTAAAAATTATTTACTTATTAAACTTTGATTTTAACTATTTTAACCCTTCTTTAAATAAATTAATAATAAATGTCCTAATCTAATCCATGTGGGCTGAAATGGTCATATTTTATTCCTAAGGTTGTTTTTGGACGAATTAAACTTATCCAATATAATTAGGACATGTGTTAGGGTAATAATAATATCATTTTTACCCTTAATTACCCTATTTAGTTTTAACTGTGGTAAAAAAAAGACAAAAGTTACTATTCACCAAAAATTATTTTCATCTCATTGAACCACATATTAGTCCTTGATATTAATCGTGTCTCTCGGATTTTAAAAATTCCACTCACAGAAGAGGTAAAATTAATTTTTTTGAAAAATTTAGTTTTTTAACTACCACTTAGTGGTTTAACTATTCATCAAAAAAATGAACGTTTCCAGAAAAATACAAACAATTAGGCCTAAGCTATATTTGATATTATGAATTCAAAAATGATTTCTATTTTACCAAATTCAAAACATATCAGTTACATTAATTAATTTTAAAAATAATTCCCATCGTCAAAACAAATAGCGTGTTTTTAAGAGATAATAACTATCAAAAGATTGACACTTGTTTATGTCTGGTTTAAATGTGAAATTACATCCAATGACCAACATTGTATTAAAATTTAAAAATATATTCTAAATATACTTTAAAAATACTCAAATTAATAATTTATCACTATTAATTATTTTGATTAAAAAAGTTGTTTTTAATTAAAATTTAGTAATTGTCAGTATTCATCAGAAAATGAAAGTTATATGAAAAGTACCAAAATTTCACCCTAAGATAATTTCGATATTACGAATCCAAAAATGAAGTCCATTATGAAAAAAAAATTTACGAAATTTCAAAAAGTGGTTATTACTAGTCATAACGGCTAGTTTTTAATAATATTTTAATAGCATATCGTTGTTTGGGGAAACACAGTATTGTGTACTACACACACTATCGAGGAAGGTCGTGATTGCGTGTAATGCAAGGCATTTAAGGATGTGTGTTGTACAAGCCCCTTTTGTTGTAGCGTTCAACACAAGACATGAAATTAAAAAGAATATTTTTCATAAAATCATGGGGTGTTACGTTTTTTCTTCCAGATCGTACTCTGTTGTGTGCGTTTTCAAGTTATATTGGAAAGTTTTCCCAACCCATTCCCAAGGGCCCATGACGTGTAACGCCCGAGACTTTTATGAGAAATATTTAGTTTTTATGTTATATAAATCATCAAATGAATCTTTCACTACACACAACACTATCTTGTCTTGCTTTACACGCAACTGCGGCCTTCCTCGATAGCTTGCGTCGTACGCAATACCGAGTTTTACTAAATAACGATATGCTATTAAAATATTATTAAAACTAGCCATTATGAATAGTAATAACCACTTTTTGAAATTTTATAAATTTTATTTTTCAAAATGGACTTCATTTTTGGATTCGGAATATCGAATTTAGCCTAGGGTGAAATGTTGGTATTTTTCTGAAAACATTCAATTTTTGATGAATAGTGAAACCACTAAGTGGTAGTTAAAAAACTGAATTTTTCATAAAACATAATTTTGCCGCTTCTGTGAGTGGAATTTCAAAAATCCGAGAGACAGGGTTAATATCAAGGACTAAAATGTGGTTCAATTAGATGAATATAATTTTGGTGAATAGTATATTTTTACTTTTTTTCCACAGTTAAAAGTAAATAGGATAATTAAGGGTAAAATTGTTATTATTATTACCCTAACACATGTCCTAATTCTATTGGATAAGTGTAATTCGACCAAAAACAACCTTAGGAATAAAATATGAACATTTAGGCCCACTTGTATTAGATTAGGACATTTATTATTAATTTATTTAAAGAAGGGTTAAAATAGTTAAAATCAAAGTATAATAAGTAAATAATTTTTAATATAGGTTTATACATAAAATAAATTCGACTATAAATATTCATTAGAAATATAAAAAGCATTCCAACATAATGGTATTTTATTTATAATTTTTAGACTTAAAATAATTTAATTTATTTATAACCCAAAGATGATACAGTAATTATCTTATTAATGAAATATTGACATAATTGATGTTATAAATATCCAAATAAATGTAATTTGAGACTTTTTATGAATTCCAATAATTTTATATGTTAATATGACATGTTATTATTTATTTAATTAAATTTTATCGAACATATCATTCTGTTATGATTTTAACAAAAATCAATTACTAAATAGTGTCAAAATATACATAAAATAATTTTTAAAACAAATATTATATTATTAATAGGTATTTTATTCCAAAAAATATACTGTTCGGCCAAATGACTTATATAAAGTTATATATATTAATAATAAACACCTTGGGATCCGTTTGGCTTGTTATTGTAAGTTTATTAACCTTATAGTTTAAGAACACAAGAAGACACGGTAAAATTGAAATTATTTAACTTAATGTTAAATCTAAATGATAAGGTTAAAATAGGAACCTAAACTTGTCTAAATTCTATTGGACGAGGGGTTTTTGACCCAACCCCACCTTAGCTTCTAAATAAATCAATTTGGAGCTATTTAAAACAGAATTTGGCTTTATAATAAAATAATATTTTTTGTTATTCCAAAGGTGCCCCTCTCCTCCCTTATAAAAGGGCACCTCCTCCCTCTCTTCCTCACACCACTTTGAGCCTTCAATCTTGGCCAAACCCTTCCAATTTCTTCTCTCAACTTCCCCAGAGACATCCTAGAGGTCCTGGTCTTCTTCAAAGACCAATATTAGTGCCCTAAAAGGAGGTCTCAAAGAAGCGCTTCAATGAAGAGGTAATGCCCGTTAACGATTCTTTCATCTTTATTTCTTCTTCCACTTCTTCTTCTTTAGTCATTACATTATGAAGTAATAACATCAGTATCACTCATATACTGATATTTTATTATAAGTATGAAACAACCCTATTTTAACATTTATCCATCCTACAAAAAATTAAATCACCACGCGTGCGTACGTACGGAATACCGTCTCCACGCCGTGGTGTAATCTATTTTCCACCACCACCTTACTTGGATGGGTATAATGGTGTAAATAATGACTATATATGATTATTTTAATGTGATATTGATTCTGAAATAGTATATATACACTCCAATTAAAATTCCACGATCATGGGAACGATATCATCGCTCGTGCGTACGTACGGAATACCGTCTCCACGATGTGATGCGACTCGTTCTACATGATCTTCATTGCATAATGATTATATAGATGAATTTAATGAATTAATATTATATATATTACACTAATACCATTCTGGAAATAAGGTATCTATAACCTAAAAATAAGAATAATAATTTATTCGACAAAACACGCATAAGAACAAAAAGTAATAAACACACGAATAACAAGTAGCAATGAAATATTACTATTAATAAGCTAATAATATGACCATATGTGATATCATAACTATGAGTATGATTCTGGAATAAGTAAATGACATTATTCAAATCATTATACAGGATTTTCGGACACTTACGAAGCAAATCGAACCTAAGGTAAGGGAAATATCACAATCTCATTTTTATCCGAGATTGTTTATACTTTGGTATTTACTGGGGTGTATTTTATCATCCAAATCCATGATTCATCAATATGTAATACTATTTCAATCCACCTAGAATTGTTTAAATCAAATTTTACACTTCGGTGAGTTTTTAGTAAAGGATATGAAAGGAATATTTTTTCGTTTTTCGTACGCGGTACTTTTTGACTTTTTCGACAAAAGTACGAGAAGAATGTGTTTTTTTAACTTATACGGAATGAATGGATTTTTAAAAAATTATTTCCAAGTAGCTTCCTTTACAGGTTTTCAAGTTTATTTTTAATCAACTTCTTTTCGTTTAAAATTGTTTGACATGTTAAGAAAGGCAAAATGTTTTTGAAGTAGAAAGGATATTTTCCTCAAGAATGGAGTTCAAGTGTTTTATCAAAATTATTTTCCATATAAGATAATATAGGGTTCTGTTTCTATCCATATTATTACATTGATTTGATTATGTTGTGATGGAATTATTTTTATGAATTCCTTTATCTTATATATATTGTTTTATGATGTCATGTTGTTTAAGAATACCATTTTTATTACATGGGTTATGCAATGATGTATGATTTATGATTTTGTGGCACACATATGAATGATATCATTATGAGATGGGTGGGAACTATATCTCCCTCCAATGCATGGGGTAATGATTTTATATCTCATGAGATAGATATGGTTGGAATGGCAGGTTATACCGGTTCAGTGAAACAGTACTGAAACGAGGAATGAACTCGGTTCAGAAATGGACATTATCCACTAAGATAGTCTTGGAAATGAGTCTTGACTAATAATAAATGATTTTATATGATTATGTGTGTATGCCACAAAGTTTCATATTTTATGTTATGATTATTGGGATTACATTTCACTACTATGATTTATCCCATGTTATGATATTATGATCTCTTTTGCAGGTTAAGATTTCGAAAATATTATGTTCTTATGAATATGATGTGATAGATATTTTTTTAACCCTTACTGAGCGTTTGAGCTCACCCTTTTGTATGTTTTCTTTCCCCAAGTCAGGAAGAAGGATATTAAGTAGGATATGCCAAAAAGGGACTCTAGATATGACGAAATAAATGGGATACAGTGTAGATGCTTTTTGAACCAGTTGTTTATGTTTCCCAGTTTCTAAAGACACTATACCTATATGGTCCCTTCCTGGTTTTTTATATGTTGTAATAAGTGTTCTTCAATTTTGATGTAATAAAAATGTATGTAGAGTATGGGTCGTTATAGTTGGTATCAGAGGAAAGGTATAGTCAACCTTTGGAAACTAGGATGTGAAAGCCTTAGTAAGAACCCTAAGGATAAGTCTAAGAATAGAACACAATCTTAGTATTTTAGAAATGTCCATGAATAACCTAGGATAAGACCTTAAGTATGAAAATTTATTCTTGATTATGTGGTATTCCTATTATAATTAGTGTTTATCACACTATTCTTCTTGGTTTTAGTCGATGGTTGGAACCCGAAGGAACCGTGTTAATGCGGAATGTTACGGGAAATGCAATGATTGTCCACCTGAGAAACCAAAAGTTATGGGACCTGGAATGGAAAATCTTATAGCCATTATCACACAACTTTCTCAAGCTATGAATCATGCAGGACTTCCAAACGAGCAAAGAAAGGAGCAACATTCTGTTGAATCCTTCATGAGGCAGCGTCCACATTCATTCAGCGGGTTTACTGATCCATTAGTTGCTGAACAATGGATTAGTACTACTGAAAATATATTTTCAGTTCTTCAATGTTCTGAACATGATAAAGTTATCCTAGTAGTGTATCGTTTTCAAGGAGATGCTGATCAATGGTGGAATCTTATTAAGAATACGAGGAAAAAGGTTGAAATTGAGTCTATGGAATGGGATGAGTTCAAGAACTTATTTTTCAATAATTACATCCCTCATATTCTCCGATCAAAGATGGAGAAAGAGTTTCTTGAACTAAAGCAAAAGGATGATGAATCTGTTGGTACCTATGAAGCATATTTTACAAGACTTGCAAGGTATGCTTCTGGTATTATTATCCAACATGAGAGTAAGATCAATCGATTATTTAGCGGCTTAAAACCAAGTATTCGAAGGGCCTTAGCCATAAGGGACTTCAATAGCTACGAGGAAATCGTTCGTTGTGCTCCCAAAGATGAGAAAGAGATTGGAGTAACCCATCATTCATATGTGTTTGATAAGAAGAGGAAAATGGAATTGAAAGGAAAATCTAAAGAGCACACTGAAAAAATAGGAGCTTTACCTTATGCTCAAAGTGTGGAAATAAACATGGAGGGAGTTGTCTTAAAGGTACAAGTAAATGTTTCAAATGTGGAAAGGAAGGTCATCGGGCATTTGAATGCCGCAATGATGGGAAGAAGATGTCTAATGATGCAAACAAAGGAAGGGACACACAGAATGAACCTACTACACTTCAATGTTTCATGTGCAAGGAGATGGGGCATTATACCAATAAATTCCCTAATCCAATGGTTGTTGATGATGATCGACATAAACAAAATCTTAAGGCTAAAGACAAAGGAAAGTCACATGCAATTTCTATCAGTGATGTGGAGTACGATAACGATGTGGTGAAAGGTACACTTAGCATCCACTCTAAAGTAGTAAATGTTTTATTTGATTCTGGATCCACCAACTATTTTATTTCTGAAGATTTTTCTAAGGGTATCACCGTATTACCTCAACAATTAGATGTTGAGTTATCTGTGACAACACCTAATGGCACAACAGTCGTATCAAAAGTTTATAATTCTCCCCCGATTGAAGTTTGTGGGAAAGTGCTTCCTGCAAATCCTGTGATCCTTCCTATAGTGGAATTTTATGTGATTCTTGGCATGGATTGTCTTTCTTTATATGGAGCTCATATCATTTTCAAAATAAGGGATGTCACAATTCATATTCTAGATCAATCTATGATCGTCTATTGATGCAAGGATGAACATAACCTTCCAGTGGATATTTCATCAATCTTATGGGTCTTGATTCCACTAAATGAGCGTTATTTATCTCAAATGGTTGGTGAGAAACTCACGATTAATAATATGACCATTGTACGGGAGTTTGATGATGTCTTTCCGAAGGAATTTACAGGTGTTCCACCAAATCGTGAAGTTGAGTTTTCAATAGAACTCGTACCAGGTGCTTTTCCTATTTCAAAGACACCGTATTGAATGGCCCCAATTGAGTTGCAGGAATTGAAGAAGCAACTCCAAGAAAATATTGATAAGGGATTCATACGCCCTAGTACATCACCTTGGGGAGAACCTGTTCTATTTGTTAAGAAGAAAGAATGATCAATGAGACTCTGCATTGATGATCAAGAACTTAACAAGATCACTATCAAGAACAAATATCCTCTCCCGTGCATTGATGACTTATTTGACGAACTACGCGGAGCTCAATACTTTTCCAAGATTGATCTTCGTTCAGGGTATCATCAATTAAGGGTCAAAAGGGAGGATATACCAAAGACGGATTTCCGTACAAGGTATGGACACTATGAATTTATAGTGATTCCATTTGGTGTTACTAATTCCCCTGCTATCTTCATGGATCTGATGAATAGAGTCTATAGAGACTATCTTGATCAGTTTGTGGTAGTCTTTATAGACGTTATTCTTGATTATTCAAAGATAATGGAAGAACATGAAGAGCACTTGAGAATTATATTGAAGACCCTGAGAAAGGAGAAAATTTATGCCAAATTTACCACGTGTGAATTTTGGCTTCAAAAAGTTGCATTTTTGGGTCACAT
The DNA here is from genome assembly GCA_963277665.1 of Viscum album. Classification (NCBI taxonomy): domain Eukaryota; kingdom Viridiplantae; phylum Streptophyta; class Magnoliopsida; order Santalales; family Viscaceae; genus Viscum; species Viscum album. Next base: position 115,276,638 of record OY728121.1, read on the forward strand.
AATCTCAAAAGATTGGATATCTGTGGATCCAGCAAAAACAGAGGTTATTGAAAGATGGTCGAGACCAACAGCAGTAACCGAGATCGAAAGTTTTCTTGGTTTGGATGGATATTATCGATGTTTTGTGATAGATTTTTCACAATTATCTAATCCACTCACCATGTTGACTTGGAAAAGAGTTAAGTTTGTTTGGATGGAGGAATGTGAAGAGAATTTCAAGGAGTTGAAAAGAATGTTATCCAGTGCACCTGTGCTCACACTGCCTTGTAGTGGAGAAAGGTTTGTGATCTACAGTGACACATCCAAGAAGGGATTGGGGTCTGTTCTTATTCAAAATGATATGGTGATAGCTTATGCCTCACGACAGTTGAAAATCCATGAGAAAAATTACCCAACACATGATTTGGAGTTAGTTGTGGTAATCTTTGCATTAATGATTTGGAGTCATTATCTTTATGGAGAAAGGTGTGTCATTTATACTGATCATAAAAGTTTAAAGTATATTTTCACACAAAAGGAGTTGAATATGCGCCAAAGAAGATGGTTAGAGCTGATTAAGGATTACGACTGCTCAATTCATTACCACCCTGGGAAAGCAAACAAGGTGGAAGATGCATTAAGTAGACAAGATCATGCTAGCTTATCCATGATGAAGATCTCAAAAGATCCAATATTTATGGATTTACAAAGGATGGATCTTGGAATTTTAATGGAAGGGGGAAAATCGTATCTTTCTAAAATGAATGTTCAACCATCTATACATGTGTAAATTAAAGAGGCGTAGAAAGAAGATGTATAGTTACAAAAGAAGGTGAGAAATATTCATGAATTCAACCATGATTGTGATGGGATAATAAAGTTTAGGAATCGGGTTTGTGTTCCTCCCATCCCAGAATAAAAAAAGGAGCTACTGGATGAGGCTCATAGTTCTTCATTCTCTATTCATCCTGGAAGCATGAAGATGTATAGGGACCAGAAAGAGTACTTCTGGTTGGATGGCATGAAAAGATTATTTGCTGAATATGTCTCTCGATGCTTGGTTTTTCAGCAAGTTAAAGTTGAGAGACAGAAGTCCAAGGGGATGTTACAACCATTACCCATACCCGAATGGAAATGGGAAAACATAACTATGGACTTTGTCACAGGACTTCCTAAAACATCCAAAGGAAATAATGCTATCTGGGTCATAGTTGATCATCTTACAAAGTATGCACACTTCATTGCTATTAGAGAGGATTTCTCTCTGGATCAGCTTGCCAGGATATATGTAAAGGATGTGGTAAGATTGCATGGAGTACCACTTTCTATTATTTCTGATCGGGATCCGAGGTTTACCTCAATGTTCTGGCGAAGTCTTCAGCATACACTGGATACAGAGTTGAGTTTCAACACCGCTTATCATCCTCAGACAAACGGTCAGTCTGAGAGGACAATTCAAACTCTAGAAGATATGTTGAGAGCTTGCTCTATGAATTTTAAAGGTGGTTGGGATCAACACCTACCATTGGTGGAATTTTCTTATAATAATATCTTTCACTCCAGTATTTAGATGGCTCCCTATGAATCTCTCTATGGAAAGAAATGAAGGACACCAACTTGATGTGATGAAGTTGGGGAAAGAGAGCTATTAGGACCTGATCTTGTAGATGAGATGGCAGAAAAGGGTCGATCTATTCAACAACACATAAGAGTAGCTCAGAGTCGACAGAAAAGTTATGCCGACAACCGAAGAAAAGACCTAAAGTTTGATGTGGGTGATAATGTGTTCTTACGAATATCTCCCTGGAAGAGGGTCATGAGATTTGGGAAAAAGGGGAAGTTGAGCCCTAGATATATCGGTCCTTTCGAAATACTAGATCGTGTTGGAACGGCAGCTTACCGATTGGAGATTTCACCGAATCTATCTCAAGTTCACGATGTGTTCCATGTATCTGTCCTGAGAAAGTACATACCGGATCCTTCACATGTACTCAGCTTAGATGTTGTACCGCTGGAGCAAGATCTTTCTTATGAAGAATAGTCGATAGAGATTTTGGATCGTAGAGAAAAATTCCTACGAAACAAGACCACTCGCTTGGTGAATGTTTTATGGAGGAACCACCAATTAGAAGAAGCTACATGGGAGCTTGAGGATATGACGAGGGAGAGGTATCCTCATCTGTTTGTGACAAAGTGACGAATTTCGAGGGAGAAATTAATTTTAAGGGGGGCAGAATGTAACGCCCGATACTTTTATGAGAAATATTTTGTTTTTATGTAATATAAATCATCAAAGGAATCTTTCACTACACACAACACTAGATTGGCTTTCTTTACACGCAACCGGGGCCTTCCTCGATAGCTTGCGTCATATGCAATACCGAGTTTCACTAAACAACGATATGCTATTAAAATATTATTAAAACTAGCTGTTATGAATAGTAATAACCACTTTTTGAAATTTTATAATTTTTATTTTTCAAAATGGACTTCATTTTTGGATTCAGAATATTGAAATTAGCCTAGGGTAAAATTTTGGTATTTTTCTGAAAACTTTAAATTTTTGATGAATAGTGAAACCACTAAGTGGTAGTTAAAAAACTGAATTTTTCATAAAACATAATTCTTCCACTTCTGTGAGTATAATTTCGAAAATCCGAGACACACGGTTAATATCAAGGACTAAAATTTGGTTCAATGAGTTGAAAATAATTTTTGGTGAATAATAACTTTTTACTTTTTTTACCACAGTTATAAGTAAATAGGGTAATTAAGGGTTAAAGTGTTATTATTATTACCCTAACACATGCCCTAATTCTATTGGATAAGTGTAATTCGACCAAAAACATCCTTAGGAATAAGATATGACCATTTAGGCCCACTTGAATTAGATTAGGACATTTATTATTAATTTATTTAAAGAAGGGTTAAAATAGTTAAAATCAAAGTTTAATAAGTAAATCATTTTTAATATAAGGTTATAAATAAAATAAATTCGACTATAAATATTAATTAGGAAGATAAAAATATTTCCAACATAATGGTTTTTTATTTATAATTTTTAGACTGAAAATAATTTAATTTATTTATGACACAATGATGATGCAGTAATTATCTTATTAATGAAATATTGACATAATTGATGTTATAAATACCCAAATAAATGAAATTTGAGACTTTTAATGAATTAAAATAATTTTATATGTTAATATGACATGTTATTATTGATTTCATTAAATATTTTCGAACTAATCATTATGTTATGATTTTCTAAAAAATCAATTACTAAATAGTGTCAAAATGGACATAAAATAGTTTTTAAAACAAATATTATATTATTAATTGTTATTTTTTTCCTTAAAATCTAAGGATCGTCCAAATGACTTAGATAAGGTTATATATATTAATAATAATCTACTTGGGGTCCGTTTGGCTTGTTATAGTAAGTTTATTAACCTTATAGTGTAAGAACACAAGAAGACACGGTAAAAGTAAAATTATTTAACATAATGTTAAATCTAAACGATAAGGTTAAAATAGGAACCTAAACTTGTCTAAAATCTATTGGATGATAGGGTTTCGACCCATCCCCACCTTATATTCGAAATAAATCAATTTGGAGCTATTTAAAACCGAATTTGGCTTTATAATAAAATAATATTTTTGGTTATTCCAAAGGTGCCCCTCTCGTCCCTTATAAATGGGAACCTCCTCCCTCTCTTCATCACACCACTTTGAGAATTCAATCTCGGCCAACCCCTGCCAATTTATTCTCTCCACTTACCTAGAGACATCCTATAGGACCTGGTATTCTTAAAAGACCAATTTTAGTGCCCTAAAAGGAGGTCTCAAAGAAGCGCTTCAAAGAAGAGGTAATGCCCGTTACCGATTCTTTCATCTGTATTTCTTCTTCCACTTCTTCTTATTTAGTTGTTTCATTATGAAGTAATAACATCAGTATCACTCATATAATGATATGTTATTATAAGTATGAAACAACCCTATTTCACCATCTATCCATCCTACGGAAAATGAAATCACTGCACGTGCGTACGTACGGAATACCGTCTCCACGTCGTGGTGTAAACTATTTTCCTCCACCACCATAATTGGATGGGTATAATGGTGTAAATAATGACTATATATGATTATTGTAAAGTGATATTTATTCTTAAATAGTATATATACACTCCAATACAATTCCACGATTATGGGAACGATATCATCGCTCGTGCGTACGTACGGAATACCGTCTCCACAATGTGATGCGACTCATTCTACACGATCTTCATTGAATAATGATTATATAGATGAATTGAATGAATGAATATGATATATATTAAACTGATAACATTCTGGAAATAAGGTATCTACAACCTAATAAGAAAAATAAGAATTTATTCGACAAAACACGCATAAGAACAAAAAGTAATAACCACCCGAATAACAAGTACAAATGAAATATTACTATTAATAAGCTACAAATATGACCATATATGATATAATAACAATGATTATGATTCTGTAATAAGTCAATGACATTATTTAAATCATTATACAGGAGGTTCAGACACTTACGAAGAAAATCAGACCTAAGGTAAGGGAAATATCACAATCTTTTTTTTTATCCAAGATTGTTTATAATTTTTTATTTACTGGGGTGTATTTTGTCATCCACATCCATGTTTCCTCAATATGTATTATTATTTCCATCCACCTACAATTTTTTAAATCCAATTTTACCCTTCGGTGAGTTTTTACTAAAGGATATGAAAGGAATCTTTTTTCGTTTTTCGTACGAGGTACTTATTGACTTTTCTGACAAAAGTATGAGAAGAATGTGTTTTCTTAACTTATACGGCATGAATGGTTTTTTGAAACATTATTTCCAAGAATCTTCCTTTACAAGTTTTCAAGTTTATTTTTAATCAACTTCTTTTATTTTAAAATTGTTTGACATGTTAAGAAAGGAAAAATGTTTTTGAAGTAGAAAGGATATTTTTCTCAAGAATGGAGTTCAAGTGTTTTATGAAAATTATTTTCCATCTAAGATAATATAGGGTTGTGTTTCTATCCCAATTATTACATTGATTTGATTATGTTGTGATGGAATTATATTTATGAATTCCTTTATCTTATATGAATTGTTTTATGATGTCATGTTGTTTAAGAATCCCATTTTTATTACATGGGTTATGAAATGATGTATGATTTATGATTTTGTGGCACAGATATGAATGGTATAATTATGAGATGGGTGGGAACTATATCTCCCTCCAATGCATTGGGTAAAGATTTTATATCTCATGAGATAGACATGGCTGGAATGGCAAGTTTAACCGGTTCAGTGAAATAGGACTGAAACGAGGAATGAACTCAGTTCAGAAATGGACTTTGCCCACTAAGATAGACTTGGCAATGAGTCTTGAATAATAAGAAATGATTATCTATGATTATGTGTGTATGACACAAAGTTTCATGTTTTATGTTATGATTATTGGGATTACATTTCACTACTATGATTTATCCCATGTTATGATATTATGATCTCTTTTGTAGGTTAAGATTTCCAAAATGTTATGTTCTTATGAATATGATGTGATCGATATTTATTTTGTTTACCCATACTGAGAGTTTGAGCTCACCATTTTTTATGTTTTCTTTCCCCAAGTCAGGAAGAAGGTTATAATGTAGGATATGCCAAAAAGGGACTCTAGATGTGATGAAATAAATGGGAGACATTGTTGACGCTTTATGAACCAGTTGTTTATGTTTCCCAGTTTATAAAGACACTATACCTATACGGTCCTTTCCTGGTTTTGTTATATGTTGTAATAAGTGTGCTTCAATTTTGAAGTAATAACAATGTATGTAGAGTATGGGTCATTATATGACGTGACTACCCCAGGCCCACCATCCATAGGCCAGGGGATGGCAACTAGCACCAAAGGCATAATTTTATATACAGGGAAGGAATTGCATTTAAAATTTGAAGATGCACAAAACATAGTACAAGAGAGAAGAAAAACACAAAGTAATATTGTATAATAAAAGTGTGATGGAAAATAAAATGGGCTGGAAATACAAGCCCGACTGTAAAGTACAATTACAAATGAAAAGCGACAAAATAGATGAAAGGTGAAAGATGCTCCTAGATCATCCACCACATATCCTACCTTAATGGTATGTATAGATAGCCTCCTCAACACTCCATGTCCTTCAGTATCTTCCAGGTACAGACTCATTGTATGGTCCACCTCTGGGTATCGTCCAGTCCAGGAATTCTCAACCTCGATCAATGCTGTCTGTCATCTGCATCCAACACAATGAGGTTTGGGCATAACCTGTGTATGGGTGAGTATAACGATACTTAGTAGGGACACTGAGACCCTCAAGGTCTCAAAAATCCAACAAGGATTAACCAAAAAGTATTAATTCAACAGATAACCCACTTTGGTATATTCCCATACATATACCAATTTTTTCAAGTAATCCATCTCAATCATGAGGTAAACAAAAAAGTTATTGACTCAGATCAACCAGGATTTTATTCACATTAATGAAACCATGACTGCTAGAGAACTTCTTCTCTGTCGAGTACAGTGGGCCTACCACGACACCATTGGGCTTTCCACTATCCTGGGAATTATTAGTTACTCCTCCTGTTGAGTATCGTGGGTCTGCTACATCACCAAGGAACACCCCACCATGGGTCTGGCGCGTCACCAAGGCGCTCCCCCTCGTAGCCTGCTGAGGTACTCCACCTGTCGAATACCGTGGGTCTTCCATGACACCAAGGCACTACCCATTGGGGGTCTACCGTGACACCATGGCACTCCCCACTGTGATATTATAGTCCCTCCAAGTAAAAACATTCAGTAGTCATTAGGTCTCAATTAGTTACTAGGTCTCCGCACTCTGCTCGCTCACCATCGGAAGGATCCTCTCCACAAACTCATGGTCATTCCTCCAACTGTCACAATGTACCGTGAAGAAGTATCTCAAAGGTCGTCCACACCACATGGGTCTCAACACAATACACATCACTTCAATCAGATGCTCGATCTGGGAGTTATTAGCTTTTTAGTGCCATGGCCTGGTTGGATTTGTGCACGATCTGACTTGACCATATCTCAACTATACCCCAAAATCCAGTGGTGTATACTCATGGGACCATCATGCTCCATGATTAATAGTTCTGCTGAAGGTTCGTTAAATGGATGTCCAGTGCGAAATATATGGACATAGAATGTAAAGGTTCAGTAGTGGGCCCAGGTCCGGTCTGACCATGTCCGACCTAGTCTGGGCAGACCCAGTCTGGGTTGACCTGATCAGACCTATTGGTTCTGGCCCAACCCATTGGGCAAGAAACCTTATTATGTTCAGCCCGACATGCTGGGCCCAGCCCAGTAGGCCACATGGGCTGTTCGGCCTAGGCTCGGGGCTGGTTCGGCCTGGAGCATCACGAGGGCATGGCCCGACGCAGCTCGGCCCGGAGGGCATGGCCGAGCCGGTTCGACCTGGTCACCATGAGGAGGGGCACGTGCCATCTCGAGAGGCCAACGTGACTAGGGTGCCGGATCAGTCGGGTGATGGCTCGGGGGGTCGGGCATGCCGGCATGTGGGCCAGCGGGCAACCGGGCAGGCCAACAGGTGGCCGAGTCAGGCGGCTTGTGGGCTGGCGGGTGGCAGGGCGGCGGGTCAGCTAGTGTGGGCTGGCGGGATCAGTCGGGGATCCAGATGTGACTACCCCATGCCAGGCTTCCAAAGGTCAGGGGCTAGCAACTAGCACCAAAGGCGTAAATCCCTAATATAGGGAAAGCTTTTCCATTATAAGGATTAATCACACACAAATAAGTACAACGTGGAAGCAAAACACTCTGTAAAACAATATAAAAAACTGTGCTGGAATGTAAAAGGGGTTGGAAATGAAAGCCCAACCGTAAAGTAAAAGTACAACTAAAAAGGGAAAAAACAGCTGAAAGGTGAAAGGAGCACCTGGATCGTCCACCATAGATCCTACATTAAGGGTAGGAACATATAGACTCCTCAATACTCCACGCATGTCAGTCTCCTTCGGGTACCGACTCGTCTTATGGTCCACCTCTGTGTACTGTCTAGTCCTATAACACTCATCCTCGATCAGCATTGTCTGTCGTCTGCATCCAACACAATGAGGTGCGGGCATAACATGTGAAGGGGTGAGTATAATGATACTCAGTAGAGACCCCAAGACCGTCAAGATCTTAGAAAATTGAACAAGGATAAAACACATGTATGAAATTTACAAATAAATTCACTTAGTTATATTCCCATACATATACCTATGTTATCCTGTAATCCATCTCAATCATGAGGAAAACACAAAGTTACTAACTTATCTCAACCATGATTTTTATTATAGGGGTAGTAACATTTCTAACCCTTAGATGCTGCAGAACTCCTCCTCTATCGAGTACAGTGGGCCTAGCGCCACAACGAGGTGCTTTCCACTAACCTAGGACTGCTGAAGTACTCCACCTGTCAAGTACCATGGGTCTGCTGCTTCATAGAGAGGTGGTCCCCACCATAGGTCTGCCACTGCAACCAGGCTCTCCCACTCACAGCCTGAAGTGATACTCCTCCTGTCGAGTACCGTAGTTCTAGCGCCTCAACCCGTTGCTCCTCCAACGTGGGTCTACCGCCCCAACTAGACTCTCCCCAATATGCCATATGAGTCACTCTGAGTCGCTCGATCAGCAGTCTTCAAGTCTCAGCCAGCTGCTAGGTTCCCGCACAAAAGCCATCTCGTCTCCAGATGATCTTCTCAACAAGATGTTGGTCGATACACCAACTTTCTCAAAGTCCCATGTAGATATATTTCCAAGGTCTACCTCGTTATTAGGGACTCAATGCAACAGACGATGCGTCAATCAGACGTCTTGTCTCTGAGTTATTATCCTTTTAGTCTTAGGGGGGCTCGTTGGATTCGTGCATGATCCAACCTGACCGTATCCCAACAATACCCCTTATCTTCGATGGGGTATACTCAACGGGACAACTATGCTCCAAGATTTTCAGTGCCGCTGATGGATCGTCAATTAGAAGTCCAGTGCCAACGATATGGCCAAATGAAGTAAATGGTCGGTAGTGGACCCGTGTCTGGTCTGACCGAGTATAGGTCAACCCGATCTAGGTCGACCTGGTCTGACCTATTATGTCTAGCCCAACCCATTGGGTGGTCCAGCCTGGTAGGTTCGGCTCGGTCTGCAGGGCCCAACCCCGCAGACTGTGAGGGCGGCTCAGCCTGGAGGTCACCGCGTAAGAGGCTCAGTCCGGAGGTCGGGGCCAGTTTGGCCAACACCACATGTGGCATGGCTCGGGCACTCAGCCTGGGAGGCCGAGCCGGTTTGTCCAGCAGGTGGATGTGCAGGCCGGCAGGGCACCGGGAAGGACGTGGGTAGGCCATGCAAGGTGCAGGCCGGCCGACAAGTCATTTGGAGGTTGTGTGCAGCCAGCACGGGGCGCCGAGCAGGCCGGAAGGGAACCGTGCAGGCCACAGGTAGGGCGTGCATGGCATGGGCAGGGTGCGCGGGATACCTCTAGCCTGCTGGCCATTGGACGAGTTGGCCGGTTCGGCATGGCTCAGGCCAGCGTGGGCCAGCAGGTGTCGGCCAAGAGCACCAGAGCACTATGGGGGCGGCACAATTCACGGAGGTCGCGGGTAGCACAGCCTTTATCGTTGCCGCCTTCATCGCCTCATTGTAGCTTCGTTGTCGTGCTGAAGAATTCCCCAAGAACGAAAAATCGACGGTGGATTTTGAGCCTTGTTAGGTTGGCCCATATCCTCTGTGTTTATGGTGATTGAAAATAGTTCATATGAATGAATCTCAACAACATTCATTATCGAGATAGATGGGAAGAACAAGGCACTCAAATAAATTTAATCCCACTGCCTTTGATTGTTGTTCGTCATTCGTTGACGGAGTCACAAAAAGTAGACGAAGAGAATCATCATTCGTCATAACTGTCGCACGCTTCCAAACTCGAGCTCTGTAGGTAGTTGAAGATGCTCCACTTCGGTTGGCGATCGAGGAAGAAGTCAAAGAATGACTATCATTGGCATTCTTAGTTCTTCATTAAGAGGAGCCTTCTTCGTTGGAGAACTCCATTTATCTCTTCTCCCAGTAACCAACCTTCCAAAACTCTCTAGGATTCCATTGAATGAAAAAGGCCAATAATAATAAGTTCCATATTATTTTAGATATTGGAAAAAATTTAAATTGGTTAATTAAATTAAAGGCTCCGCCAAATTAATGTAGGAGTGTTATCACAAATTAATTAGGGGATGCCAAGAGGCCCTACCTCAATGTATCTATACACCAGTAACGTTAACTCTATTGGTTTATATAAAAGAATGATCAGAGTCCTATGTTTAGAGATAGAACTGACTCCTCTAATACAAATTTTTCATGATCTGACCCTCGAGGCTACTGTCGTGACTACCTCAATCTCGCACCGTCGCCGACTTTCCTAGCCGAACCTTGCGCCTACCAAGTGCACCGCTGGCCTACCTGGAACATCCCCCCATCCCCACCGGCCTACCCTAGTCCTCCCGCACTCCCTGCCATGCTTTCCCGCGACCTCCCGCCCGCTCCACCAGTCTACCCAAAACCCTCTCGGCCGCCTGCTGCTGTGTCCATCCCCCTCCCGGCTTCCCTGCCTGCCTGACCAAGCCACCACCCGGCCCGCCCAGCCACCCCACCGACCTGCAAAGGCCCCTCCCGGCATGCCCGGCTGCCTGGTCTGCCTGCCCAGGCCGCCGCCCGGCCTGCCTGACCGTTCCCTAGTTCCCTGTCGATCCTCACTAGCCACGTCGGCCTCCTGAGGCGTGCCCCTCGCAACGTTGGCTGAACCGGCCTCGGCTTCCGGGCAGAGCTGCCTACGGGGCAACCTCTGGGCTGAACCGCCCCCATTGTCTAATGGGCAGGGCCCAACTGACTGTGACGAACCTAAAAGGCTTACCGAGTCACCCAAGACCATGTCGGCCCAGACTGGGTTGGTAGAGATAGTCTGACCGGGTCGGACCGGACTAGGGCCCACCACCGACCGTTTAATTTCATGTCCATATCATTAGCACCTGATGTCTGTTTGATGACCTGTCAGCTGTGCTTGTAATCTTGGAGTGTAACGGTCGCTTTGAGTATACCCCACTAGATTTCAGGGTATAGTTGAGTTACAGTCAGGTTAGATCGTGCACGAATCCAACCCGGACCTCGATACTAAAAGGCTAATAACTCACAGACGGGGCGTCCTATCGACGCACCATCTGTTGTGTTGAGACCCATATGACATGGGAAAATTTTGGGATTCTTCTTCGTGGGATTTTGTGGTAGTTGATGTATTGAATCTTGGCTTGAGGATCGGACACTACTGGAATTAATTATGCTTTGTGGAAACCCTGTGGTCTGCTATGCTCTGAGGACTGTTCCTGGATCCTGTGTGGGTCCGATAGCTCTGACTACTATTCCTGTATCTGGTGTGGGTCCAAAAGTTATTACTTGTGATCCTTTACTCTGTGTAGGTTCGACAAAAAATTAGGTTCTGGATCCTATGTGGGTCTGAGAGCACTGACTGATGTTCCTAGATCATGTGTGGGTCCAACAGTTCTAACAGCTGGTCCCAGATCCTGTGTGGGTCAGACAGCCCTGACTACTATTCCTGGATCCTGTGTGGGTCTGACATTTCTAACTGCTGTTCTTGGATCATGTGTGGGTCTGAAAGCTTAGATGATCCAGTGAATACATTTGATCATCTCTATCTCTCTACAGATGTTGTATACATGTGTGAGATGAGTCAGGGACTACTATGTTTTTCTTACGATTGAGATGGGTTACATGATAACTTAGGTATATCTACAGGAATATAACTATGTATTGGATATCCGTTGATTTCATACTTTGTGGATTATCCTTGGTGTATTTTGAGAGACCTTGTTGGTCTCAGGGTCCCTACCGAGTATCGATATACTCACCCCTGCACGATCTGTACCCACACCACATTTTGTTGGATGTAGACGACGGATATCACTGACGGAGGTTGAGTGCACCAGGACTGGATGGTACCCAGAGGTGGACCTTACGACGAGTCGGTACACAGAGGAGACAGATGGACATGGAGTGTTGAGTATTCTATTTGTACCTACACTTCAGGTAGGACCCGCGGTGGACATTCCAGGAGCTGATTTCACCTTTCAGCTGTTTTTCCTTTTCAGGTGTACTTGTGATTTTCAGTTGGGCTTGTATTCCAACCCCCTTTTGTTTTTGATACTCCTTTTTATATAGCTTTACTTATTTTTTTTCTTCTATATTTTACTATGTTATGTGTGTTTACTCTTTATAAGGCAACACCTTCTCATTATTTGGGATTTACGCCTTTGGTGCTAGTTGCCAGCCCCTAGCCTAAGGAAAGTGGGCTTACGGTAGTCACGGAACGTGCCTCAGGGGTTGGGTCATGAAAAATTGGTATCAGAGGAGTCGGTTCTACCACATAACATAGGAATCTGAACTTTATTTTATGCGAATCAATAGTGTTATGTGTACTGAGTGTGGTTCTCAGTCCAGGGAGTCCAATGATTGTGTGGTGGCCGACATATCCATACACCAGAACCCTGACTTACGATTTTCGACTCAGTGCACACAAACAGTAATTTCATGTGTGTTTCAAGAGTTTTCTTTCTGATCACATAGAGTTAACTCACAAGGGATAACTTATTGACCATGGAACACCTGTTTCTTTACAGGATGCCTCCACGCAGATAGCCAGCCAGGATTCTGAGAGTAGTAAGAGATTACAGCCCATCGAGCGATGAGGCCTTGGTGTAGGGCCCTATCACCACAGAGGCACAAGTGGTACCACTACCTATTGGGCCACTAATACCACCAGCCCTTGAAGCATAGAGTGCACGCCTCTTGAGCTCCTTCCACGTGTTCCAGCTCTAGAGGCCGTCCAGGTCCAGGGGTGAGACGGACCCGCAAGTAGATCAAGATTGGTTGGAGGCTGTGGTGAGAGTCTTCAGAATAGTAGGGACACTAGAAGAAATTATGGTGATCCTTTTCGTGAGTCTTTTTTAGGAATTAGTAGGCAAATAGTGGATCCTGAAGCTCCCGGTTCATGACGAGGAGACAATTAATTGGGCAGACATCAAGAGCATGTTTTGGGTGGAGTTTGTCCCAACCAACCTATGTTGGTGTGGATATAGGGGCCAATACATCTACAAAATTCTAGAATGTCGGCGGCACATTACTCAGTGAGGATCACAGACCTCTAGAGGTACTCCACAGTTATGGTGTGGGACCCATTCTTTAGGGATCCGACCTTGGAGAAGGGGCTCAGGTGAGAGGTCAGGGCTTCGATGATCTCCTTCAGCTCCTCGGCGCAGGTGGGGGTGTTGGAGTGATCCCTCCTAGTGGAGATTTTCCTTGCGGATTAGTCTCTATAAGTGAGACCCACCAATAGTCGACATGCAGTGGATTCTTCTACATCAAGCAGCAGACAGATGTCACAGAGGTCAAAGAGGACCATACCATCTGGTGGATAACCTCAAGATACAGGTTCAATTGTGTGGGGCACATGAGACAGAGTCAGTCATTCCAGGAGTCGGCAATGTTAATCTTGCGGCAGGTAGTGTCACATGGGTCATGACAATCTGACCCTCTATACAGATGATCAGAAGATGGTCGAAGGACCACTCGGGCAGAGACATAGATTGGATCGAGGTGGACCGTAGGGAGTTGGACGACATGGCATAGGATATTGCCATGCTGCTGGTGGATGAAGTAGATTTGTGGAGTTACTTCCACTACAACCAGGAGGTCCACCCCGACCGCGGAGAGCAGGTGGACAGGGGAGAGCTCAGCTCCTGGTAGCTGAGGCATAAAACCATGGTTCTCTCGAGATGATTCAAGGTACGATCTGTGTCTACTTCACCAGAACTGAAGTTCTTATAATCACATGTGACAATCACTCTTTCATTAACACCGCCCTCATTTGGAGCTCAGAGATTCCAACATATCCGTTTGATCGATCCTTATGGCTAGAGACTCCTACAAGAGAATACTCAATGATTAAACACTGGTTCTGGCAGTGTGAGCTTACTCTAGGAGGCAAGAGCTTCAGCTGGGATCTCCTCATAGAGAGGTCGAGGCCTTACGACATCATCTTGGGAATGGAATGGTTATCTACAATCCATGCTCAGATAGACTGTATTAGGCGCAATGTGTGGTGCGTCCGCACTGATAGAACTAGGTTTACCTTCACTGGAGAGAAGGGAGCCCTTGCAGCACATGACAAACATACTCGGAGGAGGGTGAAACCAATCACAAATCATTTTTCTGCCCTTACCCTTAGAGTAGTAGATGTGGATAGTCCAAGCTATCCAGTAATGGTGGAACAGTATGGAGATGTTTTCCTTGATGATGTCCCAGGTCCACCACTTCGCAGAGAGGTGGACTTCTACATTTGACCTATACCACAGGACGACACTGATTTCTAAAATAGTGTATCATATGGCTTCCACGGAGCGTCTTGAGCTATGGGAACAACTAGAGGACATGCAAGGGAAGGGATTCATATGACCTAGTGTTTCTCCTTGGGCAGCCCTGATTCTGTTCGCCAAGAAGGCGGATGAGATATTGAGGATTTTTCTCTACTACCATCATATAAACTAGGTGACCATAAGCATAAGTACCCACATTCGAGGATTGATGACCACTTTTATCAACTGAAGGGAGCACAATGGTTCAGAAAGATATACCTCTGATCCGACTATCACCAGCTCAGAGTTTGAGATGAGGATGTGTAGAATATGACCTTCAAGTGTTAGTATGACCACTACAAGTTCTTGGTTATTCCCTTCGGCGTAACCAATGCTCCATTATTGATAAAGGTAATCTTGGAAAATATCATCCAGCCATACCTTGATTGCATTATCCTAGTCTTCATCAACGACTTTCTGATCTACTCACCTTCTGATGAGGAGCATGCCTACCATTTGCGGGTAGTATTGGACAAACTCCGAGAGCACCATCTCTATAGTAAAATATCGAAGTGCCATTTTTGGATACGGAAGGTTCACTTTCTAGGTCAGATCATCTCAGAGTCTAGGGATGATGTGGATCAAGAGAATATTAATGTGGTAATTGCATGGGAGCCACCCATGCGTGTGACAGAGGTACGAAGTTTCTTACGTTTGGATGGGTACTACCAGAGATTCATTCCAGACTTTATTAGAGTTACAACACCCATATCATCCTTTACAATAAAGGGGAATCCATTTGTATGGTCAGAGAGATGCATCCAGTGCTTTTAGGAGCTAAGGTAGAGGCTGACTAGTGCCCCCCATCTTGAGGATTCTAGAGGAAGGCGTAGGGTACATAGTTTACTGCGACAGATCCAGGGCCAAACACGGGTGTGTCTTGATGCAGGAGCGAGCAGTGATACCGTATGATTCTCGACAGTAGAGAAAGAATGAGAAGAACAATGCTACCCATAGCATGGAGTTAGTAGAAGTGGTCATCTCTTTGAAGATGTGGCGACACAATCTGATGGTCGAACTTTTTACCATGTACTCTGATCACACGAGTCTCAGGTATATATTCTCTCAGAAGGACCTGAACATGTGACAAGAACAATGGATTGAGTTCATCCAGAACTATGACATCGAGATAGTCTATAGTCCTAGGAAGGGGCACATTGTTGCGGATGACCTCAATAGAAGATCTAGTATACAACTGCTAGGAGAAGCGATAGAGCAGCTGGCTGATTTTCATATCTCATTTGTGGACTGAGATTGAGGTTCTTTTCTTCATTCACTTATAGTAACTCCTCCACTTCTTCAGCGTGTCAGGGATGCACAACATGAAGATGCAGACTACGAGATATGACGTGCCCAGATATCCCTAGGGCAAGAACCTAATGGATTTTCTGAAGGTGGAGAGCCAGTCATCCTTTCAGAGGGTGTTCTATGGTGCCAGGGTCACTTCAGGAGGAAGTGTTGAGGGAGTTACACACATCCCCTTTAGAAGTAAATCCAAGAGTGGTGAAGATGTACCAAGACCATCGGCGGCAGCACTGGTGTCCAGGTATGAAGAAGGCGACATCAGAGTTTGTCTCTCGATGCCTCACTTGTAAGAAAGAGAAGGCAGAGAACCATGTACCAGCAGGATTGGTCAAGTCTTTTGGGGTCCCAGAGTGGAAGTGGGAAGGGATATCCAAGGACTTAGTGATGGGTCTTCCATGTACATCCAGGGGTCATGACTCGATTGGGGTGATCGTCGACCGAATCACCAAGTCAGCCCACTTCCTACTAATCAATTAGTAGGGGTTAGTAGAGAGCTTGGGACGCCTCTATGTGCACGAGATTATCCATTTACATTGTATACCTTAGATGATTTTCTTCGATCGTGACACATGAATTAATTCCCAGCTATGGAATGGGTTGAAGGAGAATTTTGGGACATAGCTGCGCTTAAGTACCGCATTCCATCCTCAGACAGATGGTCTGACTGAGCGGACCATTAAGAATCTCGAGGAAATGCTCTGTGCATGTGTCCTCGACTTTGGTCGTAGCTGGGAGGATCAATTACATTTGATAGAGTTTCCCTAAAACAACAGCTATCACTCCACCATAGGGATGGAACCTTTCGAGGCGTTGTATGGGAGACCTTGCAGATCACCCTAGTGTTGGACAGACCCAAGGGAGTCAACAGTAGTGGGATCAGAGATGGTATGTGCCACCATGGAGAATGTGCAGATCATCCACGAGCAGATGAAGACTACATAGATCCGGCATAAGAAATTTGCTGACAGGGGAAGACGACGTCTAGAGTACTAGGAAGGAGACCATGTCTTTTTACAGGTCTCACCCCAATGAGGTATACCGAGATTTTGGTGAGGCGACAAGTTATCTTCGTATTTCATCGGACATTTCTAGGTCCTCAGCAGAGTAGGCGAGGTGGCATACCGCTTGGCTCTTCCACCTCAGTTGCACAGTGTGCAC
Organism: Viscum album; assembly: GCA_963277665.1. Lineage (NCBI taxonomy): Eukaryota > Viridiplantae > Streptophyta > Magnoliopsida > Santalales > Viscaceae > Viscum > Viscum album. The sequence continues at coordinate 115,293,655 of OY728121.1, forward strand.
GACATCTTCCACGTATCTCAGTTGAGGAGATATGTGCACGACCCTTCTCACATCATCGACCATGGAGATTTGGACGTCGACGATGGGGCCAATTTTCGGAGGTTCTAGTAGATATTGAGTATCGATAGGAGATGGTCCTACATGGATGGTCGATACCACTGGTGCACATTCATTGGCAGCATGAGAACCTCCAGTAGAACACATGGGAGCGGGAGGCTCAGATGCGATCTCAGTAGCCCCACTTGTTCCCTTAGATCGAGTTGTAGCTTACGGGGACGTAATGGCCTGAGGTGGGGAGAATGAAAAGACCCTAAATTTCCATGAATTTTTTTTCTCAAATACATGGGAATTTTCTGAGACATTCAATATTTATGGTGCATGATTCTGATTCCTGGTGTGCCTGAAATCAATTTCTGAAGTTTTGTTCGGGTACCTTCAGTAAACGTACGAGTGATTTTTTATAACATTTGAACTGGTGCTCAGAATTGAAATCCGCGGGCACCTTTGAACTCGTAGCACCAATATTTGCTTAAGAAGACATACACCTCTACAGCAGTTGGTTTAGAATAAAAGTTAGTTTTTGGGTTTTCTTAGAAAAATAATAAAATAATGTGAGCTACACTTTAGTTTATTGAGGTTCCATGTGAGTGTTGGTGGTTAAAACCTCTTCATGGGAGTTGGTGGTGGGACCACCACACCATAACCTCCCATGAGAGGTTATGGTGGTGGGGCCCACCCAAACATAACCCCCGTGAGGGGTTACGATGTGGAGACCAACCGCGACCACATAACCTCCAATTTGAATAATTGGGGTGGGGACCACCCGACCCCTATTAATGGGAGGAGATTATAACCTATCAACTCTACCCCATTAATGAGGGAGAGCCTATTGACATCCCCTAATTAATTTTTGTCAAATCTCATTCATTAATTTGGAGGATCCTTAAATTTAATTCACCAATTGGAATTTTTTTCCAACATCTAAAATAATAGGCAGCTTATTATTATTATCCTTGTTCATTCGGTGGAAACCTAGAGTGTTTCCAATGGAGGGTTATTGGGAGAAGTGAGAAATGGGGTTCTCTAATGAAGAATGCTCCATCAAATGAGGAAAAAAGAACACTCATGATGATCTTTCTTCGACTTCTTCCCTGGACACCTACCGACGTGGACCAACTTCTACGAGCCGACACAGCTCAGGAATGGAAGCGTGTGGCAGACGCGACAAATGAAGATTCTCTTCGTCAACCTTCTGTGACTCCATCAGGGAAGTACAAACAATGAATCCAAGATAGGGGGATTAAATTAATTTGAGTGCCTTGTTCTTCCCACTTTTTTGGATAATGGAGGTTGTTGAGCTTCATTGTTATGAACCGTTTTCATTCACCATAAATAGGGAGGATACATGCCAACCATACATGGCCCGACATCCTCCGTAGATTTTTCTATCTTGTGGAGTTCTTCGGCATGGCGTCATAACAACGATGAGGAGATGAAGGCAGCGATTACAAAGGATGCACTACCCACAGCTTCTGGGAATTGCACTGCCCCCCGAGGTGCTCCGGTACTCTGTGTCGTCCGACGGCGAATCGGTCGAGCAACCCTGGCCCACACCACCACCAGATTTCCTGGCCGAACCCTGATTTTCCCGTGCGCCCCGCCGGCATACCCACGGCCTCCCGCGCACCCCGCACGCCTGCATGCGTTCTCACATGCGCACTTCCCTGCCTGGTCGTGGCCTCCAGGGCACCCCGCTGGTCTACCCGGCGCCCTCCTGACTACCAGCCGACCTGCCCGGTGTCATCCCGGCTACCTACAAACTTGCCCAACACCCTCCCGACCGCCACCCGGCCTGCCCGGCCGCCCCACCGGCCTACCCAAACACCCAACTGGCCTACCCAGGCTGCCATCCGGCTTTCCCAACCACACCCCGATTCCCGGCAGAACCTGCAGAACCGCATCGATCTTTCGAGTCGGCCTCCCGATCTGTGCCCCTCGCGGTGCTGGACGAACCGGCCCCGGCCACCGGGCTAAGCCGCCTACATGGTGACCTCCAGGGTGAACATCCCCCACATTCCGCTGTGTCGGGCCTAGCGAACTTGGACGAACCTAGCGGTCTGACTGGGTAGGTCTGACCGGGTCGAACCGGACCATTGCCCACTATCAACTCTTTACTTTCTTTGGCCATATCATTGGCACCAGACATCCATTTGACGAACCGTCAGTGGAGCTGGTAATCATGGAACGTGATGATCCCTTTTTGTATACCCCACTAGTGTTAGAGGTATATTTGAGTTATGGTCAGGTTGGTTCATGCACGAATCCATCTGGGCCCCCAGGACTAAATGACTAATAACTCACAGACTGGGCGTCCGATCGACGCATCATCTGTTGCGTTGAGACCCCTATGACGTGGTGGACCATTGGTATTCTTCTTCATGGGAATTTGTGGCAGTTCAGGTATCGACTCTTTGCCTGAGGAGCTGACCCTCCCTGAATAAATCATGCTTAGGGGAAACCCTGTGGCTGGTTGTGCTCTAACGACTGTTCCTGGATCCTATGTGGGTCCGACAACTCTGACTACTATTACTAGATCCATTGAGGGTATGACAGTTCTGACTTCTCTTCATGGATCCTATGTGGGATTGATAATATAGCTGACCCAGGATCCTGGGTCGGTCTGACATCACTAACTACTGTTCCTGGATCGTGTGTGGATCCGACAGTACTAACTATTGGTCCTGGATCCTGTGTGGGTCCAATAGCTTAAAAAATGCAGTGACTACATATGATAATCTCTATCTCACTACAAAAGTTGTATACCTGTGTGAGCTGAGTCAGTGACTTCTATATTTTCTTCATGATTGGGATGATTTACTTGATAACTTAGGTATATATATGGGCATATACCTAAGTAATGTCTTTCTGTTTATTTCATACTCTGTAGTTTATCCTTGGTGGATTTTTGGAGACATTGGTGGTCTCGGGGTCACTACTGAATATCGTTATACTAACCTATGCACGGGTTGTGCCTCCACCATGTTGTGTTGGATACAGAAGACAGATAACGTTGACGAAGGCTGAAAGCACCAGGACTGGACAGTACCTGGATGTGGACCTTACGACGAGTTGGTACATGGAGGAGACTGACGGAAATGGAGTCCTGAGGAGGCTATCTGTACCTACCCTTCAGGTAGGACCCGTGGTGGACGTTCTAGGAGATTATTTTCACCTTTGAGTAGTTTTTCCTTTTCATTTGTATTTGTAATTTTCAGCTGGGCTTGTATTATGGCCCCATTTTCTTTTCAGTACTCCTTGTTATACAATTTTACTTAGTATTTTTCTTCCAGCTTGTACTCTGTTGTGTGTTTTTACTCTTTATAAAGGATAATTTGTCCTAGTATTAGGGATTTACACCTTTGGTGCTAGTCTCCATCCCTTAGCCGATGGAAGGCGTGCTTGGGGTAGTCACGACATGGGCCCCATGGGAGGGGTCGTGACACAACAGATATATATAGAAAAAATTTTGAACTTGAGAGTGGATCACTGGAAGCAATATATTATAATCTATCTTCCTTACTCTATAAAAAATTTATATGGGAATAATCTACCAATTTCCCGTGCATACATTAACTCCAAATATAATAACTTCATTCCATGGATTAATTTATATGAATACCGTTTTGACAAGTTCAGGCTCTAGATCATACCAATGATTTTCAGCCTTACTATTCTACCAACATTGAACATACCTATCATTTTAATAAATTACTATGATCTTCAATGTATTTTCCTTGTCTAGACAAGGTCCCAATAGCAATTTTCACCAATACCATCATAGTAATGTGTATTTCAACAAATTCTATAATTGAGGGTTACATAATGAGCCATCTAAATGCCTATGTGTTAGATATTAATGTATCAAAACTATACTAGTGGAATGTGTCGATCACCAACTGACATTGACTTCATTAGAATAATATCTCAAAATATTCTATAGGGTTTGAATTTTTATTCTCAAATTTCACCAAATGTCTGAGTATAATTAAAATAAATGAAACAAAACTCTCTATGCAGATCCAATGGACGACTTCTCTATAACATTGAGGTATTATTTGGATCCCAATTAGATACGATCAAATATTTTAATTCATACAACCTTTCCACATCCATAACTTATATCAATGAAAGATAAAAAAGATTGGAATATTATCAAATATAAATGAATTGTGCAACATTTGTATAGTTATTTACTATAACCCACATAGTATTGTTCTCATTGGATGTTTTGGGGTTTCAGATAACAAAATTCATTGTATTGTTTTCCAACATTAATTTAGTCATGGATAATTGTTATAATATCCCAATATAATTTTCATCTCAAACATTATTTTTTATCAATACATGAACATATATTAATATTCCAAAATATTTATTCTCATTTTTCCAACAATAATACTCTTTGAGATCATTATATATCATCAAAATTCGAAGATGAATAAATTATGATGATCTATGATCTTAAAAAAATAGATCATTATTCATGTTTTTTTATTGATGCAAAACATACATGGTCCATATCAATTATTATTCCATCCCTATCAATGTTATTAGTATATAAATTTTTACCATGTTTTGAAACTAAACATCTTCCTTCGGTGTCTTTTTAATCCTCACATTGAAGGATGGTTGAATAATCATTTGGAATTGAGATTATTTTCCCATTTCCCCAGTATATCTAGATACATTATATTTATATCCAAAAACATTGGGTTATTTGAGACCATTATCATAGATTCTCTAGCATGATCCACATGACTCAATGCATCATCTACCTTGTTCCTTTTCCATCGGTGGTAATGTATTGATAAGACATAGCATTTAATTGTCTATAACAATATTATTCAGATCAAATTAAACACATTTAGTGTGTATAAATATTTTAATCTATTATGATCAATATATAAATATTTTGAACCATTATATGTAATGATAGTACCTTAATATCACTAAAAATTTATTAAAACAAACTCAAAATCCTGAGTTTGGTTGTTTTTCTGATTTGTTTTCAATAAGAATCAGGAATATGAGACTTATTTCTCATTATACATAAGGATTCATCCCATTAACATATTTGATACATTACTATATTTATATAACCCTTATCTACTACATGGTAATGCAATTAAATGGTCAGTGACCAAAAAACTTTTCAGTACCCCAAAATTCACTCTAGATTCATATATCTACTAAAATTAACCCCCCCTTTAAGTAAACATTGTTAGTGTATTAGATAGTCATGATAAATCTCTTAAAATTAATTTTCAATATCATGATAATAGAAGAAAACAAATTACTTCAGTTACAATGGTGAGACTTTTCCATTACACAATAACTTCAATCTTTGATGGATCCACCGATACACCCTCATTTTGTATTATATGACTCTATAATGATTTTTTTATGATAATATTCACTCTTGAAAAATTATTCATACAACAAATGCATTATAAAGATCTTTTTTACAAATTCTTATGATATTCATGCTCATCCATTCTATTAGGATATATAATAATATCATTTATAAATACTAAAAATAACATATCAATGAAATAAATATTGTCTAAATTAATTAAATAGATGAAGATGAATATGAAATTAGTAAGAAGAAATATAATAACTATATATTCCTAGTATTAATAACTTTTATGGAATTCTGTATTGGGTACAATCTTCTTATTTACCATTAGCTGAAAATATCCAAATATAAAATCAATCATTTTACATTATTTTGCTTCTCAAAAGTGATCAAACAATCATTGATATAAGGTAAAGGATACTTTTTATTTATATTGGACTTGTAATGTTAATAAAATTCAATTTATAGAAATATTTTCCCACCTTTATTAAAAAACAAAAGCAGGCTAGGATCACTCTATGGTGACACAATATTGAATATATATTCCTTATCCAGATTCTCTAGGATTTTTAAATCTTAATTGGGACCATTCTATAAGGAGTATTTGGATAGGTTTATCACCATATATATGTACTATTTAAAAAAAATACATGATTTAGAGGTAAAATATGTGATTCTTCTGGTAATACATCAAAAAATTTTTGTATAACAAGAATATCCTCAATGGTATGTTTCTCCTTTATATTTCAAGTTAGAAACCACACATGAGTCAAAGTTAAGACCTATAAGATAAAAGTAATTTATATTGTTTTTTCATATTTATATTCTCGCAGATAAATGATCATATGGTCATTTAGAATATAAAATGTGACTTCCCTTCTTCAATAATTAATATATGATCCCTATATAAAAATCTAATCTGTTCCTACAACCATTGGAAATTTAACAAAATAGGGAGTCATAATAATTGAAGGAATATTTTTTCAAAAAACATACATCATAAGGGGACTGATAAAATAAGATGTTACCGCCATACCATTTTTATTGTTCAATTCTATGTCAACACTTAGTCATTAATGTTGTAACATGATACCATTAGAAAATTTATTTTAAATAAATTAGAAAATAGAGATATAATCAAATAAAAAATTCAATATTATCTTGCGCAAGATGTGTGTACCAATAACCATGACAGTCTCAAAACCCACATAGACTGTAGTGATTAAATTTAATTTATATATTTTTTTTTATATTTTATTAATTCTAATTACAAAAAAAACTTTGAAATTTTTTAGCGGCTAGTGTAAGTAATATTCTATTTTCTTTTAAAGTATTTGATTGGGCATGGTGCATCAATTTTCCTTCTCTTCACATCAATTGAATGAAAAGAACTGTTAATACCCTTTTTAAAATGCAAGTATTTATGACCAAAAGTTTCCAATTCATAGAAACACTATAATATATTAAAGAAATTCACATGATCTCTCTTCGCATATTTATAGAAGAGATATTGATGGAATTTATTTCCACAATGTTATTAATTTGATTTAACATTATCCTCCATCAATATTTATTTTTAAAATTATGTGAATGGTGGGAATTTACAATTTCTATTTCTATTATGAGCTCCAATAAGATTATTCATTCATTTGTATTGATGTCTCTTTTATCTAAATCCCATCAACGAAATGCTTTTTTGCCTCCAAATAATCAATAAATTTTTATTCTAATGCAAATGATTAAACATGAATAATTACATTAATGACTAGCTAAATTTTACTAGAAAATACCAATAGATTCATCCTCATTTTTCATTAACCTAGGTAACTAATTCTCCATCATTGTACATTGAATATTGGAATTTGAATTTATAAAAAATATCCACTTAAAATCAATTTATTCAATTGATTAAATTTCCTCCAATTGAATAATATTATTAATAATATTTCACCACTAATTATATTAAAAAAATCTTAAATGGAAAAGACAACATTTTAATGTATTCATGAAAAGGGAATAGATAATATTTTTTCAAAGGTACTAATCCACCATTCATCCATTATTAGATCAGAAGAAAAACTAAAAGAAGTTGGATGAAACTTCCAGAAGTATTTAAAAATATGTTGTTCCATCCATTGATAATACACAAAATCAACAAAGTCTAGGGAATAAAAATGTTTCATTGGAATAAAAAAAATTATTCCCGCTCCAACAATATTTAATTTTCTAGTTATACACCCATTTCATTATATGTCATATTTTATTTTCAAATATTTCATTTTTTTCCATATAACCATTAAAAAATTGATAAATATTATGTTTAATTCCATTATTATATGAGTTAACTATAATATAATCATAAGATATATTTTATAATATAGCTAGATTATGACACCTTATTCTAGATTTATGAGAACTGAGGTTTATTCTATGTTTTCCACAATCATTACAAAAACATTTGTTTGTTTTCAAATATACAAGATTATACATAAGGAATAAACTAATGTTTTGTAATCCTAAAATACAATGATTAACTAATCCTTACTCTACACCCAACTATATTATCCTATTATTTTCATACATAAATATTACATTCTTTTAGATAAATATTAAATATATAGCTTTACAATAAACTCTATAAATATAATTAATTTGTATATTGGAGAAAATATATTTTTTAAAGTTATTTTGAAAAAATACTCATCATTTACCTTAAAAATATTACCACTTTTTAAAATTCTTTATATACCCTACATAAAAAGATTGTTTATTAAATATGGAATGTCAATTAAAGTAAGGATGAGCTCAGATTCTCAATATGGGTAAACAGAGGAGATATATATATATATATATATGTCATATCACAAATGAATAAGATTTAAATTTCAGTATGATATCATTACTAAAATATAAAAATATCATATTTAATTTTTCATAGATCAAAATCACAAGTCTTGACATAAAGCGATATCTTTTGGAATGACATGAATCAAAATATTGAGAAACCATCGTAAACTGATAATCGACCACATGTTCATATCATAAATTTATGGCACCATAAAAAATAGAGATAAATTCATATTTCATGGTTAAGTACAAATACAATCAAATTATAGAGGATTGAAAATGATCACGTGATTCCCATAGTGGATTAAACACAACCGATTCTTTCCCATAGTGGATCAATAAAACCAACTTTCCTCCTCAAGTAGATGAATCACATCAACATATTTTCTATAATTAAATCATAATATATAAAACATTTAACAATTTAATAACCCAGGTATTTATAGAATCTAATTTTTTAGTAATCATTATTTAAATAGTCGTATTTATTATGTATTACATTTATTAAAATAAATAATTTATTTAAGGTTATATATTTAAATAATTAATTTTTCAATTATATAATTTTAATTTGGAAAAATTATTTTTATTTTTTAATTCATCATGATGAATATATCATAGTATGAATTTTTGTCAACTTTTTAATTTTTGGTGAATAGTTAAAAATACACCTTTTAAATTGAATTGAAAATTTTCTTAACAGTATCAAGGAATAATTAAGATATAGAATATATTAAAAATAATAAATAATAAAATATTTATATTATAAGAGGATTATTGTAAAAAAATAATATATAACATGAAAATAAGTTATTTCCATGATAAGTATAATCATTATTTATTATGCCAATGTCGTGCATGCACAACATTGACAATGTCAAATTTTATTCCACATAATGAATAATTGAGTGTAAAAATTAATTTCAATACTCATTTCTTAATTATTATGTATTATTGATGTTTTTGGATAATAATCTCATATTTTATAGTCATATAACATAAGTATTATCGATATTTTTGTGTAATGATTGTGCAGGGTTTGCAACACTAATTTAGTGGTTGTGCAACCGTATGAAAAATAAATAAAAAGATTTGAATTAAAATTTCAATATTTATTAAACATCACATATTTGGAATAAATCATTTTTAATGTAATTATCAACAATTCTCTATTTTTTATTCCCTTTTGGGAAATTTTGGAACAAGATGAATCATGGTAAGGACTTTATAATATTTTATTTCAAAAGGAAGTCACATTGTCAAATTAACATTTTTAATACGTATTATATTTATGTACAGTTTGACAATATATTCTTTTGAAAATAAACTACCTATTGAAAGACAAAAAATCTATCTTATTAATGATATTTAATTTATAAAATATATGAAATAAAAAAATAACTTATTGACTTGAACAAGTTTGTTGCACAAATTATTTAATTAATCAACAAATAAAATTAATGATATTAAATTTAATAAATTGAAAATAATTAGATATTTTTTATATTATTAACGAATTACCTAGATTAATATGATAAGTTTCTAACATAATAAAAAAATTTGGATGAAAATTTGAGTCATTTTTTATGTCTTTAATGCCATAAGTATGAATATTGTTTAATTTCATAAAAAATATTATTCATCAATACTATTTCTATTAAATTATTTAAATATAAAATAAATTACTAATTAAAAAATGTTACATTTCTTTGAAAATTTTATATACTTTGATTTTTATCCCCTTTTATTTTATTTAACACTATATTAAACTAAATATATTTTAATAATTTAGGTAATTCATAAAATATCACTAACATCAATTATAAAAGGAGACTCATCTGTTCAAATACTTTAAACACCAAGAGCCTTAAATCTCGACCATACACTACCAAATTATCTTCTCCACTACACTTTCCCCATTATAGAGGACTTAGTTTTGGAATAAATATATTTTTTGTGGTATTAATGTTTTATGTAAAGCGATTTTCTAAATAAGAGGAAGATAATGAAACGTATGTGTCGAGTGAAACTCATGGTATGCTGATTATATTTAATGAATTAGTTTTATAGAATATAATATTTCCATTAATTATATTTTATTTTTAATCCTGATTATTGATATGTATATTATCAATAATTTTTGGTGATGTATCATGAACTGTTATGCTGTCATCTTTTTAAATTTCGAATCACTTTTGTATATGTCTACTTAATTGTATGTATTTAATATTTGAAGGTGTATTTATCTCATATATATTAAGTTTTTAGATAAATTGACATGTTTTTATTATGATATATAAGAAAATTTATTTATTCAATGAAAATTATTTATGTAAGATTATGAATGGTTTTTAGTGGTTTATGAATAATAAAGGAATGTCCTCTAAATTTGTTTCTCCAAATTCGGAACCGGGGTATTATATGGGATGATAAGATATGAAGAGTGAATCCTTTACCAAAAGGGGATCATATCCTACATGTAATACTGCTAGTATCCACATGGTTTTCATATAATATGTAAATTTTAATTTTAATCCACAAATATTTTATTATTTTAAATGATTTTTAAGGAGAAATCCATTATTTTTTCAAAATGATATTAAAATGGAATCTCAAAATGGGAAGTATTAAAATGGTTTTGAAAAGTGTTTTCATATGGATTTTTATTAAATATCTAGTTTAAAAATTATATCAAATGTTTTGTACTTGATATTATTTTTTTATAAAGTATATTTCAATTTATTAAAAATGTGTTTGTTATTTTCTATAAAACCCCTTATTATGAAAAATAATTTCTCACCATATGTTTTAAAATTGAATTTCCATAAATTTAATGTAAAATCTCAAAAGAAACTCACTTATCTTATGGAGTTAGTAAACCTGATATTTTTAGTTATTTTATTATATTTTATACAGTTTTGAAAAATTGCAATTTAAATCACTATTCTCCACAATCTAGGCCATAAAATTTCCTCAATTATATATTTAACTGTTTATTTTTAAGTTACCTTTAAAAAAACATACATGGAAAGTTTTAGTACTGAATCTAGATGTCTGAGTTTGAGGATTCATATTTTGTATTAGAGGAACTATCTCGAAAACTTTGGAGATTATATAATGTCATTTTTTATAAAATAATTTAGAGATATAATTTACATTTGAAGTATAGTTCATTGAGTAGACATAAGAAAATATTTTTTCTTAATTCTAAATATGTAAATTCATAATTGTAAGAAAAATGAGTGAATTTATAGATCACAATTCATTTAATGTGGGATAATATAATAACCTAGTTATTTATAAAAATCATATTTATTATTATTGTTTAATTAAATAGGTATATTTATTATGATAAGAAGTTCATAAAATTAATATTTTATTATATTGTTATTTTTTAAAAAAAATTAGTTTATAAATTATATAATTTTAATTTGGAATTTATATTTTCAATTTTTAAATCATGATCATGACATTATATTTGTTGGAAATTTTTATAACATGCTTAAAATGACAAATTTTTTTTGAATAGTAATGAATAGAAACATTTTTTAAAAATATGGTGTTTTTTTATGCCATCATTGATTCATAATTAAGATATGAAATTTATTAAATTAATTGAATAATTATATAATTTTATTAAAAGGATAATATTGAAAAATAATAATTTAAAACATAAAAATTATATTCTTTCCATGATAATTATAAAAAAAATCCAGGGTCAACGTCGTGCCTGCTCAACATTGGATATTTCAAACTCGGAACCTTATAAATAATAATTTAGTGCAATAAATAATTTTTTAGATGTTTTTATTAAATATGATGTATTATTGATATTTTTAGTCATTAATTATTAATTTTATAGTTATATAACATAATTCTTATCGAAATTCTTGTACAATGATTTTTTGTGCATGAAAAGGCAAAATATCACATTTAAGAAGTTTTCGTGATATGTATATTAGTGAATATATATAATGAAAGAATATAGGATTTCATTTAAAACCTAAATTACTTATATTAATAATACTAATATTTTTTTAAATTTTTATAAATCAAATAATTTACATTAATGCCTGTCAAACGATACTATAGTTTCTGTGGAAGAAAAAAAATAAATAAAAATTTTTCAATTAAAATAATAAGAATTATTAAATGGACCATATGATGGCTAAATATTATTCTATAATTATATATAGACCATTAAATAATTTGTATTTTATTTTGGGTTATTTTTGACCCACATGAATCACTTTAAGGTCTTTATAATAATTTATTTTAAAATGATGTCATGTAGTCGCATTATTGTTGTGAATTAGTAATTTATTTTAATGTATGGTTTTCCTATATATTTATTTTTTAAAACAAGTAACTAATTTATATTTTAAAAATTTACCTTATGAGTGATGTTTTTTTTAATTATTAATAAATAAATAAATACCTCACTGGCTTGAAAAATTATGATGAAGAAATTATGTAATTAATAAATTAATCAAATCAATGAAATTAGAAATAATAAAATAAATATATATTTTTTATTTTTAAGATAATAAATCAAATAAATTAATTAATATGATAAGTATATGATATAATAAAATAATTTGGTTTACTTTTACACTTCATTATGTGTTTAAACTCATAATTATGAATACTGTTTAATTTGACAAAAATTATTATTTATGAGTAAAATAGTTTATTTAATTATATAAATATAAACAAATTCATCAATAATTAGAAAATGATAATATAATTTATAATATATGATATATTATATCCTTTAGAACTTTTATATACCTTAACCCAACATTAAACATCGTATATTTTAACATTTTAAGAAAGTCTTAAATTACCCATCTCTATAATTATTAAAGGAGACTCATCCCTTAAAACATTTATCACCATGATCCTTAATGATCAACAATACACAACCAAATTATTTTATTTGCATCTCCCTACATATTCATGAGGCCTTAGTTTATGAATAAAACCATATTTTTTATTATTAAGGTGTTATCCAAAGAGATTTTATAAAGAAGAAGATGATAAGGAAACATATGCTGAAAGACAAACTCAGGGTTAGGGGATTATTTTTAATGAATTATTTTTGTAGAATATAATATTTTCAGTGAAAATATTTTATTTTCATTTATGTTTTAATATATTTCGATCATCAATAATTTTTAGTGATGTATCATGAACTATTATGCAATCATCTATTTTAATTTCCAAGGATTTATGTTTATGTATTGTTAAATGTAGTATTTCATATTTCAAGGTGGATTTTACCCAAATATGTTGATTTTTTGGAAAATTGAGATTAATTTATTATAAGATGTATTAAAATGATTTTCTTCTATAAAAATAATTTATGAAATATTTTGAAATGTTTATAGTTGTTTATTAATTAAAAAGAAAGTCCTTCTAAATGTTAAACACTATGGTTCGGTATGAGATTATAAATTCTAGAGAGTGAATCCAGAAATAAAGGGGAGTATTTACTACTAGTAATACTCATAGAGGCCACATATTTTTGCTAAGATCTTCGATATATCATTTTAATCCACAAAAGTGCTATTATTTTAAAATGACTTTTAAAAAGAAATCCATGTGTTTTTCAAAAGGGAATTTTAAATGTGTTTTTAAAATATAATGTATTTTAAATTTTTTGATATATGTTTTCTTATATAATTTCATTAAATAAAATGTTTATAAATTATATCAAATGTGTTGTATTTTATAACAAATGTTTTCTAAATGTATATTTCAATTTAATTAAAATTTATTTTATTGTTTTTTACAAAAACACATACTGAGAACAACAATTGAAAACACTATGTTACAAAATTAATTTTCTATATGTTAAATTGTGACTATTTAATGAAATTCACTTCTCTTATAGATTGATCTGACCTAATTTGTTTTAGTTGTTTTAATATATTTTTTTGGAAATATATTATAATTTTTAATATAATTGAATATTCTCCAAAGTCTAGAAAAAAAAGGACATCGATTGAATAATGTAATTCGATTTTTTGTTATATTTTATAAAGAAATTATATAATATTTTATTTGTAAACCTTGACGTACAGTTTCTGGGGTTTACACAAAATGCATTGGAGGGATATATAATTCGGGTCCCACACATCACATTGTGAAAACCAAACATATGAGTGCCAAAATATCATAAGAAATTCATTATATAATCATCTAATAACACATGGAATGGAAAAAGTTTTCATAAAAATCTCATTGTTTAAACATTTCATATCCCAGGGAAAGTAAACGGGTTTCAAAAAAATACCAACAACATAATAATAAAGCATACACATAGTGAATATGGATGGTATTATTGGATCGTATCTACATTAAATCATAATTTAATTTCAAAAATACAATCTAATATTAAAATTACATTAATATTTTCATTGTAATATTTCATGTGGAGATTATACTTTTCACATTGAA